>CM053651.1:13817827-15146827 GCA_028654395.1 Scutellaria barbata | reverse complement strand
TCACCAGGCAATAGGTGCTTCACTTCACTCCCAACTTCCTCAATAATACCAGCACACTCATGCCCAATCACCATTGGCTCTGTCACAACAAAATCCGCTAATCTCATCTCCTGAAAACATCAGTGTAAATCCCCAATATTCGGATTAAACAAGTTAATTAGAAAAAGCCTGGAATTAATATACCGATTGAAAGAGATATTAAATTGAAAAGGGTAAGGTAGGAAGATTGAACATAAAGATAGAGATGAAAGAATGATATGCAGAAAAAGGGTTGACCTTGAGGTAGTGAACATCACTTCCACAGATACCCACAGCTTTCATTCTGATTCTAGCATCATGAGGCCCTAAATATTAAAATTGGCAACTTCATGAATAAATAGAGGTCATATTATTAAGAAACATCAATATACAAGAACAATTACTGACTTCTTAAAGCTTTAGAGAGAGAGATATATATATATATACCAAGCGGAGGGAGGTTAAAAGGTAGAATCTTGAGATTGTTTTTGGCAAGAAGCCAGGCAGCCATGTTCTCTTCTCCATCTTTACCCTCACCAACGTTTCCGTGGGACATCCCTCCCTTCCCCATTCTTCCTTCTCTTTCTTTCTCTCTCTACTATGTCCTCCTTTCTTTTACCAGAGTATGGAGAGAGTGTCTCTCAGTCTTTCAAATTCAGGCCAAGAAATTAGGGTATTATTAATTTTTTTTATTTTTTTTGAAGCTAATGCAATGTAATTAAAATTGGGATATTGTAATGATAATATGCAAGTGTAGCAGACGAGGTGAGGTGAGGTGAGGTGAGGTGGATGGATAATATACAATATATTGGATTATGACTGTGACGGAAACCTTTTTCTTTTTCTTTTTTTTAATTCTTTTAATTCTTCAATTCATATATATATATAAGATGCTTAATCATAACACAATTATATGCTATTTAAAATACAGATTTGATGTATTTATCTTGTTCTTTTGCTAAATAGTTGGGTTTATTCACTTAACAAAGTATATTATTATTATTATTATTTTTTATCCTTTATTTTTGGTATATGCATAAATGATTGAGTTGTAGTGCGTGTGAATGTCGTGGGCTTTTGTTTTCCATAATTTGGATTTAAGTGTCAATTTGGGGTCAATTGATACCCAATTCAGAATTATAAATCTTTGTTTATTCTCTTATTTAATTTTTGTTCCTATATCGAACGCATGCTCATATCATATGATTGATTCCATGCTACTCATTATACTAACATTTATGCTTTATTTTGACTTAAAAAATTTAGCAATCAATTTCTTTTAATTTTTTTAGATATATATATATATATATATATATATATATATATATATATATATATCAGTGATGTTAATACACACAAGAGTTTGTATTTATACATGTGTCACATGTTTAGTTGTTAGACATATTCATCCCATTTAAGATAAGGAAAAATGGTTCATGTTATTTATTTATCAATGAGTATTCGGTACTTTTGAGTTTTATTTATTAAGTATTGATCACATTTATTACACGTATCTTGTTTCTTTTTGGAAACTCAAGCGCATGCATAAAATGAAACCACACATTAATGAGAGAATGAATTTTGCATATCAAAAAATATTCTTGGATTTGAAATTATTAAGTTATTTATGGTGGATGGATTAATTCTTTTAATAGAAATCTATATATTTAATTATTTATGAAAAATAATATATTACTCCCTCCGTCCTGACTCAACTTGCCTACGTTGACCGGACACGGAGGTTAAGAAAACACAGTTGACTCAATTAAATATGCTTATTTTTTGCTTTTTTCACTTTATTTAGGAATTGGATTAAGTTTTGATTAGTGTGTTAATGCAAAATGAATTAAAAAAACAAACTGGAAAGCATAGAAATCATAGCTACTACCATTCATTTTCAACACAATTTTTGATGGGAAATTTCCCACCAAATCACCTCAAACACATTTGCAACATAATGGATGAACTCCCACCTAAAATATTCGAATTATTACAAGCAAATCAAATCATCTCCACTTCTTATAAATACAAATACAAATGCATTGAATGCATCTTCAACAACCTGCTCTAAAATTGGAGAATTACAGTTCAAATATGACTTGCAACAAAAAAGAAAAAAACCTTTCTCCATCAAAACGACTTGTTATAGCTCAGCGTCTTCTCGTAAACAACAACAACGACAAATTGAAGAACGACATCATTGTAGAAGTCGCAACATCATTTGGAGTTTCTGTTCGTATTGTCCGACTCATATGGCAAGCTGCAAAGAAACAAATTAATGAAGGGCTGCATATTTCTTTTCCGGAGGTAAGGTCATGCCCACTTTCATCTCAACTTTTAAGGTTGGATGAAGAAGCCATTAAACAGATTCCATTCTCCAAGAGAGGCACAATCAGGAGGTTAGCAAAAGAGCTTGAGGTTAGCAAATCATGCGTGGGCAGGTGGGTAAAATCGGGCAAGCTTAAAGCACACACTAATGCAATCAAACCAGCTTTGACAGATTCAAATAAGCTCAGTAGAATCAAATAAGTTTCTTACACAAACATATCAGTAACAACATCAGTTTTGAAAGCATGCATAACGTAGTCCACATTGATGAGAAGTGGGTCTATATGCAACGGGCAAGTGAAAGGGCTTATAAACTGTCATTTGAGGATGATCCTTACAGAGCATGTAAAAGTAAGCGATTCATCCCAAAAGTCATGTTTATGGCTGCTATGGCAAGGCCACAATACACAAACCAAGGGGAGTTGTTGTTTGATGGGAAGATTGGAATTTTCCCATTTACTAAACAAGTCCCCACCATCAGAAATAGCGCAAACAGACCAAGAGGTGCATTGGTTACAAAACCAATTGAATCCATAAGCAAAGAAGTCATTAAGAGCTGCCTTTTGAAAAAAGGTAACTTACTAACAACAACTTTTTTTCACCACATAGTGTGTTTAGTAAGTCTCTTGAAATTGCCTCAATGTTTTGATTAACTATTGTGTAGATTTGGTGACATTACTAACACATTTTATGGTGTTTTGTTTGCTGTTTTTTCATCACATGACACAACAAGTAGATAATCCCAGCAATAAAGGCAAAGTGGCCAGCAAATGCAAGTAAAAGAATCATCATTCAACAAGACAATGCTAGACCTCATTTAAGCAACATGGATGCAGATTTTAGGAGGGCTGCCACAGAAGATGACTTTGATATTAGTTTGATGTGTCAACCACCAAATTCACCAGACATTAATGTGCTAGATTTAGGGTACTTCAGGGCAATTCAATCCTTGCAGATTGAAACCCGAAGCTACAATGTTGATGACTTGGTTGCTAATATTCTTAAATCATTTGAAGATCTTGAGCATCATAAGTTGAACAATATTTTTCTTTCACTACAAGCATGCATGGTTGAGATATTGAAAGCAAAGGGAGGAAACAATTACAAGCTTCCTCACATTGGAAAAGAAGCACAGGCAAGAAAAGATTCATTGCCAGCAGCAATTGATGTAGATGAGCAACTAGTAAGGGACACAATTAACTACCTCATTGTAAATGAAGAAGCCACAGCCTCTTATAACATTGGGGGCATTCTAATAGATTTAGGGCATATGTAAGTAGGCTTAGAATGCTTTTGTCATTTTGCTTTATTGTTTATAGTGTATGTTGGGATATTTCCCAGCAACCTGTCTTGGGTCGGAGCTTAAATATGTGCGGGGCACGGCTCTTCCAGATTCGAATCTGTGAGCGCAAAGCTACATAAGTATAAGACATTAAAGTTGCGCCCTATGTCCATTGGATATCCTTTTGGTGTAGCGGTAATGCGCTTGATGGTCCTAACACTTGGTATCAGAGCAGGTCACGGGTTCGAATCCTCCTGAGAGCACTTTGCAGTAGGAGCTGTCAGGGCCTTTGGAGCTGAGGATGATTGTTGGGATATTTCCCAGGGCCTTTGGAGCTGAGGATGATTGTTGGGATATTTCAGGTGGGTCGGAGCTTAAATATATGCGGGGCACGGCTCTTGAGCTGAGGATGATTGTTGGGATATTTTCCAGGGCCTTTGGAGGATGATTGTTGGGATATTTCCCAGCTCCTTTGGAGCTGAGGATGATTGTTGGGATATTTCCCAGCAACCTGCCTTGGGTCGGAACTTAAATATATGCGGGGCACGGCTCTTGAGCTGAGGATGATTGTTGGGATATTTCCCAGCAACCTGCCTTGGGTCGGAGCTTAAATATATGCGGGGCACGGCTCTTCCAGATTCGAATCCGTGAGCGCAAAGCTACATAAGTATAAGACATTAAAGTTGCGCCCTATGTCCATTGGATATCCTTTTGGTATAGCGGTAATGCGCTTGATGGTCCTAACAGTGTAAACACACATGCAGTGTTCATTTTGATTACAGTGTAAACAATATCCAGTAAATGTTAATGATATCTTCATTTGCATGCTTTTTTTTATTTTCCCTCAGAAAAATTTCAACATCCAACACCCCAAATCATGCAGATTATCCAGTGGCCACAAAAGGTGAGATGGCAGCATTAAAAAGGCCTTACAACAAATCAATTCAAGCTACTACAACCAACACCCAATCAAATTTGAAAAACAATTGGCACAATCATCATTTTGTTAACAGACCAAGCAAGCAATCTCCATCTCAAAGTTCAATTTACCAACACAATCATGTATAAATTGCAGAAACCAGTTGAAATCGGCATCATCATAAAATTAGGGCTTTCCAGAAATCGGCATAAATCACCCCAAATCATGCGTAAATTCGTATCATCATAACACAGAAATGTTCACCAAAGAAATCAGGCAAATAATTCCAACAAATGGGTCAAATAGTTTAACCTGATCACTGAGGGAACCCATATCGCTAACCACTCATAGAAAAAATGAAGCATTTCTGGATCGTCCGAGAAAGAACCATTTTTGAAGGAGGTACCTCTATCCTTTTTGGGAGAGCAAAGCCATCCATCTTCAAACTGAGTTTTCCCCACGAAAGATTTATCTGAATCCCAAACGAAATCCTCTTCCGCAAACTCAGACGAAAACTCCATGAACACCCCAAAAAACTGGAGATTTTACCAGCAACAAGATGAGAGCAACAAGATTCTGATAAGATCGATCCAAAAAACATATTATAAATGCGATTTGAGTAAATCAACTTTGGTATAACCAAACACCAAAGAGAAAGAACTAGATTTGGAACTGTGATAGTTGTTTAATCGAAGAGATTCATCTCATAGATCTAGGGTTTGACAGAGAAAGGGAGAGGGGTTTGAGAGAGAAATGGGGCAATCTTCAAAACGGCACAAGGGTGGGAGTCGGAGTGGGAGTGAGAGGGATCGATTTCTTGTGTGTAGGGTATTGGGTGGGTTAGGGTTTTACTTTAGTTGAATTAGGTTTAGGGATTAATTAATCAAATTAGTTTAAAGAAATCATATTTAATGCAACAAATTCGGATGGCATTTGTATAATAAAGTTGAAAAATAAAGATATTTCGGTAAAAAAAAATTTGCTATTTTTGGGTTTGCAAGTTCGACTGGGACAAACATAAATGACAAGTAGGCAAGTTGAGCTGGGACGGAGGGAGTATTTGCTAATTATTTTAATAAAGTATAAAGATAATAATCTTATATAGAAAAATAAAATATTTATATCTTGATACATTAATCAATATCGACTCCAATATGCATTATAACATACTTATAGTGTTTTTAATTTTTTTTTGCTAACGTAGAACAATGTTGTGAGTGAAGTGTAACGTAGAACGATGTTGTGAAGTGTGGGATGTTGTGAGTGAAGTGTGGGACTTTGCTAACGTAGAACGATGTTGTAAGTGAAGTGTGGTATGTTGTAGCCATGATCAAATGGAGGATACAGGCTCAAATGTTTGTTCCCCCTTAATGTTCATTATTATAATGACACTGACATGTTGGTATAAATGAATCCACTTTTTATGTTCATTACTGATAAGTGTCAATTTTCACCTATTTTTGCGTATGTTTATGGATTCATTTGAATATGTGAGCTACGTTTTTACGGTGATTATTGAGATTATTCATGTATAAGATGCATTTGACGAGTTTGTGCTTAGTTTCGTGATTTTAATGAGGAAAAGTGGAAGTTTCGCATGGAAAATCAAGGCTGTCCAGTGGGGCACGACCGTGCCAAAATGTGCCGCAAATATGGATCGAGACTGAAGGATGGGGCACGACCGTGCCGTGTAGCACGGTCGTGCCCGGGCGCGTCGCAATTTCAAGTATTCTCGTGATTTTGAACTCCTATTTGATATATAAGACCTGGAAAAAGAAAAGATGAGGATTATGAGCGAAAAGAGATAGAAAAATACACAGAGAGAGAGAGACGAAAGAGAAGGAGGATCAAGAGACGAATGAATCGGAAGATCGTCGTCAATACGAGTTTAATCTTTCCTCTCTTATTAGTTTAGTTGATATGATATTTTCAATCTTGTCTATAAGTTTGACGATAATCATGTCTAGCTAATCTTTTTAGGGTTTCTAGGGTTTGTTAGTAGGTTAATTCGAATCTTGATGGATCTTTAATTTAATTCAATGTTCATAATCTTTCCTCTTATTTGTGTGTTTATGAATTGATTGTTTGTTTGATTATTTGGCCGATAATTGAGCATGTTTTAATAATTGAATCAAAATTCGGGAGATGAGATTTAATTATGGAAGAATAAACACATAACACATAAAAGACTTAGATCGGGAGATTAAGGAATTTATGTGATGAGATATCGATCTTGGGTGTTTTTGGGAGTTGTTATGCTTCTATCAGATTGAGTAGGATACCTCTGATGGCATAATAATCAACTAATTAATTGACTCGGGAGAGCTATTAATTGATATGTGTGATTGCTCATATAGGATGATTGATTAATGAACTTGGATTGATTAAAGTAATATCTCGATGAGAATTAGATGAAAGCATGTCCTAGAACCTATTTTATATCTCTGTGATTTTTGAGTCAATTTATTTACGTAATTACTGTTTTTATTTAATTAATCTAAAATTGATGAAATCTGATTTACCTAGATAAAAGTGAGAACCGGATTTGAGTAGTTAATTAGTGCCTAGATAGATAGTCTCTGTGGGATCGACCTTGCTCACCACTCCTACAATTCACACCGTACACTTGCGGGCGTAGTTAAAAGAAATTAGTGAACAATTACATACCCATTCTTATATATTTTTGTTTGGATATAGAGATGTTGAACGATGTTGTGAGTGTAGAAGTGTGGAACTTTGCTAACGTAGAACGATGTTGAATGTTGAACGATGTTGTGAGTGTAGAAGTGTGAGACTTTGCTAACGTAAAACGATGTTGAGACTTTGCTAACGTAGAACGTGCTAACGTAAAACATCGTTCTACGACTTTGCTAATGTAGAACGATCGTAGAACGTGCTAACGTAGAACTTTTACGACTTTGCTAATGTAGAACGATCGTAGAACGTGCTAACGTAGAACTGTCTACGACTTTGCTAAAGTAGAACAATCGTTGAACGACGTTGAAATTGGCTAAGTAGGAGAGTTTAAGAGAACTACAATGTTGAAGAGTTTAAGAGATAAGTAGGAGAGTTTAAGAGAACTACGATGTTGAAGAGTTTAAAAGATGAAATTAGCTAAGTAGAAGAGTTTAAGAGAACTACGATGTTGAAATTGGCTAAGTAGGAGACTTTAAGAGAACTTTGGAAAAGAGAACTTTGGAAAAGAGCACTTAACTAATGTTTGGAAATATTTTTATTTGCTTAATATACTACTTCATCTCCTTAATGGATGATGGAGATTGATTTAATCCAATGGTTATGAGAACTTTCTCTAGATCTCTGCAATAATATTTCTATGAATATGCTTTATGATATTTACAAAGAAAATTTCTACATTCTCTATACATTCTTCAATATTCTAGAACATTTTAAAGTTCTCTAACTATAATTGTATTATGGAATTTCATGACACCATTTTCTCACCCAACAATTTTTGATTAATATTTAAATATGTCTGTAAAAGGTAATATGTTTAGTACATTGAACATGTTTAAATCATTTTCTTTATCCACATTCTACAAAACTTACTTCATTAATATTGTTGTACACCGTGACACCAATTAAAGATGGACTATACAAATTTGAATTAAGAGATTAAGAATCAATGCTATCAGTTTACTCATGAAATTCCATAAAACAGAGGCAAAACTTATTTAATATCCAAATAATCACCAAATATAATAATTTAATAATTTCCTGCGACCATGATTAAGCTATCATGTCCATTTCAAAAACACGTGTGATGAATAATCTAATTATGACACGTGCCCCTTTTGAAAGGATGACACAAAGTTGCTGTCCATAAAAAATATTGGTCGATCTTTTCATATTCCATTACATGCATTTTTTTAAGGTTCAAATTATGATTAGATAAAAAAAATTAGTGGCAAACAATTCAAACTATCCTTTAATATATTAAAAGAGATTACGTAATATTCACCAGTTAGATCCTTAATTTATTGTATTTGTAGTTAAAGGAAAATAGTATACCCTTAATATTTATGGTGTTACATGCATGACATAATAAAAAAGTATGTAAGTTAATTATTTATTATTGTTGTTGTTTTATTATTGTGATTGAATATAAATTTCACCATTTCAAATATCTGCTTGGCCATATTTCCACCATAAATATTCATAATTTCATATATTAAAGGTATATTAGGTCTTAAAACATAGCTACGTGCTTACATCCACATACAAACCATTTTGAGGAATAATACTTGATGTGATACTATATGGATAAAATCCTCAATTAGAGCATATAGATCAATTTGTCCTTAATTTAATATCATGTAAATTAATATTTTCTCCATACAATTAAAATTCTCAAATTGGGAGCATCATTGATGACATGACCAATATGAAATTTTCTCTTACTATATTATCTTTTTGTTATTTCTTTATTTTTTTTTCTTTTCATCATGTTATTTTTTTTTTCTCTTACTTCATCATTGTGAAATGTATCAATGATAATTTTTAAGATTATCATTCTAAAATATTTTGAAATAATGAAGAATGGTATGATTTCATTGGTTTCAATAAGCAATGATATTTCAAGATAAGTGGTGAATTACTAATTGTAGCAATGGTCTTTATACTGTTAATAACAATTACAATGTGATCAAAAGACAAAATTTCTTTTTGAGAGGCTTCTTCCATAGTGATGAATTCCTTTGGATATAGCCATCGTGAGTTAGATATGTTGGGTCGATCAGCTCCATCATCCAAAAATTAAGTAGATTGGATTAAGTAATTAAAGATATGTGCAAAGATGGGCGTAAACAAATTTAATTCGTGGTGGGTTAACCCACTTGATGGTGGGTGGCTCACCTCTTTTAATTTTTCTTTTTCTTTTTAATTTTTTTTCTTAAAAATATAGATGAGAAATAAATAATAATAATAATAATAATAATAATAATAATAATAATAATAATAATAATAATAATAATAAACATTACTTTTTGTGTCTCAAAAATAATTGTCTTTTTAAGTATTTTTACATAAATTAAGAAAAATAATATAAAGACTAATCTATCTTCATTTAAATATAGTTATTATAAGAGTTTTTTCAATTTCATCTCGACAATCACTTTTTAATTTGGTAGAAGTAATTGAGAGTAATTTTTGTAGATTATTAATAAATATATCTTAAAATTCTAAAATATTGTAATAAATTTCATTAGTTAAACGATATTTATTTTGGGATGAAAGAAATATTACTTAGATAGTCAAAGCAATGATTTATAAAATATTGATATGAATCAATTTATATGTAGGAATGATTAAATAAATGAAAGAACACATCTTTAAAAAGCATTTTCGTATATTATATACGTAAGCTTATGCATGTATATTCTTTCTTAGAGAAAATGGCCTCATTTGTCACTTTTCCTTAAATTTTCACTTCAAATATCACAAAATTTAATTGGTAGTCCACATATATCACTTTTGCTATAATTTAATTCTCAAATACCATAAAATCTGAAAAAGTCGAATAAGCAAGGAATTGATGGGACATGACTGATTGAATTAAATAATGGGAACTCTGACAAATTTAGTTCTCATATTCACAATCAATTCTTACATGAAATTAATGGGGACTCCAATAAAATAAATTAATATAATTTTTTGTGTATAAAAAACTGGTCAATTGTTACACGAAATTTTTAATGGGTGAAATATGATTATAAAATTAATTTTCATACACAAATTAATTGTCATACCAATTGTTACACGAAATTTTTTATGGGTAATACAAATTTTTTTAATGGTGTTAATCCTACACGTAATTAATTAATTACGTGTAGGGAAAAAAATTTAATTTTTTTTATTTTTTTCCTTACACGACACGAAAATTAATTTCGTGTAAGAAAAAAAATAAAAAAAATTCAATATTTTTTTCCTTACACAAAATTAATTAGGACTAATATCATTAAAAAAAATTGTATTACCCATCAAAAATTTCGTGTAACAATTGGTATGATAATTAATTTGTGTATGAAAATTAATTTTATAATCATATTTCACCCACCAAAAATTTCGTGTAACAATTGACCAGTTTTCTATTCACAAAAAATTATATTAATATATTTTATTGGAGTCCCCATTAATTTTGTGTAAGAATTGATTGTGAATATGGGGACTAAATTTGTCAGAGTCCTCATTATTTAATTCAATCAATCATGTCCCATCAATTTCTTACTTCATTGATCTTTTCAAATTTTGTGATATTTGGGGACTAAATTATAGCAAAAATGGTATATGAGGACTACTAATTAAATTTTATGGTATTTGAGATGAAAAATTAAGGAAAAATGGCATATGAGACCATTTTCTCTTCTTGAATCTTATGTATGACACACATAGTGTTTGTCCTTTACAAAATAAAAATAAAAATTCATATTTGTTGGCCCGCCTAACCCACCACAATTGGTGAATTGAATTAGGTTGGGTTGAATTAGGTTGAGATTTTGACAGTTCGCCACAATTAAGACATATTCTGTCCTACTTCATCTGTATTGACAATTCTAATTCGACACATTGAAAAAATTGATTGAGTCTTTCAATATCAATAAATTGATTGTTTTTTTTATGTATAATGTTACCAAAGGAAAAAAAAAAAGTATCTCTCAAAAGTTGTATCCTGAATCTGAAAGAGGTTGTACTTGAGTTTGTCAAACAGAACCTTACCTGTATTGATAATAACATATCATTCTCTCAAGCCCTACTTTAATAAAACTTGTTCCAATATAAAATAAACAAATTGTAGTTTTAGAAGTCAATTTAGCCAAGGAAAAAATATCAAGAATCTCAACAAACTTTTGAATTAGAAGCATTAAGGAATTAATGTTCCTGGAAAATGAAGTCTTCTTAAATCACTTTAATTTGTTGGTGTCATCATCCATTGCAAGGCACCAGTGCCACTGTTAACGCGCACCGTCCAACCAACGCCATTTTGCCTTTTCACTATTCAAACGCGTGTTCAAATTATGCATTAATTCAAAGAACTTTTTTTAACCATTTTCATAAGACAATATACTTTTGTATCAACTTTGGGGTAAAATCACTATTGATCACTTCCCCAAAAGTCCTATAATTTTATGTTTTTTTTAACTCATTTTAGGGTAAAATAGCTATTCACTGAGGATATCTACTTTAGATATTTAAGCCTATTAAATAGATAGAAAAATTGTTTATTATAACATATAAGGAAAGTTCTTATAAAAATGGATAGTTTGAGTTATTTTCACTTAAATTAAAGTGCTAAAAAGGAAGTAAGGCAACTATTGGGTATCTTTCAAAGTAACATGGAATTTTGCAAATCTTATACATATTCTGTGGGAATATGAAGGCTATATTTATGTGTGTTTTGAAATACACAATTTTAAATTCATTGGACATGAAACATTCTTTTAATCATCTACGAGGGTATATGCAATATCAAGATAAAGCAATACAAAAGATATGAAGGACAAAAGAGAAATATAGGTAAAATACAAAGCTTATAATTAAAGCAACACAAACCTTGTTAAAAGAAAAAAATAATAAGATCATCTAACATATCTAATTTTATGAGAGAATCATCCACAATACTCTTAACTCATAAAATACAGATTGATTTGTAAAAAATGAGTTTGAATTGTTGATACGAAAACTTTATCTTACGAATCATAATTACGAAATAGTTTCACAAATCTAATTTTGTGGAACAACTTATAACTCATTGAAAAAAAAAATCTCTTGTTTTAAGAGGTAATTCAACCTTTTATCTTTCCACACCCTAATCCTACGCCACAATAATAAAGAAATAAATTAAATTTTGACTAATATAATTATGTTGTTTGAAATATTGAACAATAAAATTAGTCAACTTCCTATAGTAAATACCTCCAAAAAAGACTTCCTCACTTGACCAAAAACACCCTCCAAATTTCTCCGTCGCCTCCCCAAACTCCACGCCACAAAAATACAAATTCCTCAGTTGAGTTTATCCATTTTAAATCATTTTTCATCTCTCTTTTTTCAACTCTTTATAAATTCCATTCATTCAAAATAACCTTCATCTTAACCAAAAAAAAAAAATGTTATTTTGATATATTTTTAAACACAACAACATATATTAATATTAAAATTACACTTAGAAGACAAATTCGAATTGAAAATGTCATGCGTAGAATAAGCACTATATATAAAAAGAAAGCTTTACACACACCATCCACCTCAAGAACTCTCTCTCTCTCTCTCTCTCTCTAAATAGCAGGGGAGCATAGCGAAAATGATTAAGTATGATGTTCCAATAGCAGACGCATCTTCATGGTACTGTGGCGTCGTTTTGTTGGCGCTCATCCTCATAGGCGGTGGTTCTAATTATTCCGATGAAGCAGTGGACGGGATCAAGGGAAGTTTCCGGCAGCCTCCGTGCGACGAGATATATGTGGTCCGAGAAGGCGAAACTCTGCACACCATCAGCGACAAGTGTGGTGATCCTTTCATCGTAGAGCAAAATCCTCATATTCATGATCCTGATGATGTTTTCCCTGGTCTTGTAATAAAGATCACACCAAATCCTACAACCCTTTAACCTATATTTATATATATTACACACACTTTTTATTTTTCAGTTTCTTTTTATTTTATTGCTTTTTCGTGTGTATTCAAACCAGCCTACATGTATGTGTCTGTTATTTTTTATTTTTTTTTCTTTTTTCTTTTTTTATGTCTTTAGAAGTAGAAAGGAGAGAAACTGCGATTGAAATAAAACTTTTGATTTCATAACAGTAGCAGAAGAATTACTTCTCCGATTCAATATAGTTTTATTTTTCTAAGGTGGTTTATCAAACATTAATAAATTATTTAATGAATATTAAATTTATACATTAAAAAAAAAACTACATCACCCTTTTTTGTTTATTTTTGGTAAAAAGAATTTACCAAAAAAAAAAAAGTGAAATGAAAACTTCGATTGTTTATGGTGATCTAAAAAGAAAGTATAATCTTAGGGCTGAAAATTTTCACATTTTTGGGTCTCGAATCTCCATAAGTTTAGGACAGTGGCCCAAATGGATCTATTATTGAATTTTCCCCAAAGATATGTTATATCAAATGAGAATATGTTACATCATTATATATTATTATGATATATATTGTATTTTATGATATGTGAACTGTTTGTTTCCTAACAAAAATACTTAAATAAAACAATATTTTTATAAAATGAAAATTAAAATTGGAGGTAATATAACTGGAGAGGCTTAGGAGCAGAATTTATTCCTATTTCAATTCCATTGAGATTGATTGGTTATATTTGGTCATTGTGCATTCTAACTCTGATGAAATAACTATTAAATGTTCTCTTCATAAACGGTTGAAAGTAATTAAGAGAGTCTCAATTTTACTGCAAGTGCGTTATAATTAATAAACTTGAGTTATAAAAATTTGTTGACGTTATAGATATGTTCACAATAAGTCGATTGATTTCAGGTCTGACTAGGAGTGGGTAAACTACCAAAAATATCGATATATCACACTTATTATATAGAATTTTTTATATACCTAAATTTTTAATATGGTTTGATATAATAAAAATTACATTTTTTGGGTATATTGATAAATTTTGGTATGACACGATAAATTTTGACGTACGATACCAAACCATCCCTAAATCAGGAATTAATTCTTGATACAATGTTAATTTTAGAGAGAGGAAAAAAAAATGGTACTAAGCTTTATCATATTCGAAATGTTATAAGAAAAATAAGAAATACATAAAAATTTTATGTAATATTTATATTCATCCCATAACTTGTTTGTCCGGTTACCTTATCAAAATGAAAGCTTTCGGGTTTGATCATTATCGTATGCGTCTTGATATCGTGTCAATATAAAATTTATTTAAAAAAAAAAAAAAGAAGCTCAAGTTATGGTACACAACAATTGGGTTATAAGCTTGTGTGATCTGCATCAATAGTATGTTGTAACTTGTAACAATATGTGTTCTTACGTAACCAAAACTTCAAGAGTAGTTGGCTTTCTATATTTGTTGCATTTAATTAATCCCAATTTTAGTTAGAAAATATATAGTGCCTAATTTTAAGTGCAGAAAATCTCTGGCCTTCCATTTATCGTGGAAGCCTTAGAAGACCTTATAAATACATAAACACAAATTTAAAAGGAAAAGAAAAAGGAATTAAAAGGCAAAAAAAATAGTATTCATTAAAAGATGGTTGATGAAGATGAGGGTATTTGTCTAAACTTTATCTTAAATATCTATGGCTATGATCTATATATAAGTATGAATGTTTCTTATAAAATATGAATTGTCCAATATAATTCTATTAAAGATTATTATTTAAGGTTATAATAGTAATTTTGGATTTTTATACTTAAATAATTTTATATTAGAATACTAGTTAATTCAAAATCTTATAAAATTTCATAATAATTAGAACTCTAATATAAAAGTATTATATATAAAAAATTTGTATTATTTTTTTTTTAATTTGAATTGATCTCCACATGCAACGCACGTGATCTAAAACTCGTCCTAATTATAAGTTCTATATATAATATTGGAGGTGACATGTTT
This sequence comes from Scutellaria barbata, assembly GCA_028654395.1. NCBI lineage: Eukaryota > Viridiplantae > Streptophyta > Magnoliopsida > Lamiales > Lamiaceae > Scutellaria > Scutellaria barbata. The sequence continues at coordinate 15,131,653 of CM053651.1, read as the reverse complement.
GCAAACATGGACTAACCTAAATGAAGTAAGTGGTAACATTTCATTGCTAAGAAAAACAAACTATGTGACAACTCATACATACAGTCCATATTCTTTAAAAAAAATTAATATCATGTAAACTAAGTACCATCCAACATGTCCTCAGGACTACAACCGAGTCAATAAGAGCTGTGGTGATATGGGGAGGAATTCTTCCTAAATCGCAACCGAGTTGGTAAGGTTTGTGGTAATATGGTAAGAACTCCTTTAAAAATGCAGGTTCAACCTCACGTGGGGGTGGATTTTCGATAAAAAATTGTGAAGTTTGTCTATCACTTGATTATTTTTTATAGATGTCTATCACTTGAGCACATCCCTGGATATACATCCCACCCAATTAAGGGACCTACGATCGGGTAACAAGAGTTCTTCAACGCTCCCTAATCAAAAGTATTATATCCAACAAATAAAAGGTGCATTATTCAGGCATCCCTACACTCCATATCTAATTCCACATTTCTGATCATACATATCCCACACACTCGAAAACACAATTACATTTCCATCTTTCAAAGATACGTACAAAAGTGTTCGACATAAAGAACTTGAATAACACGTACGATTAGCAACATCGGAAAAAAATACAGGGTTTTAGCTGTCAAAAAGTTGCAGATTTCCTCATTGGAAACACACAAGCAAGGTTGTAGCTTTTCATCCCATAACTGAAAATAGCATATATATAAGCATACTTTCTAGCTTCCCCATATGATCAAACAAGTCCCTAGAGAGTGATCATCCACGTCATCATGGCCCCAATCTGTAAGGACCTTCACCCATGAAATGGCCATCCATGTAAAGGGCTGCATTTTGGGGATGAATCCCATCCATCACCATAAACTGCATATCTTCCGATGGTTTCCAGTGCCGTTTTCTTTGGTTAATAAACCAGTTGTTTATCTGTTTCTGGTCCAAACCAGTTGATTCTGCCAAAGCCACCTTCTCCGATTCCTGTGCGTGGGAAGATCCAATGATTTATAACTTAATTTTTTTAATAAGTTAGAGGGAGTAGAAGGGAGGGAATAAAGACTACAAAATTTGTGTAATCCAGATTCAAACCTTAGTCATCATACAATCTGCACCTTCATAAAGATGAATACCACTTGAACTATAAGGTGGCTCAGTGGTATTTAAAACTTCATAATTACATGAAAAGAAGACTCTCCAAATATTATTCGGAATGTACAAAAGATAAGTGAGCAAGAAAGTTCTTTTAGCCATTTAAAGTTATATGGAAAAATAGGTATAGCCACTTTGTTTTGAAAAAGAACAAAGCTATATGTCTGTTCCGTCTTCTAATTTTGTTTACTCATTAAATGTATCTTAGAGGGTGTTGTTCGCTAAGACTACTTTAAAGAGCTTATAACTCCGATCAACATCTTATTCTAGAATGAACTAAGATCTAATATTTAAATTTTTATCAAATACTCTTGAGCAGCATATAAGCTAAACAAAACACCATCTTAGTCTTTTTAAGAAGCAAAGGGACTCAATAATTACTTTATAATTTTCAATTTTTGTGTGGAAAAGATGAAAAGGGCAAGACAATGGCAAGGAAGTTTGCATACCGAAGGATAGGGCCACTTGTAGTGCAATTCCCACCAGCTGAGCAGCTTTTGTCGAGCGTCTTTAGGGAGTTTCCCTTTCTTCTTCTTCTTAGAAAGCTCTTGTTTGAGACTACTTAGGTATCCACTATATTTTCTCAAGAGATGGTTTTTCAGCTCACGGTCTTCTGCTCGTGGATCAATCTCCGGAATTTCTGTTTCTCCACCACTGTTATCATGCTCATCTTCAGAGGAACCACCCTCATACTTCTCCTCTTTTTTCATGCACCGAATCCAAAGTATGAAAATAAATTTCAAGTATATAAAATGCATGAACAAGTTAACGAACAAAACAAGCATAGATGTAGCGATATACAATAGATATATATACAAGTACGGCAAAATATTATATCCAGCATGATGATCAGATTAGCAATCTCTCACTTGTACCGAAGTAGGATGCCACTAATCATACATTCACCATTTGAGAAAGAAATAAATAAGGATGAGATTAAAACAACAGAAAAGGGAAAATTTACAGATTTTCCAGCTTCTATAATATGATGGATGAAAGTAGCTAGGCACAATTTGTCAAATTTTGATCATTTGGACAAGATGGAGATTGTCAGTGCAATCTCACCCTGCTGATAGTTTAGATATGGAAAACAGATTCAGGGGATCGAATTCTTCATTCAATATTAAAGAGGATGGACGAATGTTTCATTTGCTATAATAATCACACGGAGAACATAGCACGAACTTATGATATTTTGTGATTGATGTTTTTCTCGCACAGGATGTGACGACTCAAATTAACCACACATAAACAAATCGTTTAGAGAGAAATGAATACAATTGCACCAAGTCCAGGAAGAATATTCATTATTTTTATTTTTACTTTTTGAATTTCTGAACATGGAATAAAGCTATATGTTGGACAAAATATGGTCATGGTCGAGAATGCATATAAAAGGCGATTCAATATGAGGGAGCAGAGATTATGAAAGTCCGAAATTTAAGAGCTCGTTTTGAACCTTGAGAAGGACAACTAGAACGTGAAAATTCAAGATAAAAATAATAATCAATTAAAAACTTACAACTCATTTCTATAAGCAACTCTCAATAAACCGGAGAAATTGTAAATCTTAAGATCTAGGGTGCTTGGGTAATCTTTAAACTCCTTAAAACACCTTAAAAATATTTAAGTGTTCACATACTTCTTATAACCATAATGATCAAACTTCACAAAAAGTTGGCTAGAGTTATGCCGCAGAAAATTGTGAGGACCGACACAAGGGGGCGAATTGTTTTAAGGAAACTGTGCTCGTCACAAGAAGCTTGGGAAATGGTAATGCTTGAAGTTGTCAATACTGCCAATTAGCACTAATGCATGGAGTTTCAGGGTTGCCACTAACGATTACTGAAAAAGGGATTAAAACGAGTACACCAAAAAAAGATGAATAATTAAAATAAGATAAAACTAAACCACATTTACATCCAATATGAGGTCTTTGCACTACAACGAAATATTATTCATCTTTCTTCCTTTCCCAAAGCCTAAAACTGATGCAAATTGTTATTCCACACAAAACTATGAAATGAGATACTAGTATTATAAAAAATTAAATATACCATTGTCTAGGTATCCTCTCATTGAATATAAATGCGTAACTTTACCAATCTCAGAACTATATACTGCACATATAACATAAATATGAGAGAGAAAGATCTAAAAAAATGTATTGGAAGTAAATAAAATCTTTGTATTTAGTAGTCACTTGTCAGTAAAGTGGAGACCATGTAAATGGTTAAATTTCATCACTGTGTATTTATACTTTCCGTTTCGAGAAGATGGATTTTGTCCCTTTTTATGTTCTTGGCATTATATTACCCACAGAAATGGAACCAAGAATCGTATCTTTTCACTATACACTCGTGATTAGGGTTTTTTTTTTTTTTTTTTTTCCTTTAATTGTATTTAAATTTTCCACTTTTTTTTTTTGGTTTTGAGCCCTCCTCGTGACAAGGCTATGGAAAAATGACGGTGTCAGTCAAAGTTCAGTTCTCTGGGAAAATAGGAAGAAAACAGTAATAAATGATAGATAGTGGTCAGTTTGAACTACCAGTTTTGTACTGCACACCCAATATATTCACCACTTGCATTTTCGCACAATAAACTGCACTTACTATCTTTCAATCTCTTTGTTCTTTCCCTCATAAGAAATTGCCTAGAGAGAGAGAGAGAGAGATATTACCATTACCAGAGTTTAAGATTCGGACAGGGCTATTGGTAAGCACATTGAGCTGCTTTTCGATGCGTCGCATAAACTCCATAGCTTCATGTAAAGGCCTTGTAAGCTCCTCTCTGTACTTCACCAGCATATCATAGTAAGCTTCCTGCAATGCATAACGAATTACCTTTTTTGGCCCCTCAAGATCTCACTCACAAATATCAAGAACAATCAATAAAATTATTGTAAAATTAATCACCATGAACTGGTCAAGTTCTGGGTCCTTGGATATATCCCTGCTCGCCGCCGCGCCTCGCCGGCTAACCTCGAACTCCTCCCGGATCGCCGCCAGCCGCGCCACCACCTCCGGCGGCGCTCCCACCTGTACCCAAGAATTAGTTTTAGGGACAAGAATTAATGGAAATCATGCATGTTTTGGGACAAATATTTGACCTTTTGGCAGTCCATGTAAGCATCCAAGAGGCTGGAATACTGAGGATGAGCAATGATCTTGGCTTTGATGGCATCATCATCGCCGGAATCTTCGTTTTCCGGCCGCCGATGGCGGTGGTTATAATGATCCTGCATCGTGGAAAGATACCCTCGACTGTACTGGAAATTGGAAGCATAATTTTCAGCCTCAGTTTTGACGGTGGAAGTTTGATGATCAAAGTAGCAATTATCTCCATGAAAGCTCGAACCACTGCTTCTTCTTCCATACATAGAATTGTTTGCTGCAAGAACTGATCCTCCGTACAGAAAATTTCCCCTCGAATTCGTGTTTTCACTCAGCTGCTGATTGTAATCCTCCATTTTGAAAAAAGAAATTATCAAGAATTCAAGAAGATATGGAAAACCCTAAAAGAGGAAGAAAAAAATAAATCAAGATATTTATCGGTTTCTTAAAAAAGGGAAAATATAAAAAGATCTCTTTATTCATCTCCGGCGAAGTACAAAATTGGAAACAATATTTTCCAGTTTTTCAACAGTGGTGAAGTTGATGAAGTGACGACACATGTGTAGCACCATGGAATTGAAGTATGATAATGAGTACAAGAAATTAAAGAGGTGGGATTCATTCATGACATGGCCGCGGCGGAGGGGACGGCGGCGATTGGCCGGAGACAAGATGTTCTGTTCTCTCTTTTAAGAATATAAGGAAATTATAAGTGTATAAACTAAGGAAAAGTAACGAAGACAGCCTTTGACAAGTACCGATTGGACAAGTGAACCAATTTTTTTGTTTTCTTTTCATTTGTTTCCCACTTACTTTCATAAGTTTTGGTGTGTTTTGGGCAGTGAGAGAGCAAAATTCCTTGAAAATCGAATTACGGAATCCAATTGAATCAAAATATACATTTCCATTCGGTTTTTTAAAATTTCGAATTGATTTAGATTGTACAATTTTAAAAATACCTATAACCCAGCACTGAAAATAAATATTTTATCCTGTTATGATATTTTTTATATTAGGTTGGTATTTTAATCGGGGAAATGATCCTCTTTACCCTAAAACATATAACTTAGTACTCATTACACTATATTAATATCTCAAACTAATCAAAAGTACAATTTCGATCAAAAGTTTATCTGGTGTCATACTTAATGATGGGATGAGACTTTGAAAAGTTGAAAAGTATACAACTCACATGTAAATTCACATACAAAACAGTAAAGATTGACTCTATTTAATACACAAGTTTCATTTAAAAATTCATTGTCACAATAACATACCCTATAATATATTTAAGAGGAAATTGGGGCTCTATGAAATTTCTTACACGAAAAAATTGAGGTATGTATTTTGAAAGTATTACTTGGTTTTATTAGCATAAAGCTTGTTGTTTATATTAATATTTGATGGAATTCGTGTAAGGTGAAATTATTAAATTGTTTGCATTTTCGTCTAGTTTAGGACTAGACATTATAATATTAGATTATTGCATAAATATAATATTAAATTATAAATACACGATATGTTAAATGGGGTAATAACACAATTATTGCATATTAAATTATAACATTTTCGTGTAGTACTAGTGTTGAACTGAACATTATAATATAATTATTGTTATCAAGGGATATAAGAAATTACCTTAAGTTTCAGCTTAGAGACTATACGAAATTCGGACAAAGGGTTACATGAAAATGAGTATAGAACTACACAAAATTTAAACATAGGATTACACGTAAATGGGAATAGAGCTATACAAAATTTGTGTAAGGTTCAATGAAAATGTGTTCGTGTATGGTGCAACTTTAATGAACAGCCTTTTCAATCGAAGTAAAAAAAAAAAAAAAATTGGGACTAGAATAGGGAGGAAGAAAGAAGGGAAATGCTATGTCAAGGGGGTGAAAATGGGACTCTTCCAAACAACACGAATTGATGAAGGTGAAAGAGTTTTGTTTCTCAAAATCCTATTATATGGTACCCGAAAATTAAACAATTTTTTTTTATTTAACTTTGACTACACTATTTAATGGAATTGAATGGATGTGAAAAGGGGTGAGTGACATCATTATGTTAACATCAAACGCAATTGAATGATGATTATCATTAAAATTGGATAATATGAGACATTTTTATTTATCTTACGGTAGACATGAATACTATTAAATGAATTTGGTATTAATAAACTGCACTATATTAAATTGGGTAGTTTTGGGTACTCCCATTTTAATCATTTATGATTATGTATTTGGTTGTTTATTATGTTTAAACTTTTAAAATTACGGATTTTTACTATTTAAGAATCTGTCGTTTTATTATGTGGAATAACCAAACGATATTCAATTGATTTTATTGAATTTTCATGTATGATTTGTAGAATACAGGCATTATTCAATATTTAAGGTTTGAATTATGTTGATTTTACTTTTATTTTTGATAGACCCAAAGGGCCCAAGTACATAATCCAGTGAAACCAAAATTCAACCGAATCATACTGATATTTTAAAAGGATAGATTAAAGGCACCTTTTGAACTTTTAAGAGCACCCCATTCATGTGTAAATGTTCTACAACATTTACACATGAATGGAGTGCCCTTAGAAGTCCAAGGAGTGCCTTTAGTCCCACCCTATTTCAAATTATTATACGATTTTGAAGTAATTCGGTATCTGCTCAATTTATAGATTAATTGAAATTTTGATATTTGTTTTCTTATTTTCGATTCGGTTCGATAACCGAACCAACCAATGCTTAATCCTAGTTTTGCCACAACTTTTATCCTAAATTTTGTTTTATTTAAAGTAAGCTTAGCCAAACACCCTATAATTCATATAAAAAAGTTTATAAGATCTTATATGTTATAAAATATTTTTAGAGCTAATAAAATGTTTTATCTTATTTTAAAAATAATTTGTTGAAATGTTTGTATAATAGATGATATGATTTATAAGTTGTTAGTAATAACATGACAATTGTATAAATTAAGTGATTAAATTTGAAAGTTTATAAAAAAAATAACATATGATTTAGAAATAAATAGAAATCTTCTTACATCTTATTTTAGAATGAAATAAAATTTTATTTTAAAACCATTTCTTAAACATTCTTATTGAGTGTGTAAGTTATTTTTGTAAGTTATTAAACATTTAAGGGTTTATAACCTCACCAAAACGCCATCTCAATTTGCCAAGTTTTGGTAACTAAACATGTTAATTTAAATAGCATAAGATAAAATTTGGTGGGGAAAAAATTATTTAACAATAAAGAATTACAAAAATTGGAATGTTAAAGGGATTGTGAAGATGGGTCAAAGTAGGCACGTAAGGATAACAAAAATTTATTATAGTCGTCGTTTTATAACAAAAATTTTTAATAATAAAAAAATTTATACAATTACTATATCTCAATATTAAAGGGTAAGAATGTCAATTTTCACTACATTTAATCTTTTATCTTTTGGTTATTTTGAATGTTGTTTCCTTATGTATAAGCTACTTTTGTGTTGTACTAAGGGATTTTACCACTTTGTTTTATGAAGTGATTTATTTCCCTTAAAACTAGTTTAGAATAAAAGTTATAATTTCAAGGCATTCAATACGATTATTTATATCCACAAAGAAAAATAGTTTAGAATAAAAGTTTGGAAAAAAAAATCTATTCAAACTATACGTGATTTTATATTTATATAAACTTTGAAATATTGCACTTTGTCGTATAAACTTTAAATTTATTACATTTTATGATATTGAACAAATTATAGTCGTACACATTTTCTAAATCAACGATTAGGATTTGTCTAATACCATAAAATGCATCAAATTTAAAGTTCGTATGATAAAATGCAACATTTAAAAGTTTATACCAAAAAATGTAAAATCACGTATAGTTCGAATGGAAAAATGTTTTTGACCCTAAAAGTTATAATTCCAAGTTAATTAACATTATTATTTATATGCATCAAGTGCACGGATCCTAAATTCATGTAACTAGATTGATCCAATATGGGGATGGTTTTCACGCACCCCCCATGCCTCCCATGCGTCCACATGTCCCCGTTCACACTCTTATCCTGTGCACTTAACATTTCTATTATGTTCGCATAACTTTTGTATTATGTTAGCGTAACTTTTATATTATTTTAGTTTAACTCTTACATTATATTAAAAATATATAATACATTTTAAACTTTTATGTTATAGTATTATAATCTTTATATTAAAATAATGTAACTTTTATGTTATAATAAAATAACTTTTATATAGTACTTTAGACATAAAAATTATTATATTTGTACATAAATATTATACCAGTATAATTTAAATGTTAAATTATTATAAATAAAGGTACATCTATATTACATGAATTTTTATACTGAGAAAAGTTTAAGTAATATAGTTTAAGTAATATTACTTAAACCACGAGCCTTGTAACTCAAGTGGTATCTCACCTTTATAAAGGTGCAGATTGTGATGACTAGGGTTCGAACCCGGGTCACGCAAGTTTTCTAGTTCTTATTGTTCCCCTCCCTTCCACTCCTCCAAACCTATTAAAAAAAAAAGTAATATTACTTAAAGATTATGATATTTGTGTATAAAGATTATACTATTATTAATATAAAGTTACAGCATGAATTGAAAAAAAAATTAAGTGCAGATCAAGTGGTGACTGATATTTAACCCACAACAGGATAAAAATTTAATTTTGATGGAAATATCAATATATTAATTTAGTGGAAATATTGTGGAAATATTGGTACTGATATAAATATCGGTATATTTTCTCGATATTCCACGATATTTATATTTCCAAATATTCACCTATTTTCCTACCATTTATACATGGTGGTTTTTATAATTTGTATCATAAAACCACCCATATTGAAATCATCCGATATTTATCGAAATTTTTTCAATATTTCACCTATTTTCCTACCATTTATACATGGAGCCACCGATATCGAAATCGATTCGGGATATTAATCGATATTTTACATATACTGATAAATTTTCTCATTTTTATATCGGAGATATATCGTTGCAGACCGTTTTTGTATCGATCATGTGAAAAAATGAAAATATTTGGGATATTTTAGGATATTTTCATCATTGTTTAAGAGAAACAACTAAGAAGGATGAAAATTTCGATTTCGATAGAAATATCGGTATGGGTAGAGATATCTGTACATCATATTTATCGATATTTTTTCGATATTTATCGATATTTTTTAGATATTCAATCGATAAATCCTGATATTTCACCTATTTTCTTATAATTTATAGCATATCAATACCGATATTTTTCGATATTTCCCCATATTTCACTCCGTTTCCTACTATTTATATTATGAAGTTACCTGATATTTATCGATATTTTATCAAAGATATATTGTTGTATGCTGTTTTTATATTGATTAGATAAAAAATAAAAATACAAAATATTGAAGAAGTATCCGATATTTTTCCGGATGTTTTCATTCATACCTACAACTTAATTAATTAAAATACTTAACTCATTGAGAAATTATGGTATTTATAATATTAATAAAATATAAAGAAGCGACACTTAATAAGAGTGGCTTCACATCGTGTTGTACCAGTGGATAGTGATTGATTAAACTCAGAGGTCATGTGGAGCCGCCTAGGCAGCTCGTAAATTAAAGCTACAACATTGAAAATTTACTGGCTATATTAATACATTTTGACTGAAAAAATAAAAAAAATAACAGGAAATTTAAGTAGCGTTGACGTGTTTGTAATAAAAGCCAAGCAGATATACGCCGAGCAATCACGTGCATACTGTATGCAACAACATCTCTCTAATTTTTCTGTAGCTAATCAAAATGCCTTGTTCTAGGTTGTCCCCCTACCAAAAAAAAAATATATATATATATATGTTTTAAAATAAATAAATAAATAATTCCTTGTTTTAGTTATTATTTAAAATAAGTATTAATTTTGACAACTTTAATCAAAATATTCTACATAATCATAATATAGTGATCTTATTGCTTTTTTTCCTCATTTCGTCAACTACTGCATATGGTTATGGTTATTACATACAAAAGTTAAATATTATATTTTTTAAGTTGTACTTTTAGAAAACACTGGTCAAAAGTAAAACAACGAATAACATAGGAATTCAAAGATGTACAATGGGAATATTTGCAGAAAGAAAAAAAAATAATAAGTCTGTGTGAAAGTGAATTTAAGTTTATATATCAGTACAGTACGGACTAATATAAATTTGAAGTGATGACATCAATAAAAAAAATTGTAAAAAGTCCAAAATAAAAAAAAACCATAATCCACGTATTCCGAAAATAACACTTTCACTCTCAAATTCTTTTCTGCTATAATATTTTTTTTTTAAATACAAGGTGATATGTTTGGTCTGTTGAATGAAGGTAGAAACACTTTAAAAACTACAGATCCTCACTTTTACGAAATTGTTTACTTATCAGTATAAATATAACTTATTCAATCATGTGTAACTTGTTCGTGTAAGTGGATATACATTTCAAACTGTGTTTAGATTTTCACTGAAATTCTAAGGCCATATTTATGGCAAGCATATGACATAGTTGTAACTATTATGACAATTAATTAAGGTCAATCTCATATAGAAGTATTGACAATATATATATGGATATCATACTTTACGAATAAGTTTGACGTGAGATCGTCATACGCTTCTTCCGTGAGACAAAGTTTCATATAATTTTATAGATTAAATTAAGTTCAGTTAACATCAATCAATATAAATCAACACTGACCAACGTAATTAATATAATCAACGCAAGTCAACATACCAATCTATAAGTTCATAAAAGTAAGTATTTGTTTTGTAGTTAACACAAAACAAATATTTTTTCATGTGTATTGCTGTATTGTAATAATCTTATAACTAAATACTTGCAAAGCTCCTACAATATTGAGATAACGATTATTTACAATTATATAAAAGTATTAGCAAATTTACATTGACAAATTGAAGAGTTAAGTTAATGATTCTAAAATGAATTGCACTTGCGTGCAATTGTTGTAAGATTCATACAATTAAGATTCATATAATACGAGTCAAGTCGGGCCGAATCCGATCCAAATCGCACTCTTTTTTTTTGCCGGACTTTTATGTTTTTTTAGTCAAACCTTTATATTATGTTAAACACACATTTATATTATATTAAATATACATTTATGTAATACTTTAACTTAAAAATAAATTTTAATTGCGGTAAAAAAAAACTCTAATTTTGACAAAAAAATCCTAATTTATATATATATATATATATATATATATACCTTTATATGGTATTACGTATACCTTTAAGTAATATTAGTCATACATTTATATAATACAATAAGGTACAATTAATATAATTAAAAAATATGACTAACATAACATAAAAGTATACTTAACATAACATAAATGTATGTTCAATATAATTTAAATGTATGTTATATTTATATTTAATATAACATGAATGTCTTGAAAGTATGACTAACATAATATAAAGATATACTTAATATAACATAAATATATAGCACTTGAAGCAAATTTGAGTGGGTTTGAACGTACCCACCCAAACGCGTGCGAACATGTAGGAATACGTAGCCGAGTCAGATCAGTTGTACAGATTTAGAATTCGTACAACAGTTGCACACAAGTTTTTGTATTCTAAAATTAAAAGTGAAACAAACTAGAAACCAATTTAACGTTAATTTGTCTTTGTCACTCAATTCTTTCATCTACTGCGTAATATATAATATAAAGTATAAAAAAAAAAAAAAAACTTACAAATTGAGCAAAAATGAGACTTACCGTCCAATATTGTACAATAATCAAGCCAAAATACATTGAATGCACACACTTCAATCACAAAATTACCATCAAATAAGCATCAAGACAATACATAAATGAGGTTTAACATTATATCAAAAAAAAAAAAAAGATTTGAAAGGAAACATGATTCTTATTTTTAGATGAAAGTAAAACAATATCGTGACTTCGTGTTTATATATATCTGGAAAATAAACTCTGAAACAAAAAAAAAAAAATTATATATATATATATATATATATATTGTCAAATTCGTTCCACTTGCAAAAGATATAAAAAATAATTAATAAAAAAGAAAAAATTATTTAATTGATTTATGTTAAAATTGAAGCTGCATTAAAGTTGCACGTAGGGGTATGCATTGAATTTCTAGAAATCAAATCGAAACGAAAGAAAACCGAACATCAATTAAACTGATCGAATTAACCGAAATCCTATATTTTGTTTGGATTGGGACTAGCCCATCTGGATTTTGAATAAATCAAGTCTCAATCCATATTTGTTATGAGATCTTAAAATCCTATTAATCTACCATTTTTTCTATTTTTTTGCAACTCTAATTAACAAAGATATCTACCTTTTTAAAATAAAGTAATACAACATTATTTATTTTTTCTATAATTTCTAATGTGATTTTGACATCTTAACTATAATTTTACTCTATAAAATCCCAAAACAAATATAAAATTATTAAAATCCACATTTTTCAAAATTCACTTAAATCCCAAATCCAAACTCCCTAAATCCATCTAAATCCAGTCCAAACAAAGCCTTAGTGATTGAGCTATTGAAAAATATTTTTTAGGCCAATTTTTTTTTTTTCAAGCTCACATTGACATTATTTTGTGGTATTAAACACCAATTCTCAAACACAACCTAATTTTAGGGTCACTAGGGTAAGTTGGGTGATTTTTTTTCTCAAAACCGAACTGGGATGAAATAACCAAATTCTACAAATATCAAAACTGAAATAAAACCGAAATTTTCATGAGAACCAAATGGAAATGCATATTTTGAATTTTAAGAGAATAATGTGGTATATACAGTAGGTTGGGATGAAATAGTGAAAAAAAAGAGACAAGTATTATATAGTGTGGGTTCCTACATGAATGCATAATACCCCCGTAAGATGCGCGGGCTAGAAAGGGACCCCATATGGGCATTGTATACCATACTGACATTGAGATTGAGATTAGAGAGGCAAGAAATGACATTGGCTATCACTTCAAAAACCCTTTTCTGCATTTATCATCATCATCATCATCTTTCCTCTGCTCTCTGCACATTCAGATTGGACGTTTCCAACCCACACACCAACTCCATCTCCATCTCCTTTCTTTCAATGGCCCATCTTCTTTTGTCACTCACTTCTGTCTTCCTCGTCTTTTTACATCTACGAGAAATTCACCAGATAACACGAAACATATAATATGTCATCAACTCTACCGTTAAAGGATACTTGTTTATTCTTTCTACCACTAAATAAGTAAAAGTAGAATGGAAGTGATTGTTGCTAGATATGTCAGACATCACATAAGCGTATACTTACTTTATAAGAAAAACTATTTCTGTATAAAACCCTAAATTTGCAAAATTTTCATGTGAGCATTAATTTTCCATAAATTTCGTGTAAGCTATAATTTACAGAATTTCTATATTTGGACGTTTAGGTTTTAAAATTTTAACAATAACCATATAACACAACTATTTGACTTTCGATTATACATTACAATGCAATATACTAAAATTAGATTAACATTGAGAATTCATGTTTGTTGCAAGAAAATTTCATGAATGAAACCGTTACAAAAGTACAATAAATTATAGTATAAAAAACAAGTGTTATTCATGTGTGTATATATATATCGGTTAAGTATTTGATACAGGTAAATATATCATATATTTCATAAATACATCAAATTAATTTTTACAAATCAAATTTTAAAATATCAAAGGTTAGGTAAAACATATAATTTAAAGTTTTTATTATAATTTATGAATATATGATATTGAGATACAGTATTAAGACTAAAAAAATAGTATAATTTAAAAATAAAATAAAAAATTGCAGACCAGTTGACTATTACGTTATCCATCGAGCAAGCTGGTTTAATCAGGTTAAACGGGTAAGTTTGAATATAATTTTTTTCTGTTGATCGCTCCATACCACATTCTATTTAACATCTTTAAATTGGTTGATTTTTGAGTATATACAATCGGTTGATTTGACCAATGATAGAAATATGTGTGCTATTCTAAAAAGAATGGTGTAACATGTTATATCACTCGGAATCAAATTCTTCAAAATATATGAGTAGATTGTGGAAATCAAATTGGAATATATTTCTATAACAACTTAGGCTAATCATTTTTATAATGTGATGAGTAGTACTAATGAAAACTATTGTGTAAGAATCTTGCTTCCAGCCCCCATACCCTATGAACATGTCACCTGATAGGTTGACATTATATGTCATAAGTACTAATTGCAATAATAATATAACACAAAAACTTTTATACAACTGATCCGTATAACTGATCCGTACAACTGATCCGATCCGACCTCCACGCGCCATCCACGTGCGCGCACGTGCCCCACACGTTTGGGTGGGTGCGCTCAAACCCACCCAAAATTCGCTCCAAGTGGACCTTTATGTTATGTTAAGTATACATTTATATTATGTTAGTCATACTTTTAGGGCCTTTTATATTATATTAAGCATACCTTTATGCAAGCCTTTTATATTATATTAATCATACCTTTATATTATGTTAAACATACATTTATGTTATATTAGTAATACCTTTTAATTATGTTAGTTGTACCTTTATGTATTATATAAAAGTATGACTAATATTAATTAAAGGTATGCGTAATATTTATATAAAGGTATATATGTACAAATTAGGTTTTTTTATGCTGAAATTATAATTTTTTCGTCAAAATTAGGGTTTTTTTGCCAAAATTAGGGTTTTTTTTTAAAAGCTAAACTATTACATAAAGGTATGTTTAACATAATATAAATGTATACTTAACATAATATAAATGTATGACTAACACAACATAAAGGTCAGGATAAAAAAAAAATGCGCGAATCCGGGTCGGATTCAGCCCGACCCGACCCGCGTTGTATGGATCTAAGATCCATACAATAGTTACACACAAGCCCCACTCATAATATAAATGAGACAATAATCCAATTTAACACAATTCCTAATAAATTTGTTGAAAATACCACTAAATATAAGGATTGACCTTGAATTTAATTTTGTATATGAAATTGTTCATTATTTAATTGAGTAAATTGTTTGATATATTACAAATTGAGTGTGTCGATGATTATTTTTCTATACAAACATTAATATATTACACATGTCAGTGAGCAGCTATGTCCAATGGAACTTGCACATTTGATCTAGTCAAAAATTATAGTATTTGGAACATAAGTTTTAATAATTATGGTATATGAGGATCAATCCTTATATTTTATGATATTTGGGTAAAATTATAAGGAATTGTGGTAAATTGGGTTCTTTTCTCTAATATAAATACCTATGCAACATCCAATCTAATTTTATAATGATATTGATCTTCAATTTAATAGACTAGCATGCATCTCATATTAATAACAACTAAAAAAAAGGGAGATAATTAAGTAAATATATACTATATACGTGGTTTAATATCGTTCACCTAATTTGTTTCTTTAAGTAATGATTAAACTCGCAGCTAACCCTATCCTAATACAAACTGTAACACTTATATGTTGGATTAGATGTTGGATTAGATGATGATTAATACTAATAACTTGATTTGGTAACACAGTAATGTCTACAGGAAAATTGACTACAAATAGGAAGAGATCATATAATGGCATCCACTTACCCTTTCTAGATTCGATATGATATGTTTTAGGGTTCATGAATGTTAAAAGCATATTTATACAGTATATGATCATGCTTGATGAAGAATTTATACATTTTTTATTTAATTGAAATTTCTAATAAGCTAAAGATTCGTTGCTGTTAATTTTTTGGATGACCAAATTCAATCCTAGCTCTAACATCAAACCCATAATATATGTAGAAATCAATTTAAATTAACAGATGATGTTAGCACTGTCAACCCATCTGAAATGGGCCATTTTAGAAACTTAACTCAACAAATCACAATATAATAAGAATGTATTAATTTTTTAATGTCCAATATTTTTTAAATAAAGAGGAAGTAACAAAATAATGGACTGATTTTAAATTATATATCAACAAATCATAAAAAATATTCTGTAGAAAGGAGAAAAAAAAAAAAAAAGGTTAATTTAAATGGGTCCAGCGTACAGAGCCCGCTAAAACTGCGCGGGAGCTGTTTCCCAACCCACACACAGCACACATCTTCTCATTATTGTTTTGTTATCATATATCAACTTTCTTCCACTCTCTCTCCTCTATCTCTCTCTCTCATCCTCGTACAATTTAATCTATAACTTTTGAGATTTTTGTGGACATTCAATTATTTATTTTTACTATCTAAAAATGAATTACTCGCAAGAAATCAAGGTGGGTCGAGTCGAATCGGGTCGAATACTATCAAATCCAAGTTTAAAAATCCAAGCTCAAAGTTGTTTTCAAAATCGAGTTCAACTCGAATTTAATTAAATTTATATTTTTAATATTCGGGTTCAATTCAACAAAGTACTCGATAAATTTGAGCTTGCTTTGTTACATTTGATACCAAAAAAATATTTTTAAAAAAAATTAAATTTCTGAAATAAAATAAAAAATTGGAGTCTTAATGTATATTAAATAAACTATCAAGAACAAAATTGTAAATATCACATATGTTTGATTTTGTTTGATGAGGCTTCCGAACTTGTTCAGTCAAGTATTAATATGCTTGGCTCGGATAATTAGAGCTTGACTTAAATATTTGCGAGTCGAATTCAATTTTCAGTTGTATAATCTCATATATACCCTTACTCAAATCTGTGATATAACTTATAGTGCTAGTTCTGGCTTGAATAAAATATGTTTTAATAAAAACTTTAATCCGAAAAAACCCAATATAAAGAATACTAGTGAATGTGCAATAGGTTAACACTTGACACCACATATTATGGTTTGTGGAATTGATATGTGAATGTCACTAGTGAATGTGCCAGCGGGCCCACCGTTGCTTTAGAGGTGGAACAAAATACTTTTCATTTTTCCTTGTATTTAAACTGTACGTGTTCATCATTTTCGGATATTATATGTGCTCCAAATATATAATGTATAGTATCCATCATTTATATGTAAATATTAGGCAAATATAATCAAAATTACTATAAAATGTTAATTACAAGTTTTACTTATATTATTGTTTTAATCCAAATTTTTATTATTAGTCAAAATTAACGATAAGAATTTCGCCAGCTATTGAAAATCAAAATTCCATTGAAATTTTCATCGAAATTTCCGTAAAATCAAGGTATTGAAATATTTTCTGAAAAATTAAAATTTTCACCCCTGATCAAAATAACATAACCTTATATATGTAGTATGTATTTTGACCTCGATAAGTTTTTACCATATTTAGGCAGTTTGACATGTAAGCATTTTATTTCTTTTCAAAAGTGACTGAGATCAAAAAACATATTACATTTATAAGATTATATTACTTTAATTAATAATAAAAAAATTGGTTAAAATGATAATTTGAATAACTGTTATAACTTTTACAACAATTAACCCTTATTTTATTTGATGCAACATATTTATTTTTCTGAAAAAGCAACACTAGAGTAGAATCATTTCAGACTGTGATTATTTAAAAAAAAAATTGTTATTTAAATTATAAGGTTTGAAATAAATTGTATAAAATTCATTTTTCGTGTAATCAGAATTACCTCAAAAAAACAAAATACAAGGGGTTGAATGTAAAAAAAAACAATTTAATATACTGTTTTTTTTTAATTTTCCAACCTAAACTTTGTTTTTTTTTTGTTTTTTTTTATCATATTACAATCTAAAATACTAAATTTTATCAAATTGCAACTTTTGAACTATTTTCCAACAAAAATGTGAACACGATGTGCATGCTGAGTTTAGACAAGAGTCACCTTAACTTACAAGATTACAAGAATATTCTTATGTTTTCAGTGTATGGATCACGGTTTCATGTTTTTACCGAAAAATGAGTCGCGAATTGTAATTTAATAAATTTTAATAGTTTAGTTAGCAATTTGATAAAAAAAAGAAAAAAAAAGAAGTTTATGTTGAAAAATAACAAAAAAATCAATAGTTTATGTTGTGTTTTGAATTTAACCCAAATAAAAATCATAAATGTTCAACTCATATGAATCCAAATATCATTAAAAAAAAATTCAAATTGGAGTGTATACAGAACTACCTCAAAATCAAAAATCAAAATAAAAGTCAAATTTTGAATTCATATGAATCCAAATATCATTACTAATTTTTTACTGTGAATTCAAATTATTTCTCAAATATTTCAATCCAAACAAAACCTCAAAAAAATACTTAACAACAATTCATCGTATCTTCTTACATTAGGCCCCTCAAAGCGTTTATAATGATCATATTTTATGACAACGAGCTTTATAACTCGAATGATATCTCACATTTATAAGATACAGATTGTGATAATTGAAATTTGAACTCGAATCACGCAAATTTTCTAATTCTTATTATCTCCCTCCTCTTCACTTCCTCTAACTCAATAAAAAAAAACAAAAAAACAATTCACATTTTGTGGCCATTAAATTACATAATTAAATATAAATTTATACCAAATGGGTTAACCTAGGAATTAATAGGACTGCATTTTAATGGGCTGAGCCCATATAATTACACTTAATAGGCTGCCCTACTACATCCCTCAATATACACGCATCAAGCATTCATATTGATATTTCACATTAAGTATGGTGGATAAGCTACTCATTTGAAAAGATCATGTGCTAATTTATAGATTCTTGCAGATAGTTTAGTGATTTTGAATTTTACTCTCTAGATACAAACACATTTTGAAAATTAATTAATACACTATTTTGGTTCTCTTTTTAACAACGCACAAAAAAAAAAAAAAAAAAAATGGCAAACCTAATTTTTTGCGGAAAGGATGATTTCAAGAAAAGAAAAAAAAATGTATTAGAGCTTCAAAAGAAAAAAAAAATTTGTACTTTTGATTTTGTTTCACTCAGTGAATCAAACTAAAAACATTTCAATACATCAACAATAGAAATATTATGCCCCATAGACTAGTTGAGTTGATAAGAATTATAATCAGTGGCGGATTCAGGATCATATATTTGGGGGTGAGTATCAGAGCATGTGAATATGTGTTTAAATTTTAACTTTAAAGAAAAAGAATCAATATTTTATAGGTATATATGAATATAATTATAAACATACACATATATCTCTCAATAATTTTACTTTGAAATGATTTTAAAAATAAAATATAAAGTTAAAATCATCTAACCTAAATGGTTGAACATGAATACGTCAAATATTGAAGTTCCAAAAGACTAAATATGAAAATTTGCAATGAGCATAATTGATAAAAATAAATAAGTAACCAAAAGGTCAAAAACACAAGTTAATCATATATTAATTGAACTGAAACAAAAACAAGTAAATTTACTCACATGTTCTTTCGTTTGGAAACTTGTAATCTTCTTTCTTTCATATGACAAAATTCATCAATAATGGAATCATTGTCAAACTTTTGTGCTATTTATTTCTCAATATATGTTATCAGATAACTCCTAGATATTCATCTTTCATCTTATTTTGAAGTTAAGTCTTGACAAGTTTCATAGCAGAAAAAACACATTTAGTAGTAATAGTAGAAGTAGGAAGAGTGAGGATTGAGCATTCTTCTTTTTGGAAAAACCATTAATTTTTTTATTTTTCATTTTACTTGATTTGATCAACAGTCTGAAAATTGAAATCAAATTTAAATAGTGAATAAAGTCAATTCAAACAATTGAACAAAATCTTCAAATTAATGTATAAAAGACAAAAGATTTAATTAAATTAGGTCAAGAATAAATAAATTTAACTCACCAGTCACCACGATCCCCAATTTACGGTAATCTTGCTTCTAAGTTCTAATTCAATACAAGAACAAATGCATAAGTTCTTACGGTAATCTTGCTTCTAAGTTCTAATTCAGTTTAAGAACAAACGCACAAGTTTTTGAGGTGAATTATTCTGATTTTGAAAGTGAAAAATGTAAAGGAGGGACTAAAGACACCCCACATACTTCTAAGGGCACTTCATTTACCATGTCTATGTGCTACACTCTTTACCCATCATGGGTAAAGAGTGTAGCACATAGACATAGTAAATGGGGTGATGGGTAAATAGTGTAGCACATAGACATAGTAAATGGGGTGTCCTTAGAAGTGTGTGGGGTGCTTTTAGTCCCTCCCCAAAATGTAATTTGGAGTTGAGTTTGAAAGATGAGAGAAGAATCATTCAAATTCTCAAGGTAATCAGGTGTGTTGGATTAGCTTATTAATTTCAATTTTTATTATTATATATATTTTATCAAACCAACCAATAATTTGAACATGATAATATAAATTGTGGTAATTGATGGACGAGGTGGTCCACCCCTAAATCACTAATATTAATACATATCCTCTTATATTTCTAATATTTTGCGATATAAGAAAATATATGATATATATAATATAATAGATATTTTTTACCAAAAATTTTGGGGACAGTTGCCCTCCACCCCCTTGTATCCACCATTAATTGTAATAATGTAGGGAGATATAGGGTTTATCACTTCAACACATTTAACGATATACATCTCATTTGATTAAAAAACCTACAATTGTCAAATGCGAAAATTCTTCATCTCTCCTAATAATAGACCTCATATTAATATTTATCAACAATTTTAGCAATTTATAGCTTGGTATTACTGCCACGTACAATGCACGACTCTCTACAGTGATTAAAACAATGAGACACATATGTCATAATTGTAGTTAAAGTTGCGACATAAACATTAAATGAAAACTGTAAGTGGTTTTAAAGTGAGTTGAATACGACTGCTTCTGGACCAACCCATTAATTATAGAACTCAAAACCTATACTATAAATTTCAATTAATTTTTTTTTGGGATAGCAACCAAAATTAACCACTTTCAAATAATGGATATTCATTATACCTAATATTGATATAATTATACACATTATATCTAATTTAATATAATAAATATTTAAACTATCCAACTTTTTTTGAAACCACCCCCACATAGGCAAGCCCACAAAAAGTCAATGAGCTCATTAATGAGTTTTTTGAATTAGACTTACACGAAATTGATACTTCTAACCTTACACGAATTTTGGCCTGAATGGAACCTTACACGAAAAAGCCGAATAAAACCTTACACGAAATTGCAGAATTTAACCTTACACGAAATAACACTTCATATAACCTTACACTAAATAGCCGATTTCAACCTTACACGAAATTGCAGATTTCAACCTTACACGAAATAGCATTTCAGATAGGCCTTACACGAAATAGCGAGATATAACCTTACACGAAATAGTGAAGTTTTGGCCTTATACGAAAATCTCAGTTTTTAACCTTACACGAAAATTTGTGTGTGAAATGATTTCCACAAAATTCGTGTATTATATAGGCAGATATTACTGTGTATCTTGTGAACCTTTTCCATTAACATTCAGAACCATCACTGACATATCACTGACATATTACTGTGCACTGTTGACTATTATGTGCACGTTTGGGTATATTGGGGTAAAAATATAGTGTGTTGGGTAATTTGGAGGGTAGCTTAAATATATTTGAGTATTTTGGTTAAAATTATAGATTTTTGGGGATATTGGGGTATTTCCTCAATTTTTTTTACCCATTAGTTATAGCAGTGTTTTCATAATCGGATCGAACCGGCCAGTTCAACCGGTTCAATCGGGAATCGACACGGGAATCGGTCCAAATACACCCAATTAACATTTTTTTGGTTAAACCAAAAAGAACCGTAAAAAACCTGTTGAATCAATTATAATCAGAAACCGAAAAATCGAAAAATCAGTTTTTTTTTTTAATTACATCCACTTCTTTATTTGGGCTATGAAATAATGATCTTTCATCTTTTGGCTTCCAAATTGGGTTTCAAAAGTTAGAAAAGAAACTAAAAGAAATAAAGAAAACGGCGATCCTTTGTGATATGATCATCAAGATTCAAAATAGTTTACTTTGTCATTTTATCTATTTTAAATTTTAGTATTTAATATTTTTATTTTTAGTTTGAGACTTCATTATGGATTATGGGATATATAGTTTGACATTTTATGACTTTATTGTATTTATTTTAATATGAATCGTATAAGTGCATAACTTTTTTAATGTAACATAAATAATATTGAAAAAAAATAGACAAAGATTATTTTACCAGTTGAACCACCTCCGACCGGTTGAACCGTCAACCGGTGGCCAGACCGGTTTGGCCACCGGTTCCGTTATGAAAACATTGAGTTATAGGATTAAAAACCTATATTATAAATTTTCAGTAGTATTTTCTTTTTAAATGAACTATAAAAAATGTAGAAGGGAGAAAATAAAAATTAAAAAAATTGTATGATTTAGATTCGAAACGTGATTACAATCTAAATCTACAGCTTTATAAGTGGGTTTATATACCACTTAAATTATAAAACTCGTGGTCAAATTTTGGATCATTAATCTGTATTATAGTGTTTTATTGTTTTTTGTTTTTCATTGTAATATATAAATTTTTTTTCCATTTTAAATTGTAACTTATAGCCCTTGTTTTTTTATTCAATTGTAACATCGAGCTCTCTCTCTAGGCAATTTATAATCCAATGTTTTTCAATTTGAAACATCTCCTCTTTCTTTTCTTTTTTGGCAAATTTTTTGTCCGATTCGATTTTAAATAAATATATATATAAAGAAATAAATAAATAATATATATATATATATATATATATATATATTATCTTGCAACTTAAAGTCTCACATTTTTTATTGGTTTGCAACCTCCAATCAATTTCCTGTCCATCTTTTCATTTGGAATCAGATTTAAATGGTCTTTTTGATATTTTTGCATAAATTATGGAAAAAATCACCAATTTAAAAAAAAAAAATTCTTTCATCACAAAAATTTAATACACACAATAACAAAGTCTCGAATTCAATCACTTCAACCCTAACAAAAAAAAAAAAAAGTATTGTCTAAGAACTACAAGCTACATGTGAAGTTTTGATTTAAAAAAAAAAAGAAGAAGCATGAACTCTAATATTGATCACTCAATTCTAGCTAAAATTAACATTAAACGAAAAAATATGTAATTTTTTTTATAACAATATATTGCATTGCAAATTGTACCTGAAAATTAAAATAAATTATTTTCCTGATCAGTTCTAGAACACATTGTATATATGCAGGAAAAATTTAAGTGCCTACGTCGTTAGCTTTAATAAATGATACATTACTTCACTATTTCAACCTTAGGTTCTGCTCTTAACTTTTATAATAAATATTCACATGTCTATAGGCAAAATACCACCTTTTATATATTTCTTGAAGGATAAATTTAATAACAAAATCTAATTTATAAATTAATTTTAATTTTGGACCCGAATTTTAAATTTTTTAATAAGGAATTTGATTTAACATTTTTTTTCAATTCAAGTTTTGAAATTTAGATTGAGTTCTCAATTCAAGACAAAATTTCATTTTTTTTATATTTATAATTCATTTATATTTTAATATATATTTATAATTTAGATAAATCAAGACAAGTTCGTGCAATTTTGAAACTATCTTCATTGGACTTGTATTAATTTATATATTAAAAAAATTAAGATTCTTTTATTTTCTTAATTTTATGATATAAAAATATAGAAAATCGATTTTAATATTTAATATAAATTATATTTTATAAATTAAATTAATTATATTTCTTTCTTTCTTTTTTTTTCATATAAATTAAGATAAGTCGGATGAAAATTGTTTTTAAAGCATACTAACTTGACTTAATTTATCCAAAATATGAACACATATTGAAATATAAATAAATCTATAAATATAAATAAAAAATAAAATGAAATTTTGTCTTGAATTGAGAACTCAATCTAAATTTCAAGTATTGAATTGAGAAAATTTGTTAAATTGAACAACTTATTGAGAAACTTTAAAATCCAGGTCCAGAATTGAGAATTAATTTATAAATTGGGTCTTGTTATGAAATTTATTCATTTTGAATGTATATAAAACAAATGAAGATGATAATGGATTATCTCACATCTTTTTTCTTATCAAAGAAACAAATGAAGATGATAATGGATTATCTCACATCTTTTTTGCTACTATCCTCAATTCTGTTGATCATAATAAATTATTGGTACAGAAAATTAGCATCCAATCTTCCACCAGGCCCTTTCTGTCTTCCTATCATAGGCAGCATTTTCCAATTTGGTCAAAACTCCCAACTCTCTCTTCTAAAGCTATCCCAAACTTATGGCCCTATTTCTTATCTTAAAATAGGATCCTCAAAAACAGTTGTTGTCTCCTCACCAGAAATGGCAAAACAGATTCTTCAAAAACATGATCACATTTGTTGTGATCGCTTTGTACCTTTTGTAGCCCAACATGAGGCTTCCATTAGCTGGCTACCCGTCGGTACCAAATGGCGAACGCTTCGTAAAATCAGCAATCAATATATGTTCACGGTGAATAAGCTGGAAGCAACTGAAGGCCTTCGACAAGAAAAGATGCAACAAATGTGTAATTATTTGCAAAATTGTTGCGAAAATGGTGGTCCAAGTGTGAATATTGGGGAGGTTGCATTTACTACTACTCTTAATTTGATTTCAACCACTTTGTTTTCTATGGACTTCGCTAGTTTCGATTCGAATTCCAGTCAAGAGATTAAGGAAACCATTAATGGTATTGCGAAGGTTACTTGGATTCCTAATATTGCTGATTACTTCCCAATTTTTAAACGGATTGATTCACAAGGGCTTAAGAGAAGTAGAGATCTAAGGCTTTATAGAGGAAAACTACTTGCAATATGTGATGAAATAATTGGTAAAAGATTGGAAGTGAGGGAGACATCCTTGGATTCTACGAGGACAAAGGATTTGCTTGATGTGCTACTTGATCTCAAACAAGAAAATGATTCTGACTTGAGCCATATTGACATAAGAAATTTGCTTTTGGTAAGTATGCAATATTTCTTCCATGCAAAGTTGTTCTAGTCCCAAGTAACAAAAATTGTCCCCTTACATTTCAATTATCGAGTTTCTTTTACTAAAACACAAAAATTAATATGAGACAGTGATACTAATTTATATGATCCTTATTATCCACAAACAAAATACTAATTCAACTTGACAATGATAGGAAATGATTATTGCAGGAACACACACGACAGCTAATTCAGTGCAATGGGCAATAACAGAGCTATTATGCAATCCTGAGAAATTGTCAAAGGCCAAGAACGAGCTTAGAAGGATTATTGGAAATGATAAAGAAATCCAAGAATGTGATATTCCTAAACTGTCCTACTTGCATGCGGTGATTAAAGAAAGCTTTAGATGTCATCCTGCTGGTCTATTTTTACTCCCTCATAAGGCCAAAACTAATGTAGAAATCAATGGATATATGGTCCCAAGGGACACAAAAATACTTGTCAATCTATGGGCAATTGGTAGAGACCCAAAAATATGGTCAAATCCAAATAAATTTGAGCCCGAAAGATTTTTAGGCAACAAAATAGATTACAAAGGTCAAGATTTCGAGCTTCTTTCATTTGGTTCGGGACGAAGAATATGTCCTGGAATGCCAATGGCTCACCTAATGGTACATCTCATGGTGGCATCTTTCATTCATAACTTTGATTGGAAACTTGAACAACAAATGAAACCAGAAGAATTGGAAATGGAAGGTATGCTTGCACTTGCACTTGGTGAAATGGTTCACCTCAAGGTGTTTCCTATCAAGAAATGAATCCTAAAATGATGTGCGATTCTCTATACATATTGTCATCTAAGATGTAATTTACTACTACTTCATTACTTATCAAGTTATCCAGTTATATATATCAATGTTAAATTTAAGTTTTTATTAAGTGGTTTGAAATAAAAGATATAATATGAATGTAAGATCCCCTTAGTTAGAGTATATTTTGTAATACCCATAATTTCTTTGAACAATGATAATGATAATAAATATCAATATTAATGGTTTTTGTAGTAATGCCACATCTTGCTAGAATTATTACACTTGGCACAAACTAGGAGAATGAGAAAAAAATTGATTAAGAAAGAATTGAAAGGAAAATAAAAATAAAAATAAAACACTTTTCCATTTCTTCTCCAAACTCACCATTTTCATCGCTTCTCTGCCATTACCACCGTCCATCTTTCTATTGCGCCGGCGAAGTCTTTTCGGTGAGGTAAACCTATTACGATATAGTACTCGTCGAGCCGATCACAAGTATGGGCTCGGATTTTGACCCGATCGCGTCTTCGCCGCATACGGCACGTATGTAATATTCTGTATATATATATATATATATATATATAATGTATGCTTCTGTATATATATGTGTATCAGTGTGTGCGTGTGTGAGAGTGCAGAGTGTGTGTTTGTGTATATATGGTTGGGTGTGCTGTGGAGGCACCGCCGTGAATGGCGGTGCCGGGAATGGTGCGTGTGTGGCCGGCGCTCGCTGCTCCGGCGTGGATTTGAGGAGGAACCGCCGCTGCAGGCGGCGGCAAGTATGTGAGGGTGTGTGTGTGTTGTTTGCGTGTTGAGTATGTTGGGTGGAGTCGCCGGCGACGGGAGGTCGCGGTAGTGTTGATCGGCGGCGGCAGGGCGACAGCAGCGAGGGAGGGGCGACAGTTTGGGTTGATTTGGGGCTAGGGTTCAATTCTGAAAATTAGATTAAGCCCAGGGACTAAATTGTAAATCCTGGAATTTAGGATAATTAGCAATTAAGTCCCTGATCTATTGGGTATTCACAGATTAGTCCCTAATTTATGGACAATTACAGATTAGTCCCCAAACTTTATAAGATATGCAAAATGATCCTAGAACTTCTATGAAATAGCAAAATGACCCCAAAATTCCTGAAAATTACAGGATGGACCCTAAACTTTGCACAAATTACAAAATCACCTCTAGATTTTGATAAAATGATAGAACGACCCATAAAACTTATAGAAATTATATTATGACCTCAGAATTTGATAATTATTGTATTTTATGTCCTAAAACATTATAAAATAGAAGTTTGACCGCAAATTGACTTCAAATGTGACCAATTAACCTTTAAGCGAGAAAACCCTAATTTTAAGGGTGTGATCCACAAACCCTAATTTTCAGTAAGCCCTAAATCTAGAAGCTCGTATATCGACATTCTCAAGAGTTTATTCTTTTATAGAGTTTATTAGTTTTAAGCAATTAAATCAGAGGATAAGTCATGCTTTTATACCTTGTAGGAAATACAAGCAAAAATGCAGAAATAAGGGAAAATAAGATCGAGAGCAGTTTTGTCAAGAATCCAAGGTGAGGGTAAAATCTTATTTTCGTTTAAAATTGTATAGTTTTACGGAAAATTATGTGACTATGTGATTTGAATTCCGTCATTATGTGGCGTCGATTTAAAGTGAAATGTTTTCACTATGTGAACATTATTCGAGTAAATTATATGATTTTGAAAGCTATTGATTTCAAGAGACACAAATGAAACTGGTTTCATGAGATGAAAAGACGGGAAAATTCCTGCATCAAAAGGGTTTTTCTAGAAACCAACATATGTCAAAGGTTTTCTGTATTTATGTGTTATGTGAATTATGTGGCCAACGTGAACGTGATCAATGTGCACTATGTGTTATGTGAGATCTATTATGTGACAATTTAATTGCGCATGCGCCTTCCACACCAAGTAGGGTATTCCTCGTTGGAAACCCAATAATGGGGTATTCTTCGCATACCCATCTATGGGGTCTTCTTCAGAAACCCACCATGAAGGGTGTAATAACTCAAAATGGGGTCGGCTTGGGGCCCCGATAGGTTTTCTTTGGAAACCTATTCAATGGATTTCATTGGGACTACTTGGGAGTTTACGACGTGTAATATGTTTATGATAAGCAAATGTTTTCACGGCGGTTGAGATCCCCGTTTTCATGACGGTTAAAAATCGTAAACAAAAAGATGTTATTGAATGATGTTATTATAAGTGCTCCCGTAAATCAACCCTACTGAGTGTCTTTGTACGCTCACCCCTTTTATGTAAAATGTTTTCAGTTTAAAGAATTTAGGGCGTGGCGCGCGAGTGGTGGATGCTGGTAGCCGATGATTAAAAGTCGAAGAAGGTTTTAATTTAAGATGATTTATTTCAGGAATTTCGAAAATGTATATATTTCACAGAAAATTTTCTTGAATTTTATCTATCTTTATTTTCTTGAAAGAGTGAATTTTATACGTAAGTAACGCCTCGATCAAAGCTTTACCTTAAAAAAAACGGGGCGTTACATATTTAAAATTCATCTAAATTGTTTAATTTAAACATTATTTTAAAATGAATATTATTCTAAATATCGCCAATTTGCTAATATGAATTTCAAATGATTTCTTAAATCTTTCCATTTAAATACAACCAAATGAATACCGACTTATTTGATAAAAATGTGATGTGGTATTGGTTTAATGATTAATTAACTTATTCAATAAATTTGGCTTCTTCATAATAGATTAATTAATTACTATACATAAGGGTGGATATAGAAATAATAATAGAGGGCTATAAATAAAAAATTTCAGCAAAATAAAATTATACATGACAAAAAATTATCAATCTTCCTTGAGCGCCCTACGAGACTTCAAAGTATAATATTCTAAACAAATTGAATCCATGTTTGTTAATAAAAAAATATAGTTCAATTTATGGTTTTAGGTACAATTTCCAAGACATTTCCTATTTAAATAAAAGTGTCATCTTCACATTCTACGATTGTTCAAAAAATACTCGTTTAGTTGTAATAGTAGAAACATGATGTGATGTTAAATTAAGATAAATCAATCTAGGTAACATTAAACATTTGAACTTCTACTCTCAATCATTTTCTAGCACAACTTAAAACTTTTGCATCATATTTATGCTTGGGAAATTTGACAATTAATTATTGATGAGAATATTCAATAATTTTTAAATTTATGATGGTAATGTTTTTTTTTTTTTTTTGAAAAAGTTGATGAAAATTCTCCTTTGTAGGTTTTAACTAAATCATAATGTGGATTTGACTTTATTTTTTTTCAGTTTTGCTGATCGATGCTTCCTAATTTTTTAAAACTAATTTATATGTTTATTTTATAATATTATTTTGAATTTACTAATTTTTAAGATTTTATTTTTGATTTTTAGATTATTCAATATTATTTTGATGTAATTTTGAGATTCTTTTTGAATAATTTAAGATTTATTAAAAAATTAAAAATATGAGGTGAATAGTAACGTAGTGTGGTATAAAAGAATGAATTGGCCCATAAATCCGAACGTGCACATGAGGTCACCGCACCACATACCAATAGAGTTTATATTATTTATTATTAATATAATTTATATTATTTATTACAGACCAAATGGACGAATAAAACTGGTTAAGAAATGCAACGAATTGCCACTTCCTTGTCTCATTCTACAAAACCAAATTTCCAGAATTTGAAAGAAAAACATGTGAATGTTGTCCCTTAATCACCATTATTGCAGTCTAATATAGCCACCTGCGGGTCCAAATCCTTGACTTTCTTCAAAATTTCCACAAGAAAATCTAGAAAAAAGAATTAGATTTGATTTATCGTTGATTTTTCAAGAAAATGAGGCAGTGCTGTTGAATTCAAGAGCTTCAGCTCTAATTTTTTAACTGAAATTCTGCATCCAAACATAAATATACTCTGTATCCATAGAAGCAAAAACTTGAAGAATTTTTCAAGGGTTCGATGGTGATGGGGAACATTGGTTCAGAGACAGTGAGTGAGCAAGAAAACGAGGAAATAGAGTTGGGTTTGGAGGCAAAAAGTAAGCTGAGCAATCAGAAGAGGAAAATGAAGAAGAACAAACTGTGTTGTTTGATTCCAAGATTTGGGTGTATGAAGTTAAACGACGACGTTTCGGTGGCTGAGAAGCCGGATGTCGACCGGAGTTTCAAAGTCGAGGTGGGTTGTAATGGGAAGGATCAGAAGCCAAATCATCTGATTGTTATGGTCAATGGAATTATTGGGAGGTTTGCTTCTAGTCTTTTCACTATTATTTTGAATTTATTTTCTTCCTTTTTTTTTTTTTTTTGTGAGTGTTTGCTGACCATCATTATCTTGTACGATATATTTTTATGCAAATGACTTAACTAAATTGTTCTGTTTTTTGTGGTTAAAGGATTTGAGATGTGGGAGGTTATATGTTGATTTTGGCATTTGAATTTGGATATTCTTGTTTTAATGATGACTGTTTTTAGCTCTAATGGAGTTGAGATTTGATGATCATTGTCATGTAGGATACTTTTTGATGCTAATCAAATGAACTGAATAAATTGTTCTGTTTTTTGTGGTTAAAAAACATTGGGTGTGGGATGTGGGTTATTGATGACTGTTTTTACTTGCAATGGACTTGAGATTTGGTTTTATTCTTTTACTATTTTAAATGTATTTGCAGTGCTCAAAATTGGAGGTATGCGGCTAACCAATTTGTGAAGGCGTATCCCAGCGATGTTTTGGTGCATTGTGAGATTACGTTTTTAGCCTTTTTCGTTTGTTTTATTTCAATTGTGTTGCCTTTTGTTTTGTTTTATGTGCAACTCGTGTTCATTGTATGTTTCATTGCCAGCTGCCATTTTGTACTTCCTTGGAGTTTGCTGTTATATTATCATCAACTGTGTAATATCTGTTGATTCTTGATTTTCTTATGTACTGCTTGTTTGGGGCTAAGTAACCGGTTTAGTTTGGAAGTCTAAGGTTGAGGGTTTAGTTAACATAGCTGGAAAATACGCTGCATCAAGAAGTTAGTTGGCATTGACAACAATTGTATCCTGCATTGGACACAGAAATGTATAGTGACTGACTTTAAAAGCTTTAAACACAGTCATGGTTGCTCTAATTAAGGTAGCTAATTCCAGGCAGTGAATCTAATTCTTCAATGCTGACATTGGATGGTGTCGATGTTATGGGAAAGAGATTAGCTGATGAGGTTTGAACATCCTTTTACGAGACATTGACTTATGTTCTTATGTTTTCATTTTATGCACATATAGAAGTAAACTTTGTTTTTCTGATATAATTTTCAGGTGATATCTGTTGTTAGTCATCATTCAAATCTTGAGAAGATTTCTTTCGTTGGTCACTCCCTTGGTGGTCTGGTTGCAAGATATGCTATAGCTGTGCTTTATCAACAAGATTTGGCAAGAAAACCTGCAAAGGAAAACGGTGAATGTGGAGGCAACGAGCTTAATGGATCCTTTGTAGAAGAGAAAAGACGAGCAACTATTGCCGGACTTGAACCTGTTAACTTCATTACATCTGCAACGCCTCATCTTGGATCAAGAGGTCATAAACAGGTGTCTCAACTCAATTATTTTATGACATCTTCGGTTTTTCTGATTGATCGCTATATACTCTGTTCTTTTATATTTCCTTTTAATAACTATATTGAAATTCTATTTAAATGTATTCAAAATGAGAATTTAAATCTGATATACATAAATTCCTTTATTGATTTTGTGAACTTACAGATTCCGGTGCTCTGTGGTTTACGTTCGATGGAGAAAGTATCGATGCATGCTTCTAGGATATTTGGTAGAACTGGGAAACATTTATTCTTGAGGGATAATGATATTGGGAAGCCTCCTCTTCTTCTTCAGATGAGCATTGACTGTGATGATCTTAAGTTCATGTGGGTATCCTTCAATTCTTTAGATTCTTCACTATTGCGTAATGAATTAATGGAAGTTTCATTCTCAACCTCGTTGCAGATCTTCTTTGCAGTCATTCAGAAGGCGTGTTGCCTATGCGAATGCAAGTTCTGATCGTATCCTCGTTTGGATTGTATTTTATTAGACCATCGATTCTTTCTCTTATATTAGCCGCTCTTTTTCATAACCTTGACATTTTACGTAGATATTGTTGGGTGGAGCACGTCATCATTGCGTCGTATAAATGAGCTCCCAAAGGTAAGTTATTTTTACTGCTACTCTGCTTGAGTTATCATACCAAACTACAAGTCTTACTATTTGCCTTTTTTTCTTTTAGAGACGGAATCTTGTGAAAAATGTGACATACCGATACGTTTTCAATGAAGAAACGTCCCAAGCTGCTCATCCTCAGGGCGTTTCTTCAGAAACGAAAGTCGCCAGAGGGAGGACTAGTGAAATGGAAGGTTAGAAGAAATTATATATGGATGAATGTTTATCAGTTGAGGTTGCGTTTGGATTTTCGGAGTTGAAATGAATGAATTTCAAATCCACTCAAATCAGAGATTATTCAGATCTACTCATATTGCTCAAACTTTAGTTCAAAATGAAAGTAACAGATTTCAAATTCATATTAATCCCAACACCTTCAATGAATTTACCGCTATGAATTTCAAATCCTCCTTCAGATCTCTCCATCCAAACACAAGCTAAGGCTTTTTTCTTTTGTTTAGTTTCTGCAACGACAAAGTACTCTTTCTAACATCTCGTCAAATTATATTTAGCGAATAACTTAATCTTATTTGTAGAAATGTTCTTTATTATTGTTTCTTTTGAAATCCTCTCTCATCATTGGAAATGCTATTTATGTGTGGGACTAAAGAGTTGCAGTTTCATGTCATAATGCTTTAGTAATTCTCAGTGCTTTCTATATGTCTGGTTGAATCATAGTTCTGAGCGGTGATAAACAATGCGAACAATAATTCGTTTTCATGTTTCCCATTGTAGAGGCGATGATCAGATCCCTAACGGGGCTCAGTTGGGAGCGGGTAGATGTCAATTTTCGTAAAAGTATACAAAGGTTTCTTGCCCACACTACAATTCAGGTACATATCCAACTCTGGCCGTAATGTGCATGTCGTTTCTTGAAACACTAACGACATCTAAGCTTTGATCGACTAATTCAAGATTTTGAATTTCTTCAATGCTTTCTAAGGTTGTTCATTGCCATGAATTCGTTTTCTCTGTTAGGTTAAAACTTACTCTGTGAATTCACACGGAGCCCACGTAATACGACACATGATCGACAACTTCCAGTTATAGAGACTGTTCTATACGTCGAAAATGATGACTAAGAAGGTGGCATCCTATGTAAGCAATATTTTGAGCAATCTAATGGGCATGTCTTGAGGAGAAGTAGTATTGTGAAATAAAGTGGGATTCATTTTAGGACAATTTGCAGATGCTGATATTGGACTCAGTCTCTGTATCTGTTTGGTTTATTTGTTTCTTTATCTATAATGATTTCTCAAATGATTCTTTTCAACTTGTATTTATTTCTAGTGTACCAATTCCACGCATTAAAAATGAATAGAAATAGTCAAATGAGATGACAACAGAGAAATATTATAGCAAATATCGAAGTTTGTGTATGTGTATTTCTAGTCAGGCAAATGTGTGCGTGAAATTAGTTTTCTCAAAAAAAAAAAAAAAAAAAAGATTAGTTTTACATGTGATATGATATAAAATTCATATTAATTATTAATAATTTATTGTATCCTTACTAGAGCGTCTCCAATGGAACACTACATTTCACACTAGTGTGCATTATTGCACTATACTACATTTTTATTTTTATTTTTTGATTTTTTTAAATACAATTTTAATTTCACAATTTACTTTTAATAGAATTTGCATTTCATCATTTCATGAAACAATATTATTGTTTATGAAAAAATTATTATTTACTACATGTGTATAATATAAAAGTATTTTTTTAGACTAAATAAAGTAAACATAATACATTAAATCATAAAGTACATTAAATTAAAATACATAAATCACAAAATACATCAAGGCAATTAGGCTAAAATGCATAAATTAAAATAAACATAAAATATCTAAAGAACGATTAGGCTAAAAAAAGTACGATACGAGAATTTAAACGTCCTAATTAATAATCTCCGAGATTACTTCCCGACCCTCCGAGATCTGGAAAATATCCGTTATACATATCAAAAGTATTAATTGTTGGTGGTTGTTGGGAAAGTTCTTCATTTTTTCGTATAATTTTTTTTTTTGTTTTTTTCGAAAATATTCACGTCGGCGTATAATTGTGAAATTTTATGTTTTTTAATATGTATGATTGTAGTATTCTATTGTAAAATTTAATTTAATGTCGTTCTATAATTTTTGCCTTTTATATTCACTTTTTTTTTAAAAATAATTAATAAAAATAATTATATTCAATAGTCAATATAAAACTCCAAGTAAAAATATTATGCAATTAGTAAGTTTAAATTTGTATAAATTTTAAATCAATAAAAAATAAGAATAGTAAATATAGTGCAGAATATAATGTTGATCATTGGAGATGAATTTAATGTAATGTGAATTTGACTGTAATGTAGTGTTATCGACTGAAGATAGTCTGAGAATCTCAACAAACCATTCAATACTATCTGGAAATAAAGAACTAAAACTAGAATGGAATTTATTGAAATTTAACTTAAATAATACTAAAGATTATTTTATACTATATCAACACTGAGTTAATGTTTTGATGAAAACCCAAAACAGAATAATTCGATTTCAAAAGCTCAATTAATTTATAATATTTAGTTTCATTTTAAAGAAAATATATAGTCTAGTTGGTATTTTACTTGGTATTTATTTTTTACTTTTTCAGTTTGATGGTTTGAATACAAACTTGATCCCATATAATGATTAGTTTTGATTTAATTCCAATACATCTGTTCAATTTATTTCATTTAAAATTAAAAAATCTCCTATTCTTCCTTGTCTCTGTCCCAAAGTCTGAATCTCCACACTAAAACTGTTTCGGAACATGAACTCTTCATACCAACTTGTCTCAATTATAAAATTCAGTTAAAATTTTCTAAAACTCCCTAAAATCAATAAAATTCGGTACATTTTTCTAATCCCTAAATAAATATTTATTAGAATTTATGAATAAATAGCCAAGTTTTTTTTTTCCTTATTTATTCTTTTCTTTGTAGTACGTGAACTTGAACTCTGATCTGCAAAATCTTTGGTTAAACAATTGTTGAAATAATCATAGTTTTAGAGAGAGAGAGATATACAAAAAACAAGGCAAAATGAGATGCAAAAAAATATGGCGTGGATTTGGAGAGAAGGGATAGTGAGAGAAACACTCCACAGGCATGCCTACACCTATATCCTAAATCACCATCTTTCTTGGAAATTTCATTTACGCACTGTTTCAACACAACCCTATTTCAAGAATATTATTTTAAATACTAGTTAAATGTTGTAAATAAATACAAAAATATAGATACAAATCTGCTAAACAGTGATGCCCAACTCAGATATGAGGGGACAGAATGAAAAGTTGGACATCATGGAAAATAAAAGTGCATAAGTAACCCCCACTCTTCGTGAATGATTCACATCTCTCTTTTTTCTAAAATAAACAAAGGAACAAGTATATATATATATATATATATATGGTTGATTTCCCATCCTACGACAAATCATATAATCAATTACCTTTTATACCATAATTTATATAATATATCCCTTTTATACCATAATTCTTATAATTTATATCTTTTCTACCATATTTTTAAAGCAAAATACTATTTTATCCTTATTGATTTTTATTAATTTTCAAAATGCCACTCATGTCATTAGTCATTTTTCATTTTTCCATTATACTTATTAGATTCGGATGAGCCCTCTGATCAATATTAGGCCCAACATGCTTCCGTAAATAAAATAAAATTGAGTTTAAATCATACATCGCATTTGTCTCTTAAATTCTCCTGAATCTCGGTTCATGTTTTACGAATCAACGATCCAACCACTCGCCCGCAGTCTATGATTCTAAACCGATCTTCTTGAGAACTTAGATCGCAACCCTTCTCAACGCCCACCTGTCTTTAGGGGATCACAGAGAGACTCACTGTTGGATGAATTTCACTCAAAAATATAAATTTTTGAAGAGTATGTCGGAAAACAAAAACCATTTTTATTAAAAAATATAAACTAAACTATTTTACAATAATAATTTTCTCCACCATTGGAGGAGAAAGCTTGTTTAGCCTATTATGGCTAATACTCGAAAAGGGGAAACCCTCATAAACAGGAAAGCTTGAAGGCTTAATCTATTTTAGAGAGAAGATTTTCGAAACTAGAGAGAAGTGTAGTGTGGTTTTGATGATCTCATTTTGAGGCCGAATGCCTCATTTTATAGGCACTAATGTGCTCCTATGTGGATCATTATTGTCTTGCCAACTTGCTCTCCACTTGGTTAGTGGGTATGGGGTCGACCTTTTTTAATTTTCCACCCACCGTTAGGTAAATGCACCTTCCACCATTTATTATCGAATTTGGTGGCCTCGTTGTCCTTTTGCGTCGGCAACGAATCTTTTACTGAGTGGAGGGGTCCTCCACTTTCGTCTTTTAGTCCGGGATGCTGATTCTTCAAATGTGGCGAGACTGGCCATTATCTCCTATTTGGAATTAGCATCCTATGCTTATTACAATGTATTCCTATACTATTACATTTGTAGAATACATGTATACTTGTGAATTATCGAGTCTTAATCTAGACTTGTTTTCTCTTATTATATTTTTGAGTTTTATTGTCTAAAACCCCTTCATTTTCCCTTTTTTTTTTGGGAAATTGGGTTTATCTTATTTAACCTTGAAACCCTATCCAAACAAGGGTTTCTAATGTGTTTGGCAGTAAGAACAAATTCTTTCTTCCCATCTTCCGATATGTATCATATTACATATATTTTTCCTTATTTGTTCTGTTGTCAGAACCTTGTTTTCCCAAATTAGTTTTCTCTTATTTTCAAAGAGGCTTTCTGTAAACCTGGTTGTGTTTCCTGTCATTGAATTTAACAGGAAAGACCAATTCACAAAGTTTTGGAAAATCCTGAACGGGTACTTCACTTTGTCCATCTCGGTAAGACAGACCCATAATCCCCAAACTCGTCTTGTAGATATCTCTTTCTCGATGAGGGCGACTACTAAATGATTATTCGATGGTGGTGCCTTGGTTCTATGGTACGCCACCATGTCTGATCTCTGTAGTTTTATAAACTGAAAAATTGGGTAAGACCCTTTACCTGTGATCTCTGGGGCGGCTGAGATAATCTTTAGCTCAAGTGTATTTTCTCTACCCAAATGTGGGTTATTCTACCATGAATCGTGCACAACAATCGATATCCATTCCGGTAATTTTGAAATTTCTGAAAAGCTAGGTGCGGTAGTGAATTCCAAAGCAATTGCTCCGAAGTCAAACCATTCATTAACGTTCTGTGGGTTAACACCTGGGAATATCCAAAGTCTCAGATACTTTCCAGACTAAACGACAGTAATTTTACCTTGATTGATCCCATTTCTTGTAACCAGTTTCTCCTATATTTTTTGGTAAACCTGAAATGGAGAAACATTTTGGTTAGTGTTAACCTGTCTTGGGTCCGTCTGCGGCCTTAGGTTAATCTCTTCCTCTTTTACCCCAGAGATGCTGGGTTGACTCGGGTTGCCTGAAATTTCTTCCTAACTTTCCGAATTAATATTTTTATCGGAGTTCGATAAAGTACTTGATTTAGCGTTATCAGCCTTTTCACCGGTATTCGATGAAAAACACTCGTCTGCAGGATGTCCTGCTTCGGGTATAAAAATACCATGTTTATTCATCGATGATGAACCTTTCTCTTTCTGGATCACCGATGGTGAACACGCCTTGTGTAGAGACCCCTCTAATGCATTCCATAAATGACAATTAGAGGTTCTTGTAGCTTGTATAGCTTGTTGGACTTTGTCTAAATCCATCTTCTGAACAAATGCAACTATTTCGGCTCACGTTCTAAGCAACTCAAATGCCTTATAAAGTTTCTCAAGGTTTTTCCTGAGGTGACTTGCTCGTACTGTGATGGAATCCGCTTCAAGGATGTCCATCTCTTGTTAAGAAATCTGCAAGAACATTCTCATTAGATTTCACAATGACAATATCAAATAAATAATATTGGCATTCTGCTTGCCACCTAATAATACGGGCTTTTTTGATTTTTAATTCAAGTTTATTTTTCAAAAAAGCTTTTACATTTGTATTATCAACCTTTAAGGTAAATTCTTTTGCTAATAAAAATAAAGGTTATTTTTAAAATGTCTTCCAAACCGCAAATAATTATTTCTCGTTAATATGCCAGACTCTTGCTTGTTTGTTCTGTAAACAACCCCCTGTGTATCTGCATGGTTCTTCACCAATAGCTGTCTTTCTCATGAGCATTGTTGCCCTTCGAAAGTCGTTAGCGTCTGTGTAGACAACTAACTGATCCTTATCTTGAGGAATCGCGAGTTTCGGCAGGTTGCTGCAAACCTGTTTTAACTCTCGGACACGTTGGAAATGGATGTCTTCCTATTTCCATTTAGTTTTCTCATCCTTTGTAGTAAAGGACGGAAATCCTTGCGATATTTTGCTAAGTCATTGATAAACGAATTTGTAAAATTAATCACTGCTAAGAAGCTTTGAAGGTGCTTCTTATCCTTAAGAACATCTGAAAAATTACGAATTTTCTCCACAATATGTTTCTGAAGTTCCATACCTGCATGGTCAATAATAATCTCGAGAAACTCGATTCTATTAATCGCAATTATTGTCTTCTTTTCGGAGAGCACTAATCCTTCTTTATGACGTGCTTCAGAAAATATCTCAAGATGCTTTAAATGATATTTCATATTTTTAGAGCAAATCAAAATGTCATCTATGTAAACAAACATAAACTCAAAATAATTTTTGAAAAGATTATCCATCTTTCTTTGTATATTTGGGGTGCATTTGCAAGCCCCATCGAAAGTACATTTCAGATATATTGACCCTGTGGAATAGAAAAAACCGTTAATTTATTTGACTCTTTTTCTAACTTACTGGTAGAATCTAGACTTACAATCAAATTTTGAAAACACTCCTTAATGCAATCAATTAAGTGTTCTCTACTTGGAATGTAATAATCATCAAATTCAGTAATTTTATTAATATCTTGATAGTTAATTACTAACCTTGCTTTTGCTCTCTTTATTTCACCATGATTTCTTACTAAAAACTCAGGGCTACTATAAGGAGAAATACCTGCTTCGATCAGATTGAGATCGATATGCTCTTTTATAATCTTTTGCATATCCTTTCGATCTTCAATGTTCATTTGAATCGGCTTATATCGAACCAGCTCGTATCGGTATTGTTCTTTTACCTTTAGGGTTGCTTCGATCTGATTTTTGTCCCATCAAGCTAAATGATTCTCATTGAAATTCCTCTGGATTAGTCTTTTAACATTTTCGAGGGAAAGTAAACTTTCCTCATCAATGTCTATCTGAGGTGGTCCTTCTCGTAAGTCATTTTTCAGAAACTGAATAGCTTCTTCATTTGCCTCTTTCATCCCCTCTTGTCTATAAAGACAAAAAAACTTCTCCAAAATTTTTTTATCCTACATTTTAGGATAAGTTAACTTGAAATCATTATCACCACGTTTGCTGCGAAAATTAATAGGCATAATCTTATTAAAAGCTTTTTCTTGCCGCAAAACCTGTATCAAACTACCACAGTTAGTAGTAAAGGTTAACAGGTTCTTGTAATTATCCTGCTCATATTTTGTAAATGTTTGGATAAAATTATTACCCAACACATGTATCATGAATATAGATAAGTGACATTCTTACTTTGTACCATGGGGTACCAAATGCTCCTCCGATCATTATTCTTAATTCTCGAATACCCTTATTGAATATTAGGATCTTTTGAGAGAAATCCCTTCCTGCAATAAGAGGTAAAGTTTCCACCGTTCCACTGGGAAAAACTCCTAGCTTTACTGTGCAAATGCTTGAACCTGAGTCAATATAAGCTGCAAAATACTCTGTCTTATATTGATCATATAATACCCCTACAGATATATATATGGAGAAAATACTCATCATTCAGAATCATCTGGATCGTCTGGATATTTTTTCATATTTTTCCAGGATTCTAACATGGTTATCCTTAAGTTTGTTTGATTATACTTAAACACAACCTCTTGCAATCTTATTACATTTTATATTTGATGGGTTTGACCTTGTCTTCGCATATTTCTTATAATATCTAACAACTCATCTATTTCTTTTAAGAGATCTTCAATCTCTTACTCTATACGCAATCCTGACATATAAGATAAAAATGGTTTTATTCTACCCTGATTGTGTATCCATCAAGATCGAACTCCATCCATTTTCCCTTTCTTCCCCAAGGTTTGTGTTCCTCAAGGAAACTTAGACCAAGGGTCATAGAACCTTTAGTTCTACCTGCAATTCCTGTAATAGATACTTCATAACCTGCTATGTTTAACAAGCCTTTGTATCTATTTACACTCGATTGCTGTAAATGATCTATCTCATCACAAGGAA
The DNA here is from genome assembly GCA_028654395.1 of Scutellaria barbata. Classification (NCBI taxonomy): domain Eukaryota; kingdom Viridiplantae; phylum Streptophyta; class Magnoliopsida; order Lamiales; family Lamiaceae; genus Scutellaria; species Scutellaria barbata. The sequence goes on along the minus strand of CM053651.1, from coordinate 15,090,923 downwards.
ACAAATTATCGGGTTTAGATATATCAAAAATAATATGAATTTATTTCCATCCCTCAGGGCAATTCATTTTTATATTCCTTACCCTAATCTTTTGTGGATTAAAATCCTTATATGGTTCTTTTCCTTTTAGGCTTAGAATCATATCTTCGAAAAAGGACATCCTTTTACTAATCTCAGAATCATACCTTAATAATCTATTTAGGATCGGATGATCTTCAATTATCAAATTGACCTCTTCTATTTTAGGTATCTGGATAGGGTCTGGTGTCATTACTTTGACAAATTCCTTGAAGATTCTAGGAATTTCTATATACTCTCTCCTTAGGAACATATTTGAGTGATGTGTATTGGAAAAGACATATGCAATTCTATATGTGATAAAATATGGTCTATTACCTTCTTTCATTAAATCAATTCTTTTAAAATCTTGATGAAAGGTTAAGACTCTACTGAAATCCTGATCCGCTAGGTTGTATGCAATCCTAGGATGAATGTTAAACATAAGCTTTCCAGCATACAAATTTCATACCATTGTACTAAGACAACTATCTCGCAAATTATTGATTCTTCTATCCATCACAGATAAATGTAATTCAAAATTAATTCCTTCTTTGAAGATAGCTTTAATTACTACTTCAATGGTTCCAATATAAATCCATTTCATAGTAATTGCTACGTCTTCTTTGATATGACTCAGTTCCTCAAGAATTTCTTTTTTTAAAATAAACTGCATATCAACCTTATTACCAGTTAATTCCATAGAAATCAAAAACTCACATAAGTTCACCCGGTAGATGATATGGTGCTTACGCTGTCTTAATTCGATCTGATTACAAAGTCGATTAAGACTTCTCATCTTAAATCCGTCGTATGGACTTAAGGTTGAATCTTGTCGCATGATTCTTTCCATCGTCTTGTTTGAGATGGTCATTTTTGAAAAGAATCCTGATAGATTTTCTGAGATTTGGAGTCTATCTTCCTGTTCGTCGTGGCTACTCTTCTGATTCTGTAGATAATCCATAAGAATCTTCTGAATCAGTTTCGAACTCTTCTTCATAGATGCTTTCATTTGAAGAAATATCCTCGAACTTGTAAACGGGCATCAAATCACTGTAGAAGATTGCATCAAGGATGTTTTCTGTTGGTCCAAACTGGCGCACATCTTTTTGCTTTTGTAGGTAATTGGGCGAAATATGACCTCTTGCACCGCACGTCCAGCAGTTACAGTCTTTGAAACTTTCATTGGTTCGAGTGTGAGCTTGTTTGAAAGTTCTTCTTCTTGGTGTTCCTCCTGTTGACTTCCCTGTGGATCTAGATCCTCGTGAAGAAAACTTGGAAGGACCCGTCTTTTGACCAAATTTGTAAGATCTAGCCTTTGATTTGGACCACCACAATCTTCCTTGATGGGAAGGCCTTCTGTATGATCCTCCGGACTTAGATTGAAATCTACTTCTAAAGTGTTTCTTTCTTTTGCCCTGTCTCTCGTGACTTGGTTCTCCAATGATACTTGGAAAATCATTGTTGTCGTAATAAATGAGAGTCTTCTTTACCAATTCTCTTAATTTTTTCTTATTCTTTTGTAGTGTCGCCTGATGACACCACTCTCTTAGGCTATCCTTTAAAAAGGACATCCTTCTGGCCACTGAATCAACTCTCCCTGGAGGCACTTTATATATTTGTATAAGTATCTCTCTCCATGGGCTGCATATTTTTGTAAAAAATAATTTTGTTGCAACATTTAGTGGTATCTGAGCTTGGAAGTAATATTTGCGGAACCAATATATGTATTCATCCGTATAATATATACTTCTCAATTCGAGAGCATACAAAGCTTGTGTATATTCTCGATTCTTTTCTTCTTTCCTTTCATCAAAGTATCAATCTCCTACAAAGTATACTTTGAGCAAGTGATCGATCTTTTCGATAATTTCATGAATATTATTTTCTAATCTGATCTTTTCTTTGATATGGGTCTCTGTACTATCCCATGCTTTCTTGGCCGAACCTTATAGGGTATTTTCAACTAGTTTACTGAATTGGTCCTTATCAATGTCCTGCGTCAACGAGACTACCTTTAAGGATGTCATCCATTCATCGATCAAGGTTTTCATGTTCCTAAAATTGAGAATATCGGTTGTGAGCACCAACCCGAACGGATGCGTTGGCTCTAATATCGTTTTTGCCCAAAGACTATTTGATGATGTCTGATTCTATTCTGGTCATCTCCTACGTCGAGCCACAAATGCATTATGGTCGACTTGATCCTGTCTCCACGTTCGTCGGGTGATCGGTTCTTCAGTACTTTGGACGAGTGCCTCAGCGCTCGTGCTCCCTTCTTCTTGTTTGGGAATATGATCATTCATCTTGAGATTAATCAGATCCACAATTTCTAGATTGGAAAGTGATTCGGTTAATTTCGAGATGTCTACTCTTGAGACTTCTATCCGACTTGTCTAATGATGTTGAGCAAGAGTTCCTTGTAGCTTTTAGACTTCGGGACTTCCGTAGCCTTTCCTTTGGGAATGTTTGGTTTATCTCCAAACGCATCTTGGAATCGTTTGTTCATCGATCTACCTGTTCCCCGGGATAACCTTCTTTTCAAATCTGTAATTTCTTTTTTCAGATCTGAAATTTCTTATTGGATCTCGGATAGAGATCGGCACATCTTCTTCATCTGTCCACCATAGTATATAATGGTCTTTTGGACTTTCCTAAGGTCTTGTGTAACCTTAGATGTGTCTAGAATAATTATGTTCCATTCTTTACTGGATGTCATTTAATGAAATCCTGAACTTGTTATATCTCGAAATTCTTCGGATACATTTTTTCTTGATTTTCTCCTCCCGTTAGACATAAGAAAATAATATTGTACAACCAATTTAATTTATATCTTCAATAAAACTTGGCCTTGATACCACTTCTGAGCATCAGATCTTAATAAATATAAATCATGGAAAAACGTTACTATTCATTTTTCCAAATAATAATCTCTTGGTACGTGACATTGTTATGCCGCATCGATCCCCTATACAAGTGAAAACATGAGTATATCATTGGATATGCATGGTTTCCAGCCGATATATTAAGATAATTATATTCGATTTTAATACATATGGCTTAGCAAATTGGTTTGGAAACAATAAAATTGGAGTGGAAATAACATTTTCCAATCATTGCACATGTGATGTCAAAGGGTTTTTTGGTCTTTTTACCAAATTGTAGTAGAAAAGGGTATTGTTATATGTTTTGTGATATAAAAGAGTAAGTGTTATATTAAATGTGGTATTTTAAGATATTATCCCTATATATATATTATGGGTTTTAAGGGAAACAATTGATTCTAATTCTTGTATAACTACTTAGCTAGTCTACTATAGAAATAGATAGATATTTGATAGGCAAACATGCGAAAATGCTCCAATTCATGTAAAAATGTTTTAGTGTTTTTTTACTTAAAAATGGGAAACGAATTTAACTTAATGTTTTGGGATTGATTATAGTATCTAGATACTTATAATGGACACCGTTTGTTATAGTGTATTTTATACTTCTCTTAATTGTTAATTGTGCTTCATTACAAGCATCTATTTAGTTGTATACGAAGTTGATGTTTTGTTTATTTAAGATTTAATTATATTAGTTTGTTGGATGTTTTTATTTATTTATTTATTTATCAAATATCTATTTTTTATGCATAGTACTATATATATATATATATATATTACATCTTACGAAAAAAACTCTCAACCCTCAATCTTATGAAAACCTCTTAACCACATATAAATATTAAATATACATTTTTTTCTTCTATTGATTTAGTCCCTAAAAAAAAAAGCTAATTAAAAATTTGTGAAAGTTAAACTCTTAAAGTTGCCGAAACTCTCCAATAATCCATGGGACAATGAATATAGTATAAAGAATAGTCCGTGCACTGTAAAGTTTTCCTTGTTAACTCATTATTTGTTCCATTTAATGTATATATGTAATCACATATCACTGTCTCATTGTAGCTGTCTCCCCCTGTGCAAAAACCAGAGCCTCTTCTTCTCTCTCTATCATCTGGGCTCAACATTCGAGGAGAGAGAGTCCTTTTCCCTTTTGGGGCCTTTTCTCAAGTTCCTTTCTCCATTTCATCTCCTTTGCAGCATTCCCTTTTGTCTTCAAACTTCAATCATTGCTCTAAAAAGGATAAAATCAAATTCTTGTTTCTTTATTGAATGTAAGCCTTCTTTCTCTCTAGCTAAGAAATTTCAGCAGCTTTTTCTGAATAGCATCATTCTCTCCCTCTAATTCCATGGCCTGCATGGAACTTGTTGCCGTATTTCCACACAGAAGAAATACAAATTTGCTTCTCATTCTGTTGACTTTTGGCTTGTTATTGGTCTCAATCTTGAACCCTTCTCACTTCATGGCTCAAGGTAAGTTCTTACATTACATGTTCACAAATTCTTTCATTCTGTGCTTTGATCGAACACATGGTGCGATACCCCTCTCTCTCTCTCTCTCTCTCTCTCTCTCTCTCTCTCTCTCTAATTCTTACATGCTTTTCCAGGTAGACAATTCCCTCATCCCAATCTGGTAACTCTCTCTCTCTCTCTCTCTCTCTTCGACCATCCAAAATTTTCATATTTTCACCATGGATTTGCTTATGCAGATGAAAAAAGATGAAGAATTAGAAGTAAACATGAGAGGTTTGATAGGATCAATGCCTCCAAGATGTGATAAAAAATGCAGAAATTGTGGGCAATGTGAAGCAGTTCAAGTCCCAATTGCACCAAGTAATATCAAAATAGAAATTCGGACAATCGCATATTCAAGAGGGGATGATGTCTCAAATTATAAGCCCATGTGTTGGAAGTGTAAATGTGGGGATTTCTTTTTCAACCCTTAGACAAACATTTATTTTTGCTTCAACACTCTATATTCTTTTTTTTATTAACTCAAATCTTTTGTTTGCTATCTCATCTTTTGTACAGGGATTTCATCTAAACCCTTTTGCCTATCTTCTTTTGTACCCTCTATTTTTTTTTTCATGTTTTTAGCCTATAATATTAAGATTGGTTTTGCTTGTTTTTGAACATTGAACATTGACCATTGAGTTGTTCATATTTCGACTTTTGAGTTGTGTTGTTTTTATTGTATTTCATTGTCATTTTTATGATTGAAATGTTCAATATATCGCACAAATTAATTAGTATAAGCTAATATTACTTATTAATTAAATTGCCCGAGAGATGATATGAGCTAGTGCTCGGGTTCTAATCCCAAACACGTTTAATAAATATGTCCAATTTGAATCGACATATTTTTTGTAATTAATTATCATGTTATGTTTCTAAATTATTTCTCATTTAATATTACTTTACTTATTTACTCACATTCCTTAATTCACCCAATTCTAAAACAAATTATAACCCAAGTGTATTTAGGAACCATGGAAGTACATTTGTTGTTGCTCACATTTTATTTCAATTTTTTTATGTAGCTTCGAATTCTATTGCATATACTCTCTTGTTTCGTCTTTTCAAAAATTAAGAAAAACGTCATTCTAATATTTGATTTCTGTGAAAAGACCACTCATGATTATATTTGCATGAAATGTCATTCATAGATGAGGTGTGCCCATCCTTGCCTGATCAAGAGTTATGTTTTTTTTTTTGCAATTTTTAAAATTGATAATATTTCATAAAAATGAAAAATTATATTCTTAAATTATATTAAAAGGCCATTATATTATTTAGTGGTAATAATGGGAACGAAAATACGGATTTGTCCAATCATGGGACTTTACTTAGTTAAGAAAGGGTTGGTTTAAGGAGAGTGGGGTAAGGGGGTGTTTGGTAATTCCAAGAGCATTAACTACTCAAAAAATATAAAAAAAGCCTTTGTCAGTGCAGCACTGTGGATTGCAGAACTGCTTTTCGTATTTTACAAGATTTCTTAATTCTCCCAAAAACAAATATTATATTACACTCTTCCACTGGATATTTAAATGTGCTTCTAAGATATAGAAAAGGCCAAATCTCTAAAAAAAAAAATAATAATAAAATAAAGGCCACCTTACACCTTCGAAAATTCAGTATATGACCATAAATACATAAACATTTCATTAAATTAATAAAAAGTTTTATGTAATTGTGAGGCAATATTTGAATTGGTTGATGGGATTGTAATTTACTCTCGTAATTTATTGGATATAAGGGGGGATATTGTATATATAAACTCTTTTGGCTGATTAAAAATCAAACATCTCTTTACAGACTACTTTTTGTTATCTGACACTCATAAATATAAGGCTTAATCGTAAAAGAAAATTTTGAAAACTTTACAATTTTATTTTCTGTTTTAGTTCATTATTTTAAAATTATCTATTTTAACCATAAATTGATCATTTAATTTTAATTTTAGTCAATTTATAATTTTGATCAAAATTAAACTATAACTGTTAATATATGGTGATTTAGATGCCATATATATGATGTAAATGACACATCATTTAAAATTAACCAACTCTAATATTCATGATTAACTCCTTAAAATCTAAAAATAATATTATAAAACAAATTAAATGACACCAAATACATAGCATGCTTAAAAAATTACTGTAATGTGCCTTGCCATCAGCACTCAACCAAAACTTCTTCATCACAAACCAAACAACATGAACTCCACCCTAAGCCACTGTAGTTTTGTTTAATTTTGTTTTAAAATTAAAAAAAATTAAAAAAAAAAAAAGGACAGAAACATTGTTGTGGAGGAGTTCAGAGCGTTTATTTTGTGGAGGAAAAGTTTCTGTCAAATGTTGAAGTAAGCCAGACGCCATTATAATACTTTGAACTTTGAAGTTATGCTTTTCTTGTATCATGTATGTGATTTTGTTTTTAGAATTTTTTTAAATTTATCTAGATTTTAATGAGTTAATTATGGTTATTAGGGTTGATTAATTTTAAATAATATGTCATTTATATAAATATTTGTGGGGCATCCACATATTATATTTATAATCTAATTTTAACCAAAATCATGAATTGACTAAAATTTATATCAAATGATCAATTTTGATTAAAATTGATAATTTTAAAATAATTGATTAAAATGGAAAAAAAAAATTATAAAGGTTGAATTTTTTGCAATTAAGCCTAAATATATAGTAAATGTAATGAAATATGTTTTATGGCACTTGAAATTAATGGACAAAAGTACAAATTTTCAATTTGAGAAAAAAATAATTCAGCTTAAAGTTATTCCATGAATTTTTTTTACAGGAGAACCGAACCCAAGTTCATTGAAGAAAACCCATATCGTGGGAAGAAATTCTCGAAAATGAGCACTCCATTGATAATTGAAATTGAAAAGAAAGTTTATATATCATTCATAATAATGATAAACTAAATAAATTTAATTAACTTAATACATTAACTCTTAAAATTTTATTAATTTTAAATTTATTAGTTTTGAAACTTTTTATAATTACCAAAAAAATAAAGCAATGGTTTACCATAGTTTTTAGGGTGGGACTAAACACACCCCAAGAACTTCTAAGGACACCCCAATCCATATGTAAAATCATGTGTAAAATAACACATGGATGGGGTGCACTTAAAAGTTCTTGGGGTGTGTTTAGCCCCACCCTAATTTTTATTAATTAAAAACTTTCAACTCATTTGGTAATATTTTTAATTAAGTAATTTCTAAATTTATTTGAGAATTTTTGGATATTACATTATATTATCGATTCTTAAATTTATTTATATAATTTTTGTATCACCAAAACTTTTATACACTTGAGACATGTATGTTAAATCACATGCATTCACCCCCACCCGACCCGCCTCGACATGTGTTCTGACATGCCACAACTGATAGGTAGAAAATTGATGCATATTATTGTGAATTAATTCGAGATTTTATACTTTTTAATATGATTGAATGCATCGATTTTCTACATATATGTATTTTTGAACTCCAAATGTTTTACGATTTATTTTCTTGATTATTTTAGAAGTTTTGGAGTAAATTGAAGTTAAGAAATCTGATCATGAATCGAAAAGAAGTTAATTGGACCTAATTTAATTAGTAAGACTCAAGAAATAAAGTTGGGCTGAAGGCCCATTTCCCACTTTTTGAAGGCCCGGCTGTTTTGAAGAGTGGGCTGGCTTTTTTCTCCAAGAAAAGAGGATTATTATTTCTTTCCACAAGTTAAAAGGAAGAGAGGATATGACTGACGCAGCGAAGGAGATTTAAAAGGAGGGACTCACGTACAGTAGGGGGTGTGCTAGAGAGAGAAATTCTGGAGAGAGTAGAGAGAGAAATAGATTTTGATTTTATTTTTTTCAATTTAATTTAGATGGAGTTTTCAACAATTTTTGTGGATTCGATTATAAGGATGATCGGTTAATCTTTCAATTTTGGTTAGTAGGAATGTTTGAATCCATATTTCTTTTATATTTTAATTAATTTCGTTTCCCCTTCTCAATATTTGATTGGAATTGATTATATTATCTGTGCATATCGTTTTCAATTATTTGATATTTAATTTGGATTGACCACCTAAGTTAAGTAATTGATAATTGATTGCTAGAATTTTAAATTATGAATCCTAATTGTTGTGATTTAATTTTTATAAGTGGTAAACTAGAGGTCGTGCATCTCTAGGGTAAAATAATCCTAAATTATCGAATCGAGCTTGTGTATTCGGAGTCTAGTTCATCCTATCGTCTTGATAATTAATGCATTTAATGAATTAAATTTAGAGAGTTTGTTCTAGATTATTCAATTAAATATGATTAATTGGTGATCTTATCCTAATTTAACTAATCTTAAGAGACGATTCGATTTAACAGAACTTGTTGTTGATAATCTGAGAGATGAGTGCTACATTGATTAGGACATAATTGAAATTGAGGGATAACTGAACTGTTAACGGGGATGCTTTTCATATATTGATTTCTCATTTAATTCGTTTCTAGCTTCGTAATTAGTTAGTGATTCTCAATCATAAAAAACCCCCCAACCTTTTCTGTTTCTTGAATTGAACATAAGTGACATAATTTATTCTTCACTCTTCGTGGGATCGATATCTGACTTGCCCTAACTACTAGTTGGTTAGGTTAGGGAAGAAAATAATTAATTTTATCGCGTTACGACAGCGCGGTCAATCACACAGTTAGGTTTCCGCACTCAAATTTGCTTCAGTGTGTTATACTTTTATGTTATGTTAGTCATACCTTTAGTAGTGTTAGTTATACCTTAAATCATTTTTTTAGCCAAATATTAATACATTTCATATATCTTAATTATGTTAGTTGCATCTTTATAAATTACATAAAAGTATAACTTTGTTGATATAAATGTATAAGTAATATCATATAAAGATATGAGTAATATCATATAAAAATAATACATATTTATATATATACATACAAATTGTACCGAAATTGTTTTTTTAAAGTTAAAATATTATATAAAAGTTATGATATTTGTACATAAATGTATAATTAATATAATATAAAAAATATTATTAATATAATATAAATATCAATGTAAAAAAAAAAAAAAAGAGTACAGATTCAGATCAGGCCTAGGCCGACCCCAGTACACCATGCACCTGGTGCACAGAACATCTATTCTTTTTGGATTTTGGATTTAATTCACGAACTTATTGATGATATGTAATTTAATTCATTATATACTTTAATTTTTCCTTTGATGAATTATTATAGAACATATTTGGTAACGTCTTAGAAATCTTAAATAATGACCTCTTTCTATATTAATATTGATTGTTAATAGAAATAGTTATACCATTTTAAACTTAGTTTTCTAATTTTTTTTTCTCAATTTCTTTATTGAAATAAGTTTTGAAATAATTATCTCTTTCTATATTAATATCGATTGTTTATAGAAACAGTTAGAAAGTTTTAAACTTAATTTTCTAATTTTAAATTATTGATTTTTTTTAAGATTTTCACAATTTCTTTATTGAAATAAGTTTTGAACTTTAGTGATGGCCAAATCTCAATTTTAAATTTCGAATATTATCAAAATATTGAAATAAGTTTTGAACTTTAGTGATGGCCAAATCTCAATTTTAAATTTCGAATATTATCAAAAAATCAATTTGAAGTATGTTCATTTTCAATTAGCTACTTAATGTGTTTTTGTGATTGTATCCCAAAATTCACAATATTCTTAGTTTGCAACCACAAGAGACATTTCTTGATCAATTTTTTTTCTTTCTAAAATCGATATTGATGTCTTGATTTTTAAACAAAATACATGAAACTTATGTTAAAATACTTTACATTTCAAATAAAATGAATGTCCCAAATTGATTTGTGTAGTTGAAATTTAATTGAGGCCCAATTTAAGTAAAAAATCAATCAATATTTACAACATTGGCTAGAAAAATGGACTGAAAACGGGAGTGTGTTGCAATCTGAAAAACATCATAAACTTTGTGATGGAAATGAAAAAAGAATAAAATCAGGTTGTAAATTTAAAAAAAATACAATTTTCAGGTTGATTTTTAAAATTAATCATTTACATGTTTAGTCTCACAAAATGGTTCAGTTGATTTCGCTGTTACCTTTTAGTCTAAAATTGTAGATTATCAACTTTTTGGAACTTAACTAGTTAGGAAATAAAAATTAAAAAAGAAAAAGAAAAACAAAATTGGGACAAGAAAAAATTCCTTGGAACTTAAAACAATACGAGAACAAAATCAAAATCAAAATTTGCATTAGAAAGAACATTAAAAACACTGCACACATGAACTCACACAATAAAGATTGTCTAATATGAATTAGAAATTTGACTATTACATGAGGTCATTATAATTTAGGTGTAAGAAAATAATTTATTTCAATAATGAATGTATGAAGAAATTAATACAAGAAAATAGGATCTCACTCAAGCTCTACTAATTAATGCCTAAACAAATAATTGAAAAGAGATTTGAGCAAAGTTGAGTACAAACAGAACATTTTTGTAACACAAATGAAAAAAAACATAATCAAACTTTCTTAATATTTCTTAGGAGAAGAAAGTGAATTGTAATAGTCGGAAAATAATGGAGATGGAAATGGAGGCGGTGAGAATGTTTAGTAGTAATACGGTGGAGGAGAAGAGATAGGTGGAGGTGGTGATTTGTAGGTATATTCAGAATGCTCAACATGCTTTGGTGGTGGTGGTGACTTGTAGGAGTATAGAGGTGGAGGAGGTGAGCTATAGATGTACTTCATTATTGGTGGAGGTGATGACTTGTAGGTGTATTCGGGATGCTCTATATGCTTAGGGGGTGGTGGTGACTTGTAAGAGTATAGTGGTGGAGGGGGGGAACTATACACATACTTCTTTGTTGGTGGAGGTGGCGACTTATAAGTGTATTCGGGATGCTCTACATGCATAAGAGGTGGTGGTGACTTGTAAGAGTATGGTGGTGGAGGTGGTGAGCTATACACGTATTTCTTTGTTGGTGGATGTGGTGACTTATAGATAAGATGTTCCTCGTGTTTTGAAGGTGGTGGTGATTTGTAGGAGTACGGTGGTGGAGGTGGTGAGCTGTACACATACTTCATAACTGGTGGAGGTGGTGACTTATAGGTGTATTGAAGATGTTGCTCTACATGCTTTGGAGGTGGTGGTGACTTATAGGAGTATAGAGGTGGAGGAGGTGAGCTGTACACATATTTTTTTGTTGGTGAAGGTGGTGACTTATAGGTGTATTCAGGATGTTCCACATGTTTTGGAGGTGGTGGTGATTTGTAGGAATACAGTGGTGGAGGTGGTGAGCTGTATACATACTTCTTTGTTGGTGGAGGTAGTGACTTATAGGTGTATTTAGGATGCTCCACATGCTTTGGAGGTGGTGGTGACTTATAGGAGTACGGTGGTGGAGGAGGTGAGTTATACTCATATTTTTTTACCGGTGGTGGTGGCGACTTGTAGGTGTATTCAGAGTGCTCCACATGTTTTGGAGGTGGTGGTGACTTGTAAGAGTACGGTGGTGGAGGTGGTGAGCTGTACACGTACTGCTTTGTTGGTGGAGGTGGTGACTTATAGATGTATTCAGGAAGTTCTACGTGGTTTGGAGGTGGTGGTGATTTGTAGAAATACGGTAGTGGAGGTGGTGAATTATACACGTACTTTTTTGTTGGTGGAGGTGGTGATTTATAGGTGTATTCAGGATGTTCTATATGTTTTGGAGATGGTGGGGATTTGTAAGAATACGGTGGTGGAGGTGGGGAGCTATACATGTACTTCTTTGTTGGTGGAGGTGGTGACTTATAGGTGTATTCAGTATGTTCCAAGTGTTTTGGAGGTGGTGGTGATTTGTAAGAATATGGTGGTGGAGGTGGTGAGCTGTACACATACTTCTTTGTTGGTGGATGTGGTGACTTATAGGTGTATTCAGGATGCTCCACATGCTTTGGAGGTGGTGGTGACTTATAGGAGTATGGTGGTGGTGGAGGTGAGCTATACTCATATTTTTTTACTGGTGGTGGTGGCGACTTGTAGGTGTATTCAGGATGCTCCACATGCTTTGGAGGTGGTGGTGACTTGTAAGAGTACTGTGGTGGAGGTGGTGAGCTGTACACATACTGCTTTGTTGGTGGAGGTGGTGACTTATAGGTGTATTCAGGAAGTTCCACGTGGTTTGGAGGTGGTGGTGATTTGTAGGAATACGGTGGTGGAGGTGGTGAGCTGTACACGTACTTCTTTGTTGGTGGAGGTGGTGACTTATAAGTGTATTCAAAATGTTCTACGTGCTTAGGAGGTGGTGGTGATTTGTAGGAATACGGTGGTGGAGGTGGTGAGTTGTACACGTACTTCTTTGTTGGTGGAGGTGGTGACTTATAAGTGTATTCAGGATGTTCTATGTGCTTTGGAGGTGGTGGTGATTTGTAGGAGTACGGTGGTGGAGGAGGTGAGCTATACTCATATTTTTTTACCGGTGGTGGTGACGACTTGTAGGTGTATTCAGGATGCTCCATATGCTTTGGAGGTGGTGGTGACTTGTAAGAGTACTGTGGTGGAGGTGGTGAGCTGTACACGTACTGCTTTGTTGGTGGAGGTGGTGACTTATAGGTGTATTCAGGAAGTTTCACGTGGTTTGGAGGTGGTGGTGATTTGTAGGAATACGGTGGTGGAGGTGGTGAGCTGTACACGTACTTCTTTGTTGGTGGAGGTGGTGACTTATAAATGTATTCAGGATGTTCTACGTGCTTTGGAGGTGGTGGTGATTTGTAGGAGTACGGTGGTGGAGGAGGTGAGCTATACTCATATTTTTTTACCGGTGGTGGTGACGATTTGTAGGTGTATTCAGGATGCTTCATATGCTTTGGAGGTGGTGGTGACTTGTAAGAGTACTGTGGTGGAGGTGGTGAGCTGTACACGTACTGCTTTATTGGTGGAGGTGGTGACTTATAGGTGTATTCAGGAAGTTTCACGTGGTTTGGAGGTGGTGGTGATTTGTAGGAATACGGTGGTGGAGGTGGTGAGCTGTACACGTACTTCTTTGTTGATGGAGATGGTGACTTATAAATGTATTCAGGATGTTCTATGTGCTTAGGAGGTGGTGGTGATTTGTAGGAATACGGTGGTGGAGGTGGTGAGTTGTACACGTACTTCTTTATTGGTGGAGGTGGTGATTTATAGGTGTATTCAGGATGTTTTACGTCCTTTGGAGGTGGTGGTGATTTGTAGGAATACAGTGGTGGAGGTGGTGAACTGTACACGTACTTTTTTGTTGGTGGAGGTGGTAACTTATAAATGTATTCAGAATGTTCTACGTGTTTTGAAGGTGGAGGCGGCGATGCATAAATATATGGCTCATGAGCAAAGACGTGAGTAACCATAATGCAAAATGCTAAAACACATACTAACAAGGGCTTGCGCCCTGATCTTCCTAGTATTTCCATATTTTGGTGCTCTTACTTTTTGTTTGATGAATGATACAAATGTTTCCAACACTTATATAGTGATCTTCTTAGCAAGATTAACATGGTAAATCCAATATTTAAAAGAACCAAACAGCTGGCTCTTGGATTCCCAATTATCTTAATCAAATTTAATTCAATTTCATATAATTGAACTACATGATAATGGCAACCTCTTTCTCTAGAGATTTCAATTATTGATGCCATGAATCAGTCATCAATTCAATTGATAACATTGAACTTGTGTTGGATTCAGGGACTCGATTCCCATTACCACCAATAAATTAATTAATTATTCAATTAATAATTAATTAACGTAGAAGACAGGAAATGTTTCCAGACAAATGATTGGCTTGTTGGCTTGCACGTCGAAATAAACAAGAGAAATGGGAAGAATGAATGAGAACATGGCTGCATTACTCTTTGTATAAATCACAAAATGCAATTATATTAAGAAAATATTTCTGCATTTTTGACTTTTCTGCACATAGATGTGGTAGCCACTAAATTACACGTTTGATTTCATTTGCTGAATCGTGTCTGTTATTTTCACGAAAGGCCGTTTTGTTCTTCAATCTACAACCAGCATAAATTAATATATACAAAAATTTATGAGATGATATTAATATTATTTTAAATAAATATTGTGATTTTATCTCAATGTTACATTTAACATTCAAACTCTAACTTATTATTATCATGCATATTTTACTTAATTGGTAATATCAAGTAAAACATGCATGGTAATATACCCAAAAAAAGAAAAAAAAAAAAAGAAAACTACATTGTAAAGCTCTTATCAAATTCTAGATACACTAGTTAAAATTTTAAAAAAGAGATATTCATCTTTAACCGAAAAAAAAAAAAATAGTCTATCAAGATCACATTGTGTTTTATTGGTGCACACAAATTGTTTTACTTAGGTCCAAGTCCATAGGCTCGGCCCAATCCGATTGGGTTAGGCCCAATGACCCCACTATCTTAGCTAACCAGCCTCGAGTAGCCCAACACCGTAGAATCTGATCCGAATATATTAATGTTCGTTTCAACCCGCATCCAGTCCATCAACACACAAGGTCTCAAAATGACATTATATCATTTTAATTGAAGATTAATTCATCATAATATTCGAAATTATCATTGACAAGTATTTTATGTTTTTAACTAACTAATGACCCACAACGAGGAGTTTTTTTTTTTTTTGAAAATTGGGTGGACTAAAATATCGGTATCGGTGAAAATATCGGTACCCTGATTTTACGGATATATCGGTATCGGTGGAAATAACGGACATTTTTAAAAAATATATAAAACTTTTTAAAAAATTGAAAAATATATCTACTAGTTATAATATCATTATAACTGACATTAATACATATATTAAACTTATAATTTCAAATAAAATGATATATTTTCAACAAATATATAGATAAAATACTATATAAACGTTGTCTACTATGATAACATGACAGATTTTGTATAAAAAGATACTAATAAATAGAATAATTTAATAATTTTTATACATGCTTAATACTTAAGCAACGCCAATGCATTTTAACTTATTTTTCGAGAAGTATCTTCATATAACTAATATTAATACGTATATTAAACTTAAAATTTTAAATCAAATGATATATTTACAATAAATATAAAGATAAACTACTAATATATAGTATATAATATATATATCATAATCCTTTTATTAAATTTTAGAAAAATTAACTAAACTTAATTAAATTATAAGAGGAACTTAAATGCTAGTGTGTTAATTTATTTAAAGAATTTAACTATAATTATTATTTATTCCACTCATAGATGAAAATATAAATATTGAGAGATAGATAGAGTTTAATTTTAAAAATATCCTTTAAATACATATAAATGAATTATAATAAAAAAGAAAAAAAAAGAAATTAACTTATCATGATGAAAAGGGAAAAAAAAGAGAAAAAAAAAAGGCGAGACATAGGCTGAGGTGCTGACTGCTGAGCGCCAAAAAAAAAAATAAATAAATAAATAAAAGGACAGCTGTTAGCGCGTGAGAATAACTCATAATATATCGACGATATATCGAGATATATCGTTTCAGGATATATATCGCGATATTTTTGCAGAAATAAAATTGTAGTGTGATTTTATATCGGACTTCCAATTTTCACGATATTTCGACGATATTTCGCCGAAATATTGCGATTTTTTCTTCTATAGTGTGCAAGATCATATATAACATAATTATATATTACATTTCAATATTGGTCTATTGGTGGTATATTGAGAGAAACATATCCTTTTGAAACTAGTATTGTTGGAGATGTTAGAATACATTATAGAACACTTTGAGCATATTTTACAACACATTCAAATTAATGTTGAGCATGATCGTTTGACCTTCCATTAACATACATTTTCTATTCATCAAAATTGTCATGATTAGAGAGAATACTGAAGAGAATGTAAAGATAGACTTGCCGACTGTGATATATAAATGAGATAAAGTTGAGATCAAACCTATTACGGAAACAAATGATTCTAGAATATGAGATTTGATTTAGTCAAGATTTGCAAAATATTTTGTATCTATATTAACAAGATACTTTCATGTAAAACAATCATTGTATCTGTATTTATACGATGTAACTCAACACAATCAAATATGGATATAAAATATATTGCAAATCTTGACTAAATCAAAAATCTCATATTCTAGAATCGTTTATTTCCTTAATAAAACCCGTATTATTATTGCTTAATTTTAAGTTAATTTAATTTGACATAAGCGAAGACGATTGCTTAAATATTGGATGAAAGGTCCAGCTTAAAATTGGGAACTATGATTAGGTAAAATAGGAAAAGGAGAAACATAAGTCTGATTTGTGTTGTGCTGATCACTATTTTTCTTAGCGAGTTCGGATAAGTCCTATTATTAAAGATGTCCGATTGTCCGTTGACTGACCCGTTCTGATCCGTCAAAATGATAGATCGGGTAGAGTAATTCGAAATCCAAAAAAAAGAGTAAAATAGGTTTGACTCGTAATAAATTGGATGTTGATGAATTGGTCTGTGGACTAGCATTTTTGGTGGCCTCTATTTTGTATTTAACTTAAAAAAAGATTGAAAATATTAATGAGAAATGAATAATATAAATCTTATTTAGTAAAAGTAATGATTTATGAAATATTGACATGAATCATTTATTTATAGGATTTAAGAAATTTTAATAAATAAACTATTTTTAAAACTTGTTTTATTTTATTATATATAATTAAACGTATATATGTCTTGGTAAAATGTAAATATATGTTACATATAAATTTTTTTCCTTCAAAAAAAAATCTAGTGGGTGTTGGTCAACCTAACCCACAACTTATGGGTTGAACTAGATTGAGATTTTAGATCCCACCATAGATAAAGCTTGCCCCACCCCATCTTGTCAATTGTTGCGTTGTGGGTCAGTCTGACCCTGTCACGCTGGTCTGTATTGACAACTTTATCAATTATGTATGTTCGACTTTGTACTTGGTCATTTAAACAATTATTGTTACCGTTAAAAAATATATTTTTCATAGGTATTTGAAGATAAAATATCATTATATACAACATATATTCCTAAATTTTATGATTTGCTATTACTCTCGTCGAAATGGGTTTAATAGATTTAAATAGACTTGTATTTTTCAAGAAAAAAATTAATAACTCAAGTAATAAGTGATACTTGGAATATGTTTCAAAATCAACTGTAAGTAATATTTTTTAAAAGTATTTTTTTAAAATAAAATTAATACTATGAATTAGCGTTTTACAAGAAATAATAAAATTTCTAAAAAATGATAATTTTCAACTTAAAAGAAATAATACTTTTTGAAATAAAAACAATACTATTAAAGTCACAATCAATACTTTTCAAGTAGAGGAAAAATATGAGATTTAACTTGAGTTTGGGTTGACTTGTATCCACCTACTCATTGATCACGATAATTGACCTTTTTTACTTTCAATAACGAATTCTATTTAACGAACTAAGAATCGTGAGAGGGTCCTATATAAGATTTTTTTATCAAAGTCATTCAATGGATTTAAATAAGAATGTGCCTTATGTACACCAGTATATGTAATTTGGGTCGATTCGAGTTAATTCGAATCTGCATATTTTTTTTATTTTTTTTTATTTTAGGCCAAAACCTTTATATACAAATTCGGTTTATATACAAATTCTATAACTTTTATGTATAAATTTTGTAACTTTTATGTTCAATAACTTAGAAAAAAAAAATTTCAACAAAATTTGTACATAGATACATGTGATGTGATATTCATGTGAAATGTCACATGAATATCACATACAGATATCTATATACAAATTTTACTGATTTTTTTTTTCTCAATTACAATACATAAAGATAACAATATTTATATATAAAGGTCACAATATTTTTACATAAAGGCCAATATATAAAATAAAATAAGATAAACCCGTGAATCTTAATCGGGTCGATCCGGATTGCATGGATTTTAGATCCATACACTTGGTGCACAGGAGAATTTGTGTTTAAATAAAACTATACGAAAATGATAATGTTTTTTTGGTTAATATAAAGAAAATTTTAAAAAATTAAGTTTATATACCATTGATAATAAAGATAAACTTCATTAATATATGTTTATACATTAGTTTTGAGTTTTTTTTATAATTACCAAATAAATCTAGAAATTATCTACTATAGTTTTGATTTACTAATTAATACATTTTTTAACTCATTTTGGTAATTTTCTTTAATTTAATGTTTTTTAAATTTTATCTGATAATTTTTGGACAGTTTAGATTTATATTATTTCTTGGAATCTTACATTTATTTGTATAGTTTTTAGATTTATTTAACGAACTTATTGATGATATTTAATTATTGAGAAAATGGCCCGAAATACCCTATTTGGCTATATATGTGCCTCTAATACTCTTGCATTTAAATTAATGTCCTGAATGCCCTATTCCTTATATTAATATCCCAATCTACCCCTTTTTTTTTAAAACAAGGATGAGTACTGACAGCATCTGACACATCTCATTGACTTGTATATTAGTGTATTTTTTTAATTAAATGACATGTATAATGTATTTTTTTAATTAAATGACTTGTATTACTACTAATTAAACGAATACTCACATGAAATAATAAATAATTTATTAGTAATAATTTTAAATTTGCATCTAACTATTTATAATTTTAAATAATTAGTAACAATATATAAATTGAAGGAACGACAATTTTTTATAATATTTAGGGGGTGCACGGCATTTTTTTCAATAATTGCCGTGCCCCCTTTATTTTTTCAAAAAATTTTGTAAAAGTTTCTTTAGTGTTATAATTAGTGAAAAACTAATTTTGAAATACAAGTTGTAATTATTAATAATTTTAAATGATTAGTATTAATTTTTCAATTTTTTCAAAATTGCCGTTCCCACTCTTATTATATATTTTATACTAATTAAATAATTATTTATCTCTTATTATATTATATATAATTACAAGAATGACAATTTTATGCAAATTGGTGTCTTATTTAATTATTATATTATAATTGTCGTGTAGTTATATATTTTTTTTATTTTACTTATTTTGCTAATTACATCTTATATTAAAAAAAACATTATATTCAAATCAAAAATAATAATAAGACTTATAAAATATTGGCAATAATATATATTGGGTGGGAACGGCAATTTTTTTTAATATTTAGGGGGGGGCACGGCAATTTTTTCAATAATTGCCGTGCCCCCCTATATTTTTTTCAAAAAAATTTGTAAAATTTTCTTTAGTATTATAATTAGTGAAAAAATTATGAAAAAGCTAATTTTGAAATTTGCATTGTAATTATTCATAATTTTAAATGATTAGTATTAATTTTTCAATTTTTTCAAAATTGCCGTTCCCCCCTATATTTATATATATTTTATACTAATTAAATAATTATTTAAATAATTATTTATTTCTTATTATATTAGATTATATTACAAGTGGGAACAACAATTTTATGCAAATTGTTATCTTATTTAATTATTATATTATACTTACAAATTGTAAATTGCCGTGTAGTTTTTTTTTTTTACTTATTTTGCTAATTACATCTTACATTATTTAATACATTATATTGAAATCAAAAATAATAATATGACTTATAAAATATTGTGGATAAAAAATATTTTTTTAGGGGGAACGACAATTTTTGGCAATATTTAGGGGGTGCACGGCAATTTTTTCAATAATTGCCGTGCCCCCTTATATTTTTTCAAAAAAAATTGTTAAATTTTCTTTAGTGTTATAATTAGTGAAAAAATTATTCAAAAGCTAATTTTGAAATTTTTATTGTAATTATTAATAATTTTAAATGATTAGTATTAATTTTCCAATTTTTTCAAAATTGCCGTCCCCACTCTATATTTTTTCAAAAAAAATGTAAAATTTTCTTTAGTGTTATAATTAGTGAAAAAATTATGAAAAAGCTAATTTTGAAAGTTGCATTGTAATTATTTATAATTTTAAATGATTAGTATTAATTTTTCAATTTTTTCAAAATTGCCGTTCCCCCCTATATTTATATATATTTGATACTAATTAAATAATTATTTATGTCTTATTATATTAGATTATATTACAAGTGGGAATGGCAATTTTATGCAAATTGTTATCTTATTTAATTATTATATTACAATATTATAGTGGAAACGGCAATTATAATATTACAATTTGCATAAAATATTATAGTGTATTGTAATTTACATTGGAATATAATAATTAAAGTGGGAACGGCAATTGCCGTTTCCAATATATTACATGTAATTCAAAATTTTGAAACGGCAATAGTATTACAATATTATATGTAATATAGTATTAATATAATATTATATGTGGGAAACGGCAATTACATGTAATTCCCACATATTATATATTACCAAATATAATACATTTAATTATAATAATTATTTAAATCAATATATTATTACATAGGAAACGGAAATTTATATATTAGTGGGGTTAATAATATATAGTATAATAATAGTATTAGTGGCAATTTACATAGGAAACGGCAATTTACATATTAGTGGGGTTAATAATATATAGTATAATAATAGTATTAGTGGCAATTTACATAGGAAACGGCAATTTACATAATATATTGCCGTATATATTGCCGTTCCCACTTGCATATAAGCATATTAATATATTAATATATTATATATAATTAATATATAACATATGGTGCACGGCAATTTTTTTTAAAATTGCCGTGCACTCTTTTTTTTTTTTCGAAAATTGCCGTTCAACTATAGAATGCAAAAATTAGAATGCAAATTTCAAAATTAGCTTTTCAATAATTTTTTCACTAATTAGAACACTAATTATATTTTACAAATTTATTTGAAAAAATATAGGGGGCATGGCAATTATTGAAAAAATTGCCGTGCTCCCCCTAAAAATAAAAAAAATTGCCGTTCCCACTAAATATATATTATTGCCAATATTTTATAAGTGTTATTATTATTTTTGATTTGAATATAATGTGTTAAATAATATAAGATGTAATTAGCAAAATAAGTAAAAAAAAAAAAAAATACACGGTAATTATAATATAATAATTAAATAAGATAACAATTTGCATAAAATTGCAGTTCCAAAATGTAATATAATCTAATATAACAAGAAATAAATAATTATTTAATTTGTATAAAATATATATAAATATAGGGGGAACGACAATTTTGAAAAAATTGGAAAATTAATACTAATCATTTAAAATTATTAATAATTACAATGCAACTTTCAAAATTAGCTTTTTCATAATTTTTTCACTAATTATAAAACTAAAGAAAATTTTACAAATTTATTTGAAAAAATATAGGGGGCACGACAATTATTGAAAAAATTGCCGTGCTCCCCCTAAAAATAAAAAAAAATTGCCGTTCCCACTAAATATATATTATTGACAATATTTTACAAGTGTTATTATTATTTTTGATTTGAATATAATGTGTTAAATAATATAAGATGTAATTAGCAAAATAAGTAAAATAAAAAAAAATTACACAGCAATTATAATATAATAATTAAATAAGATAACAATTTGCATAAAATTGCCGTTCCAAAATGTAATATAATCTAATGTAATAAGAAATAAATAATTATTTAAATAATTATTTAATTTGTACAAAATATATATAAATATAAGGGGAACAGCAATTTTGAAAAAATTGGAAAATTAATACTAATCATTTAAAATTATTAATAATTACAATGCAAATTTCAAAATTAGCTTTTTTATAATTTTTTCACTAATTATAACACTAAAGAAAATTTTACAAATTTTTTTTTAAAAATAAAGGGGGGCACGCCAATTATTGAAAAAAATGCCGTGCACCCCCTAAATATTAAACAAAATTGCCGTTACTTCTAATATAAAAAATATTTTTTAGATGTGTTCAATCATAGGCACGACAATTATAGGCATTATATTAAAATTATAGGCATTACATCTTCGACAATTATAGGCATGGCAATTATAGGCATTATATTAAAATTATATTTTTGAGACTTACAAAAGGGGGAACGACAATTTTAATATGTGGGACTATAATACGTGGGAACGGCAATGTTAATATACATATAATATAATTATAATAAGTGGGAACGGCAATTATAATATAATATAATATGTATACACAGCTATAATTGTCGTGCTTATATTATATAATATAATATATAGATATATATTATATACACAATTATAATTGCCGTGCTTATATTAATAATTGCCGTGCTTGTATTATATAATATAATATATATTATATACACAACTATAATTGCCGTGCTTATATTATATACATATAATATATTAATTATATATATTAATATATTAATATGCATTATGTAAATTAATATATATTATATAACTAATTGTCGTGTACAACTAATTATACAAGTTATTTAATTAAAAAAATATACTAAATACAAGTAAATTCAATGTGTCAGTAAGTCGTCAGTACTCGTCCCTGTTTTCAAAAAAAAAAAGGTAGATTGGAACATTAATATAAGGAATAGGGTATTCAGGACATTAATTTTAAAGCGTGGATATCAGAGGTATATATATAGCCAAATAGGGCATTTCGGGCCATTTTCTCTTTAATTATTTGTATAATTTAGTGATGATATTTTTCAACTTGAGAGAAATACTTTTCAAAATAAAAATAATATTTTAAAAGCTAAGATCAATATTTTTTAAATAGAGAAAAAATACGGGATTTTACTTGAATTTGAATGTGTTATAACTTATATTAACCACATTGATTGACTGTTATTATTTCAATACAATGTTTTGTTTAACGAGTTAACATCTATAAGTTTCAAAAGACTTCAATTGGTACACACAAGAAATATGCGGATTTTGCATCCTCCTTTATTTTTCTTCATTTCGAATCGAATAAAGATAGCAGACACATAGTATAATATTCCATTTGCGCAAGAATGCTTGTTTTATTCAACTACTCTTTTAGCTGTAAATGCAATATGTTATCATATATGGGGAAGTTGTGATTTAATTTGATGGACTTCAAGGATCTTATATATACAAGTTTTGCCAGATAAACAATCTTTTCTACAAACGTAATTTTTATCAAATTCGTTTAATGAATTTAAATAAATTAATGTATAAGAAAACTATAATGTTTTTGGTTAGTATAATCTAAATTGAAAATATTACACTATTGATAATAATGATAAAGTTTAATGAGTTTAGGTAATTTAATATGTGGTCTTACATTAACTCTAAAAATAAATTAGTTATTAATTTATTATATATATATATATATATATGTTATGTGTGTGTGAAATATTTTATAAGTAAGAAATGAAATCTATCAAACATATACAATATTTTTTTCATTCATTAAATAAATTTTCAACTTAATCTGGGAATGTTTCTTTCATTTAAGGAATTTTAAATTTTATATGATAATTTGTGGATATTTTAGATTTATATATATATATATGTATATATATATGATTCTTAGATTTAGTTATACATTTTTTATTTCATTAACGAACTTATTGATGATATTTAATTCATTTATATACTTTTAATTTTTCGTTGATGAAATATTAGATAGTATTTAGTAACTTTTTAGAAAACTCAAATAATTATCTATTTCTATATATTAGGTAAACAATTTTTTAAACTTAATTTTGTAATTTTTTAAATTATTCAATACTTCTTTTATTTAATTTCAAGATTTCGTTATTGAAATAAGTTTTTAGTCCTGATTGGATCTCGATTTTACATTTTGGTTAAGATCAAAAACCAAATTAAAAGGTGACATTTAAAAAAAAAAATTTACAACCTAATTCTTTTTCTTTTTCGAATTACACCCTTATGTTCATAATTTTTTCAGATTACTACCTTGGGCTATATCAGGATCATTTTCCCACCACAATGAAATTTGATTTTCCGATTTTATTGCCAATATACATGAAGAAAATCTTTATGTATTACACTTTTCTGCACATAGATGTGGTAGCCACTAAATTGCATGTTTGATTTTATTTGTTGGGTGTATCTGCAATTTTTACCAAAGACCATTTTGGATGGTCATGTTGTCACATCACTAATTATTTTGTCAATATTCCTTTTAATTTATCTCACAATCCCATTTTTATTCTTTCTTTCTATTCTATTCTATCTCAAGTGATAAGTTATAATCTAGTTTCAATACGATGCCATTATCAAGTGAAATTTTTGTAAGACCAAGTAGATTTTTCTTTTCTCTCTCCATAATGTCTTTCTGATTTAACATTTTGGTATGCACCATTCAATATTATTCACAATTTTCCAATTATCGTTGATCTTCTCTCCCCCCCCCCCCCCCCCCCCCCGCAATATGCAACAAAGTAATTAATAATATTAGCCTATAAGCTATCTAGGCTTTTCTTCTTGAAGAGTAACATTTATAGCTTCTATTTATTTATTTATTTATTTATTTATTTTTGAAGATTGTAAGGTTATTATCAAATTCTCTACACATTAATTAAAATTTACGAAAAAGATATGCGTCTTAAAAGAAAATTAAATAAAATTAAGATGATATGGTATTTTATTGGTGCACACAATATATATTGTTTTACATTAGCCCAATGACCCACTATCTATAAAAAAAAGCCAGTCACCTCGATTCATATGAAAGAATTGGTAAATTGATCATTGGCATTAAATTAAGTTGAAATATAAAGTTTCTGTTACTTACTATTTTTATAGTATGACTTAACATATGTTCTATACTGACATTATATTATTTTGTTTGAAGATCATTGATGAATATTTATGTCGTTAACTAATTAATTAACGACAATGTAAGAGTGCTTTGTTAGGAAAATTGGGTGGGCAAGAGATGTATAAAGCTTCTTAGTATATATCTTACATGTGTGAATTTGGATGGACGAATTTGAGTCACACAACTAATTAAAATGATTAAGATAAGAGTTTAATTTAAGCTCGGAAGCTTCTGTTGTCAAATAAGCAATGTCGATTTTGGTCATCAATTCTGGTTGGCCAGATCGAGTCAATGTATTGCTATATTGCTTAATTGAGAGCATGAAGCTAGTACACATTTTGCAGCCCCTTCTCTAACAAATGAACTTCCATTTATAGCTCAAGTTTGTAGAAATGAGATCGTGTCTAATTTAGAGAATCTCAATCTAATGATACTAACTATGATGAGATGGAGATTCCTAAAATCATGGGTGGTTGTCGGGTGGTTTAGCTAGGCGACACATCCTGGTCGGTGAAATTGGGTGATAGCTCGGATGTCGTGGGATGATTTGATCGAATCAGCACCCTTTCTCCCGAGAATGAGTCTACTAAGGATTAGCGGATGGCTCGCTACATCTATTAAAAGGTAGTCCGTTTGGGTGTGGAATGAGGATTAGGCTGGTGGGTTGGGTTGATCGCATCGTTATTGGTCCTCCTCAGGGGTCTGGTCGGCTAATGAGTATGGGCTCTTGGGGATCTAGCCTCGGCTGGGTGGCACAACATTATGAATACATACATGACAAGAATCTTATATGCTCATATTCATGGTGTGTATATGGACAATTTCTCATTCTTAAGTCCTATGGTTTAGTTTGGACGGTTTTATAATTGTTTACTTTATAAGTTAAATTTTTTTTATGTTAGAATTGAATGTACGGAATCAATATACATCGTGAGAGTAATTAAAAATAGCAACATTGGTGAGAAAAAGAAAAAAGAATGTGAGTATTAAACTCATTAGAAATTAGGTATTATATATGATTAAATATGTATATTTTATTTATAATAATAATAATAAAGAATTAGCTATAGAAACTAAATTTAATATTGTAAATTAAATTTAATATATATATATATATATATATATATATATATATATATATATAGAGTTAGATTTTAGAATTTGCTTATTCTGGAGAGAGAGAGAGAGCATTTAATAACTAGAGACTACCCCCATCTCTTGCAATAGTTTATATTCGTCTTGCTAGACTTAGATTGTACCTTAATTTATTTGCATTAATTAATCAATGAAGATTGAGTTGTTGTTGTACTAAGATTTACAGCTATTCCCAATAATGTAATAAATAAAAAGAAATAATTGATTTATTCTAGAATTGGTACATAATTCCTCTACTTGTCATTTTGCTACAAGCGCGATTAATTGTCGATGCATGAGTCAAAAGTCGTTTCCCAACAATATTTTGTTTATTTACATTTATACACATTATGTGGGGGTAAGATAATAATTTTCACCTATTTTTAATATAACATCATCTATTTTTTTTTCTATTCATTAATATAAGAAATTATACTTTCTAGTTAATTCTGATCATGTAAAGAAATAAAATATTCTTAAATGTCACGAGATGTATAATACTAATGTTATGTAATTTATATCGTGTAAATAAATATATTTCACGTAATTCACTCATTTATCTAATTTATGTTATAATTTCATTTATTAGTATCTAAAAATTATATCATGTAAAATAATTTATTTGTATATAACAATTTATATCGTGTAAAATGTTGATTTTTTTTTATATTTAAATATTGATTTATATTGATTTAGCTCCCAAAATTTAATTAGCTAGCCTCCTATATTTCTTATCTAACTCCGGCCCGTATGTAAAGTAATATATTTTGTGTGAATGTATCAGGTTTTGTAATTCAAATTTTTACTCAAAATGAAAAAGAGTCTTTTGTCGATTAAATTGCCTAAAATAATATTTATTATAATTGTAAGTAGAAAAAATGTATGTTTAGTATATCTGGAATGGTAGTTTAAATTGTATCCTTAAATATGTGAGTCAAAATATTTATGTGCAAGTAAATATAATCACACATAATGTGTTTCAAATATAGCATTTTAAGAAAACCATTATAACAACTTTGAATTATAGTGGTTCAACAATTATTGTACCAAATCGATAAAGATGTTAGGTTCAAAAGAGAGCACGAAAAAATATTTTAGAGGAGCAATTTGATCGGAACCACCCAATTTGGATATAAGATCTTTTATTATATTTAATATTTTTTTTTTCAAAATAATCATCACACATATCATGTATTAAATGATATTATTAAATAACATATGATGTGTGTTAAATATTATAATTCGTGAATATAACATCAATTTTAGTAGATGATCCAAACTGCCGGAAAATGGTCAACTATATGGACAAAAAGAAGCACATGTTGTTGTTAATGATGGGACCTTAGCCAATAGTGTTTTTTACCTAGTCGATTAGAGGTCTTTATAACTTCAGTTGTAACAGACGGTAAATAAAGATTCATTAAGACGAAAAAAGTTTTGAATATTATTCGATACTATCAAAATTATAACAATCTCTAGCAAAAAAAAAAATATATATATATATATATATATATTTGATTATATCCGATCGGATTTGGCCAATCATAAATTACCAAGTGTCTATCCTTGTTTTTTTTGTTTTGTTCACATAAATTTTCTATTGTTTGACTAGATTCATTTACTTAAGTTCATACGTCAATGTCAATAATCATTGTCACAACGATCACATATACTATATTTGACATCTATTTATCAAATATAAAATTTAGTTTGAAAGATCAAGCCAGTTTAGATCGTTAGCAAGGTGTGTTTTTCAATTCGAATAAGTTTTTTGAGTTTAAATTCGTCTCTCATAATTATAATTTAAAAAAAAAAATCCATCGTTGCATCTATATACATGTATATCTTATCTTTGAGGTTTTGTAGCTATGCCAATATACATATAGAGCTTTGCTTCAAGAAATAATGGGTTGTGCTTTGGGATCAAATCCACCAACAGTTAATTATATGCAACAATAAGTGAAATTGATGTAAATTATTAAATAAAAACTTAAAATTAGGCATGATTTTTCATGTGATAATTAATAATATGAATAATAGTGCAATACCCACCCAATTCTTTAAAGCATTACAGCTATCTTCCATACATAATATTAAACAGAGCATGCGTGTCACTAATCCTATCTCCAAAACCATAAAATAATTACATACCTCATTGTTTTCAAATCTAGCGTGCTCATACACCACCTCAATTCCAATTATCTAAATTCAATGATTGAAATAGGACATCAAATATAGTTGAGTTTTAGAAATAATGATCTGATCTATATCAAAAGAATCAAACCCACGTTTAATTATCTTATGGAAAAATTGCTTTTTAGTTATTTAATTTTGTCTTAGAATCTTAGTCATTTGTCCTTTGTTTTTTTAGTTTTTAATTATAAAAAAAAAATTGTTTTTAGTTTGATTAACCAGATCAAAGTGACCCGTTGTTGTTTACTTGACATCTTGAGTTGCGTAAACTATATATTCTATCTACATGGTCCCGGTTCACAGATTTGAATGATTTTAAACTTTTAAAATTATAATAATAATGCAATTATTTATTTATACATTTTAAAAAGTAAAAAATATTTTGAATAATATGTAGACTTTTTTTTTTTTGTTATATTGGACTAATACATTTTTACTTATTAATGATACTTTTAATTATTTTAGAAATTTATTTGTTCATAATATTTAGTCTAGATGCCTAGTAAACAAAATGTCACAAACATACCAAAAATTAGATGTTTTTTGAATTGTAAGATTAAAATAAAATCGTTGTTAGATAAATGACTAAAAGTCTATACAGATAAGGTAAAATGACTAAAAATTTGTTTTTTTTTTTCTCATTATTTTAGATTTGGAGTACCTTACTATAATTATTTATATGTTTTGCAAAATGAATCTGAGATTCTATAGCGGTGTATTTGATTCTCCAAAAATGGTTAATTAAGTAAAAATTATTTCTATAAGGTATTAATCGTGTTACATCTCCATTTATTTTTAATGCGAATTTTGTTTAGATATAGAAAAAAGATAAATATGTTATGAATAACAATGATGAATATACATGCATACATACAATTTCTGTAGTAATGTAGGAATGTTAGGAAGTGTTGGTACTTGGGAGGAGATGAAAATTTACATTCACATGAATCTCCAAAAAGTGTTTTTTTTTTTTTTTCTGGGTGGGGAAGGGGTATCTATAAAAGCTGCATTTGAAACTATGGATTTGAAATTCAAAAAAAAAAAAAATTGTTTGAATGAAACCCTGTTCAAATTTCTCATGATATCAAAATCAATCACTGTGACAAAGGTAGAAGAAAAAGGAAGATGCATGGATATGAAAGAAGAAGAGTAATCCTTAATAAAATCGAGAAACACAAGGCTCTAGGATTATACAAGAAGAATAGTGAAGAAAAACTCAAAAGCCTCACACTTAATAAAAAACACAGCGGGCCGGGCCTTCCTTCCCTGTCATCAATTCCCCCTGTTTCCCCTTCTCTGTACATTACTCCTATTCTTGGTTAGCTCTATAACTCCTACCACAAATCCTTTGCAGCAATGAAATTACCCAAAATCCATCACCACTCACAAAACCAGTGAAAAAACCACCACAAAAAAAAACAAGTCATTTTTCACAAGATGTGAAAAAATTGGCCTATCATCATCAAAACAGTAAATCTTGAGGAGGGTACAGTTCCTTTCGAAGCTTATGAGAGAATAGCTTGCAAGCATTCATGCTTAGGTCCAATGCTGCTGATAACGCGACGAACACCGCCGCGTCCTCTGTGCAGTTCACTTGCTGCACCCCCACCTCCACAATTGGAGCCGTTTTCCCGTTTCCTCCCTCACCTTCCACTTTAGCAGACATGACGAACCCTCTGTACATGCAATAAGGCCACAACGCGCATCCGAAATCCCCACTACTACGGGGGCTACACCCCGGGGACGTGGCTGTGCTTCTTGGTGTTGTAGCTGTGGCTCCTCCACCATTGCTATTCAAGTCTATGACGAATTTCCCTCCCTTGCCACAGCTCAGGGTTGAATCTGCCAATACAATGCCCATAGCTGCGGAATCAGGGATGAGTTCGAACCGAACACCAAGCCCATCGGATGAGCCACGCTCACGCCATGCCTCAAGGCGGCCCCACGGCTTCCAAGTGCCATCGCCCGGTCGGAGAATGAGCCAACAACCGGGGTTGGACCGGCTCACCCGGTCTGTACCGGGAGATGCCACAAATGGTGTCACCATTGAGGCGGCAGCAACTGGAGAACCGGAGAGATCGTGGATTGTGATAGACCAGCCTTTTCTTTCTTTTCCGGGCCTTTCTCTTTCACTACCAAACGAACTTAACCAACCTCTAGCTCCACCATTGTGCTCCAATGGCAATGACCTATCCATCAATCACAATTATCTATGGTTAATGACTGAGCTTTATCCAATAAAAGCTAATTACGAGTTCTTTATGGCCATTAACAGCTATGATGAAACCCTTGAGCAAAGCAAAGAATGGGATTTACTCAATTAACACAGTGTTTATAAACCTAACTTTAACAATACCAAGATTTGATATGGCAGTAAAGTTTTTCATGCTTTATCTGGATTCTGAAACTGGGAGTGTGACTCTGAAGGTTTTTCACAGCCAAATGCAGAATATATTTCTAATTATCAACCAACATGCTTTTCGCATGCAAAATTTCAACAATCATACATTCAAAAATAGAATGAATTTGAATTGAATTCAGTTTTTGCCCTAAAATTTTCACCTGGAGCGTTGATTGCGGTCGGCTGTCCGAAACCCGAACTTGCAGGTGAAAACCGGCTGGCGAATATTCCCTCGAATCTGGAAAACCTGCGGGCTGCATTCGGGCGCTCCATCGAACTGGAAAACGAATCTCGGGTCGGGCTCGGCCCTCACATTCAAGTGAAATTGAGCCACATTCTTCGTTTTTTTCCCAACATTTATCCATCCGTTATGGATAATCAACGCCCTCAATTCCGCCGCGGCCAGATCCAACTGGACGGAGATTTTCCCCAACAACCGCCCCGAATTGACTCCACAGGTGGCGCCGTGGCTGCCGGAGTAAACGGAGATTTTAAGCTGCGCCTTTTTGGAGGTGGAAAACAGGGAGGATTTCCCGGTGAGCCTGTCGAGATCGGACTTGCTGAGATGAAAGGAAGCCGCGGGAGAGTTACCCTCGGGGAAATTGGTGTTCTCCGGCGGAATGTAGGGCACGACGGCGGTCTGAAGCGGGAAATTCTTGAGCTTGATTTTGCAAAAACACGGCGATGATGAGGGGTGCACGGCGGTGCGAGCAGGCTTCGCCGCCACCGGGAATTTCAAGGCCAAATTCCCCACAGTTAACCTCACAAAAGGACACGGATCCATGAATCACTAGTCGAGAAGGCTTATCTCTATGCTTGTTAGCAGCGAATTGGGGTGGTGCTAATGTGCGCAGGCGGAGGAGAAGAGAAAGAAGAATACCATAGGGATGCGCAGTGCGCCCCACCAGTTCCACTTAACGACATGCTACTGTTGCTGCGTTCTTCATCGTTATAGTTTGCTAACCTAAGCGTGGGGTTGGAGATATGGATTACAGCTGTGAACAGCCTAGTTCCTTCAATGTTTGCCAGTAGGACAGAAGTTGACGGTATCCAAAATTCCAAATTTACCCCCACCCAAATTACATCATTGCCCTTCTTCTGCAAACGGAGCCCTAACTTACTAAGGTTGTGTTTGTTTCAATCATTATTCATTGATCATTCCACCACTCAATAATAAAGTATGAGTCAGTCTTCCTAAGAACGTTTTATTATTTCATTTTCTCAAATGAGTTGGATCGAATATGATAAATTATGTAATATTTTTTTATATATCAGACAGGGTTGTAGAAGTCGAAAATTGTTAGTTGGGCGTTGTACTTAGGCTGACTCAATGTCGATTAGGCACCACGATTTTTTTTTTGGCAGGACCCATATGTAATTATATGTAAAAAAATTAGAAAATGTGGTGAATGGTGTTCTGATTTCTGCTCGGTCATAATGCATTCTACCCAAAGGTGCCAAATACACATCAAATTCAAAATGATACATATTAAGTTATTACCACCAAATACCACGAGCCTTGTAGCTCAAGTGGTATCCCATCTTTATAAAGGTGCAGATTGTGATGACTAGGGTTCGAACCCGGGTCACGCAAGTTTTCTAGTTCTTATTGTTCCCCTCCCTTCCACTCCCCCAAACCTATTAAAAAAAAAAAAGTTATTACCACCAAATAGACAAATAGCCAAATAGTAATCTACTGAAAATCTGAAATAATGAAATGCAAGTCACATGAGTCAATGACACATAATTATAATTATAGTAAAAGTGGGGGAAATTGGATTAAGTGATTGGTCCGCCAGACGACGATTACTAGCAGAAACGATTTTTAGGGATGATTTTCATCAAATCGAATCGGTTAGTGATCGACTAGCACCTAGTCGGCTGACTAATTCAATTTCTGCTACACTATTATTAAATAATATTTTTGTATTATATTATATAGTCTATGTATATAATATAAAAGTGTTATCTAATATATATAAAAATATTATTTATATATACAAAATTATTACATGTTGCACAACTCACATGTGAGAGGGAAGAGCATGGGGTGGCACTAGTGAGGATGCGCAAGTTAGGATTTAACTACCAACCTTGCCTTGGATTTAATGCCCGTTAAATCTTTTTTTCTTTTTTTATTCAATTTTTTATTATTTATTTTAAATTTTAATTGTTATTATATTTTACAATTACTCTATCAGAAATTAATATTTAAGGTAGATATCTATATGGAGATAGATCCATATCGAAATAGGCCTCATCGTTTCTGTGAGAGATCATCTCAGTTGTTTTCATAATTATATAGAATTAAAATGTTAAATAATATCATATTTTATTTGAATAATAATAAAAATTATGGTTAACTAAACAAATCATACATATTATTAAAATTACATGAAATAATTAAAATTTGAGATATGTTTTTATTATCATAAAATAAATAAACATAGGATATATTTTATAGCAAATTGAATGACTATGAAATAAAATTATTGCTAAAAAAGTTAAAAAATTTACTAATAAAGTTAAAGCAAAATTTAGAAATAAATGTGATTATGAATTTTGAGGAATGAGATAAATGATTTGTTTATAGAGAATGTGAAAGTAATTATTATATCGACATATTGATATAGTAAATGATATGGTAATCAATATTAATATAGATAATTTATATATTGTTTTATGCAATCATAACTAATATGATTGAAATCGATAAGTTAAATATTCTTGCCTACTCCAAATAATAATAATAACAATCTATTTTTGCTATAAAATTGGTCTAATTTTATAATCAATTGAGCACAAGTTGGTCCAACGTTCTCCCAATATTTACCAGTTCACATGAAGTAGAAACCTAGAAATGAAATTTGTTTTTCAAGATTTTTTTTATGAAACTGTATTCAGATTGTATATAGTAATAAAACCATTTTTTTCCTTTCTACAAATGAAATAGTTTTAAATTTTTTGTATGCGTTTTACAATTTTAAAAGGTTTTATTTTCAATTATCTTTACAACATGTGACCGTGGTCATAGTGCTAGAATGAAGATTACCGTATTTAATCCCATGAATTTTTATTAAAAAGAATTTGCCAAAAAAAAAAAAGGTTTAAGGCGTTGTGGAAAAAGGAAATGCCAAACGCGGTCTTAATAAGGATTAAAGAAAACAACAGGTGCTTGCTTCGGATGCTTTATATGGCCGTCGGATTAGGGTTAGTCTGTGTACGTGAGTTGGATGTTCCTGAATAGGCCACGTGGCGTGTCAGGATCTCTCAATAGTTATAATATTAAATTTATCGTTTATAAATTTATTATTTTTTTCAAAATAGTAATAATTATTATAATAATAATATTAGTAATAATAGGCCCTCCTGCTTCCCTCGTGTGCTGAACTCCCAACGTGATCTGCACTCAGATTTTGTCAGTGTAAAATTCATTTTTATTATTATATTATTTTTTTACTCTTTTTTACTTTTTCTTTTTTTCTTATTTTAACTAATTCTATCCCTGTAATTAGCAATTTCCGAATTTGTGCTGACACAAATAGTTTTAGTATAAAGAATGAAATTTTACAGGTATGAGTTTGTTATTTTCAAAAATAGAAATTAAAATTAAATATAAGTGGATGCATGCATAGAGACTAGAGTACTTTCGTTTAATGATAAGTTTGTGTATGAGTGTAAAATGTTACTAGCCATTTTAATTTTTTTCTTTTATCCATTCAATTAAAAGAAAATGTTAATCAAAATCGATTTTTAAGACTATTGTGATTGAGTTAGATCT
Source organism: Scutellaria barbata (assembly GCA_028654395.1). Lineage (NCBI taxonomy): Eukaryota > Viridiplantae > Streptophyta > Magnoliopsida > Lamiales > Lamiaceae > Scutellaria > Scutellaria barbata. The sequence continues at coordinate 15,056,160 of CM053651.1, read as the reverse complement.
CAAAACTGATATGTGATATATTCCATATAATTATAATAATATATTTCTAGAGTTTCTGTCAAAATTTGAGACGTATATACTATATATTGTTAAATACTAAATAATTTTGCATTCAAACTACGAAAGACTGTCAAATTAATTCTAAGAAAATGAGCTGCAATCAAATGCTCAAATTTAGCAAAAGTTGAGATGTTAGTAGTAGTTGGAAATTAGAAGATGAGTATTGAGTAGGATTTTGTAAGATATGTTAATAATATAAAAAAAAGATTGATTTATAAAAATGAATTTGAATTTTGAATAGTACGTTGAGCTTTTTCTTATATTAGTTTTTGTCATTAGAATTTTATGATAGAAGGGTAAGCTTTAAATGAGTTCCATAAAAGTTTAGGGATAATTATTGAAAAAAAAAAATTAATGATCTCTAACAAAATATTTATTATATTATTTACATTTATATATGTTTGGGGGGGGGGGGGGTGTTGGGTTTTCACCTATAACCATTCATTATTAAAAGTTAATGATTGAATTAGAAAATATTAGTAGAATGTCTACGAAAATGTATTAAGAAAATATATTAAACATTAAAAGTAAGATAAAATGATTGAACAACTTTTAAGACTGCAAAGGGTAGTAAAGTGAACAAAATGAAAGAAAATGGAATAAATGGAGAATTTAATATAGGAGCAAATCAATATTCATCAGAATAGAAGGGAATATAGAGTTTTTATTTAAATAAAAAATAAAAATATTCTCCATACTTTTTTAATCCGCTGAAATTCCCAAATTGAAAAAAAAAATAAAATCTTATTTGAATTCATAATTTAGGTTCAATGATGGAAGGAATGAGGCAGAAGATTATATGAAGGATAGAAAGGAAGAGGGATTGTTCATACTGTGAAAATAAGCTGGTTCAAATCTAAGGGTTTAAAGTCCATTTATTAACATGAAAATAAGTTGCCCAATTTATTTGTAAACTTGGATTTCAATTCTTTTCTTTTAAATTTTGATCCAAAAAAGTGGAATGCATGTGGAGAATTTTTAAAACTGCAAGGATAGTAAAGCGAACCAAATGAAATTAAAAAATGAGAATAAATGGAGAATTTAATATTGGAGGAGCAAAACGATATCCATCATAATACTTTCTCCATCTCAAAATAGATATCATTTTAAAATTTTCACATAAATTAAGTACAATGATAAAAAGACTAATTTATGTATAATTAATGTGAGGGTTTCTTTCTCTTTTCACTTAACAACACTCTTTAACTCATTTAATTTGATAATAGTAAATGAGATTATTTTTGACATATTATATGTAAGTATGTTTTGTAATCCTATAACGACAATTATTTGTAAGGAGATAGTAATAAACTACCACAGAGGTGGGCGTTTACCTAGGAGATGGCTAAAACGACATTTATTTTTGGAACGGATGGTGTAGAAGAGAATATTGAGATTTTATTTAAAAAATGTAAAAAAAATAAAAAAAAATCCATAGAACCAGGAAAACTGTGTCGTTTCGAGCCATGTAAATCTTCCATGCATCCTAAAAAATCTCATTTCCAGTTACGTTATGATTTCGCATTGTGGGTTTATGTAGAATTTGGACCATAATCGTTCATTCATCATCTATTTTTTTATGAATGTATACAAAATAATTTATGACCCCACATGAATTGGGTATTACAATATAGCTTTGGGATTTGATTCTAAAATTGTTTATATTTTTATTGGATAAGAGGATTAAATTATTTTATGAGAAATATCGACAAGTTTCTGTTATGCTATTGGGTTGATATTGATAACAGTCATATGAGAATTGATCTCCATCACAAATATATAAATAGAATTGTGTATCAAGTTTAAAAGTATTGAAATAAGATAGAACTTATTTTCCAGTGAAATAGTATTGAAATAAAATAGAACATATTTTCCATTAAATAATTTTACTGGACATTTTAATAAAAAAATGTCAGACCTACTAAACACATCCCAACTAGTGCTTATAGTGCGAAGTGACATTTTTATAGGTAAAATGAGTAAACGACTTGTGTTTCTTAAACATTATACATCAACATCGATGAGTATATTAATATTATATTTACACAAAAGTCTCTTATAGATAGATAACCATATATAGTTATTATAAGAGTATTTAAATATATATATATATATATATATATATACATATATATGAAGATTTATTAGTTATTATTTTAGAGATTTTGGTAATATAATCAATTTAATCAATTTCAATGGATAAAATCAATTTTCATATTACATCCATAGTTATATTAGAGATCTCAAAAAGATATATAATTGACACCTTAGCCAATATTTTGTTGACGTTAAATTCATTGAGATCAAGGCCTTATGCACTCAATCTGCATATATAGTTACAACACAAAATCTCAATTATTAAATTTTACTAGCCTAACTTATAATTTTTATTTTATTTTCAAGGCATTATAGTATATTAGCGTACGCAATACACGATACCTATATTATTGATAAAATTTATCCATAATAAAGGAAAGTATATATATATAAAAAGCTAATGCATGCAATCTAATTATAGGTCATCTTCGAATCACTTTATTTATACCGAGCTACGACTTTTTTTGTATGCTAATGCATGGAACCTAATTTTAGTATTTATTAAGTAAAATTGTGAACAATATTTTTCTACATTGTTATAAGTATTTTAATATTATTTATATATGTTCAATCTTATTATACAACGATACTATTTTTTGTTTGTATAACAAGTCATATAGTTGAAATTAATTGAATAGATGGATTATATATATATATATATATATATATATATTTATAGTGGCGGAAGCAGAAAATTGACAAAAGGATGACACAAGTAAAAGTTGTTGGGATGTATACTATAAACTTAGCTTTTGTGTGGACATCTATTTTGAAATGAGAATTATTTTGGCCAAATGTTTGCGTTTTATATTTGTTATATATTTTAATGCAATTGTTCAATTAATTTATATTGTAGATAACATGGTGTGTGGTGTCACACAGAAAGATGGATTTGGACAAACCATCGAAATAGTTGTAGTGTAATTTGGTATTAGTCTATCTTGATTATAAAATTACACTAGTACACTTTGTGGGTATTGAGCAGGATCATTTGAAATTTTTTGATTTATGTTGACTATATGATAAAACAAAACATCTGTTATTATAGCTGAGTTATCCATTATGGTTTGATCCTAATAGAAACAATTTTGCATAAATAATTTTTTTATCTATTAAATATTAAGAGATAAATGATCTATTGAATTACTTTTCTATAAAAATCATTTATTAGGAAAATTATTTTTTTAATCATCTATCAAATACTATGGATAATTATCCGGGTCAAATATTATGAGATATTTTAAAACTGATTAATATGATTATTTAATGATATCCAATTTAATGTTAATAATAAATATTAATAAATAATACTGACATTTTAACTAAATTTGTTAAAGTAACACATGACTTTAAATATAAAATCATTTATAAATTATGCTATACACATTAATATTCTTTAAAAAAAATTATGTTGTACACATATTGAATTAAATTTACTTATAAAATCATTCATAAGGAAAAACAAGGGGGGCACGTGCCACCCCTTGCCTTTTACTACGTCCACCACTATATATATATATATGGGGTTGCATTAATGTCAAAATATATGTCGAATTTTTCCATATTCATCCAATATGCATACATTTATTTTATATGAATTATATTAGTCATACATTTATTTTATATGAATTATATTAGTTATAATTTTAGAGGTGGTAATATAAAAAATTTAATTATCAATTGATAAATACATTTTTGATATTACATTCACAATTATATTAGATCTCTGACAAGATATATCATTGAGACTTTAACCAAATTGTCAACCTTAAATTTATACAGATCAAGATCTTGTGCTCTCGATTTCCTAACTTAGAACACAAAGTCTCGAATATTTGATTTTACTTGCCTACATTATACTTTTTATTTTATTTTTAGGCATTATAGTATAATAGCATAATTATAGCATTATAGTATAATAGCATAATTATATATATATATATTAAAACTTTTATGTACCTGCTGCATGAATTTTAAATCCATGCATTTTAAGCGGACGCAATCAAAGACCATTTTTTACACAATCACACGCACTTCATGCGCCCACCCAGGTATCGATACCTTACTCGCCCTCACGTGTATGTATTTAATAAATATATACTATTTTTTATATATGTTAGTCATACATTTTAATTATGCTAGTGATACATTTATATTATGTTAGTTATAGACCTGTAGCCTTAAATTATATTACATAGACATATAATACCTTTCAATTATGATAGTGATACTTTTATATTATGTTAGTTTTACATAGTCATTATATTACACAGAAATGTAATATCTTTTAGTTATGTATTAATATATTTATCTGATACAAGTAATACCATTACATTGTATTTCAATTAAAATAAGTTAATAAATTTATGTGGATTAAATAATATATTTATCTATAATTATTGATACTTTATATAATATTAGTCATACTTTTTATGTAACAAAATTTCAGTAGGGATGACAATTTTGACCCGTTTCGTGGATATCCAACCTGATCCGAGGTATTTGGGACGGGGCGGACCCTCCACGTGGACGGAGCGGGGGAGGGATTCCCCTCATGCCCCGTCCCTCGCCCCATGCGACCCGTTCTCGCCCCGCTATGTATTATATATATATATATATATGCATATATTTAAGATACATATATTTAGAAAAATAAATTTAAGTTAATTATAATTATTTTAATTTTAACTTATTTGAGAAGTCTTCATTATGATTAAAGATGTGATTATACGAATAAATTAAAATTATTTCATAATGTGTCTCATAAGATAAAATTAAAATGATTATAATTAACTTATTTGTATGTTTTTAATTATTTGTATAAATATATGAAATTTTTGGAATACATTAATTTTTTCATAATTTTACCATTTAAAAAAAATTATATAAACGGGTTGGGACGTGGGACGGGCCTGAGTATTCTACTACCTACCTTGCCCCTGCCCCATTTCCATTCCTAAATTTCAGCAGAAAAAAAAAACCAAAAAACTTATATATAAGTTGCGCATATTTATGTTTCAAATTTAAATGAGTTAATATCTTTATATAGATGTCATAATACATTTATATATAACTAGTGATACATTTATATAATATTAGTCATATATTTATGTAATGAGGTATCATAAAAAAAAAAAATATATATATATATATATATATATATATAATACACAGATTCGAATTGAATACCAATTGGACATATCTAGATTATGTGCAACTGGTGTACATGAGACTCATTCATATATATATGTATACTATTCTTTACAAGTTAGGTATATATTAATGAGTGATCATTTAGTTAAATTGAACATAACTGAATTGTTTTAAAATAATTCGACGTCAATGTAAGTGAGATATAATCTTGATAATTTTATACATATCTATTTTATATTATTTCTCCAATCACTATTTATATGAATTATATCCGAGTATAAAAATTTACAATTTTTTTGTTAATGTTCAGAAAATAAAAGTATTTATCGATCAAAATAACTCATCTATGAGTATTCATTTTTGTTGATGATCATCTATCTCTTATCTAATGATGCAGCTCGTCTCTTAGAAGAGACAAACTCGACTCCGAAAACCACAAGTTATCTCAAAGATGAAAAAATACCTTATGACCTATGTTCTCTTGTCAGTGGTTGTGAGAGCTTAACTTCTGTATCAACTGATGTCAATCAACAGACTCTAACTAAGGTGGTAGAAATAAAAGATTCAGGCATTGCCGAAGCTAGTGATTTTGGAGATGAAATTTTTCCTCCTGGTGATATTTATTTTTTTATAGTTAGTTGGTTGTGGGACTTCGAGTAAATTAGTAGAAATAAAGGATTTGGGCATTGCCGGATCTAGTAATCTTGGTGAAGAAAAGATATATTAATTAGGTTTGAAATCGACATTCACCTATTCTGGATCCAAAAGTAAATAAGATCTTACCCATGGGTGAACGTAGTCATATAGTCATATAAGAAAATAAAAGATGCCGGAAGATGTGCGATTTGTTTCCTTATGCATAATTAAATAATAGTCTTTTCTAAATTCCGTCAGCTACAAACTTAATATGACTTTGTAATAATGGGATAATTGAATTAGTCGGGTTTTTATGTGAACATTTTTAAGCATTTTAATCTCTATTTGAAGTTCTCCTTATTACCCTTATGTTTACCTATGTAAATAATTAAAATCATATGCAATATGAATTATTTATATATGATTTCATAAACAAATTAAGTATGATAAGAGTTAAATATTATTCAATATTAATGATTCGAAACAACTATTGCATGGTATAAATTACAAATAGTGCAGGGTTCTTCACTAATTCCAAGCGAACATGGAAGAAGAAACTAGCAAGTTGCAAGAGACTGGAAAGATGGTAGATGAGAGATACAGAGGTTGAAGAAGCACAGTACTAAGAAACAATGAGGCAAAATCGTGATCAACAGAGAAGGGAGAATGGGAGATTTACAAGAATTTGTTCTTTTATATACAAGATTTAGATTCTATGTACGCCTTAAAATATTAGATGTATAAGAACATCTCCACTACTGCACTGGAATTTTAAGATTTTAAGTTTTTCACTTCAACTGTACTTTAAAAGTTCATGCTAAATTATCAACCATCATCTTTGAGATGAATTTAAAGCATGTTAAAAAAATCTGTGTTAAATCTTTTTTTTTTCTTTTTTTTCTTTTTTATTCATTTTTTTTCTTTTTTATTTTATTTTCTTTAAATTTTGATTGTTATTATATTTCACAATTAATCTATCAAATATTAATATTTAAGTTATTCTAATTATATGCAACTAAAATGTTAAATACTACCATGTGTATTTGAATATTAATAAAAATCATGATTATTATAATGTATCATAAAATTTTAAATATTACACAAACATAAATATTATTAATATACATGCAATATTTACAAATTGATGTTTTTTTAACTGATGATAAAAAAATTGACGAATTAATCATATTTATGTATATTAGTATATATATATAACAAATAAAAATCAAAATTAATTATAATAAAAAATATTATGAAATATTCTTTCTTAGGAAAAAAAAATAATACACTAGTGAAGAAGATTTTTATATTAAAATAGAGAAAAATTACAGTATTTTTTTATGCATGATTGGAGATGGCCGAGGGTGCTACTCAAGAAATTAGAGTTCACCAATCCAAACTTACGGGCGAAGGGAACAACTTTTATTGGGGTGTCATTTATATGTAACTTATTTTATAAATTAGAAATTTCTTTCATTTTTCATAATTTTTCTCTGTATATTGGCATAGCTCTATGTTCTTCACTTCTTTAACTTGTTTTGTAGCCCGACCATAACCCTTTCCATTTTGCTTCGTGAAAGTAAAGTGAAGTTGATTTTTTGCATTTATCATTTGCAAAATCAAAAGAATCATTAAGCAATAGTTTAAAAAAGGAAGTTCTATTAGGTTGAATGAGTTTTTAGCTTTTTTATACTTATTATATTGACTTCAAATATTTTTTAGTCATATTTAATATCCGATATTATTACTTTGATTTATAGTATAATATAGCGATTTAATTTTTTTTAGAATAAAGGTACATGAGTGAAAATAAAAAAAAAAGTTTTAACCAAAATATTTTAGAAAATAGATAATATTAATTAAAATATGCCCACCAATGGTAGGAAGGAGATCAAAATTATTTATCTATAACCCCTAAAGCCAAAAACTCATTTGCTGATCCACATTCCAAAGACAGGAAAATGTATTAAAAAAAATTTGTTTAGCCTATCTTATGCAACTTTATGCCTGACGACTTATCATCTACACATGAACTGTACATATATGTGTGTGTATATATATATGAATGTGTCACAAGACAACATGATCTTTCAAAACCTGTCTAGCAAGATCAAATGCCCCACTTTTCTTGTATATTAAGTGCAGATTGTAAGCTGCTTCTCGACGAATATCACAGTAGCCTGGCTTCTTTATATTTGTGGGACCTGGATCGTCGTATGGAAGTATTGGGATTGGATAATCCTTCTCATGAATCGCCAACACCTTTTCATAGTACGTAGCAGCCAAAGTAACCAGACCAATGTGATGGTATGCCCGAGCAATGTTGTACAATGCCTCCTGTTAGAAAAATAAACAGGGTTGTATCAGCTGATCTTGAAGTAGTCACATCTGGTTGAAGGAAACTATTCTTTCAACATTGAATCAGTGAGAGTCAGCTTCACGATGAGCCATTACAGTATGGCAATGCATTGTGCTTCACATGCTCGAGACAGTGGACTTTGAGCTTCATCTGTCTCGGCTTCTGCAAATGTAATCACCTTTTTACCCTTAACTCACTGCATATATCATGAATTTTTGTGTATCTTTGAAAGGACAATTATAACCCGCAGAGGTTCCTTTTTTATTTATTTTTTAGCTGAAACACCCAATTATTACAACATAAAAGTACCTGCATCTAAGTCACATAATGACACAACTTCAGTCGATCACTATAGTCAGAAGCTTAATGACACAGACTAATGGTAAAAAAATGTCGAGATATTCCATAGAAAGAGCCAAGAAGAACCATACCTGGCTGTCTCCACAAAGTTGGGAGTTGTTATAGAGGAAAGTGAGCCCTTGTAGTATTGTCTGGTGCTTATTTTGAATTCTGTGGCCAAGGGCCAAGTTTATCAAGGCGGTTCCTGGAAAATGAAAGGATGTGAATGGACTTGCATTTACTTCAGCAAGCATAAATAAAATCAAAATCAATATCAATATTTTATTTTCTCTGAGTTTTTATCTTTAATTTTGAGACAAAGATGCATACCCACACAAAGGTTGATCAAGGGATTGTCAGGCATCAACTTATAGGCTTCCAAATATTCTCGAGCAGCTGTTTGATGCTGACTAATCATGGTAAACTGATGTGCAGAAATAAGAATAGGTGGTACAGACTTTTTGTGCTTCCCTCTCATTCTATGAAGGAATTTGTTATGCCTCAAGAGTCGATTGTCTCTGAAGGAGAAAATGAACAGGTTCAGGAAGCATAACAAAATGTATAGATAACATAGATCAAAATCCATATTAGTATGGAATGAACCCTCAAGCTGTATATTCTCTGGCTCAGGGAGTTCAAGAACACCACTAATAAACAATGATCGATATGGAAAACATCATATAGTCCACGAGTGAAACTCAAATCACCAGGTCACCTTTCACAGTCAGTTATCAGTTTTTCTGATCCCTATTTCTTTTCATTTGCCAGTAATTCTAGCAGAGAATTCCATCATTTAATGTAATGGGACCTGTTCTACTATCATCATTTTGTTGTGATGAGGTGGTCACCTCCCCCTTGATAGCAACGTGTTTCATACTTTTGTTTTCCTTTTGGTTATATCTGTTATTTGATTTTATCTGTTTTAGTCTTTCAAGTTAGTGGGCGTCTTTGGCCCATGGGCTTTCGGTTAGGATTAATATTTAGTATTTAAGTACCCTAATCATTTTCGGGGATTGTCATTGAGTATTGGTATTGGAACGGCTACAGCTTGGGTAGATTGTATTTGGCAATCTGTGGGCAGATTATGTATTGTAATCTGTAGTTATTTTTATTGAAGTACCGTTTATTAAATTCATTCCCTTTATCACCCCTCACATCAGCAAAGAGAAATAACTTATGAAGTAAATTATTAATTAGGTTAATTTCATTTTCCAACATATACTATGCGTTTTTTTTAAATTTTGCATCATAAAGTTTATTTTTTTTTATCCGATCACAACCTATAGTGCATGCTTTGTTCACTTTTGCAGTCTCCGACAACATTTTCAGGCGAGAAAGGACCCACGTGATTTTCGCATGCCAACAGAGGGTTATTTCCATCATTTTCTAGGTCATTAACGAACTCCCACTCTAAAATCGAATTTAAACCTAATTTTTTCCCTTATTCCCAGCATCAAAACCCAACAACTACTTCCTCGCTGATTCATGGATAGGGCATCGTCTAGACTCCCACAAACTGAATCCGCTAAGGTCCCTTGATTGAGTAGATCAAACCGTACCTCAAACAAGAAGATTAACCAAATTTTCAAGTATTTTCTCCTAAGATTCTTGCTGCGAAATCTAGTTCTTCAAGGGAATAGGTTGGAAAATCTAAGGGGATGAGTTAACAACAGCATCACCACACCTACAATAGAGGTCCATTTCTTCTCCAAATTGTATGAGTAAATGAATAATGGTGGTGATGGTGAAGTTCAAACAAAACTAAGATTTCTTTATAATTGAAAATAGCTGAAAAAACAAATTTACCATTGTTTTCAAAGTGCAAATGACGAAAATTAATATTCAGTTGGCACACGAAAATCATGTAGGCTTTTCTCGCCCAAAAATGTTGCAGGAGGTTGCAAAAGTGATCAAAACATGCAGTATATATTTGATCGAAAAAAAAAGTTTAGAATGCAAAATTAAAAAATGTGCATAGTATAGGTTGGAAAATGAAATTAACCCTTATTAATTGAGCCTAACAATTGCAAAATCACTTACACAACATGATTGGTATGTGGAATAAAATTAGATGGGAATGAAATTAACTTAAGAATGAAAAAGAATGATGATGGAAAATGAATGATATAAAAATATTTATTTCTAATTAGTATGACAAAGGAATAGGAAATGAATGAAATAATATTTTATATTAAAATAATATTTTATATTATCTAAAAATATTTTAGTTAGTTAAAATATATTTATATTATTTTGAATTCTAGTATAAATTTATCTTATTTGTATATATTTACAAAAAAATTATTTAGATAAATATCATACTAGAATTAAAATTATTTGTATTATTAAATTATACTCATACTATCTTTATGTTTTTATGATTTTTATATTCATTTATTATTTTTATATTATTTATGTATTTAATTTTTTTATTTTTTTGATATTTTTATTTTGGATTATTTTTTAATTTTATATTATTTTTAAATAATTTAATATTATTTACACAATTTTATAAAATAATTTAACTTTAGGAAGTTAATTTGTAAAAAACTAAAATAAGTAATGATGAAATTGTCAAAATCAATAAAAGAAAACGTTCATTCAATTGATGCCAGGAATACATAATACAACGAGAGTGGGAAGGAATGACTAATCTCATATCCACGATAATATCAATTCCTATGGGAATGGTATTCCCACTTTTAAAGTATACCAATCAAATAAATAGTAATAAAGGTAGGAATGATTTGATTCTATTCCCACCTCATTCCATCATACCAATCATGTCGTTATAATTACACATAAAATTATCATTTCTTTCTGCCTAAGAAAAATTACCATTAATCATCAGATAACCATGATTTTTACGGACATTAATAAGTGCTATTGTTACTAAGCATAGGTCCACATACCATATAACCAATCTTTTTAAATAGGGAAATTTAATTTAATCCAAGTTGCATCTACTTTTTGTAAAAGAGTAGTGCAGTATTCAACGACACACCCTCTTAGCTTCAAACGTATCTATTTCACTTAATTTCCGACTTTATACTTAAAATTTGAATGGTATGAAATGCAAGAACTTTCTCTTCAATGGAATGTAATATGAAAATCATTTACATAGGGACATGAGTACCTCAGTATTCCTTTATAGAAGCAATTCCAGGCAGAAAAGCTTAAAGGATTTTGAGCAACAAAGTCGCGCACGTAATCCCACCCATGTGCAGGATCAGCACTAATAGCGTATATCTCTGCAAGTTAAAAAAGAAAGATCATGAAATACGTTACAACTTCTACGACTATAATGCAACCATATATCCCGCAAAAACAACTAGGTGAAGATTGAGAAGCAAAGATGTAAATAAAAGAGAATTATTAATATTTTCAAATATCAAAACTTACGAGCTCCAAGAGTCCGAAGCTCCTCCTTCGTCTGAACAGACAACATGTCCAGTTTCACGCTGAGTTTAACGATTTCTAATGCAGCCCAATACCTTCGCAATGAGGATAATGATTTGCATAACTACGAAAAATGGTAATAAAGATTCTCCATTAAGAAATAATTTGAATCAGAAATTAAATAAGGACAAATAAAATACAAATGATATTTATAAAAAAAAATCTTATTGGTGCATAGCCCACTGATAAACGAACACAATCAAGAATTTCTTTATCAATCTGACCTACCTAGATTACTCATAACTTTATTATCTTAAATTAGTCTAGTATGCAGCTCTCATGCTAAACTAACTCCAATAATACTAGGCAGACTGAATTGTCGTCCAAATTGTAAAGAACAATACAAACACATAACAAAAATAAAAATGATTACAATGGAATTAAATCCACGGGTGAATTACTCATATTGCCACCAGGGCAAAATATATTACTTCAGAAAGTAATTACAAAAAGCTAACAAAGAGATCTTCGGCCTTAAGACTCTCTATGGCAAACAAACCTATGTTCTATCTAATTCTTCTAATCAAACTACAGTAATTCGCTTAAAACTTCTTATCCAGAACAAATACTCAAAGTAGACAAACTTTTCGCCTTAATGAAAAGACAAGACACAGATGTAGCAGCTGTTAACAAGAAACTCATTAACAAAAGACTTTCATCAGATAGTTATTTCTCTCTTGTTGATCACCCATATCCAAATGACTTCAGGCTTCCGTTTATAAAATTTAGGAAATGGTTAGTGCATGTGCATGACTTAATCAAACTATTATGCAACCACTTAATGCAAAAGGCACGTCATTAATCTCCCCCGTTTTTTGCTTTGTCTACTCAAAAAAAACATAACCAATCTAACTCTCCTAAATATGCAACAAAACCGAGTTATGATAACTTTTTTTTTTTTTTTTTTTGCATAAGAAACATAAATTTATTAATGAATTAAATGAGACTACAAGGGATGAGTTATGATAACTTTCATCAAGATAAAAACATATCAAATCAAGATGATTTAAGTTGAATTTCAGTTAAATTTGCAGTTGGTAAGAGTATTTTATTATTGCATTAGTGGTTCACATCAGCAACATCATTCCTGTGTTGTCTTGTCTTTCCAAAAAGTCGATGGGTTTGTCTACTCTTGACTATTTCTTCTAGATATAAAGTTTTAAGTGAGTTTATTTCTACTCTGGACACTCTCTTGACTAGTAGTTTATTTCTCAATTATATATGTCCTACTTTGTTCAGAAGAATTTGATATGATGTAGGTTCGTTTATCACAAAGTCTTTAGTCAGAAGATCATGTTAGCATTTAGTAATTAATTTCTAAAGTAACATATTTTGACCTGTTGGCCATTACTCATGGAGTCATCACTGATATTTTATAACTACATATTGATTCAAAAATAATATCCAGTTCACAAAGAGGGAGGAGGGAGGATGGGCGTGGCCACATTCATGTTTTGGGGAGGGGGGGGGGGGTGTTGGGGGGATGAACAGGTTGAAGGAAATCAACTTAATTGACTATTATAAATATTACAGGGAAACAAAATCAAACAGGCACATACAAAGGGACAAGCACACAAGTAATAAGATAAAGGATAAGAATTGGGCGACTTACATCTACAATCAGCAGATGATTTTCCTCTTCTTTTAAAAAGTCATGCAAAGGAGGCTCCCGAAGCACTTGCTGCACACAGGTTATTAAATAATCATATAGAATTAAAAGCATGTTAAGTCAATAACAGTAGTGAGCTTTTCAAGAAGAATCAGATCACATTATTTAAATCCTTACTGGAGATTCATCATCTGAATCATCACTCTTCCATTCAATTCCAGCAGCCAATGCTGCAGCTCGTTCTACTTCCCTCTGTGCAGCCTTCTTCTGGAGCCTCTTCTTTGCTCTCGAAGCTTTAGACCTAAGAGATGGAAATAACATAGTACAACATAGTGACATAAAAAAAACTGTTGAAACCTTGATATGAGTTCCGAAATTCCTGACAAGGATTCATTTAGCGGAATCGAAAATTGTAAAACGGAACTTATTCGCATTTGACTAGTAAGGTTATTTGCTAAGTAAAACCAATTTAATATTACAAAACTCTGAATGTAAAACAGAAAAATGCATCAAATACTCACAGATCTGCAGAAGAAGCCACAGGCCTAAATCCATGGAACACACTGTATGTTTGATGATCATCTAAAACTTTCACCCTTTCTGAAAGAACACTCATGGACAGTCTTTTACGGGCTTTAACCTGATTCCACAAACAGAAGATTCAGAAAGTCAAAGGAGATATTACAAAAATGAGAGAAGAACTCCGACACATCTTTTATTGCCACATGTAAATCAACATAGCTGTTGTAATAACATGCTTGACAATTATCCAACTGCAGTTTTGCACAGCATAACATGATAAGTATAGATGAATATGGAACGTATCCTTAACGAATCCGCACGCGATTCAGATACACATTTTAGGATGCAATATCAATTAATAAAGTTCCTTTTTCATATGCCAAAAAATCCACAAGAACACAACATAAGAGTAAGAGACCGATTACATGAAAGAATAGCCAAAAGATTATATTAGAAAAAATGTAGAGAAGTAACAAGTGATAATATTTATGTTTTTTTACCTTAGCCAAAGGTGGAATGACATTTCACCTTATAAAACCCTAACTAAAACCGCGTGTGATACAAATCGGGCTTTGATCATATATAACCGAAGTCCCAATAAGTGAAGATTGTTAATTGTTAATTGCATTGCTTAATTAGAGTCTATGGGATGTAGAAAGGTTTAGAGTCCAGTTAAGGAGTTAGTCCAATTAGAGTCCTTATAGGATTGGGGTCTTTGAGAGTCAGTCCAATTAGAGTCCTTATAGGATTGAGGTCTTTTAGTATATAGAATCGGTTTACGTTTTGGTAGGGTAGTATCAAAAATTAGTGTCGTGAATTCGGTTTCGGCTTGGGCAGTTTTGTTTCGACAAATTCTCTGAATTGTTCTTGATTAATTCACTATCAGTTTGCGTTAATTCCCTTTATCAAATTGGTCCGACCAGCTATCTTTTCCCATGATGAAGATGCGTTCCCAGACCGAGCATTTAGACCTCGTAAAGAAGGGATTGGACGAGTTGTGCGTAGAGCAAAAAGCTCAATTCACACCGCTACAATCGTTGATGAAACAATTGTGAAGGCAGGAGGATTCTCCAGCCCTTTCACCCCACTCCCTCACATGTGCCACTGTCGAACTCTAATGACTCGGCTAGGGTGTCACAATCTCTGCACACGACCCCCCCCCCCCCATCATATGGAGCTACCCATTTTTTCCAACCAAAGCCCTGTCGATTGGCTATCTTGGGCGGAGCAATTCTTCATTATTCACCCGTCCAACAATCTCAAGTTCTATCTAGCCACCATCGCCATGTAAGGCACCGCTCTATATTGGAGCAGCTGGTCTTTCGGAAAAATCCATCTGTTATTTAGCCGCAATTCATGGCCGAACTTTGAAAAAGGTGTGATGGGGACCACCTCGCCTTTCGAGCACAAACTACCAGGGTCATAGAGAGGAGACATCATGAGGTGCCTAACTTTTTCACGACCATGCAAACTACTAGGGTCATAAAGTGGGGACAACATGCTCTCCAGCAGATTCCATCGCGGTTTCCCACATCCAAGAGGCTCTTCTTTCACAAGGGCCACTTGTGGGGTAGTCTTGATGCATACCGCTACGCCTAATTCCGTCGATCCTCCACACCCGATGAGACCAACTCTAGTGGGACCACACGCCCTACTGGGCTGCAAGTTATATGAATTCCACTACGGGGTCCAACACAACGCCACCGTTTTGCTCCACCTCGCACAACACCGTGCGTAGCCTTTCACACGCAGAGTATTTAGAGTGTTGTCAACGGGGTACTTGCTATCGTTGTGACAAGCCCTACACTCCAACACATGTGTGCCGTTATAAATCTCTATGTGTTTTACGTGCCGCTGAGGATGATGTCTTAGAAACTAACGCGATTTGGAACACTTGCTTGACGAGGGTCTTCTTGAGAATTCAATGGAGGCACTTAGACCTCAACACTTGAATCGAGCTATCACATTTCTTCACAAGTGGGTTTGATGGTCACATACCATGAAATTAAGGGGTAGTATGAACAACTCTGTTGTCCTTGTGATGATCGACTCTGGGGCTAGCCATTATTTTATCTGAGATGTTTTGGTCGAGCATTTATGTCTGTCTTGCAATGCTATACGCCAACCATCAATTTGTTTGGGCGATGGTTGACATTGTACCACCCAAGGATTTTGTGCCAACATGGAGCTGACATTAAATGGCACAACTTTTATGCCATCTGCCTACACATTGGCCATCCACAGCGTCAATGTGATTATCATTGTTTCTTTTTGGTGGGCGACCCTATGGATGTTCGTGCCAATTGGGCTCAAATGTCCATGCACCTTTACTGGTAAGGCATTGAGGTAGAAACTCATGGATGTGGAATTATCCACTACTAGCTTGTGGAAACTCATGGATGTGGCTGAGGGCTAGGTTCTCTTCACGATGGGAGAAGTGACTTTGCTGCTGAAACTATGCATATGACGGATCCATAGAATGAACAACTTCTATCCGAGTTCAACACAATGTTCCAAGAACACCCAGGATTGCCCTAGTGCGAGCAACCGATTACTGCATTCCCTTGCTTCACACACCAACCTCGATATTAGTTTGCCCATACGTTACGGGCAAACACAATGTAGAGGTGCTCTTGTACACAAGATGTTGGATAACACGATTATCTAGCACAGATCCGTACTCAAGCTCGATTCTTCTGGTCCACAAAAAGGACGGAAGTTGGCGATTTCAATTACTCAAGATTAAATAAAATCACTATTCCGAACAAGTTCCATATTCCAATTATTTAGGAGATGTTGGATGAACTCCATGGGGTAGATTAGTTTAGCAAAATCAATCTCCGGGCATACTACCATCAAATACGTGTCAAATCGCGTGGATGTCCAGAAAACCGCATTTCATACTCATTCCGGGCATTGTGAATATTTTGGTCATGTCGTTTGGGTTAACCAACGTCCCGACCACCTTTCAGCCGATGATGAATGATCTATTCAACCGTATCTTCGGCGGTTTGTGTTGGTTTTCTTTGATGACATCCTGATGTACAACCCAAACAAGGCTGCCCATCTGGAGCATCTTCAATTGGTTTTGCAGGTTTTGGACAAACATAAATTTGTGGGAATCAGAAGAAATGTGCTTTTGGGTGACATCTAGGGCATGTACCGAGGAATTGGCTCAAAGGAACGAGATGCTTGTGCAATTACACTAGCATCTAGAGCGTGCCAAGCAATGCATGAAGGCTGCAAACCAACATTGGTGGGATATGGAATATGCCATGGGCGACATGGTCCTGTTAAAATTAAATCCTCGTCGACGTGCAACATTGTAGCTTCCGAAGGTCAACCAAGGGCATCTTGTGTTTCATGTTCGCAACTATAGCCATTGCGAGGAACATATTTGGCCGTGCCAACATTGCTAGCTGACATAATGTTGTTGGAAGTGCCTTTGTTTCAGCCAGAGAGCATTTTCGATCATCGAGTGTTGCACAGGAACAAGGTTGCAGTTTCGCGAGTGCGGAGAAAGCTGGTTGGGTGGACGAGATAGATATGCGAAGCCAATTTCCGGATTTCGGCCTTGAGGATAAACTGTTTTGCAGGAGGGAGGAGTTGATACGGATCGGGCTTTGATCATATATACCGGAAGGCCAAGAAGTGAAGATTGTTAATTGTTCATTGTTAATTGCGTTGCTAGATTTTTATTATTCTCTACTTTGTGTTTAGAGTCCAGTTACGAAGTCGGTCCAATTAGAGTCCTTATAGGATTGGGGTCTTTGAGAGTCGGTTCAGTTAGAGTCCTCAAGGATTGGGGTCTTTTAGAATATAGAATCAGTTTACATTTTGGTAGGGTGGTATCAGACATTAGTGTCGTGAATTTGGCTTCAGCTTGGGCAGTTTTGTTTCGACAAATTCTGTGAATTGTTCTTGATTAATTCAGTACCAGTTTAGCGTTTAATTCCCTTTCCTATATCAGCATGGAGGACAATGGGCAAAAATTAGCCCAGTTATGGACTGTAGACATCAATACAGACATGGGATTGAGACAGACCTTAAATTTAGAGCATGGAACCACATCAGAGCACCAGATCAACACAAATCTTAATTCATAGTTCACTAGCTTACTTCGAGCTTTAACTAACTTAATAAATACTAATAATAAATAATATTATTCATTAACTTATTAACAAAATAAAATTGTATATTCTTAAAAAATATACTATATTATCTAAAATTTATAATTTAATTATAAAAATATTTATAATTAGAAATTTATATATTTATCATAAGTAAAAGTATAAAATTATACATCAAAATGTCAAATATTGGTATTATATTTAGCGAACTGGCTCATGAGCTTCTAACGAACTTGTTCACGACTTATCGAACCAAATATCGCAAAGTTTGAGTTGTTTGTTTAAATTAACGAATCACAATAAACAAATTCGAATGAACTTTTATTGAATCGAGCTCCGAATAGTTCATGAACGGATTGGTTCATTTACATCCCTATAATTGCACCTCGCAATTTTGAGTTTTTATCAATCATAGTTTGAGTGTAAATTTGTGTTGCATCCCTTTACTCTATAAATTTGGTCCGACCAGGATCGAATTCACGATGAAAACTTGACAATAGTCAGAGCATTGGATTTCATGGAAAAGGGATTGAAAGAGCTTTGTAAGGAGCAACAGGACCAATGGAAGGAATGGAGAGTTCACTTTCCATGCCTTGAGAATCTTTTGGTGTCTAATCATGCAGAAGGTGAATCTTGCCACAGCCCCGCTCCTGTCATCTTCGCAGCCTGATTCAGCACCACTTCTTGATTCAGCAGTCGTTGCAGATTCTTCATGTAGCGCCTTTGCATCGGTAGGAGATGCTGATGTTTTTTGGAAACAAGCCAACACCGAAAAGGTGCACATGGCTACTATCGTCATGGAAGGCCCCACATTGGAGTCGTTGGGTCTTGTGCATAAATCCCGCCATGACATGGCCTCAATTTACGGCGGAAATTCTGAAACACTTCAACGAGAACCCTCTTTACGATTCTTTCGAACTCTTGATGAATACTACTTAGCAAAGTTCCCTTGATGCCTATATCAACTGCTTTGTGGCTCATATGGAGGAGCACATGAAGGATTATTTAAATGGCCACTTACGTAGTCTATTTATACATGGGTAGGACCCGATGTCGAGCTATGTATCACCTCAATAATGCACCAGATTTATTTTCCGCTATGTAGTCCTCCCAGGTTATTGAGCGTCGCCGAGAAGTGTTGCAAAAGATACAACCACAACCTCCAGCATGCCCAAATAATCCTGCTACAAGCGCCCTTCATGCAGCAGCTCGCAGTCCCATCAGACAGTCCAAAGCCCGAGCATGAGTTGTACCCGCCTTGAGGATAAGGCTGTTTCGAAGAGGGGAAGAGTTGATACACACGCTTTTCAGTGTTCTGTTTTTCAATTTTTGTTATTTCTGTTATTTGAGTTTTATCGGTTCACTCTTTCAAGTCAGTAGGAGTATTTGGCCCGTGGGCTTTAGATTAGGGTTAATATTTAGTATTTAAGTATCCTAATCATTTTAAGGAATTGTCATTGAGTATTAGAATTTGTACGACTTTGGCTTGGCAGATTACGTGTTGTACTGTAATCTGTGAATGGCTTTTTGCTTGGGTAGGATTGCATCTCGCAATTCTGAGTTTTTAGCAATCATAAATTGAGTGTTAATTTGTGTTGCATCCCTTTACTCTATCAAACACCCTATGTACCATAGAAAATCACTTAAATCAGGTCTGCTCTACTTTGGCAGTACTCCAACAGTTGGCAGCAGCGAGGCCTTGAACCAACTCTAGGCATGTTAGCTGCCATGTGCTTGAACCACGAGCCTTGTAGCTCAAGTGGTATCCACCTTTATAAAGGTGCAGATTGTGATGATCCGTGTTCGAACCCGGGTCACGCAAGTTTTCTTGTTCTTATTATTCCCCTCCCTTCCACTCCTCCAAACTCATTAAAAAAAAAAAAAAAGCTGCCATGTGCTTGAACATATTCACATCAACCACTCCCTCTGATAGTAAGCAATTTTAGTTACCCAGGACACAACATACCAGCAGTACACACTCCCACCCCTAAAAAAAAATCTGAAACACCTACAATCATCACTGTACAAGTTCAACCATGCCATGTACCTGGAAAATCGTAGACACAAAATATGAAACAATAGAGTACTATTCATCTCCTACCTATATGTGAAAATCACACCGTTCCATTTCCTCAGCTCAGGTCAAAAGTCAAAAGAGCCTGAGACCGCCGATTTCAACAATGCTCCGACACCTTCAAGTAACGCTCCATCCACCAAAGGTAGTTCTCCGCTTTCTTGGCATCTCGTGCTCCATTAAGATCATACCTACTTCCTAAGACTCTAGGTAACTCCCTACCACTTTCTATATGTACACAAGTAGAATCTTTTTTTAGGCTAAGAAAAATCAAGGTTGGACTAGGAGGGCTAAGAAATTTGGGGGTCGGATAGAGGTGAACTTCTTAATCCAAACATATTCTGTACAATATTTTAATCTCCCAAAAGATTTGGCATCTGCCAATTGATTGGTTAGTAATCATCCAAAGCAATTGTCGGCTCTATAAATTGGTTGATAATTGTTGGTGAGTTATCAGATGCAAACGAACCGAATCAAGCCAAATACCAACAAACTCAAGTTCGGCTCATTGATTTTTCATAGGCTGAAGTTGGAATCAAACTTTAAAAGTGGACCTCAATCTCGACTCGACTTAAATCTCGATTTCGATATTAGCTCAAGTTCAACTTGCAAAAGGTTCATTAACAAGTTCAAGTTGTAAGCTCGAGCACGAGCTCGATAAACATGTAATCAATCTCGTTAAAAATAAACTAGGCTGAGTCAAGTTCGTTAAAAGTACACTTAACTAGAAAAAAGTAAATATTTTTTTAATTATTAATTAATTTATATAGTTATTATAATTTGCATTTTTGCAAAATTGATAAATCGCAAAAAAGAAATATTCATAATCATGAGTATATTCATGAACTGGTTCGCAAACTAGGCTCTCAAGTTGGGTTTGCGAACATACTAAACGAACCGTTTGTAAGCTTTCGAGTGAAATATCAACAAGCTCGAGTATTATCGAGCTCGAAACTTGGGCTCGAGTTCGGCTCGTGAGAGTTGACAAATGATCTCAAAACAATATTTATTGAATCGAGACCTAAATAGTTCGCGAATGACTTGGCTCATTTACATCCCTACCTAAAGCATTCGTAGATCTTTGTCTTCAAGGGATAATAATCTCCTAATAATTTGCCAATTGGTAGGTGACTAATCACAAGAGCATTCGCAACCTTTATCTTCAAGGGAGAGTAATCACCAATATTTATGATTAATTTGTTTTGCATTTCTTTAGCAAGTTAAATTTAATATTCAAAGATAATGATATTCACCAATATTTGATATTTATCGATATTGGTAAGCTAATATTGGTGACTGCACACATATTAGATAGGAAGATTATATATGAGAAATATCATGATATCTAAAACATGATAACTCAATTTCCATTATTAATATGTAAAGTGAGGACAAACATATTAAAAGATTTATCTTGAAAGGAATTTTTGCTTCATAGAACAGAGTTTCAAGAGGATTTTATTCAAGCTTGTAGTTTTAGAAATAATGTGAAATGCACACCTTTGATCCATATGGAGAAAATGGATAAAATTCTGGATAAAAAACAAATAAATAAAACATCATAGCTACTACACAAGTTGAATAAAAGTCACCTAATGTTGAAATAAGAAGCGCAGGCAAGGGGTTGGAGAGTGGAGTAGTTACCTTCTGCCTGTTTGTTTCAAGAGACAATGTCTCACGAATTACAGGGAACAATACGTTTGCAAAATCCTCAGACAACCCTTTAGATTTGAAAATTTGAGAAAGCTTCAACTTTATCTTCCCACTACAGCACCATTGTTCACATGTATCAGGATGTAATTCTGAGGATAAAACATTTGTTGAGAAAGTCACAAGCTGTACAAGGTATTTTAATAAGTGGCACATTACATTTTTCTAGCATAACTAACTATAAAGGTTAATGACAAAAATGACCCTTAAAAGTTGGGGCTCCAGCTACAAAAGTTGTCAATGACAGCCTCGGGTTGCAAAATGTAAATCTAGCAAACTTTAAGTAGTTAAACATTGACCAATGCAAAAAAAAAAAGAAAAAAAACCAAGGTAATGAAGAGTGAAAAATATACCTGACATTACTACTGGAGGAGAGAGCACAGAAATGGCTTCATCATCTCTACCTTCTTCAAGAAGAAGCGACGCTAGCATCAACCGTGCACCAACACAATTATCAAGCTTTTCAATGGCTACAACAAGTAAAGATGGTGAGACATTAAAGTAAATCGTTGTAAACCTCATAAGTTCTAGAAATCAAGGATCAAATCAAGAAATTTGTTCAAACACATTCAAGCACAGAGATGATTCCAGATGTTATATTCATTTACCTTTGAAATAATATTCAATAGCTTGTCCTCTTTTCTTCAGAGAGACATAACACATCGCGATTTTCAGTTGTAGCTTGCCCTGAATATGTAGGAAATTGAAATAAAACTCCAAAAATCATGTTGTGGTTTCCTATTCAGTTAAAATAAAATTTTAAAAAGCAATTTAACCTTCCATAAATCATTTTTATCCGAATATTCTTCTAACATCATATAGTATTTTAATGCGGTTTCGTAATAGTCAGCAGTCATCAGTGAGTCTGCCACACCAATGATCAAGGTAGAATGGCTAGATGCATTTTCTGGTTTTAAAACAGTGAAGCAAGCCTGTGCAACAATTCAGCAAACAAATCAGTAGACACTAAACAATACTAAACCAAAAGTCGTAAAGAGTTCTGCAAGAGAACATAAATAATAAGGGAGCATACACGGATACACGTTAGGAATTTTAATCACAAATGATGTAATGAGTTATCAATGCAGTGGGCACAAAAACTTAGTCCAGAAATGTGATGCTTAAAATACAAACAAACTCCTTACTGCTCAAACTACTTTTCAGATGAAAAATGTTGAAGATGAACGATCTCAATTAAATACAACAGGCATGAACTAGCTCAATCAGAATACAATACACCAAACAATTGAAATTTGGTTTAAATTGCACATGAAGACAAAGTTAGACAAAAAATAAAAAAATTCTAGGCCACTTGACATCCTAGGCACTTGCAACTTAGGAATCTATAACTTGACAGAAAACTTATATTTGTCATCAACAAAAGCAAGTACTCCTCCATCCCACAAAGATAGACCTACTTCTATTTTCACACAAATTAAGAAAATATATGAAGTTCCAATTATACCTTATCTTTTGTTAATTCTAGCATTGAATGTAACATTTTCTTGTTTCAAAAAGTAAATAGAGAGTTGAATGTGCTAATTTAATATACATTTAATGAAGGACTTATATGGAATTACAAATTAAAACCATATTAATATAGTAACAAGTCTATCTTTGTGGGATGGACAAAAATAGTATACAGCCTCTCTTTGTGGGACGGAGGAAGTGTGTATTATAAACTCAAAACCATGCACTCAAAATATCCAGAGACAAGGTAGCAATTTTCCGCATCATCAAAGTAAGTTATTTTCCCAATAACTAAAGTACGCTGATATCCAGAACACTGATGTATCTCCTTAATGACTCAAACAAAGATAATATTTAACTAAGCTCTCAGAAACCATGGATATCCCAAGATTATTATTACCAATTAGCAAGGCAAAAATGTAAACAGACCTTTGCTTTCTCCAAGTGGCCAAGGTGAACCTGACATATTCCAGCTTTTGTAATCAAATCTAATGGAATCTCTTTCTCATTAAAGTATGTCTGCTGTGCGCTCTCAATATGTTCAAGAGCTTTGGCATAATCATTGTTTTCCATGAGTACTGAAGTTAAGAGACCAACCACAACTAAATTAGCATCATCTACTTGATGTCTAAGACTGTTCTCCAGCATAAGCACAGCTCGCTGATGTTGCCCACATTCCAGATACAGCTGACAACAAGAATCTCAAATTAAATAAAACAGTAACTAAATAAAGAAAGTAAGAAAAAGAATAAACTAATACGTAGGAGAGGATAGGACTATTAAGGAAAGAATCACATCTGTCACATTTAGCAACTGAGCATAGTGCATTCTGAGTATCTTAAGTACTGTTCGTTGAATAGGAAGCTTGCTTCTGACAACTATCAGAGCCAGGTTTCCATCTTTTTATGTCCATCTCGAGGGATCTCTCATCCCTCCTCTTTTTATCTTTTAATAAAATTTTGTTTCCTACTCAAAAAAAAAAAAAAGTATTATTCATCGGAATTCATTTATGACCCTTTCAGCCTTTCTATGTCAAAACACAGTTGGGCCTCCTATGGCACCTCAGGCAAAAGAAAAATGTGAGTGCTTCTTGCATCTAGAACTTAATGAGCAGCATCCGCATGCCAGATATACAGAAAAAAGTTCATTCAATAGTGAATTTGGCATGCTCGTACACAGTGCTACAAGTACAGACAATGCAAAAAAGATAAATAATGCATTGAACCACATCCCTTTCCCAAAAAGCCAACATATTTGCCCGAAAGTGACAAAAAGTAAAACTTTTTACCGACTTCAAATCCATTGTCACATAATGATAACAATACTCTAATGGAGTTAAATTATAATTACACCTTGAATCTTCCAGGCTATGGCTATTAAAAGACGGAAACCATGCTCACAGTAAATGACCATAATCAGAGATGTATAGAGTTTATGCTGTCCAGCAAACAGATAGCTGAGGTGTAGATGTTGTGTGTGGTAATGAGTGGTGATTACCATTATCATGCTTATCTTTCCAATTAACAAGCCATTCCATTTGTCAAATATGTTGAAAGGTAAATTATCACTACAAGCGGTAAACTGTTGGTTAGTTAGTTACCAATACTCGAAAGTATGTGAATTATTTATATCAATCAACCAAACATGCACTTGAAAGGAGATGACCAAATAATATAAAGGGTATGATTAAACCTGAGTAGCAGTTTTCAGCACTTCAATGACATCAGTGCCATTAGGACAGAGGCGAGAGATTTGCTCGTAGGAATCAGCCGCTTTGTGAAACTCTCCAAGCTCAACATAGAGTGAAGCGCGAAAAAACCAAAGATCAATGTCTTTTGGATCTGCTATAATTGCTTTATTAAGACAGTACTTTGCCTGCCTTTTGTCCCCATGCTCTCTACACATGAAATTCATTCAAAGTCAATTCAAAAATGTGATTTAATAACTTAATAGTAGCTGAGAAAAATTAGTCTAAATAATGCAAAATTGGAGAATCTAGTCATAGAATCACAGAGCACTAAGTTTGTGGCAAACAAGAATTTTGGGACAACAGATGCCATAACCAAATACTAATTCATGGAAAGACATAATGATACAGTATAAAACATATGCTGAATTTCTTAATATCCATAATTGACAAAAAGTTGAAACACAGAATTTGCCATTTCAAAATCAAATATGCCATAATTGGACAGAAATAAATCTCAAATTCCAGATATACACTTTTAATGGAAAAATCAAAAGCATTAATAGATATTGCAAGCTAGTAGGAACAAAGAAGGATTGAATTATTGAATCATACTTAATAACAGGAAATAGCTGAAAAAAATCCAAAGTTTTCAGTTTGAATATGAATTACACTTTTTTTAAGGCAAAAATATACATTCAATACTTAATTACATGAAATAGCTGAGAAAAATCCAAAGTTTTCAGGTTGAATACGAACTAAACGTTTTTTAGGCGAAAATACTATTTGAGCACTCTAAGATCAAAGCCAAGGCGTCTGCCTAGGCCCATCACAGTGACAGACAGCCCTTGACTGCCACACTATAGCCAAATTGGACTAAAAAGGCTCCATACTGCCTAGACAGGATGAGGCACTGCCCAGCGGACCACTTTGGTCATGATAGGCTAAAATATAGTATTCTTTAGAACAAAACCTAAACAGAAAGAACCCAAATGGCAAAGCACAAGAAAAAAACTGCTCAAGTCAGATTGCTTCTTTTTCCATATTTCCGACAGTTCGTGTAAGCACCTTCCAATCCAAATTCTCAACCCCCACATCCATAATGTTGTTGAGAAATGGAATAATATTTAGCAGAAGTTACAACCCCGATACACTAAATGGGAGTGTGCTGCTAGGGTCTCTTTCTTTTATTTTAATGCAAATAATTAGTTAACTTTGGTTAAAACAAATATCAGAGCTAATCCTCCTCGTATGAACTTGGCCCAGAGATTAGAGACCAGTAACAAATGCAAGACCCATCCAGTCAATTAGAATTTACAACACCCTATAGCAATAATGTAATATAAATACATCTAAGAAGATATTAGGAGCATATATCAGACCATTTTGTTAGAAGTTATGAGATAGCATTCTTGTATCTTATGTTAGAGCAACATGATCAAAGTTATCTATTTTTTGCTAATAAATTAAGCTTTAAGCAGTCAAATAGAATACTAAGTACTGTTACATTTAGCTTTAATAATCTTTATAACTTTGATTATAACATAAAATATACATTAAGACAGGGCATACCTTAATAAGAATTATAAGCTAAAAGACCTAAAAAAAATCAGGTAAAAGAGATTACTACTTGAGACATACATAAAAATGCCTACATTCTCAAGGACCCACGCCTAGACCCCCAAGATGCCAGGCCTAGTCTGCAACTCACTTGCCTAGGGTCTTTTAGTACACCATCATGGATATGGCATTTATTACTCTAAGCATAGTAGATTTTATTAAAAATTCTAACTTGACATGTCTAACAGCTGCATTGTAGTACATCTTGGGTCAAATATACAACATAACTCAATAGGTGAAAGATGAGAATCCATATAGCTTAACTTAAACATATATGAACTAGAAATCGGTTGCATTGCATCATGAAAGATTGGATTTTACATTCAGATAAGAAAAATTACTCAAACTACGAGGAACAAGATGTAAATGCAAACAGGAATAGATGTGAATTATTCACAACCAAGCTAAAAGCATGATATTTCATATCCAGTTAATAGTATAACAAACGATGAGAACATAATGGCATCTTACATTGATTGGCTGACAAGAAGTTTCCAGAAAGAAGCATCCTTTGGAGACAAATGTGCAGCAATCATATAAAAATTCAAGGATTTCTTCTTGTCATTCAATGCATCATAAATTAGACCAAGAATATGATATGCATCAGATAGGTTCGGGGCAAGCCGAATTACTCCATGCAACACACATATGGCCTACAAATCAGAATATGAGCTATCAGAAAAATGGATGGAATATGATAGTAGAGATATCACATGAAATGTTTAAGTGAAAAGGTAAACAAACTTCTTGAACAGTGACTGAGTATGGTGGCAAAACAGAAAAAATATAACCAAAATATAATTGAAGCATATTAGCAACTAAGACAATAAAAGACAAATACAGAACGAGAACAGAGTGGCAGCACAAAACCATAACTTCTCATTTTAGATTTAAGAAAAAGCATAAGAAACACCAGAGCCTGGATAATCAACAAGCAGTATGAGCAAACCAGAATGTTGTATGAATTAAAATGTTCAGTTCATTCTAATTCCATAATTTATAGCATTGTACTTCTTGTAACATAGCCTTTTGCCATCTTATTCTCTTGACAGATCCAAGCTATACAAAATCTATCTTCCACATGTTTTGTGTAAACTGGAAAATGGCATGGAAAAGTTATTTCTGTCATTGCATTTTTAATGGGAGTAAGTTACTTGAGGACAAATGATCTATAAATAAATCCCCACTACTTGATTAGGAAAGACTTGTTATTTGAAAAAACAGTGTCACAAAATGTAAGATGCTTGTTGTACAAAATTAAACTGATGACCAACAAATACCTCTTCAAAGCGATCGTGCACATAATGAAGTGTAGCTTCACCAAGTTTTTTAGTCACTTCAGGGCTAACTTTATTCCTTGATCCCTTTCTCCTGCCTCTTCGTTTGTCCTGATTTTAATGCCAAAAGAAGCAACTGTAAAAAATATGTCATAGAGAATTAAAAAGAAGGCTAAAAGCAGAGATTCTAAATTTCAAGGAACATTTCTTTAAAAGAAAAAATATAAAAAGTAACAAATAACAAGAAATTATCACACCGCTAGGAAATTGCAATACAAAATCAACACAATAATTAGAAAACTAATATCAGAATCTTCAAGAATTGAACAATCGTATTATATTTGGGATCAGCAATTCAAATAATGGCCCATCTCGTGCATTCTTCTTTTTAAAAAAAGAGAGAGAAATTTCTTCTAGCTAATTAATTCCGCAATTAATAAGGATCCCAGAACCAAATTGTAAAACCACAACTCAAAAGATAATCAAGGAAAAACTTAGACAAGTTCTGCATCAAAGGTCATAAGGAGAAACAAAACCACAAAATTTAGA
Organism: Scutellaria barbata; assembly: GCA_028654395.1. Taxonomy (NCBI): domain Eukaryota; kingdom Viridiplantae; phylum Streptophyta; class Magnoliopsida; order Lamiales; family Lamiaceae; genus Scutellaria; species Scutellaria barbata. The sequence goes on along the minus strand of CM053651.1, from coordinate 15,027,409 downwards.
GGAGAAAGAATTTACACCTTCCTCGATTTCTTCCTCATTCCGTAGTTCATAGTCTCCATGATTTCTTCGAAACTCGCTCCAAGAACTTCCTCCTCCCTCAACCTCTTAGCAGGCAATTCACTGCAATCCATATCCAAATGCATTACATATGAAAGAACAAAGCATAAAAACAGTACCCAAACCTGACGGCATACCTCGTATTGTTCTCAACAGCGCTCCGTTTCTTGGCAGCCAATACCTCGTAATCGCGCTGCATCTGCTCGAATCGCTCATAAGTCTGCAATCCAGAGGCGTCGACTTCTTCAGCAAACGACAAAGGGTCCATTTCCCCTTGGAATTGGAATTCGTACTCACATTCTTCCCCATCTGTTTCTCCTTCTTCAGAAACCTCGCCTGCTTCTTGTTCATCCTCACACACATTGACAGAAACTTCTTCACACACATTCACAGAAACTCCATCACGCACATTGGCTTCGGACTCAGGCACATGATCCGCCATGATCAGTCTAACGTTAATCTTTTATGAATTGCAGATAATTTTCAACGGCATGCATATATATCCTTGCCCTCTCTACTTTAGAGAGATTTTAAGAGAAAATTAACGGCTTTATCGGGGACTTCAAATTCCTTTTCTGTTTTCTTTTCAACCTAAAACCCTAACCAAAGACTCAAGAGTTGGAAAAAGGGGATTAATGTGCCTTTTCCCAAATCTTTAATTAAAGGGTGGGTCTAAACCCACCCCATCAACTACATAGGGCACTCCATTAAAAAAAATTGAAATTAAAATGAATATAAAAAGACCAAAATATTCTTAATGAATGTAATTTCTAAGAACACCCACGTAATGTGTTGATAATTTCTAAGGGCACCCCAAGCTTTCAAAACACACAAAATCTCCATTGTTGTCTTCTTCACCCACCAAAGCATTGATTCTTCATCCAAATTTTGCATTTGTTTCCTTGTTTTTGCCCCTTTTTCCCTCAAATTTCATCAAATGACGAACGAAGATTCATTCGGAGCACACAATGTAAGTATTCGCATGCATTTTTCGTAGTTTATGTAGTTGAAGTTTCGTTTTTGAAAATATACAAAAATTCTCGCATCTGTTCGCGTTCGGCCAATACAGACCGAACGCGGCTGAAGGATTTCGGCCATGACAGCCGACACGCCTCTGTTCCGTTCGGCCAGGTTGGCCGACATCTCCCAAGTCCGTTCGGCCATCTCGGCCGACACCATTCTTCCCCGTTCGGCCAGCCCTGGCCGACATGCTCTCTTCCCGTTCGGCCAGGGCAGCCGACATTTCACCTAACACTCGATTTTTCTGTTTTTTTTCTTATTCTATGTTAATGATTGTATTTGCTTGCGTTGCAGAACAGGGCCTTGTATTCGGACGAAGTCAGTTACATTAACAAATCGGACGATGAACAATTGGTCGAGGAAGAAATTGCTCCTGAGTACATGCAAATAGACTTCACTATCTACTTTACGACAGAAGAAGTATTTGAGTCTCGCTACCTGATGATGCAGTGGGTGAATGCTGTAGCGCACGAGCATAATATGGTCATATTAGTTCGTCGGTCTGATAGTGGAAGTAGTGGTCGGCGAGGTCGAGTGTTATTGGGTTGCGAACGAGGTGGCACCTATCGTCGGCGTAATAAGGCGAAATTAGAAATGGTGTGTTGGTGATGATGAAACGAGTGGTGGGAAGAAACGGGGCAGACGTACGGCCACCAAAAAATGTGATTGTCCGTTTCTTCTTAAAGCTACTGAATTGAATGATGATGGACAGTGGTCAATAAGTGTTGTATCCGGCGTTCATAACCACCCGATGAGACGACATCTGGAGGGTCACTCCTATGCCGGTCGACTAACACCGGCTGAAGATCGGTTTGTCGCAGATTTGACAAAGAATAAGGTAAAACCGAAAGACATTCTAAGTACTTTAAAGGAGACCTTCGTTCAGAATGCATCAACTTTGAAGACCATCTACAATGCAAGACATAAACACAGAGTTGTGGAGCACGGCGGTCGGTCTCAAATGCAATACCTATTGGAGAAGTTGAAGTCACATGACTACTATTTCCTTGTTCGTAGATGTGAGAAAACGGAAAGGGTGAAGAACCTCTTTTATGCCCACCCGATGAGTGTGGACTTGTTGCGTGCCTTTCCGAGAGTCTTGTTGATGGATTGTACATACAAGACTAATAGATACAAGATGCCACTGATGGAAGTGGTTGGCATCACATCTACGGATATCACTTTCTCCGTTGCTTGCATCTACTTGGAGGCCGAGCGTGAGGAGAACTATAGATGGGCTCTCACGACTTTGAAATGGTTGATGGACCAATCCTTTCAACCAGAAGTCATTGTGACTGATCGTGAGATCGCATTGATGAATGCTGTGGAGGTCACATTTCCAGGGGCGAAACACTTGTTGTGTAGATGGCATATTAGCAAAAATGTGCTTACCAAGTGCAAGAAAGAATTTCACACCAAGGCGAAATGGGATTCGTTTAATTATTCGTGGAATGCATTGATTCTTACCGAGGATGAAGTGAGCTTCAACGAGCTACTTAGAAGATTGAAGGACGATTTCAGCGACTATCCTGTTGCCGTGGATTATGTTCTGTCAAACTGGCTTAATCCATATAAAGAGAGATTTGTCTCGTGTTGGACGAACAAGCTTATGCATTTCGAGAACACCACAACTAGTCGGTACGTATAAGTTGTTTTTTATAGAACGCATTTTATTTGTTGGTTCGTATTTGACCTTGTTGTAATGAAAGACATGCATTAATGTGAACAGGGCCGAGAGTGCACATTCGAAGTTGAAGAAACAACTGGGCACTAGCTTGTCAAATTTTGAAATGTCTTGGGAGAGGATACATGGATTGTTGATCACAAGCCACAGCACAATCAAGGCTTCATTCGAACAATCCCGACATAGAGTACACCATAAATACAGGTCTCCCCTATTCAGGAATATACATGGATTCGTGTCTCATGCGGCTATTCATAAGATTTATCAGGAGATGCAAGGAGTGAATACGGTCGGGGTAGATCCGTTACTTTGTGGTTGTGTGCTGAGAAAGACATGTGGTCTACCGTGTGCTCATGAACTTAGTGAATTATTGCGTCTCAACGAACCAATCCAACTAGAAAGTATTGACAGGTTTTGGAGGAAATTGGACAGCGAACCCGTGAAGTCGGATGTCAGTGTAGCCGAAGACCTTGGGTGTCGATGGACCGAGACAGTGAGTAACATCAATATAATGTTCGATTCGGCCAATGAGTCACAGAGGCTGTTGATGCTCAAGAGACTGCGTGAGATCCAGAACGTGTCCACCACCTCACTTATTGAACCGGAAGTTCAAACACGCACACGTGGACGACCAGGGAAGCCAAAACTTCGAATAGACAAGTCCACTAAGCGTGAGAAGAGTGCTTTCGAATACGTGGAGTCCTTTCATGATAGTAACTCCCCCCGAACCGAGGATGCACATGTTAGTGGGGAACCCTCAAGTACCGAGAAGGTGGTGTCGAAGAAGCGGCCAAAGCAACAGGTTGTGCGTCGTTCCGCCCGTACAACATTCGGTGTTCCATTTATTGATCAGTTGCCGAAGTGTTTTCGAGAGTTTGTGACTTCCACAAAGAATGTAAAGGGAGACGGTCATTGTGGCTTCCGGTGTTTAGCCGACGCACTTGGTATGGGCGAGGATTCCTGGCCCCAGATTCGTAGCGATCTAGTCCAGGAGTTGCAAAACTTCAGGGCCTTGTATGCTTCGGTGTGGCATAACTCCACACATACGGTGGACGAGATTCTAGAAACATTGAACTGTTTCCAAACGGAGGTGTGGGACGTGAAGTATTGGTTCGTGTTTCCAGAGATCTATTACTTGGCCGCTTCTGCATACAATATGGCGATAGTTCACATATCGCCCGAGATAAGTGTCTTATTTTTTCCCTTACGGACACAAGTGCCGGTGAACCCTCGTTGCATGACAATGGCATTAGTTGGGAACAATCACTTCATTCGGGTATGGACTATTATCTTTTGTCTCTTAACGTAGCCTTCAATTTCTTTATTTATTACATTTGTGACCGGTTTTTACTCTATACTGTTTGTAGGTGAACCTAGTAGACGGTGCACCCATTCCTCCAATCATAAATATGTGGTTCGCGTGCAGGTTAGATTGTGCTGCCGGGTGGAGTGTCGTATTCCAACAACAATGAACTGAAGTACTATAATAAAAATTTCACAACTGTTCAACACAACACACAACAAAAATAACAAAAAGATGAGATAAGAAGGTTTTCAATCCTTTAAGTCAGGTAAATGTACAATGAGATGCCAATGTCAAATACAATCTAAATCGACCACATCTATCACTTACGACGGCTACGAGACCGGCTGGACGAGGCACGAGTGGTGGGCTCAGACGGGGCACTGTCCTCGACCGACAACGCCTCGTACGCCCTCTGAACGTACGGCATGACGTACTCGACGGTCATCGTGGGATCATGCTGCAACCACTGCTCCACGACCGGTGCAATATGACCTCGGGCCGTGTGGATAATATCCCAGGGCTGCTGGGGAACATGCGTAGCACCGCCGGCCGACGACCTGTTCTCCGGGTTCTGAATCATCGGATGGGAGACCGTGAAGTACCAGTCCAGATACCCTGGAGAACACTCAAATGGGGGATGTGCGATCCGACCCCGAGCCTCGTCGGACAGCACATGGGAGCTCCACATCCGGAAGTATGAGCTCATGAACTCGAACACAACTCTATACTGAGCACCCGTACTTCCCCGACGCACTTTGACCGGTACCAACGGTGCCTCCGGGATCGTCTGTACATACCCAAACTGTCGAAGCACGCGATCTGGATGATATGGCTCTACCACATCAAAGGCTCGAATGCAGCCGTGGTAGAAGGTCACCTCATGTCGAGGAAACAGATCTCGCATCCCGGCGTACGGAGTCCACACCACCTAGTAGGGCACACATAATAATAAGGTGTCGAACATCACAATCAGTGCTAAATTCAAACATATGAGCTAGTCGTCAACAGACTTACATTATTCACCGACATGGCATCGAGCATCTCCCTCCATGCCACTAGACGATCAAGTGAACCACCAGGGGCGGCTTGTTGTGCCCATCGTAAGGCAAGCGGTGCTCCTTCCCTGTAGTTCACGTTATGCGTGGGCCTGGTCTGTGGAAAGTACTCGTATATCCACGCCTGAAAAAACACAATTATGTAAGTACGATGACATAAACATAAATAAGCGATATGAAACATTTTAAAATTTAAAAAACAAGTTTTACCTCTAATAATGTCAGGTAACCAGACATCTGTCTCACCCCATGCCGAGATGCAAGACCCAGCTGTCGGTACAAGTACGCAAGTGTGGCGGCTCCCCATGCGTACTTGTGCACTCGTATAACATTCTCAAGCAGTGGGAGAATGTGTGTGCTCACTCTAGTGCATGTCTTATCTGAAAACAGGGTACAGCCCAGCACGAACCACAAATAGGCCCGAGCGGCACACACTCTCCTCCCAGGATCGTCAGACGTCGCATCATTGGCAAATGTAGAGCGTAGCCACTCCAACTTCACTGAGCTACCCTTGAGTCCTCGTACTGCCGTCTCTGCATCCCGGCGGCTCAAACCTAACAGTCGAGCTATCATAACACTCGGGGCCTCGTCTTCGTCTTCCCGTTGGACAACGGGTCGACCGGTGATAGGAAGCCCGGTGATGCAGTAGACATCATCGAGGGTGATCGTCATCTCGCCCCAGGGCATATGGAAGGTATTCGTCTCCGGATGCCACCGCTCGACGAACGCACAAATCAGGTTCTTGTTCGGGCTCTTGTATGATATCTCCCGTAAGTCTGCTATCCTAGACCTCCGAAGCAGACGAAACCACTCGCCCAAGTCACCCTCTGTCCTCCACGAATCCATCTTCGTCGTGTGGCAAAGGCATTTCAGAATGCCTCTTTCCTCACCGCACCAAATCATCGCAGCCACGTGCGTCTTGAAACTCGGTATGAGATGGACATCAGTGGGGCCCCCAGGGAATGGCCCGGTCAGTACATCTTCCTTTGTATCAGGATCAACATGATCCTCGGCATCCTCCTGAATCGGTGCCTCATCCATCTGATCCTCCACCTCCTCCTGTTGCTCATGCTGAACACGAGCTTCACCCCACTCAACATAGTCGGGCGCAGGAATGTCATGCCCTCCCATCTCCAACTGAAACACTGGGAGCGGAACTTCGGTCGGGTAATCAGTGCCCGAACATCCAACTCTCGATTCTGCCTCTTCACCCCAACGCCTTCTTGCCGAGGCTGTCGGTCTCACTCTCTCATACGTCTTACCTGGATTACAAAGAAAAATCAGTACGAGAAACAAAACAAATACAAAATGCACAAAAAAATACACATCCCGTTCGGCCGAACTGACCGACAGCCCTCCCACCCGTTCGGCCGAGATGGCCGACATCCCTACCATGCGTTCGGCCAAGCTGGCCGACAGCCTAGCAACCCGTTCGGCCAAGCTGGCCAACAGCCAGACCATCATTTCGGTTAGAGGAGGCCGACACCTTTCCCATCCGTTCGGCCAGTATAGCCGACACCACCCTCAACCGTTCGGCCATGATAGCCGAACACCAACAAACCATGTCGGCCAACCAGGGCCGACGGCGCAAGGACGGGAAAAACGCAATTTCTTCGACAATTATACAAATTTTCAGCAAATTACATCAAATTTCACTAACCCATTCCTAATACTAGGTGGCTCTAACCAAAATACGAAGAAAAAATGAAACTATATGACATCTTTCAAATCAACTTACCGGTAAAGTTTTGCTCCGTATGTTCATATCCGAAAGCTTTTCTACGTCGTTCCATTAGGGTGAACCGAAGCTTGCCAAAGCTGTAGCAACAACAATCGATCAAGCTGGCCGAAATTTGGAGATTTCCTTCCAATTGCAAAGTGGCCGACGGTTTTGCCAAGGTGGGAGGGAGAGAATGAGGGAATTTGATGCAAGGGTAGTGTGAGAAATAATTGGGGTGCCCTTAGTATTTCATGTATCACTTATTTTACTTATTGGGGTGCCCTAAGTAAATGGGGTGCTCTTAGTACTTGATGGGGTGGGTTTAGTTCATCCCTTAATTAAAATTAAATAGGGGGGGTAAGGTTGGGGATATTTAACGACATATAGACTTATCATGTCAAAAATATCAAAACTTTCGGTGTTATATAGCGAAATTTTTTATACGGTATTAATATGATGATTATAAAATTTCGATATTTTGATATATACTAAAATATCGAAAATATTAATATTAATTAAAAAATGTATATCTCATATAAATAAATTAAGAAATTAATATTTTTCATTTTGGTATATTGATATATCTTAGTTTCATCATATAATTATCATTTCGGTATAATGGTATTTTTGGTATATACCAAAGTTTTAGTATATATTTTTAATTTTAGTATGGTACGATAATGATATGCATTTTTACATATCGAAATTTTCAATACGATATACGTTGTACTATACAGACCCAACCTTAATTGCCATGAGGCATGATATTTTAATTAATTTTATAACATGTGTAATGAGTAAAATAAATTGAGAATAATTTTGATGTATATAAATGAAGAGTGTGTCTATTGTGCAATTGGTGCACATGCAATACGGGTCGATCCAGGTTGACCTGGATCTGCGTATTTTCATTTTTTTTTTTTTTTTTACTTCATGTCAAAACTTTTATGTTGTATAAGTATTTATATTGCATTATTATTACCTTTATATACAAATTTCGTGATATTTATATATAGTAACTTAATAAAAAAAAATTAACAAAATTTGTACATAAATAAATATTTATATGATATTCATTAGAGCAAGCCTAGTGAATACATCAAGAAAGAGAAGCTTGTGGCTAATTTATCTTACATGAAACAAAGGTGTTGAAGATAAAACTATTTAGGCATACGTCTCTTTATGTTTTCGAAGGTGGTGAAATATTGAATTGAAACTTTAAGAGTGTCATCTAATATACATAGTATTAAGGTGATTTTCTATTTCGTTATAAGTTTTTATTATGTCACTATGTCATTCATCCTATCCTTCTTTATTTTGTGAAAATATTTGTAGAAATTTTGAATAAGAAGATGATAAAAATATTGTATTTGAAATTTCATGATTTTAAACTTACACTCTACAGTGTACTGATACTTTTTGAGAATATGAATAATACCTTTAAATTATATGAGTAATATCTTACATTTCAATAATTTGAAAATAAATTTTAAGATTTTAAACTTATACTATACAGTAGAATGATATTTTGAGTATATTAGTAACATCTTACAATTCAATAACTTGTAAAAATTAAGTAATATCTTTCACAAAAATAAGTAATACATTTAAATAAATAAATAATACATTTCAATGAAATGAGTAATACATTGAGATAAACAAGTAATACTTGATTAAAGTGATATTTTGATATGAATTAGATGAAAGCATATCCTATAAGATGTCTCTTTACTTTGTATATCTCAATTGAATTTACTTGTTTTATTTATTTTAGATAAAGTTAGAAGTTAAATTTGGGTAATTAATTAATTTCTAGATAATTATAGTTTTTGTGGGATCGACCTTACTCACCAGTTCTGCAACTTATACCTTACAGTTGCGGGAGTAGCTAAAGAATTTAGTTAACATTAATTAAATAAAACTTCTTTTTTCTTGCAACCTCCGACTAGCTTTTAAGTTCTAGATAAGTTAATAATTGAACATTTTGTTATTTGTGTTTAAAGATTTTACTGTGTTGTTGACACACTTTGTTTTTATTGAAAAAGTTTAATGGGTTTCATTTATAGTCCCTTTATTTTTTGAAAGTTTTAAGTTGAGTTTCCGATATTAAAATGTTCTATTTGGAACAAAGAACATGTAAATTTATAACATTAATGAAATCAAAGTCATCTTTAAACTTCAAACATGTACTGTAAGTTAAAAACAGTAGTGTAGGATAATTCTTCCAAGGAAAATTATTTCTCCTATAATCTTCAAATACGAATGATTAGGTTTTAAAATTAATTAACAAACTTTGAAATATAAAAAAATTACTAAATATGTTTGTGAAAAGAGAGAAAACTTGCATGCTGACATGGAGCTGATGTGGCGAGGCATGCTGACGTGGATTGTGATGTGGAAGAGTGGGGCCAAGATTGATGATTGCATGCTGAACTTAAACTGTAGGAGTCGAGATCAAATTAGTTAGTTGCTGAAAGCTGTTGCATGCAGTTACTATTCCTAGGGCTAAATTAGGGATTTGGTTACTGTAGCGATTGCAATTAACTAATGTTGTGAGTTTTCGGTTGCAGTTTGTTGCAATTGACTTGGGGCTTTTCTTCAGCATAAAAGCATGCATAAAGGGTCTTAGTTTCATTAAGTTTCGTCGTCCCAATTGAGAGATTGAGTTTAGGGTTCATAAGCAAGTCTCTTGAAATTGGGGGTTTCTTGTATTCTTTGATTCTTCTCTTCCAATTCTTAATAAATCTGTTCGATATTGTGCCGTGGATGTAGACTCGAGTAATCCGAGTTGAACCACGTAATTTTCTTGGTGTTTGATCGTTTATTCTTTGCTGAATTGTTTGCTCGTTCATATCGCGTTTTTGGGTTGTGTTCTTGCTGAGTTGCTGTGCATTTGTGAACTGGAATTCGATCAGTAATTCTTACAATTGGCGCCGTCTGTGGGAATCACCGGCTTGAAGGATGGCGTCCATGAAGATGGAGGTTGGAAAGTTCAACGGGAAGGGTGATTACGGACTATGGAAAGTTCACATGTAAGCACTGCTTATTCAGAATAATTTAGAAGCAGCCCTGGATGGTGACTCACTATCGTCCTCATCGGATGGGAATAAAGATGGAAAGCGAGAAGAGATCAATCGGAAAGCAAGGAGCATGATAATCTTGTGCCTCGCCGATAAAGCTCTGCGTGAAGTATGCAAAGAAAGAACAGCCATGGACATCCTTGGAAAGTTGGATGAATTGTACCTGACGAAGTCTCTGGCCAATCGCCTCTTCTTGAAGCAGAAGCTTCTTAACTTCAAGATTCATGATGAAAAACAAATGGCTGAGAAGATGGAAGAATTTAACAAGATCTTGGATGATCTTGCTAATATCAATGAGAAAATGGAAGATGAGAATACGGCTTTGATTTTGCTAAATTCATTGCCAAAATCTCTTGACTCGTTTAAGGATGCTCTAATATACGGAAGAGCTGAAACCTTGAAGCTGGATCAAGTGGTGAATGCGATTAGATCGAAGGTCCTTTCCAATGCCTCAACCAATAAACCACTAGTTCTGGGAGAAGGCCTGAACATAAGAGATAGAAACTTCAAGAAAAACGCTGAAAAAAGGAAGAACCAAAGAGGATCGAATCAGGAAACCAAAACTGGTCCAAATCAGCCTGAAACGAGGAAGTGCTTCTCATGCCATAAGGTGGGGCATTTAAAGAAGAATTGCCCTGAGAAAAATAAGCAAAAGACTCAGCCAAAAGGTCCAGAGGCTGCAGTGGCTGAGGCCAATTTTGATCAAGCTGAGATGCTATGTGTTGTCTCTTCAGAACTGACCATGGAGTGGGTGCTTGACTCTGGGTGCAGCTTTCACATGTGCCCAGTGAGAAGGTGGTTCCAAGACTTCAAAGAAGAAGATGGTGGATCAGTTCTTCTGGGCAATGACCAGGTCTGCAAGGTAAGAGGAATTGGAACAATAACTCTCAAGTTACTAGATGGAAGTGTCAAAAGGCTTCCTGAAGTAAGGTACATTCCTGATTTGAAGAGAAACCTCATCTCTCTTGGTTATCTAAATTCTGCTGGATATGAATTTCGAACAAGAAAAGGTATGGTTGAAGTCTTGAAAAATGAAAGGATAATACTCAAAGGAAAGAAGACAAATGGATTGTATGTCTTGCTTGGTTCCACTTTAGAAGGTGTAGCTGCAGCTGTTATGAGTGAAGAAGAGACAGACCTTTGGCATAAAAGATTAGGCCACATAGGAAATAAAGGCTTGATGGAGCTATCTAAGAGAAAACTCCTGGGAAACAACACAATTGATAAGCCAAAATTTTGTGAGAAGTGTGTCTTGGGAAAGTCCATGAAACAGCCATATGGAACTGGGAAGCACACCTCCTCAAGGCCCTTAGAGTATGTGCACACTGATATTTGGGGACCCTCTAGAACATCAACTCATGGTGGAGCAAGATATTTCATATCTTTCATAGATGATTATACAAGAAAAGTGTGGGTTTACACATTGAAACACAAAAGTGAAGCCTTCAAGACCTTCAAAGATTGGTTGCTGCAGGTGGAGAATCAAACAGGTACCAAACTTAAAAACCTTCGAACTGACAATGGTTTAGAATATGTGTCCTTTGAGTTTCAGGAATTTTGCAAGAGCAAAGGAATAACAAGGCACAAGACAGTTGCAAATAATCCTCAACAAAATGGAGTGGCCGAGCGAATGAATCGAACACTTCTTGAGAGAGTTAGATGCTTGCTAATCGATGCAAATTTGCCCAAATCCTTCTGGGGGGAAGCTGTCTCTACGGCTGCATATTTGGTAAATAAATCTCCTTCCTCCTCTATTAATTTTAAAGCACCTGATGAAGCTTGGTATGGTAGCCCCTCTAATTACTCTCATCTTAAAGTTTTTGGTTGCTTAGCCTATGCACACATAAGACAAGATAAATTAGAGCCTAGAGCTATAAAATGTATCTTCATAGGTTATCCAACAGGTACTAAAGGATACAAGTTATGGTGCTTAGAATCAGGCTATCAAAAATGTTTTATTAGTAGAGATGTTGTCTTCAATGAGACTGTAATGGGATATCCGAAGAATCCAAATTATGATATAGCCGAGCTAGATAATGAACTTCCATTTGAGGTGGAGAAGCCTCATGAAGAGCCTGCAAGTGTTACTGAATTGGTTCTTGATGAAGCTGAACATCAGCAGCCTGAACATGGTGCTGATGATTTTGTAACTGAGGATCAAGATCTGGTTGTGAGAAATCAGGAAGAACTATCTGATTACAGACTTGCCAGAGATAGGGAGAGAAGGAAAGTAAGGCCACCTTCAAGATTTGGTCATGTAGATTTAGTATCGTATGCTCTTACAGTTGCAAGTGATATCAGCTATGAAGAACCAAATAACTTCAAAGCAGCCATGTTATCAGCAGAGAAAGACAAATGGATTGAGGCTATGAATGAAGAGCTTATGTCATTAGAGAAGAATCAGACTTGGAAACTAGTAGATAAGCCTGAGAAATCTAGAGTAGTTGGAAGCAGGTGGATTTTTAAAAAGAAACTAGAAGGTGCTGATTTGGAAAAGATAAGATATAAGGCTCGGTTAGTTGCAAAGGGGTATACACAAAAGGAAGGTATTGATTTCAATGAGATATTCTCCCCCGTAGTTAAGCATTGCTCAATAAGGCTGATATTGTCACTTGTAGCTCAATGGAACATGGAACTCCAACAAATGGATGTCAAAACAGCCTTTTTACATGGAAATTTGGAAGAAACAATTTACATGAAGCAGCCGGAGGGTTTTGTACTTCCTGGAAATGAAAACAAGGTTTGTAAGTTGGAAAGGTCACTTTATGGATTGAAGCAAAGTCCTCGTCAATGGTACAAAAGGTTTAATGACTATGTGCTAAGTATAGGGATGGTGAGATGCTCATATGACAGCTGTGTATACTTTGGAAAGGATGGAGAACTTGTTCACACTTATCTTCTAATCTATGTGGATGATATGTTAATAGCTAGCAAGAGTAAATATCATCTGGAAAGGCTTAAGAACAGGCTGAAATCTCAGTTTGATATGAAAGATTTAGGGGAGGCAAGAAGGATTCTTGGCATGGAAATAATCAGGAATAGAGATCTAGGCCTGCTGTCATTAAGTCAAACTGATTATGTTAAAAAGGTGCTGAAAAGGTTTTGTATGCATCAAGCTAGACCATCTGGAACTCCATTGGGACAACATGATAAATTGTCCAGCTCTCAAAGTCCAACCAATGCAGAAGACAGACTCTTGATGGAAAGGATACCATATGCTAGTGGTGTAGGAAGCATTATGTATGCAATGGTCTGCAGTAGGCCTGATCTTGCCTATGGGATGAGTCAAGTGAGTAGGTTTATGTCTAATCCAGGTAAGCCACATTGGGAAGCATTAAAATGGATGCTAAGGTATCTTGCAGGATCAGCAAGAAAAGGTTTGATATTTCAGAAGCAAAGTGATTCAGAAAAGGCTGAGTGTCTCCTTGGTTTTGTAGATTCAGATTTTGCAGGAAATAGAGACAATAGAAGATCACTCACTGGTTATATCTTCACTGTGTATGGGACTGCAATTAGCTGGAAATGTATGCAGCAATCGATGGTAGCATTGTCCACTACTGAGGCAGAATACATGGCTATGACAGAAGCCATTAAAGAAGCAATATGGTTGAAAGGGATCTTGTTTGAGTTTGGTGTACTACAGGAAAAGGTACAGGTTTTCTGTGACAATCAGAGCGCGATTCACTTAGCTAAACACCAGGTTTTTCATGAGAGAAGTAAGCACATTGATGTGAAAATGCACTTTGTAAGAGACATCATAGACAAAGGTTTGGTGGTGGTTAGGAAGGTTGATACCACTGAAAATCCTTCTGACATGCTTACGAAATCTGTAGCAAATGCAAAGCTTTTACACTGTATGAACTTAGTTAATGTATTACTTTGTGATATATCTAACTAATCTGTCTCTGAAGTAAGCAATGCAGGTAGCACAATACTGATGCAGCATACAAGTGTTGGTGGAGAATTGAAAAGAGAGAAAACTTGCATGCTGACATGGAGCTGATGTGGCGAGGCATGCTGACGTGGATTGTGATGTGGAAGAGTGGGGCCAAGACTGATGATTGCATGCTGAACTTAAACTGTAGGAGTCGAGATCAAATTAGTTAGTTGCTGAAAGCTGTTGCATGCAGTTACTATTCCTAGGGCTAAATTAGGGATTTGGTTACTGTAGCGATTGCAATTAACTAATGTTGTGAGTTTTCGGTTGCAGTTTGTTGCAATTGACTTGGGGCTTTTCTTCAGCATAAAAGCATGCATAAAGGGTCTTAGTTTCATTAAGTTTCGTCGTCCCAATTGAGAGATTGAGTTTAGGGTTCATAAGCAAGTCTCTTGAAATTGGGGGTTTCTTGTATTCTTTGATTCTTCTCTTCCAATTCTTAATAAATCTGTTCGATATTGTGCCGTGGATGTAGACTCGAGTAATCCGAGTTGAACCACGTAATTTTCTTGGTGTTTGATCGTTTATTCTTTGCTGAATTGTTTGCTCGTTCATATCGCGTTTTTGGGTTGTGTTCTTGCTGAGTTGCTGTGCATTTGTGAACTGGAATTCGATCAGTAATTCTTACAGTTTGTAGTACAAATGTTATAATCAAAGTATATATTCCACAAAATTTTCAAACATAGAAACGAAAATATTGGAAAGATATTAAATATTGTTAAATCCTAAGCATAGACCTTAAAACAACTATAGTCTAGGCTTCATAGTAATCAACATATTTATCGTGATCCTTCAACCTCCTTCATTTCTTTTCTTCTTTATCACCCTTACAAATACTTTCTCCAGTCCAAAACTTGAAAATTCATCTATTAGTGATCTCTTGATCTACATCTCTTTCTAATCTTTTTGGGAGTGCAGTATAATAGGAGCCTCATCATATGTAGTCTTATACATATGGAAATAACATCAATGAAGGGCATGATTCTTTATTTTGTTGCATTTGAGCCTGAGCCTGAGCCTGAGCATTTGATATTGATGACAATACAGCAAGCTACATGGAAATGTGAATGGACTGACTATAGATTAAACACATTTTGCAATATTTGAAAGTAAAGAATCCCAAACAAGAATGACGACAGATCTAGTGCAAATTTTGGAATAATCAAACTTTACAGTACAAAATTCTAAACAAAAAGCCATAAATAATCTAATCCATTGAAATGGAGAACTTTGAGGAATCTTTTGAGCTCCTTCCAAAACAAATTGTGTGTAGCTTCAATCTCAACATCTTCAATTTAAATAACTTTATACTGCAACAAAATAATTATATTAAAACAAAATATGATAAACACAAATTATAGTTCAAAGGTGAGTTGTACCTTAGCCATATGATTGTGCACATGTACTGCCCTATTACGGCAATGTTATTGCTATGGGAGCCTATACAATTACATGAGGGATGTTCAGTACCGATTCTTATAGTACTGTTCGGGGAGTCAATAAACTAATTCCCGTGGATGTCTATTTGCCAGGTTGTCCCCCTAAACCAGAAGCAGTTATAGATGCTATAACAAAACTTCGTAAGAAAATATCTCAAGAAGTCTATGAAAATAGAATTAGGTGTCAACAAGCAAATAGGTGTTTTACGACCAATCACAAGTTTCATGTTGGACGCAGTATGAATACAGGAAATTATGATCAAAGATTCCTCTACCAATCCGTATAAGATTGCTAATGTTCGCAAAAATGGTTCCATGATCTATGCAATTACATCCAGCACCATTTGGATTGTGCATATAACAATCCTTGAAGGCACCGATCTCAGTGTCAAATGGTCAAATCTTCCTTTCCAGCCGTATAAGTTGCCAGCAAGTCTTTAAAATGTATTAAGCATGCAATTCTATTCAAAATACTTCTCACGTTCGATAATTTCTTATGAAATGTACACAAGAAAAAATAATAAGCACGTATTCAATATCTCACAAAAAAAAAAATAAATAAATAAAGACGTCTTACCATATGTCTACCATTGTATTTAAACAATGATGTATGCAAACTGTTCTAGTCATCTGGAATTGATGGAGGGAACAATTTTTCGATAACATGCCTAATGCATTCGTAATCTTTAACTAAGACATCACGGAAACATCAATGAATTTGATGTTCCAGAACTTCAATTCATTCCCAACTACCACCATGTTTTCAATACCAAAATTCTCTATTGAGTTCCCATCATAGTGTATGTATTTGACAAACTGTAGAATAGACTTTAAAATTGATCGAAAACGTAGAGAAACATATTCAATTGTTCTATTAGAACGGAAATTGTATACGGTTTTATAGGAGTAACTAAAGACAGAAGGCTAGAAATACACCCTTCAAGGATTGAATCAAATTTACGATAAGCTAAATTTGAAATTGTCTAAATCAATAAAATCACAAAATAAATATTCTTTATGGTTTAATGTTAAAGCATACTGCTTTGAAAGAGAATATTTTTCATCGACACAAATAACAGTAGAGGTTTGAATCAACTCATAGTCGTTATATTCAATTCTTGCGACTTTGTTTGCCATCAATTGTTTGTAGAGTAAAAATAAATATAAAAGTTTATCAAATTCTATTTTCCTTCCCATTTCAGCAAAATAACTATCAAACATTTAAATTGTACAAATATCGTTGAAGGAGAATTGATGTGTGTTTGAACAATATAGATGCTTGAGAGTTAATTTGCTGAAACGGGAAGAAAAATAGAATTTGATATCGCAAAAATTGAATATAACGACTATGAGTTGATTCAAACTTTTACAGCCATTTGTGTCGATGAAAAGTATTCTCTTTCAAAGCAATATCTCTAACATTAAGCCATAAAAAATATTTATTTTGTAAGTTTTATTGACTTAGACAATTTCAATTTAGTTCATCGTAGATTTGATTCAACCCTTGAAGAGAATATTTCTAACCTTTTGCCTCTAGTTATTCCTATAAAATCGTATACAATTTCCGGTTCTAATAGAACAATTGAATATGTTTCTCCACCTTTTCAATCAATTTTAAAGTCCATTCTAGAGTTTGTCAAATACATTACACCGTGATGCGAAGTCAATAAAGAATTTTGATAGTGAAAACTTGGTGGTAGTTGGGATTCATTTTATATTATCATTATTTGAGGCCAGATATTAATATCCTAATTTTATACAAGTTTTAAATTATCTTACCTTATTTTACTTATTAGATATTAGATTGATTTGGCATATTCAATACTGAAAGGGGAATGCAGAATACAGGAAGTTTAGGATTAAAGATTTATCTTTAATTGGGTTTCAATATGATAAGAGTTATTCATTGATATTGCTACCATGGGAGAAAGAACACGAAGATAATATGTTAGGGTATGTTTGTTTAAGGATTATGTAGGATGGAGGAAATCCGATTTTGAAATCTTGGGATTTGGTAGTAAAGGTGAATAGTTAAAATCTGTGTTTGTTATGAGATTTTATATGTAGGATTATTACTGTAGATGACAAATCAATGTTGGAAAAAGTAGTGGTGTGTAATATTATATTGTTAGTTAATGTGTAATAGGTTTTAGGTATAGGGTTAATTATAATATTTTTTTAGATAGAATAGGTTTTTGATGAATTTGATAATTCTTGACAAAATCCTCTAAACAAACACGGATTTGGGATTTTAAAATCCCAAATCCGGTGGGGTGAATCCTTAAACAAACATACCCTTAGGGGTTGTTGGTGGGGCAAATCAAGTTGAAGAGCATGTGGAGATTGGCGATAGTGATGACATTGGTGATATCGGATTAGCGGACCAAGATACATCTTAGGGAGCCAACGAAATAAGTAGTATTGCTAACTGGATTCTATTCCCATCTTTAGAAGCAGTGAAAAGAAATTATTGTAGGGAAAATAGTAGAAGAAAAAGGTCTTGGGAGCAGCTTCACTAAAGGAAGATATACAATCGTTATAACAGCTTATGGAAAACAAAATTTTAAGCAATGTAACTGGAATAGCTCCTATAAGTGAGCTTTGGAACTATGCTTGGAACCTTTTGAGTTAAAAGAACATGAGAGAAGTGTTTGCTAGTCAACCGTCTCATGAATCACGATTGTCCTGGCTCGAGTTTAACTGTGACCTATTCAACAAAACTAAATGATTTTGTATACTACATATTTGATCTTTCTTTGTTTCAAGTCAGACTACATTTGACATTGATGTATTGTATTAAAGGCTCTCTTATTTCGAACTTATTAGTTGTTTTGCCTTTTAATTTGGCTATGATTGGAGTTATATTTGCATCTATGATATTTTCCAGAAATGTAAAATTTATGGATAATGAACTTGTGGAGACATGTTCTTTACTAAATTAGTTGTGTGATTGTAGTTATATTTGCATCTATGATATTTTCCAGAAATGTAAAATTTATGGATAATGAACTTGTGGAGACATGTTCTTTACTAAATTAGTTGTGTGATTGTAGGTGAGATTGCATAGTCTGGTTTAGGTTTATATGATTGTGGAGACATGTTCCACATCATATCACTTTAATGTCTTCACCAATGCACACCCCCAAAAAAATAAAAATAAAAAAATCGTGCAACAAAGCCGCATTACATCATCCAGTTAGGATCTCCTAGACTTTGATCAAATTATTTTGCACACTTAGTAAAATTGCAGTCATCATAATCATCCAGTTAGGATCTCCTACTCTATCTTATTTCGATCATATAAATTCATCCTCATCAACCACACACTATTATTTTAAATGGGAAGTTGCACACATAGAAAGGAGCACATAGATCCTAAGACTACAGCACATAAATTCCAAGATCATTATAAAAAAAGATGAAATATTAAATGACTTAAATAGATCAGTGCTTTTCACCAATGACAAAAGTACTAGTTTCTTAGGTAGCTAACCTGTAATAGCAAACAAAAACCAACTCAAAATCGATGTAAATTCTCAGCAATGGTCCACTAGCTCTATTAACACTGCACATGTAATTAACTATTATCACAAGAGTCGAAGAAAATAGTATTTGGACTAACAACTATCAACGTAGATAACAAGAATGTTACTTACCATGTAAACTCGTCAATTATTGCCAATCAAGATGCAATTTTTTCTCTTTCAGCGCATAGTAATTCAAGAGGTTGTAAGTATATTTTGAGAGAAAAATACATTAATAAACATAAAGTAAGATTTATCTAGTTCCATTTTAACCTACTAGATTCTCTATCCATCATATGTATGCTGACCATGATAACCTTTTTGTGAAAAGATTCACGAATTCTGAACTTTTAGAGATTGAATATATTGACTCCTAATAATGCATTTTTGTAGTTGGCCATTAATATAATTTTTCCTTTTTCATTTTTTAATTAATGATAAAGTGGGGCTTTATTTTGTGGGGATTCTCTTTAAAGAGGCCACCTCTACCATAATTATCCTTTCATGCCACTCATATATGTTGCATGCAGTATTTAATAATTTTATTCGTCAATCCTATTCAAATCTTATCTATATGTTTTTTTTTTCCGGTTTTTAGTCCCATGTTATTTTCTCCCCCGCAAAACCACTGTTCTGAAATGTACTAGTTTTTTAAAAGTTATTACTTATTTTATTGACATGTATTATTTGTATACTTAGAATGTAATTATAAATTTATTTAAAGGTATATTACCTTGTTGTATGATGGTTATTATTTTCGATGTAATAACAATGTATATTTTTAGCATATCAAAAAGTTTTGATAGAATAACAAATATCGATACCGTGCATGTATTTTACCGAACCACCTTTAATCACAACTTTGGATATGAAGACCAATGAATTGGAAAAAAAAAAAAATTACATATATAAAAAGTGATCCAAAATCTATATGGTCGCGTCAGATTGAGTTGAATGCAAATCCATGCAGCTGATGTAAGAATAGTGATGATGTCGTAAATAAAACACACAAGCATCCACACAACCAATTTTCAATAATAAAATAATAAGTGATAATAATAAATGAAAAGTGGGAGTGCAGTAGTAGGTTATGCAACCAACCTAATTAATTGGTATAGGTATATTTATAAGCTGGATCATGCAACATCTCAGGGCACATTTAATTCTTGATTTTTAGGCTTGCCTATAGGCTTCAATTATATGAGCTTTTATGTAATCCACTCACATTATAGTTTTGTTACAAGTAAATTAGTTCAACTGATGGAGTTAGTTTAACCGAGGTCCAAGTATTTAGGCAAAAACTTTTGCAACACTAATCCGAACCAGCATGTGGGCCGTTTTTACGCGTGCTCACACACTACTGCACTGTAGTTGGTGTGTGTGACGCGCCACCTGATTACATATAATTCAATCTGCAAAAGGTATTAGGTTTATACTCTTAAGATATTAATTGTATGCTTTGAAAGTATTAGTTGATCATTTAATGAAAGATATTAGTTATATACTTATACTCTTAAGATAATAATTGTATATTTTTAAGGTATTAGTTGTTCATTTAGTGAAAGGTATTAATTGTATACTCTTAAGGTGTTAGTTGCATATTCATAAGGTATTAATTGTTCATTTATTGAAGTCGCATTAGTTATATATCTTAAAGTATATATATATATATATATATATATATATATATATATATTTATTGGTCGGGGCTGGATGGGTTGGATTGGAGTAACGGATCTAGCTCGGGTACATAAGTGCCTCTCAAGTATTTAATATAACTCATTATACATTTTATTTAGTATATAAAATTAACAATAACGTTGCGTCAAAAGATAATAATAATAATAATGTTAACGAAATTGATTAATTATTATGTAGCTTTTATATAATTTTAGTTCTAGAAAAAGAAAAAAAAAAGGAAATGCATATAATCAAGTTAAAAGTTTACAACTCTTTGTGAACAAATCAAGTTTAAATATTTTGAATAAAAATACAAAATATAAAAAATGGAAAAAAAAAAAGCATTAAACTTAAAGAAGATCGAAAGTGTAAAATCATTAAAACATATATTAACAGATTAATTTGAGATTTATCATGAGTTTTTTCAAACAGACAAAATCAACACTCAGTAACAAATTCATGATTTCTTACCTAAAGGGGTAATTATTACTTACTAAATTCGAAATACATAAAAAAAATATGTATTTAATACAAAATACATTTAAATTATTTTAATATCCCAACACTATATAAATATATGATTAAGTCAAGTATCAATTCTAAACTTCCTAAAAATACAGAGAATAAAGAAATACATATTATTAATTGTTGTGGTTTTCAAACCATCATATACAAGCAAAATTCAAATAAAATGATTTTGATACCTTTTGTTACAACAATCATAGTAATATAATAGATTGAATTAATCTTACCATAAAAATTCAAAACCAACCACTATCTTTTTAAGCTTTTGGTCCACAACAATTGGATTTTCTATGAGATGTTATGGATTTGAGTTCTTAAACAAATAAATATTTTGGTAATCAATCCTTGTTTCTCTTGAAAACCAGGAATCTCAATATATTATACAATGTTTAAAGACTTTGAGTTTTAATTAATTAATATAATTTCCATAAAGAAAAAGATGATCTTGAGTGGTAGGTAGAAGTTGAGCTTCTAAAAGTTCCATTTGGACCACCACGCAACCCTAAAATATTATTCTAATTTGGATTGTGTAAATGTAATATTCAGCATCTTAAAATTCTCAAAATATCTTTTAGTTAGTTAATCATTTATTATGTAATTATTCTTTTATTTTTCCCTCTAAAAAAAAACTTGTAGTCGAAATCGTAGCTTTTGGACTTATTTGTTGCTAAACACCTTTTTTTTTTTTTACCTGTTTTAGCAAAAAGCATTGTACTCAACTATCTATTTATTTAATTTTTATCCCGTGAGAATAATGAAACTCCTCTTTTTAAATTTAACAAAAAAAAAATTGCAAAAAGTTGGCCCCGTATTTGGTTAGGCTGTCTATTATGGGTGACATAGAGGGGCATGTATGTTTTTCCTATAGAAAATTCATTTAAGGACAAATGTCATATTCTTCCACAAAATCATAATGAAGGACATGCTTTTGTTGACTAAGTAATCATACCTTTGATCGAATAATGGCAGGCAAACAAAGTCTAAACAGCTGCATTGGCCCAGAATGCCACCGGTGTTGTTGCTTACGGTAAGCTTCATAAGATTCCGGCAATTCACACTGACACTGTATAAGCAAAACGTATTACTTACTATCTTGCTTCACAAACCACAGACCTAAGGAAAACAAGATGAGCATTGAAGTACTACCTCAACATCATTAAGAAAGACGAATTTCCATCCATGAAGATGAGCACGAACAGCGATGTCCATGTCCTCAACAGTCGTCCCGTCCAACCAACCACCCGACTCTTCCAATGCCTTTATCCTCCATATAGCCGTCCCATTGAACCCAAAGAAGTTGAGGTATATCCCGTTAACCTGCTGCTCTACTTCGAAATGAAAAGCTAAGTTAATGAGCTGCAATCTTGTTAGAAGATTCTCATCCTTGTTCACAAACAACCATCTTGCTTGAACCAATCCCACTTCCTCATTATCCTACAATTCAAAGTGAAACCATGTTTTCATTTGTTGCTCAATAGAAGAACAGTGGATGACACGAATATGGACAAAACAATGACTCAAGCAGATTAAAATTCATGCATCAAGACAAATATGTCATAAATACAAATCCAGAAAAACTGCATTAAACATAGCAAAAGATCCAAATCCTCAAAACAGTCAAAAATAGTCAATGCTAGCAAGTAAAGAAATCAAGAAAGCATATAGTCAATCAAAGCTGATTCTTTGCAACTATTTACAAGGGCAAAAGTGTATCTACCTTAAAGTGAGGAATGGTTCTCATAAGAAAGTCAGGATTAGGCTGAAAATCGGCATAAAAAAATGGCAACAAATTCGTGATCCTTAACGTAGCTACAGTTCATAGCCGACTTAAGATTGCCTCCTTTATATCCATCTCTAATCACTCTATGCCTGTATATGATATTTGCACCATTCTGCTGCCATTTATTCACTTCCTCCTTTATCAAGGACTGTGTAATCCGATCATCAGAATCATCCAAACTTTGAATCAGCAATTTCCCCTTTGGCCAATCCAGATTACACACAGCCGCAATAGATTGTTGGTAGACCTATCACAAATCACAATCCATATCCACTCAATTAACTGTTTCTACTACTAAACATAGGGAATGAAAGAGGGGTTGTTGCAAGAGAACATACCTCTTTCTCATTGCACATGGGGATCTGAACTAAGACCATTGGGAAATAGCCATCTCCATCTCCGGACTCAGGATCTACAATGCCTTGTTTGGGAATGCGTTTGATATTTCTAAGCTTGATCCAGAAGCAACCCAAACACAGGATTTGCCTATCCAAGCTCTGGATAAGGAACAGGATTATGCAAACATTTGTCAAGAACTGAAGCGGTGGAGCAAGATACTCGACTCTGATCAGAACCCAGTTGGAATAAACCGAGTGAAACACACTCTTTACTAAATCAGGATTAGTCAAAGTGTAGAGATGGTGCAAATGAAGATCCGAGGCTCCAAAATGCCACCCTTTGAAGTAAGCAAACATTTCAAAACCAAGCATAAATAAAG
Source organism: Scutellaria barbata (assembly GCA_028654395.1). Taxonomy (NCBI): domain Eukaryota; kingdom Viridiplantae; phylum Streptophyta; class Magnoliopsida; order Lamiales; family Lamiaceae; genus Scutellaria; species Scutellaria barbata. The sequence goes on along the minus strand of CM053651.1, from coordinate 15,003,884 downwards.
ACAGCCATAGGAACACTTTGATGCAGCCATAGAATCTTTATTTCACGGTGGGGTTCTCCGCAAGGGGGCTGTTGGTGGAGTCGGTCCGGCCGGAGGCGACGCGGCGGCGGACGATGGAGGCGAGGGAGAAGAATGCGGCGGCAATGGAGGTGAGGCAGCCGGCGGCCTCGTGGGCCTACAAGAGGAGATGCAGAACAAGAAACTCATTATACTAGTATACTATACTATACCATTCCACACAATACGTTCATAGAGAGAGAGAGTGAGTGTGGATAAAATGGAAGGGATGGGTAAAGACTATTACTCAGAAGTCAGAAGTATATTACAAAAGGCCCTCTACGCTTGCAGCACTCAGAAGTCAGAAGTATAGTACAAAAGGCCTCTACATTACAGGCTTACAGCTTGCAGCACTCAGAAGTCAGAAGTATAGTACAAAAGGCCCTGTACATTACAGGCTTGCAGCAAGTGTAAATTATAGTATTGAAAAAGATATCTATAGAGAGAGAGAGAGAGGAGAGGGAAAGGGGAAAACAGCTCAGCACATAATGAGGGTTGATTCTGAGAAATGAAAAATCAAAATCATAAACACAAAACCTAAACCGACAGCACGTTGTGCGTTAAAAAAACACTAAATCCACCAAACCCCTCCACAAAAACAAAACACCAACTATATCTATTTTTCCATAATTTTTGTGCATCAACAAAAACGCAAATGCCTACGAAATGGGATGCTTTTGTGGCCTTCGAAAAGGGGCCAAACAATAATTAAAAGACCAATCAATGGACGTTGGAATACAAAAGGATGGATCATATAACAAAGAATTCAATAAACCGACAATAAGTTGTGGGGAATAAGGGTTTTTTTTTTTTTTTTCTTTTCTTCCTTTTGATTTTGTACTGTTTTTCCTCCCACCCACTGCTGCCTTTTGGATTGAATATACAATTCAGATACAACCAAAGGCCTGCTGAAAGAATTATCTACAAACGTGTATTTGCAGGAGCAAAGATCAATTCTTTAATGGATGCTAAAATGGCTGAAACTGTCGAAAAAATTACCCAGAAAAAATAAAAGAATTTCAAAAGACGGCATATATTACACAAAAGAAATCAAGAAGGAGAAAAATAAATAAATATGGAGATTTGACTGGATTTATTGATTTTAATTTATTAGAAGATCTAAGTTATCTAACTATCTTAATTGTTATTCTTTTCCTTCAATACTTCAATTGATTTATCAAGAATTAACGCTGTTTTTTAATGTTTTGAGTTAATCTCGATTAATTGACATACATATAGAAAATGTCAACCCAACACTTCAAGAATCAACAATCCACAACACTTTAAAACACTATTGTGAAACTTAGCAACCAAGAAATTCAAATGTAAACACTAACAACCAAGAAAGACAATGGAGTTACGTGGTTCGGCAGTAATGCCTACATCCACGGGAGAATCAGGGTGGGAGAGGTTTTATTAAGAGAGAAAACAAGAAAGCAATACAAAGAACTCACAATCAAGAACCCTAAACTGTGTAGAATGTTTCTGAGCTAAATCCTGAACTATATATAATGAATTACACAACCGACTCAACTAACAAAATAAACTACGAGATATATGGAGTCTCTAAAAGAAAACCGTTCCCGATTTGGTACACGTTGAGATATTCACCCCGCAAAGTATTCTATCCGCGCAGCCAAACTCATACACTGCTTGGGAGCCACCGATGAAGTCGCATTACTGAAACACGTTTTTATTAGTAATATTACCTTTTCTTCCATATTTAGAATTTTCTTGCTTTCCTTCTTTCAACCTTTATGTATGCTTTTACATATATATATATCAGAAAATAAATATTACGTTTATTTCAAAAAAGTGTCATTTTTAAGTTTAAATTTTGTTTTAAATTAACTGTTGTTTTAGATTTTTATATAATTTCTAAATAATTTTTATAGATGAATCCTTAGCTAAAGATAAGGGATATAATATGATATTTCTTATTGAATTAATTTGATACACTTTTCAATTTTGAATTCTAAATTTCTTAACTAATAAATAATATATTTGTTCAATTTTTCTTAATTTATGATAAAAACTCTAGAATAATATTTATTTTAAAATGAAAAAAAAGTACTACACAACATACCTATTTAAAATGAGACCGTAACGTGAAAATGATTTCCATGAAACCCAACTCTATTTTGTGGATTATAATTTATAGATTCATCCATATTACAAAGTTAGGTTAATTAAATAGTTTCTATAAATATACACAAAACTTTTTCTTTTTTTCTTGTTTGGTTGTGAGAATCATGCAACTTGGCAGGCAGCTTAATCTTGAATGTAGACAGGGGAAATTGTATATATCCTAAAAAACATTCATTTTTAAAATTTTCATAGAAATTAATTTATATTTATTAATAAATTTTGGGAGGTTAAAATAGTAGAAAAATGGTAAGTTGGATTTAGTCAGTAGTGAAAGGTAGAGGTGTGGTTAACTAGAAATGGTTTTTGAATACACAGAAATCTGGAAACTTATGTCTCTACTTTGACTTCATTTTAGCATTATTCACGCTTTGCCAAATACTTTTCTACTAACCATATTTTCCCACTTCACATTCATCTTTTCAAGGTATTAACTAAATTCCACGTGGCTTTTCATTTTCTTATTGTTTACTAAAAGAACTTCATACCAATTGCGATAGATTTCCATCTTAATATAATTCATAAATGAAAAATATTAAAATGTTCATAGTAGACAATTTTTAATATATATATTGATTACATGATCTTGTTCTCTCATTATACAAAAAGTGAAATTAATAGATTTATTAAATTTTTGACACACCAAGTAGAATGTAATATCACTTTTCAGTCCTAATCTTGTCTGTCAGTCACTTTTTACTCCATGTGGATGAGCTCAAGTTTTTTCATTTCCCTTACACGAAATTGAGATGAAATCATTGTTTGTATTCTAAAATGAATTGTTTTACACAAAAATTAATAAAACTTGTGAAAGAAATAAACAAAAATCTGGCACAATTTGTATAAGAAACATTGTTTGTTAGGAAGACGTTTAAATTAAATTTTCGTGTAAGACAAACTTTGTGTGTATTTTCGTATAAGACATGCACTATATTAAATAAACAATTAAAATAATAACATGTGTAATTTCGTGTATTTGTGTATTTTCGTGTAAGACTTGAACTATATTAAATAAACAATTAAAATAACAATATGTGTATTTTTGTGTATTTGTGTATTTCGTGTAAAACTTAAACTATATTAAATAAAAAATTATAATAACAAGATGTGTATTTTGATGTAAGACTTGAACTATATCAAATAATCAATTAAAATAAGAAGATGTGTATTTTTGTGTAGGACTAAGATCATTCACATGTACTAGATATGTGTATTTTCGTGTATGGAGAAAAAATTGACCATTTTCGTGTAAGATTTACACATCATTAAAATAACAATTAAAATAACAACATATGCATATTTTCGTGTATGACAATTAATTTTGTTTATGAAAATTAAAATAAGATCATTTTTATGTAAAAAATCCTACGCGAAATTAAGTTAAAACTCACCTTATTTAGTTAAATTGATTGAATGAAACTGTCAATTATTTAATTCAATTGAGTGAATGCCTACTCAATATTTCAATATTTAAAACAATTTCGTGTAACAATTGAGTGTAGAGAAGGACTTATGTGCCCCCAACCCGCTCCGCCCAACCCGCTCCATGACCTAACCCACTCTGACCTAGTATATATAATTTTTTTTTATTCTGCATTGAAGATGGTGAGAAGTAGCGATGAAGATGGCAGAACCACTCCCCATCTCCTCCTCCGTTAAACTCAAGTACGTCAAGTTCGGGTACCAGAACCTCGTCAACCACATCTTCACCCTTCTCCTCATCCCCGCCACCGCCGCCGAGATCCTCCGCCTGGGCCCCGACGAGATCGCCGCCATCTGGCACTCCCTCCACCTCGACCTCATCTAAGTCCTCTGCTGCTTCTTCCTCATCATCTTCGTCACCACCATCTACTTCATGTCGAAGCCCTGCTCCATCTTCATTTTCCTCTTGTTTTCCTTCATTTTTATTTTTTTATTGGATTTTTCTCTATTTGAAATTCTTGATTTAGTTTTGAATTTTGTGTCTTCTTTTCGCTTGTGAAGAGATTTGATTTATTGATTTAGTTTTTAATTTTTTGTTTTTTTTTTTGTGAAGAGGTGCAAGACTTTGTTATTTAACTGGTAATTCTATGTGTAATACTTTTTATTTTCTTATAATTTGAAACTCTTTCTATCTTGATTCGATTCATAGCAATATATGAGATAATTGATGCAACAAACACTATAGTTGGTTATTAATTGAGTAATATGATTTTGAATAAATTTTGTGGAAGAAGATGATGAAAATCTTGTATTTAAAATTTTGATTTATTCTATAGGTATTACATATATGTTCTACATGTATTATAAAAATTCCGATTGTTTATGATGTTATAAATCAGAGTTATCCCAAAATATTGATATATGATCAGTGATATCTTTCAAGTATTACTGATATGATCTATAAGTACTACATATATACTTTTCAGGTATTATAAAATTACATGGTTGAATTATATGTAAGTAAAACCTTCAAGATATTATGAAAAAGCGTATAGGGTATTATTGGTTTATTCTATAGGTATTACATATATGTTCTACAGGTATTACAAAAATTCTGACTGTTCATGATTTTATAAATCATAATTACCCTAAAAACATTGATATATGATTGCTCATGACCAGTGATACTTTTAAGGTATTACTGATATGATCTATAAGTATTAGATATATACTTTTCAGGTATTATAATAAATTGTGATTTGAAATCAATTATCTAAATTTATGAAAATGAGTAAAAGAGAAGAGGAAGAAGAAAAAACTCCATAAATGACTTTATGAAGATTTGATGAAAAATAAGAACAAAAATATAGAAAAGAAGAATAAGAATAAGAAGATAGAGAAGAAAAATAATGTACAAAACAAATAAGAAGAATAACAAATTGATAAGAAAAGAGATTAAGAAGAAGAATGAGAGAAAAGAAAAAAAAAAGAGGAAAAATAAGAAAGCAGCGCTGTTTTTATATTAATACCTGAAGGGTAATAGTGTGATATCTTAAGAGTAAATGTGTGATACCTTAAGAGTAAATGAGTGATACCTTAAAGTATAAAATTCAGGTGGTGCGCGGCGCACACCAACTATGGTGTGGCTGCGCGTGGGGGCGCGTGGATGCGCGTAAAAGCGGCTCACGCACCGGTTCGGGTTGGGGGCACGGATCTAGATCCGTGCCCCTGGTGCATATAAGTTTTGTCCTTGAGTGTAAGGATTGATTATCATCGAACTGTACAAACATTAATATATTGAGAAATGTCACTGACAAACCCCAACATTCATGTCCTATCTGAACTTACACATTTGACCAAAGTCAAAAATATGATATTTGGGGCATAAGTTTTAAGTGATATATGGGGATCAATCCTTTTATATTGAGTGGTATTTTGGGAAAATTTATAAGACATTGGTAAAGTGAGCCATTTTCTCTTTTATTTTACTTGTTTGAGTCTTCATTGTCATGATATTTATTATGAATGATGATCATGAAAATGTTAATTATATTTTGATCTTTCGTTATAAGGAATCTGAGGTTGCTATATCTGAGGAGAAATCGGAGCTAACGATGCTTGAACTCTTTCTACGATCAACCCAAACCGAAACTGATTGTAATGAAATCAAACAAGACGATGGAGTCAATACTGACGTTAATAGCAATGATGATGTTGTTCTTCATAAGAATGTCATATGTGATTTCTAGAGTTCAAGCATTGATGATCAAGTGTGAAGAAGTTAGCAACATTCAGTTGAATGATGATGAGTTTCCTCCCTTGAAAGTGAGCCAAGAGAGTTGGATTGACATCAAATTAAAAGGTAGGCTGATTGTTGTCAAGAACTTTCCTCATCGTTTTGAGCTTGAAGTGAAACCAAAAACTGAAACCACGTTAACAACTAGAAGAGTAAAACCAAAACTTAGTACTCACTTGGACAGTATTAAGTTGGACACGAGACATTGTTAAGGATAATATCCCTAGGTTTGCCAATAGAGATAATGAATGTTAAAAGACAACGAAGGTGAACTACCTATCCAATCGACATATAAGAATAAAGCAATTATCGAACTAATTCTGAAGAATGATTTTATATCTTTTTACAACATAGATGAGTTTGATGAGGTGCAGTTTGACGAGCCAAAAAAGGCAAATATGGATAACAGAAGGGGGCAAGGAGGCACGGGAGAGGAAGAAACAAGAAACAAACAAGGTACAATTTAATTATTATTATTATTATTTTTTAATTCAACCCCAAACTTTTACTTGATTTGATTATACACTGAAATTATGTAGATGGAGAAGAGACTGAGAAAGAAGGGTAATAGAAAACATGTCGAAGACGACGACAACAACGTTGATATATGACGTCAATCGAAAGGCAATGCGGGTGTCTTTTATATGCATGCTTATATTTGCTTCATTATGCTCATAGTTCTGCTCAGAAATATAGGATGGTTGCAAATGTTATGTAATAATTTAACTCTTGTTGGGCTTGGGAAATGTAAAAAATCACATACCAAGAGGCTTAAACATGCTAACGAAACAAAACGATGGAGCAACCGCTAACGGCAAATTCAGTCTTTAAATTACACGCAATTAATCCATTTGAATTTCCACCAGAATTATATTTCAAAAATTATAGAAAGAAATTTGATGATTAACTTATAAATACTACTAATCTATTAGTGGTACGTTCCGCGGGATTTCATCAGCAATTTTTTAGTTTTAAAGTTAAAACATTAATATTCAATAGTCATAACAAATTTGAGTGCACAATGTATATATGATAATATTTAATATACCATTAATTCTTTATATCAATTATAAATTAATCCATGCATTGACAACATGTGTACAATTCGTTTTTTCTTGTAGGCAACATATGCAAATATTTTCTTTTTGTATATTCAGGAAATTTTTTTTTTTTTCCGTTTGGATATATATATTTTTTGTTTGCTAGGTTGTTGAATGATAAATCAATATATATTGATTATATGTAAGATTAATTGAAGTCAAATATGAGTTACATTATTTTATGTATAAATATTATCATATTTAAAAATTAAGAATTTTTTTTTTCTACGTTATAAATTCTATCAGCTTCAAGTTCATGTATTGATTTTAATTCTATAACTAATTGTAACATTTTGGTTTTTTGTTTGTTGTTGCTACCTATTGTTTTATATTTCTTCGACTGTGTCTTATGGTAATCTTTGATACGTGGATGATAATTAGAGTTGGAATGTGATCATTCACTGTTTTTCAATGTATCTTTTATATGTAAGGTTTGAATTTATTACACATTTATTTCGTAATTTTATAATTACTTGAATAATTTCTCGACTTCATTTTCTTATTTTATATTATTTATATAAATTTCATATTTTAATTACAATTTTCAAACTTATTGAATTAGATTTGATCTTTAATATGCGTTTCGAATGAACTATCATATTTTTTTTCTAGAAAAAGATTGAAAATAAATAAATAATTTAAGTAGAAATAATTAATAATTTAAATATATATTCCCTCCCTCTCAAAACAAGTGCCATATTTCTCTAATGTACAACTTTTTTATTTTTGTAATATACAATCTATTGTAATACATGAAATTTCACTTATGTGTATTCATTAAATGCATAAGAAATTGGATACAACTAATTATAAGTTAATATAGATAAGGGTGTTACAGATTATTCATTTAAAATCTCATGTAATGTGATTATTCTTTTGGACAAAGTTATTCTTTGAAACATGATAATTTAAAAAAAAAAATTAAGACAGGTGGAGTAAATAGATGGACAATAAGACTTCAAGACCGTCACTCAAAAATTAAGGACTTTTAGATTTGATTTTAACATTTATCAAGTATTTCAACTTTCAAGTTAACTTTATTTTTAAATGAAGAAGCAACTGGTTTTAAATTTCCATGTATGTTAACATTTTGATCTAATGTATCGCCCTAACTGTTTAATGTTTTAAAAGAGACAAGTCACATTTAAAATTTTGTAGCATATTTTAAAGAATAATTCTTGTATTTCTTTTTGATTAGAAAAACGTTATTGTTTCTGGAGATTCTTGTTACCCATTGATAAAGTTTGACATAGTGTAACAAATTTGATCAGATATACACTTGAAGAATGTTGTGCATATTTTTTTAAGATTTTATTATTTTAATTTTTTATATTTTATATTATATACAATTTTTTTTAACGCTATCACTTCACAAACATTATATATGAGATCAACATTAATAAATATAACGATTTGAGATTAGGTGGTAGAGGAGATGAAGCAGCAAAAGTGCGAAGGGAAAGAGGGTTGTTTCTAGAAGAAAAGATTAGTGAAGTAGACCGAAACTCTGAAACACCTGCACAGGTACATAGAAGATGAGCTGATGAGGTGAAGAAGCCCTAATTTTCAAATTTGGGGAAAATGCAAATTCTTATTTAGGAGTGAAATAATGTCGGAGTGTTAATTTTTGATTTAGGATGAAACAATGGCATTTTGGATTATGTGGAATATATTTATTCATGTCAGTAAATTTTGGATTTAGAATTCATTTGACAGTAATATTGCTGTAATGAGTAATCTGCTATTTCAACTACTATATAACATATAAAAAATCTGTAGCATGATTCCTAATTCACATAACTATATGCACTAACCAAAAATGTTATCATTTAATCTGAAATAAATTAAACCATAAATTCGAACCGGACAAAAACTTAGCAAACTAGAAAGTATATAAACGCCTAAAGAGCGAACATCTCTACAGATTACATGAGCTTAAAAACTAACTAGAAACTGCATAAATTTCACCAAAATATGAACAATTCTTTATGCACTGGTAACAACATAAATTATGGTTTACGAGCATCACTGCAGCATAGCTTGGAAGTGATGAAGAGTTGATCTCAGGATTGGAGCAAGCCTAGTGAATACGTCAAGAAAGAGAAGCTTGTGGCAAATTCATCTTACATGAAACAAAGGTGTTGAAGATAAATGATGTGAATAATAAATAGTGGGTAGTTGACAATAAGAAACATGATAAACAATATAAGTAATAATCCTTACAAAACAAAACATACATTTATCTTGCTCAAAAGGGAAAGATTGAGATAGGCATAAAGTGCTCGTAATGCTGGATATCAACAGGAAAATGAAGAGTCTTGTTGATGCTTGTCTTGAGTTGGGCACCACGCCCCTCCTCGTATTGCTCCTTGTATTGCTTGATATCAGTGCAGCAGACTTTGAATCTGTCTTTCAAACGAGACGACCACAGCAAACAGAAGCTGCATTCCCCACTGTTAATGTCATAACCGAGAGGGGCCATTGTGGCATTAACAAAAGCGCTCCTCTACCATGAAAAAGAACCTACCATCGGTTGGAACACGGCTCATTCCAAGATAGATGATTCTTTTTACCCAACCTTTGTCCAACAAATTCAGATCAAGCAAATAATAAAAATTCTGTGTTTGAACCAGAAACACAGTCTCATTAATGAAACCATAACTTGAAATCCAAGCATCATGATCTAGAGATATAGGAGGGAGTGGTTCAGATTTTACGCCAGGAGTATAAATCTCGAAATCATAATTTTTGGAGGCAAAGTCAAGAAAGTATGAGAAAACGATAATTCCTTTCCCGTCGGGCGTTGGAATTGACATAGGTTCGACCTTTGGATACTTTAAAGCAACGACACTCGACTGAATGTCGACAACTCCATTCATTGATTCTAAATCAATGTATGACACAGACGTTCCGGTATGACGACTCCTCCTATAATACACAGAGGGAGGGAATGGGAGGCAGAAGATGATGCTTAAGTCTAAACTTGTTGGTCACATCCCCATCACAATTTCCCTCAAGATCTACGATGTAAACGCTATAATCTTCAGCTGTATCAAATTCGCACCAAAAGATAACACATATCTTCCTCGATTGACGACTTCTTTTTGGAAGGGGCTCGGATAATTCTCCAGAAGTTGATGCGGAGAACAAGGCACTATCCATGGAGGCTGGAGCCTACTGTATTAATGATCAATTGATCGATCTAGGTTACTATCTGGAAGGATGGAAAGGGGAAAATATGATTAGGGATTTCGAGAGGGGAAAATATGATCCATACAGATTAAAAACTTGGTAACAGAGAGGATTTATTCGCCCAAACTAAGATATTAGTAACCTTTCTTGTTTCATGAAGCAAACATAAGCTTAAGCGAAACATATAACAAGATTTCGACGACTCATAATAATATTACCAAACTCCGTTATTTTAATTTGTCATAATAATGACTGCATCCACCACACTTTTAGCATCCATTTCGAATTTAACATGAGTGAATCTCTCAATCCCTTAACATGAGTTGATATCTTTATGTAGAAGAAATAATTCATTTATATAATACTTGTGATATTTTTATATAGTTTTAGTAATATATTTCTGTAATATATTTATTAATGATTAATGTGTATTACTATTTGGAGGGGGAAGGGTTTTATATGAAAGGGTTCAGAGAGAATTCGAATCTTTCACATTTAATATACCTCACGTGTTAATTAGTGATGTAATATGTGGTTTAGGATTTCTATTCCATTTGAATTTATAATTCAGTGATTGTGTTGGATTAGGATTCTTAATATATATATATATATCACTATTATTATTACTATATATAAATGTTTTATCCATTTTTCATAATGTTATTTTAACTCTCCTATATAATTAAATCAAATTAAATTAGAATTTTAATTAAAGAAAACTCTTTATTAAGTATAGTAACGGAATTCAATATTTATTTTATTTTTTTATTTGATTATAAACTACAAGAGTCTTTTACATTCCAGACTCTCCTAAAAAAAATACATGTTTTGATTAATTTTCTTCTATAATCTTGAACATTTTGAATCTTAGACTAAAATTAGTCCCATATTAATAAATATTTAAAGAGCTTTTCACTAATATATTACAAGCATATATAAAAAAAATTACAATAAAGTTATTATTTTTATTAAAGTATGTATTATTAGAATTATGTTGTTATGTTTTTTTTTTTTTTATAAATAAAATATGTTGCAAAATATAATAAATCACATACCAAGAGACTTAAACATGCAAATGAAACAATAAGATGAAGCACGGATAGCAGCAAATTCAGTCTTTAAATTACACACACAATTAAGCTCAACAATAAATGTACTTTACAAATTAATACTTCATAAGGGCAACACAATACATAGAATTTCACACGATCGCCCAATATAAGGGTGGGTCTTAGAAGTTTGAGAAGAAATTTTTAGAGCAAGGCAATATAGAAACATAATAACAATGAAGTAAAGCATCTGCCAATGATCGGATATCCAGAACCAACAATATATATCATTCTTGCGCTTTGACAAGAATCCGGATCAACCATGAATTTTAAGTCCATGCTATGTATATACTGCTGGAGTGGAAACAATCATGTTTGGTGCGTGCTATTTCTTGCTTGAACTTTTTTGGATGGCTCTTGGAGCTGTGCAAAATAAGTTAGACAATGTCACAAGAGAATCACATTTTAAATGAATATGCAAACCAATCTTCACTTGTAGGTGTTAAGAGTATATTGCTCCTAGCTCATTACACCACCTGGGAATCTTACTCCCTAAATCACTAGTCGGTTTTTGTTCAAAGACGACTTTTGCTATTTACTTGTTTAACAGGGAGGTTATCGTCTTCCACAATCATACTGTTTTAAGTTTTCTCATCCACTGATCAAGTTCTTTTATATGTGTATGGAAGAACTAATCAATAGAGAGGAAACATAAGTACATTCAAAATAACTTTCACAAATTGAATTCACGTTTTCAAGGAGAAAATGCAATGTCTTGGGCATGCAATCTTGTGTGGCATGGTTTCCCGGAAACAACCACATTTTATGTCCCTATGTCCAAGTTTTTAAACTTATTTTCAAAGAGCACAGGTTTTTTGAAAAATATTTAAGTCTGTTTTTAGGGAAGTGTTCTAAGTATGGTATTGGAGAATCTGATAGTTCATTGGTAAATATGTATTAGGAAATGTAATATACTTGTGATTTTGTTCTAGGGGATATTGGTATTAAAACAGAGGAGACGCAAATACAGTAGCCATGTGAAAATTCACAAAGCACAAGTACTCTGATTAGACGATATAAGTACACTTGAAATATGTATACAACAATACGACTTTTCTAAATTGTCGAACAAGTCCACATAACTTATATAATATTTTATGAAAATTTCCATATATTTTTATGCATTAAAAAGGTGGCCCTCTGCCCTGATTTATAAGTTAACTACTTAGCAATATTTGCACATTTCACAAGGCCAAATGATATAAATATCCATGCAACACCAAAGTATTACAAGTAGGGTTGGGGGGGAGGGGGGGGGGGAGATAATGCAATACACATCTAGTAAATGGTCAAAAATATGAGAAAATCAAACAGAGCTAGATTATTATAATTAACGCAAAACCAACGTGATTTTCATAGTTTTAAGAACCACTTTTGCAGGCATTTGTAGGCATATACGACATCATTTAGCATGGGTGACTAATCGATATTGTAAATGACCATAAGTATGAGAATAATCAAACAGAAGAAACTGTACTCACCTAGCCCAATAGCATCCGTACCCTTCATGATTCTCAACCTCTTACATGTATCAATAAACATCCTGTAACAACAGCAGAATTAGGTCGATACTAAGATTCTAATATTTTAAACAATTATCTTGTTACAACAGAAAAGTAACAAGAATTGTATGTTAGGCTTCATCAATCAAATAACCAGAACAATATGCTAAGTTTCATCAATGTCATATATCTGCTTCAGTTGCAGAGACAGAGCCAAACATTAATACAAATATACCACAATGCTACTTGGGAGAATTCCAGTACTAAGGTTGCTACTAGTATCTAAGTTATACATTGCCACTCATAAAATGTTAAGGACAAGCAAAGGAGACCAAACAAAAAAATTGTGCATCCAACATAAAGAAGGGGAAAAAAGGATGTTGGCCCTATCACTACATTTGGCATCACTTTGCAACCAAAGCTACAAAATGGTTATTCAGCACCCTAAGCATGTTAATGCATCAATTGCCACTTGAAGCCCGTTTTGGGAGGAATGTTGCTCAGGAATTCATTCATACACACAGCACATGTACCACTCATGGTAAAACTGTTGAATCATGTGCAGCTCATCCCACTATGCATTTGCATAGAATACACATGCAAGATTCAACTATATAATTAGGCAGGGTTGTTTTAAACAAAAACTTCATTTATGGACCACATTCTGTCTAATTTTTTTTCTTAGCAAATGTTCACACACTTTATTTCCACTATGACACTCAACAAGCACAAGGAGTAACTTTATAAGAGTGCAAACTCCACCCATTAATCCATTAGACTTTGGGACAAATAAACGAAGCAAGGCCCAATAAGTGCTGAAATTATGTGAGAATAGAAAAATAGGATCATCAATGTATAAGCATTAATCAGAAAATCACAAATCAGAACTAATAAAGATACAAACTATAGATGAAAAAGTCATTGGAGCTTACTCCCAAGGAACATCACCCACAAGCATCCAGTCACCATCTTTGTCCTCATATGTTAGAACATATTCTGATCCATTCAACAAATCTTTCAATTTGCTCTCACTCAGCATCTCCCTCCCTGGAGCTCCATGGGAACCATATTGACCTGCACATGCAACGGAAGTGAACTTTAGCTACTGGACAAAGAAATACAACACCAACAGAGATGTATGTTCAGTATTGTAGTTCACCTATTGTAAAGCAACTGAACATCTTCTCGAGAGCAGATGAAAGACCCTGGTAGGCAGAGTAAGGTCTGAGGTCAACTTTCCTTAGGTACGGGGCACCATCCATGCTCACCTTCACGAAGGATGCACCACTTGATGCCTTACCATCCACCTCTTCATTGTTCTTTGATGTAGAGGCCAAAGTATTCTTCCTAAACTGTCTAACAGGAGGCCATCCCACAACTTGTGCCCTGGTATGAATAGAAGATGAAAAAACAACCATTTTTTTCATATGTAAGCCAACTGAAAAAGTCATTCCTTGGGATGAATAGAAGATCAAAAGTCAAAACAAGATAGAATAGATAATAACTAAGACTTACTTGGTAGCAGGGGCACTATTATAGTTATTTGTGGCTGGTCGGCTCTCAGTTGGAGCACGAGGTATTTCCTGAGCAGTGATTTTGTAAGTTGCTTCATTGACCTTTGTTGGTTGAGTTGCAGAGACCTCTTTAGAAGAAATGGCATTGACATTTGGGTTCAAGGAGGGCCTAGGAGAGAGAATTGCATTAACTTCCAAAGTGGAAAAGGGTTTTCCCTACACAACAGAGGAGATTCGTAAGACAAATTTGAGAAAGAGAAATAGAACAGGAAACACATACTTTCATTGTTACCTCTGAGGTTCCATTCATAGCATCAGAAAAGCCTCTTTTGTTGCCTGTAACAACTGTCTTCAAGGGATGCAGTGGAAACAGCAGCTTCTCATCGACTGTTGCAGCATTAAGAGGACCATGTTCTGAATCCCTCCCTGGAGAAAGGGATCCTGGGAGCCCAAGCCTCAGTTCTGTGGCCTTTAAATTAAGACCACTGCGACTGTATCCTGTGGTGCTGGAGATAGTGGAGCTATCCACAGATGAACAATCAGATAGCCCCATGTAGTTACGCTCTTTAAGCTCTGATCCATTCTGGCACACACTTTCTAAGGAGGTTGGAGAAGCCAGCAGCGTTAAGTTGCTTTGACACTCGTCCCCACCAACGAGCAAAGGTGCAGACATCAAGTTACAGGTTATTTTCCAATTCTTAACTTAGTGAAACTACTAAATAAAAATGAAATTTCCATCAGACTTGCTTCCTTCTTGATGAAAATTCAAGTGTTTGCAGATAAGCAGAAACTTGACAAGCAAAATATTAAGGTAAACAGAACAGCTCAGAAAACAAAAATCAGCATATCATGCATTCATAACTACAAGGGGAACGACAATTAGATGATCTATGCATCTCAAAATCAATGCTCTGATGCTTGAGCAACGGGTTACTCAAAAGCTTATCCGTTCCACAGTCCCATCCTATACTATGAAAAAACTGCCAGTGAATGTTTTTGTTCTACACACCCACACACCTTAAAAAATGAACATAAAAAACATAGAAACAAATTATATACAAAAAAAAAAAGCTAAAAGAAACACATACTCTTATCATTTTTTTCTCTTTCTTCATTAGTAATTTTTTTACCAAGATGCTATGAACACCAGACCAAAGACAAACCTAAAAAGAATCTCAACCAATAAAATTGAAGAGAAACCCCCAAAATCAAACCAGTGCGGAAGAATAAAACAACAGCAAATTAAGCAACCTAGATCACTAAAAACTCCGAAATGAAGCTGAAAATAGCAAAATTTACCAGTAAACTAGCGGCAGGAAGCTTCAAACTCGAGATTTGCAGGAGATACTCAGACAACGGAGAGAAAACTAAGGACCTTCCATGTGAAAGAGTGTTAGAGAGAGAAGTTTTCTTTGGTGTGGGATGTGAGACTCTACGCCTAATAATTTAATAAGTATTTAGTATTTCCAGTGAAAAGCAGAAATAATGAAAAAGTAGAAAAACATTTTTCCCAGACAAAATTAACATAATTATTATAGTACTCCTAAAAAAATATAGTAATAATATTTCTACTAAGAAACGGATGTAGAAAATTATTATTTATGATAAACGAGAAAAGGTTTGAAATAAAAACTAAATATTAAAGTGACAATAAACAAATTAGTAGTCTACACTAAATATTTAGTCTAGACTAAATATATTATTTAGAAAAGAATTTAATTCAATAATAAATGTTACCAAAACAAATTAGTTTCATTTTAATTAGGTTACGAAATAAGATTTTAATTCAAGCTCCTAATATGGTACATTTTCAAGCAATGTGCCAGACTGCCACTCGCCGTGTCTTTTCTTCTTTATCAAAGTGAAGCTTAAGAGAATATTTATAATTACGTTCATACAATTGTAAAATAAAATTCTTTAAAATTAAAAATAGAAGTTCTTTAAATAAAAGTTTATATTTAACAATAATAAAATAAAATGTAGAAACAGTACATTTCATTGACATACTCAGCTCTCTCCCTCTCTTATACAAACGTTGGAGTTAATTCTTCTTTATTTGACCTATTCAGAAAAAATTCTACTTTCCCAGTACTCAAGTTTTTTTAATCAAAAATTAAGTAAAATTATATGAATTTTTTTTTTAAATAATTTAATAGAATGAAGTTTCATTATCATAATTTAAATTCATTTAATTCCATAAATCAAATATTGTTAAGTGAGTTTTGAATTATGTCTGACACGTCTTATAAATCAAAAAAGTTTTATTTTATAGTGTTTAGATGATATAGGAATTTGGTATATGCCTTGAGTAATTAATAACTAATACGCTGTGTATTTAATATTATTACAAAGCTTTTCATTTAATTTTTTTAATACAAATACTATTGGGTCTTTTTTCTCTTTTTCTGTTTATTTTTTATTTATTTGTAGTTTTGTTAACGCTAGTGCTAGTTGTATATTATAGGCAAATAAATTATGTATTACTTCACTATTATTTTATTGAGGTTTAAGATATCAATAAAGGTGGTTAAAAGAAACTAGATATCAATAATTTTATAAAATGGAAAAATAGAACTCTTGAAATATTAAGATTTGTTCTATTGAGCCTCTAGATTTTTTTTTATTTGGCCACAGTGAGATCTTGAAATATTCTATTTTTTTCTACCAAGTTATTATATTTCTATTTGATTATGTTAACTTATTAAGCCCTTAAACTTTGATTGATATTCACATCAGTTTTTTTTCCCCAAAAGAATGCATAACTCACGCATTACCAACGTCAAATCAATGAGGCAATATTCATTGTTTTTCATTTTACCTTTTAAATAATTATTTTTTTATTTTTCCCGCAAAAAAAATAAAAAATAAAACAGGAGATTTTAGAGTATACACATGTAGAATTAGGAGTTGCAGGCTGTTGTATATGGATTTCATACAACACGGGTCGGGTCGGGTCGGTTGAATGTGACCCGAATCTGCATATTTTCTTTTATGTTATCTTATATTTTATGTTGTTTTAGTCATAATTTTATGTAATATTTTAATTTAACAAAATCTCCAATTTCAACACAATTTGTACATATATATATTTATGTGGTGTTACTCATACTTTTAAATAATATTAATCATATTTTTATGTAATACATAAAAAGTATGACTAATATAACTAAAAGATATGTTAAGGTATAACTAAAAACTCTCAAAATATGGCTAACATAACATAAATGTATGTTTAATATAACATAAATGTATAGCACATAGGAGCTAAGTTTGGACGTACTCACCCAAAAATGTAGGGTCGCGTGCGAACATGTTGGATGTACGTAAGTGGCATGTGGGGTCGGGTGGGTGTGTTGAGGATCCGTGCAATAGGTGTGCAATTTTTTTTGTCTAGAATTAATTATACAAGAATGTTAAGAACAAACTCATTCTTCGCTTTATATTATAATATATATTGTACATATATAAATCAAAAACGAATCAAGAATGAAGAATGGAATATATGAAAACAATCAAAGCAATTAACCATGAATTAAAATTAGGGTTCCTTAAAATCTGGACTTTTGCTTTTAGAGAAAAAATGATCATGATGAGCGAAAGCGAAATGTTGGGCAAACGAAAAAAGATGAAATAGATAATAACAATGAGAAAGGATAAGAAAGCTAATGTTTCCCATAATTCCATCAAGATAAACAATTTAAGTTTATGAGACTAAGTAGAACATAAATCTTGTATTTTCTATACTCATTTTCATTTGATTTGTTTTTAAAAAATTCCACAATGTTAAAATATTTCTTGTATGTATCAAATACATATAAATTATACATACTTTTAAACTATTAAAAAATTACTTGATATGGAAAAAAATTGAAAAGTTCAAGAATCCAATGTGATTAATAAAAGTATATAGAACTAATAAAACATAGGGTTAATGTGAGAAAACAATCTGAAGTTTCAACTTTTTTCACTTTACAACCTAAATATTTTTCTTTTTTCGATTGCACCTCAAAGTTCGTGATTTTTTCAGATTGCATCCTAAGATGATTTTTCGATCATTTTTCTGGCCAAAATTGAATTTGATGTTGTGATTTCTATAACCAAAATTCATGAAACCAACGCTAAAATACTCTATATTTCAAACTAAACTACCAAAAACCACAAATCAATTTTTTGATTTCCATTTGATTCAAGATCAATTTGAGCAAAAATAAAACAAAATTTTCTACTTTGATTGAAAAATTTGTTTGAAAATTATCTAAGGTTGCAATCTCAATGTTTGTGATGAAATCAAAAAAATTTAAAAAAGAAAAAAGAAAAATGAGTATGCAAAATGAAACAAGCTCATACTTGAAGTTTGATTTTGAAAATTAACCATAAAGCATAATACTTCAAAAACTTAACGCGTCAATTAATAGTATTGAGGTTTAATCAGAAAACATACAACAACACCAGGAGATTGATTACACATTTTGTTTACAGAGAAAAGAGAGACAAGAAGTGTACTTATTAGAATAAAAGTCTTCCACCACTTAAAAACATTTAACTTTAAGCCAAAAATATTATGAGTTTGGCATCATAATTGTACCTTATAAAACATAATTATCAAAATGATGTTCCTCCATTTTTATTTTTATTTTTAATAATTCAACTCCAATTGTTTTACCAAATACAAACTATCAGAAAATCTGGACAACAAAAAATTAGGTACATCTAATTCTCAATCTACACATTATTGTAAAGACAATACTAAATTCTTGTATATATCATCACATCTAGCTAGAAAATCAATAAATCAAAAAAGGTTACATAAATACTTGGCAAAATTTGATTGTAAGTGAGGAGTAAAATTTCACATGCATAAACATGTAATGGATCCCACAAAAATGCTGTAACCCACTCAAACTCTGTTATACCCAAAATATCTTATCCCCCTAAATAAATACCAACAAACCATTACTGTTTTTTCTATTTTTATTTTCTAAGTACTCCATTTTTTGTATTTTCTTTTATTAGCTAAACAGATTCACCTAATGCTTGATGAAAACGCATTTATCTTTCTTTAATACAGAAATTAGGATAATAGATGGATTGGGATGAATTGAACCAATAATAGGGATGGTGATGTGGGGTGGGTAGTAGAAAATTACGTTTGACAATGGAAAATAAATAATATATGAGTAGGTCTTGTGTGAGACTGTCTCACGGATCCCATTATGTGAGACGGGTCGGATCGGATCGAACATAATAATTAAGTAATACTTTTATGTGTATTAGGTAATATTTTTCTATATTTCAAGTAATATTTTGTATTATATTATTTATTATATATATAAAATACAAAAGTATTACATGATACATAGAAAAGTATTACATAATATACACAAAAGTATTACATGTTACATGAGGAGAACAGAACACCTGAAAGCCCTAAAGCCCTAGGATCCGCGTGTTTTTTAAGACCCAACCCGACCCAATTCGGGTCATATATCATATAATACAAAAGTATTACCTGATACACATAAAAGTATTATCCGATACACATAAAAGTATTACATATTTTCTTATAGTCTGACTCAACTCAAAACAAAAGTATTACCTGATATATATAAAAGTATTATCTGATACACATAAAAATATTACATATTTTTCGTATGGTCCAACTCAATCCAAAACATATCTTATAATACAAAGTATTACCTAATATATAGAAAAATATTACGTAATACACTCAAACGTATTACATAATTTCTTATATTCGACCCGACCCAACCCGTCTCACAACATGGGATTTATGAGACTGTCTCACCCAAAAATTTGCCATAATATATATACTAGAGTAACGTTAGTAATATGTATAATAGATACGATTTAGTAAGGTTTGTGTTTTCAATAAGGATAAATTTACAATATGAATATGAATATAAATAAAATAAAATTTAGATAGGATAATAAAAAGTAAAAGATTTATGATTAATTTTAATTATATAAAATAATAACTAAAAAATATATAACTTTTTTAAAAATCAAGTCTTATTTATAGTGTCGATACACAAATTTATAAATAAATTAATGTATTATAGTGTACTAATGTATGTATCTAGAGGTTATATATTTCAATTTTTATCATTATTAAAATATAAGAAATGAGTACAGTATATTTAGGAAATAAAGTTTTCATTTTAGTTAAGAGCTAAATTAGGGTAACTATACAATTTATAATAATATAAACTAAAGACAGATTAATTGATTTTAGGACGGAAAATATTGAACCATAAGTTGACATGTGTCAACTTATGGTTTACATTTTAATATATATTAAAGATTAAAGATATATATACATATATATATATATAGTAAAATAAAAATATTTTTCTTTTTATTACATTTACAATAGAAACTCATATCCTTAGTTTTTAGTGATTCATGTATTATATATAGCGATTTTTTTTTTTAAATTGAAGAGTCATATAGGTATGGATTAAATATTTCTAGAATTATGTAAGTCACTTACATATAAATGAATCTTTGCATTTTCCATGTTTACTATATTTATAGGCAATATTGTCCTCATCCTAAAATTAGTATAAATACTAAAGTTTGGCTAACAAACGCATTATTCTAAAGATAACTAATTAATAATCAGTTCCGGTTTGAGAATTTGTTCATTTTTACAGAAACACATCAAAATTATGGATGATATATATATATATATATATATATATATATTTATTTATTTATTTATTTATTTATTTATATATATAATCACTAGGTTTAGATCACGTGGAAGTTGATTAACTTTTTGGATGGTTAGGTTATTAAATTAGAGTCCAAATTGAATTTGAAAACACTAATAATTTTTTTATTAAATTAAATTATGAAGAACGATTAAAATAGATATTACGAAAAATGAACGAATATAAAATTATTCATACTTTTATTGTAGTAAAAGATATAACATAATACATATGTTATGATCATATTAAATTTAAGATTAATGTATGAAATATCATGAATATTTAGTTATAATCATAGTATACCAAAATTTTCAATTAAATGAACAAAATAAACCTTGAAGGTATAATTTAACTGAGAGTTACTTTGAGTTTTTTTAGATTGAAGTAAACAAATCATTTAAACAACAAATTATATAAAATCATTTCACATATAATTAACTGAAATAGAGTTGATGAATGTTTAAAATAGTGGTATCAAAGTTGATAAATGTTTAGTTAATGAAACAATTAACAACAATTTAAAATCCCAAAATTTAAACATTGTAGCTTTGTCGTTTCTACCTTACCCTAATTATTATTATTATTAAATGCAATCTCTAGTCTCCAAAATTTAACATTGAAAATATTTGGAAACCTATTCAAATATTCCTAGAAATCCGGTAGCAAAACTTATTGAAGAAGCCATACAAAGTGAACCAACTTTTTTTCCAAAGATGAATATCATTATTGCTTCCACTTTGACATAATTGTGCCTTTTTATAATTAATTATTTTACATAAAAAATGACATATATTTATTGCATGTAATAAAGGGTAAAGTAACAATTTCAATTTAAAATTCAGGCTAATATTAAATCACATAATTTTATGAATAAAATTATGTAGACATTAAATGTTTGCACCAAACTATTTGCACCCATTTCTCGTAAACTTCACTATTTTGTTCCATAAATGTTAGCTAGA
This sequence comes from Scutellaria barbata, assembly GCA_028654395.1. Lineage (NCBI taxonomy): Eukaryota > Viridiplantae > Streptophyta > Magnoliopsida > Lamiales > Lamiaceae > Scutellaria > Scutellaria barbata. Next base: position 14,981,851 of record CM053651.1, on the reverse strand, counting down.
TTCCTTCAGTTTAAAACGTTTGTTTTATTTATTTAATCGTGGGCAATTTTGATATTTTATAAAATTAGTATATTCAAAATATAACATGGTATTTAATTACTAATTTGAATTGTGTGGGAATTAAAATTTTGAAGCATAAATTTGAAATCCATAATAACAAAACAATTGAATTTTTATTGCTAATATAGATTCAATCTACAACAAATGTGAAATCCATCTAATATCTTACTTTATACTATATAACTTCCAGTAGATTTTATGTAAATTTGAATTTAATCACATAATATATATGATGTCATTTGATCAAATCCTTCATATGAAGCATAGCAATCCACATTTACAACTTCAAAGTCTAAAATATCTCTGTATAATTCGAGGGAGAAAAAGAAAACTAGACACGTTTTCTAAATTATCTAGACCTTTTGTCTCATGATTTAACTGTTTTTTAATAATAATAAATAAAATAAAAAGTACCCATCAGGTGAAAGAATCGTGTGTGAGAATTCTGTTCTCCTAGGCCCTTGCACTTGATTGGTATTGGAAGTTTCATTTCGAATGGAATTAAAAAATAATAAATAATAAAAAATAGACGTAAAAATTCTACACTTTGTTGATAAATATCTTCCATAATGAGTTTCTAAAGCGACATTTTCTGATATATATTTCCCAAAAATAAATTTTTTGTATCTAAAGAAGTTTGTTTTAGTGAAGTTTTTATAATATCTTTATAACAAGTACTCTCCCTCTAATCTCAATTAGTATCGTCCTAAGAAATATAAAAATAGAATAAATATATTTTTAATTAAGAAATTAAGAAATTTACGCTTTAAATTTAAAAAAAAAAAACAAATATCATATCAAACTCTTAATTTTAACTAAGAAATACAAATTGGATAATTTAAGAATAAAGTTGCATAAACTCTAAAAAGATTTTTAATTGCAAATAAAATGATGAGAATTATTTTGTTTTAGAATGTACTTAGGACAAACTTAGAATTGTTGATTTGATGACTATAAACGTGAAGTGATATTTATAACTCAATATATCTTCGTCAATTTTATAATATATTATCCAGAAAACTTTTATTTAGACGGAAGTGTAACCATTTATGTTTATCCAATTTTTGCATGACAATATTTTTCCAATTTTATAGTTGTCTGATCTTTTGAGCTTTTCTTATATAAAACAAAGAAGCTATCCATGTTATTAATTAATAAGTATTAGGTTAAAAAAAAAAAAGGTGTGGGAGAGGGAAAGAGAGAGGAGACAAAGTGGGAGACAATAAAGCGGTTTGGAATCTCGTTGCCGGTTTTTGAACGCGACATCTAACTACCCTACACCCCAACCCCCCCCCCCCCCCCTATACGCCCCTTATATAGTTAAATCTTTTATTTAGATTTTACTTTTTGATTTTATGATATTTTAAAATAATTTTCTGATTTCAAAAAATAATAAATTCTTATTTTTATTATATTTTCGAAAATATCCGTATGTTTTGTATGTTTTTTTCGAAAATATCCCTTTATCAAATGACATTTATATAAAATTTTAAAAAAAACTCAAAAATCAATCATATATGTATATTTATAAAGTCATTTCTTCATTCTTGATAGTTATTTTACTTAATCGGTGGATAGAAACATACTCTGGATCGAAATCGTGAGGAGTACTTCTTAATCATTTCTACCAACTAAAAACCTCAATTCGAATTACTTTTCTATAAAAAAAAATCCTATTAGATAATTTACAGAATCTCTATTACTAAATTGTTACTGACTATTTACGTTTTATTATTGGTAAATGAGTATATTTAACAACAACATTAACGTACACAATATTCTTAAGAATTCAAAAAACTAAGGGTAAAATCAGAATTAGGTGGGATATGCTTAAAAACTAAAAAATTAAGAGTAATATCATAATTTGGTGTAATATACAGGGTATTTTCAATCAATTTTTCCTATGAACATTAGAACATATATATGTATATATATAAACACACGCACACAATTTTGATCAGATATGTATACTAAAATGAATAATTTTTTTAATATTTCTCAGTTTTCATCCATATGTATTAATGTTCACTCGTGCGTCCAATAACAAATGATTAATTAAAGACAAGTATTTAATCAAAATTCATATATATATATATATATATAATTTCTAAATCATTCATTAATTTGCCAACATAATAACATAATTGGAGTCGGGTGATCATGATTCATGAATTTCAAGAACAATCCGAATGTTCCGCGGCAAACTATATTTAATTTTTTTTTATGATTCATGAATTTCTAGAATAATTTAAATGTTTCATAAAAATAAAAAAGAATAATCCGAATATTCCGCAGCAAAGTATATTAATTATTTTTTTTTTATCAAAAACGAATCGTGACTCGTTTTATTAATTATTTTATAACATTTTGGATTGAAATTATACTGGATGGATTGGTTATCTGGTTATAACTTACCAAGATATCGTACTCCCAAAATTTTGACGATCCATTATAATAAAAATATAACATAATTTGTTTATATAGAATATATATTTTAAAAAATATAAAAATATATTCATAGCATTATATTGATGTCTATGGAACAATGACAAATCCATAATTTTTACTCAATGTGTCAACTGATAAAAAAATAATATACAACAATTCTAAAAATAATATCATAAATAAGTGACAATTTAGTACAGTCAATCTATTATTAAAAAAAATTATATTACATAATTTATATTTTATTTTTCATATTTTGAAACTATAGCATAGTAGCTTCATTGTTATCATTTTCAAATACGTCATTGAAAACAATGATTAAATAGTGTATCAGTCATTTGATTGTCTTGTAAATTGAACTTGATGATGTTTATTGTGAAGTTCTTTCTAATTTTTATATGAGAGTTATTTTTCTATAATGCATTATCATTATCCATGAAAGATTAAACAACAAATTGAATTGTAAAATAACATTATATTAAATTAATTAGTATAGAAATTATAAACCAACATTTAAATTATCAACAATTCTAACTCAAATCTAATAATTCACATATTAATAGTTATATTATCAATGATATAATAAAAAAATTAAAATTAATATTTTGTATAGCCTCTTCAAACTTCATTAAGTCAAAAGAATGAATATATTATATACTCCATACTAATTGATAATCAAATCAACTAAACTAAAATACTAATTGATAATCAAATCAACTAAAATAAAATCACCAATCAATGAAGAAAAAGGAGATAAGAAGTTTGAATGAAGAATTTATCTTAAAATTCTGAAAATTTGTTCTCCAATGAGAATTTGATAGTATTAGATTAAAGCTAATTAATGTACATATTTTTCTTACCTTGAGTCTTGTAACTCAAATTGTATCCTACTTTTATATAGGTGTAAATTGTGTGGCAGCTTGAGAGTGTAGATTGTATGACAACTTGGGTTCGAACCTAAGAGTGTAAATTGTATGGCAACTTGAGTTCGAACCTGAGTAACACAAGTTTTCTAATTTTTATTGTCTCACTCACCCAAGTTTATTAAAAAATGTATATATTTTTCTTTTTTAAATAAAAATATAAAATAATACAAAATATTTCCATATTTTTAAAAAATCTCAAGGTGGGCCAATGTGGCCCCCCTTAGACCCCGTATAGGTCCGTCACTGCTATGGAATAACAATTATTTATCTTTCTGGTCATGTATTTGATCTAATTGGAGACAAAATATCCGCTACTTACAATCCAAACTCATTTTTCACAAGCTAATTTATATGAGTTATGCATAGATAGATGGGACACATATTATATATTCCAACTTAATAACATGTTTTTAAACGGCTATTTGTTACTAATATATAGTAATTCAGAAATATTTTCTGATCTAACATTAAAAAAAAAAAATCTTTGAATTGATTCTCCATACCCTAATAATTGTTAACAAATATTCTATATAAATTAGAAACATTTTCAAATTAGATGAGAATAAAAGAACAAGTGATAAATGAAAATATATGAAACGTAACCATAATTGCATAAGAACCGTAATTGGCACGCTCTCTCGTCCTAGAAACATAGAATGATGCAGAAAAAACCCAATCATCAAATCACATGATATGACATACATTAACTTTTGGTAGCAAATTGGCATCACCATCATCATCATCATCATCATCATCAATTCATCATCTTCATCAACATCCACATTATGGTGGTACCATAATAATGTTGCCTCTTTGTTCCTACGTCATCCTCTTGTCATCATCATTGTCATGCCCATGGCTTCAACAAGCATGTGCACCTCCCACCCACCCCTTCTATTCATGCACCCTAAAATACCAACTCAATTAAGTATTAAATTATGATATTTTGCTATAGGGTTAATTTCAAAGCCAACATGAAAGTATAAAAAATGCAACGTAATTTTTTTTTTTTAAATCTTGATTTTTTCGATTACATTCTAATATAACATTTAGTCCTTTTTTCTGAATAAAGTCGAAATTTTTATTTGAGTTTTGGTGAAATCAAGCTTTAATGGAATGAAAATTAGTCATAAAGTTGATTTGAGACTTTGGTCAAGTTTGAAATGTAAAGTGTTATTCTATTCAATTTGACATTGGTCGAAAAATGGCCTAAATATTACATTAGATTAGCAATTTAGAAAAAATTGTGAACTTTGATGTGTAATTGAAAAAAAAATTATATTATAAATTGTAAAACATTCATATTTTAGGTTGATTTTTGTTCTGATAGGCATACATATCCCAAAATTACAAAACACAACCCAAAATTTGTATTTTTATACCTTTTATTGGGAAAAAAAAAAAAAAAAGAAAAAGGAAAGTATGTTTACTAAGTTTTGAAGTGTATAATCAATAAGAAAACTACTAGGCGATAAAGGATAAAGGTATGGAGTGATAGACCAATATTTTCCTACGTAGTCCAACCCTATTCTGAATATTACAATCAATAGGTATCCAATAGGCCAATATTTTGGGTTATTAGGCCCATCAAGTCATTTGGGTTGCACAAAATAGGCCTAGTTTTTTCAGGTCAAAGAATAAGGATATAATTAGATTTTATTTTTTTAAAAGATCAAATTAGAATTGTCACCCATCATTTTTATTATGAAGATGCACAAAAGTCCTTTTGTAATATGAACATTTCTTTCAGAATTTTGTAAACAAAGAAACTCGCGACAATTAATTTCTATTGTTTAAACCACATTTCTGAATTATAACCTGTAATCATATAGAAGAGAGAAACAATATTAGATAAATATGTACATACTCGATCAAATAATGCATTTATTTAGGTTTAACTTTAGACCTAATCTAAAAAATCCAACTTCACAATCTCTGCATCACTTCGTAGTCTTATTGAGATCGGTCTAACATATTTTTTTTATCGAGAAAAGTTATTTGCACTTACATGGGCACATTTCCCAGTTGAGGAAAATATAATTACCCTATATATATATATATATATATATATATATATATATTGGTATTGAAAAAAAAAAAAACAAAAAGTTTGAAATGCATGAGTAACTCGATTACGAATTTTTCGATTCACGAAACGATGGAGCTATGAGCCATAACCATGTCGTAGATGGTAGTTTCGATACACGGTTCATGAACTTGTGCTTTCGATTAATCATTGGTTTAATTGCTGTTACTTTTAATTTTTTCTTTCCATATACTTTTATTTTTCTATTTATTTAACGAAATTCGTCTTATGTCTTGTACTTTTAAGAGTTTTAAGAATCAAGAAATTTAAAATTTTAAACTTTTATTTTGTCAAGCTAAAAACTATTGTTAAGAATGAATAATTTTAATCAAAGAAAATAGTTATTGAATGAAGTTTGAAATTTCGAATTTCAAACTATAGTAGCATTAAATATATAATAGGATTAAATAGTATTAAAAATATTATTAAATTTGTAATTAATTTAATAACATAATATAAAGAAATGCATTAAAAAGTTTATATATAAATTAAATTTGTATCTAACTACTTCAGTAAAATTCAATCTATTTGATTTTAATTTTGGTTCTTCAGTTTGATACAATTTGTATTTCAAATAAACTTGAAGCGATTCGTTTCGAATAAAGTCCAATAATCAACATACATTTATGGATTTGGGGTTCTTTTGGTTTCAAATTCTATATTGTTTGCTAATCTTTGAAACTCATGCTTACCCTATGAGAAAATGTTGGTCCAGAAAAAAAAAAACATTAATGGTGTATTTTAAACATAATATGTAAATTTATATATCAAATGTTAATTTGTATTTTTATTTTTGGTATTAATTAAACGTAATTTTTAATTTAAGTAGTCAAAATAATTGATATTCTAATATGTATTTTGCTTGTCAATTAGAAGTTGTCATAAGATAACATGTTGCAAATATTATTTTGATAATTACTGAATTAAATATAAATAAACAACACTATGCTCATGTTATTTACTTTTCTTAGGTTGAGATATTTTTGGATCTAAGAAGACCATTGTCCATGACTTGACATGACTTATGTCGAGGGAAAAGTTTTTACGATCTCAGTATTTTATTTAAAAATATCTTAAAGTACCAATTTTTTTTTTTCCTCAAATACAAATAAAATGATACACAGCATATAAATATGTACAAGCGGGCCGTGCAAGCCCATTGGTAATATAAAATTCTATCTTAGTAATAACTAATTAGGCCTTTATTATAAATAAATGGTTTAGGTCCACTAATATTGGGCCTCAGCTGAAGAGTGAGGCCCAATTATTTAATGGGCCCAATTTTATAAAGTGATGTTTAACTTCAAACTCGGATCCTCATACTTGTACTAATAAACTTAAATATGGAATTTTTTTTTAAAGATCTAAAGTATGACTTAACATTCTATTCTATGCATTTATAGACTCTATTTGGATGATAGTTGGGAAAACTAGGGATTCATGAGGGGGTATGATATTCTTAGAGAAAAAAATCACACAATTTTATTTTTTAATCTTTAAAGTTTATAAAATGTGGAGTATTTAACACGATGACAATTTTCAGATAATACTACACTTTATATAGTATCTATTTTTCATCCACACATTAATATGTGAATACGTATATTTATAAATAATATTAGTATTTTGTTATTTCAATCTTGTATAATATAAATAAACAATATCGAACGTATAATTGAGGGCATTGTTAAATATCACATGCATTTCAGTCCCCACCGACATGTTTCTTGCAAAAAAAAAAAACAAATTGCAAACAATTAGGACAACAGTTTATTTTTTCAAAACATGTTATGTGTGAATGGGAAAAAAAAAATTAAAAAAAATGAAGAAATGAGTGGAAGTATTGAAAATTAGAAAGTAGCTGGATTTTAAGAATTGCCAACACAGCATGAAAGGGCAATAATGAATGGTGCAAGTCATTCATCTTATCCACTCCATCGATAAAGTAAAATTCCCAACATGATATATTTTCACAAATAATATATTCAATTATTTATTTTCAAAAATTAATGCATATTTTGAATTGATCCTTCAGTATAGTTTAAACTCGTTTAAACTCCAAATAAGACTCGAGTAAGTTCGTAAATAAGAAATATATTTAATAATAAATTTTGGGTTTGATCTGATAATGAACAAATTACATTTATACTATCAAAAACTCGATTCATCTTGATTGAATTACGCTCCTGATTTTGAGTTATCAAAAAACACATTATATATATAACCTATTAATAATATTCACACTGTTGATAATTCAGTAATTAAATATAAAATGAAATATCATTTATATCGTTAAATATAAGTAGTAGTATTTGCCCCAAAAATGCATGTAAAGTTCTGCATGCCATTGATTGTGAAGTCGTTCAACTTTTAGAATTAGAAAGTGGTTCTATTTTTAAAAAAAAATGATAATAAAAGAAGCATTTAAGAGTTGGAGTGGATTAGTGTAACACGATTCTAGGCATTACTGATTACACACTAATTAGAGTTAATTAACTTTTTCCTTTCTAAAAATGGAAGTTGCATGGTCTCATCACTAAAATATTTGAATCTTTGAATCTAATGTTCCTCCGTGACAAAATAAATATTATTTTAATTCCAAAAATTTTTATATAAAAATAATTATCATTTCAAGAAAAAATTGTTCATATTTTAGCAAAGTTGCCTATATTTACTTTTAAAAATTAAATTATATAAAAAATGATTGTTTAAAATTGACGTTTACTAATTAATTGTATTTAAATAAGGATAGATCAATCTATTATTAATTTTTTTAAATTTATAATTTTAAAACCAACATTTATTTTGAGACATGGGAGTATATGAAAATTAGCCGCAAATTTCAAAGACAATAATTAATCATATAACACACCTATCAGAACAACCTACTAAACTCAAGACAACAGATCCATAGAAAAAACTGACACGAAAATTTCCAAAGTTTATAATATTAATTATTACCACTTGAATTAAGTGAGATGTATAAAAATTAACATTTGCGTGTGGAGTGAATATTCAGTTCATCTGTTCATGGTTTCTTTATAATCAACAATGCTAATACTATGATTAATTAAAATAAATAACGTGTTACAAATTATCGTCCAAAATTTAGTCTTGTTAATCAACAACTAGCATCACAAGTATAATGTTAAATTCAACGAATTTACAACCATTATTGTGGTTCCCTTAGCAATCCTTTTCTTGACTAAAATTTTATTTTAATTACTGAAATCCCAAATTCAGATCCCCACAATTTATAAGGAATATTTTGTGATATTTGTGTTAAGAAGAATTGTACAATAAATACAAGTACAATCTAAGACTAAGAGATACAACTCTCGATGTAGGACATTCAATGTAAACCTATAAATAAAAGATTATGTTATCTCAATACGCCCCCTCAAGATGGAGCACCATTAATAACACCAATCTTGTCCATGAGAAGTTTCAGTCGAGCATTAGTTAGAGGCTTGGTGAGTGCGTCGGCTAATTGATCAGCTGTCGAGACATGAGAAACTCGTAACTGAGAAGACTTAACCAGGTCACGAACAAAGTGAAATCAATCGCAATGTGCTTCATGCGTGAGTGAAACACAGAGTTGGAGCATAAATAGGTGGCCCCAACATTATCACAATAAATAACCGGTGAGATAGGGATGGACACATCAAGTTCATGAAGAATGGAACGAGTCCACTGAAGTTCTGCTGCAGCAGAAGCAATAGAACAATACTCAGCTTCAGTGGAGGAGTGTGCAACCGTACGTTGTTTTCTAGAAGACCACGAGATCGGATTAGAACCAAAGAAGACAACATAAGCGCTAATAGATGTACGGTCATCACTATCACCAGCCCAATCAGCATCAGTGAAACAATGAAGAGATAGGGGAGAATCAGATCGTAAAACAATTCCAACATCGCGAGTGCCATTAAGATATCGTAAGAGATGTTTCACAGCTCCCCAATGAGTAATGGTGGGAGCATGCATGAACTGAGAGAGTTTATTGACAGCAAAGGCAATGTCGGGACGTGTGAACTGCATGTACTGGAGACTCCCTAAAACTTGACGATACACGGAGGCATCAGCCAGTGGAGTCTCGTCAGATAACCTGAGGGAGGTGGTAGTAGCTAAAGGGGTCTGAACTAGCTTGACAGTAAGCATATTGTGTCGAGCAAGAAGATCAACTACATACCTCCGTTGAGACAGAAAATAATGCTTAGAACTGTGAAGAACTTCGATTCCCAGAAAGTATGATAATGGACCAAGATCCTTGATCGAGAAATGAGAACCAAGTTCTGTAACCACACGTTGTAGAAAGACTGAATCACTGTCCGTAAGTATAAGATTATCCACATAGACCAAGAAATAAACAAGAACACCATCCTTTTTGTAAACAAATAAGGACTCGTCAGACTTCGTATGACAGAAGCCAAGTGTGGACAAGAATGAACGTAAGACATTGTAACATGTTCGTGGTGCCTGTTTAAGACTATAAATAGATTTTCGGAGCTTGCAAACATAGGATGGGAAGTTCTTATCAGAAAACCCTGGAGGTTGAGACATGTAGACGTCATCATAGAGAGTACCATGCAGAAATGCATTATTTACGTCAAATTGACGTAGAGACCAGCTACGAGAGATATCAATACTCAGCACAAGATGGACTGTAGCAAGCTTGACAACAGGACTACATGTTTTAGAATAGTCAACCCCAGGACTTTGATGAAAACCTTTAGCAATAAGACGAGCCTTGAATCGGTCTATAGAACCACCTGATTTGTATTTTATTCTGAAAATCCACTTACACCTAACAACATTTTGAGTTGACTCAGGAGGTACTAAATCCCAAGTCCCATTTCGAAGGAGAGCATTAAACTCATCGGACATAGCCTCTCTTCACCGGTTATCAGACAATGCCTGAGAGATAGTAGAAGGTTCAACCTCAGATTCAAGAGAAGAAAAGAGGTAATACCTGGGATTGAGTTTGTGTATGTTGTTCCGTGACCGAGTGACCATAGGGTGCTGAGCAGGAGCACGATTTGGCAAAGGAAGTCGTTGGGGGTAGCCGGAGGTGGAGCTGAAAGCAAAGATGTGTCTTTCACGGGGTGTGGTACTGGAAGTGGACAGATATTAGCAAGTTCAGATGAATCCGGAGAGATAGGCAAAGATGTGGTAAATGGAAAAACAGTTTCAACAAATTCCACATGCCTTGAGGTGAAGACCTTGTTTGTGGTGGGATCAAAGTACAAATATGCATTTTGGGTTAGAGAGTACCCAACAAAGATACATGAAGTTGATCGATTTTCTAACTTGTGAGAGGAGTATGGTCGAAGCCAAGGATAACATTGACAACCAAAGACCCGAAGTTTGGTGAGATTGGGTGATTGATTTAGTAATTTTTCGTAGGAGGAAAGCATGGATAGATCGATTTTAGGAAGACGATTTATTAGATACGTAGCAGCGGACATAGCGTAAGGCCAAAAAGAAAGCGGCATTGAAGCTTGATAAAGTAAAGCAAGACCAGTATCAACAATGTGGCGATGCCGTCGTTCAGAGGCTTCATTATGTTCAGGAGTGTGTGGAGGAGTTGTGAGATGAGTAATGCCCTGAGATTGTAAATGCGAGCGTAGAGCAATAAATTCCCCCCATTATCAGTATAAAGGGTAACAATCTTAGTTTTGAAATAGTTCTCAACTAAGGATTGAAAAGTAAGAAAGGTTGCAAGCACATCGGATTTGCGTTTTAGGGGATACAACCAAATGTATTTACTGAAGTGATCAATGAAAACAACATAATACTTAAACTCATCATGCGATAAAATAGGAGAAGTCCAAACATCCGAATAAATAATGTCAAGTGGTTTAACAGAACAAATATTAGAATCAGCAAATGGCAATTTATGGCTCTTAATACAGTGGCAAGAGTCACATGCAAAACTAGACAACTTATGAGATGGAATTTTATTGCGAGACAAGATAAAGTTCAAAATCTTAGCCGAGGGGTGGCCAAATCTAGCATGCCAAATAGAAACAGGTTGTCTGACTGAAACAATGGCGGTGGGTTTAGGAGAAACACACACTTTTGCTGGCCACAGATAGAGCCCATTAATGTGTGGACCTCGAAGAAGAATGCCCCCCATACGACTGTCCTTCAGTTGAAAACCAGAATCAGAGAAAACCACATCAACATCATTAAATCGACATAGGCTAGAAACTGAAATCAAATTTTTGGCCATTTTGGGAACCAACAAAACATCATTGAATTGTAAAGATGGAAGACCAGAAAAATGCAAGAAGCCAATATTAGCGATTTGTACATTGGTACCATCACCGATGATTATATCATCACGTCCATTGTATGGTGCATGCATTGAGAGGTTCTGAAGATCCGCTGTGATGTGGTGAGACGCACCAGAATCAAGGATCCAATCTGACTCAGATGGTGCTGAAGCTGCATTGTGAGCAGATATGGAGATGTATATGCAGGTGAAGGTGGCGTGCTATTCGTTGGAGAAACAGGAACCGATTGAAAATCAGGGCATTTATGAGCGGTGTGACCTGTATAACCACATAACTGACACTTTCACAAATAAGGTTTGTGACTACTACCTGAAGAATTCTGTTGTTGACCAGTAGACCCATAAGGACGATTCTGACCAATAGACGGCTGCCTGAACATGGGTTTTTGTTGTTGCTTGGATTGGTGAGGTGAAGCAGCCCTCGAGAAGAATCAGATTTTCTTGAGAAGAATGCAGTAGTAGGGAGATTACGGGTGTTGGTTGGACGAGACACAATCTGGGCTTCAGTAGTGAGGAGTTTTTCGTGAAGCTCATCAAAAGAGATTGATGATTCATGGGCTTGAATATCATTAGATAATTCACGATAAGAGTCATCCAAACCATTCAATACCTTTAAAGCAAGATCTTCAGGATCGGTGGCCACCCCGAGTAAGGCAAGTTCATCAACAGTACTTTTTATCTCCATCATAAAATCAGTAATCGACTTGGAGCCCTTGGTGGGATTGTGTAATTTATTCTTGAGAGCCAGTATACGACCACAAGAAGCTTTACCATAAGTATTCTGCAAAATTTCCCATGCATCACGAGAGGTTTTTGCTGCAGTGATAAAAGAGATTAACGATGGGGTGAGGGAACCAATTATGGCAGATAAAATCATTTGGTCCTGGTGAACCCAGAGAAGATGATCCGGATTAAGGATATATGCAGTCGAGTCAGATGCTGTGACAGTGGGAGAAGGGCATGGACGACTGCCATCAACAAATCCATAGAGATTGTAGCCAGTGAGGAGAGTTCGAAATTGAAAACTTCAGGCCATGTAGTTCGTGGAAGAGAGTTTGAGAGGTGCTTACGCTGATACATTGAAGGCAACAAAGGAGTCTGTAGAGGTATTGGGGTTCGCCAACGGAGTCATGACAGGAGAAATCGACGGCGAAGGAAATAGTTTTAGAGTTTGCAGAAAGGAGGATCGTAGGGCGTTAGCCAAATTTTGCTCTGGTTACCATATAAGAAATATTTTGTAATATTTGTATTAAGAAGAATTGTACAATAAATACAAGTACAATCTAAGACTACACTGCAAGAAAAACGCACAACGACAACGGTTATTAACCGTTGTCGTAGCCAGATTTCAACCGTTGTGGAAGATGGCGTTGTCGTAGACCCCATCTTCCACAACGGTTAATAACCGTTGTAAATGGCCAAATTAACCGTTGTCGTAGATGCTGTTTTCGTTTTCCACCACAACGGCTATTAACCGTTGTCGTAGATATCTACGACAACGGTTGGCACAACGGTAAGTGCTGTCTTCAAGTCATCTGCCACGTCAGCGCCACGCCATCCGCTACGTCATCAGGTCAACACCAAGTCAATGCCACATCACCCGCCACGTCATCATAGTTGTCCACGTCACCTGCCACATCAGCGCGAATAAATTTGTGTTGCTTGAGATTCGAACCCGCGGCCTCTTGTTGGAGGTGAAACCACTTGGCCACCAACATTTATGTGTTTATATTCCACATGCATTTCTTTTATTAACTAATTTCAAAAATTCTCAATTTTACAACGGTTATTAACCATTGTCGTAGACATCTACGACAACGGTACAAAAAAACCGTTGTCCCAACCGTTGTCGTAGATGTCTACGACAACGGTTAATAACCGTTGTAAAAAATCGTTGTCGTAGACATCTACGACAACGGTAAAAAGAAACCGTTGTGCCAACCGTTGTCGTAGATGTCTACGACAACGGTTAATAACCGTTGTAAAAAACCGTTATCGTTGTGTGAAATTTTTTCGCACAACGACAACGGTACAAAAAAAACCGTTATCCCAACCGTTGTCGTAGACATCTACGACAACGGTACAAAAAAACTGTTGTAAAAAATCGTTGTCGTTGTGCATTTTTTTCGCACAACGACAACGGTTTTTCGAAAAACCGTTGTAAAAGATGTCTACGACAACAGTTTTTCGAAAAACCGTTGTAAAATTAGTGTTGTTGTTTATCATTTTTCTTGTAGTGCTAAGAGATACAACTCTCGATGTGGGACAATCAATGTAAACCTATATACAAAAGATTATATTATCTATTATTTCACTAGAAAATGAAATAATGAACATGTCTAAGCTAGCTTGATGTCTTAACATACAACTAATTACAACTAATGTGGAAGAAAATGTCGCTTCAGACCTTCTATTATATTTTAGTATTTTACTTTATGCTGATTGTATTTAATATATGTCATATGTTAATTAATGATGTTATCATATGATGTGTAGTAATTATTTTGAAATGAGAAATATAAGATAGAGGCAAATAAAAAGTATTAGGTGGAATATATATCGTTGACATGTAATTAATTAAAATTGTGGACTGCAAAAATTCTGATTGCAGTGGAATTAAAAATGATTATTCAATTTTTTTTTTAAGTTTCAAATTTAAGTAGCAAGTTTAAGCAGGTTTTGGATCTCGACATACATTAAACTTTTGGAACATTTTGTAGATTTCGAGAAAAATATGAAAAAAAAAAAGAGGGAGTGGGTGAAAGATATTGAGAAAAAATGGATCTCATGCACTTTTTACCATGTGCACCAAATTAAGGTCACAATAATTAAAGGGATAGGGGCCCAAAATACCCTAATTTATATAGGGGTGATTATTTTGTACCCTAATTGATATAGTGTGTATCTTTTCTACCCTAATTGATATAGTTTGGTTGTTTTTTACCCCTTTTTTTGACTTTTACACAAGACATGATTGATCACTTGAATGTACTAATCATTGATGCATGTGACTTGTGAATAGTGTATGTTTTTGTTGTTTATATTGCATTTTTACTTTATATTGCATTTTTACTTGCGGATCTTTCATTTCATCTCAACATACTACAAGTGAACAATTTTTTGCATTTGTAAAAATTAATTGCCGTGAAGAGATATCAGGTAATTTTTTTGCCCTAATTTTTTTCCTCAAATTTTGATAAATATGTTTGAAAACCCTAATTTTGGTTGTAAAGGCAATTTTGAAAAATGTTTAAGGTGTAAACGGCAATTTGACACTAATTGCCGTTTACCCCTAAAATTTTATTAAAATTGCCGTTTATCCATATATAGGTGCAAAATAGGTTGTAAATGGAAATTAAAGGATTAAAGGCAATTTTCGAAAATTTTTAAGGGGTAAACGGCAATTTACAATAATGGCCGTTTACCCCTTTATTTTTTGGAAAATAGCCGTTTAACCCTAATCTTGGGGGTTAAACGGCAATTAATTATGTTTTATGGGTTAAACGGCAATTAATGAATTTTTTGAGGGTTAAACGGCAATTAGGGTAAATTGCCGTTTAACCCTAATTTTTTTTTTAAAAAATTGCCGTGTAATACCCTAATTATTGTGAAAGGCTAAAAACGACAATTTTTTACGAAAATGTAGATTTAAACAATAGAAGTGTCAGTGTTTAGAATAATGAAGCAATAGACAACAGTGAAACAACCACAGTTTCAGTGAAACAACCACACTTTCACTGAATGAACCACACTTTCACTGAATATGTTGTTCTAGAATATAATTAAGCACTTTATATCTTCGACTGCATTTCGTTGTTTGAAATTAATTTTGCACTGCATACTGACGAATTTATTTGGTTAGACTCGAATTGTGAAGAAGAAAATGAGTTTGAGAGTTGTTAATATTTGGTTTGGAGGTCATTGGCAAGGCTTAGAGTACGTAAATGGTTATCGAGAGGTGATTTATCTTCAAAGAATCACATTTTCTGATTTACTAGACGGTGTTTATGGAGTTGTACATGCAGACATGAATTGTTGGGGATATGTGATCCACTCGTTAGTGGAGATGAAGGAAAGAGTTAGAAAGATCAAAATAAAGAATGACTCTGATTTGGAAAGAATGTTATGCATATCTGGAGACGATCTTGTTGTTTATGTCTCCCTTCGAAGGATGGATGTTGGAGTATTCGATCCTGTTGTGTCAAGTACAAGTGATAATTACAGCGCTGGTGGTTTTTCGACCGAGACCCGTAACGTAGGATCCTCTTATTCAGCGCAAAATAATACCGTTGATGAAGTATTTGATCCGGCCCGTCAAAGTGTTTGTTGGGACACAGGTCTCGGGTTAAATGTGCAGAAATCGGACCCTCATACGACCTTCAACTTGGAGAATTCAAATGTTCCCTTTGGGTTGAAAAATGACGAAGCTTTTTATGCAAGATGGGGTATACCTAATTAGAACGATGAGACCTACGGTAGATCAACAGGTGATGAGAATTGGATGGGAGGCCCGTCAAAAGGAAAAATTGCAGCTGAAACGTGGTCACCTTGGCCATCCGAAAGCGGTCGGGTAAACTATGGAGGATTCAACTTTCTAGACTTAAACGTGCCTCCGACATCCTATACTGGAAACGTAGAATGTCCTCCCGAAGAAGATCCATACACGTATGATTACGAATGAGGACAAGAATGGCGTGAGGATCGGCACCACTGGGCAGGTACTTTTAAATAGTTGTCACATATGAATTTATTATACGTATGAAATAATTGAATAATTGTTTAATTATACCTTCTTGTAGGTTCGAATACCGGAGACGATCATGTCGAGACGACAGAACCGGACGAGATAATCAGTGACTTCGAGATGGATGAAGAAGATGAGGCCATTTTGGATCAGGAGCAGCGAGAGGCATATCAGGATTTTCTAACGTACATATTGAGATCTGAATGGAGCATCTCCGATATTCCACCATTCGAGCCGCCCGCTTCTTCAGATTTGGACAATAACAACCCAGAGCCGAGCGGTCTTAAAAAAGGTGCCACTTTTTCCACCAAGGCTGAACTGCAGAACAAAGTCGGGTTTTACCACTTGGAGAATCGAGTTGGATATAGAGTGGAAAAGTCGGACACTAAGAAATGGTATGTGCGATGCAAACAAAAAGATTGTCCATTCAAGCTCCATGCACACCAGAAATATGGTATTTGGAAGATCTCCACAATAAAGTTGCCTCACAGTTGTAGCTATGATCTGGAAACATCTGCTCCAAGGCGACTTCCATCTGTGTTGATCGCAGAGTACTACGCTGATAGGCTACGAAATGATAATTCGGTGCTGAATCCTCAGGGCATCATCGAGGAAATGAACCATCGGCATGGTTTGCAGCTCACTTACAGGTTTGCATTAACAGCAAAACGTCGTGCCATGCAGCTCGCGTATGGTGACCCGAAGAGCTCATTTTCTATGCTTCCATCCTATTTAGAGGTCTTGAAAGAAACCAATCCAGGATCTTACACTGCTCTGGAAACTTACAGTAATGGAAAATTTAAGTATGTGTGTTTTGCTCTGGCCGCCTCCATTAATGGATTTCGTCGATATTCACGACCTGTTGTAGTAGTTGATGGGTGTCATTTAAAAGGTCAGTATAAGGGAATTGGATTTGTGGCGGTGACGAAGGATGGAAACGATCAGATTTTCCCGTTGGCAGTCGGGATTGGAGATATAGAGAATGATGAGTCGTGGACATGGTTTTTGGGTCATGTGCGAAATGCCTTCGGATGCCCAAATGAGCTGCTTATCGTATCCGATCAACATAAAAGCATCGCAAGTGCCATCAGTAGAGTCTATCCAGATGCGTCTCATGGTTTATGTTGTTTCCACCTCCAACAAAATCTCGCGAAGCATGGTTCACATCTTGTGGGGATTTTCAAAAAAGCGGCATACTGTTACGACGATCAGCTTTTCAAGAAGTATGTTTTATAAAAGAATGTACTTATTTATTTTCTACACCTTTTTTGTTATCTAACATATCGAACATCTCAGGTACATGACGTTGCTTGTAGAAGCAAATATCCAAGGAGCACTGGATACATTGAGCAATGCAAAAGCTGAGAGATAGTCTCGGGTGAAATGTCCCGTGCGAAGATTTAACTTCATGACCTCTAATGCCGCCGAGACATGGAATGCTCGTCTTCTTTGGGCTCGGAAGCTACCAGTGTGTTCCTTCTTGGAGTGTGCAAGACGAATTCAAGAAAAGTGGTTTGTCGAGAGAAGGACGGTCGCTGAGGAAAGGGAAAATGAGCTGACAAAGGCTGCACATGATAGATTAGTTGACGCCGTGCGGCGGGGATGAGAAATGCATGTAGATAAGCTGGGTAAATACAAGTTCAAGGTGGTGGAAGGTAGAAAAAATTGGGTTGTCGAGCTCAACCATCAGAGCTGTACATGTTCAGTGTTCCAAAATGACTTGATACCGTGCGCCCACGCATGTGCAGCAATCAGGTAATTATTATGATTGGCAGATTAAATATTTCTGTATTAATTTAACTCTGTTAATTAATTTTTCCTCATCATACAGTTTTTCGAAAGAAGCAGTGACGTCTTACGTTGGCTCGTACTACACCACTGAGTCACTCAGAGGAATGTGGGCTGGTGAGGTTTGCCCTGTACCCGATCCACAAGATTGGGTCATATCTGATGACGTTCGAAGCATTTTTTGTCTTGCACCTGATCGATCAAGACAAGCCGGCCGGCCGAGAAGAAGTCGGATATCTAGTTTTGGAAGTCAACGAGCACCAGGAACATGTGGCCGGTGTGGCGGCACTGGACACAACAGAGCTACGTGCACAAATCCCATGCCGCCCGTTCAGCCAAGCGAGATTGATGATCTAGCTGGTGATACAGATGAGATTCCAACAGACGGACGTACGAAGCAAAGAAAAAAGAAACAATGCTCATTGTGTGGATCAGACAGTCATACGAGAAGAAAGTGCCACTTATACGGCAGTTCTTTTACTTTGTAGTAGATTATGGAATATTTTGTGAACCTACTTTGTTGTGAGGACGATCGAACATGAGGACGATCAAATATGAAGGCCAATATTGAAACAGTGCTCATAGAATGCCATCTGAATAAAATTCTGACATCTACATGTCATAAAATGAATAAAGACAATACATCATCCGAAAATACATAAAACAGTGAAATGAAAAATCGAAACAGGCTAATCGGCCATATCTTCAGCCGTGATGGTGCTCTCATCAGAGGAGTATCTGAAAACTGTCAACGCCATCTGCTGCCGTGCTCTCGTGAGACCCAACCGAAACAAATGGCTAGGCCACTCAAGTGTCAGTGCACTCTCGACGGCCATGAGGGCAAAGACACCGCATGTGTGGTCCTCGTGCTGCTCGTAACATAATGCATCAGAGCAGGACGAAAGCTCCAACTCGTCATCCAAAGGCTGCATCGGAGTACCCTCATTGGCCATCATGTCGTAGAAGCCTGTGTGTTTCAGCAAGGCAGGTATAACACGTCTAATGGGTATCGTCTGCCGATAACGCCTCTGCTCCTTGTTCTTGTCCCATGTCCAATGCAGGCTGTCGAAGAGTACTAATTTACGAGCACGCAGAAAAATGGAGCAAGCCACCCAGTGCCCATCCAGATTCATGACGGTGACGAGCTGTAAAATAATGCCGATCGAACATTTAGCATTTCAAAATGGTTGCTCCAACAAATCAAAAGTATACGAAAATTATTATTTGACCAGTAATAGGGACTTACATTTTTTGGCTTCTTCCACCAGGGCTTCACATGTCGCCATTTGGGCTTTTGTCCCAACACGTACGGGGCAAGTTGATCCAGGAGCTCCGGTGCAAAAGTCTCGTTGGTCGGACCTTTATACTTCTTGTAATCCGACTCTCCTCGATGAGTGACGTTCCACACCTCCTGACAAGCACTCTGCATTACAAAGTTCAAATATTAATCACTAGGCAGGTATATGGATACATATATCGAAAATGCAATAAAGGGTGATGTTTATACTTACAAAAAAGTGGACGTCCAACACCTGGTACTTGTGAGCATTTTCCTCGTGGACCCGAATCCCTGCAAACAGTGCATTGCTCTGCATAATCCCCAAGTACGAGTCGAGATGCTGACATAAAACAAACGGTCAAATGTAAAAATATAGTAATAAGCAAGCAAAAAAATACATTCAAGTGATGAAAAAATACCTCATGGGTCATGTCCGCCAACGGATCCAAAAACGAGCTGAAGAAATCATGCCCAACACCATATCCAACTCCGACATTACGCCTGCAAAAACATGTGCCATGTCAATCACTGGACATAATCACCCTGCTAACGTAAATTAGAATATCATACGATTAATGAAGTACGACTTACATCTCATAGGCTTGCTTCTTCTCTGCCGCCAGGAGTCCTGCCTCAATGTATTTCTCCAGGTCAGCTTGCTTCAGACTCGGTCTACGTGCAGATCCATGGACGAATGGACTTCGAACATGTCGAGACGGAGCTCTCTGTCGTACAAGACGAATGCCGGCAGTCGTCTCGGGAATCCCAGCAATGGAGGATCCAGCATAATCACTAGTAGAATCTGGTGACTCTACGTCAAAACCGGTGCTGGGTCCTGCCTGAACCGGGGCCGCCCAAGTGCCCATATCAAATGGCACTGGAGTAGGATCCCAACCTCGATGACTGCCGGGCGGCTGAGCGTACGGAGTCTGTGAATAATGAGAACCACCAGCATGGGGATAGTAGGAGGCATGATATGATGGCCGGTGGCTGAAGAATGCTCTGAGCTCATCACCAACGATCTCCGGTATGCGCAACTCCAGCCTCTGCGTCTTCTCCCTCACTGCGGTCTGCACCAAGTCCTGAACCTGGCCCTGTACATCTGTATACTGCCGATCATAATGGCCTCGCAAGTCTGTGAACTGCTCATCGACATGGCCTGACAAATCTGTGATACGACGATCAACGTAAGACCGCAACTGGTCGATCTGAGTACCAAAAAAACCAGTGAGGCGCTGAAACAGCCCATCTTGATCGGAGCTCTGAGGTGGGTACGAAGGCTCTGGCGGTACAAAGTCGGAAGGAGGAATGTAGCTGATCGGCGAGGCATCCCGATACGGCTCATATCCATGCTGCTCGGCGTACGGCTTCTCGAAAACTGGGTCGGGCTGGCCGGTGGGGTGCTCCTCAGGCTGCTCATGCCCAGGATGCTCATGCCCATGCTGCTCGGCCTCCTGTTGCTCGAAACTATGACCGAAGTCTCGAACCGGGTGCTCCTCAGGAGGCTCGCTCGGAGGCATCGGTGGTCGTCTGGACCGTATGGTCCTCGATCGCCGAGCAGCTCCACGCTGCCTCGTGGATGGACCGGGTGCATCCTGCTCAGGTGCAGGAGCTACAACCGTCGTCGGAGGACGACCACGCCTTCGTGGTGCAGCTTGCACGCCCTCATTCAATGAGTGATCAATATTCTGCCAATACGGCTGACAAATCTCCTCGGCTGTAGGAATGAGGGACTCGACGCCGTCAACCTACATAAAACGTCTGAAACATCAGTTTCGGTGCAAAAATTAACCATATGCAGTTTCGGCAGCAAGACTGAAAAAAATAATAGAATTACCTCGCCGGATAAAACATCAGTGACATCCACTACAGACTTCGCCGTGGACCACTTCAAGCACCTCGGAATGTGCAGTCCAGTATTCAATCGCCGGCCAGCCACAGTGGACGATACAGGGATGGCCTCGTACGCCCATATCTTCACAGTGAACAAATTTACGATATGTGTGAGCAAAGCACTGTAATAACATAAATTTAAAACGACCGAAAAGAGTAACAGAATGTTCAAATTAATTATACTTACCAGTAGAGCAACCGAGAATCCATAGAAGTGATACGCGGGGGTTCTATTGATGTTGGCCGGGACCAGAATATCCTTTGGCACTAGGTCCATATACTTAAGCAACGCCTGGAAAGAAAGCTTGCCCCATGGAAATGACTCCCAACGCTCTTCCTGCTCGACCAAAGCCCACACCCACATATCCACCGAGCATTTTCTGCAGTCGACCCCAAGTAAGATGTAGTAAACGAGTAGGATCTTCGAGATCTTCACCGTATCATCCATGCTCCCACGGAACTCCCCTCCCTGAAATCTATATAGGAGTTGTTGCAGCGTCACGTGTGCGGTCTCGGCATGCACTCTGTAGTACACGCCATCTCTTGGCGGACGATGATCCCCAGCCGGGCTGAAATCGGAGTCGCCAAACCTCAAACCGGTGACTAGAGCAAACTCTCTCCTCGAAAACTTACAATGGTGATACTCCTCTCCAATTGCAAACCATCTTTCATCATCGGGGGTGGTCGGACCACTTATTTCCCTCGACATGAGAACATGAAGAAACGACTTGCATGTCTCAGCCGAGGTCTCCCACCGTAGAAAATGGCCAAAACATGTCCGTCCGAAATCCGCAACACACTCTCCCCCGTGCTCTCCCAAAGCACGTCTGATATCAGCTAGTATACTCAAACGAGTATACCCGTTAATGTAGGCTAGCGTGCCCTGACAACGTCGGCGAACCCACTCAAAAGCCATCTACAACAAATGTACACAAATACAACATTACTTATTAATCACAAATGGTGTTACAAAACCAAAAAAAAATGGATCCCCTTTTTTGGCCGTTTAACCCTAAAACAGGGTTTTATCGCCAAAAAACCCTGTTTTAGGGCTAAACGGCTATTTAGCAAAAAAAATAGGGCTAAACGGCTATTAACCCTAATAGCCGTTTAGCCCTATTTTTTTGGCTAAATTGCCGTTTAGCCCTAATTTCTCATTTTCAACCATGTAATTCCACATTTTAGGACTAATTACGATTTTTTCAGTCCTAAACCCTAATTATAAACTACATTGCAATTAACCCTAAACTATAAACAAAACCCTAATTCATCACAACAATATAACACAATTGCAGCCCTAATTCATCATCATAATTGCACAAAAATATAACACAATTGCAGCCCTAATTCATCAAAAAAATTGCACAGAAAAATTGCTGAAATTGCAGCTCTAATTCATCACAAAACCCTAAACTATAAATTGCAGAACAATTCATAAACTTGCACCACTAATTCAAGCCAAAAATTGCAGAAAAAAATCTCACCATTGCAGCCTAATTGAATGAATAAATTGCACAACTTTGATCGAAAAAATAAGATACAAATAATTGCCGTTTACTAACCCATACAATGTGTGCTAATCTTCACCAAATTTGGACGATTTTTGCAAGGGGAAACCTCTCCAAGCTTGAAGAAAATGGCCGTTTGTGTTGTTGAGGAAGAAATGGCCGTTTGGAGCTTTGAGGAAGAAGGGGAAATTTTTGAACAAGGCTACACGGCTATAAGGGTGGTTGAATGAATAACTCACAAAATGTCAAAAAACTTTATCACATGAAGCTAAAGTGTGTCATGCATGAGACATTTTATGACATTGTACTTGTAATGTCAATCAATGTGGGTCCAATTGACCAATTGTACAAAAGGGGTAGAAAACATACAAATTATATGCATTAGGGTATTAAAATTTATTAACTATATGAATTGGGGTATTGTGGACACTTTCCCCATAATTAAATTAGCAAAATCTGACTGATTCAAAATAAATATTGTTTTGAAGGTTAAATTTTATTGTAAAATAAATGTTGATCGTTTGAGCTATTTTGACCAAAAAAAAAAAAATCCAATTTATCTCAATCATAACCCATAAAATATTTCTTATATTTCAACTTATTTATTTAACCTTTTTAAAATTTATTCACCAAAATTTTATAATCTTTCCTTATCTCAATTTTCTTTTATTTCTTCCTTTTTAATATTATTTCATCTCATATTGATTTAGGAATTAATAGGAAAAATTTGATGTTGTTCTAATATATTTTTAATTTAATTTTTATATTCCTTAATTATGATAAAAACTTCAAAAAATATATATTTATTTTGAATCATATGAAACATTTGTTTGAAGCAATCTCATGAGATACATGGGACAAAGAAATATTACAGAGGCTATTATATTAGAATATATTTGGATCTGTACGTGTTAGAGGGTGTGTGAGTGAGCTTATTATAAGTTTTTTAAAATATCTTATAAGATGTTAAGAGTTTATAAGATCCTTAAGAATGTTTGATTAAGTTTTTAAAATAAAATCTTATTTTAGAAGTTATTTATTAATTTGATTTTATTCAATATATCATATAAATTATGATAATAACATATGAGTATACTAAATAAATTGCATATATATATATATATATATATATATATATATTCATGAAGTGTAGTTGGAGATTAAAATAGTAAAAGATAAATTTTGGGCCCTCCAAATGAATCTTTTCTAATATGTTTATACCTCACTATCGAGCATGTAGTGATGAATCCAAGATTCTTATTCAGGAATTCAACTAAAAAAATAAAATCACAACAATTTTAAAAATAATATTATAGGTTACTGACAACTTCGATAAAGTCAATATATTTTTTGTTATCGAATAATAGTATATAAAAATGGTGATTTTATTTCATTTCAGCTTAACAACGTGAACATCAAAGGATAAATAACTTAAATACAATTACAACCTTTATGTTTTATTTTTCATATTTCTAAACCTTGCATAATAAAAGTTAAATAGCCAATCTTACAGTAAATTACTAATTCAAAATTAATAATTTTATGCAATTACTCATACATCATTAAACGAATATATCATATACTCCCTAACATTGGATAATAAAATAAATTGAAATAAAATTAATTATAAATGAAAGAAAAACACAAATAGTGATTTTAAATATGAAGAATTCATCTTAAAATTTTTAAAAATTAATGTCTCCAATGAGAATTTGATAATATGAGATTAAAGCTAATAAGTGTACATATTTTTATTTTTAAATTTAAAATATATAATACAAAAACATATCCCTATTAATTTTTAAAAAATTGAGGGGTCCAATCTGTGGTGAGTTCGTCTTTATAGAGATCATCCATTTAGTCCCAAATGGATTAGATTCAACTCTAAATGACTTCAAACCAAAAACTTAATTTAAAAATTCCTCAAAAATTAATATTGAGAAAAAAAAAAAACAATCATCTTCTTGATATGAGTAGTACAAACCAGTTCATTTAATCAAAATTCTCAACTTAAAGTCCCATAATCTTTCTCATGGGGGACTTTGTTTGCCCTAAAATTCCCACAATGCCCCTCAAACGAATTTAAGGAACCATAAATGCCTCAATTATTGAGCATGCTTCAATGGTATGTTGTAGTGATTTTCTAGTTGAGCATATATACTTTGGACATAGATTCTTTCCATTATGGGATGATTAATCTTGAAAGATGAATATTTGTCGTATGCATTGAGAAAGGAGACAAAGGTCACGTTAATAATAGGAGGGGTTTTTGAGTTTTGTTCAGTTTGACTTTCTTGTAATCATCACTTCCTCAAAAGACTTAACAATGGACCTACATCAGATGGTGGCTTCCATACGTACATTTTTCCTGTCCCCATCTATTATTATTACAATAATGCTCAAATCAAATATCCATCAAATCTTCTATAGGATAGTAAATAAAATAAAAAAGAGCTTAATGAGGCATTGTGATAAATTTTTAATATATTTATCAATAATATATAATAATTTTATTTTCTTAATTATATAAAAAGTGAAATTAATAGATATTTTAAATTTTTAATATATCAGTCGTGGATACATATTAATGTGCATATGATGGATAGGTAAGCAGAGTTGGTAATCAAAATACCATAATTAATAGGGGAAATGACCCTCTTTACCATAAAACATAATTTAATATCAAAACCATCAATATCTCAAACTACATAAAAGTATGATATGAGTCAAAAGTGTACTTGGTGTCATACTTGGTGATGAGATTGAGCTCTGAAAAGTTGAAAAGTGTACGACTCACATGTAAGTTCACATGCAAAATAGTAAAAATTTGGTCTATTTAATACACGAATTTCATTCAAAAATTTATTGCCACAATAACATACCCTATAACATATTTAAGAGGAAATTGGGGCTCTCTGGAATTTCTCACATGAGGAATTGAGGTATGTATTTGAAAGTATTATTTGGTTTTATTAACAAAAAACTTGTTGTTTATATTAATATTTGGTGTAATTCGTGTAAGGTGAAATTATTAAATTGTTTGCATTTTTGTGTAGTTTAGGACTGAACATTATAATATTATATTAGTGCATAAATATAATATTAGATTATAAATACACGAAAATCTAAAATGAAGTAATAACACGGTTATTGCATATTAGATTCTAACATTTTCGTGTAGTACTAGTGTTGAACTGAACATTATAATATAATTATTGCTATCAAGGGATACACAAAAATCACCTTAAGGTTCAACTTAGAGGCTACACGAAATCCAGACAAAGGGTTACACGAAAATGAGTATAGGGCTACACGAAATTTTGACATAAGGCTACACAAAATCTAGTTATAGGGTTACACGAAAAATGGGAATAGAGCTACACGAATTTCGTGTAAGGTTCAAATGAAAATGTTTTCGTGTTTGGTACAACTCCAATGGACGACCTTTTCAATTGAAGTGAAAAAAAAAAAAATTGGGACCAAGAAAAGGAAGAAGAAATTAAGGGAAATACTATGGCCGAAGGGAGGTGAAAAATAGGACTCTTCCAAACTACATGAATTGATAAATGTGAATGGGGTTTTGTTTCTCAAAACCCTATTATATGGTACACGAAAATGAAATAAAAAAAACTTTTTAACTTTGACTACGCTATTTAATGGAATTGAGTGGATGTGAAAGGGGTTGATAGGGTCATTACGTTAACATCAAGTGCAATTGAACGAAGATGGTTATCCTAAAAATTGAATAGTTTGAGATATTTTTATTTATCATGTGATAGAAATAGATACTATTAAATGAATTTGGGTATTACAATCCTGCTCACCTACCTACCATAAGCACATTAATATGTGATCATAATTGATGTATCAAAAATTTAAAAGATCTATTAATTTTACTTTCCATTTAACGAGGAGATGAGATGATTACACGCTATTGGAGGACATATTAAGAGTTGCTTATAGTGGACATTTGAGCAAAACCATTGGGTATTAATAAACTACACTATATTAAATTGAGTAGTTTTGGGTGCTCCCCTAATTAATATGTTAATTTACTTCTTTTACTTGATGGAGAACGAAGATTAGATATATATTGATTGATATTTAAATAGATTTTATTGTTATTATTATATTTTTATGTTAAATCCATCTTTATTTTTTAACATTTTAGGTTTATATAGTTTCGTTATCCTACTCATCGTAGATACTATGTACTCATATCTAGTATATCTATCAATTTCATTTTTCATATTAAGAGTTGTTCACGATAAACATTTTATCATTTTTATGGGTAAATTTATATTAGTATAAATATGAATTATCTTTATTATTTCAGACAGTTGAATGATTATAACATAAGAAAAATGATGTTTCTTCAAAATTATTATTGTTTTCCGATATTTTTAGAATCAACGGATTGTAGTTATCTTTAATCATGCATATTTCTCTACCTGCATTATTACAGTTCTATATAATTTATATTTTTGATTTACCACAATCCACTAAAAATGACACTTCAGTCTTCAAATTTAAATTTCTTGACAAGACATATTTTGGATAATTTATCAAAATTATAGTAAAAAAGTAATAAATATATATTATATGATAAAAAAAATCAAAATTATTTAATTTAATAATTTCAAGGATATTTTATCAATTTTTTATTTCATTATATAATTTATTTTAAAATAATCATGACATGACATGTATGTCAAAATATTTGAACTTAACATAAAGTAGACCGATTTTTTCCATAAATCCATATGGTTCGTTGATATAGGCGCCGTCTTCTTTAATTATCTATTAATTTGGGTTAAAACAAAATAAATATATAAATAATTAATAAAGCAAAACTTGAAAGTTTATAACTGAATAGGTTTTGCCTTTTGGGAAATTCAAACTCGTGAGGAAAATGACAAAGTTCCAACTTATAAGCTACATGATGAGCCACTTTCCTGATGAACAAGATATTCAAACTGCTTTAATTAATAAAGTGTGGTTAAATTATGTATTTTGATCAGTATTTCATTTAATTTTTTTAATAATATTATTAATTGACACATGTCATGATTTAAATATAATAAAATCATACGAGATTAAATACTAATTATTAAATAATATTTAATAAGTATTATGTCTATTAAATATAAATATTAGTTTATCCAAAATAAAAAAATATGGATAGCAATTTAAACAATAGAAATTACAATAAACTTATACACAAATATTATAGAATTTGTTTTTTTATAAAATAGATAATTATTCGAACTTATCCTTTCCTTACATTAAAAGACAAAAAAATTATTTAGTAAATAGATAATTAATATATTACAGTAGCAGTTAAAAAGGCAGTGCAGCAAACAAATACTAACAGACAAAAAAATTCCGACACAGAAATAGCGGTCAATTCGGTGGGCTGCCCAAACAATATGAGAACTAATACTGTTTTTTTTTCCACAGCGGTTTTCATTGGGCAATCCGCCCATATAACTTTTCATAAAATTTATATGAAATCATCATATAAGATTTTATGACGCAATTTTATATAATTTTATATGATCGATGTTTCAATGGATTGACTTGTTTGTTTTTAAAAAGAAAAATTTGAAATATAAAGAAAGAAGTTATTGATTTATATAAATTTTGTTTTATATATAATTTTATGTGTGATTATTTCACATAAGATAGAGTGATTTAAAATTTAAGATTTAAAATAAATTGATTTCGAATCCATTCAGGTTTTAGTTATGTCATTTAAGCCTATAATTTTTAATTTATTACATTAAAATTTTTAAGGAATTTAAGTTTTTCTTAAATTGAGTTGAGTGAAGTTCTTACTTATTGAGTTATTTGTCAAATCGAATCTAACAATACTCAACTTGACTCAACTCGTTCACCCCACATCTACGTATCCACAAAATCCTTTAAGTTCAACTTGTGTACCACTTAAATATTAGCTTCGCACATTTTGATTTCTATCTTTTCCTTATTTGTATTTTTATTTTAGTTAATTATTGTCCTTCACATTTTTTTTCTCTCTCTATTTTAATTTTTTATATTAATATTATCATTAATTAACACACGCCTGGTATATTAAGTATTGTGAAACATATGGGAAATCACCAAGGTCTCAATTGTATGACTTTTCCCTTTTATTTTTTTACTGAAAATTTATGGATCAACTAACACTGTATAACCCAATACACAATTGTTTCTTCTTAATATTTAATATTGGTTGAACATAAAAAAACAAAAAAAAAAAGGACAAAATACATTTTTAGACTTTGATAAAAAATATAAAAAAAAAACGAAGGAGAATTTGATTGGAATCAAAATTATGATAACCAACTCTTGAGATTATGTCAAAGTATTCCATTTATATACATATAAATGTATATATATTTGCATGGGTGTTGTATCCGTATATTCTGGAACATTATAAGACACACGAAATAAGCCAAAATATTTGATTAAAATTACAATAACTAGTTAGTTGCTGGATTATTATTCAATGCTGCGTTACGCATTTATATTCCCTACATTTCTTGGTTGTCTTAATTTGGATAAATTTCATAATAAGAATGATTAATTTTTAATTTTAAATTCGAATTTTAAAGTTTTTTAATAAAAAATTCAATTTAACATTTTTTTTCAATTTAAGACTTGAAATTTAGATTGAGTTCTCAATTCAAGACAAAATTTCATTTTTTATTTATTTATATTTATAAATTTAGTTATATTTCAATATGTATTCATATTTTGGATAAATTAAGTCAAGTTTGTGCGCTTTAAGAACAATTTTCATCAGATTTATCTTAGTTTATATGAAAAAAAGAAAGAAAGAAAATATAATTAATTTAATTCATAAAATATAATTTATATTAAATATTAAAATCGATTTTCTATATTTTTATTCATAAAATTAAGAAAATAAAAGAATTTTTATTTTTTAATTGTATTTATTATATATATAAAAATTAATATATATATATATATAAATTAATACAAGTCAGATAAAGATTGTTCCAAAATTGCACAAATTTATCTTAATTTATCTAAATTATAAATACATATTAAAATATAAATAAATTATAAATATAATAAAAAAGAAAAAAATGAAATTTTGTCTTGAATTGAGAACTCAATCTAAATTTCAAGCCTTAAATTGAGAAAATATGTTAATTTGAGTCATTTATTGAAAAACATTAAAATTCGAATTCCAAATTAAAAATTAATCTATAAATTGAGTCTTATTATGAAATTTATCCACTTATTAATTACTTTAATTTTTATTCCTGTGATTCTACCAGTCAAACATAGAATGATTATCCAACCTACCAATTGGAACTATACAGTCTATACTATAAATATAGAGACATGTGAATGTTCTACTCTTTATTATTGGCCATCACTATTATAAGAAAAGTTATTATTGGAAATTTATAAGATAAACTTTATTTTATTTTTTGTATCAACAAATGAGCCCACCAACTCAGTTGAATTTCCAAGAGAAGCCAAAAATGTAAAGGTGTTCAAATGGGACCCCACTCTCAAAAGTTGTTGAATTTCTGCACTTGTTGTATTTGTGCATTCCCATTTCCAATTTATTCATTTTCCTTATTTGATCTATACTGAATAATAAAATAATGTTTTACACATTCATATTCCCCAATTATTTTCTTGTATAGTACTATACTAAACCCAAAAAAAGTATATGGGGATTTTTTTTTATTAAGAGCTAGACTAGTTCTCATATATTCAATTAACTAAAGCAATCAAGAAAATAATAAATATGGGAAAAATAATTAAGAAAGTGAATAACAATAATAATAATAATAATAATAATAATAATAATAATAATACAGAAAGAAAAATCAATATTTGCAAGTTGTAATTCAGGAATATTGATATTCAATTCCATCACTGTATATAGACTACAATTGAAACTTATACATTCAAATATTTTACCTAATAAAACTTATTAGGATAGGCATAATAGATTAATCTTATTTTTTCGACTATAATTGATCGAACCAACATCCAGTCAAAACTAATTATCAACTAAGTGAGCACTCTAGTCTTTCATGTCAATTAATAACGGCATTATTAATCATTTCGAAACTAAATAAACCTGAAACAATTAAAAAATTGAGATAACTGAAATTATTTAGTCTAGCTAGCTAATTATGTTGATTCGGTTAGGTTAATTATACTTTGGTAGCCCAAACCATTCAAGACAATTATGGATCAATAATTCTTGGTTAAAAGCAGTAAAATGTAAATTGAATTGAATTATCAGATCAAATCAAAGTATATTTTATATGGTATAAAATTATTAAACTAAAAAATGCTTCATTAACACAAAAGTTTGAGTTAATTGCAAAAACCTCACATTGAAATCATGAATTCATGATTGAGTTCTCGATTTCCATAAATTCTTAAAATATTTGTAGTTACGAATAGTAGTAACTAGTACATATGTAAGAAAAGAAAATTGTTAGATTTATGTAGAGATGAAAGAGAGCATTTAAAAACATTATGATACTCGTTGATAGGATATAAAGACAGACCTCTCATTTCCAAAACTTTTATACAAATAATATATAATCTCATTCCAACTAGGGGAAATATATTAAAATAATACCTATTATTTAAATAAAAAAAGGAAAATAGTTAGTTTAATTGAAATCAAATTCTTCTTGGGTGGCTCCAAACAATCTTCCAAGCTCATCACTCCTTCTCTAAAAATAAGCTCTAAAAATCCACTTTGAGACCCAATTACTTCATGTTCACAGAAGTCAATTTCCACAATAAAAGATCATAATATATATCTATCAATTTATAAACTCAAATAAACTAAAATCAACAACAACAAGTACTTTATTTCTTTTCACCAACTGAAATTCTGAAAATATGCATTAAAAAAAAAAATTCTTATAAAAGGTGTAAAGTTGTTGGAAGAGAGAGAAGGTAGAAAATATTATAGATAATTGGAATAGAAAAATGAATCTGACAGGTCTCCTTTTGGGTTGAGACAGAAATGTGGGTCAAAGTTTTCTGATCGTTTCCAATTTTATTCAACTTTCTTCGATACTCCAGATTTGCCACATCAATACGACATCGAATCGAACCATGACCTTCAGAGTCTTGGGACCCCCATTAAATTATTATGCTTTTCAGAAAGTATTATCATATTATTTATAACTGGTTTGATGCATAGTATTTTCTATATATTTTAGAAATTATGTTTTGGCAATAATTCATCATGTGTTTGCAAATAGTTGGATAAAATTCAAGTTCTTACATGACTGCTACCCATCACCCTTATTATCTTCCTATATATTACACCATTAGCTAAGTGCAATTTCCTTGCACTATATAGCTTAGAGAGAGAGAGAGAGAGAGAGAGAGAGAGAGATGGAGTTGTACACATCATCAAACGAAGAAGTAAGTTGGTTGGAAGAGTTAGTGAGGCTAAGAGAGATTGAGTATTATACAAATGAAGAACTGAACAACTACTCAGTGCCATTAATGGAGCAAACCCTAAACAGCTCCATGTACGGGCTGTTTGGGGATGAGCTTTCACCTCCTCACTTCACTTCACATTCATCCAACACTAAGATTAATGACATCCAAACATTCCCTAATTACTACCAATTAGAAAACTACTACTCCATGTCCATCTTGTACGATGAAGCAGCAGCTTCAGTGTCGGATATCGGAGCTCCATCTAAGCTTGAACCCGTACCCGTACCCGCACCCGTACCTGAATCAATAATAATGCCCACTTTGAACATGAAAGTAAAGAAGAAGCAGAGTGGCCAACCTTCCAAGAACCTTATGGCGGAGAGGCGCCGCCGTAAGCGCCTCAACGACCGCCTTTCCATGCTCCGATCACTTGTTCCAAAGGTTACCAAGGTATTTTTTATTTTTTTATTAGTAAGGTAATTAAATGTTTAACTTTATATATTAATTAACTCTATATATACTTACTAATTATTTTTTTTCCTAATTAGCTCTATTAAGATTTGTTTCTCTGTTAGGGAAGAAGTTATGGTTAGGAACCGTTTTTTTCAAATTTTTTTTTTTGCTCAGTATATTATTTTTCACTGATCTCTACATTGAACATAAAAACTATTCAGGGAAATCTTAATTTTGAAATTCTTGAATAGCTAAATTTTGTGAATAGTGAAGTGATATGTACGTTTTGAGATATAGGGTACGGTGATTATTTTAAATTTCAAATCAATATGCAAAAATGTTGGAGGTTGTTATACTATATATGGTGAGATATGTTGATGAAAATTGGTGAATTAGGTTTTATTGAATATAGTACAATTCAGTGCTAATAATAGATGCATGTATTTATAGGGTAGATTTTTGATGAATGGTGAAATGTGAATTTGAGTTCTGATCTTTATGGGATGACATTTGAATTATGTTGAAGCGGGGATTAATAAAATGATGTACAATAGTCATTAAAATTGAGTCAACAACATACTCATATAAATTAAAAAAAATCTTCTCTTAAACTCCCTAATATATTTTTTGTTATTAACTTGTCACTTGATGCATGCTCTCAACTATCATTCCTAAAATGATATTCAAATAACATATAAAAATAATTATGAATTTTTATATATAATGTTCAGATATCAAAATTTCTAGCAATGCATTCATTATTGGTTGGTATCCTTTCTGCACGTGCCCTGTAATTTTCTAATACCATCTCAGTGACATTATTTTTAACCAATGAAAGAGCTTGAAACATTAAAAGGACTTGTGAAATCTCACAAACTCACAAATGTAGTGTGAGTTTTACCCAATTTTGAGTATGACATATATTATGTAACGTATTTTATGTAATTGAAATCAAATGATGAATTACATGTCTCATGCCAAATTGTCTAAATACTCAATCGATTTAAAACGTCCCGACAATAGAATAATTGATCAATGATTAGCAATTTTGAGAACCATGTATTGGTAATTGTGAGTATCTTGATCAATATATGTTTGCACTACGCTCGGTACTGGCTCATAAGTTCACCAAATAAATTACATATTACACTCTTGTTAGGTACAATCAAATTAAATTTATTTATATGACTTTCAATTTTGTAACTAATTTTATTTGGTCGAACCTGATAACATTGTCATATTAATCTATTTGAC
Organism: Scutellaria barbata; assembly: GCA_028654395.1. Lineage (NCBI taxonomy): Eukaryota > Viridiplantae > Streptophyta > Magnoliopsida > Lamiales > Lamiaceae > Scutellaria > Scutellaria barbata. Next base: position 14,947,652 of record CM053651.1, on the reverse strand, counting down.
AATATTATTAGCCACTCTTGCAATACAAACATATATTGATTGGGATACTATTATAGTTACCAATATTTGTATATCAAAATGTCATTTGATTCAGTATTCTATTGTGGAGTTGTATTATTCTAATTCAGTATTTAGATAGTTTGATGACAGTCAATTCCGACTTTGATTCCAACTATACATAATGCATCACACTATGTATGTCGAAGAGAACAACTTTCTTAAAATTGGTTTGGAACTCACACTAAGTTTGTGAGCTTGTGGGTTTAACACAAGTCCCTATATATTTCAAATTTTTTCATTGGTTAAAATGTAGGCATTGGTTCTATGGAATATGTCAATTAGTTATTGCCCTTTTCAAGTTAGACAATGACTTGTGTTATATATAAAGTTATATAAAGAAAACTATGAGGCTATTTAATATACGATCGATAATTGATGAATATATTATACAATTATAAAGACTATATTAAGTAAATAATAACAAAAATCATATAAGATTATGAAATCATTACAAATTATGTATAAGGGAGTAAAAAAATGTGAAGCCTAGCTACAAAAATTGTGTTTGCTAATTTATCTTATTAATGGATATATGATAATTGAAAATGATGTGACTGATTTTGCAGATGGACAGGACCTCTATTCTTGGAGATACCATAGACTACATTAAAGAGATGCTAGAGAGGATCAATAGCTTGCAAGAAGAAATGAATTTGGGAGCAAATGAAATTGCTGGGTCTTTGAGCACTTTCAAGAATGTCAAGTCTGAAGAAATCTTGATCAGAAATTCACCCAAGGTATGATGATTAATATTCTTGAATATCTTCACAAGTGAAATCTAATTAATTAAATCAATTTATTTTTATGAATGAATTAAAAATGTGGTTGCAGTTTGAGGTGGAAAGGAGGGATAATTCAGGATCGGAGACAAGAATAATGATGTGTTGTGCTGGGAAACCAGGGTTGTTGCTATCAACTGTGACAACTCTTGAGGCATTAGGAATGGATATTCAACAATGTGTTATTAGCTGCTTTAATGACTTTCAAATGCAGGCTTCTTGCTCTCAGGTAGGAGATATATATCTTCATTCATTTATTTATTGCTTCTATGTAGTAATTAGTTAATGTTTATTTACAAGTGTTTCATATGGTGTTTTGGGAAATCATAACATGACTCTGTTTTTCAATAATGGTCTTCTAAATATTACATCAGGTGGAATATATTAAATATGAGTCTCTGTATTTGTTTATGTATTCTAAAACTTCTCAAACTCATATATGAATATGGTTAAATGTAAAAATCAATTTAAAGATTACACTTTTTTCACTTTGCAATCTTATTTTTTTTATCCGTTTGCAACCTATTTGAAGTTCTGAAGTTTATCAAAATGCAATTTAAATCATTTTTTCAGCAAAGTTGAGATTATAGGTTGCAATTGGATTAAAAACAAATTAGGTTGTAAGATGAAAAAATTAAATTATGCACCGGAAAAATAGATGGAAAATGATTTAGGTTGTATTTTGATAAATTTTAAAATTTTAAGGTTGCAGTGGTTTAAAAAAAAAAAAAGTTTGGATTGTATGGTGATAAAAACCAATACTTTAAATTGGTTTTTATATCTAACCTTGATCTTCTATAGCTAATTAAATAGCGCCTATTTTAGAAAAGGGGTAAGGTGAATGAAGGTACAACATTTTCTTACCAGTTATCAATTTTATGTGCCTTCATTTATTTATCAAATTAATTAATTGAATCACGATATTTTACGTTGATTGGTTGTAAATTGTATAAAACCCAAAGAGGATTAATATAAATAATTTACTATGATTTCGAATGATGATTATTTTTAGAACAAAACATGTTTTAGAATTAATACTTTCTTTTAGTAAACAGAAAGAGTAATTTTATAAATAAATTAAAAATGTTAAAAGAAAACGACAAAGGGGGAAAAACCACTTGAAAGGAAATTTTGTATAAATTGAAAAAAGAAGTAATTTTATTATACAAAATTAAGAGGAAAGCCCACGAAAAAGTTTTTGTATTCCATTATTTTCTTATCAAATTTGTAATATTCCTTGATATTTCTTTCCTCAGAAAAAGGTCTGAATAAAAATAGTAAATATTAACTTTGCAATTTTTCTAATATTTAAACCTACAATGATCATGTCAGGAAATGGGAGAGATGGCAGTTTTGGATTCAGAAGACATAAAAGAGGCACTGTTTAGAAATGCAGGATATGGAGGCACGTGTCTATAATGTTATTACACTAAGATTGGAAATTGTTTTAATTAATTTTGTTCAGTATCTGCCCTCTTTTTTAGACAGATTTACAAGTGTGTAATTAAGTTTTAAGTCTAAGTGTTGTAGTTATTTTGATGTTTTTTTATTAAAATAAATAATCCAAATTATGGGATTCTGGATTGCCTTTTTTTTTTTTTCTTCTATTGCTTCTTCCTCCCTTTTTGGTAGTATAAGTTTTCTTTTTCCTAAAGAAAAGTATGAAATAAACAAACCTTTTTTTAGTCAAATCTCATGAGATTTGTCTTTGTTGTTTTCTTAAATTTTGTTTTTTTTTTTAATTTTATATTTTGGTCAATTATATCTAAATAGGTTGGTAATACTTAAAATTGAAGGGTACGATTTCTTGAAAATTGAACCACGTAATTTTGGTGATATGTAATAGGATAATGAGTTTGAATTATATGAGTTACTGTAAATAGAACAAACTAATTATACTGGTACAAGAGGGAATGATAGACCTCAAATTCAATGATATAAATTAGGGTTAAATAGCGAAAACAAATCTAAATCATTTCCAATTTTTATTATTTTAGTCAATTCTTTAAAAGTTGCAATTTTAGTCAAATTTTAATTTTAACCAAAATTAAATTGAAGATATCCTACATGGTGAATACATGGATAAAAAATCATTTATACCTCATCAAAAATGATAAAAAAAAAAATCTCATCAATTATTTTTTATTTTACTCTCCACAACATTTATGTCCAATTCCTTTTTTTTCTTTAATCTATAAATTCAAGATAATGTGTTTTTTTTTTCTTTTTTTCTTGTTTGATGAAGTATAAATGATTTCTTTACCCACATGTCCGCCACGTAGGACATATGTAATTTAGTTTTGACTAAAAATGAATTTGGCTAAAATTGCAGCTAATTAGCTATAATATGGCTAAATTGACAACTTTTAAAGAATTGACTAAAATAGCAAAAACTCAAAAATGCTTGAATTTTTTTGGCTATTTGCCCTATAAATTAATGTAGATGATACATAAAAGAAGAGAAAAAAAATTCTTAATTTTATCAAAAAATAATGAATGTAAGTTGTAATGCAAAATAACATTTTATAGTATGTGTGGTTAAAAGTATAAGTGTAAAAAGAAAAACTCAAGTGAATTTTTTTTTCCAATTATTTGGTGATGTTAAACTAATAGAATTAATTATGTACCTCCTAATAGCACTCTAAACCACAAAATAATTTCCCCTAAAAAAACAATCCATAAAAATTAAGGCTTAAGAGATAAGCCCAAAAGAAAAAGGCTTTTATTGTTGGGACCAATAAAGTTTAGCCACCTAGGCTCCAACCATTAAGGACTATCCAAATCTATTATTGGGCTTCTCTCTAATTCCAATCATTCTGACAGATATTCTATTAAAAAAAATATATTAAAAGAGTGATTCTTTGGAGTTTAATTTGTATTTTAAAAATAGTTCATAACCCTTCTTTTCTTTTTGTTTTTCAAAAATAGTATCCACTAGAAGGATTCGTTTAGAAATAAAATTAACCACTATGAGATGTTGATAACTAACAAACTCAGAGGAATAGTTTTGGTAAATAAATTAAACATAATTTATATATTTTTTTATTCATACACAAATAATGTGTACATTGTTGTCACTTTCACAAGGCTTCCACCTTATATAATATGGCCTTAGTAGTTAGATATAATGATTAGCCCTTGAGAAATAATTGATTATAAGTTAATTAATTTAAGATGCAAACATCACTAAGAGAGAATGGGAGTTCCATTATCAACCCCTCCCCTCTAAGAAGGAAAAAAGTAATATACATTACTAAGTAGTGATGACATTAATTTTGTGAATTGACTATGAATTAATTAATATTGGAATTAAAAAGTCAAATCAATATTAATATTGATGTATTTGTTTAGAGAGAATCATATTTATAAGATTCGATTTGGCATTGATGAGGAGTGAGATGCGGCCTAACGCAGCCTCATTCATCACTATACAATGAATGATTCTTCCAGCAACCTTTAACAATATTCTGCAAATAATTATTTATCCACCATAAATATATGTTAAAACATCCATTTACTAATATATTAATTAAGATCATATATAGAGTAACTAGTTCTCTTATCCAAATATACAAATGGTATTTTAACACATCACATATTAACATGTATATGCTTAGGAGGTTGGGAAATATTTTCCAAACATTTGGATCAGAATTAATAGTTTCGTGCCACCAACTTATTTAATTGATTTGCAAATAACTTCGGATGTTAGACTTTTTTTTTTTTTTTTAAATTATATATCTTGTTTTTAATCTCAAGTGTTTTTATAGGGAATTAATTCCCGAGATTAATATAAGAGGATCAAAGAATTTCCTTATTTATGAGAAGATAGTAAAGTAAATATTTTTTATTCATCAATTGTTTGAATGTCATAATGGAGGCAATAATCACATTAAATTCTTTATTTCAAATGTCTAGTAGTTCATCTTTTTTTTTTATCATCATCATCATCATCATCATATATAATACATTTACTAAATGTAATATTTATTGGATGGATTAAAATAAAAGATGTAATATGTGTTTTATCAAAATATACCAGATGGGATCCTCTGTACCCATTCCTGTGTACCAATCATGTACCGTTTAGAAAACGGCGTTGTTTTTATATATAATTAATAAAAATTTCAGCGGTGCTCAAACCGTAATCTTTTTTCTACTTTTGCCCACACACTGTAATTTTTTATATTTTTGTATTCCTTTTTTCATTTCACACGGCTGAAATCTTTTTCCTTGTTTATTTTATCTTTTTTATTTAATCCTTTTTCATTTTCTTCTTTCCACACTAAAACTCTTTTCAACTAGCAATTGGCCGATTGGCCGATCTCTGCTGAAGAATTTTAATTCAATCGACAGACAAGAGGTGGAAAATATCGACAAATATTCTTCAAAATATAAAGAAACAAATCAAAGAAAAATATATTGGAAAATATCGACAAATATTCTTCAAAATACAAAGAAACAAATTAAAAGAAAAAATCAGACAAATATTCTTCATGCATATCTAATCTCAATAGTTTGGCTAGTTTGACTTATATTTTTTTTTTACATTCATAGTTTTTTTTGGTATTCAGATTAACACTCCATGGAAGGAGAATCCACCTCTTGTCATCAATTGAATTTTGAAGACATTAATGAAGAACAAAAGAAAGATAGTGTGTATGATATTAATGAATTCAGCCGTGTGAAATGAAAAAAAAATAGAAAAATATAAAAGATTATAGTGTGAGGAAAAATAGAAAAAAAGATTACGGCTTGAACCGCATTGCTGAAGATTACTTACCGCTAAAATCTTTATTAATTATATATGAAAATGAATAAAAAATAGAAAAATATAATTTATTAATTATATATGAAAATGAATAAAAAAATAGAAAAATATAAAAGATTACGAAGATGGTGAAATTATTATTAATTATATATGAAAATGAATAAAAAAATAGAAAAATATAAAAAATTACAATGTAAGGAAAAATAGAAAAAATCTTTATTAATTATATATGAAAAGGAATAGAAAAATAGAAAAATATAAAAGATTACAGTGTGAGGAAAAAAAGATACAGTTTTGAGCCGCGCTACTAAATCGCTAAAATCTTTATTAATTATACTTGTCAGCTAACGCCACCTTGGCAATATCCTGATCCAATGTTAAAATCAAAATCACCCAATCTCACTAATAGGTCAGTTAACTCCCAAGCCGTCTATTCTATCAGGCCAATATTGGAGATGTCGCCGACCTCACCACCAGGTTGGTAAAAGAATACCTTAGCATATGTCCATACGTCTTTATAAAGATCTGCGAAATGTTGATAATTTGAGGAACGATCGACCTCTTTCTCTGACGAAAGGGTGAGGCAGTAGAAGATCCCCCACCCACTTCTACCAACTCCAAACTACAAGCACAAAATGTGTCATATCAACATCAAATCTCTTATAAGACCACGGTGATAAAGTATGGTGGTTTCCTCAGAGATTATATCAATAAATTCTCCAATCATTTAGCACTATAAATAAACCCTTAAATGTAATAGAAATAAGTTAGCAGACATAAAAAAAACCTCCTAAGAAGCAATTAGAAAACTTCTGAACTAATTATTCATGCTGATTTGATCGATCTGATCCCACAAATCCTGAACTAATATAAGTAAAGGTCCCCGAGACTATTTATTTACATTTTTTTCGAATTTATGTCAATATTCATTTGATCAATTTTCATATCCTGATTATTACTTAAAATATTAATTATATGACTATAATTATTACTCTTTACAGTTTTTATACGTGAAGCAGTAGGTAATTGATAAGTGTCAATTTTCACCTATTTTTGCGTATGTTTATGGATTCATTTGAATATGTGCGCTACGTTTTTATGGTGATTATTGAGATTATTCATGTATAAGATGCATTTGACGAGTTTGTGCTTAGTTTCGTGATTTTAATGAGGAAAAATGGGAGTTTTGCATGGAAAATCAAGGCTGTCCGGTGGGGCACGACCGTGGGGCACGACCGTGCCAAAATGTACCGCAAATATGAATCGGGACTGGAGGATGGGGCACGACCGTGCCGTATAGCACGGCCGTGCCCGGGCGCGTCGCAATTTCAAGTATTCTCGCGATTTTGAACTCCTATTTTGATATATAAGACCTGGAAAAAGAAAAGATGAGCATTATGAGCGAAAAGAGATAGAAAAATACAGATAGAGAGAGAGAGAGACGGAAGAGAAGACGGAGAAGAGACGAAGGAATCGGAAGATCGTCGTCAATACGAGTTTAATCTTTCCTCTCTTATTAGTTTTTAGAGATGATTTTTCCAATCTTGTCTATGAGTTTGACGATAATCATGTCTAGCTAATTTTCTAGGGTTTCTAGGGCTTGTTAGTAGTTTAATTCGAATCTTGATGGATCTTTAATTTAATTCAATGTTCACAATCTTTCCTCTTATTTGTGTGTTTATGAATTGATTGCTTGTTTAATTATTTGGCCGATAATTGAGCATGTTTTAATAATTAAATCAAAATTCGGGAGATGAGATTTAATTATGGAAGAATAAACATATGACACATAAAAGACTTAGATCGGGAGATTAAGGAATTTATGTGATGAGATATCGATCTTGGGTACTTTTGGGAGTTGTTATGCTTCTATCAGATTGAGTAGGGATACCTCTGATGGCATAATAATCAACTAATTAATTGACTCGGGAGAGCTATTAATTGATATGTGTGATTGCTCATATAGGATGATTGATTAATGAACTTGGATTGATTAAAGTGATATCTTGATGAGAATTAGATGAAAGCATGTCCTAGAACCTGTTTTATATCTCTGTGGTTGTTGAGTTGATTTATTTACGTAACTATTGTTTTTATTTAATTAATCTGAAATTGATGAAATCTGATTTACCTAGATAAAGGTGAGAACCGGATTTGAGTAGTTAATTAGTGTTTAGATAGATAGTCTCTGTGGGATCGACCTTACTCACCACTCTTACAATTCACACCGTACACTTGCGGGTGATAGCTAAAAGAAATTAGTGAACAGTAATATCGTTTATAATGGTGAAATTTTATCCAATATATAGGACGCATTATTCAAGAACGCAACAAAAATGTAGATAAGTTTTTCCCTTAAAAATTTTAAAAAACTTAAGACTGCCTCATACATAATATATATACTTTGTGGGGGGTGGAGCCCACTATCAATGATACCAATCCATTTTAATAAATCAAACTCTATTTCTAAGCTATATTTTATGAATTAATTTCACATGAATAACTCTTCGATTAATATATATATATATATACAACGGCCAAGTCCAAACTACCCCTTTTTATAATGTAAGGAACTTTTCTACCCCTTTTTTATAAAAATAACTTTTTTACCCATTTTTAAGGTATTTTGTTAAATACATTCCAATACTACCCTTTAACTATATTTAAATTTTAATATTTCAAAATATATAAAATTTTATAACCCAAAATTTTGAAAATTGAAAATTCATTCCCCCAACCCAAGCTTGAAAATTCATTCCCCCCAATCCAAGCTCCACCGAAACTCAATTTCCACCACTTCAACATCAATGGTCGAATCTGAGATGAGATAAACTGAGATGAGAATGGGTTAGGAAGATGGGAGAAATGACGGTGATTCTTGTCGGAGATGGTAGATGTCAGATTTGCGCCTATAGTGGAAGCACGACGTCGCTCGCACTCGGAAATGATAGCATCAGAATAAGCTAAGAAGGTTAGAGAAGGTGGATGGGAGTTGATTTGCACAATCTGAACTTGGAGGTGGAACATCGAACTGTTCGAAGAGAGAGACAAGAGTTTTGGTTACAATTTTTTATTATTTATTTATTTTATTTTTGATTTTGATGATTTGAATGTTCAGTGAATAATTGTGAAATTTCTTGGATTTTTTGATTGTATATAATTACCATCATAATCGAGTATGTACATACACGAGTAGAAGAAAATCGTCAAAATCATGCGACATTTAATATTGTGATATATGTACACGATAAATCATGTCTGTTAAATATTCTGATATACGTGTACACGATACACGATAAATCGTGTACACGATATATACGTGTACACGATGATTATGATATATACTGTGTACATATCATAATCATTGTGTACACGTATATATCATGTACACGATAGATATCTTACAACGTGTACACGATTACACATATATTATAATATACGTGTACACGATATGTATTTTAATACGTGTACATGATTATAATATATATATGATATACGTGTACACGATACTCATGTACAAGATATGTATTTTAATACGTGTACATGATTATAATATATATATATATATACGATATACGTGTACACGATATGTATTTTACAACGTGTACTCGATAATTATAATTCATGTTATAATTGTGTACACGTTATGAATTGTGTACACGATACGCACATTGTGTACACGAGATAATCGTGTACTCCATAAAATATACTCGTGTACAAAAAAATAAAAATCACAGATGAGTTTGGTTGAAGCGCAATACACAGATAAACATATCGGATAAACAAATCTCAGATGATTTTCACAAATTTTCCCAAAAAAATAAAAATCCCAGATGGATTTGGTTGAAGCGCAATATACAGATAAATATATCGTATAAACAAATTTCAGATGATTTTCCCAAATTTTCCCAAAAAAATAAGTATAAACAAATTTCAGATGATTTTCCCAAATTTTCCCAAAAAAATAAAAATCTCAAATGGGTTTGGTTGAAGTGCAATACACTGATAACCATATCGTATAAACAAATCTCTAATTATAATCGTGTACATGTTGAAGGCATTTAGATCTTAAAAAAAAAATTCGCAGATAAACATATCTTCTACGGATAAACAAATTTTAGATGATTTTTCCCAAATACAGAGTTTTGGTTGGAGTGTGAGATATTTAAAAAAAATTACATGTTGTATTTGAAGAGTGATTGTTAGAAACTTATTTATGAAAGACATTTGTAGAAAAATTGGATATAAAATATAATATAGTGTATTTAGATTTAAATTTTAAATATATAGATATAAAATACATTGTAGGTGAAGTTGAGGGCAAATTGGACTTTTTACACATAAAATGGGTAAAAAAATTATTGTTATAAAATAGGGATAGAAAAGTTTCTTATCTTATAAAAATAGGTAATGAGAGGCATTTAGACTATATATAAATTGGAATAATATGAGATGCCATTGGGATGCAGGACTGAGATGCGGCCCAACGCAGCTTCAATGATCACAAACAAATGATTCTTCCATCAATCTTTTAAGTTTTAACATTTGGATTTTTTAAGTGTACACGTGTGCGTTTTTATTTTTTATGTTTCTTTTTATAACGATTAGTGGATTTAGCCAAAGAACATAAAAAAACCACGTTGGAAATTATTATTAGAATACTTTGGAAATTAATCTTAAATGTAATTCTTTTATTTCTTTTTTTTTTTTTTTTTTTGGTTTTGGGGAGTGTAAACTAAAATTTAATCACACAAAATTTTATATTTTAAAACTTAAATAATATTTCATTTTTCATTTTCAATTTAAAATAACAATATAATTATCTCATGCGTATCAAATGTTATCATCAATTAACATACCACATATATTAAAAATATCTGAGGTAAATCACATTATTTAAAACAAGTATGTGATGAAATTTAGATAAGAATTACTTTATATTGTTGTCTTATTCTTTAAATATTTGCTACTCAAATCAGTATCTCAAATAAATTAGCTTTAAGAGAGTGGGCATCTTTACTTTGCACTTACACTCATGGGACCCCAATCCATTTGGTATTCTCATAAATGAACAACACGCTTTCAAATACTTTCAATTAAATTGACAAATCTTTGCTAAAGCATCTTTATAGTATGAGAGAATCACTTCACTAATCTCTATACATTATCAAATTCATCAAAGTAACGTAACACATTATTTCTACGTTACGTCATGTTTTTTTTTTTTTTAAGATTTCTATGTTATTTGGGAATGTACAATTGTATGGATATATAGAATAGATAATACATTTCATATTTTTCGAATGATCATGTGCAATGATTTATATAAGTTAATATTGTTGTCACAAATCCGAATAAGATGTGTCACGCACAATAGACTCGACGCGATGCATGATTTTAGGTGATATTAGGCCAGATCATGTCCGACTACAGATGGGATCCTCTGTATCCATTTCTATGTACCAGTCATGTACTATTTAGAAAAAGACACCGTTTTCATATATAATTAATAAAGATTTCTGCGGACGGCTCAAGTCGTAATCTTTTTTTCTATTTTTTCTCATACACGGTAATTTTTTATATTTTTTTTTCATTTCACACGACTGAAATCTTTTTTCCTTTTTTATTTTATCTGTTTTCTACTTATTTAATCATTTTTCACTTTCTTCTTTTCACACTGAAACTCTTTCCAACCAAACTGCAATTGGCCAATCTCTGCTGAGAAATTTTAATTTTCTCACGTCTTTTTTCACTTTCTTCTTCCATACTGAAACTCTTTTCAACTAAACTGCAATTGGCCTCCCTGCTAAAAAATTTTAATAAATGAATTGCAGCATTTTGATAAATATGCCAAATACACAAACGATGATTAGTTTCAGACCATTTGGAAACTAGAGCTTTTGCCATTGCTGCATCTTGATCCGTAAGAATAGTTATTGGTTTTTTCTTCCACATAGTTTTGGCAAATGTATCGAATAACTACTCAAATGTTAAAGAGGTTTCATCGTATAACAATGCAGCACCAAAAACTATATTCTGTGATGATTCACACCTACAAATAATGCAATTGGACGACCTTCATTATTCTTTCTGTAAGTTGTGTCAAAGCAAACAACATCTCCAAAATTTGAGTAATCTGCTCTCATCTTTCCATCAGACCAAATAATCAGATCATCTTCATCAACTTGAATAGAATAGAAAAAATAAGGATCATCAAATTGCATCTTATTCAAATATTCTAATACTCCTCATGTATCTCCTTTCATTATGTTCTTGTTCTTTTAGATCGCAAATAATTTTTGTAATCCATGGGAATGAAACTTAAATTCTCTCTTCCCCTACTTGTCTCACCATAAGATCATGAGATGTTTTTGGTCAGATACCTACATCATTTGCCATTTGAATCTATATAGCTGCTGATGAAGTTATATTCCTATGACTACTGTGTAAGTGTGTTTTGCTTGGACTTGAAAGATAGTGATTATGATCTTCAACAAACTTAACCACCAAAAATTTTCCAGTCTGTCGATTGCTGACTTTCATTTTAGCTTCACAACCAAACCTTAATGAGTGCTTTCACATCGACAGACTTTCATTTTAGCTTCACAAAATGAGTGCTTTCACATCGACAGACTTTCATTTTAGCTTCACAACCAAACCTTGTTTCTGGACGAGGTGCTTTCACATAAATATCTCATTTGTCATTTTCCCTCTTCCCTTCAGCACTACAACAAAAGATTCTATCAATTACCTCACCAGATTTATCTTTATGACTTTTGCTCCTTCTTATTCCAAATCCAACTTGTTTAGCATACTTCAAATAAAACTGATAAGCATCTTCTTCAATATCAAACTCCATACCAATTTTCGAAATCAATTCTTTAGGTATTGACAAAGTAGTACTTTTTAAACCTTTCTCACTTGTAGGGTTGAATACCATATTTTGACAGAATTCATTAACATCACACGAACTATCTTTCTTTTGTTCTTCATTAACATCTTCAAAATTCAATCGTCAATTCATTAACATCACACGAACTATCTTTCTTTTGTTCTTCATTAACATCTTCAAAATTCAATCGACGATAAGAGGTGGATTCTCCTTTCATGAAGTGTTAATTTGAATACTAATAAAGGTAAAATATCAAATAATAAAGTAAAAAAAAATATAAGCCGAAACTATTGAGATTAGATATGCATGGAAGAATATTTGACGATATTTTCCTTTGACTTGTTTCTTTTGTATTTTGAAGAATATTTGTTGATATTTTACAATATATTTTCCTTTGATTTGTTTCTTTATATTTTGAAGAATATTAGTCGATAATTTCCAATATTTTTTGTATAGAGCAAAATTTTGAAGAATATTTGTCGATATTTTCCACCTCTTGTCGTCAATTGAATTAAAATTCCTCAGCAGAGATCGGCCAGTTTGGTTGAAAAGATTTCAGTCGTGTGAAATGAAAAAAAAAAATAGAAAAATATAAAAGATTACCATGTGTGAGAAAAAATAGAAAAAAACAATCGTGTGAAATGAAAAAAAAATAGAAAAATATAAAAGATTACCGTGTGTGAGAAAAAATAGAAAAAAAGATTACGTCTTCATAGAAAAAAGATTACGGCTTCAGCCGCGCTGCTGAAGAGAACTTACCGCAGAAATCTTTATTAATTATATATGAAAACGGTGTCGTTTTCTAAATGGTACATGATTGGTACACAAAAGTGGGTACAGAGGATCCTATCTGGTCCGACTAGGGACCAACCAACCCAATCTAATGAATTGTAGTTGGCCACTAGTGTGCTTACCAGATCAAATTAACAATACTAGTGTGCTTACCAGACCAAAATCGGATATCGTCTTTAAGGAATAATTAAAAATGAATTTTTCCCACTAGTCGAATCTGATCGGTGAGACATTGATTCTATTGCAAGACTAAAATCGATTAGCGGAAAATAACAAGATCAAAATCGGACTGGGACCAAAAATAAATTTTGAGTAGGTCTTATACAAGATTGTCTCACGGGGTGGATTGGGATAGATATAATAAATTATGTAATACTTTTGTACATATTAGATAATACTTCTCTATATATCCATTAATATATTTGTATTATGTAAGTATTACTCAATATATAGAAAAATATTACCTAATACATACATAAAATTATTATATATTGCATGAGAGAGAAAAAAGCTTTGGCAGCCTATGATCTAGTTTTAGATGCACGTAGAAATCAATTCAAACTAAGGAAGAAAATAGAGTTTTGAAATTCTAATTATAATAAGATCCTATAGAATTTTGAATTAAAATTCTAATATAAAATTATTTAAATATAAAAATTTTAAATTATTATTATAACTTTAAATAATAATATTTGATAAAAATATATTTGGTAATTTATATTTTATAAAAATCATTCACACTTTTATATTAGTAATAATATATACAGTTTTGATCAGGCACACACCTAAAGAATGCATAATATATACAGTTTTGATCAGGCACACACCTAAAGAATGCGCACCGCGCACCTCTTTAAGATTCTTTTTTTTAATTTTTTATATTTTATATTATATAAAAAATCCTTTTTTCACCTCTTTAAGATTCTTTTTTTTAATTTTTTATATTTTATATTATATACAAAATCCTTTTTTCACGCTACCACTTGACATTTAACAATTCACATCTCACACATCAATCATATACCTTCTCCCCAATTCTCATCCACACAGATACAATCAAGAAAAATATTGAAAATCAATTAAATAAAACAATGAAAAATATTCAATTAATCAATTCTCAAGAAATCCTAAATCCTAATCAATATTCGACATAAAAATTAAAATACGAATTGAGCAACAAAGAGAATAAATTCTCAACAAATCTTCAAAATCAATCCTCAAAATCTCAAGTCATCAATTACCAAGAAATCTTCAATCAATCCTCTAAATCCCAAGTCTGTTTAATATGAAGCAATGCAAAATATTCAATTAATCAATTCTCAACAAATCCTAAATCCTAATCAATATTCGAGAATCCTCAAAATTAACCATAAAAATTAAAATACGAAAATCCTAATCAATATTCGAGAAATCCTCAAAACTAACCATAAAAATTAAAATACGAGCAACAAGAGAATAAATTGTCAATAAATCTTCAAAATCAATATATCATATCCTCCAATTCAATCATCAATTACTGATAATATATATATATATATATGCAAATTTTGGCCTCCGTGTTTCTTTAGGCCCATGTCTCGATGGATTTTTCTTTCTCATGGAAGGATAAGATTGACCATACATATAGTGATAGAATATGAGATCATATATATAGAATGAGATTTTACAAAAAACATGATCGGAAAATATATTGTTGATTGCATGTATATTTATTTTCTAACTCCAATTATATCAGATATGGACATTATTATCAGCTCTTCAATTATATATAAGCTTTTCATCGAAAGCTTATCTAAACACTTGGATTTATTCTAAACTTATCCATACGTTTTATATGTCCTTCCACTTCAAAGAGGCTCCATCAACTCAACTTTCAAATACTTGAAAGTTGAACAGATTTTATTGAGGGGCTAAAGAAAATAAAATCAAACATAGATATAATATTCAAAAATTAGCTTTTCAGCACATGAGTAGAAGAGACTGGATAATGTAAAATTAATTTTTAATTAATATATATACATAATATTAGGAATAAATAGAAAAAATTGAGGGACTCTACCTTAACACAAGGATACGCCCCTGAATAATAACCAAATTGCCCGTCTCTTTATAACATTAATTTCTAAATTTGGAAAGAAAAAGAAATTCCCTGATTAATTTATATCTAATTTTGGCAAAAAAGGTACTTGTTATAATTTAAAATGGACCATCTCCATTTCCATTGATCCGTTAAATTTCTTGTGAATCCCACATAGAGAAAAGTAGAAAAGAGAAGAGTGGATGATAATGGAAAAAAATTGGAACACCCATATGAGTTGTCTTTCTCTTTCTGAGATTTATAAGAAACTATGGAAAAAAAAAAGTAGAGGAATTGAATTATTACTCTTATAATGGCTTAAAGAGTGAAAACTAAGTCCAAATGGGAAAACTATTTTACCAATTTCTCAATCCTACCAATAAAACTGTAAGATTACATTTGTTGTGAACTTAATGTGGTTTTTGCAAGTTTGAATTTGAGATTTAGGAGGATTTTGTGAATATGAATTTTGAAAATCTTGTGTTTATTTTGATTTTGTAGGGTATGATATAGTTAAGAAGATGTCATGAATTTCACATTGAAAATTATAGAAAAAGTGGAAAAATTAATATTTTTATTAGGAATTGTTGAAAAAATAGGAATAATATAATAACATTGTAAGATTTTATAAGTTTTTATTCAAACATGGATTTAGCAGAACTTATCCAAAATGTTGATGGACCTAGTCCACACACCCCAAAATCATCATTTAAATGATAATTATAGTAAGATTGCAGAAAAGAAAAAAGAAAGAAGATAATACACATAGGTACCGAAACAAAAATAAAGCATGACAATATATTGGAAGCAGTAGTTGGCTTGATATTTCTGTGCCAGAATGAAGACCTATGTGTGGTTTTGATCATAAAAACAATGTTGAGATCGATCACAGATAATTACAACTTGGAGCAATTAATGCCCAATTTGATATAAAGGCTTCACGTTGATGCTATTCCCTTAGAGGATTAGTGGAAGTATAAACATAAAGCCTCTTTATGCAAAGATATGCATTTCTTTGCCTCAATGGGTACAAATATTGCACGATCCCATTAATTAATTATTCCACTTATATGTATACATACTTCATTTCTTCTTCTTCTCCATCTTTCAACCTGCAATGACGACCACCTTTTTCTCTCTCCTCCTAAAACCCTCATCTTCAATGGCAGCTTTCAACAAGCTCTTCATCCTCCTCGTCTACGTCTTTTCCGCCACCACTTTCTGCAACGCCAATAACAACCAGTCCCAGTTCTTCTCCCTCATGAAGACCTCCCTGTCGGGAAATTCCATGGCTGGTTGGGATGGTTCGGACAGTTACTGCAGCTACAATGGAGTCTCGTGCGACGAGCATCAAAACGTCGTCGTTCTGGACGTCTCTCGTTGGTCCATGTTCGGGAATTTTCCTCAGGACATATGCTCTTATCTACCTAAGCTACGAACTCTTCGCATTGGTAACAACAACCTCAGTGGCGGATTCCCACGTGGAATCGTTAACTGTTCGTTCTTGCAGGAGCTGAACATGAGCTTCGTACACTTCACCGGACCATTGCCTGATTTTTCCCTCTTGAAAGCCCTCAGAGTTCTCGACCTTTCTTACAACCATTTCTCGGGCCATTTCCCCGTCTCCATCTTCAATCTCACCAATCTTGAGATCCTTGATTTCAACGAAAACGTTCTCCTGGATTTCTGGGAACTACCCGACAACATATTCAGGATGAATAGGCTAAAATCCATGATCCTGACGAGCTGCAGATTGCATGGCACGATTCCAGCTTCTCTTGGCAACATGACTTCTCTCACTGATCTCGAGCTGAGTGGCAACAGCTTGGTAGGAAAGATTCCGAAGGAAATTGGGATGTTGAAGAATCTGCAGATGCTGGAGCTATATTACAACTACCTGGAAGGCGAAATCCCTGAAGAGCTTGGGAACTTAACGGAGTTAACGGACCTGGACATGTCCGTCAACAAGTTTAACAGCATACTTCCCGAGTCCATTTGTCGCCTGCCGAAAATCAGGTCCATCCAAATGTACAACAGCTTTCTGACAGGGCCAATTCCAGGAGTTCTTGCAAAGTCAACGACGTTGACCATGCTGTCCCTGTACGGAAATTTCCTGACGGGGGAAATCCCTGAGGACCTTGGAAAACGGTCACGTCTCGTGGCCGTTGAGCTGTCGGAGAATAACTTAACCGGGAGATTACCAGAAGGGTTATGCGATGGTGGGACCCTCCATTATCTCCTCGTGCTCAAGAACATGCTGTCTGGAGAAGTTCCAGGGAAGTATTCTGAGTGTAAGTCTTTGATTCGATTTCGTGTTAGTAATAACAATCTTGAAGGGGGAATTCCTCAAGGTATTCTTTCGCTTCCTCATGTTTCGATTATCGACTTGGCTTATAATGGTTTCAATGGTTCCATTGGTGGAGGGATTCAATATGCTAGGAATTTATCAGAGCTGTTCATGCAAGGAAACAGGGTTTCAGGTTCTATTCCACCTGAAATCTCTCTGGCTACTAACCTGGTGAAGATTGATCTGAGTAACAATCTTTTATCTGGTGAAATTCCTTCTGAGATTGGGAACTTGAGATGGCTTAATCTGTTGTTGTTAACAGGCAACATGTTGTCTTCTTCCATTCCTGATTCTCTGTCTACTCTCTACTCTCTTAATGTTCTTGATCTGTCGAGCAATCAGTTTTCGGGTAATATTCCGGAGAGCCTATCGAAGTTGCTGCCTAATTCACTCAACTTTTCCAACAATTGTCTTTCGGGCCCGATTCCTGTCCCTTTCATCAAGAGAGGGTTGTTGGAGAGCTTTTCGGGGAATCCAGGCCTGTGTGTTCCGGTTGGTTCATCAGGCCCGGAATTCCCTGTTTGTTCCCCGGCTAATGTCCGGAGGAAAATCAACGGTGTGTGGTTCATAGCCATCTCGGTGGTGATCATAGTCGTTGGGACGGTCTTGTATCTGAGGAGATGGTTTAGCAAAGACAGGAAGGTGATGGAGAATGAGGATACTATGTCGTCTTCATTTTTCTCATATGATGTTACTAATTTCCATCGTTTGAACTTTGATCAACGAGAGATCGTTGAGGCTATGGTTGAGAAGAACATTGTGGGGTACGGGGGATCAGGGACGGTGTACAGGATGGAGCTCAACAACGGAGAAGTTGTTGCAGTTAAAAAGCTGTGGAGTCAGAAGGCTAAGAATTCAGCTTCCGACGATGTGTTGATTCTTGATAAGGAATTGAAGACTGAGGTTGAAACTCTTGGGAGCATTAGGCACAAGAACATTGTGAAGCTGTATTGCTATTTCTCGAGCCTCGATTGTAGTTTGCTTGTTTATGAGTACATGCCGAATGGGAACCTCTGGGATGCCCTTCACAAAGGAAAAGTCGTTCTGGATTGGCCTACGAGGCATCAGATCGCGTTGGGGGTCGCCCAGGGACTGGCCTACCTCCACCATGATCTGATGCCTCCCATCATTCATCGAGATATCAAGTCGACCAACATACTCTTGGATGTTGAATATCAGCCCAAAGTCGCGGATTTTGGAATTGCTAAAGTTTTGCAAGCAAGGGGATCCATGGATTCTACCACTACTGTCATTGCAGGAACTTATGGCTACCTAGCACCAGGTAATTAAATGCTTATAACAATTTATTAGAGAGTCGTATAGGTGAAAATTGGCAATATTGGTCATGTAACAAAAGGGGTGTCGTTTTTCACTTCACAATAGATGGCAAGTTATAGCAGCTCTCGCAATTTAAGAACAAATCTGATGAAATTTGTCCTGGAATTGTGCAAAACCGAGAGTTGCTAGTACTAAATTGCCACCTCCATGTAACAACAAAATAGCCAACTTTCCCAACATACAGGGAGAGCACCAACCAAATCTTATCCAAAGTCTGCATAAATTCTGTGAAATTGAGGATTCCCCTGTCTAAGTTTTGAAACTATATATATATTTTTTTTGTTAAAATTACTGACAAACAGAGAATGTTGATTAATTTAACCTCTTTATGTATTGTACTAATTAGTTTGCCAACAACCTCTTCATATCCAAATATTTTAACCAATCATTGTTCTTTTGGTACAGAATATGCATATTCTTCCAAGGCAACCACAAAATGCGACGTTTACAGCTTTGGAGTCGTACTAATGGAGTTAATAACGGGGAAAAAGCCTGTAGAGGCAGAGTTTGGCGAGAACAAGAACATCATATATTGGGTCTCATCCAAAATAGAGACTAAGGAAGGTGCAATGGAGGTCCTAGATAAACGAATCTCCGAATTGTTCAAGGAAGAGATGATCAAAGTCCTACGAACAGCTATACGTTGCACGTGCAGAAATGCAGCACTTCGTCCCACAATGAACGAGGTCGTGCAACAGCTAATCGAGGCGGACCCATGTAGATTCGATTGCTGCAAGATGTCTAACAAGGCTACTAAGGAATAGGAACCATGCCCAAGCCGAAAAATCAGTTTGATTAATCAACATTGTTAGTGTATAAATATCTTATAATAATGTAGAAGTTGAGAAATAAACTAGTATAGTAGTTAGCTAGTTAAATAACAATGTTGAAGAACTATTTGCATTTTTTTTCTTTTTAATTTTTTTTTCCAAGAAAAGTAGGACGACTCTTCCACGTTTCTTGATTTTCTGCACTTTTTATTTCTTGGCCTAATGTAAATATATATTTGAGTAATTATGGTTTAAGTAACAGCTGCTTTATTGCAACGTCTGGCACATATGTATAATATACATTGACCCACAAAAGAAATATTTCTCTATTTTCTTTTTTTATAAAAAAGAAACTATGATTTGATTTTATCCTATTAAAAGATGATTACAAAGGTGATGCTGATTCGAAGGGGGTGTTATTATTGCATGAAAGTGGGGTTTCTGATTCTGCATTTTAGCAGGTTGTGGAGGGTCCTATTAATTAGCTCATCTTCCATGCAAAATAATTTGCATTGGAAAAGCAAAATTGGAGACATCTTATTGATTAGTCATTTGAGCATCTTTCCCTACCTTTAGTTTTAGCTAAGGGCACAATGAAATGCCTTACTTTTCTTCTCTATGCTTGTATCTTTTTCTAGTTTGATTGACAAAAATGTTAAATCACTAGTCTCAACATATATGTAAAAATAGTGAAGTAACAATAAAAGAAAGCAAAAGAAAAAGGACCTTGTTATACCCTAGATGGTGTGTCATTTCATCTTGTTACATCCATGTAGCCCCTTATATACAGATAACATGATTTATATTTGGATTGGAATTGGCCTAATGACTCAAGTCCAATTCATTGTTTGGATTGGACTTACACTGTTCAAAATTTTCCATGTATTAATTACGCACAAACATAGTCGTTAAAGAAATAGAACTTGGACAAGAAACTAGGACTTCTATGCCATATCCAAGAGTACAAATTACTTCTTACTTCCCAAGTGTTTTGAGAGACGCACAAAAGTATTAATTCTTCAACTTATCAATTATCTTTAGTATAAGTCAAGATGTTGTTGTTGTTACAATTAAATTAAAGCCATGAGAAACTTGAGTTGCAACTACATCTATCATATAGACTTGAAGTTTTCAATTGCTACTACATGATTAGTTACAAAACTAAAAACAAACAAACATAAAAGAGAGAGACAAACATAAAGTTAATTAAAAATAAACAAACACAAAAGAAAGACAAACATAAAATTAACTCAAATGGAAAGACATGAGCACATGTATGAGAATTTATGTTGTGTGTGTAAAAATGAAGTTTGTCTAATGGTGGGAAGGGTCCTACTAAAAGAATGAGATTCAAGACAAATATATTTATTTAGGGTATGGTGGACAACCCATAAATAAAAGCAAGAACCACATTCATCAATAATTCAATGGAATGGTTCTGCTGCAAGAATTGACATAATAGCTAGCTATATTTGTAATCAAGCTTATAGGGATAAGAAAATTTCTAAGGATTTATGTACAAATGTCCTTCAAATATACCATGAACCAACAAAGGTGAACCCTTCCATGATTGCTTTTCTCCTTTAAACCAACACTATTTTGGGTTGGAAAGAAAAAAAGGAAGTAATAATGACTCCACTAGCTAAGAAAGTTGTATAATTATTCATCATTTCTTAGTCAAGAATCCACCTACTTGTAAAATTTAGATGCCATTTTCACTACTTAAAAGGATAATTTGAATCAAATAGAGGATGGAATGAGGTCTTGTAGATACTGCATTTGATTTAATTATGTAAATTGTCCATTTAAATAAACTTACATATAAACTTTATGTAATGGTGAATGTTATACCTAGTAGAATCCATTGAGTAGTGTAGTACATATAGAATACATTTGGCTAAAAACACTATAGACATAAATCATGAAAGTATATTCTTATCTCACATATGATTCACGATTATTTACACAAATTTTGACACATTTACTACCTTCCAAATCAATCAATATGATTATCAAATCAATAAATTATTAAGTAGAGATCCCTATTTTTAGCGAATTCTCTTAAGATTGATTGATTTATTTATATTTTTCTTCATAATTTTTTTTTATTACTTTTATAGGACATTATCTCGTTAATATGGTGGCGTGAACTGGTGTGGTATGATAGTCAATGAAAATGAAAAAACTTAAAATCATTTTAATATGGGATAGAGTCAGACTCAAATGATACAAACTACTATAGGTGGCATAGGGAAAAAAATATTTAAATTATCTAAACTTAATTAAAATTTAATGTTAAAAATGAATTTTTTATTATAAGTGGCTTAAAATGAAATAGTAAAAGCATCATGTAGAAAACTCAAGCGGTCAAATGAAATATCGC
The DNA here is from genome assembly GCA_028654395.1 of Scutellaria barbata. NCBI lineage: Eukaryota > Viridiplantae > Streptophyta > Magnoliopsida > Lamiales > Lamiaceae > Scutellaria > Scutellaria barbata. The sequence continues at coordinate 14,925,443 of CM053651.1, read as the reverse complement.
AAAATATAAATGCACGAAAAATTCACTCATAATCTCGTTAATACATATTTGTAAAATGGGTATAAAACCGACTTAATACTTAATTCAGTATGATAAATTCCTACATTTTGCCTAGAGAGGGATTATAGTATTATATAATTCAGATCAACTTCTATAATCATGCCTACTTGTTTTATAGTTGGATTGTTTTTTCTAGTGTAATTTCAACAACAACAAAAAATTAAAAAAAAGAAAAATAACAAGAATAATTAGCAAGTCTGTATCAATATTGTCCCCGAGTTGGTTTTAGACTCTTCTGGCAAGAAATGGGGTGACAAAATATGGCCTATATTAGGTTCGGCCCATAAAATAAATAAATTGGGCTTAGGCTTTTCAGAAGCCCATTTGTATAATAGATTCGGATTAGACTTTTACATATAGCAAGTATCAGTGTCCACTGTTGATATATTATAAATTTAATATAATCATTAATTCAATATATATAGAATTAGAAGACTATATGGATGTTCATGATATAAATTTTTTTTTTTTATCACAATTGGAATTGGAGGACTCATTAATTTCAATATATATAGAACTAAAAGACTACATGAATGTGCATGACATAGTTTTTTTTTTTTTTTTTTTTTTTGAATCACAATAAGAGTTGGAGGACTCATTAATTTCAATATATTTAGTACTAAAAGACTAAATGAGATTGGACTCTGAATTTGAAACCTTATTTAAAATAGATGATGTATCTATTATTAGAGCATTAGATTAAACCTATGATAAAGTTAAGAATATAATAAATTAATATGTATGGATAATATATATGTACTTTAAAAAAACACAAAAATTCTTGTATACTTAGTGCATAAATTTAGGATCTGTGCATTGGGGTTGACCCGATCACTACGTTTAGCCACATGCTGTCATGTCCTCGACGCACCACTAGGACTGCACAGAAATTCATCCAAACTGCTCTCAAGTATCATACATTTCTATTATGTTAATCATACCTTTTAGTTGTATTAGACTATTGGTCATATCTTTTAGTTATATTAGTCATACTGTAATAATGTTAGTTGTATCTTTAATTTTTTTTTTGATAGATATATTAACCTTTCATATATTTTAATTATATTAGTTGTATCTTTATATATTACTTAAAAGCAAGGACGAAAATATTGATGTCGGTGTAAATATCGGTACTCTGATTTTATGGAAATATCGATGTCGGTATCGGTTTCGATGGAAATATCCGATATTTTTAAAAAAATATGAAAACTTTTTAAAAAAATTAAAAAATTATATCTATTAGTTTATAAATTATTATAACTAACATTAATACATATATTAAACTTATAATTTTAAATAAAATGATATATTTTCAACAAATATATAGATAAAATACTATATAAACGTTGTCTGTTATGATAACAAGATAAATTTTATATAAAGTTAATATATGGATTAGTAGTAACTTGAACTCCTATGAGATTCAAATAAATGAATAAGATGACATATTATCTAAATTCATACAAATCAACTCATGATATTAGACCAATTTAGAGTATAATCAAGAAGATGTAATTTATATATACTTACAAAAAATTGTATTATACAAAATTAATATTCATCTATTCCATAAAAACAGTATAATATATAGAGAAAACGGCCCAATCTAGCCTATTTATCTATATTTCAGGCCAAAATACCCCCTATATAATATTTTTGCCCTCAATACCCTAATCCTTATATTAATGTCCCAATCTACCCCTTTTTTTTGACAAAAAAGAACATGATGCGACTGGCGACTAAATGTGTTAGATTGATCAGTATTTCGTATATGTTTTTAATATTTTTTCACTAATTAAATCAATACATACACTTTTTATTAGTAATAATTTTTCAAAATTGCCGTTTATATATTACTATGGTGCAAACGGCAATTATAAGTCTTATTATGTCTTATTAGCTCTTATTATATATTATATACAAATTAAATAATTATTTTTGTCTTATTATATTATATTTACTTACAAGTGTGAACGGCAATTTTATGCCTTATTATCTTATTTAATTATTATATTATAGTTACTAATTTAAAATTGCCGTGTAGTTTTTTTTTTTTTTGATTTTACTTATTTTGCTAATTACATGATTTCAAATTGCCGTCTACACTTATATAATATAATACATTATATTGAAATCAAAAATCATAATAAGACTTATAAAATATTGGCACTAATATATATTTACAGAACGGCAATTTTTAATAATATTTAGGGGGTACACGACATTTTTTTCAATAATTGCCGTGTCCTCCTTTTTTTTTTTCAAAATTTTTTGTAAAATATAATTAGTGTTATAATTAGTGGAAAAAGGTTGAAAAGCTAATTTTAAATTTGCATTCTAATTGTTAATAATTTTAAATAATTAGTAATAATTTTTCAATTTTTTCAAAATTTCCGTTTATATATTACTATGGTGCAAACGGCAATTATAAGTCTTATTATGCCTTATTATGTCTTATTATGTCTTATTAGCTCTTATTATATATACTATATACAAATTAAATAATTATAATAAGTCTTATTATATTATATTTAATTACAAGTGGGAACGGCAATTTTATGCCTTATTATCTTATTTAATTATTATATTATAATGACTTATTTAAAATTTCCGTATAGTTTTTTTTTTTTTACTTATTTTGCTAATTACATGATTTCAAATTGCCGTCTACACTTATATAATATAATACATTATATTGAAATCAAAAATCATAATAAGACTTATAAAATATTTGCACTAATATATATTTACAGAACGACAATTTTTAATAATATTTAGGGGGTACACGACATTATTTTCAATAATTGCCGTGTCCCCCTTTTTTTTTTCAAATTTTTTTGTAAAATATAATTAGTGTTATAATTAGTGGAAAAAGGTTGAAAAGCTAATTTTAAATTTGCATTCTAATTGTTAATAATTTTAAATAATTAGTAATAATTTTCCAATTTTTTCAAAATTACCGTTTATATATTACTATGGTGCAAACGGTAATTATAAGTCTTATTATGCCTTATTATGCCTTATTATGTCTTATTAGCTCTTATTATATGTATATATATATTATATATTTGTATGGTGATTACAAATTATTATAATATATAGTACACGAAAATTTTTACAATATTATAATAATTACAATATTACAATTATAATTAGATATTGTAAAATTGTAATTATTATAATATTGTAAAAATTGCCGTGTACTATATATTATAATACTATATATTGTAAAAATTGTCGTGTACTATATATTATTTAAATACTATTATTATATAATATATACTTCTATTTTTTACAATTACGCATGCATAATAGTGGCAGGCATGCATGCACTAATTATATTATAATTTAATATTATTGCCGTTTATGCCGTGTACACTAATATTTTTAGTGTAATAAAATATTAATAATATATATTAATAATATATACATTAATAATTGTTATGTTCAATTGTACACGGCAATATTAATTAATAATTACTAATTAATTAATTATAGTATATTAATTAGTGTATACGGCAATATTAATTTATATATTACAAATATACTAATTAATTATAATATATTATTAACATATATTAATATATATTGTGGGGTACACGGTAATTTTTCAATAATTACCGTGTACCCCACAATTTTTTTTTAAAAATTACCGCTTTGTTATAATTAGTGTACAATTATAATATTAGAATACACAGCAATAATTAGTGTATTAATTATTAATATATTAATTAATATAATATAAATGGCAATTAGTATAATATTAATATAATATAAACAACAATTAATATTAATATAAATTAATATAATATTACGAAAGATTTCATAAACAGCAATTATATAAATTAATATAATATTATATAAATTGCCATGTATGTGTACATAAATTGCCGTGTATGTGTACCATAAATTAAATAATTAAATATAATATAATAAGAGATAAATAATTATTTAAATAATTAGTATTATTAATATTAGTGGCACAAAATATAATAATATATATACTTAATATATATTATTAATATATATATATATATATATATATATTATATAAAATAATAGTATAACAAGTCAACGGCAATTTTAAAAAACATTTGTATGGTACACGGCAATTATTTACAAATTGCCGTGTACCCCTCAAATTTTTTTTAAAATTTCCGTAATAGTATTATGTATATAATAGTATTATATTTTATATATATATATATATATTATATAATAATAATATAACAAGTCAACGCCAATTTTAAAATAAAATTAGTGTTATAATTGCTTATGTTATGTCTTTGAAAGTACACGACAATTATTACTAATTACAAGTTAAATTAAACAAAATATACAAAATAAAAAATTTATTACTGATCAACTGATACCAACTGACACATTCAGTAAGCAAGTCGCATCATGTTCATTTTTGTCAAAAAAAAAGGTAGATTGGGACATTAATATAAGGATTAGGGTATTGAGGGCAAAAATATAATTGGGGGGATAATTTGGCTAAAAATATAGGGAAAATGGGTACATTGGGCCGTTTTCTCTAATATATATTTCTATCTATCCAATATTATAGTTATTTTCTTTATTTGTAGAATTAATTTCTCTAAAATATCTTTAATTAATATTAGAAACATGTGTAATGATATATAAATGTTGGTGGTTGTTTTTCTTCACATTTGCTCCAATAAAATCTCTTAATTATTTACACATTCTATGTATTATAAAATAAATAAATAAATAAATAAATATAATATCAATGAAGGAGAATTGATTAGATACGGATTTCAAAATATTGCAAGTAACAAAAAGAGGCAAAAAAAAATAGAAAAAATCACATTTCTACCGATTTTTTACCGACAACGATATCGACACCGATATTTCCGACATTTCGCCGATATATCAGCGACATGCTATGATATTTGCCCATTTTTTACCGACAACGACATCGACACTGATATTTTCGACATTTTGCCGACATTTTACAGACATTTTGACGAAAAAAAACTACACCCGTATATAAAGTCGGGACACTCCAAAAATCGAAATTTCGGCGATATTTTTATCCATGCTTAAAAGATATGATCATGTTGATATAAATGTATAATTAATATCTTATAAATGTATGAGTAATATCATATAAAGGCATATATGTACAAATTGTGTCGAAATTGATTATTTTTGTAAGTTAGTATTATATAAAAGGTTATGATATTTGTACATAAATGTATGGTTAATATAATATAAATGTATGACTAATATATCATAAGAGTATTGTACATAAATGTAAAATTAATATTACATAAAAGTAGAATTAATATAATATAAATATCATAGAAGAAGGAGAAAAACGTGAATCCGAGTCGACTATATACATGCATCAAGTGTACAAGAACCAACTAAACTCTAAGACCTAATTTCCTATTTCAATTCTAAACAAAACAACCCCCCCCCCCCCCCCACCATCATTCGTTCGACTGATTTTATAAATTCAAGAGAAAATGATTTCAAATTAGATTTTTTTTTTTAATTGTAAAACTAAAAATGATAGTTTTAATCTAACAAGACTATTTCAATTAACTTCTAGTTAACAAAACTAAAAATGATTTTTTCTCAATTCATCAATCAAAATTTCAAAAACTGTAGTAAGGATTCCTTAGATCAAGGGATTTCCTCGAAATTAAGAGATCTTTATTTTTTTTAAATTACAAATTAAAAATGGAGGACACAAACCTCAACTTTACTCAAACTGAAAGATGTACCTGCTACCCTTAGACTAAAGTCTATGAATCAAGATATCTTAAAGAATAAAAACATGTGACAAGGTACAAACAATAATTTAAATACAAATAAATCAATCTTTTCTTGTATTAATACACAACTTTAATAAATAAGCTTCACACTTTCAAGAACAAGCATTCCGAGATCATAGAGCTAAAAAAAAAAAAACCGATAGTGCAGGGATCGATTCTTTCTGCCAAATAAATTACATTTGAGGAATAATTACAAAAACTATTCTTGAGATTTAGCCTAATTACAGGAAACTCAGTGAAATTTATTTTCTTGCAAACACACCCTTAAGAGTATTGCAAACAAACCCTTGAGGTTTGTATTTTTCTTTACAAAAACTCCACTAAATTAGTGCAATTTGCAAGAAAACAAACTTTCATGTGTGATGTATAAGCATTTTGTTCTTATTAGTCTGTGCCGTGAGTCCAAAGTAGATTCAGCTCCCTCCTTTTCAAACCCAATAGAACACAAGTTCCTGAAGTTAACACAGTTATATAATCCACAAAATTAATATCAGTAATCATAACAAACTTATCTCGAAACAAATGGTGTTAAGAGATTGCTTACCCAACGTGCATGGGACTAGGTAGAGGAGCGCGGGCTGGCCATTCCCATTCATCAGATACAAGCCTAAGTAAGTAAGGAATAGGCCTGCAATCTCCAATTATATAAATCATTTTAAGCTGCTATCTCATTTTCCTCCCAAACGTAGTGAATTGTGCAAATGATCATAACAATGGTGAATGTGTGCATTTTTTCTAGGCAGGGATTTACACTTTAAATGTCATTTGGTTGCCAGATATATTAACTAAGTGAAGAAATTCCAATAGAGGATGACCAAGTAATGATAAAATGCTGAGAAAGAGAAATGAACATGAAATCTTAAGCAAATAGATACATCATTTTGAAATTTGAAAATACACCATCCTCACAGAAACTATTCAATTATACGAGTCACGGGAACTCTGAGAGACCCTATATATTCCACCAAATGCTCATCATTTTGAAATTATGTCTTTGAACTTACATAAGCACAAACCCAATTTGGATTTTTGGCCATGTTAAAACAGCTGCCAGCCCAATTTTGCTATTAATACTTCATCATCATACCAGTCTAATAACTGGAATCCTCAGAAACTATATAACTAGTCATTTGCTTACAAACTAGTGAAGAGTGGACAACATAAACTGTTTGCCAAGTAAGAAGATCGTGTGCATATGAAAAAAAAAAAAAAAAATAGAAATACATATAACTTTAAGTTTTAAAAGAATTTTGGTTGTGCTTCGCACAATGATAAGTTTGACTAGCCAATAAGGCCTTGCACAAGTGCCAAAAGACCCCATAATCTCAAAATTCAAGAGAGAATTTCAGAGTTATGTCAAAGGTAGCAAGTCGTGTAAGAAGAAGAATGAGGAGATTTGAGGAACAATATATAAATCAAATAAACAGGTCAAAACACCAAATTCAAACTTTAATGATGTTAACCTAATCATGAAGAACAATAACTCACCAGATCCGTAGCCAATTGTCAACCAAAGAAAATATCCATTTACTCCTCTCTTATTATTGGCTTTGTCAAATCTGAGAGACAAATGGATTCTAAAGTCAAGTACAACAGTTGAAAACTACAAAACTTGTATCTCTGTGTTTTTTGATATAAGGCTTTCCATAATTGTTATTTTGTGTCACTAAACTATGACTCGCATGCAAATGACTTTTGAGTTTCTTGTGTAGGTTGATTCAATTTTCAATTTTGCATCAACAGTAAAGATACCACAGAAGTACCTATGTGAGAAGCAAACTAGTAAACCAGGGAATAGGATGTCCCCAAAGCCTAGCAAGTTATAACCATAATAAGGATCAGCAATTCGAGGAACTCTCAAAAGCATGGGGATCGATTCCCCACCGCTATTATTACCTTTAGCAACCTAATTGGAAAGAGAAAATATTATGTTGATTGATGAGTAGATATTTCTGTGAACAGACTTTGACGATATTGATAATACATGAAAGGAAAGAATAAGAGGTCAAAAATCATATGGAAACATACCGCAATCATGACACTGTCACGGAATATGTATGGAGATAGGAAAACCCAAAAAATGTCGTATATGAATGCACAACACAGAAGTACAGTTGCAACCTAAACGATAACATCAGTAATATTATATGATAATACAAAATATTTTTCAATTCACCAATCACTATGGTTTATTCATATACCTTTATATTTGGTAATTGAGCCAATTGTAACACGCTAATCATCATGAATATACCCTGAGATCAAGAAAACCACTAAAATCAAAATTTGGTCTTTTATCTTTATTATTAAAGATTTGTCTACTTCATAACCTGAAAATGCAGTGAAGTATGAAAAAAAATATTCATTAAGAATTTTTCCTTTTTTTCAATTAACACTACTCAGTTACAAGAGGACAAGAAAGGGTGAATACATTGGGATTGTTAGTTTTTTATGAAAGGAGCATTATGATTTGGATAAGCCAAATCTCAGGACTAACATAAAGAATGCTTGGTTTTTGGTGATACTTACAAGAGTATCTTGGCCGATCCAAGAGAATGATGCCATCCGAGTTGCAGCCCAGACAATAGCAAATAGAATGCAGAATATCAAGACAGCTAATGAGAGGACAGACATCTCCCCGAGAAGTGGTAGATTCACTATCTTATGTCCACGGCCTTTATATTTGCTGTTTAAGACAAGAACAAAAGTGAAATACGCTACAGTGCCAGAACAGAGCAACCAATACTGTAAAAAACTCAACTAAATTTTACCTCGATATCAATGAAACTAAACAGGTATGCATTCCCTGATAACAAAACAGTTATATTAGTATAAATTACACAATACAATAAAAAACTACTTGTGGGGTCAGATTGTGTTCGGTCGAACCTCATTTTCTCATTTATTTAAGTATAACATATCTGTATTTTTTTTTTTTGCCGATAGTTTCAGGTCTTTCCATTTCCCTTTTAGCTTCTGAAGCGGAGTCTTTACAGATGCAGTGCAATGGAAATTAATGAATGATTTACAAAAGTTCTATGTGACAATTACGTTGTTATATAGAAGGGTATAACATCTGCTATATTTTGAGATCATTATTTGAGTGCTGCAAGGAATGGTTTTTATTGGTCCTCATGCTAAGGTAAGTTCTTCGATCCATGTAGCCAACACAAAACCTCCAATATTCATATTTATGAACAAAACTATAAGGAACCACCTTTCCTGTGTAGATACCCATTATAAAAGCAGAGTGAAAATAGAAATTAAAGATCCATATGGAAACGAGTGTTTTCAAACAAAAACACCACATAATAGAGCATGTCTCATTTGGCAAGCTTAATCTCATTCTAGGTCATTTGATTGGCTTAACCTATCTATTTTGGGCCATGAACCAACATATAAGTACTTGGCATTGATTAACTAGACTATGGAGAATAGCCAGTAGTTCAAATAGTCTCATTCTCCAAAATGCCAACATGACACCACTTTTTCAACAATTCATATCTAAAAACAGGTACATATGAACCATATTCATAAGGGGTCATTGTGGGAAAAAAACATGACATTTACTAGGACTGCACTTTTTAACAATCATTTTACTTATTGACAAACAATACATGACTTTAGATACTCCGGTGCAACCCGAATCATCAGGCAGTTTTTGAATTTCATTGTGTTGACATGTCCGTGTAATATGACACATTAATCACCAAAATGGAAAAGAAATCCTTGCGCGACAAAACAACATAATTTCACTTAAAGTTATTTTCTGCAAAAAAATCCTAATTTTTCTCTTCTTCTTCTTCTTCTTCCTCTTCTGCAAACAAATTTATAGGTTAGCATATCAATTAACATCCGTTTTGCCTGTCAAGAAGTAAGACTCTAAGACCAATTCATGATCCTGGAGGCATTTTTTTTGTTAAAACTCAAGCCGTTTTTTGAAATATTCTTGCATGATCGGAGAGTATCATCAGCTAAAATTTAAAACCGGTCATTAAAAATGAAATATGCATGGAAAGATGGAACTGAATACCTCAATACCTCCAATGCAGAAAAGTATAATTAGCAACCAGACGAACGATGCTGACATAAAGAAGTAAAGTAGCAGCAGAAAAGTTGATGCAGATATAACAAAAACTATTGCACTTTTTGTGGTAATATGGAGGACCTCCTCGTCCTTGGTCTCGGCAGCATATGGTTCCTATATGGAAAAGGTAAATATAACATGGCTATTAGTTTCATCAAAGATAAAAATAGATGAGACTGCAATTTGAATGAATACTTATCACAAAAACTAAGTTGATTGTTCATGCAACCTTTGGGGATAATTCAGTACAGGATTCATCTCTTTCCTTTGATTCAATGATTTCTGACCAACGTGAAGCAGAAACAACTGTCCCCACAGCCATCATCCACAAGAAAACGACTGAGTAGTCTACGAGTGGGCGGGTTGGAGCATATATCAAAAGTTCCACTACGTTGATAAAAAGAGAAGTTAGCATCTGCATTAGTCAATAGATATTATCTGAACAACGTGCGTAGTCATGGACATCATGAAAGATTGGGAAATTTTTAAAAAAGGATAAAACATGTAAAATTGGGGATTTGTAACTATAGAAGAGACGATAGGATTTTCCAAAACTTTGTCCTTCTGATGATCTACATTATCTCCCTACAGATCCATATGCATGGTAAAGCAGTTAAGTTTGTTCAACTTCTCTTGAAAGAGGCCGTATACCGGATTCACCATATAGGTGGCCTTGAAATAGAGAGATCGGATGAGTCTCATAAAGAGCCATTAAGTATTTCACTAGTTATTTTTTTATCCTCATGTATGTGAGAGCATAAACAATTATTCTCACTGATCAGGTTTATTTTAACAATAAAATGTCTAGACATAGCTAAGGTCAGGAAATTAGGTTCCCTTATTCCTCCCAAGTTAATAAGATCTTCCAAACAGGCATGAAATTATTCAAGATGAAGATTTTATTAGTTCTTAATGATTCTACTATATCAAATAATCACAAAAATGTCAGATGCATAAGAAGCACAGGATGCAATGAGTAGCAGATGTCAACTCGACGACATGAAGAAAAAACTAAGTTCATAAACCACAAACTGGTACCATGTATTGCCTAAATAAAGGCCACCAAAGAACACAAGAAAGGGACTAATGCCAAACACTTTTATATCAAAACAGTAACTGAAAGTTCAAAAAAGTAAACTAAGCCTCAGAGCATATAATCTAATTCTTGGACTTTGATTAGGGTCTCCTCAAAAGATGCATTTAAAATTACTTTAACCAGAAACCTAGAAAGGCCTTACCTTTCTTTCCATCAGTTATGGATTTATTTAGTTCCTCTCCTCCTGACTTAGAAATCATAATAACAGGAATTTTGATATTCACTCTAGTACCATTCCCACAGCGCATCTCCTGAAGACCTGTTAAAAGCAAAGAGTTATCCATTAAAGAACAAACTGAAATTCACTGATTCAGGATCGCAGATATAGAACAATGCCTACCTTCATCGGTATTTATTATCACCAATGCTGCCGATCCTGCTGCTTGGGCAACTTCAGCCTTAGTTGTAAAGTCACAATCACCACGTAGTACCAATGCAATAGAACCGGATACCTACAAGATAGTACATGATTTTCTTTGCTTTGTTAGTCACTTTACTTATGACAAAACAAAGTTTTTCCAAACATCTAACAATAGATAATAGCTGGCTAGAAAATCTAATCCATGTTTCCAATAGATATGATTATCAAGTCGTTCATTTTGTTTATTTTGAACATAAAAAGTTAAAACACTTTGGTAAGCCTATTTATTATGACACTGAAGACAATGAATCAAAAGGTACGATTCTGTATTTGATTCACTTTTCTCTTTAAATTTCAAAATAACTGCATTCATAGGTAGTTATTAACCTCTCTGATTCAATTTTCTATTAGCTCAAGAAATTCTGAACTCATAAGCTTAAAAGCCATCTCTGAATGATTATGTGAGATAAAATTTAATTTCAAGGAGCCTGCTTCACTAGAATGAACATACTTCATCATATTTCAAACTTCAGCTCTTTTATCAATGTCAGGCATGATGTGTTTTTAAGAGTTATTTACTTCATTATATAATTAATCTTTCACTCTGTCTGTATAATTATAGAACATGAAGATATTACTTGTTAAATTATTCTAATTCCCTGATCCATGTGTCGGTTTTTCTTTGGACTTACACGTTACTACCAAAGCAGACCATTCCATCATCTATTTAGATATCTCCCCAGAATTTATTTTGGTAGGAAAAAGAAACAAAAGGTAAGAAAAGACAAAGTTGAAATAGATAAACAACTGAAAAGCTGAAAATACTGAATTTATTGTACTTTGTATACTAACAGGGTTTTTCCTGGCCTTGAATTTATATAAGCAATTCCATACTGACCATATGCAATTATAACACTTATGAGAGCAAAACTCTCCAATTATGTTGGTCTTCCTTAATCGAAGTGCTATTACCTATTAAAGTTAAATAACTCTCTATATCTGGGATCATATTATCTGAAAATTTTTCGTTGTTAGCTTAACTAAGACTACAATAACTGGTTTTTTCTTATGCGTGCACCAAGCCATTACGCCTAGTGCATTTGCACTTGTGGAAATGTTGAGGCCAATTTACCAAAACCATGTGACTAGATCCTCAAAACCTAGCATTCAGATGGCTCGGATGCAACCAAGTCAACTAGGTTTAACAGTTATAAAAAAGCATGGCTATCCTAACTGAGAAACAAAAATTGACACACAGGAAATACCTTCGAGGATGAGGACGAATTACAACCAAGAACGGGTTTTAAAAACACAGCTGGTAATCTTTGTGCTTGTTCGATCTCCTCGGGCAAGATAGAGCCAAAAGATGCACCCCACCCAAAAAATGGCTCCTCTTCATAATCATCTACCCACCTAACAACCTTAACCTGAAAAAATATATACACTTTTCACCTCTCAAAGATTTCTCTTCATCCGATAAGCATTACATGCATGTACCACCGGCCACCGCAAAACAATTATTGAAACAGAGATTATTGTTACAAGCAGAAATGTCCCTAACCCTATAAACATAAATTGCTAAGTAAACATTATTCAACAGAAACTTCACAACTCCTTAATACAATCAAAGAACATTGCAATGTGAGAGTAATTACAGCAATGCCAATCCGATTAGCAAATAACAGAGATAAATCATTATTGTTAACGAGGTTAAAACTCATACCTCAGGGAAATCATTTCTGCAAGTGGTTGAAGCATCATCGGCGAAGGCAATGGATGACAGGAAAATCAAGAACAATCCCAAAGGGCATATTGCCATTAATTGATACGACGGAGAAGGAGCCATAGCTAACTTTCTTCGTTTTTTCCTTGTAATGGAAACTGATTAATGAAACTGCAGGTGCGTAAACCTGAATCTCTGTATCAATTTTGAATTGGACATTGTTAACAACAGAGAAGAATCGTGAATTGCATGAATCTGAATTGTATGGGAAAATGCAGCTCAAATTTGGGGGAGAGAGGTGCAAGGAAAATTTGGCAGAGTACAAAGTTGAGAGGGAAAATCGGAAGGAAATGATACAACTTTGACACGTGTTCAGGAGAGAGAAGCTTTCTAATGTTATTTAAATTTTTTTTATTAATCCTACGTTTATTGTTGTAAATAAAATTAGGGAACAACTAAACCTATCCCATCAAATTCCAAGGCCACCCCAATTAAGAAAATTGAAATTAAAATGAATTAAAAAAGATCAAAATATCCTTAATGGATCTTTTTTTTAAAGACACCCCACCTAATGTCTTGAACTTTTCTAAAGGCACCCCAAGTATTCCAAGCATACAAAATTACCATTGTTGTGTTTCTTCACTCCACCAAAGCAAATTCTTCATTCCAAGCATACAAGTTTTGCATTTTCTTCTTTGTTTTTGCCCTTTTTTTCCCCCAAATTTCAGAAAATGGCAAACGAAGATTCATTCGAAACACACAATATAAGTATTCGCATGCATTTTCAATAGTTTATCTAGTTGAAGTTTCGTTTTTAAAAATGTACTAAAATTCTCGTATCTGTTCGTGTTCGGCCAATACAGACCGAACGCGGCTGAAGGGTTTCGGCCATGTCGGCCGACATCCCTTCTTTCCGTTTGGCCAGGTCGGCCGACTTTTCCTCAGCCTGTTCGGCCAGTTCGACCGACAGCAGCTCTTCCCATTCGGCCAGTACTGGCCGAACACTCTATGCACTTGTCGGCCTAGGACAGCCGACATTTCACCTAGCACTCGATTTTTCTGTTTTTTTTTCTATTCTATATTAATGATTTTATTTGCTTACGTTGCAGAACTATAATTCATATTCAGACGAAATCAGTTGCATCAACAAATCGGGCAATGAACAATTGGTTGAGGAAGATATTGCTCCCGAATACATGCAGATAGACTTCATTGTCGACTTTACGACAGAAGAAGTATTTGAGTCTCGCAACCTGATGATGCAGTGGGTGAATGTTGTAGCGCACGGGCATAATATGATCATATTAGTTCATCGCTCTGATAGTGGAAGTAGTGGTCGGCGAGGTCGAGTGTTATTGGGTTGCGAACGAGGTGACATCTATCGTCGACGTAATAAGGCAAAATCAGAAATGGTGAGTATTGGTGATGATGAAACAAGTGGTGGGAAGAAACAGGGCATACGTACGGCGACCAAAAAATGTGATTGTCCATTTCTTCTAAAAGCTACTGAACTGAATGATGATGGACAGTGGTCAGTAAGTGTTGTATCAGGCGTTTATAACCACTCGATGGGACGACATTTAGAGGGTCACTCCTATGCCCGTCAACTAACACCGGCTGAAGATCGGTTTGTCGCAAATTTGACAAAAAATAAGGTCAAACCCAAAGACATTCTAAGTACTTTGAAGGAGACATTCGTTCAGAATGCATCCACTTTGAAGACCATCTACAATGCAAGGCATAAACATAGAGTTGTGAAGCACGGCGGTCGGTCTCAAATGCAATACCTATTGGAGAAGCTGCAGTCACATGACTACTATTTCCTTGTTCGGAGATGTGAGAAAACGGAAAGGGTGAAAGACCTCTTTTATGCCCACCCGATGAGCATAGACTTGTTGCGTACCTTTCTGAGAGTCTTGTTGATGGATTGTACATACAAGATTAATAGATACAAGATGCCACTGATGGAAGTGGTTGGCATCACATCTACGGATATCACTTTCTCCGTCATATGCATCTACTTGGATGCCGAGCGTGAGGAGAACTATAGATAGGCTCTCACGAGTGTGAAATGGTTGAGGGACCAATCCTTTCAACCAGAAGTCATTGTGACTGATCGTGAGATCACATTGATGAATGCTGTGGAGGTCACATTTTTTGGGCGAAACACTTGTTGTGTAGATGACATATTAGCAAAAATGTGCTTACGAAGTGCAAGAAAGAATTTCACACGAAGATGAAATGAGATTCGTTTAATTATTCGTGGAATACATTGATTCTTGCCGAGGATGAAGTGAGCTTCAACGAGCTACTTAGAAGATTGAAGGACGATTTCGTCGACTATCTTATTGCCGTGGATTATGTTGTGTCAAATTGGCTTAATCCATATAAAGAGTGATTTGTCTTCTGTTGGACGAACGAGATAATGCATTTCGAGAACACCACAACTAGTCGGTACGTATAAGTTGTTTTTTATAGAACGCATTTTATTTTTTGGTTCGTATTTGAACTTGTTGTAATGAAAGACATGCATACGTTTGCACAGGGCCAAGAGTGCATATTCGAAGTTGAAGAAACAACTCGGCACTAGTTTGTCAAATTTTGAAATGTCTTGGGAGAGGATACATGGCTTGTTGATCACATGCCACAAACACAATCAAGGCTTCATTCAAACAATCCCGACATAGAGTGCACCATAAATACAAGTCTCCCCTGTTCAGGAATATACGTGGATTCGTGTCTCACGCTGCTATTCATAAGATTTATCAGGAGATGCAAGGAGTGAATACGGCTGGGATAGATTTGTTACTTTGCGATTGTGTGCTGAGAAAGACCTGTAGTCTATCGTGTGCTCATGAACTTGGAGAATTACTGCGTCTCAACGAACCAATCAGACTAGAAAGTATTGACAGGTTTTGGAGGAAATTGGACAGCAAACTCGTGAAGTCGGATGTCAGTGTTGCCGAAGACTTTGGGTGTCGATGGACCGAAACAGTGAGTGACATCAATGTAATGTTCGAATCGGCCAATGAGTCACTGTAGCACCTAAGAAATTTTTTTTTTAATATAACTATATAATATATTACCTTAATGTATATATATAATTATATGATATGAACTTATAATATATGTTATATATAATATATGATATAGATTATATAATATTAAGATATAAAATTCATAAAATATAATTATAACCTAAGTATTATATAAGTTATTAGATATATACCCTAAGCTAAAACTTACGTACATAATGTATATGCATGATATACTTATAATATAATTTATTATCTTAACTTATGCACATAAATTAGGCTACGTAAAGTACTTACATATATGTTATAAGTTGCATAGCTTAAGTAATATGGCTTGAGATTACATGTGTATTATAGGCATGTAGGTAGGTTGGCTTAGGTCAATAAGTTTCTAGAAGAAGAATTAAATGATAATGTGAGGCCATGCTCTATTTTTACTTCAAGCACGTAACCCTCAACAAAGCAAGCAACCAAGCCATACTTCTCCTTCTTCTTCCATTTATGCTCTCTCCTCCAAACAGCCTTGTTGACCGTTGCTTACTCCACCGCCGATCATCAGTTTCTGGCAAGGTAAACGGTCATAAATGTAGCTCTTGCCAAGCTCGTCGCAAGGACGGGTTAGGAGAACCAAGGAGCTGCTATGTATTTTTCTTTTCTTCCTCACCCCTGCTGCTCTTGAAGCTGTCTCCGCCGCTTCGAAAGCTGCCGTTCGCCGCTGTCATGAGTTTGAGCTGGCACCGGGGTGGCGCCGGCGTTTCGGAGTAAGAACAGTCGCTGGAAGCAGCAGTTTCGCTGGGCTGGAACTGATTAGTCCGGCAGTGTATCTGCGTGCGTGCGTATGTATGTAGGTCTAGGTTGGTGTGTTGTATATGTGTTGTAGCAAGGGTGACCGGCGCCGGTGATGCACCGACGAAGAGGGGGAGGTGCCGCCGTGAACAGCGGCGCCGCTGGTGTGATGAATGATGGTGTTTGGGCTGCTGTAGTTCGGTCAGTCTTGGAGAGGGTAGGGCTGTGTTTGTGGGGGGAGCTGGGGTGAGCTCCGGTAGGGTTGGTCGTCGGAAGTCGCCGGCTGCGGCGAACTGATGGTGGAAGAAAGGCTGGAGTGGTGACGGGTTTAGCAGTAGGGAAGGGTGATAGGTTGGGCTGGATTATGTTTTTGCAAATTTAATGATTATGGAAGGCAAAAACGTCATTTTTGATTGCTGAATTTTTTTTATGTTTAATTAGTTTGTAAATTGCATATAAAACCTAAATTAATTAAGGACATGTATGAGGACCACCCAAAATACGAATGATGATAATCGAACCCTTAAATTTATCTAAATTACATAGTTTTTCTTATTATTGATGTTATTATGTAATTGTTTTCCTAGATTTCTAAATGTTATATTAATGATACATGTTTTCATTTAATATTGTAATATATTAGGAAGTATAAAGGTTATAATATACTTACTAGAATTTAATATATGAAATTCGGATATTTAATTCGGATAAAATGAAGTGGTCTTCTATAAAATATGGCGATATCATAAAATTGTCATTAGAAATTTATGAGAATTATGATAAATAACACTTGGATTTTTTATTATTATTAATATATATGGAAAATTATAGATGTTATCTTATAATCAATAGAATTTGATAAAAGAGACGAATTTAATTAAATAATAAAGAGGATTATGTAAATTAATTTATGTTACTTGTATCTAATTATATGATTAAATAAAGTATAAAGTTATAAATTTTATTAAATTAATTAAGAAACTATAATGTAAGCTTGAGTTGGGAATTAATTATTATTGTGTTATTATTATAAATATTCTATTTGGAATTATGATTTAAATCTATGTTTTGCAAGATTGCTTTTGAGACTAAAAATTATAAACTTATAAATATTATTCTAATTGAATTAATTTACAATTTAATTATTATTTCTAAATTAAGGATAAATAACCCTAATTTTCTATCTATTTTAATCCGAGCTATTAATTTCAAGTTGATCTATATAGATTATGAATTTTTCATTTAATTACAAAATAAGTTATATTTAATTCCAAAAATTAGGGTTTAGTTTAAAAATATTAATTTATTTTAAATCGATCATAATTTGAGTAGAGGCTAAGTCGAAACCTTATATTTGTAGGCAATACGCCGGGTTTTACGCCGTAGATAGTTGGAAGTCTAAAGCTTTTGTTCAGCTGCTCTTCAGGTGGGGAAAATATGCTAAGTCGGTACTTTATATGTCTTTCAAATTATTTAAATTACGAATTTTATTCGATATGAAATATGTTGGGTTTATGCGCTGAATATATGAAATGTGATGATATGATGAGGCGAATTTGATATTTTCGTATGTGAAATGAAGATGTGCTTTTATGTGAATTTTTGATATGTGAATGTGATGAAATTATGTGCGCATGTGCATGCGTATGCAAGGCGGCTAGGGCTCGCATATGACGGCTGATCACCGTATTATGACGGTTAATAATCGTAAAATGTTTTCACGGCGGTTGAAAACCGCACGATGCTTTTATGGCGGTTAAACACCGTAATTATATGAATGATGGATTATATGTTCCATAGCGGCTAAAAACCGCATATGATACAAGACGGTTGAGGACCGTAAAGATGGAAATGAAAGTGACATGTTTGGAAATGAATGAAACTTGATTGTGATAAATGTTTACAGTTATATTTAATTGTATGTCATGTGATGGAATGTAACTATGTGGTATATTTTATGACTTGAGACCCTATACAGTGTGATCCCACTGAGTGTATTATATACGCTCACCCCCTTTGTATGTTTTCTTTATAAATTCGGATGTGGGGAACCGAATGTGAAGAAAGATGCGAGTATATATTTTTGTAATAATTGCACAAGTTATTGAAAGGTTGTTGAAATATGATGGCCTGTATATATATTTTGCTGCGGTCTCTGATCGTTTAAAACTTTATGTAAATTATACAGTTTGTATGGATTTTATTTCTCAGCTATAGTTTGTTTTAAATTGCTGGACGCCCAAAATGTTAAATTTTTATATTTTATTTAATTTCTAAAATGGGGCGTGACAGTTTTGGTATCAGAGTCTAGCTCTCTTTGTAGGGCTTTGCTCAATTTTAAAAGTTTATAAAATTTAATTTTTCTAAGGCTTAATATTTAAATTTTGAGTTAAACACGCATCTTTCTCCACTTTTTCTCCGATAGGCATGGAAATGAGTTGATTATATGTGCTTAATTTTCATAATGTGAATACAAATCTGTGTTACTATGAAATGTTATGTTTGATTTATTATTAAATTGTAAATACGTGTTTTGGGGTTTATTACGGGGGTTGTTATATAGATTTTCTTAAGTTAAGCTCATATAGAATTATGCATACAGATGGCTCGAAAGAGGTATACTGCTAGGAAGTCGATTCCTAGAGAGAGACTTAGAGATGTCTTCTTTGATAGTCGAGTAGCTGCAGACTTCTCAGTAGGAGAGCATACCGCTCGAATGTTGCATATCTGAAGACGGGCCGGTGGGGCTGGAGGCTTAATAGGAAATGCGGAGGGATGCCGTCAGCTGATTCGGACATTGCCCTCCGTGTGGGTAGCTCACGCCCATAGTATTTATCGTAGAGAGATAGTATATTCGGGACCAGAGCGATCTCCCGTTGTAGATTTTGGGAGGGTTGCAGGTCAGCTTCTAGAGGTATGGGGTAGGAACGAGTATCCCGCTCCCCTTGAGCCAGGGCCCTATGATCCACCTAGTGATGACTCCGAGGAGGAGGAGCCAGATGAAGATCCGGAGGAAGACCCGGAGGAGGATCCGGAAGAGGATCCTGATGATTACTTTGATGAAGGTGATCCAGGCGCTTTGACCTCTGGTGTAGTTAGGCCCCCATCGCCCCCAGCTGCGGTAGCATAGATGATCGGACTAGGTGTTATATTTTGGGGATGTATTTCGGTTAAAACAATATATATGTATGTTTTAAATAGTTGTGTGGTAGTGTATGTAAATATATGGATATGATGCATATGTAGCCAAAATTTTGATGTATATATGATTATGGCCTATAAAGTGATGTGTTATAGAATATTATGTACATATATATATATATCCTATTGAAGCTGGTGAAATTTCTCATAGCTTGTATTATTATTATTTCTCAATAATAACGTCGTAATATTTAACTATCGGATATTGCGTGTATCGTAGCTGAATCATGCCTCAAAGACGTAGACCCCGAAAGCTAACCGCAACTATAGAGGGACCGTCTGCACCAACGGAAGAAGGAATATTGGGAAATCTAGTCACAGTGCTAAAATGATTAGTCGATAAGTTTGATGCTAATAGAGAAGCACCCCACCAGGAACCAAGACATGATACGAATAGTATAATCGAACAGTTTCGACGATTCAATCCGCCAACCTTCAATGGTAAAGGAGACCCTGCGGACGTTGAAGAATGGTTGAGAGCCTTGGATAGGCTTTTTGCTCATTTGGTTTGTACAGACGTGCAAAAGATATCATGTGCTATCTTTCAATTTACTGAAGAGGCTAGCTTTTGGTGGGAGTTATACGATCGAACTATAAACCCGGAGAGAAGAAGAGGCATGACGTGGACAGATTTCAAAGAAATAGTTATGCAGAACTATTTGCCGCAGTCCTATCGTGACAGAAAGGAAACCGAATTTTTACACCTTCGACAAGGAATGATGACCGTTGGAGAATATGAAAGAAAGTTCAATCAGCTGAGCAGATATGCAATGCATCTGGTAGATACAGATATAAAGAAAGCTAGACGTTTCAACCGTGGTTTACGGCAAGAAATTGGCACCATTTTGGCAGGACAAGGAGGGTTGACATATGCAGAAACGGTGGAACGAGCCCAAGATATTGCAGCACGTATGGGTTTGGAAAATGTCCCACTTAGAAAACCTTCAGAGGTACTTGAAAAAAGGAAGTGGAATGAACCGAATCAGAATCGAAACCAGAATTTCAACCGAGCTCAACGTCCAGGAATGGATAACGGACAAAATGCCTCTAAATCCAGATCGGGGCCAGTCTGCTCTAAATGCCGAAGAATGCACAGCGGGCAATGCTTATGGGGAACAGGACGGTGTTTTAGATGCCAAGAATTTGGACATAATGCAAATGATTGTCCTAAGAATAAAGTTAAACCGGATTTTAAGCCGAGACCCGAAGCCAGAAAAGCTCGAGCTTTTGCTTTAACGCGAAAGGAGGCCAAGGAAGGACCTGAAACCATGGCAGGTATGTTATCAGTATGCGATATACCTGCTCTAGTTTTATTTGATATAAGAGCGACCCATTCTTTTATGTCTGTCAAGTTTTTTGAAATGTTGGGATATAAAAATGACGAGAAAAATGCTGAAACCTTAGAGGTTAGTATACCATCTGGAAGGACAGTAAAAACCCAAAACGTATGTCGAAATATGAAGATTTCTTTTGCTGATAAAATTATCCCAGCCACCTTCAGGACCTTGTATGCTTCGGTGTGGAATAACTCCACCCATACGGTGGATGAGATTCTAGAAACATTGAACTGTTTCCAAACGGAGGTGTATGACGTGAAGTATTGGTTCGTGTTTTCGGAGATCTATTACTTGACCGCTTCTGCATACAATATGGCGATAGTTCACATATCACCGGAGATAAGTGTATTATTTTTTCCCTTGTGGACACAAGTGCCGGTAAACCCTCGTTGCATGACAATGGCATTAGTTGGAAACAATCACTTCATCCGGGTATGCACTATTATTTTTCGTCTCAAAATCTAACCTTCAATTTCTTTATTTATTGCATGTGTGACCGGTTTTTTCTCATGACAATTTGTAGATGAACCTAGCAGACGATGCATCCATTCCTCTAATTATAAATATGTGGTTTGCGTGCCGGTTTACATGTGCCGCCGGGTGGAGTGTCGTATTCCAACAACAAATCGCCAAGTACAGCGAAATGGTTGGAGCGGATAGAACCTCGTTTGGAGTGGAAACTATTAGTTTAGATGAGGATTGATGTATTTGAACTTCTTGTACTATGTGGGGACAATATACTTGTACACTATTCATTTTTATATCGATTTTGTTATTTGCCGCATCTTTTCTGTGTTTTCTGTGCATTTCTAGGTTACGTTCGATTTTTGGTTAACCTCATCTGCGGGTTTAGCCACTGTTCAACTGAGTCGGCCGAACGGGTCATAGGTCGTTCGGCCGACAGTGTATAGAGGTGTTCGGCTAAGGACGGCCGACCGGACCATTATGAGTTCGGCCATGATGGCCGATCTGGCCAAGGTGTGTTCGGCCAGAGGTGGCCGACAGACAGTAGGCGTGTTCGGCTGGTCGAACGGATCCAGTTCGTTTCGATATGTTTGATTTGTGCGTAGCTCATTATTTTATGTGTCAAGTGTATTTTCATGAGATTCTATGCAAAACGCAAAGAAAATTATAACATAATCGAGATGTGAAAATCAAAAGAAGTATTATAATCTCCATCACAAAACACTGTTCAATACAACACATGTCTCAAAAATAGCTTCAAATGAGATAAGAGCATTCTCAATCCAAAACATACTACAAACGTACAATAACTAGTGCAATGTCAAATACATACATAATCGAGTACATCTATCACCTACGATGGCTACAAGACCGACTGGACGAGGCACGGGTGGTGGGCTCAGACGGGCCACAGTCATCGATGGACAACGTCTCGTACGTCCTCGTCACGTAGGGCATCACGTACTCGAGCGTCATGTGAGGATCGTGCTCCAACCACTGCTAGACGACTGGTGCAATATGACCACGGGCCGTGTGGATAATATCCCAGGGCTATTAGGGAACGTGCGTAGCACCTGCGGCCGATGACCTGTTCTCCGGGTTTTGAATCATCGGGTGGGAGACCGTGAAGTACCAATTCAAGTAGCCGGGAGAACACTCCTACGGAGGATGTGCGATCCTACCCTGAGCCTCGTCGGACAACGCATGGGAGCTCCACATCCGAAAGTATGAGCTCATTAACTCCCAGACAACCCTATACTGGGCACCAGTGCTTCCCCCACGCACTTTAACCGGGACCAACGGTGCTTTCGGCATCGTCTGCACATGCCCAAATTGCCGAAGCATGCGGTTTGGATGATATGGCTCGATCACATCAAAGGCTCGGATGCATCCGTGGTAGAATGTCATCTCGTGCCGAGGAAACACATCCCGCATCCCGACGAGGGAGTCCACACAACCTAGTGCAGTACACTTAATAATGAGATAAATAGAACAATCATTGCAAAATTAAAACATATGACGAGAAGCGAACAAACTTACGTTATTCACCGACATTGCATTCAGCATCTCCCTCCATACCACCAGACGATCAAGTGATCCACCAGGGGAGGCTTGTTGTGCCCATCGTAAGGCTAGCAGTGCTCCCTCCATGTAGTTCACATTATGCGTAGGCTTGGTTTGAGGAAAGTACTCGTATATCCACGCCTGAAACAACAAAATTATGTAAGTACAATGACATAACATAAATAAGCTATATTAAACATATTGAAATTTAAAAAACAAGCTTTACCTCTAATAACGTCAGGTAACCAGACATCTGCCTGACCACATGCCGAGATGCAAGGCCAAGCTGTCGGTACAAGTACGTAAGTGTGGCGGCTCCCCATACGTACTTGTGAACTCGTGTAACATTCTCCAATAATGGGAGAATGTGTGTGCTCACTCTAGTGCCTGTCCTGTCTGAAAATAGTGTGCAGCCCAACACGAACCATAAATAAGCTCGAGCAGCACACAGTCTCCTCTCAGGATCATCAGACGTGGTATCGTCGGTAAATGTGGAACATAGCCACTCCAACTTGACTGAGCTACCTCTGAGTCCTCGAACTGTCGTCTCGGCATCCCTACGGCTCAAACCTAGAAGTCGGGCTATCATGGCACTCGGGGCCTCATCTTCGTCTTCCCATTAGACAACGGGTCGATCGGTGATCAGAAGCCCGGTGATGCAGTAGACATCGTCGAGGGTGATCGATATCTCGTCCCAAGACATATGAAAACTATTCGTCTCCAAATGCTACCGCTCAATGAAAGCACATATCAGATTCTTGTTCGGGCTCTTATATAATATCTCCCGTAAGTTTGCAATCCTAGACCGACGAAGCAGACGAAACCATTCGCCCAAGTCACCCTCCAACCTCCACGAATCCATCTTCATCGTGTGGTATAGGCATTTCAAAATGCCTCTTTCCTCATCGAACCAAATCATCGCAGCCACGTACGTCTTGAAGCTCGGTATGAGATGGTGATCAGTGAGGCCCCCAGAGAATGGCCCGGTAAGTACATCTCCCTCTGCATCCGTGTCAACATGCTCTTCGGCATCCTCCTGAACATGCTCCTCGGTCTGTGTCTCATCCATCTGATGCTCCTACTCTTCAGCATACTCCACCTTTTCCTGTTGCTCAGGCTGAACATATGGTTCGCCCTACTCAACATGTTCGGGCTCAGGAATTTCGTGCCCTTCCATCTCCAACTGAAACATCGGGAGCGGAACTTCGGCCGGGTAATTATTCCCCGAACATCCAACTCCCAATTCTGCCTCTTTACCCCAACGCCTTCTTACCGAGACCGTCTGTCTCACTCTCTCGTACGCCTTACCTGGATTATAAAGAAAAATCATTATGAAAAATAAAACAAATACACAACGCACATACACATCCCATTCGGCCGAGGCAGCCGACGCCCCAACCTCCAGTTCGATCAAGCCAGCCGACACCCCTTATTCCCGTTCGGCCAATGTGACCGATTTCGTGCATACCCATTCGGCCAACCAGGGCCAACACGGCTGAATGGGAAATTTCCAATTTTGATCGAAAATGTGACGATTTTTCAGCAAATTAACTTATATTTCACTAACTCATTGCTAATACTATATCATTCCAACCAAATACGTAGGAAAAACACAACTTTAAGAGAGTGTTGAAATCAACTTACCGGTAAAGCGGTGCTCCCTATGTTCATCTTCAAATCCTTTTCTACGTCGTTCCATTAGGGCAACCGAAGAAATGCAAGTTTTGCCAAAGCTGTAGCAACAAGAACAATCGGTCAATTTGGCCGAAACTTGAAGTTTGGATTCTCATTTTGTGGCTGCCGACGTGAAGCTAGGTGGGAGGAAGAGGGAATGAGGGAAATGAGATGCAAGGGTAGTGTGGGAATATTTTGGGGTGTCCTTAGTACTTGATGTATCACTTATTCTAATTATTGGGGTGCCCTAAGTAGATAGGGTGCCCTTAGAACTTGATGGGGGTGAGTTTAGTTGCTCCCATAGATTTAAGTACATTTTGTTAGTATGGGTCACGGGTTAGATCCATTGGGCCGGGTCGGCCAGCTTCACCAAAATGATAAATTGGATTGAGTAAGTAGAGGTTCGTGAAAAGATGAGTTTAAATGAGTTTGGCCAAAAATAATAAAGGTAATTAAATCAAGTCGTTTGTGAATTATTTGGAGTTTAAGTTGATAAAATTTCATTTGAATTCATTTATTGTGATTTATTAAGGTAAACAAACAAACTTAAATTCAATGTTATTCACTTTTTTACTTTGTGAATAAGTTCGTTAGAAGACATGTGAGCTAGTTTGTAAAATATAATAATAATATTTGACATTTTGATATATATATTTTTTTATTTCTAATTATAGATATTTTTATAATTAAATTATAAATTTTAAATAATATATTATATTTTTTAAGAATATATAATTTATTTTGTTAATAAGCTGATGCATAATATAATTTATTGTTGATATTTATTAAGTTTATTAGGTTAGATTAAACTCGAGTTCGTTCGATAACTAAGTACATTAAACTCAAATACTCAATAGTTTGGTTCCATTCGATTCAATTATATCCCTATTCAAAGTGGGGGGCTTTTGGTGGGTTAAATGTTTTTTTTTTAATTGACTTAAATATTGCTATGAGCCATTTATGTTGAGGAATAAAGAAATTTTAATAAGAAAAATATTTTTTAAAACTTGTTTTCGTAGCTTTGTTTAATGTAATTTCATCACATTTTATAAAGTTGCTAGACTTGAGATATTGGCAGCCAAAATATCAAACCTAAATTACGGGATAAAACGGGTAATTATCTCCTGATTACTAATTAGTTTCCATTCTTAGAAACAGCTTGATATATGACATTGAAATTCGTGCTTCCTATTTGACTCATAGATATTAATTGACACATTATCTGAAAATGTTAGTATATTATTAAAAAGGAGAATATTGGAATATGTATTAATTCCATATAATTCGTTAAAGTTATAGATAATTTTTGCATAACTAATATCTGTATTTTTATCTTTTTTAGGTTTTGTAAGAGGATGAAGAAAACATAGAGATATGATCAAATTGGATTTAAGTTTTAATAAATAAATAGATAAACAATATTAGTCATATTAATACAAGTCAAATTATATGTGTGTATATTGTAAATCTTGCATAGTATTAATACTATCATAGGGGCTATATAATTGTATAAGGATTTTCTAAAATATTGTTCGTTTTATTGAAGTTGTTAATCTTGAATAGGGATTACAGAAAATTATTCTATAAAAGAAATTATTAATTAATAAAGAATTAATTCATGAAAGTTTTACCTTTGATATAAAACATTAAAATTACTATTTGATATATTTTCATTTTTAACTAGCAGAACAAATTCGAGTTCCTGCTGAAGAGTGGTGGTAAGCCTCAGAAAAATATTTTGCATAAAATAAAAAACATAATACATAATAGAGAATCCTGATCGAGATTGAAAGGACTTATCGCTTTTTTTTGTCCTGTCTGATTTTTTTTTTTCCTTTTTTTCCTTTTAAATGGTAACAAGATCCATCTTACTTGGATATAATTTATACACATAATTGTTTTTGCTAACAATAATTTTATTTGTACAACAATATTGTGTACAAATGAAGGTAGACATTTTACCATATGGAATTCACCTACATAGTATTTCAAATAGTATTTCAAAGTACAAACTACTTAGTTGGAGTTTTGGTTTACCTCAATAGAATTCACCAAATGCTTTAAATGGAAATCCTCTCTCTCTCTCTCTCGTGAAAAATCCTTCATACTTTCTCTAACTGCAAAAGCATAGTGTTCAATTCTTTTTCCCTCATTTACCCACAATAGAGAATTAAAGTGGGGGTCTAAGGTGGGCGAATTTATCCTAAAATTAGGAGTGTAATGAGATATAATGCAACTTGTGATTGATTCCCAAAACAATTATTTTGCTTTAGCTCAATTATTTAAGTTTGTTTTTATGATAGCAGCTTGTAACATTCAACCCAAAAGCCAAACGTCATCGTTTAATCATTACTACTAATTAGACCATCGTTAATGATCATGTAAAAATAAATTATAAATCATTTCTTCTCGTCCAAATTGTTGTCCTAAATGTCAGACTTTTGATCTCTCCACACTCTCGTTTATCAATAAATATCGATTGTATAGTTTACAACAGAATTGAGATCCGAACAACCTTCTTTAACGTCATATTTAGATATTTTATTTTTCATTTCAAAATAATCAAGTAACTTGAATGACATTACTAATTTGACAACATGCGTATTAATTGTGAATGACCTTTTATGTATATATGAAGCCCTAGAGGGAAAAGATGTGGGTGGGGAATCAGGTATGGGAAGGTGCATGTGATACTGATATGGTGTCAAATCAGGAAACCTCATTCTATTCTATACTTTGACGTACGATTTCCGTTCACCTCATCCGAAACAGCAACACCATTGCATTAATCCACCACTTTATTTTATTTATTTTCCTTTTCCTATCAATTTTCACTTGATAATTAATATAGACCAGGCTCCACCTCTGCTATTCTGTAATTAACAACTTTTTTCTTTTCCAATTTAATTAAATACTTCGATTTTGCAACTTATTCATTTCTACTTATAAATATATAATTTTTCTTTTTCTCTCCACATCAAATCAGAAGTTCTTCTGCATGTATTTAGCTTTTAGCCTTTAGGTGAGAAGTAAGAAAGGTGACAACAACTCTATCGTTCATTACTTTAATTGGGATGGTGATTAAACGAATTATTAATTTATAAAAACAACTTGAAATTGTTAAAAGTAAAACAATGTACATATGTATGATCGTTTTGTGTTGTTGAAAAAGATATCAACTTTATATGAATTTGTTTATTAATTATCCAAGTTTCACAAATAATAATTTTGATATATGCCCTAGAATCTAGATAAAACATTACAATTACAGGTGCAATATGGTTATGAAGGGCCAAAAATTCAAAACTCCAATCTAGAGATAGTAAAGATGTATTTTTCCATAAAGATAAGAAAACTTTTCTTTATTTATCAATTTTCTATTTGTGTAAATTATGAAAATCATGTTAAACTATGGTTTTTTTTTTTTGCATTAAAAGGTATTTGAATTTTAGAACTTTACTGTATAATTGTCACCCTTTGTAAATGATACTAATAGGCCGCTATAATAGAATATTCCTCGAAGATGCTTATTTTACATGTATTTTTTTAACTTTTAATTAATTAATTAATTATTCGTTTATTTTTTGTTGCATCTCCCTCCTCCAATCATCAACTCATCGGTGATCGTCACATCACCTCTATCAGAAAACCCCTCAAAACTCTAATTTTCACCTCAATCCCCATATTTGGGTCAAATTTAACCAAATATCATATTCTCTTTCATTTTTCAGAAAATCATTAAAAAAATACAATAATACCATCAAAGAACCATCACCATAATCGTCGGAAAACTTCATAATAGCCCTTTAAGCTCAAAATTATGTTTTACCAAAACGCAAAATTCACATCAAATTAATTATCACCTTTTTTTATACATGTATTTTCTTAAATTGTTTTAGGGGTTTCAATTTTCATGTTTTGAGCATCAATTTTCTGTAAATTTTGATATCTTTTGATGACTCAATTTCTCTCATTTATTTTTGAATTGAAGGACATGATTTTGAGAATTCAAAATATTATAGGACTTATTTGCAATTTCTAGGAATTTTGCAAAATCACAGCCTCCACCCCAAAATTTTGGAATTTTGATTTTCCACCCAACTCTTTTTAAAGACAAAAATTCCCTCAAGAATAAGCATTTTTTGAGGAATATTCCACCGTCGTCGGTAGCATTTGACAGCCTATTAGTCCTATTCGCAAAGATTGGCCTTGGTACAATAAAGTTTCAAAGTTCGCAAAGATTGGCCTTGGTACAATAAAGTTTCAAAGTTTAGATATCTTAATACAAAAAAGGTTATAATTTAACTTGATTTTATAATTTATCTTTTCTATTTTTATTTTTTTAAAGAAATACCCTTTCAATTTGACTTAGAATATACTGCCAAAAAAACAAAAATTCTACTTTTTGGGGGTCCTTTAGTCTTTTAAGATGAAAATGAAAAAGATCATTACTTATATTATTAACTAGAAAGAAGGGTTAGTGAAAATGGTAGAAATGTTTCCACTTAAACAGATTTCCAAATCCCAAGTGGTTGAAAAAATGTCTCTTGACCCAATTATTTTTATGGGCAAGTTCCCAAATAATAAAATAAACCAATAGAATATAATTTTCAATATATTTATTAATAACTATGTTATTAACAAAAGATGTTATGTATGGTAGGTATCATTATATTATATAGACTTGAAGCTAGACCTTTATATTAATAAAACGAAAAACTTGAACTTCAAAAGCAGCAAATATTCTTCAAGGTAAAACATCCAAATACAAGACTTGTATCCTAATTAACTTATATATAGATAAAATTATTCACATGCCATTGCACTTTTATAATTCTTAGTATATTTAAAATATATTACACCATAAATTATTTTCTAAGTAACTATGTCGCGATGCTTCTTTTATTTAATTAATAGTCGCTGCTCAACTTTTTCATATTTTTATTCTTCTAATAAGCATATTTTCTTCTAAAAGGAATCCTATATATTTGTTAGGTGACGTAAAATTACGGATGCTTAATTTCATTTATAAACAAGTCGTTTATGGAATGTTATGAACAAAACTCCAAACGACAAAATGACACACACATAACATATATGATGTGGTTTATTCTACAACATTAAAAATAATTTTATTTAAATTTGTAAAGTAATATTTTAATTAATAGTAATGAATGAATAAGACGACAATGAATGGACAAAGTAGCAAAATTAAAGGTCCAACATTAATGAAACATTAAGGGGGTTTAGTCAAACTGTTCCCAGCTTAGGGACCACTGTCATATTACTATTACAACTGCCAAATTACGTTTAGCCCCTAATTTGTCGGTACTGTCTCACCATTATGTTACCCTAGCATTTCCTCCTTCATTCTTGATTATGCATCTCTGTTATATAATAATAATAATAATAATAATAATAATAATAACAAATCATATAATTTTTCTATCATAAAATAAATGTTGTTTTAGGATTTTTCATAAGAATTAAGAAAGGTGATAAAAAAAGTTTGATATACCTCTATTTAAGTATAATTATTCAGAGTACTTATTTTTTCGTTTCTTCTCGACAACCATCATCACACATTTTATTTAGTAGGAATAAATGAGGATATTTTTTATAGATTAAAAGTAAATATATTTGAAATACTTTGAGATTTTTTTTTTTGTTAAAATAACATTTATTTTAAAATGGATGGCTCAGACTATTATTAAAATGCAATGTATTATTTTTTAGAGTGTATAATTTTATAAGATATATATGAAGTCTGATTTATACCGCTTCATTTACTCATTAAATCCACGATGTAAAGTTTGTCATAATTAATCATTATGTTATTGATAAGGGCATTATACTAAATTTAGCCTTTTGAAACATAACATGATTTTTTTTACATAAAAACTCATATGAAAGTGTTCTCCGAATAATTCAATAAAATGGATCTTTATTGTCCACAAATTAAAATTATTTTTACAAATTTATATGTGAATCATAAAGTATGGGTTATGGATTGAAATGTCTTACGTAATTAGATTTATGAGACAATCTCATATAAAATCTACTTTTTTTTTATAAGGGATGCAGAGAGAATTTTTATAGGGTAAAATGTAAATTAAAAAAAAAAATCCCTCTATTTTTTTTTTCAGAGACTTCTTGTAAAAAGAGAAAGGAGATGAATAAATAAATATTGAGAAAGTGAAAACCGTACTATTTCCACTTTGTATATCATTCTTTCTCTAAATTTACTATAATTTTACAAGAAAGAAAATGAATATCCGAATTCACTCACATATAAAATCGCCGATTTTCACTTTGGCCCCTCATTTAGTAATGAAATCTATCAAATAAAAGTTTTTCATAATCATATTTTATCAACTCATTTAAATTATTGAATTTGACCTTTTTAACAAAACTCATTTATTGGACAAGAGAATATTTTAGAAACAAGAATCTTTATTAGAATGAAGCATAAAAATAGAATGACATATATGATCTCTTAAACCCTCATCTAAAGTTTGTTGGTCAAATTACCCCCTCCCCCCTAACTTATGCGGAGACAATCTTATTTAACATAAATATTGCATTTTACAAAAGGATACTTTAACTAGTTCACAAAGACAACAAACACGAAAATAATAATAAGGAGAAATTAAACCAAGCAAGCCAATAAAAGAAAATTCGAAAAGAAGAAGAAGCCAAAGTAACATGTTTATAATTTTTAGTTATACAACCTATAAGTTAACGTTACTCATCAATTGTTTGAAATCTAAGAATACGAAGAAAAAGAAAGGAAAAAAGGTAAGATTAATGAATAATCGAACAGGTGAGTAAAGATAGGGATGTAATCGAGTTGAGTCGAGTCGAGTATTGTTAAGCTCGAGTTCGAACATCATTTAAAAACTCAAAATTCAAATTCAACTTATAAATCGATAAACTCGAGCTTGTCTCGGTTTGACTTGGCTTGACTTAACCTGATATTTGAGAATTATTTAAAAAATAATTTAAATTATAAAAAATTAGAAATGAAAATTTTAATATAAATTAAAATACAATTAAGAATAAAATAGTAAATTTCACATATGTTTGAATATGTTTGCGAGCAAGGATGAAAATATCGATATCGCATGTCGTATCGCAACTTTAATTTTACGGATATATCGATGGATATATGGATATCGCATATCGATATCGCAAAAAAATTGAAAAAACAACGGAAATTATATTAAATTTTTGGAAATTTAATATGAAATTTTAGGGATTATTTTTACACATCATTACACAATTATTCCACTCAAAATCACATTAAAATAATATATTTAAAACTAACATATAGATAATAAGCATTATAAATATTGTATTTCGAATGAAAATTGACAATATATTACATAATACAAGACAAAATTACTAAAATTATATCACACAATACATTAGTACCAAAAGGATGACCTATGAGGTTCAAACATAGTAGATGGAATGTCATCTTGATCCAAACAGTATTGATATTAACTCATCACATTAGAGTACTTATTAGGGAAAATGTTCAAATAAGCCACTAATATTTACTCTCAAGTTCATATATCTCACTAAAGTATGTTTAGGTACAAAAACACCATTAATATTTATTCTCAGGTTCATAAATCTCATTGAAGTATTTTAAGGTACAAAAACACAACTAATGTTTACCTCTAAATACATATAATCCACTTAAAATTTATTTATAATATAATACACCAATAATGTTGTAAAATTAAAATATATATTTACACATTTTAATTTTTATTTCTTATTTAGACCTCATGTTTTTTTTACATATTTTAGAACAAAAATCTATTCATGAAAACATAATATAATATCTTATTATATATATGTGTGAATATAAATATTATTAATAATTATTATTATTATTTACACTTTTTAATTTTGAAGACTAAAACTATTAAACAACTAGATTTATTTGAAATAATAATTTCACTATGATATTATTTTTTAATTTAAATACAAATTAACCTCTATATTTTATGAAATGTCATGTGAAAGAAAATATCATAGTTAATTTTTTTTTATTTCAAATCAACCTAATTGTTTATTTAGTCTTTAAAAGTAAAAAAAACATATATATAAATAATAATAATAATATAATAATTAATGGTAATAATAATAATAATAATAATAATAATATATTTATATATATAATAAGATATTATATTAATATTTTCATGACTAGTTTTTTGTTATAAAATATGTAAAATATATGATGTCTAAATAAGAAATAAAAATTAAAATGTGTAAATAAATATTTTAATTTTACAATATTATTGGTGTATTGTATTATAAATAAATCTTAAGTGAGTTATATGTATTTAGAGGTAAACATTAGTGGTGTTTTTGTACCTTAAAATAATTTAGTGGGATTTTTGAACTTGAGAATAAACATTAATGGTGTTTTTGTACCTAAACATATTTTTAGTGGGATATATGAACCTGAAAGTAAACGTCAGTGGCTTATTTGAACGTTTTCCCTACTTATTAATATAGTTATGCACATGTCATTCATAAGTTGTTCTATCTCATCCAACTGCTTCATCATGAATTGGATAGTGTATACTAATCCAATCATATTGTTGATATTCATTTTAACCTTCATAGGATATTTGAGGATGTGGGTGATCAAAAACATCTCGAGTAGTCCAACCAAATTGTGAACTTTTATAAATATCAAGAACATATGAATTTTGAGACATATCACTATGATTATTGCTATTCAAATTAAGAAAATAATGACAAAATCAACTTTTTTTCATCAAAAATGCGATTTTTGATGTTGTTACGATATTTCGCGATATATCCGCGATATATCGCGATTTCCGTCCAGTTTTGTTCTACACCGAACCGATATCGATAGCGATATCGATACTCTGCGATATATCCTCGATATATCCGCGATACCCGGGAAAAAAAACATTACCCCCCAATATCCATATCGCAATATCCGTATCCGCGATATATCCGCAATATATCCGCGATATATCGCGATATTTTCATCCCTGTTTGCGAGTTTGTTGAGTCAATAATTAATATATTTGGACTAAGAATTGAAAATTACTTGCGTAAATGACTTGAGCTTGATTTAATTATTTTCGAGTCGAATTCA
Organism: Scutellaria barbata; assembly: GCA_028654395.1. Taxonomy (NCBI): domain Eukaryota; kingdom Viridiplantae; phylum Streptophyta; class Magnoliopsida; order Lamiales; family Lamiaceae; genus Scutellaria; species Scutellaria barbata. The sequence continues at coordinate 14,891,097 of CM053651.1, read as the reverse complement.
ATAGTTTATTAATTTTGTTATATCACATTTATACCTTACAAAGAGGAAACGAAGAATGAGTCGCGATGAAACCACAATGCAATGAGACAAAAAAATAACATTTGATTGTGTTAAGCTTTATATGAATGAATATGAAATTCTGTCATAGCCACACAAAGAGACTTGTCTCATAATATTATGATCACTAGAGACAATATAATAATAATGGTTCTCGATTTAAATTAGTTATATAACTTATTTTTATTTAATTTTATAACCATACACACAAAAAAAAAAAAAAAAAAAGTAAAAATTGAAATTGATATAAAAATGTTGCGCCGGTTGTAATTGGTTCACAATGACAATTTGTACAACAAAAAAACAATGATTGAGATTGACTATTGACCTGTTTCAATAAAATTATGTTAAAAATGAAATAAATATAAAAATGGTGATAGACTAGATTCAGGAATATATATATATATATATATATATATATATATATATATATATATATTATAATTAGAGTATCAATTGAGTGGTGATTGATTTGCTTAACAAAAATTGAAAAAAACAACTAGAATAATGTAAAAACAAACGGAAAGGTTTGACTAACACATTACATACAGTATAAAGGAGCTTTGATGATCAAAGTTAGTCGAACATTCTAATCATAATTTTGCAATCATAATTAATCACTTTTAAAAAAATTAATAATCATACAGATGTTACACTAATTTAAAATATTCCCATCAATGTTTACAATGAACTATCACTACTCCTCATTGAGATCATTTATTAGAGATGGGTGAATCCAAATGTGGCCCTTTTTTGTTTTCCATTTCTACGTACTTTCACTTTCAAAGTAGACAGTATTAACAAGTGAGTCAATCTCATCATATATAAGTTAATTTAACTGTAATCTTCATTTACTCACACACTTTGTTATTCACATTTTAGTAATCATATACACATGAAATATAATTTCCAAATATCAAATAAAACATGATTTAAATTTAAGCACTTAAGCATAATTTAACTAAATATAATAATACGAAAATTTTGAATTTATGGTTAGTAGGAAATAGAGGTGATATATAAAGTTGGGAATAATAATTACAAAAAATATCATTAAATACCAGAAAACCAAATAATGAAATATTTTTTTACTATAAAAAATAGTTTTATTACATTTTTATCACAAATAAATTTTTTTAACAAAATTGCCTTCTGATAGAAATAAAAAAGAGCAGTGGACTATCAAAATTTACGATTTATGTCCATTTTACCAGATTACACGATACGATCATCCTTATAAGAAACACATATAATATAAAATCTGACATTTTTACTTTTGTCAGAATAACAATTTTGTTTACTTACTTTATTTTGAGATAGAAAAATAACAAAATTATGATATGTGTTTAGAAAAATAATCTCTTATATAAAATATGATAATTTAGTGCATTATAATTTTTGGAATAATTAAGACAAAAAGGGAAAAAAAGAATAAAAGTAAAAAGGGGGAGAGGCATATAGAGAGACATAAGAGTGTGTGTATAAGAGGAGAGACAAAACGGAGTGTGTTAGGGAAAAAGGAACAAAGAGAAAGTTGAAAATGGCCTTTCATTTCACCGCCCTACCCATACCCACCCCCCATTCTCCATTTTTATCATTTATTTATTTCTCTATTTCTTCATCTTCTTCGTCTTTCTTCCCCATTCTCCATTCTCCAATCCCAACGCCTTTGACATTTCCACTTTCTCTCTCTTCTTTCAAACCCGAAGAAAGAGACAAACATTTACTTCAACACTACAAACAAACGACATTCCGTGAGACGACGACGACGACGACGACAATGAGAGGAGCTGACGTCGGCGTTTCATGGAGGAGGAGGACGGCGATGCCTCTGTGGAATGACGATTCTGCCCTTCCCGACCATGGCCTATCTTCTCGCGGCTGCTCTGTCACTCCGAGGTCATTCTGGGACTTTCACTGACCACCGCGAGTGCAATGTGGTTTGTTCTTCACTTTTCTGGTTTTTGCTGGTTGAAGGCAGACAGGATGAAGCCAGGCATTATTTTTACAGTTTTTTTTTTGTGATAAGAAAAAAAAAGGGGGGAGGGGGCTTTTATTTATTATATATTTGCAACTTTTTATTATTTTTTATTATTACTTTTTTGGCTAACCGAAAGAAGAGAGAGAGTCTTTCTCTCTGTAGCATGTTTAGAGGATTTTTAACATTTTCCCTGAACTAATCGAATGTGAATGCAGAGTTGAAGAATTGAAAATGGTGGTATGGTATACTTAGAATTTGTGTATTTGTCTTTGTAACTCTAGAATGATTATTACTAATTTATGATTGTGATGATTTTCTTGAGTATCTTGCTTCTGTTTCTTGATGATGTTCTTTTGGAATGGATTAATAGAATATAGCTTGTTCAATGACATTAATGGAAGGCAACTATAAAGAAGACGAAAAAAATATGTAGAGAATAATGTAGGACCAGTTGGTGAATGTTTCCCTTATTTTTCTCCTTGTTGGTGTTTGACATTGACCAAATGGAGATGATTCTTGTTTAAGATTTGATCCGATTTGATTAGCATATTTGAGTTAGTTAGGATCAAGATTTTGCCTAAGTGATTCTTTGTTAATCTGTGAACAAGTTTGTTAATTATTGAATCAACTAATGTTTTTGCATAAGAGAAGGATTTTATCAGCTGAATGTGCTTTTTGTTAAGGAAAGAGCTTATGATCTAAGTCATGAATTCGCTACCATTTTGTTGATGTTTCTCTCAAAGTGGAATTGAGGTTTTGTATGTTGAAATATTTAAGGATTTTGTCGCTTAATGGCTGGTTTTTTAGTGCTTGTAAGTGAAGATTTATGATGCCTTAAGCATTCAGTTTAATGTAATCGAATTCAGGTTAGGTCTGTACACGATAAGTGCATTGACATATCATGCTTGGTCTAAGTATGACCTCATTTGGAACTATCTCGATCCATCCCTTTTGCATATCTTGATCAGAGTTGCTTATTCGTGTTTCGTATAATGTTCCCAGTTATCCCCTTATTGTTACTATTAAATCTTTTTGGAGGTGCTATTCCGTTTGCGTTTGAGTTTCTCGTTCTGTGAATATCTTTTTCCGATGGATTAGGTAAGAAACACCTCTCTGTTTTATGTGTTCATGTCTGAAATCTTAGTTTCCAAGTTCTTCTGCGATAACTATGATCTCGAATGTGTGTAATAGTCGAATACATATGTATTATATATACACATAGAGAGTGAGCAAAGATGATGTTTGTGCACAATGTGGATTTATAGGGTCTTAAAGTGTAGTAATGGCATTTTCAACTAAAATTTTAGGGGGATTTGCTTTTTCTGCTATGCATTGAACTCATTGGTACGACATTCCATTATTTGATGTATTCCTTTTCCACTTCCTACATCCCTCATAATTACTCATTTATGTTTCTGTGAACAATTTACGTAGAAACTAAATATCGATACGACCACTTCAGCAGTGTCCTGTGACCTAATGCACCATATTAATGCTAATTTTGCTTTTGTATTTCCAGTCTTTGTCGTGTCTAAAGATGTCATTCTTTGGTCCCACCCTTCTTTTGAATACAACACCATCCGTCAACGAGTCCAACACTTTGTAGGCTCTATTCAGCTCCTACTCGACTCAAAGTCGATCCAGTTTATTTTTTGATGCTCGAGTTTTTACTCGAGAGATAACTCGACAAGCTCTAGTTGGGTTTGGCTCGATTTGATACCTAAATAATATGTATAAAATAATTTAAATTCTTAAAACATGATTACACAAGGATTATTTAATGTAAATAAATAAGAGCTTGAAATCGGAAGCAGCTTGAATAGTTCGAGATCAAGTTTGACTTGATTGTTTTTGAATCAAATTTGATTTTTCTCGAATCGATCCGTAATTCCTCATGAGTTATATTAGTCTGTAATTCATTTTAGGCTAAAACTTATATGCACCAGGGGCATGGATCCTAGATCCGTGTCCCCAACCCGAACCGACGCGTGAGGCGCTTTTACGCGCGTTCACGTGTCCCCAGGCGCGGCTGGTGTGCGCCGCGCACCATCTGAATTTTATACTTTAAGGTAGTGTAAAAATAACGCTGCTTTCTTCTTTTTCCTCTTTTTTTTTTTTTCTTCTTCTTCTTCTTCTCTTTTACTCATTTTCATAAATTTAGATAATTGATTTCAAATCACAATTTATTACAATAATTTTAAAACATTAAAATCAATTATTTCAAATAATATGAAATCATGATTTGCTGATTTTGAGGAAGAAGATGAAACATTTGAAATTTCATGATTTACAGGTATTACACATGTTCATTTCAAGTATTACATAAGTACCTTACAGATATTACACATTTTCATTTTAAGTATAACACATTTTCATTTCAGATATTACATAAGTACCTCATAGATATTACACAAGTTCCTTTAAAGTATTACATAATTATCTTATAGGTATTAAATATGTTCATTTCAAGTATTACATAAGTACCTTATAGGTGTTATACATGTTCATTTCAAGTATTATATAAATACTTTATAGGCATTAGACATGTTCCTTTCAAATATTACATTAATACCTTATAGGTATTACATATGTTCCTTTCAGGTATTACAAATCGTAATACCTCAAAAGTATTTTCATAATATTTTGAAGGTATAACTTACATATTATTCAATCATGTAATTTTGTAATACCTAAAGAACAAATCATTAATACCTCAAAAGTATTATTTACATATAAGTTCTTGTTTTCAGCCAAATACTTTGCCTTGTTTATTGTTAAAATCTTTCTCCATTGTTGACACAAGGAATCCTAGATTTTAGAACTATAAGAATTCAAAATTTGTAGTATTTATTGATTAAGTGTAGAAATTGAGAAGAAATTGAAAAAATATTATTGATCTTAAAAGATGTGAGAAGAAATTGAAAAGAAAGAAAAAAAAAAAACAAGGAAAGAAAAAGAAAGAAAAAAGAAAAAAAGAAAGGAGTGAGAAAAAAAAAGGAAAAAAGAAGGAAAGAAAAAGAGAGAGAAAAAAGAAAAAAAAAGAAGAATAAACATAAAAAAAAATTATATATATATGGGTGGGGGCACGGTGCCCCAAGAACACATAAGTGCTTCTCTTCATTCTAAAACGAAATAACTGGAGTCCATGTCTTCCAGATAACGTTTCTGCATCCTCACAATATGAAACTCTGAAGTTATTATTATTATTATTATTATTATTATTATTATTATTATTATTATTATTATCTAGTATACTTTTTTCTACATTATCAGTCACTTAACATTAATTAATTTATTTTATAAAAGTTCAAGTATTCATTATAATGGCATGCATTAAATAATGTAATCTGAATATACAACTAAACATGAACTTAGTGAAAATAAACCTATATTTATTATTTATACTGATTATATTTTAGAGGTTAAAAACAAAAGATCAACATTAATGATCTGTCCAGAAATTGCAGTCTCAACAAAGAGCTTTTCCTGTGGATAAAATGTTTCAATAACAATCAATGTTGTCACTCTCATTACTTTATTTTCAGTTTCAATATTTTTGGAGGAAAATATATGGAGATCCGGGCAGAGAACTTGGAAGTAAAGATTTAAATTAATCGAGATGCAAAAGTTGAAATTTCCCTCCTACCACCCATACGTTTAGCCAGGACATTTATAAATAAGCTTCAGTCACTCGTATCTGAGCAATTCTTCCTATTACTTTTATACAACTTCCTTTTTGTATCATTAAATCACCCATTAATACAACACCAACATTATTTGATTTCAAATTCAGAGCAATACCTATTGTACCAACAGTATTTGGTTCCAAATTCAGAGCAACACCAACATTCACCCGCGGTTACTTCATCGGTTAATTCAAAATTTATATAATCATTAAAAATAAAATAATAAAATTCAGAATAACGGAAATAAATATTTAACTAAATAGTTTTTAACGCTAATATTAGATAAGTATGTTGACCTTTATCATTTTCTTATCATAGTAATTTCCTTTTCAGGGTTTAAAATAACTAATGCCTTAAAAGAGTCCATATCCAGAAAGTAGGAAGCTTTTTTTTCTTTTTTCGAAAGGCAGAAATTAGGAAGCTAATATATCTACATATTGAGCCCTAATTTTAGGTTCAAGCCTGTTGCATTTATAATTCACTGGGAAGTGGATATGTTAAATATTAAATTATCTTTAAAAATTATATATATCTTTTACATTTAAAAAAAGTGAAGTGTGTTTAATATTTTTTTATGGTGTATATAATCCAATATATATATCAGTTTGGAGGTTGTAAGAAATAAAACTTAGGAGTATATTTAAAACCCTCTTCTGTACCAACTCATGCTCAATGAGACGAAATTATGTGTAAACGACAAGGCAAGTATTTTGAAACCTGAAAGTAGTGAATCCAATTACTCTACTTAGGACATCATGGTACGATGAAATTGAATTAGATGGGATGGAACGGTAATGGAAAAAAAATGATATAAAAATATTAATTTTTATGATTGACATTGCAAAAAATAGGAAATAAATAAAATATTTATTATAATTATATCTTATAATTGATAATTATAAATAAAATACATAAATATTAAATTAATCTTTATTTGATCAAATTATTCATTATAATATTATTTAATATTTATAGCTAGACTCAAACTTGACAAATGACAAATCATGTTTTTTTTTTTTTAAACCTCAAGCTTCACTCATTACCTGTATACTATTTATAAAATAGTCTAAATTCTTAAAATATACTTTATATGAAAATACTAAAATTATATTTGTAAAAATAGGGTACCCAAGTTTGAAAGTATTTCAAATTTGGCCCCCAAAGTTAATTTTTAGGTCTTGCTCAAAACTTCATTTCCCCCAATACAATACAATTTATTTTCCCTCCATATATGAAAGAATCCTAATTTCTACTACCCAAAGCACAATTTCTGCCTAAATGATTAAAAAAATTTGAAGAAGAGGATTACCAATTTAATCATATTAGAATGAATGATATAATCAACACTAATAATATCACTAAGCAAGACATTCTCTTCTATGTTTCATTCTATCTTCCAATATCATCAAAACACACCACACATATAAATTAACATCATCGTTAAGTTGCACAAGACATCATTTTGCTTCACACTGTGAACCAAATACAAGAAAAAGTTTGTACGAATTACAATGACACAAGACATGAAAAGCAACTGCGTGACTTACAGTTAACACGATCATTCAGTTCTTTACATGCGTCCCAGTTTCTGAACCAATTCATTTTCAATTCCTGCTCTTATTTTCATCAGTACCGTGTACTTATCAACAAGTTCTTGATCACCAGCCTGCGCTGAAAGCTTGCAATTCAGAGACGTTTGCTCCAATTTGTCCAAATACATGCATTCGATCGGCACAAAAGCTCCGTTTTTATGGCACAACCAACCATGCGCAGCTCTCAGTGCAGCCCCCAAAGAAGCAGAGTCTGCAACAAATTACATACAGTTGTTGCTTCGGTTAAACAGTAATATCTTTAAAACTAAAGTGCAGGAGAAACAAAACAAAGTACACTAAATAAACTTGTGGGACGTGTGAATATGATCTGATAGAGCACATAAACAAATCCAAACGTAATTACAAACTATGGCCCTTTTACTTGTTACTTTGCTCTTGGTCATTGTTATACTGGATATATGTAGAACAAAAATAAAATACATTGCTTGATCAAGACAGGAATTACAAAGAGAAAGCGTAGTTGTTGATCAATAGATTGCGGTTGGGTAAAAAACAAAAAAAAGGAAAAGGAACATTTGTAATTGCAACACTGAAGACAATAAAACAAAAAATATTTTTAATACTGTAAAAAAATGACTGGAACATTGGCAATAATTCTTGTATGCAAAATATTTCACCCTTTGCCTTGATATACCTCTCAAGACAATTAATTTTCAGATTACGATTGTATATTACATCTGTGTCTATGAATTTATATATTTCATTCTCTCTAGGTACAGAGTGCAGGCAATATCTCTAGGTGAAAAAAAAAACATAATGTTGAAATATTTCATTTTCCAGAAATCACATAAAAGATGTGGAAGCTTACCTGGCTTTTGAACTGTGTATACATCACACCCAAAAATGGAAGCTATCATGCCCAAAATGCACTTATTTGCAGATGCTCCACCAGTAGCAATTATTCGCCTCGGAGGAGAAGGCATTCCGATTTTCTCTGCATGAGCACGCATGGAAAGTAACTGGCCCTCTATTAATGCTCGAACCTGCAAGTTCATATGCATAGGTATAGAACGTTCCAGCTAATCTTAACCAAAAGAATCGAATGAATGTCTTTGGATACCAACCTCGGAAGGAGCATCGAAATCGGAGAATCTATGCTCCTTTATTCCAGAAAGAGAGTCATTAAAATTTTCAATAACATAGCGATGCTCACCAACTGAATTGCAACATGAAATTTGAATCGTTAAACCAATAGACAGAAAATATATTCTCAAGAACATTAACTTTCCTCCTTTTTTTTTTTTTTTGGAATATTAAAAAAATTAATTTGACAAAGTAATTTCAGGATGGACTGGAAGTACACTCACTCGGGAGAGGTGGAAGAATCTCATGCTCCTTATAGTAAAAACCGATCTTTCCACCTATGGAATGGGAAGAATTAGAATTAACACATCAAAGATTTGAAACAATGTCAATTTGAATATGGTAATAAAAACTATACTGACCATTTAGAGGAGGTGTTTGCTGCAGATATGTGTTGAATATTTCCCAGGAGTTTTGGGCATACCTATTACGAATGTCTATCAAGTTGTAGTCATGTTACGAAGTGTGAACCTCCAATATTGCTTTTATCGAAAATAATATCACATATTAGCATTGTACCTTCACGTGTCAAGGACCCATTCTTATAAACCAACATTACCATATAGTCTTCTGTATCCACAGGATCAGGAAAGACATGTCCCTCGAGGCTAGGTTTGTGTTCAGTGGCTATACCAAAGACCTTGGATATTCATAATCATGAAATCTAAGTTAAGACATTTGATAATCACATAATATAGATAGAAGATATTAATTGAGAGCTCATATAGTATTTTGCACTTGACATCATTAAGTTGGAATAATAAATTGACTTTCCTGCAATATCATTTATGGCTTTTGTGATTATATTCTTTCATCACAAAGATGATTGTCATGTGTGAACAATTAGCATCTTTGTTGTGATTATTGATCTTAGAGTCGCAGACATATCTAAAAGTAAAGTTACGACTTTTTTCTCAACTTACAGTGTCACTAGTGCCAAGGCTTATCGCCAGATCTCCTGGAGTGTTTAGGGTCAACCCTACAGGTTCCAAATGTTTTATCAATTTATGTCATGATAGAAAGTTTAGAAATAGTTGCACAAAGCAACATTATATTATTAAAAGACATTACATGATTTTCTGAAACTGATGAAAAATAGCCGCTATATAATCAACACATAACACATCATAGATGACAAGGGAGTTTTGGTCTAGCCAAAATAAAACAAAGAACAGTTGAACAGTTGTAGATAAACTCACCTGCTAAACTGTTAGGATTATCCCCAGACCAATGAATAATGAAACAATTTCTTTTGAAGTGATATCTGAAAGCAGTTTAGAAAATTATCTTGAGTTGGCACATTCAATAGACACAACAAGGTGAAAGATTGTAATGTATCACAATCGATGCTTGTTATGTTTTAGACTTCTCTAATGAAGATGACTGAAGCTGACCAGGATGAATTTCTTTTAAATAATTACTCCTCATAACAAGATAAATATTTTACCACCGGGTTTTTTATAAAACAAAAATGGCTGTGGATCTCATTTGGCAAATTACAAATATATAGAGCTGATATATTCCGGAAATAACAATGGCTTCACATGGACAAGATTCAAGGCATGTAACTATGCAAAGTGAATAGCACACAGTATGAATTACCAACCTTTCAACATAATACATAGAGATGAAACCAGCAACAGCATGTGCCGGTGCTAAATTTCCAAGTTTCTTCTCCAAATCCGGGGCTGTGGCCTACCAAAATCCCCAAATATCAACATAAGCAAAACTACTAATACCTTAAGTTCATGGAAGTTATTATATGGTGAGAAACAACTAGATAAAGACTAAAATGCAGAGAAGTCAATGATGATACAGACCTCTAAAGCTATCTTAGACCAAGCTTTTAACTCAATGTCCATCAGATTCATTCCTGCCCCATCAGTGTGATCAATACAAGCATAACCCCCAATGAGAAGCGAGGCCATGAAAGAGCTGATAAGCGAGATCCTCTCAGTATCTTTATAAACATCCGGCTGAGTCTCAAATATTTTTCGAATTTGTGGGCCCGCATATCTCTCATGAGCACAAGAACCCGTAAGTTTGGACAAATTCAACGCCCCTCCCACAGCCTTCTCGATGGCTCTGCACTGCTCCGTGGTGCTACAGTCCATCCAAATAGGCGTTTCTCTGACCGAAAATGCATCACCAAGTTGATCCACCAATGGCTGTCTCGAATCCAACGATGCTAGTACCATAGAGCTCCCAGTATTCCAATACACACTACCATGTTGCTGGGCACTACCCGAAACAGCAACAATACAGCCAAAATCCAGTTTCGACTTTTCAAGCCTTCCTAGTAGGATGTCCAATGCCTCCACCCACATCAAAGGGGGGGCAATAATCCTCCCATTGATCAAAGGGTCTCGATAAACACCATCTTTAGTTTTGTAATGGGGCAATTCTTTATCAAAATTTACAACCTCTGTAGCAAATATATTGAGGTTTGCATCTAATACAGTTGCCTTCAGTGACCTAATTAAGAAATCAAGAACAGGGATATACTCGTGTAAGACAGAGATTCAGCCTTCAATACAAGTTTATCCGACCCAGGATTGTAGAAATTATCCAGTTGACAGCAACAAAAACTTATCAGAGATTAAACAGGAAAAAACAAGAAACCCTAAGAAAGCAAAAACATATGCTAGTGATTAAGTTGGGAATTGCTACATGATTAAGCAAATGATTAACAGTAAGATTTACTTACTGAGTGGAACAGTCAAATCCAAGGAACAAAGAGCCCTGAGGAAGAGAGCAGTTCTCCATTGGAGCAACCAGATTAATCAATGCAGAATCAGATGACAACTCCTCATTTCTGCTCTCATATCCCTTTGTTTCAAATTCAGCCCCAATCTTTAAATTAAGGTGCAAATTGTTCATAATCCTTTTTATATAGATATTTAATTCAATTTTTTCAAGTACATGTTCATTATTTTTTATTGTAAAAAATGTATTATATTATATGAAACAGTTAATTAAATCTCATTAACAAAAATAGCAAATATGTCTTTATAAAATGTCTAACTAATGTTATTTGTTTATAATTTTTATAATATAATTAAGAATATTAAATTTATATTACTATTTTTTAGATGAAAAGTTGAAACAATAATTTAAATTTACTATGCTTGGACAAACTTCTAGTATAGTGGAGAACAGAGATGAGAATATATTGTGCTACTCAATAGGAGTCTATGGCTCGGCCTATTTACTGAATGAGTCAAATTAAAACTTTTTATTAGACTTTTCTATGATGATAAATAAAGTTCAAATCTTAAGAAAAACATAAATAACCAAATAAACCGACCTATTTATAGTGTATTATAGAAATTTATAATACATAATTTTTAGTTATGCCCTAATATTATAAGCCCATGAACAATTATTCAAGAATAGTTGGTGAACATCCTTTCAAAACAAAACAAAAAAGAAATAAAAAAGAATTCAATTATGATTGGAATTGCTATCCTTTGTGTTCTACAGATCTTTAGCTCATTTGTTTGACTTAGCAGTTAATGCATTAGTACATGAAATTAGAGAATTGTTCATTTTCATGTTTTCAATGTAATTTTTTAAATTTATTGCAAATTTTTTACAGGCTTCAAGTTGGGCTAGGACAAAAAATTAAGCTTATATATAATAAAAAACCATGAAAACTCAGCTAATCAAAAATGTCTTGAAATATAATAAAATTTAGTATTTTCTAGTAATATCATCAAAAGTGGTTCACCAAGTTATGGTGGACCCGAGTTCGAATCCTATGTGGTGAAGGTGCTGTGATGATTAAATTTGCGCTTAATGGGTGGTTTGGGTTAACCGCCATGTCTGATTCTAAGACGAGTGTGTGTATATGCGCATCTGAGCCCTTACCTTTTTATTCTTTTTGTCCAATTAATTCTAATGTTTGTGTGTAATATTTGTTTATATGTGTATATATTGTTTTTCAAGTGATTACTGATTAGCAATCTAAACTTAATTCATCTAAATTGGAAATTTTAAAAGTAACAAGAAATGACAAAACATCCAATTCCTTTTTCAAAGCTTTACCACGACCTTTTGTCTTTTTCAAGAAAAAAATAAAATTGAACTTAAATTGAACCAAGAGACCTTAATCAAAGACAATAGGAACAAAAACAAAAGACGAAACAAAAGTATATCTCATATGACTTTAAAGTTTAAACTGACAAAAGATGAACTTTCAAGCATTGTAAATTAATCTATCTAATGAGCTAGCAATGACAACCATATATCCTCAGTCAATTTTTATTTATGAAACAAACTGGAAAAAAGAAAAACTTTCAATGTCAAAGATGATTGCTATGGCTTCCATCTTCCATGTCAATCAATTGTCTTTTCTCATATTCACAAATCGAACTATTGGAGCTAATTCAATGAAGCTTAAAAAAAGAATGAAAATAAAAAGAGCAGAACCCTCATTCAGGTTTATTTAACCTTAGTTTCAAAACCGTCCTAGTTTTTCAACGAGACGATTCTCGATTTCTACTCTCTTCTTCATCAACAAAGCATACTTGGACGCAAGTGCTTGATTTCCAGCACTCACTGCGAGTTTGCAGTTGAGAGATGTTGTTTCCAGCTTGTCTTTATACATGCTCGATATTGGAACAAAACTACCCTTTTTATCGCACAACCAACCATGCGCAGCTCTTAGCGCAGCTCCCATGGAAGCTGAGTCTGGAAACAAGTTTCATAATATAAAATAAATAGTTGTTTCAAGAATCACTAGGCTTTGAGATGATGGACAAAGCTGATTCAACTGTATAAGGATGTTCTTGATAGTAGTTACCTGAGCTTTGGACTTTATAGACATTGCACCCGAAAATTGAAGCTATCGAGGTGAGAATGCTGTCATTGGCTGATGCTCCACCAGTAGCAATTATACGTTTTGGCGGTGAAGGCATTCCGAATCTTTCAGCGTGGGCCCGCAAGGAGAGGAACTGACCCTCGACTAATGCTCGGACCTGAAAGGAATTTTGTGTGAGAACATATGTACATATACTCCCACCGTCCCAAAATAAATATCGAATATAGGATTTCAAGAAATATTTGCTCATATTCAATCAAAATTGCCCCTCGTTTAAAACTCTCAAATAAATGATATAAAAGAGTGAATGCTGAGAATTTCCCTATGTTGAATGTACTTGGATATGGGTTAATCAGTCTTTTTATCAGACTTCTTAATTAGTGTTCAAAATCCAAATACGTAGATTTCGTCCTCTAACCTCGGAGGCAGCATCAAATTCCGTGACTTCACGTTCTTTTACTCCATCCAATGTGTCTCCATTGAAACTCTCAAGAACATAACGGTGGAATCCAACTGAGATTATCGCAGTTGACAAATCAAGCAATGTGAAAATTACAACCATTGCTGATTGTTTGTCATCGTTGTTTTCTAGAATGCTTACCTGGGAGCGGAGGAATAATTTCATGGTCTTTGTAATAGAATCCCAACTTTCCACCTGTCAAATAAGGCATTAGAAACATTCTCTACCACATATTAGCCAAGTTGATTGGAGAAACCTGAATTCGCACACTCACCGTTTAGAGGTTGTGTCTGCTGTAAAAGTGAATTGAAAACATCCCAAGATTTATCAGCACACTTGTTACGTATATCTGCCATGGTTGGAGTGTCAGAGGTTCTCTTATGTTACTTTTAGGAAAGACATTTTTGTCTTTGAGAATATGTCCATACCTTCACGAGTTAAAGAACCATTCTTGTAGCATAGCATTACCATGTAGCCCTTAATATCCACTGGATTCGGGAAAACATGCCCTTCTAAGCATGCATTATGTTCAGTAGTAATCCCAAAAACCTATAACAAACATCAGGTTGATCAAGTTGGGATCATGGGTGAAAAAACATAGGCAGATCTTGAAGCTGCTTGCACGTGCTAACTTAAAATCATAAGCAGAGTATTAGAGACGAAACAGCAAACTATCTTACAGTATCACTCGTTCCAAGACTAATTGCAAGATCCCCAGGACTATTAAGGGTTAGACCTACATAGTACAAATGCAACTCATCAGTACCAACAACTTGTAAATAGTTAAATCTTGACTGAATATACTCAAATTATAAACATAATAGCAACAAAATCAATAGAACAGCTTACAAAGCATACACAAATAGAAATTGAATACTTTGGGAAAGAGGTTAATAAGAAGCATTATTATCACTGACTTCTATTGAAAGAGAAAGAGTAGAAACATAAAAATAAACATTCACCTGCTAGGCTGTTCGGATTATCGCCTGACCACTGAATAATTAAACAGCTTTTGTCAAATTGATATCTGAAATCATTTCATGAGGAGACTGAGATACAAAACAATGCGAGAATTTTCAAGAGCGCGTCACTGAACAAAATATAGTAGAACTTGAAACAAGTAACATGATTACTGAAACAACAGTATTGGGATGTCTCAAGATTTGTCGTTTTAATAGTGTTTTCAAAGATAAATGTAAGTGTCTGAAAATTACAGCCTATTGCTAAGTTTTTCTTTTCTTGAGATTATGGAATCATCATAACTGGACATCAAACAATTTATACGATTCACTGACCTCTCAACAAAATAGGAAGCAATCAAACCGGCAACAGCATATGCAGGCACCAATTTCCCAAGTTTCTCATCCAAGCCTGGTGCAGTGACCTAAAAGAAACAGAAAAACTCAGCATTGAAAGCTCAATACATTCATAGAACACAAAAACTTATCACAGTTCCAATTGATTGATCGTGAGACAGAATACACAATCAAATTATATATATATATAATGTTATGAAACTGATACTTCGATCATGTTCACAACCAAACCTCCAAAACTTTCTTTGACCAAGCTCTCTCTTTTATGTCCATTAAATTCATCCCTGCTCCATCAGTCTGATCAATACAAGCATAGCTCCCAATAAGAACAGAAGCCATGAAAGAGCTAACCAAGGAGATTCTCTCCGTATTCCAATAAGCTTCAGGTTGTGTCTCGTATATTCTCCGAATTTGAGGTCCCGTGAACCTTTCATATGCACGCGAACCAGTAAGGCCCGACAACTCCAAAGCACCACCTACACCTTTCTCAATCGCCTTACATTGCTCAGTAGTGCTGCTATCCATCCATATAGGTGACTCCTTCACAGAAAAGGCATCACCAAGTTGATCCACCAAGGGCTTTTTCGGGTCCAACGAGGACAAAATCCGGGCACTCCCCTTTCTCCAATACACACTGCCATGTTGCTGCCCGCTGCCTGAAACAGCAGCAATTTTCCCAAAATCTAATTCTGATTTCTTGAGCCTCTGAAGAACAAGGTCTAATGCTTCCACCCACATAATAGTGGGTGAAACAATCCTACCATTGATTGACGTGTCTCGATAAACCCCATCTTTAGTCTTGTAATGGGGCAATTCGGAATCAAAATTAACAATCTCTTGAGCTACAATGTTCAAATTTGCATCTAAAACAGTTGCCTTCAGTGACCTAAAAATAACATTATCATTATGTTCTTTTCAATTTCATATAAAAGCACCTTATCAAAAAAATTGTAGAAACTCATATTACATTACCAAAAGAGCCCAATTGGAGAAACACCATACAATTGATGATATGATTATAATAAGCAAGTAATTACAATACAAAACTCTTGAATATCTGATGAGATAAATTCAACTGTGTTTTCTAGAAGCAATGATCGCCCAAAGCTATACAGTAACAAACATAAAATTGAGAAATTGGAAAGAAACTTACTGAGTAGAGCTATCAAACCCCAGAAAGTAAGAGCCTTGTGGCAGAGAGTAATCCTCCATTAGTGAGAATACAAGATGCTTTTACCACGGTCAATGAGAACAGTTTAATCCTATAAACGGAAATTGATCGAAGTTTGTTTGATTTAGCAGATCAAGAGATGATATCACTTTCATCCGTGTATATATATATAAAAGATGGTATATGGGCCATTTTCTCTCTATCAGTATGGAGAGTTGATGGTTTTTTTCGATTTGGATAAGGATAAACAAATGACTTACCTTCAATGTCAGGTGTATTGGTTTAGGATTTTACAGGATTTTAAAAGATTTTTTTTTTCGTAAAAAAATCTGCTGGTATTCAATTAGGATTTTATATCATTTAAAAACAATCCGTTGGTATTCAATCAGGATTTTATGTCATTTAAAAATAATCAATTGGTATTCAATCTGGATTTTATGTCATTTAAAAATAATCCATTGGTATTCAAAAATATAAGGATTTTACAGAATTATTGTGTTAGATGGATTTTGACGGACTTTTTAGTGGTATCTATAAATATCAACAATCCCATCCAAACCCATCAGATTTTAGAGGATTCTTGAAATGACTGTTGAAGTGCTTCCTTCAGTAATGTTCACCTTTGTCTCTTCATCCTTATCTTTATACTATAATTTTATGAAACTTTTGTCTTTATACTGTAATTCTATGAAAAAAAAATTGTGAGAGACACCCTTATCTTTATACTATAATTCTATGAAACTCTTGTCTTTATACTGTAATTCTATTAAAAAAAATTGTGATATGTATAGTGTATGTATATACTGTATCTCTTTGTTGTATTGGGTGATGCTATTATATTGCAATTCTATAAAAAAAATTCGTGATATGTATATTTGGTATTGGGTGAATCAATTCGAGAGAATATTTGGTATTTTTAAATCAAGGTTCACAATTTTTAAGTCAGCACCTCCATTTTTATTTAAGACACAAGCAGAACTTGTATTAGCATGTGCAGCTCTACATAACTTTCTTCGCAAAGAATGTCTGATGAATTTCCAATTGAATCGGTGGACGAACCTTCATATTCAACATTACCGTTTAATGAATCTATTATTCAAACCCAAGAACAAGAGCGACAAGACGCACGCTAATGCTTGGAGGACTAGTATAGCTGTGGATATGTGGATGAATGCTATTTAGGAGGACATGATATTATGGAGAATTATTATTATTATTATTATTATTATTTTTTATCTTTGATTCTTTTTAAATTCGAATGTATGAAAAAAAATCTTGAAATCTTATCGTACTTCATAAATCTATGAAGTTTTGTAAAGTCCACAAAGTCCTACAGAATCCATTAAAATCCTGATTAAAAAGTTTTTACAGAATCCATTAAAATCCTGATTAAAAAGTTTTTACAGAATCTTGCAAAATCTTAAAAGTCATAAAAATCCTGCAAAATCTTTTAAATCCGCATGACTTTTTTCAGCTTAAAAATCCATTAAAATCTTGATTAAAAAGTCTTTACAGAATCTTGCAAAATCTTAAAAGTCATAAAAATCCTACAAAATCTTTTAAATCCGCATGACTTTTTTCAGCTTAAAAAGTCCTTTAAAATCCTAATCCAATACAGCCCCTTAATTTGGATAGAATTTTTTATGACAAGATTTTATATATTTAATTTTGTGAAGTAAGATATATATTATTGGTTATATTTTGATCAAAGGATTTTGATTTAATAAAAAGGAAATGTACTAGTAACCCAGAGCACCTTTTGAGTGAGAAATTATAAGAATGAAAATCTCAGCATTAAAAAAAAAAGTTTAATTTTGAAAAAAATATGATTAAATAATCAAACATAAATAATATATAATATATCCAATATAAAAATATTTGAGAATCACTTGACTTTCCTAAATCATATCAATTAAAAAAAAAATTTAATATCTTTTTTTGTTATCCCTGATTTGAGTTAAAATCAAACATCTAATCTGGTTGGTTTAGAGAGGTGTCCTTCAAGAGTCCAATCCAACTAATTCAGATGACCTGACCAGATCAGTAATCCTGGACGATGACCAGAGGAAGCTGGCCAGGGTGAATTTCATGGTGGATCTGACGGGCATTGCCAAGCCGGCCAGGGTGTTCAATAGATTATCGAGCAGAATTTACCCTATAAATAGGAAAATCGTTGGTAGTTCTAACCGTCCACTCCCTTAAAAATAGACGAAGATTAAGGAAGTAGTGTGCATGATCCCCACTACTTGTGATCTTCCTAAGCTATAAATAGTAGAGTTTCCAATTTATAAAGGGTTCGAACAATTTGTATCCAAGCACTAGAGAGTTCTTTTTTCTAACATATATTATATACAATTCTGCCCGGCTACTATAAATCTAATATGATCAACCGAGCTAAATTACCCGAGTATGCATCAGACTAGTGTTTTTCTGCACTTTTATACACATTTTAACTTCATTTTTTGATCCAATTTCATTAATTTAATTCGGATTCGATCAATTTCAGTGTTTGACTAGGAATTAATCATTAAAATAAATTCTGACGTAAACATTTTTCATGTTTAATACTCCAATCTTATTCAAAAACTGAAATGAAGTAGTTTGATATTTATTAGCTCTACTACATAGTAGTTGAAAAATAGGATTGCAATTTGGATTACTTGAATAAGTTGATCGCCTTGTGTTTATTGGCTCTTTTTTTTCATATGCAAAATTAAAATGTTTCTTTCATATTATCTCATTCATGTTAATTTGAAAATGAGTGGAAAGAGATCAATATTGTCTAATGATATTTCTTTCAATATTTTTGTTAATTAGTTTATGATAAAAACGTTAAATAACTCTTATTTTGAATTAAAGACAGTAGTTAATACATACCAAATTGTCATGAACTAAATAAACGACATTAGTTAGTTCCTCGAAATTTTATGTGTGTACGTGTGTATATTGTTTTTGTAATTATTTATACTTTATAGGAAAATATTATTTACATTTCAATGTTAAATTAACTGCACATTTTATGAATTCTCAATAATGTATAATAGTAAAACTATTTTAAATTTACAATTATTTAATAATTTATATGAAACAATTATTAATAGTTATAAGCCAAAAGGAAAATAATTTAATTATTTATCGATAACTATATTAAGCATTTGAAAATTAATTTGATGTTAACAACAAAATTTAATACGTAACCATACAATTTGATGGATAGGAAACGAACCATTATCAATAATAATTATTTGTTTTGTTTCAATATCAATTCACTTTGGTATAATTTAGATTATTTTTATCAAAAAATTCATATTATACAATCTTTTGAACATAGTTTCATGCTAATACTTACAATCCAAACTAATTTTCAAAAGTTGTTTATTATACTTTGAACCAATTCATGAAAAATTAGATCTGATCATCTCACAAAAATCTTATCTTTTTTTTTTTTTTTTAATACTTAACCGTCCTATGTAAGCATGTGAAAGAAAATCTCCATACAAAATACAGAATTTGGATGATTTAAAGGCAATAATTTAATTTAAATAAATAAATAAAGTCTCAATAATTTAATTTAAACAAATAAATAAAGTCTCAAAATTTAGCAATTGATGGTGTCGTGGTGTAGTTGGTTATCACGTCAGTCTAACACACTGAAGGTCTCCGGTTCGAGTCCGGGCGACGCCAAAACATTCCGCCTTTTCCTTTTTTTTTGTTTTCTTTTTCTGGTTCGTTTTTGTTCAACGCTGCTTCAATGGAAAGGGCAAAAGATAAATGAAAAGATAATTGGGCCGATTGAAAGACCAATGCAAAGTTAACTATGATTTGGGCCATAAAGAAACTAGTTTGGGCGTCAGCCCTTTTCATTTCCCTTTTTTTTTTTTTTAAAAAAAAAAAAACAATTTGAAATAGGCAAAAACTTATATATGTAGAGGTGTAATGTATATTGTACTTCCAAAATATTAGTCTGATAATAGTTGTATACTCATAAACTATTAATGATATAATTTTGAATATATTAATTGTATAATCATAAGATATTATTTATATAATAAAAATGTATGTTTACATTTTACTTGTTCAATGGAAGATATTAATTGCTTACTCGTAAGATTTTATTTTATATAATTGAAATATATGTTTGTAGTGAAAAATACTATTGAAAGATTTTTGTGTATATCATGTAATATTTTTATAAAAAAATACGTTTGCTTTCAAGATTTTAAACCATAAATAATTTGAAAAATTGTAATTTGATAAGTAATACTCTTATTATTATAATATGATACTTTTATGTATAACATGTAATACTTTTGAAAATTTATATTTTGATAAATCTATGTAATACTTTTGTTTGTATAATGTAATATTGTCATATGTAATGAGTACTACTTTTGATTATATAACTTCAATTCAATGTAATGTAATAAAAGTAATATTATATTATCATAATATAATACATATATATTATGTAATATTTTGGAAAGTATCACATGATACATATAAAAATATTACATTATGAGAATAAAAATATTACGTTATGAGAATAAAACACCATATGATATTTTTATGTATATTATGTAATACTTTTATGTGTACTACGTAATTCTATTTGAAAATAACACATGACACATATAAAGATATTATGTTATGAGAATAAAAATATTACATTATAAGAATTAAGCACCATGTAATATTTTTATGTATATTTAATATTTTTGGGTTAATAGACTTTTGACTGTCGATTTTGATCGTTGACTTTAGATTTTTGACTAAGCTAGGTGACCGTCTTACAGAATGAAGGTAAATTTTAACTAAAACGTTACTTACGTATAAAATTCATTCTTTTAAGAATAATAAAGTTAATTAAAATCAAGATTTAATTATGAAATATACATTTCTTTAATTCATGAATTAAAACACTTTGAATAAAAAAAATCTTCTGCAACTTTTGAATATCGGCTACCAGCATCCACCGCTCGTGTGTCATGCTCTAAATTCCTTAAATTGAAAATATTTTAACAGAGATGGGTGAGTGTTTGAAATACAATTAGTGAGGAAACCCGGAACAATATAAAATAATTTTCAAATAAATAAATTGTAGCGCACGTACACATAAAACCATTTGATAAAGAAATTCTCATTTCTCTATTTCAAAATGTTATAAACTTAAAGGATTTTATTCAGGTGTCGAACAACTCATCATAACACAATTTTTAAGATTTAATCGCACATGCCAAATCACAATTTTATCACAAGAAGCTGGTTGACATAAAATATTTATCGTTTAATAAAAGCAGTAGAAAATAAATCACATCAATCAATATTTAGAAGGTTTGCCTCGTGAATGCGGGATTTAACCTGACTTATCATTTATCTTGGGGCTCAAACCCGGTCTATCTCATCAAAAAAACCTCAATCAAATAATCCAATAAATAAACAATCACAAACAATCACGTGACTTAAATCATTCAATAATGTAAACACTCATCTCAATCGATCATCAATCACATTCAAACATATCACTTTAGTTATGGTTCTTAACCGTCATAGATACGGTTCTTAGCTGCCATAGATTACGATTCTTAGCCGCCATAAATTGCAGTTCTTAGCCACTATAAATACGAATGAAAATATATTTCAAAATAAGTCACACATTTTTCTTGCAATCAATAAGCATCCACATAAAACCATAACAATCAAGCAAAACACTTAGTTACGGATCTTAACCGCTGTGAAAACGCGAATCTTAACCACCGTAAAATTGTGGGTCTTAACCATCATGAAATCACATTTCATTTAGCACGTATGCACATATTAACTTCACATCAATTGCATATTTAACCACATCATTTTTCACCTTTGCATTCACATTTCGAAAACAATCACACTGTCACTTAGCAAGAGCCATCTCATATCATATATTCATAAAGATCATATATTCAAATAGTATGAATTTCATAAATGCAAATAATAAATAATTACCCCCATCTTAGGAGAATGAAGTGTCTATTCATAAGTTGTCGAGCATGCATAACTAATTCATCTCTCCTCATTTCTTTTAAGGCCTTTCTCCTTCACGAGAGAAATTGATACGACTTTCTAACGATATTGTGGTTTAATGAATAAAATAAACAATTTTAAGGTAAATATAAGGTTTTCGATAATATTTATAATAGAAAAAAATATATTTATTAAATTATTCGAAAAAATTAGACTTTAATTTAATCTTGAAAGACTAAAATTTAATTTTAAGAAAACAAATTGTAATATTATAACTTAAATTAGATCTTAAAGACCTGAAAATAATTATAAAAAATTTAATTATGCAATTATGGCTTACTTGGATTAAATATAAAATTTAATTAATATAAAATTGGACTTAGTCGAAAAGTTGGAAATTATCTTATATGAATAATCTCCTTCAAAACAAATGTATTTATGTGTAACTAATTCTTCAAACCAGTTTATTAACATCAACAACAAAGATTACTTAATCTTAGATTATTACATAGTCAAATTAGTTTAAAAATTGTTTAAACTTTAATATAAGTATAAATAATATTCAAACTTTGCTAATTTCTATAAAATAAAATGCAAGAAAACATACGTATTACTTAAAGTTGTCATATCAGATTTTTATTTATTTATTCATCATATTCCACATGATAACAAGCTTAATTAAAATCATTCCATAAATTAATTCATTTTGGGAACACCTTCTAAACATTTAATTTAAAGCTAATCAAATGAATTCTTGAATTTAACAATTATTGCATATCCATTAAGAAGTAGATGTATAACTTAGAAAATAATGAAATGAAGCAAACTTTTGAATTCACATCTTGAAATTATTATTAAGTTGCCGACCTTCTTTTTATCTTCCATTTTCTTCTCTGTTCCTGTCTTTCCTTATCCCCCTTTTTTTGTAGTTCTTTTCTTGATTTCTTTCTTTCCACTTTAATACTAGCTAATGATATAAAGATGAGTCATTCAATTACCAAGGAACACACACGTCTTCTTTCCTTTCACTTGTATATGAGTCATTATTTTATAGTTTTCACTTTTAATTTATTTCATTTTCATTATTATATATATACATATATATATATAATTTCCTTGTTTTAATTGCATAAATAAATAAATATCTATATACCATAGTTAATATAAATATATATATACCTATCTTAGTTATATAAATAGACAAAAGATTTAAAGTTTCATAATTATTTAAGCCTCATATATATGTGATAAATTATAAACATATATTACATAGTTAAATTTTTAATTTGAGACTGTTACAGTCACGCACAATATGCACTCCTTTTTAAAATAACATATTTTGGATCAGAAAGAAAAAAAAATTTCTCTTTCACATATATCTTTTTATTAGTTTTTTTTTATAACTATATACAAGATATAATACATATAACGTAATATTGTTATAAAATAAAAAGAATTAAAAAAAGAAATACAAATTATTATTGTTTATCAGGTCACATCGTTAGTTAAATCGGTTCTAACAATTAAATCAAGAATCATTGATCAAACGATTCAACCATGACTCCCACTCCACAAACATTGAGTGAAACCCATTGAAAAAAGAGATCAGTTAACTATTGAATAAAAAACAAAAGGAACACAGAAATCAAAGAATGTTAGCTGACAGTTCAGAATTAAAACCAGATATTATTTCTTCAATTTTCATTATTTTCTCCCAATTACTTCAAATTTCAATGAATATTTTTATTAAATTTTAGTATATAATATATGTATAGCCTTCAATAATGTAGCTTACCAAATGCCAAAATATGTGGGGCTCTTCAGTTGAAAAAGATAGAAAACCACAAAAGTATGGAACATGCAGCGTCTTATTGTGGAGAAATGATGGAGACAAATCTCTCTTCTTTGGCAATTATATGTAGAAAAACAAAATCCATCAATGACAAGTATTGATTGTCAAGTGATTTATATATATATATATATACACATATATATAATTGACTGCTTAAAACTTATGTAAATCAAATAATGTGGAGTTATTGAGGTCCCAAAGTTTAAATTCTAGCAATATTAAAATAAAAAATCCATCTTCGAAATACAACTATATACAGATTGACCTTATAAGAAAGTATATTTTTTTTGAGATGACAATGTTTGAGACAAGTCCATAGTGTCGTACTATAAAAATCGTTTAAAAAGAAGCTTATATAAATTGGTATTGACAAAAACTTGTTTTAAAAGGTGGGTGTAAAATATGTTTGCTTATGCATAAATGATATATATTTTTTTTTATATATGTGCTTCTCCATCTATTGGAAAATAATATTTTACTTCATATTTTTTTAAATACTTGTTCCCTGTTCTATTGTATATTACAATTATATACACTGAAAGTTTGAAACAATATTATATTACATGTAACATGTTGTCATATAATAAATAAAATACAATATGATAAGTATTATTTATCAAATTTTCTAAACCGCCAGAGAAATATATAATGTGCTATAGGTTTCTTAATTACAAATCTCGGTCATTTAGATTATATATAGGATAGAAATTAAAAGGTCAGTACTGGTCATTTTTCACTTCTACTTATTTTATATATCAACAATAATTGAATTACATTGCCTAAAGTTGCAGATCAAAAGAAATTTGATTTTTTTTCCTTCTTAGCTTTTTTTCCATTTTTATTCATTTTGGTCAATTCTATTTTTCTACATTTTATGGTATATGGATAAGATTAAGGTACAACTAATTGAGTTTGAATAATAGGTATTGATGAAAATAAAATGATTTGTTTTACAAGATGCAATGATGCAATTACCTAATTCTAATGCTACGTAATAAAAAAAAAATTCAAATTAGGTTTTAAAAAAAAAAAGAAGAAATTAAAATTCTGGCTACTTTTTATTTTTTTATTTTTTATTAAATGATTACTTATATAACAGTCATTATGTGGAATCCAAATTCATGATTACTCAAAGAAATATTCACATTAACAGTGAGACACATGTCATTTAACCTTGCCAAACTTTACCTGATATTCTCCAACATTTATTCTCATACTTTTGACTTCAAAATTGAATGAATTGCCACCACCACAATCTTTTGGACCTTACAGATTGCCCCCTCGCTTTCACTGTCCTAACATTTTCACCCCTTTCTATAAATATATTGCAGTCCCCCCTTCCTTCATTCAACCGTTTCTCATAACACAACTGACAACACCCCCAGAGAGAGAGAGAGACAGAGAGAGAGAGAGAGAGAGATGGCAAAAGAGTTGCAGAAAAACTCCATGTACATAGAGCCAAGCACAGAAGCACTAGAAAATGGAGGACCAAAAAGTAATCTCGACGACGATGGCCGCGTCGCCAGAACTGGTTAGCGTATACAATTCTCCCTCTCTCTCTCTCTCATACACACACACACACTCACACGGCGTTAGGGGTTAACGATTGGTTTTTGAAATGAAGGGACATTGTTAACGGCGAGCTCGCACATAATAACGGCGGTGATAGGGTCGGGGGTGCTATCGCTGGCGTGGGCCATAGCGCAGCTGGGATGGGTGGTCGGGCCCGCCGTGCTGGCGGCGTTCTCCGTCATAACGTACTTCACCTCCACCTTTCTCGCCGACTCATACCGCTCGCCGGGCCCCACCCATGGCAACCGTAATTACACCTACATGGATGTTGTTCGTTCTCACTTGGGTAATTCATTTATATCTACTATTTTATTAATTACCTTACCTAAATAATAATTTAAATTTGGTTAATTTTGTCTGCATTAATTCTCAAGAAATAAATAAGCAGTTGATTTTCTGGGTCCTCACATATTAATTGATTCAGACTTGTATTTCCAAGAATCTTGAATTCAGACCACCTCTTTTCCCAACAAACCAGACATTAATCACCTCTCGAAATTTATTTTTTTGATTTTAATTTGTTTTTTTAATTAATTTCTATTTTTTTGCAGGTGGTTACAAAGTTCAGCTATGTGGGTTGGCTCAGTATGGTAATCTTGTTGGTGTCACAATTGGATACACAATTACTGCCTCTATTAGCATGGTGTAAGCATTTTATTCTTACTGCCAATAAGAAGAAAAATATATTAAATTAAATGTTTCACAATAATATTGTGTTCGATCTTATCTAGAAATTAATTCACATTACCCTTATTTAATGTTTTGTTACAAAGATGGTAAATATAAACATCTAATTCAAAAAATTATTAAATGCATCTTTTTAAAAAATGATGTCAAGATTCTTGTTTTGGGATGAAAATTAATAATTTCTATAATCAATGAATTTGAATTAAATTTGATCAATTAAAATTGTGTTATGTTAGGGCGGTTGGAAGGTCGAATTGTTTCCATAAAAGAGGGCATGATGCAAAGTGTTTGATATCAAACTATCCATTTATGGCAATATTTGGGGGAATTCAAATAATATTGAGCCAAATACCAAATTTCCATAAGCTCTCGTGGCTTTCTATGGTAGCTGCAGTCATGTCTTTTGCTTACTCCTCCATTGGCCTCGCCCTCTCCATTGCTAAGCTTGCAGGTACTTACAATTTCACCATATATATACTTTTATTTTCAACATTTTATATGTGTATATATTATAAGAGATGACCTCCAATCACAATTAAGATTTTAGGGGATGTGGATGACAAAAATAAGTTTACATGTATCTACTTTATTTTACATGTATTGAAGATAACGGTATTGTGGGATGGAAGTAGTATGAGAATACTCATAATGTGTTCATAACTGATTTTGGAAGATTGCTTATTCTCTTATTTAAAAATATGTGGATCAAATGTTGATATAATTAAAGTAAATAATATTCCATTCGTCTCAATTATATAGGTTGATTGAGTATTTCATGGAGATAAAAAAAAAATGATTGAAAAAATAAGTAAATTTCTATTATATTCATATTTAATGAGTTTAATTTTTTTTTTTAATGTGTAGTAGGAGAAAAGTTAAATTCAAATTTATTTTTTTAAAACTAATTAATTAGAATATATTAATAAATGACTTAAATAAATTTTATCTTATATAATAAATGGATTATATATTTGTAACATCTTTTTCAAAGGTATATAAGTCTAATAATTGGTAGGGGGGAGTAATAGAAAGAGAAATTCGAGTTGACTACATAAGTGATGAAAAGAAATTGAATCCTTAATTACTGTTTTTTATTCCACCAACAATACACATGTCTTGACTTTATAGCTCCAAACTTTAATGAATGTGGTAGAGAATACTTCAATCCATTAAGGATATTTTAGTCTCTTTCATGTGCTAAAAAGGGTCTTTTTTATTAATTGAAAGTAATTATATATGTTTCCTTAGATTCAACTAAATGTTATTTTTGCCCAAAAAAAGAAAAAATAGAAAACTTGTTTCAAAATAAATATTATTATAAGAATTCAAAATATTTGCTCATATTCTACATAAACTGTAATAATTCACTTCTCTCAAATTAAATGAGATATAATGATTATCAAAAATTTACCTATAATAAATATACTTAAATAAGGATAGATAAATTTTCTTATCAATTCTTTTAATGTGAGAAAAAATTTAAAACAATATTTATTCCAAATATTTCACATATGAAACTTTTTTTTTTCAAGAAAAATGAGTACAAAATCTTAGAGTCATCTTTATTATTAATTATGATATCAATTATTGTGAATTTAATATAGGATATATTTTTTGAATGTGTGTATGTATAGGAGGTAATGGGCACGTGAGCTCAAGCTTAACTGGAACGATAGTAGGAGTGGATGTTAGTGGTTCAGACAAAGTATGGAGAAGCTTTCAAGCCATTGGAGACATTGCTTTTGCCTATGCTTACTCCACTGTCCTCATTGAAATTCAGGCATGTCTTTTTTCTTTTATTTTTCCATTTCTTTTTCTGATATTATATTTATTTATTCTTCTTTCCCTAATATACAGTAAAAAGATCAATGATTCTAATAATAAGACAAATATAATTTCTGGGTTTTTGCCTAATTTATGGGTGTCCACACGTTACACTCTAAATTATTCAAAACATTCGGCGCAGAATTATAGATATGTGTGCCTTTTTTGTTTGATTTATTTTTTTGATTTTGTTTTTCATGAATAGTCTAGCATTAATGTTGGATTTGTTATGTGACACGTGGTTCCCTTAGATTGCTATGTAGGGGATATTGTTATTTCAAGCTTATTTTTAGTTATAAATAACAATAGTTAGGACACAATTTGAAGAATAATTTGAAATGAATAATATAAAAGACTAAAATATAGTGACACTCGTAATGAGAACATGCCACCTCTAGCATGAAGACGTGGTGGATAGCTAGCATTGGCTATTTAATTAATGGCATCAACGAATTCTTCATTCAATGTCCTCTTATTTGCCTCTTAACAAATAAATACCATACATATATGTGTATGTATCTATGAAATAGAGGATATATATGTTTCCATAATTAGAGCCCATGGCAATATCTTTTTCCCATCTTCATATGTTTGGACAAGAAAGTTGTGGTTAGATGTCACTTCTTTGTGTAAACAATCGTGTGCACATAATATAAGTGGAAATTTGGGCAATCATTCAATTTATAATATATTAAATTTTGGGTGCGATTATACACACTCCAAAATTTACTAGACATATCTTATCTTTTCGAAAAATAAAGAGTAAAAATGTAATTTTTGGGTGTGTTGGGTAAATTTGATTGTATAGCCCCACCCTAAATTCTATCTAGGCTATATATTATTTCTTCTATTCCATTCTATATGTTGCTAACGAAAAGCATTATAAAAGAATTACAATATTATTTTGTAAGCTTAATTATTATAAATTTAAAAGGACTAAATTACTCCAAAATCAAGATATTTATTCAAAGCCATGAATTATGAAGTAGAATATATGTAGTTTTGACAGGATATTTAGTGATGAATGATAGTAATACTGTATAAATAGTAGGATGTCTATAATTACTTACTGGTCCTTCCAGATCTATAAAGTGGTAGCATGCATGCATGTGAAATGTGCAGGAGGAGGACCATAGAATAAAAAGTAAATCTTTATAAGTCTGGAATAAAGTCAATTTAGGGATACAAACATAATGTAGTTTTCCAATTCCTACCTTTCTAGCTAGTGTGGGCTTTACGTGGCATCTTCAAATCAATGGACCTTAATTTTTCATTTTTTAAATTTTAATTTTATTTGAAATTTCTCTACCTTTAAGATACGATCACATCTTTCTCTTGGAATTTTCTGCTGTAATATCATCATTCTCACGTGTCTTTGTTGTCATAGCCTTGGGTTGGTAATAAGATGAATTTGTTAAAGTAAAAGAATTAGCTCTTCAAAATAATTTAAGAATTATTTGTCCTTCCTCGGATATGGCCTAACAGGTTGGAGTTGGATATATCTATGGGAATATTTATATTTTGAAGCTATTAAAAGTTATATATCCTTCTTACGACATAATGCTACTACAATCTTAGGTAGAGAGAATATATATATATATATTTCCAAGTATAATTTTAATGTAATTTTTTTGCATAACTATGTATATGATCAATAATTTATTTTTTACACCCTCCATTTCAAAACGACTTTGTCTAGAGTTGTTTTACGGAGATTAAACAAATAATTAATAGGTATAATTATGTATATAAAATAACTATAGTAGTGATGAAAATGGTGGTTGTGATTTATAGGACACGTTGAGGTCTCCACCCCCTGAGAACAAGACGATGAAGAAAGCTTCCCTCGTCGGAGTTTCGACCACAACCCTATTTTATATCCTCTGCGGTTGCATCGGCTATGCTGCTTTCGGAAACAATGCTCCCGGAAACTTCCTCACCGGGTTCGGATTTTACGAGCCCTTTTGGTTGATTGATTTTGCTAATGTATGCATCGCCATCCATCTCATTGGTGCATATCAGGTACGATACGATCATACTATATTGGTACATTATGATATGCATTTATGAAATGGAACACGATAAATAATAGTCTATTGTTAATTCAAACATTTATAATACCTTCCTTATGAATTAACATGAGTTCCACCACTTGTGGATATAAAAAA
The DNA here is from genome assembly GCA_028654395.1 of Scutellaria barbata. Lineage (NCBI taxonomy): Eukaryota > Viridiplantae > Streptophyta > Magnoliopsida > Lamiales > Lamiaceae > Scutellaria > Scutellaria barbata. The sequence continues at coordinate 14,860,805 of CM053651.1, read as the reverse complement.
ATGGATGTTTAGCCAAATATTAACACTTTCATATAAATTTTTTTTTTAGCCACTCACATTAGAAAAATATGATTTTGTTCAAAAGACCAAAGAACCCTTAGAAATGTGCTAAAAATGTTTCCTTACGAGTTTTTATAAAGCCAAATTGAAGGGTATTTTTGTCTAAAAAGTAGAAAGTGATTGAAAAACATATTTCCTTACATTTGTGGGTATAAAACATCTCCAGACAAATGCGTAGAAAATTCGGTCTGCTCTACTATATACAAATGTGTAGAAAAATCCTCCAGACCCCCTTATCATATGTTATTTTAAACAGGTATTCGCACAGCCTTTATTCGGGTTCGTAGAGGGCCTCTGCGCACGAAAATGGCCGGAAAACAAAGCGATCACCACGGAATATTCCATGAAGATCCCACTATGTGGGGCATTCTCATTCAACATATTCAGATTAGTGTGGAGAACAGCGTATGTGATAGTAACGGCAGTGATCGCGATGATATTCCCCTTTTTCAACGACTTCCTAGGATTGATCGGAGCAGCCTCGTTCTATCCGTTAACCGTATATTTCCCAATAGAAATGCACATTGCACAGGCAAAGATACCAAAGTATTCATTCAGATGGACATGGCTAAAAATCCTGAGCTGGACTTGTCTGGTCGTGTCGCTTGTCGCGGCTGCTGGATCAATAAGAGGGCTTGCAACTGATGTCAAGACATACAAGCCCTTCAAACCTCAGCTAGAAGAATAGATATAAAGTTTAATGTAATAAGCTCACTTGTCTAATCTTGATCACATTTTCCTTTAGTTTTAGATAGCAACAGATGGAAATGGATTTCAGGGTTTGTGTAGAGGTTAATCAGATGAAAGTTGCAGGTCCATCTGAATGCTGTGAGTGTGTGAGTTGAGGTAATTATAATTTAATCCAGTGTTGTGATTTCTCATATCAAGGGGTCTCTTTTTATATGAAGTATCTGAATGGTTTAATTTCAGAAAGCAGTTCAGATAATATATGCAGTTAATCTACATATGTTTATGTTTTGATTGAGTGGTTTGAAGAACAAGATTTGGATTGAATGTACTTCAATCCATTAAGATTAAAGTGAATTCAAATCACAATGAAAGTACTTAATTTTGAACCCATATTTGTTACCGGGAAATTTAAAGCATTGTTTTTCACACATTTAATTATAGGTAAATGTATTAAAATCTTATTGACACTTATTTTTTGACAAATTTTCTTTACTAAATTGACATTTATCATGAGACAGAGGAAGTAATGAATTTGAATTATAGATTTTGGAGTGAGATCTTCTATTACACTTAGTGTTACATCTTTTATTCCAAATCAATCACTACACGCTACGTGTATTCAATGACATCCAAATCAATCACTACACGCCACGTGTATTCAATGACATCACTAATTAATACTTGATGTATATTAAATACTATGTAACACAAGATGTAACACCAAATGTAATAGAAGATCCAGACTTATAGATTTTAAATCCAAAATAAGAAAGTGCCTAATTGCAAATTAGGATAAATGAAGAAAATAATAGACAAAAAAAAAAAGTCAAAATAAGCAAAATGAATATAAGTACAGTGGTCATTTGTATTAATAACCCAAATGCCAAATATACATATTCCGAAAATCAAAAGATAAGTCATGACAGAACATAAAAAACAAAAAAACTACAAACAGAAACCACAAATCCAGAGAGAACTCATCTGCATCTTGAAAAGTACAGATTTTTAAATTTTACTTAACTAGGCCTCACAAAAATAGAGCGTGAGAATCTCTGGGTTCTCTTAGCACCATATTCTTCACCCCAGTTAGTATAAATTCCTACATCACGAATCGAAAAACAGCTCCATTTAAGTAACTTACTATCACTGCTAGTAAAAGCTAGCCAAATACCATTTTTCTTGAAGCACAAAATAGAATACCATGATATGAACAATCAAGATGCTTCGGTCTCGATAATTACAAATGCTTGAATAAGACTTTGTGCAGCATTGGTCTGCTCAGGCGTCCCGGATATTATTATCACGGTTTCTGCCGCTCCAGGTTTCGGATCAGTGATGGTAATTTTTGCATCTGAAATCTGAAAAGAACAAAGCACATGAATGATGTGGTTATGGATTCTGACTAATGTGTATATTCACACAAAAGCATAAATAATTATTAAACATGTAAGAGAATAATGGTGATGATATAGATAAGTTAGAAACAGAGAAGGACAAAAACATGAGAAATATACTCCTTGAGATACATACCTCACGAATTTGTCTAATGCATCCACCGTCCTCTCCATAGATCGCAGGAACAACAAAGCGAGGAACAACTACTTCCAATGTTGTGCTTGTTGTAATAAAAGCAGGTTGATTACCTCTGCATTGGGAAATAAACATCTTAATATAAATCAAAAAAATACTATGCAAACCAGATTATCAGTCACAATCTAGAATAACAAACCCTGGAAATGCACCAAGTCTTCTATGAGGACCACCTAGATAGTCTGGGAAGCCCATAGGGCCAGGTCCTTCTATAGGTCCCTGCACACCAGTTGAAGAAACGAGAACATGAAAATTTGAGGGATTCTGTTGATAATCATCACCATTGGATAATTGTCAAATTTAGATATGCTCCCAAAGGTTAAAATCTTGTTCCACAAAGTGCACCTCACATTAATAGAATATCTTATGAGTTAGCCATGAAGTGAGAGGCTTAGAGCAAGGGTTCATACCTGGGGTCCCCATGGTGCTGCAGATGACATTCTTTCAGGCATGTGAGGGATCCCAGGTCCAGGAAAATCATGTGCAAAAGGAGGCTGATCATCGTGTGGATGGAAACCACTGCCGGGACCCCCAGGGCCATCAAACTTGTTAAATGATGGACCTCGATTAGAGAATGCTCCAGGAGGTGAAAACTCCCTCCTTCCCATAAATGGGGGAAACGGGGGCATTTGCTCCACAAATGCTGGGTTTGGAGGTGGAAAAAAATTACGAAAGAGATGATTTTTCAACCTTGATGTTATTTGCAAAAGAGCTTCCTGAACAACTTCAAACTCACCATTGACCTAGAATTGCATCCAAAGAAGCAAAGGGTCAAGAGAAACCACAGAATAGAAGGTACTGACTGCAAAATAAGATGGGTTTACCCCCTTAAAACATGTTATAATCAATAAGTCCAAATAAATATTTCTACACGAGTTTCAGAAAAGCATGTTTCATGCCTGAACTTTCATGGGTGCCAGCATACCTGAACTACTTCCTCATTCTCTGAAGCATTCTTTGGGACCTGGTCTTTACCCAAAATACGGATATAAGCTCCAGTTGACTTTCTCATTTCAGCAATTACTGAACCACCCTTGCCAAGAAGACATCCAATTTGATGAGAAGCGACGAGGAGTTTTGCTATCATGGTATTGTCCTTGCTTTCTGGTGCAGACCTAAATATTCTAGATTGCACTCGAAGCACTGCATCTTGTGGCGGAGATATTGAATCATCTGGGTACTGCAGTGAATGGAATTCAACCAACATTTATTACCTTATATCTATTAAAAGTGATGGGTAATAAGAGAATCTGAAATCTGAACAAATATACAAAAAAAGTAAAGAATCTAAAACATACAGCAGCACCAGATATTATAATTATGCGATCCTCCGCATTGCCAGTACCCTCTAGGACCTTGATATCACAGCCAGATTCATGTTGAAGTGCCTTGACTATAGAACCTCCCTTTCCTATTACACCACCTACCTTCTCCTCATCACACAGTAACCGGAAGGTTAAGACCTCAGGAGGAAAATTCATTCCACCGGGAATATTGACCTCACCATCATGAAATGAGGAAGAATAAGGTGCTCCGTGTCCATGGAAAGGACGGTTTGGAGGTTGGAATCTATCATGTCTAGGAGGACCACCAAAGGAATGTGATGATGGACCAACAACATTAGCAGATAAAGAATCCTGATTCCGTGGATTATGCTCCAGGAGTTGCTGGGAAACAGAAAGAAGGGCTTTCCTAATGGCATCAAGACCACCAGAGATCTGCAAAAGAGAATTAAATGTCAAAACACACTCAAATTATCAAGCCTATAATTGACTTTTAAAAGTGATAATGTTAACAATTTATGTAAACCCAGAGTGATACTTTTCCTGGTGTTATATTATATTCATCATGACCAAAAATTTGTATTTCCTTTTCATCCAAAATGAAATTTATCACAGAAATGTTAGCCAATAATCTAGTGCGAGCACATTTTCACTTATAAGTGATTCACGTAGAGTCCGGGTAATCCAAAAGGCAGTTGTTTCTTTGTTAATGAATGTGCTAAACAAAACATAGTGACCAAAGTACCTGAACCAGTTCATCAGATGAAGAAGCACAAGAAGGAAGCTTGTCCTTCGGAAGAATTCGAATCTGTGACCCACTTTCAGATGACATTTGTTTTATAACACTGCCAGCTTTTCCTAACAGACAGCCTACTTGACCAGAGAAGACAAGTAGCCGAACAGTAGACGAAGATGGTTTATTACTTTCTTCATCACCTTCATTCGTCTCAGACAACGTATCAACCATTTTATCGAACACAACTATCAAAGCTTTCTGAACAGATGAATTTTCATTTTCCTTCTCTGATCTAGAATCATCAACTGCGACATCCTGCTTTTCATCACCATTCTCAGGTTCTTTGAGAATTTTAGATTCCTCACCTTCAGCATTATCCTGCTCATTTGTAGTGTCCTTACCCTTATCTGAACCTAATACAACAATGACTCTTTCATCACACCCAGGAACAGAATCCTCAACACGGACTCTTGCTCCAGTCTCCTGGCGTATCTGAGATATGGTACTGCCACCTTTACCAATAATTACACCAATCCTAGAAGCTGGGCAAAGTATTCTTATGACTTTTCCGGAAGAGGATGGAGTAGCTGGTGCATTATCAGAACCTAAAGCAGATGACTTCTGCCACTTCCTTCTACCACCTAAGTCGGTAGTATTTTCATCAAGTGGTCTCTTAGCAGGTATCACTTGAGCCGACATTCCCTAAAACCCTGTCAAGATAATGATAGCGCTTCCGTCAAGAATGTTGATGACGTAAGTTCCATAATACCAAAGTTTCTAAAGAAGGAAAGTATATCAAATTTCACAATCATATTCACTGTTTCTAAAAACCATTGAAATGTTTTGAATTAAACATGTTTCCATTTTTTCCATCCAGGCATAACGTAAACGTTCCTGATTATGTCACACATACTTAACACGTGTCAATTACATTTTTAGACATCCCAAAGAATCTAAGCTAGAAAAGACAATTAAATCTACTTCACAATTTATTATAATAAAATCCCAAGCTCCAACTTCACAGGATAATTAACAGCGTAAAACGCACTCAAGACGCACAATTCTAAAGCATACATTACTCAGTATACTCCATTAAATTGAACACAATGTAAATAGTTAAATTTTCGACAAACTGCTGTCTTTGCAGCCACCTTATGTACTCATTAATTTGTTGTTGCTATACATAATACAAGAAACATTATTCAACATACTCCAATAAAACTGAACCTAATAATATGTACAGTCAACAAAATTACAGCATTTTCAGCCTCCTATGTATAAAGTAATTCTTTTTCCATAAACATAAAACAACGTTTCTTACAACATGGATCAAGAACAGATTTCATGAACAAAAAAAGAACAGCCGGGAATTGCACACAAGATACACAGGATAGGAAAGAAAGGAAAACGACTCAAACTAACCTCCTTCAAGTTCCTTCACGCACTCTTGTTATTGAATTTCTTGCCCTAATTTTTATTTATTTTGTCTTCGATTTTTTTTTTTCTAGCCCTAATTTAATCGGGACACTCCTGCTTCAATTTTAAGTATTAAATTAAATGGTTGGGGCGGGTTTTAGATATACATAGTGGGCTTTACAAGAAACATTGGGCCAAGCCCATAAATGAAAAAAAAGCCCCATTAGATGTAGAGCTATATATATTTTTTCAATGAATTATAATAATATTATAAATGAAAGATAAATTTCATAATAACACCCAATTTATAAATTAATTCTCAATTTTGAATTTAAATTTTAAAGTTTGTCAATAAATGGTTCAATTTTATATTTTTTCTTAATTTAAAGCTTGGAAATTAAATTAACTTCTCAATTTAAGATAAAATTTCATTTTCTTTTTCTTATTATTTATATTTATAACTTATTTATATTTTAATATGTATTTATAGTTTAAATAAATTAAGAAACCTTTGTGAAATTTTGGAACGATCTTCATCCGACTTATATTAATTTACATGTATATATATATATATATAATAAATGCAATTCAAAAAATTAAGATTTCTTTATTTTCTTAATTTTATGAATAAAAGTATAGAAAATCAATTTTAATATTAGTCAGTTTAATATAAATTATATTTTATGAATTGAATTAATTATTTTTTTCATTCTTTTTTTCCATATAAATTAAGATAAGTTGGATGAAATGTGTTCTTACAGCGCACTAACTTGTCTTAATTTATCCAAAATATAAATACATATTGAAATATAAATAAAAAATAATATGAAATTTTGTTTTGAATTGAGAACTCAATCAAAATTTCAAGTCTTAAATTGAGAAAAAAATATTAAATTGAACCTCATATTAAAACCTTAAAATTTAAGTCCAAAATTGAGAATTAATCTATTAATTGGGTCTTGTTATAAAATTTATCCTATAGGAAAAAGTCAGTAACAAGAGGAACATGACAACTTATCACACGTGGACATAGCTGAAAAGTCAGGCCTCATTAAAATTCTACTACAAAAATGGAAAAAAATCAAATATTAGGATAAAAGAGTTCTGTAAAACTAGAAAAACATAAAAAACTTGTATATTTAACATACAAAAAAAACTAGTGAAATCTACAAGAAAATGATGTAGAGCTAATTAATCAGCTAGTCTTTTGCTGATTTTATATATCTGAAATTCCTTAGGGTGCCTCATATCTTTTAAATACATCAATATATTTTTTTTATAACAATAACAAAATTTAAAATTTCTAAAATATTCTTCAAATCCTAATTTTCAATCCTTACGGTTGTTTCTTTTACCTCCTTCATTCAACTACAACCTCACCAGTGATGGCAATATGGACTCGACCAATGTCTGTCCCATCTTGACTCATAATTGTTATTGTTCCAATTCAAAAGTAAATGAATCTTCTAAAATTTAGAAAAGAAAAGAGATAGTGTTAGTGAAATTAATATGAAATAGATAAAATATGGAGGAAAATATAATGACCGGAAGATGTAGAGAAGTATTATTTTATACTCTTAAGTGTACTTAAGTTTTTCCTTAGCTTACCAATGAAGTGACAAACCACCTATTTATAAGAGAATCATACATGAACTAATTTAATATATATTAATATGGATAATAATATGTGAAATAAGTAGGGATGTAGTTGAGCCATGTAACTCATGGAAGATGGAAGGGTAAAGGACATCCACATTTTAATTATTTATTTCATAACACTCTCCCTTAAATGTCCATCATTACATAAAGAATATGTCTCGTTAAAAACCTTACTAGGGAAAAACCCAGTGGGAAAAAACCCCTAGATAAGGGAAAAAGAGTACATATTACTTTATGTATTGATTCTCCCACTAATTCGAACATCACTTGAAATCCTTTAATTGACGCATTCCAATAAACTTCACCAATTTTTCGAATGTTGCAGTCGGCAATGCCTTGGTTAATAAATCAGTCAAATTTTCACTTGATCGAATTTGTCGCACGTCGACTTCACCATTCTTTTGTAACTCATGAGTAAAGAAGAATTTTGGTGAAATATTTTTAGTTCTATCTCCTTTAATATATCCTCCTTTTAATTGAGCTATACAAGCTGCATTATCTTCATACAATATTATTGAAGGATTCTCATTATCATGTGATAACCCACAATTCTTTCGAATATGATGGGTCATTGATCTTAGCCAAACACATTTTCGACTGACCTCATGGATTGCTAGAATCTTAGCATGATTAGAAGACGTGGCAACTAGTGATTGTTTTGTAGATCACCATGAAATGGCTGTACCACCATATGTAAATATGTATCCAGTTTGAGACCTTACTTTATGTGGGTTAGATAAATACCCAGCATCAGCATAACCAAGTAATTCAGGTCGAGATTTATTTGAATAAAATAAACTAAGATCAATTATTCCTTGGAGATAGCGAAAAATATGTTTAATACCATTCCAATGTCGTCGTGTAGGAGATGAACTAAATCTTGCCAATAGATTGATGCCAAATGATATATCAGGTCTTGTACAGTTGGCAAGATACATTAGTGCACCAATTGCACTAAGATATGGTACTTCAGGGCCAAGTATCTCCTCACCTTCTTCTTGCGGTCTAAAAGGATCATTATTAGGATCAAGTGACCAGACGACCATTGATGTACTTAATGGATGTGCATTTTTCATATAAAATCATTTTATTACCTTTTGGGTATAAATACTTTGGTGGACAAAAATCCCACCTTCTAGATGTTCAATTTGTAAACCAAGACATAATTTAGTCTTTCCAAAATCTTTGATCTCAAATTCTTTCTTTAAATATATCACCGCTTCTTGTAACTCTTTAGGAGTTTCAATCAAATTGAGATTATCAACATACACTACTATTATCACAAATTTTGACCCATTTTTCTTTATAAAAACACATGGACATATTGGGTCATTGGTATATCCTTCTTTAACTAAACATTCAGTTAGACGATTATACCACATACGTCCAAATTGTTTAAGCCTATACAAAGACCTTTACAACTTGATAGAATAAACTTCTCTAGGATTTGACTTACATGCTTCAGGCATGCTAAATCCTTCAAGAATTTTCATGTAGATATTATTTCAAGATTACCGTATAAATATGCAGTCACTACATCCATCAGACGCATTTCAAGTTTTTCATGTACGGTAAAATTTATAAGATATCTATATGTGATCGCATCCACTACGGGGAATATGTTTCATCATAATTAAATCCAGGTCTTTGAGAAAAACCTTGGGCTACAAGTCGAGCTTTATATCTCACAATTTCATTTTTCTCATTTCGTTTTCTTATAAATACCCATTTATATCCCATAGGCTTCATACCTTCAGGTATTCGGACTACAGGTCCAAAAACTTTTCGTTTTGCTAGTGAATCCAATTCAGATTGGATTGCATCTTTCCATTTTGGCCAATCATTTCTTCGCCGACATTCATCAATCGATCTAGGTTCATCGTCTTCTTCCATACTATCAAGTGCCACATTATATACAAAAAAATTATCAATAATTGTTGTTTTCGGTTCCAACATTTTCTCGTAGTGACAAAATTTATAGAAGTTTCTATTATCTCATTCTCTTCGGGAGCTAGCTCTTGAGGAGAAAACATCGTCGGAGGCAATCTCTTCAGGAGATTGATTTTTGTCACTATGTATAATTTGAAGTACTTCATTATTATTCAACCCTCTTTTCTTTCTAGGATTTTTATCTTTGAAACCGAGAGGTCTTCCACGCTTCAGGTGTGCTTTAGATTCATTAACACTTAGTATTTGTCCTTTAGGGACATCAATTTTTACTGGCACATTTTCTGTAGGAATATGTGATTTAGTAACTCTTCTAGAGTCATTAAACGCATCCCGTAATTGATTTGTAATTTTTTTTAAATATATAATTCTTCGAACTTCAAGTTCACAATCTTTTGTACGAGGATCAAGAAAATCAAAAGTTGTTCTCCAATTGATTTCCTTTTTAGGTTGATCTTTACCTCCCCTAATGTTGGGAAATGAGATTCAGCAAAATGACAATCTGCAAATCTTGCAGTAAATAAATCACCTGTTAATGGCTCAATATATTTAATTATAGAAGGTGATTCATACCCGACATAAATTTTCAATCTTCGTTGGGGGCCCAATTTAGTACGTTGAGGCGGTGCAATAGGAACATAAATCGTACATCCAAAAATTCTTAAATGAGAGATATTGGGCTCATAACCATATGCTAATTGTAGAGGAGAATAAGTATAATAACTTGTCGGTCATATTCTCATAAGTGTTGCTGCATGTAATATAGCATGTCCTCATGCAGATAAAGAGAGTTTTGATTTCATTAGCAATGGTCTAGCAATTAATTGTAGACATTTAATAAATGATTCTACTAGATCATTTTGATTGTGAACATGTGCTACATGATGTTCAACATTTATTCCAATGGACATGCAATAATCGTCAAAAGCATGTGATGAATATACACCAGCATTGTTTAGACGAATTCTCTTAATTGAATAATTAGAAAATTGTACTCGTAATTTAATTATTTGAGCAAGTAATCTCACAAACGCCAGATTGCGAGAGGACAATAAACATACATGTGACCATGTTGTTGATGCATCAATTAGCACCATAAAATATCTAAATGGTCCACATGGTGGATCTACAGACCTACATATATCACCATGAATTTGTTCTAGAAATACAGGGGATTCAGTCACCACCTTAGCTGGTGAAGGCCTAACAGTTAACTTTCCTTGTGAGCAAGCAACACATGAATACTCATTAGCTTTCAACACCTTTTGGATTTTCAATGAATGACCATGTGAATTTTCAATTATTCGCCTCATCATTATAGAACCAGGATGTCCAAGGCGATCATGCCAAATCATAAATTCATTGGGATTTGTAAACTTCAGGTCTACTAGGTGATGTGATTCAGTTGAATTTATTTTTGTATAATAAAGACATGAAGAAAGTGAATACAACTTTTCTAATATATATTTCTTTTCACAAATAATTTTTGTAATCAACAAACATTCAACATTCTTCTCATGTAAAGTCTAGATATGATACCCATTTCGGCGGATATCTTTAGAACTCAACAAATTTCTACGAGACTTGGGAGATAATAGTGCATTATCTATGATAATTTTAGTTCCTTCAGGGAGAAATATGGTGGCTCTTCTGGAGCCATCAATTAAGTTTGCACTACCACTTATAGTATTAACATTTATCTCCTCTTTTTTCTATAAGAGAAAATATATTTTATCTTTCAGAATGGTGTGCGAAGAGCACTATCAATTAGACAAATATCATCATTATCATTTAATTCCAATGGTTTGACATTCATTTCTTCTTTTGGAAGAAATTACATATAAAATTAAAAGATGCATAAACATTAGTAAAAAATGCAACATATTAATGTAAAATATTATTTATAATATATAAATTTCATAATAAAAATTCCAAATACATAGGGTATTCAACATTCAATTTATTTTGGGATCTTCAGGATCTACAAATAAATCGACCACAATAAGATGAATCATATCATCAAAGACATTATAAACAACATTTCCATCAACAAGATTTGTTTCCACATGTTTATTTTTTGTATTTGCCTCAATATTTTTATCCTTCTTTTTCAAGGATGCTTGATAAAGTTCAACATGGTGATTTGCAGTTCGACAGATACAAGATCAATGACCTTCCATGCCACATCGAAAACATTTATCTTTATAATTTTTCTTTTCTCCATTATCTCTCTTCTGGGAGACAATTTATTTTTTGCCACGGTCGAGATTTTTATTATTATATGGAGTATATTTTCCATGACCGCATCCACGATAATGGCCACCACTCCTCGATTTCCACCATGACCATGACCACATCCAAAATTTTGAGATTGAGCCGCATTCGCTTCAGGGAATGGACTAGAACCAGTGGATCGGGACTCATGATTTTTCAATAATAATTTATTGTTTTGTTTGGCAATAAGAAGACATGCAATAAGTTCAGAATACTTCTTAAACCCCTTTTCTCGATATTGCTGCTGCAGGAGCAAATTCGTGGCATGAAAAGTAGAGAATGTTTTCTCAAACATATCAATGTCAATAATATTTTCACCACATAATTTTAATTGGAAAGTAATTTTGAACATTGCTGAATTATATTCGCTTACAAATTTAAAATTTTGTAGTGATCATAACGAGTTTTAGAAGGACGACCATCTTCAGGTGGTCGTATCTTTCTTTTAGATCCATCCATAACACGAGAGGAGCTTTCACAGTCAAATATTCAGCTTTTAATCCTTCATCCAAATGATGACGAAGAAAAATCATTGCCTTGGCCCGATCTTGATTTGATGCATTATTTTTCTCAACAATGGTATCTTTAAGACCCATTGCTTCAAGATGAATTTCGGCATCTAATGCCCATGATAAATAATACTTTTCACTAATGTCAAGAGATGCAAATTCCAACTTTGTAAGATTAGCCATAATGAAACAAACAAAGATAAAAAAAGATGTTACCTCAAAATATCCAATTCACTTCTCCAAATATCTTCAACTTTAGTTTCAATATAGAGACTCGTCGTGCTGATGACGTGTTGTGAAACTAATATGAAATAGACAAAATATGGAGGAAAATATAATGAACACAAGATGTAGAGAAATATTATTTTATTCTCTCAAGTGTACTCAAATTTTTCCTTAGCTTACCAATGAAGGTGATAAACCACCTATTTATAAGAGAATCATACATGAACTAATTTAATATGTATTAATATGAATAATAATATATGAAATAAGTAAAAATGTAGTGGAGCCATATAACTCATAGAAGATGGAAATGTAAGGAACATCCACATTTTAATTATTTATTTCTTAACAGATAGATATATATATATATATATATATTTACCAAACTAAACTGAGTCTATTTAATATTAATTAAGTGTCTGTTTATGGACATTGCAAATAGTGTACAACTAAAATTGAGAAAATGAGGAGTCTACTATCATGCTCAACTATGACCACTTATTGAAATTAACAATCTCATCAGAGCATGACTCCTAACAACAACAATTAAACAATATGGGCATATTTGGTTCGTATATTGGATTAGTTAGGTTAGGGTAAGTTTGCATTATTAGGTTAAATTGTGTTAATTTTTTGATATGTTTGATTTGAATGTGTAATGATAGGTTTGATTTAATTTTGTATTTGGTTTAAATGTTGTGATATTTATTAAGTTAGGTTTATGTATTAAATTTATTAAACCCAAATAAACCAGCCATTTTTGGTGGGTTTATTTAACCCAAATAAATCCATTAAAAGACCATAAATGTCATTTTTTACCCAAACCCGAAAAAAATATGAATTTTCCAATTTTTAAAGCCAACACAGATTTATCTGAATTAATTAATCCTAACCAACCCAAACCCTCAAACCAAATATGTCCTATAAGTTTGTGTGGTAATAGTAGGCACGTGAATGGAGAGAGTCTTAGTCTTTCTCATGCTCCATCCTGCAACAATTATATTTATATATAATATGATATATATATATATATATATATATATTTAGAAATGTAAAAGTAAGTTAATTATAATCATTTTAATTTTATTTTATTTAAATGTTAATTATAATTGACGATGTGATAGTGTTTGTTGACGTTGGAATTTGTAAATGATTAATTTCTAATCTAACACTTAAATTAAATGAATTCGGTTAAAATGGACCGAATTGGATTAAAGAATTAAGTTGAAATGTGCAGAAAATACTGTGCCCGGAGCCTACTCGGGCAAATTTGGTCGGCTGATCCTGGTCGATTTTATGTGATCGGCCAGAATCATATATAATTTATATTAGAGAAATAAGCTCTTTAGTGCTTGAATACAATAATGTTCGAACCCTTTATAAGTTAAAAATTCTTTTATTTATAACTAAGGAAAAACACGAGTAGTGGGATCATGCCCACCACTTCCTTGATTTTTGCCTACGTTTTAGGGAGTGGGAGGTTAAATTCCTCCACTTTTCCCTATTAATTAGGAATCTTCTGCTCGGTACTGCGTAGCACATCCTGGTCGGGTCGGCAATGTCCCTTCGGATCCACCATAAAATTGATCCTGGTCGAATCGCCTCGTTGTTTTGCAGGTATACTGCTCTGGCCGGATCATTTGGGTGTATGCTCAATGAGTTATTTGGATCAAATTCTTGAAGGCCACCTTTATAATCCGATCAGGTAATGTGTTTGGTTCTAACTCGGGTCGGGGGTCCAACAGTGTTAAAAACATTAAAATCATTTTATAGTAAATGTGAATGTGCTAAAAAAAGATATAAAATTATTTCATAGTAAGAGCCAACACGTTATTTTAGTTTTGATTTTGATTATCAAACTATAACACCCCGTTTCTTTTGAAGATAAAATTTGATTAAGAAGTTACTTATGTATAAAATTTTATTTTTTTAAGAACAATAAAGATAAATAAAATCAAGAATAATTATGAAATATACGTTTCTAAAATTCATGAAATGCAACACTTTGAATAAAAAATCTTCTGCCACTTTTGATTATCGGCTATCAGCATTCACCTCTCGCGCGCCACGCTCTAAACTCTTTAAACTGAAAACATTTTAATATAGAGGGGTAAGTGTTTGAAATACACTTAGTGGAAAAACCGGGATAATATAAAATAATTTCTAAATAAATAAATCGTAGCGCAAGTACACATAAAATCATTTGATAAAAAAAATTGGCATGCCCCTACTTCAAAATGTTATAACTTAAAGGATTTCAATCTGGCGTCCAACAACTCACCATAACATAATTTTAAAGATTTAATCGAACTTGTCAAATCACAATTTTTTCACAAGAAGTTGGTTGACATAAAACGTTTATCGTTTAACAAAAACAACAGAAAATAGATCACATCAATCACGTGACTTAAATCATTCAATAACGCAAGCAGTTATCTCAATCAATTATCAATTATATTCAAACATATCCCTTTATTACGGTTCTTAGCCGTCATAGATTACGGTTCTTAGTTAGAATAGATACGGTTCTTAGCCGGCATACACATGCTTCAAAATAAGTCACACATTTTCCTTGCAATCAAAGCATCCACATAAAACTATAGCTATTAAGCAAAACACTTAGTTGAGAATCTTAACAACCATAAATTCACACTTCATTTAGCACATGTGCACATATTAATTCATAAACAATTGCATGTTTAACCACATCATTCATCATTTTTGCATTACTTAGCTCATAGTGTTGTGTTCGTAATTTAGTAACAATCATAACGACATTTAATTAGAGTAATCTTACCTCATATTTTCATAAAGGTCACATACTTGAGAGTACGAAATTCATAAATGCAAATACTAAATATTACCTCCACCTTAGAAAAATTGAAATGTTTATTCATAAGCTGTCGAACACGTGTAGATAATTCTTCTTTCCTCGTTTCCTACATTGAACATTAAGATGGTCTTAATACTTTGTATAGCTATAAATTCATAAGTTAAGATCATTAGTAATTAAAATGCATTCTTTAAGATTTTCCTTGATCGGTTGAAATAGGTTTTTGACAATGTTGTGATTTAAAAAATAAAATAAATGAATTTAAGATGAATATATGATTTAGGTGAAACTATAATGAAATGCATTTTATTAAAACCTTAGAAAACTTGGAAGTATTTATAGAAGGCTTTTAATTACGAAATTGTGGTTTAATTAGACCAACTATAAAGATTATTTTATAAAATTGAATTCAAACGTATGAAACTGTAAAATTGAATTCAAACGTATGAAACTGAAATCAATTTAGGAAAATGATTTAACTGTCTAATATGCATAATTAATTTTGTTTAAGAAAATCGAAGTGGTATTTAGATCGACTTTTGATTTTGGAAGTTAATTTGTAAAGTTCATAACTAATTTAAAATCATTAAATCATTTTTAATGATATAAAAGATATAATTGAATGTTTAAAATTTAAAATTAGGCCCTTGATACGTTTATTAAATTATGTAGGTCAAGTTATAATATCCATAATTATATTTAGGTCAATATATCATATTTCTTAAATTATGAAAAGATTAAATTATAATATCCATAATTATATTTAAGTCAATATTGTAACATCCCGGTTTTTTCTTAATTAATTTTTTTTAAATAGAAGTTTAAACAATGAAATCAGGACCATAAGAGTATTTTAAAAATAGTCTGAAATTTCCAACAACAATTTCATCAGAAGATCTCAACAAAATGAAATAAGTCATACTAAAGCGGATTGAAGATGGAAACATTTAATCTTTCATGAACTAGATAGTTTGAAATAAAACAACTAATGTAACTCTAGCCATTGAAGTATAAATCAAAACTTAAATAAATAGAATCATGAATTTGCAGCGAAAAAAATATACACATTAAATAAATAGAAACTTCATAAATTTGTAGTGGAAGACTTAATGATGAGTTTGACTTATTAGTTAAACTTTATCAAAATGACTTAACGTCAAAAGATAAACTATAAATAACAAAACAAAGAAGATGTTTTCATAAAATCATGATGATTAAATTAAATAAACTTCTTGTTACCAGCTATTGCACATCCACTCGGCTCCACATCAAGCATTTTATTCCGTAAAGTTAGATTTGATATATGGGGTGAGCAAAACACTAGCTCAGTGGGGACATGCTTGTCAACATTAAAGACATCATGTAATAGCAAGACAAATATTACAACAGTCAAGTAAATAAACATTTCCTCATCTTGGGATTGACCAATCAATTCTGAGCACGGCGGGCATCCTTGGCTAATTCTCATGCATAGATCAAAAATCATAGCAAGCATTTTTATCTCAGATCATAGATCATAACAATCATTTTCATAAAAAATTTCTCATGACACATTGCATCAATTCATCAATCACTTCCACACAAAGTATTTAATAAAGACAAACACATGAAAAGAATCTCTATCTTAAAAGTTAAAAAACCTTGAGCAGAAAGAAAAATGAATGCAATTCTATCCTTCGCGAGCTACACCTTCGTCGACACCTATTCATCCATAATGAAAACATACACTAACTTAATATCAAATGGCCTAAAGATAAACTTTAATAATTATTTTAATTAAATTAAATCTCTAAAATAGACTTAGGACATCTTGGAGGATAAATGAGAACTTAAAATTTTGAAGAAAAGACATGAATCCTAAGTTGGAAGATTTTAGGAAAACTCTAATTAAGCATTGAAATATTTATTTCTTAAAATATATAAGATCAAACGATCCTCAATTTTAAAAATTGAATGTAGGTTGTTAAATAAATAACATTTATAAATTTCACAATGATCCAAGTAGTATAGCCATAGATTTCTAATTTTTGAAACTTAAATTTGACAAATGGTAAATTCTGCAGATCGATAAAATAAATTTAATATACTAAGAAATATAAACTCTTTTATTTTGAAACTTTTCCAGAAGATAAAAGACATGTTAACATACAACATATCCAAAATTCAAAGCATTTGAAGATGTTTAACTATGAGTATTAATCTCATAAAATAGAAAAGTGTATATCGTGAATCTTTCAAAGCAGAAAAAGTTAATTAATTTTTAAATGAAATACCTATCGGATTAAATTGAAATTTTTATTATAGATCAAAACCCTAATAATACATAATCTGATCAAATATTATAAAATTCAGAAATATATAAATAATAGTTTTTAATTTTTAAATCTGTGATACTAAAGCTGATGAATTCTGAAAGTGAGAAATATAAAATTCATATAAAATACAATATGACTCGAATTGACATAATGTTTTTACAAAAGATCAAAGTTATAGTAAACCATAACATATTAAAATTTTATAAAATTATAAGGTTTGTAAATATTTATTTTAAAACGTTTAAATCAGAAACATGAATATATCGATTCTTGCACTGAAGGAATAGAAAATTCGTTTTAAATCTGTTACAACTCCAATTGACCTGAAATTTTTACTGAGTATTCAATATATATCAAAGATCGACATGTTAAATTTTCATAAACTTTGAAAGTGTCTAACTACAAATTTAAATAATTGACTAAGCATTCTAGAATTTGAAATGAAAGAAGAAGATGTGTTTCCTTAAATTAAGTATATTCTAACTCAAGATATCACTTAGATTTATCATAGAAATAAGAATTAAACAAATTACTCTAGGTTTGACATGAAAAAGAAATTATGATAAAAAAGAAAAAACACATACCTTCTCTAAGAGAGTTTGAAAATCCTAACCCTAGTGTATTATCTTTTCTCTTATTTATATGATGAGATTTAAAGGTTCTAAACCTAATAATGATGTAATGGGCCTCTTAACCTTTTGAGCTCATATTAAAGAAATCTTTTTGGGCTCATGTTATAAAAAATCTAAT
Source organism: Scutellaria barbata (assembly GCA_028654395.1). Classification (NCBI taxonomy): domain Eukaryota; kingdom Viridiplantae; phylum Streptophyta; class Magnoliopsida; order Lamiales; family Lamiaceae; genus Scutellaria; species Scutellaria barbata. The sequence continues at coordinate 14,842,518 of CM053651.1, read as the reverse complement.
AAGATTTGACTTATAATTCCAATTAGATCCATTATTTAAATAAAATCCTACATTATATAGGATTGATACAATATATATATATATATATATATATATATATATTTAAATATAACAACCTTTAAATTATTAATTTATTATTATTTCTATTATTATTTTATGGTTATAAATATGTCATTAAAATTAATATTTTTAAATGTTAATTAATTACGTATAAGTCCTAAGTTAAATCCTATATACGGAACTAGAACTCAACTTCAAAATGCTCCATGACCCCGGTGCCCAGCAGCAGTCTTTGTCCTCGTCCCCAGTGCCCAGCCATTTCTCGAGTCATCCATCCTTCATAGCTGACGACCTCACATCACCGGTGGCTGTCCCTACACTTTACAGCCAACACCCACACACACCGCATGCTCCCATCACCATTACCTCTCATGCACAAACAACCCAACCTCGTCTTCTCCAGTCCAATGTCCCTCTACCATGGCCAGCGATTACATGTCGCCGGCGTTACCCCAACAACAGCAAACCAAACACAACATTCACACACCCAACTCGTCTTAACACCACACACACAACATATCACATCACGTCGAGAGAGAAAGAGATATAAGAGGGTAGAGGAGCATGGCTTTTATCGTCTCTTACCGACAGAGGCTGTGATGGTTGATTATATCTGATCGGAGGAGCAGAAGTGGTCGTGGCGGTGTTCGTTGGCGCTGCTACAAGGTGAGGGGAGAAAGAGAGGGTGGAAGAGTCACGGCTTTTGCCGCCTCTTACCGGCGACAGCGATGGCTGTCCGGCGATCCGAACCCATACCCATGATGGGCTCGAGGAGTTATACAAGATGGTCCGAACACTTTTTGGGATAAATGAGGATTGATGGTGGCGGTGTGAGGTCAGCGGTCGGTGGTTATGGGTGTTGTGATAGGTTATCAACATGCAAAGAAAATAAGAACATAAAATAAAGAAGACCCAGATTCACGTGGTTCACCAACGTTGTGTTGGCTACGTCCACTGACAGAGAGAGAACAAATTTTATTAGGAGGATTATTTCAAAGAGTATATATCTGAGATCAATGGATACCCTACATGCAGGGTATATTTATAGTACTAATAAAAATACTATCAGATACTATCAGATGGGCCAAGCCCGTAAAAGGTCCAACAAGAAACCCAAACAGATTAAATTCAAGGCATAACTCAATAAAACTCCACCTTCACTTGAATCCTCCATACAAATGCATCATGATAATGTCAGATAATAGACTTCTATTTCTGTCTCCGATTTGCCCCAAAAAGGACAACTAGCATCTTGTGATATTTAACAAGTCCAAACAATATTGAAACTTGTTTTGAGGAACTGGCTTGGTGAACATGTTAGCAAGATTATCAGCAGTACCTACTTTCATCACTTTGATCCTCCTCTCACTTCTCAAAAAATGATACCTCACTTCAATATGCTTGGTTCTTTCATGATGGACTTGATCCTTGGCTAAACAAATTGCACTCAAATTATCGCAGTACGACAGTTTGATCATGATGTAGACCAAGATCACTAACTAGCCCTTTCAGCCATATTCCCTCTTTTGCAACTTCTATCAACGTCATATACTCTGCTTCAGTAGTAGACAGTGTCACGCCCCATTTTCTTATAGAGAATTTATCAGAGTTTTTCACACGGGCGTGCAGGAAGAAGAAAAGAAGTAGGAGATGAACAAAAGATATTACATAATAACCATCGGCTTCAACCGAATTAACATAATATTCACAGCGGAAACAACATCAGGATCTCCCATCCCAAACACACCTTATCATCGTGGGGATAAAATCCGCGTCTAAATCTTAACACATATATTTGAATCAGAATTACATATAATCATCACGAAATCACATCACAAAATATGCACAGCAGACATTAAAAATGGTAAGGGAAGAATAGGTGCGGGCATCGCCCGTCTTATCCCATAAAATGGTCTCAAATATCGCTGGTGCATTTCAAGGACCACCAAACCTTTCATAGAAGAATGAGGATTAGGGACGAATGCATGAAGGGGCGCCTCAGCAGGCCCACCCCTCACAGTTTATGTATGTCACAACAAGTATAATCACAACATTTAGTATTCCTCAATCATGCTTAGAATAAGAAAAACTGTAAATAGATAAAGAGTTAGAAATTACCCCCACCTTGTTCGGTGGTTACCAGTGAGTTGCAAGTATCTAATATCACGTATCTCAATGCTTCAATCCAATAGGTAGCCTACATAATTTACGGTGTTTTTAGATATTTATGAAATATAATTAAGGATTTAAACGATATCGGATCGGATACTATCGATCAAAATGAGACGGATCGGAACAGAGGGCCTAACGATTGAGGCTGAAGAAATAAGAGGGAAATATCGGTTTATACAGTTGAGGTGAAAGAGAAGGAAATTTGGATCATAACAAAAAAGAATGAACTCAATCGAAGTTGTAACGAGCTCGAACGGAGCGTTTTAAGATTGAGGGGTATTTTGGTAATTTGATCAAAGGATTGACTTTGACCGGGACCCACGACCCCCGGTCAACGATATTTTGTTGGCAACGTCTCGATAATAAAGTACGATGAAAAGAAAACGAGATTTGAATCGAAAACGAATTACAAATACGGCGTCTCGCGTGTTCCCAACGACGGGGAAAAATCTCGACGGTGTCTCCCGTCGGTTTTTGAGTTTTCTAGACAGCGGGAGAAGCATTCTCAGCAGCTGCCGAGTTTTCTTGACAGCGGGAGCACGGCCTCTCGGCAGCTGCCCAATTTACTCGGCAGCCTTCCCCTGGCTCGTGCCCCGGTCTCCCGTCGCGACCCTGCTCAACCAGCCACCTTCCCGGAGTCACCGACGGCAGTGTCGCCGTCCTATGCCGCCGAAACTTAGTCCTTCGGCTAGCCCACACTTCCGGCTACCAAATCCGGCCATCCGTCGTCGGATTCCGATATGAATAGTGCCTGAAAAACAGCCTCATAAACCCTTCGTCAACACAAAAATACACCAACCCAAATGCAACAGCCCCTTTCCCAACCCATTTTCCAGTACCGGCACCGCCACTCAAGGCGGCGCCGTCCCTCTAATAGCTAGCCCACAACCTTGGCATCCCCTCCGGTGCCTGCAACCACGAGAAGAAGAGCGAGAGAGAGAAAAACGGGAGAGAGAAAAGGTGGCCAAAACCAAGGGTTTAGGGTTTGGAGATGGTTTTTGGTCGTTTTCCGGCGAACGGGAAATCGGAATTAAATTTCGAAAGTTGTCCTAGATTCATATCGTCAAGGGCTACGTTATATACGAAAATCAGAGGAAACGGACAGGTTTGACATTTTCCGACGACGGCAGCAGCGGTTTTTCGTCATTTTCCATCGAACGAAGAATCAGAATTGAATTCCGGAAGTTTTCCTAGACTCGTATCGTTAAGGGCTACGTTGTATACGAAAACCAGCCAAAACCGATAAGTTTGAATTTTTTCCGGCGAAGTCCGACGGCAGCGCCGGTGCCGACAGCGGCGCACCGGAGACAGAATGAAGACGGGAAAGAAAAAGAGAGAGGAGAGAGAGACTTACATGTGTTCGGCGCTTTTCGGCTCGTTCGAAGAAACGGTGAAAATGAAATCGAACTAGGGCCTATTTATAGAAATTGGAAATCACTATTCATCTAGGTTAGGTTTACTGTTCATGTAGCTAGGTTACTGTTCACGATAAGGTTTCGGTTACTATTCACGATAAGATTTCATTTCTCGTTTTTTCGAAACTCCATAATTTGCCCTTTTCTTCGTCGTTTGAGCTACAGGTGTCCGATTGACCTCTAGTTCATTTCTATCTTCTCGTTTTTCCATTACCCATCTAATGGTATAAAAATATTCTATGTTCCATACGTATAAATTTTTTCCATCTAAAACTGGTCGCTAAACACATATCTGAAACGCACGTAATTAAATTAAACACTCAAGAATTAATACACATAAGATATTTCAATTAAGGTTTACTTATTTAATTAACCAATTATGCTTCATTTTTGTCCTGGGCGCTACAGACAAAGTAACTGTGGCCTGCAAAGTTACTTCCCAACTAACACTAGAACCACCAACAATGAACACATAACTAGTTATAGATCTCCTACTATCAACATCTCCAGCTTAATCAGAATTAGAATAGCCAGCAACAGAACACTGTGTATTTTCTCCATAAATGAGACCAACATCAGACGTACCTTTTAAGTAACGAAATATTCTCTTCACAGCTTGTCAATGCTCTTTTCCAGGTTGCCCCGTAAACCTACTGATAACACTGACAGCATGTGCGATATCCGGTCTAGTGCAGACCATAGCATACATCAAACTTCCTACTGCACTAGAATATGAGACTCGAGACATGTACTCTTTCTTAACTTCAGACTGCGGTGCATAAATAGAAGATAACTGAACATTTGAAGCACTTAGGGTATCAATAGGTTTTGCTGTGGCCATGCCACATCTTGACAACACTTTCTAAATGTAACCTTTTTGTGACAAGAAAAGTTTCTTCTGATTTCTATCCCTAAAGATCTCCATACCCAATATTTTTTAACAGCACCCAAATTCTTCATTTCAAACTTAGTGTTGAGAAGAATCTTTATTTATGGCTTTGCACACACACACAGTTTCACGCCTTGTTCTGCAGATTCAAACCGATCATTTTTCATCTCTGTTTTTGGGTGATTCGTTCCTATTCTTTAATTCTGTTTTTTCTATTTCATTTTTCTGTGTTTAATCATGGTAACGTGATCTGTTCTTAGGTCTGTTCTTTAGTTCCAAAATTTCTGCATGATCATCATGGATCCTCTACCCCCGGATCCCCCGATTAAACATGATCCATTTTCTACAAAACCAAAATCATATGCGTCTGTTACTAGCTCTCCTAGCCAAGCTAAAAAACAGCAACCAAATCATAACCTGATCTTTGATGAAAAGAAAATCAAACCTGTGGGGACTCTTTCTATCCATGAAGGACGCCAAATTCTGGTTTTCTCTCTCGTGGACACCCGCCGATTGGTTGAGAAAATCAGATTCAAGTTGGTTGGTAAATTCTCCCGCTCATATCCTTCGGGTCAAAATCTGGCACAAGGTCTATCTTATCTTAAGTTCGAAGGACCCTACAAGTGGAGCTTCCTCAACCCAAGACATATCCTTCTCTCTTTCACGAATGAGTCAGATTTTAATCGTCTTTGGATACAAACCACTTGCTCCGTACGTGGCTGCCAAATGAGGATCTTCAAATGGACCCCATCTTTCTCCATTTCTGCAGAATCATCATTCGCACCGGTTTGGTGTGATCTCCTCTACCTCCCGGCTCACCTTTTTGACCAAGATGCCCCTTTTCAGATTGGGAAAATGATTGGCCGGCCAATACAAGCCGACCGGAATACTGCAAACTGGTCCAGATTGCTTAAGACCCGTTTATGTGTGGAAATCGATCTTCTTCAACCATGTGTCAAGAAAATTCTACTCCTCATTGACGGAGAAGTCATCTACCAACCAGTTGTTTACTATAGTATCCCGGCTTATTATCCAACCTGTTTTCACGTCGGACATAAGGAGAAGAATTGTTATATTATTCGGAACAAATCGAGACCATTCTTTCAGTCTCGGAAGGCCGAACCCATCGGTAAAAACAAGTTGTCTACCCCAATGGTAGCATCACCTCTGCCAACCCGTTTATCACCTTGAACGACTCCAGCTCAGTGAACAGTATCACCGCTGGTAATAGCGACGAGAAACTAGGTGGAGAAGACGCCTCAGACTCTGCTAAGATTTCAATATTTAGATTTTGATGAGACAAATCATATATGTAATAGGAAGTTTTGAGTACCCCATTTTTCACGATATTTAAGTGAATATATAGACTAGAATTGAGTCTAGTGTTAAGTGCTAAAAATGGAGGTTGGACAAGGATAAAGCTGCATCTATGCCTTTAAGAAAAGATATCGTTGCAAGAAGGCAGGATACAGTATTGCTGCATGAAAGGAGGATACAGCATAGCTGTAAGAAGGTAGATACAACAACGCCGTAACGGGACAGAACATCACTACAGCAAAGAAGAAAAGAACGGCGTGCAGCATCGCTGTAAGAAAATGATACAAGAGTATTGCAAAAAGAAAAGGATACAACAGGACTGCCAGAAGATACTGCAACCAGGTCTAAGTTACCGCAACACTGCAAGAAAGTATCAGCTGCACGAAGACCAATGATACAGCGTAAAGCTTATAGTACATATAAACCATTCAGCGCCAATTACAAAACGAAGTATCCTGCAATCCTAGGAAGGATAAATGCAGTACGAGGAACGAAGACTCATGCAAGAATAAATAGAACTGTTCCAGAAAAGATCAAAGTTGCAGACACGGAGCCAATACAAAGATGCCACGTGGACTGACGCGCTGCAGAAAGTTGTGAGCCGCAACTGCCGCATTAAATGCTTCGAAAGAGAAAGTCAAGTCGCATTAAATGCGAACCATGCCTTTGGTCAGACTACTTCAAATTCAAAAGAGAGATGTCTCCTTCAACGGACATCTTCTCCTACAAGTATAAATAGAGGCTGAGATTCACTGAAGCTGACTACTGATTAACTGAACCATTTACGCAAAATTCATAGAGCTTACAAGATCCAAGTATCCAAGTCTACGATCAGTTTCAGTCACTCAACCTCCTGAAGTGAAGCAAGTTCAAGCTGAAAGTTTCCTCAAGGATTCAGAAGCTCACTTCGAAGCACCAGTTGAAAAAAAACCTTTTTATCCTTTTAACCTTGTTGCTGTGTGCTTATGTTGTTTTAGTGGTGTCGAACAGTTGATAGGAGAGATCCTTGCTGTTTGCATAGTTGTCTAGAGTTAGACAGCTTCCATGTGTGGGAGTGTGGAACCCTGTGTGGGTTAGCCTTTGAAGTTTGCAGTTGCTGTGTGTACGCTGGACTTCAGTAGGTTGTTACTTTGTAAAGTTGATAGATTGTTAGGAGTGTCCTGTAATCCAATCTTGCTTAACAAAGTTCCTGCTCGAGGAGTAGTAGAGTGGACATAGAAGGATTACACCACCTTCGAACCACTATAAGCCATAAGTGTTTATTGCTTTTTATCTGTGCTTTAATCTTCTATTTCTTGTTTATCTCATAAGCATAAAACATTTTCTGATAGAAGCATATTTGAGAAAATCAGCCTTGTGTTATAAAAGTTATTTTTCCGCTGCATATAAAACTCCAAGTTACAACGTGTAGCACTGTATTCTAGTGCTGTAAGCAATAACTATCTGACGCTGCAAGTTCAAGTAACTTGCAGAGCAGAACGGTTTGTTTAAAGATTTACAAAATTGACCAAGGTTCATTCACCCCCCTCTGAACCTTGGACACCACTTGGGACCAACAGACTCCGACCTTGATTGTTGGGAGTTCGACATCACTGTTGGTAATGTTGCTGGAGAAGTCGCAGGAAGAGTCCAAGGGTTTGTCCCGAAAAAAAATTCAGAAAAATACGAGCATGGCGGCGCTGCCGCTGAATGTGGCCGCTGGGGTTTCTATAGTGCCGGTCATGGCTCCGGGTTGCGTTATGGGTCTGAAGGGCTGGATGGTGTTGGGTTTTGCGCTGATAGGATTGGTGACGATAGGATGGGCGGCGCTGTGGGGAGCAGCGCTGATGGGGTTAGTGGCGATGGGACGGGCGACGCTGACAAGTTGTGTACGGGTGAAGTGGTGCTGGACAGCAGCAGTGGTATGGTGTATACACGTGTTGAGGAGCATCATTTTGATGTCTTAAGCCCTAAACCTAGTGAGGAGATGGGCCTTCCCTTGGGCTGCAAGTTGGGCCCGATACCGAGCCTGTTGCAGAGCCTAGCCATATTCGAGCCAAGGCCCACTTCCCGGGCCCAGGTTAGTCCTCATTTTGCTTCCTTTTATTTGCAGCCCACTCCTATTACCTCATCCTCTTTAATTCACAAGCCTCATTGCTCCAAAAGCCTTTCTACCTCATTTAAAAAACCTATTAAAATGACCATGCTAATAAAAAAGGGTCATTGCACAAGCCCTCTCATTTAATTATTTCCAAGCCCACCCACATAACCTCTCCTTCCTTGGACCAACCCATTTATCCCAAACATTTTAAAAGCCCAACAAACATAAATCTCCCAACCTCAACCTGCCCATAATTAATCCCCCACCCCCTTTGCTGAGCCTCTCCACAGCCCCAAACAAAATTCGAAAATAATAATAATAATAATAAAAAATACAAAGAATAATATTTCATCTCTTCAAACCATGGCCAAACATGCATCGTTCCCTTCCATTCCACATAATCCCTCTTCACCAAAACGGGGTTGTAGTTCGGACCCCACCTCAGAGTCACTACATCTTAATTGCTTGTTTGGAGAAGATGAATTTGATTCGGATGGGGTGATATACCCCTAACCTCTTGCTACTCACTACCATTCATCCCCTAAAAAATTCAACTGGAGTCTCTTTCAGAATTCCCCTCTCTACAGCTCGATAGAGCTGTTGATGATTCTGTGGTAGCATCTCAACGACACCGTACACTACCTTCTCATAAACGTGGGAAGTATGCTGCCTCTGAGGGCAGAATCGATAGTTTCTTTCGAAAACAATTAACCCGTTTTGGAGTTATTGGAGATAAGCCCTCTGATACTTTACATTTCTGATGTCTGTCAATCTTCTTGTTTGGAATGCCCGTGGCTTGGGTATTCGAGCTTCTCAGGGTGTATTGTGTTGGATGCCAAGGTTGTCGTATCCCTTCTCCGTTCAGGCCGTCTTGTTTCATGGCAAGTTCAACACTCTTTCATCCAGATTCGGGACCTTCTATCACAGATGCAAACTCAGATCTCCCACATCTTTCATGAGGGCAATTGCCCTTGCTCTCTTGGGCAGACGATCCCACGACCTTCAGATCCTCTATTCTTATATTGCTCCCCGTGTTTTGCTTTTCTTGGTGCGCATGGACTAACTTGGGTACCCAAATTTCAGATTCAGATAGTTTGGGTTTCCAAACCGGGGATTCTAATTAGCTTTTGCTTTTGCTTTTGTAGTTGTCATTTCTTGTTTTTTCCTACTATGGCCTTATGTACTTGGCCCTAGTTTAGTTTGTTTATTTTTGTAAACTCTCGTTTAGGCTGGGGATGGTGCCTTAATCCCCCACCCATGATGGATGTTTTAAAAAAAAAGAATCTTTATTTTTGAATATCAGACTTCGATTTTGCAGTAACGAACATGTCATCTATATACAGAACAAGATATATCATGGAACCATCATCAATTTTATTGTGATATACACAGTGATCATACGGACTCTTGTTGTACCCCAACTGAATCATATAACTATCGAACCTTTTGTACCACCGTCTTGGAGACTGCTTTAGTCCATATAAGGACTTCTTTAGCTTGCAAACATAATCTTCTTTTCTAGGAACTTGGAACTCATCTGGTTGAGTCATATAAATATCCTTATCCAGCTCACCATGTAAAAACACTTTCTTCACATTAAGTTGCTCAAGTTCTAAATTCTGATGTGCAACTATCGCTAGTAATACCTTGATTGAAGTATGTCTGACCACTGGTGAAAAAATCTCATCATAGTCACCTCCCTCTATCTGTGTGAATCCTCTTTCAACAAGTCGAGCTTTATATTTAAAACCCTCAGTAGGTGTAATTCCATCATTTTTCTTGAAGACCCATTTACAAGTAACTATCTTCCTCTCCTTAGGCCGTTTGACCAGTTCCCAAGTTTGATTCTTATCAAGTGATTCCATTTTATCTCCCATTGCAGCGAGCCATTGAACCGACTCACTACTTGAAACAACTTCATTGTAGGTAGATGACTCATAAGTATCCACCTCTTCAACATCTTGTAATGCATAAGCCATCATATCCTCAAAACCATACCTCATTGGAGGTCTGACGTCAATTCTTCAAGCTCTATCAAGAGCTATACACGACTAACGTGCTGTTGGATGAACTTCTAAGCTAGATGATTGTGATTCAGCATGTTGATCTTCTCCACCTTGGTGCTGTAATATACTCCCATCTCGAGTAACTTACAGTTTCACCTGTTTATCAACACTGCTAATATCTTCTGAAACAATGAGCTTCACAGTTGGGTTAAGCATAGAGTTCTCATCAAATATAACATTTCTACTTAATATAACTCTATTTTCTGAAGGTGACTAGATTCGATATCCCTTTACTCAATTCCCAAAACTAACAAATATCCCTTTCTTTGCTCTTGGTTCTAATTTACCCTCATTAACATGATAATAAACAGTGCAACCAAAAACTTTCAGCAAATAATAATCTGCAGGTTTTTACCTGACTATACCTCATAAAACGTCTTGCATTCAATGTCGGTGTGAGGTCCACGATTAATCAGGTAGCACGCCGTGTTCATTGCTTCAGCCCAAAACCTTCAAGTTAATCCAGCATTTGAGAGCATGCATCTCGCTCTCTCCAATAATGTCTGATTCATGTGCTCTACCACACTATTCTGCTGAGGTGTATTTCTAATAGTATGATGACGAACAATTTCTTCATCCTTACAGAACTCATTGAACTCAGAAGAACAAAACTTCAGATCATTGTCCGTTCGAAAATGCTTGATCTTCTTCCCAGTTTGATTTTCTATCATAGTCTTCCACTGCTTGAAATTCTTGAAAGCTTCATTTTTATGCTTCATCATAATCAGCCAAGTCATTCTTGAGTAGTCATCAATCATCGACATAAAATATATGTGACTTCCAAGAGACTCAACACGTGAAGGACCCCAACAATCAGAATGAATGTAATCAAGTGTCCCCTTGGTTTGATGAACACTCTTCTTTCGAAACTTAATGCGATGAAGCTTCCTAAACACACAATGTTCATAGAATTCAAGACTCTGTATCTTGTGCCTAGATAGAAGATCCCTTTTAGACAGAATTTACATCCCTTTTTCACTCATATGACCAAACCTCATATACCATAGCTTAGTCATGTCCTTGCTCTGAACTTTAGATGAAGCAACAGCAGCAGAGCCATTTAAAGTGGAACCTCACAGAAAATATAGAGTGCCACGTTTCAAACCCGTCAGAACCACCTTTGAACCTTGACAGACATGCATAACTTCACTTTCACCTTTGAAACTGAAACCCTTGCTGTCAAGTAGACTTAGTGATATCAGATTCTTTGTTGTCTGTGGAACATTCCTAACTTCATCCAAGGTGTAGAAAAAATCATTATGGGTCCGTATTCTGATTGAGCCAATTCCAACTACTTTACAGACAACATTGTTGGCCATATTAATGTTGCCTCCATCTATCTGCTCATAAGTGGAAAAATTCTCCATGTGTGGACAAATATGGTATGAAGCCCTAGAATCAAGAACGTCCCACACATCTTTGAAATAACCATCCTAATAAAATTTATTCTCTATACTCAGATATATTACATAAATGTATGAATATTTGTAAATAAAAGTCACATGAATATACATAAGGGTCATATGAATATAACATAAAGGTATCTATGTACAAATTTTACTAAAATTTTTCATTTTTTTCTAAGTTATTAAATATAAAGGTCACAAAATTTATACATAAAGATCACAAAGATCATAGAATTTGTACGTTTTGGCTTGAAGCAAAAAAAAAAATACGAGAATTTGGATTGATCCAGATTGCATATACATCAAGTGTAAATGAGACACACTCTTAACAATTATATATAATATAGTTGGATAGATATATTATTTAATTGTTAAAATCTATATTGCATCGGTAAAAGAACATAAATAATTATTTATTATATATATATTTATATTTATATGTTGTTAGGTCTATTATATTATTCAACTCTCCTATCATTTTTTTTGTTTGATTTTATTGTTAAAATTTAGTATAACTCTCAAGTTTTCTTTTCAATTAGATGATAAAAACAAGTCAAAATTCCTCAAATAAATTTTATAATTTATTAAAGTTATTTTCCAATTTCATAATTATAGTATTGAATTGATAGAGTGGGTAATTATATTATATAAAAATAATTTTAATAATTAATAGATATCGAAATTGATTTTTTTTTAAAATTTGATATTTTCGTTGATAATCATATTTAAACATAACGATATACAAAAATGCAATATTGCATATTCTCGATAGTTTTCTAACAAAATCATAATTATCTAGAAGTATCGAATGTCAATATTGAAAAATTTTAGAAAAAATGATGAAAATTTAAAGTTAACTATTTACAATTAAAGATATTTCTCAATCATTATCATTATAATATTGAATTGATAGAATTAATAATTACATTTTTATTAAATAATCATCATTACCAATGATATGAACATGTCATTATTGATGTTTAGTAAATTTGAACTATTAATTTTTATCGATAATAAATATTTTGAATTTGATATGTATTATATTTGCTTGATTTTTAATTTGTTGATGTCAGAATTTGTATTATGAAGTAATTCCTAGTTGAACACTCAAATCGATCAAATTTGGATGAAATTAATGAAATCGGATCAAGAACTGAAGTTGAAATGTATACATAAGTGCAGAAAACACTGGTCCAAAGCCTACTCGGGCAATTCAGTTCGGCTGATCCTAGAGCCTACTCGGGCAATTCAGTTCGGCTGATCCTAGTCGGTTCAAGGTGGCCAGCTTCGGGCAATTCAGTTCCGCTGATCCTAGTCGGTTCAAGGTGGCCGGCCAGAATCGTATGTTTATATGTAGAAAAATAAACTCTCTAGTGCTTTAGTACAAAAATGTTCGAATCCTTTACAAGTTGGAAATTCTCCTATTTATAACCTAGGAAGAGTTCGAGTAGTGGGGATCATGCCCACTACCTCCTTGATGCTCGCCTACTTTCAAGGGAGTGGGCGGTTTGACTATCCCACGATCTCATAACCATCAGGAATATCCTGCTTGACATATCCTGCCCATCTCCTTTCGAACTCGCCACGAAAATGATCCTGACCGGGTCGCTGAGAAACCGTCCAAGTGAAGCATTCTGACCGGGTCATATGAGTGAGTTTGATGGACTGTTTAAATCAGACTTCTGAAAACCACCTCTATAAATCGACCAAGTTGGGTGTTCGATTTCAATTCGGGTCGAAAGGTCCAACATAATTTGTTCAATATTCATATGATTAGAAGTAAATATTCAATATTCAATATTAAACAATGACATTTTCTTTAACAACAGTTTCAATTAAATAATAAAAGCAAGTCAAAACATTTCAAATAAATTTCACAGTTTATTTAAGATATTTTTCATTTTCATAATTATAATATTGAATTGATAGGGTGGCTAATTATATTTATATAAAAATAATTTAATAATTAATAGATATTGATATTAATTTTTTTTATTGATAATAATATTTTGAATTTGATATTTATTATATTTATTTGATTTTTAACTTATTCAATATTGATATGGCTACAAGTTAATATTCAATATTTTATATTAAATAACAACAGTCTTTCTCTCCCGACAGTTGAGTGAATTCTATCTTTTGTATTCATAACACGAAGTGAATTCTGTCTTTTGTATTCATAACACTTAGATGAATAGTTTGTTGAAAAAATCCAATATTGGGTTTTCACGTGTCAAATTAAATGTGTATAGCTGTTTTAAAGAGGCTCAATTAAAGTGATCCACTCAAGTTTAAGTTATGGGCTTACATGTGTATCATAAGATTCATGGACTTTTATGTGTAGATACCATTAAGTGATTTTCAATTTGTTGAGGGACCAAATTGAAAATAAAGGAAACTTATTATTATAAGTTAGGGTTATGGTCCCCAAACATCAGATTCTGCACTCCACGCTCTGTATTCTCTCTACGAAAAAGTGAAAATGGTGAACTGATAGTTTGGTAAACCATACCAGTTAAAGTATAAATCTTTTCAATAATCAATCTATGGATTCAGGTACGCTTCCGCTTTATGGTTATCGTTTCTTCCCTATTTCAGTTTATCATCGTAGATCTTAGGTTTGGGGCTTATATGCTGAACCATGTTTATGTGTGATTAATACATGTTAATTTTGTGATTCAATTATAACAAGTGGTATCAGAGCCACTCTACGTATGATTCTCTGAATTTTTGGGAACAATTTTATTCAGAAATTAGGACACCAAAATCGATCGTATTATGTATATTAAGATTGTTTAATTTAGTTTGACTTAAGTATTGATTGCGATCGAAGTGGAAATAACGAAAGGAGTCTGAATTATTAATAATTTTTCTGCAGTCATGTGTCTCTGTTTTGAGCACATCAGACAAACTTTTAGAATTACACAATGTTCGTGAGTGTATGTATAATAGCCTGGAGCACTGACCTTGATGAAATACTGATACGCACCATCTGGTTTTGCTTGTACCCATTCTACCTTGAATATCAGTAGGAGCAATTAATGCTTGCAAGATTACAAAATGAAAACAGAAAATGAATTCTCATTCACCAGCTGCCTTTTTTATTCATAATTATTAAATCATTTTTTTGGATTCAGATTTGTTGTTGCTCATTATGATTTTGGACGATTCAGTGTTTAAATAATAAATTTGTCATACCTTGAAGATATTGATTGCTCCCCAATATTATGGATTTATTTGCAATTAATTTTGGGTTAAAACAATTTGCATGTCTTATGCATAGAAAACATGATTCATTTTGTTGGGCATCTCATGTTCCTTTTTAGTTTACTAATATTCGAGATGGGTTGATTGAAACATGAAGTCGCCAAAGTGACCTCTCTTGTGTAGATCTCTCCATTAAAAATATTGGGTTGGTTGTGGATGTGTATATTCATGCGAGCATTAATTGGTCCAAAGGAAGAATAATACTTGGCTCGAAGTACACAAACACATGTAGTGGTAGATACGTAACAATTATAAGGTTTTTCGTGTGAGTAATAAGTCGGCCCAAAGGAAGACTGTTGCTTGACATGATTTTATTATTAGTATTTGATCATTACACAGAGGTGACCACTTACGAGTTAATATTACTGTCCAAAGACTTGATATTAATGTTGTGCTAGGTGCCTCGAGATGTTGCCATCATATTTGAATTTTTTGATTGTTCTTTTGGTTTTATGTGAGCATAATAGTTATTTTATTTTGTTATTCTCTGTTCAGCTATGTTTGCTACTTCAGTGTCTGCCAACATTAACAACATACCCATGCTTAATGGGTCTAATTTTAAGAATTGAAAGGATAATATTCTAATCACTTTGGGCTGCATGGATCTTGACTACGCATTAAGGGTAGAGCAACCTACTTCTCTTACGGCTGAAAGTTCTCCTGATGAAAGGAAGAATTTTGAGAAGTGGGAGCGCTCAAATCGCGTTAGTCTAATGATCATTAAGCGCAACATTCCAGAAGCCTTTCGAGGCACTGCATCTGAGGAAATCACTTTGGCCAGTGAATATCTTGCCCATATTGAACAACATTTTGTGAAAAACGATAAGGCCGAGACAAGTACGCTTCTGGCGAACTTGATCTCAATGAAGTATAAGGGTAAGAGAAATATAAGGGAGTACATCATGCAGATGTCTCATTATGCTTTAAAATTAAGTGCACTGAAGCTCGAGGTGTCTGAAGACTTACTCGTGCATTTGGTGCTTATATCTCTTCCTGTACAATTTAGTCATTTTAAGGTCAGTTACAACTGTCAGAAAGAGAAATGGACTCTTAATGAGCTCATTTCATACTGTGTGCAAGAGGAAGAAAGGTTGAAGTAAGAAAGAACTAAGGTTGCTCAACTGGCCACTGGTTCTAAAGATAAGGGAAATAGCGTGAAAAGAAAGTCTGTTGAGAAAGCTGCTACGAATCAAGGTCCAGTACAGAAGAAACAACAAAACAACTCTCAAGATAATACAAATTGTTACTTCTGTGACAAACGTGGACACAAAAAGAAAGAATGTACCAGATTTCACGCTTGGCGTGTAAAGAAATGTACTAATCTTACTTTGGTCTGTTCTGAGGTTAATTTAGCTTCAGTACCTAGAAACACTTGGTGGTTAGATTCCGGTGCTACTACTCACATAAGTGTTTCTATGTAGAGTTGCCTGAGCTGCCGAAAACTAAGTGATGGTGAAAGATACATCTATGTGGGAGATGACAAATCGATAGAAGTGGAGGCAATAGGGCATTTTAGATTGTTATTACAGACTGGATATTTTTTGGATTTGAAAAATACATTTATTGTACCATCTTTCGACGGAATTTGGTTTCTATTTCCATGTTGGACAAATGTGGTTTTACTTGTTCATTTGGAGATAGTCAGTTTAAACTTTCAAATAATTCCAATTTTGTGGGCACTGGTTCATTAAGTGCATTTGACAATCTATATTTGCTTGATATTGATCCTTCTTATAATGAATCCTTGCATGTTGATTCTAGAGGTACCAAACGAAAATTAAATAAAGAAAATTCAGCTAACCTATGACACAAGCGCTTAGGTCATATATCGAGAACCAGAATTGAGAGGCTTGTGTCGGATGATATTTTAGATACACTTGATTTTTCTGATCTTACTATATGTGTTAAGTGTATTAAAGGAAAACAGACCAAACAAAAGAAATTAGGTGCCCAAAGAACTAAAGATGTTTTAGAATTGATTTATACAGATATTTGTGGGCCATTCCCTATGGCTTCTTGGAATGGTCAACAATATTTTGTATCATTCATAGACGATTATTCAAGATATGGGTATCTATATTTGATCCATAAAAAATCAGAGGCACTGGACATGTTCAAAATATTTAAGGCAGAGGTTGAAAATCAACTCAGCAAAAAGATTAAGTGTGTCAGATCTGATCGTGGTGGTGAATACTACGGTAGATATGATGGTTCAGGTGAACAACGTCCAGGTCCTTTTGCTATCTTCCTGAAGGAATGTGGAATAGTCCCACAGTACACTATGTCGGGAACACCTAGCATGAATGGTGTAGCTGAGAGACGAAATAGAACTTTAAAGGACATTGTGAGGAGTATGATCAGTCATTCCTCCTTACCAGAATCACTTTGGGGAGAAGCACTAAAGACTGCAGCTTATATTCTCAATAGGGTACCAACTAAAACAGCTGCTAAAACTCCATATGAACTTTGGACTAGGCGAAAACCTAGTTTAAATCACCTTCATATTTGGGGATGTCCAGTTGAGGCTAGGCCTTACAAGCCAAATGAAAAGAAACTGGGCTCCAAAACAGTTAGCAGCTACTTTATTGGTTATTCAGAAAAATTCAGGGGTTTTAAGTTCTATGATCCCACTAGAAGGTCAATTTTTGAGACGGGAAATGCAGTGTTCTTTGAGGATGTTGAGTTTGGGGGGAGAAATAAGGTTAGAGACATTACTTTTGAGGAGGAGTCGATTTCGACACCTACTACTTATGACAATGTTTAGGTTCCCATTCCTGTCATTGAAGAAAAAGCAGATTTAGAACCTCAACAGGATAATGTCGAAGATCTTTCCAATCAAGTTGATGAAATAATTCAAGAACAACCTCAACAACCTCAAGAACACATAGAATTAAGGAGATCCACTAGAGAGAAGAGAAAAGCTATTTCGGATGATTACATTATTTTTCTCCAAGAAAATGAGGACATTAAGGAATTAATGGAAGATGATCCTATTAATGTTCATCAAGCCATGAAAGGTCCAAATTTTCAAAAGTGGATTGATGCCATGAATGAAGAGTATAAGTTAATGCAAGACAATCAAGTTTGGGATCTTATTCCATTACCAGAAGGTTCGAAGCCCATTGGTTGCAAATGGATTTTTAAAACCAAAAGGGATTCAAACGGTAATGTGGAAAGATATAAGGCACGTCTTGTGGCAAAAGGCTTTACTCAAAGGGAAGATATTGATTATAAAGAGACTTTCTCTCCGATCTCCTCGAAAGACTCTTTTAGAATAATAATGGCATTAGTTGCACATTATGATCTTGAGTTACATCAGATGGATGTAAAGACAGCGTTTCTCAATGGTGATATTGTTGAGACAATATATATGGTGCAACCTGAAAACTTTGTGTCTGGAGACCCAAAGAGTATGGTTTGCAAATTAAAGAAATCCATCTATGGACTCAAGCAAGCTTCTCGTCAGTGGTACCATAAATTTCATGAAGTAGTTGTCTCGTTTGGTTTAGAGACTAATGATGTTGATGATTGTGTATACCACAAGTTTAGTGGGAGTAAATTTATTTTCTTGGTGTTGTATGTCGATGATATACTACTTGCCACCAATGATTTAAGTTTGTTGCACGATACCAAGACCTTTCTATCAAAGAAATTTGAAATGAAAGATCTTGGGGAGGCCTCTTTTGTATTAGGGATCCAGATAAATCGAGATCGCTCTCAAGGCATTCTTGGATTATCACAAAAGGGATATATAGAAAAAGTGCTGCAAAGATTTGGCATGCAAAATTGCAAGCCAGGTGACACCCCTGTGGCTAAAGGAGACAAATTTAGTCTCAGTCAATGCCCTAGGACTGATCTTGAGGTTAAAGAGATGCAAAAGGTTCCCTATGCTTCAGCTATTGGGAGTTTGATGTATGCTCAGGTCTGCACAAGACCTGATTTAAGTTTTATTGTTGGTATGTTAGACAGATACTTAAGTAATCCTGGTATGGATCATTGGAAAACAGCCAAACGGGTTATGAGGTATCTACAGAGAACTAAGGATTACATGCTCACATATAGGAGATCAGATCAGTTGGAGATCATTGGGTATTCTGATTCTGATTTCGCTGGATGCCAAGATAGTAGAAGATCCACTTCAGGTTATATTTTTCTGCTAGCAGGGGGAGCTGTTTCGTGGAGAAGTGCTAAGTAGACACTCGTAGCGTCTTCTACCATGACAGCAGAATTTGTAGCGTGTTATAAGGCATCGAATCATGGAATATGGTTGCGAAATTTTATCACTAGGCTGCGTGTTTTGGGGAATGTTGAAAAACCACTTAAGTTGTATTGTGACAATAATTCAGCAGTGTTATATTCTAATAACAACTGGAGCTCCACTAAGTCAAAACACATTGACATTAAGTTCCTGGTTGTGAAGGAAAGAGTACAGAGTGGTCAGATTTCTATAGAGCATATTGGGACAGACTCGATGATTGCGAATCCGCTAACTAAAGGTCTACCACCTAAAGTTTTTCATGAGCATACGGCTCATATGGGTGTTATGTTATTTCAGCATACTTCGGTTTAGTGGGAGTCTGTGTATATTTTATTGCTCTATGTTTATTTTGGACACTATTGTGTATATGAATAATTCTGCGCAGAAATACAGTTTTGATTCATTTGTTTACACTCTGTTATTTTATGTATTATGTTGATCTCACTAAAGAATAAGGAAAGGACCAGTTGGAAATAGACATGTTAGATCACATTACATGTAATTTCCATGCTACACACCATGAATGATCTGTTGATTAATTGAAATGATATACGTGATTACTGATGGGTTTAGTTACACTTAAAGTGACGAAAGCCCCTTTAGTCCTATGTCAGTGCAGTTAATAACAAGATTGATTAAGGGATACTCATACATATGACAGCAAGGTTTGAGCTCATTTAGGTAATACACATTTGTTCGGTGTCACGTGTTGCCCAAGTGGGAGATTGTTGAAAAAATCCAATATTGGGCTTCCACGTGTCAAATTAAATGTGTATAGCTATTTTAAAGAGGCCCAATTAAAGTGATCCACTCAAGTTTAAGTTATGGGCTTACATGTGTATCATAAGTTTCATAGGCTTTTATGTGTAGATACCATTAAGTGATTTTCAATTTGTTGAGGGACCAAATTGAAAATAAAGGAAACTTATTATTATAAGTTAAGGTTACTGCTTGATGATAAGGACTTAAAAGAGTTTTAATGCACAGCGAAAATAATATGTTTTTCGAAGAATGCCTTTATGTAGGATGCTTGATGAATAAGATAGATAGATATAAGAATAAAAGAATAAATACACATGCAAACAGATATATAGAGGTTCAAAGGTGGAGTAATTCCTCTACGTCCTCTCTACTCCTTCTCAAAGAAGGAACTTTGTTAAAGTAAGTTTGATTTACAAAGACCCAACTAATACAAACTCTACTTCTAACAAAACTATCAGCTCTATTCACAACTGCACAGTGACTAAACACTTCGACCTACACAGGATCTCCACACAGGTTCCTGACCCACATAGGATCCTTTCTCTTTTTACAGAGAGAACAAATACTTAGCATGAACAACCTCTGCTAAACAACTCCTAAAACAATCTATGTAAGAATAAAGATTTCTTCAACGATTGAGGACAACAAGCTCTTTGATCTTCAGAGAACAAAAGGTAGCTGGCTTGCTGCTTGATAGATTGAGTGACTGAAATGCGTAGGCTTGAAGAATCTTGGAAACTTGAGAGTTAGCTTGTGAGATTATAGTTTCAGTAGTGTTCTAGATGCACTCATCTTCTATTTATAGACTTTAGTGAAATCTGCCCGTTGAAGAGGCAGTTTCTCCGTGGTGAGGTGTCATGCTCTGATTGGTTCATACGCGATCTTCTGACACCTTTCCTGCTGCGCCTCCTTGCCTTGCTCTTCTGCATCTGTCTTACCCTGCAGAGCATTGTACTTTGTCCTTGCTTTTTTCAGATGACACTTTCTGATTGGTTTAAACTTGAGTGTCTCTACCGGCTCTTCAGAGTGCACTAACTTTGATGTATCTGGAAGTTGACTTACTGTTTTATCGTCTGATGAGACTAGCTTCCTCTGGCTTGGGATGCTTTGAGCTAGCTTCCAGTATCCTTCCATACTTAGATAAATTTTTCACTTGAAGACGCAATGACTTGACTTTATCCAGAGAGCAGTGACTGGCGTTCTTCATCCTCTTCCAATATCCTTGCCTTAGCTAAATCGTTTATATATCACAATCTAAAAAGGTTGCTAAGACCTAGCTATTACATGTTTTGTCTTATCAAAATCTCATACAAATTCATCCTATCAGGTTTGTTTGTAGAACTAGCGAAGACAACAGGAGGTAGTCACATAGTAGAGAAATGCATTGAATTTTCGAACATTGAATCTTCGGATTGTGGAATAGTGATTGTGGTTGAGGAAATATTGGAGTAGCGAAGACAACAAAAGGTAGTCACATAGTAGAGAAATGCATTGAATTTTCGGACATTGAATCTTCGGATTGTGGAATAGTGATTGTGGTTGAGGAAATATTGGAGTATCCTAAAGCACTTAACATTGAATTTTCGGACTGTAGAATAGTGACTGTGGTTGAGGAAATATTGGAGGATCTTAGAGCACCTTTGACCTAGGTTGTAGATGAGTTCATAAACCTTGTGATTTAGAAAATTTGGCCTAGACTGTAGATGAGTTCGTAAACCTTGTGATTTAGAAAGCTCTGAAGATGACTAAGGTGATAAGTCAATTATAAGTGGAGTATGCTTTTGTGTCCGGAGCACGAATCTCATCATTCTCCTTCCAAGAGACTGATCCTTTAAAAAATATGTCGATAATTTGTTTTTGATTTTTTATTTAATTATTTTTAGAATTACTACCAGTAATGAAAAACATGTTGGTATTTATGTGTAATTTTTTAGGGAAATTTTCCACATTCCGATTTTATTTCCGTCAATAAATATATTGTTAATGAATTATTTTTTTTGACAATAAAGTGTCACCGACAAGAATATTAACAAGGAATTTTCAGGATTCCCAATGGAAATTTGTTTCTACACTAGATGGGATAAGCAAAACACTATCCTCTATTGGTATTAAATACTGTTTGGATAGGGGATAAAATGATAGGAATTTGGATAGGGGCAAAATAATAAATCTAGGGCTAAACATCCTATTACAATGTACTTCTCTCTATTTATTGAACAACAAACCTATGATCGTTTTGCTCTCAATGTTTGATTCCAGGTTAAAAATTGGCTTTTGGAATGATAAACTCGAAGATGAAATAATTTAGAAATAATTAAGGATTCCAAAATCAGAATTAATTTGGATATAACAAGTAGAATTTAAGCTGAATAGGCTCTAAGAATCAAGATCATATCTATCGTGGACCGATAGTTATGATAGTTGAAGTTGTTAGGGTTTCCAGCGTATAAGTTGGTTTTGGCAGAAAAATTCTATGTTTTCCAGCTGCGATTGTTTCAAATTAATTCAAGCTTTACTTATATATATATATATATACACATTTACATATATATATATATATATTGTATTATATCATAGTTATAAAATCACTTTACAATTTTTAGTTTTGACTTTTGAGAGAGATAAGAATTAGGGTTCTTACTTGAGTAAAAACCCTAATTTGGGGAACATATCTTTTGTAAGCTGAAGTGTTGCTTTCTTTCTAAGTGAAATCATCCAAATCCTTTCCACAATCGGTGGGTCTCTGATGGCATGTGGAAGCACTTAAATAAATCCCTATATTGGTCGTTTATTTCTTTTATTGTTTCGTTCAATTCTTTAAGCTAGCTTTTTTAGTTCTTCATGGGTGTGAACTAAAATTGAAGCTGCTATTCTTGCTGGCTTTTGGATAAAAAACTTACAAAGATAACTATCCATAGGCAGGTCTCTAAATCAGGGCTAATTCCACTATTCCCCATATCTTTCAGCATTTCCATCATATGCACAAAGAAGTTCCTCCTACCTAATGTTTTAAGCATCAAATTGCAACTATCAAAACTTACACTCCATTTAAATGGGGGAATTTAAAATTTTTAGCCGTAAATCCATTAATAATATTTGAATAGACTTGAATTTGAATTCATCTCTTTTATTTTAAATTTTGAATTCAAATGATTGGTGTCATATCCCATGGCCCAATTAAAGAACACAACCATTCATCAACGGCTCTGATTTTATACTGCTTACATGATGGACACACCCCACCCATAAGTCTTTCAAAAACATAACAACACATTTCCTAAATATAAAATCAATAACAAAATGTATAATTAATTTTTTATTTAATATATAATATGTTGTGTTATTGATACACGCATAGGTGGCATACTACTATGGGTAAAAAAACTCATGAACCGGTAGGGAAAAGGATAAGCCAAAGATAATATATATCTACACTAGTCGAGTGCCCTCCACACACTTGGCCGATTCTCAGCACATCTGAATCATTTAATTTAATTTTAATATCTTTTATCTAAGTTTTAAATCATCTCTACATTCCACTTCATTTTCATTTTATTATGTGTTCTTTGAAATTATTTTTAGTTTCAGAAAATGCTGAACTAAAGACATGAAAATATTTAGATAAAATGTAAATTAGAGCACAGAAGTGTTTTTTTTTGCTAACATGAACTGCTTGAGCTTACAATTATGCCACAAAAGATATCTCCTGGGTCGAGTACAAAACACACTGTTATGGACACGTTTCAAAAGTTTAACAAATTTAATTGAAAAACAAAAAAAAAAACCACAGATTGGAGAAATATGATTTCGAGAGTTGGGGTTTTTTGTACTTTATTTAAATAAAAGTAATTAGAAAGCTACATAACAAATTTAAATTTTATAGTTCCACTTAAGGGCACGTTTGTGTTGATTGGTAGTTTGATTTGTTAAAGACTGATGTGTCATTAAGGATTACCATTGTTTGCTATATTGATATGTTTGGATCGAAGGTTTAATTAATACTAGTAGTGTATCCATGCGATTCACGAGATTAAATATAAGAATTATAGATTAATTTTATTAATAATTTGAGTCAGTAGTTCGATTCAAGGCATGATAAATCAAAAAAAAATAAATGGATTATCAAAATAAAGTGATTGATCAGTTGCATAGTACGACAAATTGAGTGTAATATTCACATTGCCGTTTATAAATTTTGAAATATTTCTTTATAAACTTCATTCATCGCTCTATTGTTTTATTTTATTTTTTTTAAATCACATATCCAAATCTTGAATCCCCTAAATTTGGCACCGATATGTTGTATTATTTGACCACTGAAAGATATCAGGAAACATAATTTGTTACGATAATCATAATAATATCTTTAAAATATTTATTTTTATGATTGAATACTATAATGATTGATAAATATATTTGTTCATTTGATATTTTATATATATATAATCTTTGAAATATGTATTTTTTATGATTTTATATTATAAACACGCAAGGTAAAATCTTTATTAAATTAAGAATCTTTTAGCATTTAATTCTAATGAATATGTAATCAATATAATTTTATTCACATATCTGTTGAGTTTTGGCCATTAGAAATTAGCACGAATCACAATTTGTTAAGATAATCATAATATCACCTTTAAAATATTTATTTTTTTAATGATTTTATACTATATTGATGGATAAATATATTCATTCAATTGATATTATATTACTCAATAATATCATATTAAAAAAAATAATAAATCTTATAAAAAATATACGAATGATCAATCATCCAATAACATTAGTAAAAGAAACATAAAAAAAATTTGTTTAATACCCTTTCATTATTATGAATCAATTATATTCGAATTCAATGTAATTAGTGGCCTAATCAATTCATATAAATCAATTTTTATAACAATTGAAGTGGGTTAATT
This sequence comes from Scutellaria barbata, assembly GCA_028654395.1. NCBI lineage: Eukaryota > Viridiplantae > Streptophyta > Magnoliopsida > Lamiales > Lamiaceae > Scutellaria > Scutellaria barbata. Next base: position 14,817,901 of record CM053651.1, on the reverse strand, counting down.
ACAAAATTATCCAAACTTTCTTATTATTATATATTATATATGTATATTACCATCCTGCAATGTACGGATATACTATAGTAAAATTTATATCGAATTAATTATAAATATGTACTTGGTATTTTTTATGTATATGAAATTGATGTTGTTATTTTTAACTATACTCGACTTCGAATAACCTTAACTGTCACTTAAATAAATATATTTTCTTAAAATTGAATTTATTAAGTTATAGTTATCAATAGTTACGTCACTATTTCGAACCATCGATGACGATACTCGAGCCACATGGGATTAAAATAGTAAATATTAATTAAGTTAGATTATCGTGATAAGGACGGACGGTAGGGATTGCATGGCAGGGCATGGAAGGGTATGGAGAGTGACAATGCATAATATATATGACGTGGAATTGGTTATTTGAAGGAGTCCACGTTGTCTTCGCTACGCCCTTATCTTTCTACATAATTGGATATCATTTTTCGTTTATTATTATTTTATTATTAGGAAAAATATTTTCTTGTCCAATTATATGTGATTTGACTTTTTATATAAATTTTGAAATATTTTATTTTTTTATATTAAATTTAAATTTGATATATTTTACGATATCAAACATCAAATTATTATCATGCATGAGTTTTTAAAATCAACGATTATGATTTGTATAAATTTGGATGAACTTTTTTTTAACTCTTATTATTATATTGTTGTTATTTGTTGTTGTCGTCGGAGACTAAATTTATTTATTATAAATAAAGTAATTTTCTTGTGAATTTGTAGTATAGACATCTTTTTTTATGAGATAAGTTGTATTTAGAAGTTTTGAATATAAATGATTTATTATAACATAATATTAATAAGATGTAATGACCTGGATTAACTTTGTTTTATATACATACGTAATTTCTTACCTAAGTTTTTGTGTTATGCATTCCAATGCTATGGATTTATTTTATTTTTATTTTTATTTATTTAATAGGAAATTGTGAATATTATTATCTACTTATATGAATAGGATTTATAATTAGTTCACCTACGTGACTGGCTTAAGATATCGAAACAAATAGAAATTCATTATTATTTATTTATTTTATGAAATGGAGTCCATATATATATCAAACTCAGTTTACAAACTTATATATGAATTATAAATTAGATTTGTGATACAATATCATAAGTCATAAATTTCAAACTTCTATCTGAAGATGAGATTATATATGATTCTGGATTTCAAAACGATTAGCTTATGACATGGTCATCAATGTCGTGGTTGTTTTAATAATTTGACAAAATCTTGAGGATACATGTAATTTATCAACTTTTTTTTTTCTTTTTTTGTGTTATAGAGTTTATATAGAATTCAACTTGTAATAAAAAGAAAAGGTAAGTGGACCAAAAATGAATATCCTCACGTTTCTTCTATCAACAGATCAAAATCATGTTTTTCCATGCTACGTGTAGTAATATATATTAATCAAATTGAATTAACATATCTTCAATTTGGCAATTTGTTGATAATTTGTTCACTAAATTTAGGGACAAAAAATTTCAATCTCTAATTAAATTGTAGCAATAAAAATTTTAGTTGTTGACTAATGATTCCGTTTTGAATTTGCCACTGATTTACTTTAGAAATCATATTAGTTGTGTGACTAGAGACGAATATTTTTATCTCTATTTTGATATATTCTTACAGTGATATGATTCTTTAAATTGAATCGAGCTAAAATGAGATGTAATGAATTCCATTGATTATTTTATGTTTTTCACAAATTAAAGTTGATTTCATTTTTTGTTTTGTTGAGAAAAATAATAAGAAATTCTTGGTTTATATATAACAAAAGAGATACTTTCTGATAGAGTTAGGTAATTTGGCTGAATTAGGCTGATTAATTAATCAGCTGAAGCTCTTGTTTTGAATTAAAAAAACAGAGTTGATACCCATAGAATTTAAGTGAGTTTAGCATCATGATCCATACTAATTTGTCTTGTATACATGTCTATATAGAGTAGGACAAAAAAATTAATTTGCAGAAAAAGATTATAATTTATGGGCATTTTCACTTATTTTTCACAAGTACAATAAGCAAGAAGTAGATGTATTTGCTTCCAGCTGTAATACAATAGGTTATAAATTGATCATATAATAACATTTATTTGGAACACATAACTTTTATTGACCTCGTTGCTCCACTACAGATAAGATCATGTGGGATTAATTTATCTATAATCTGTTTTAATGCCTGTAATGAGTTTGGAGAAAGCAAAAAAAATTCAGAAAAATATTAGATATAATATGGATTATACCATTTTATTATGTTTTAATCCCATATTTCATTTTATTTACAATAAATTAAATATTAGGGAAGATGAAGATTGATCGGGTTGGTTATTGACATAATATCACTTTGGTGGATTCTACTTAATATCATATATACTTTTTTTTATTTGTATACACATACATTTTTCTTAGCATTGTATAATACACAAATATATATCTTTTTAAATATAAGTAAGTAATGAAAACTATAATTAGCGAAACTCGAACAAGATATAAAATATAAATTAAGGATGTGTTTGGATTGAAGATTTGAGGTACATGATAGTAAATATATTAATGGTATCCGAATAATATGGATTTGAACTCTTTTTTTTTTAATTATTTTAATAATATGGGTGGATTTTAAATTTTAAATTTCAAATCATTTTATTGAAATACAATCTAAATTAGCTGCATAAAAACCCACGACTGATCTTTTATGACATAAATATTCATTGCAACGATAGTCTTTGAGTAAATATTTGTTTAGTTTTCAGTTTTCTTTTATTTAAATCTGATTAGAGAGGGGTGTGTTAATCGACCATTTAATAGATGTAAGCAAAATAGTGTCGAGCAATATTTCTAAAATATTTTTACTCTTTTTTTTTTTTTCCTACTGATAATTGTTGAATAATACAAAGTGGTGTTTTATGTTTCCCTGTTAGAATGAGGGTTGCAATTGTTGTATACTGTCCAATTAGTAATAAAAAAATATTGGAAAATAAAATTATAAATATATATAATTTTGAGTTGAGAGCATTTTTAGTCAATTTACAAAATTAAGTCTACCACAAACCCACGAACCAAACAAGTTTTTGGTGAACTAACCCATGTCAATCGATACTATGACATCCAATATTAATTAAACCTTCAGTCCAAACATATCAATATAGCAAGCAATGGTAATCCTTAATGACACATCAGTCTTAACAAATCAAATAACCAATTAACACAAACGTGCCATTAAGTGTTTTATTGCACTTATAATTTAAATTTATTATGTAGCTTTCTAAATACTTTTATTTAAATAAAGTACAAAAACCCAACTCTCTAAATCATATTTCTCCAATCTGTGGTTTTTATTTTTGTTTTTCAATTAAATTTGTTAAACTTTTGAAACGTAAGATATTTTAATCTTAAAAAGAAAATAAAATACTTAATTGGTCTATAACAGTGTGTTTTGTACTTGACCCAGGAGATATCTTTTGTGGCATAATTGTGAGCTCAAGCAGTTCATGTTAGCAAAAAAAAAAAAACTTCTGTGCTTTAATTTACATTTTATCTAAATATTTTCATGTCTTTAGTTCAGCATTTTCTGAAACTAAAAATAATTTCAAAGAAAACATAATAAAATAAAAATGAAATGGAATGTAGAGATATGAATTTAAAACTTAGATAAAATATATTAAAATTAAATTAAATGATTTTGTTAGGATATCAATGTTTAGATTTTAATGAAACAAACCAATCTTGTAATAGGAAGTTAGAACATCTATTTTTTACAATGTTTAAGTGAAATATAGACTAGATTTGAGTCTGTAGTTTTTAAGATTGAAGAATTGAGGATTTCGAAGAAAAGCAGCCGTCAAGGAAGAAATGAAACTCTGCAAGAACAGCTTGAAAAGATACAACTGCAAAAAAAAAAAAATACAATATAGCTGGAACTAAAAAGAGATTACAGCAGAGGTGTAAGTTAAAGATACAACAAGAAGTAACGCAGGATGCAGCAATATAGTCAATCTGTTATATGTTTAGAAGAAACATTAAATACAGGAAACAAAGTCAACTCAAGCTATGATATGAGGAAGATCTAGTAGAGACAAACTAAAGTTACAGACTCAGACCCAATTAGAAAAAAACACGTGGCCTGACAGACTGCAGAGAACTATAGGTAGAAGGCTGCAAGCTGCAACTGCCGCATTTAATGATCTGCAATGCAAAATCAAGAAGAATTTAGTGCAACACTACAAGAATTTTTGCTTTTAACAACCCCTCTTTAACAACCCTTTTAATGAATTTGTGTTGTCTTTCGGGTTTTTACAACCTTTTTTCAGAAAAGCGTTGTCTTTTTTTCAAAAATTCGCCATACGACAACGGTCAAAAATGAAACGACAACGCTTTTAAGAAGGGTTGTTAAATGGCATTTTTTTGGCTATACGACAACCCTTTTTCGCAACGTTTTTGAGCGTTGTCTTTTCTTAGAATTTTTTTTTTTTTTTTACAACCCATTATGCAACCCTTTTTAAGTAGGGTTGTTAAATGGCCTTTTTTTGGCTATACGACAACCCTTTTTTGCAACGCTTTTGAGCGTTGTCTTTTCTTAAAACATTTTTTTTTATTTTACAACCCATTATACAATAATTGTTTTTTAATATAATTATTTTTTAATTAACTTAAATTTAATACATTTAATTAATTTATAATGTTATCTTATATTACATTATTTGCATTAATATTATCTTATATGAACAAATTCATTATTTTAGAAAATAGTATTTTTATAAAATACTATTTTGAATTAATTAACAAATAAATTACACCTAATTAAGTATTACTCTCATCCTATTATATAATAATACAAAATTTGAATATTATTTTAAAACATGATTCGAAAATTGTATTTTATAATTCATAATTCATAAATTATGAATGTTTTTTGTAAAAAAAAATAAAGATAAAATTATTGTGTTTTAAAATTAATACAAAAAACATAAAAAAAGATACATATATATATATATCAATTAATTAAGAATATATAAAAAATTTGTATTACATAATAATATAAAAATTATATATTATTATTTTAGAAAATAAAGATAAAATGAGTTTGTTTTTAATTTGAACCAAAAATTATTTTACAACAAAAAAAAAACAATACATATATTAATTTGAAAATTTTAAAAATTTGTATTACATAATAATATAAAAATTATATATTATTATTTTAGAAAATAAAGATAAAATGAGTTTGGTTTTAATTTGAACCAAAAATTATTTTACAAAAAAAAAAAACAATACATATATTAATTTGAAAATTTTAAAAATTTGTATTACATAATAATATGAAAATTATATATTATTATTTTAGAAAATAAAGATAAAATGAGTTTGGTTTTAATTTGAATCAAAAATTATTTTACAACAAAAAAAAAAAAACAATACATATATTTATTTGAAAAATATAAAAATTTGTATTACATAATAATATAAAAATTATATATTATTATTTTAGAAAATAAAGATAAAATGAGTTTGGTTTTAATTTGAACCAAAAATTATTTTACAAAAAAAAAAAAATACATATATTAATTTGAAAAATATAAAAATTTGTATTACATAATAATATAAAAATTATATATTATTATTTTAGAAAATAAAGATAAAATGAGTTTGGTTTTAATTTGAACCAAAAATTATTTTACAAAAAAAAAAAAACAATACATATATTAATTTGAAAAATATAAAAATTTGTATTACATAATAATATAAAAATTATATATTATTATTTTAGAAAATAAAGATAAAATGAGTTTGGTTTTAATTTGAACCAAAAATTATTTAACAAAAAAAAAAAAACAATACATATATTTATTTGAAAAATATAAAAATTTGTATTACATAATAATATAAAAATTATATATTATTATTTTAGAAAATAAAGATAAAATGAGTTTGGTTTTAATTTGAACCAAAAATTATTTTACAACAAAAAAAAAACAATACATATATTAATTTGAAAAATAAAAAAATTTGTATTACATAATAATATAAAAATTATATATTATTATTTTAGAAAATAAATATAAATTAGTTTGGTTTTAAAATTAATACCAAAAACATAAATTATTTGAAAAAATTATTTTATAAAATAAAAAAATGATATAAAAATGATTAATTAAAAGAATAATAGGAAAAAAAAAATTAAATATGTGTAATTGAACGATAAACTATTTTTCAAAATAAAAAAACATACATATATTAATTGGTCAATACAATTTTTTTTATATAATAATACAAAATTTATATATTATTTTAATTAAATTAAAGCTGAAAATTTTAATTATTTTATGATGTTATTTTATATTATTTGCATTAATATTATCTTATATATATGAACAAACTCATAATTTTAAAAAATTAGTATGTTTATAACATATATTAAAAATATGCACTAGTATACTTTATAATTGTCTTAATATGAAATTAGATTAAATATTATTAAACATATTAATTATTCATTAATCTTCCAATTATATATTAATTAGTCATTAATTATATATGTATATATATATAATTAGTTAATAAAAGAAATACATATATAATATAAACACATAAAGCACTAGTAGCCTAGTGGTTCAAGGTCTTACAAAGGTCATGAGTTCGAATCCTAGACAACACACATTTATTTCTCATGATGTGGCAATGATGTGTCCAAAATATGTGTATAAATTTGATGACGTGGAAGATGATGTGGCAATGATGTGTCCAAAATATGTTGATGACGTCACTTTTTCGATTTTTTTCAGATACGACAACGCTTTTTACAACGCACCAAAAAGCGTTGTATGATGTGTCCAAAATATGATGATGACGTCACTTTTTCGATTTTTTTCAGATACGACAACGCTTTTTACAACGCACCAAAAAGCGTTGTAAAATAGGAAAAGACAACGCTTTTTAAGCGTTGTAAAAAAAATTCAAAAATGGCGGAAAAGACAACCCTTTTTTGCAACGCACCAAAAAGCGTTGTCGTATCTAGATACGACAACGCTTTTTGGTGCGTTGTCGTTGTGCGAATTTTTTTTGCAACCCTGGATACAACAACGGTAAAAATTCCTCTTTAACAACAGTTTTTAACCGTTGGAAAAACCCAAAATTTTTGTAATGCAAGCTAGCCACACCTTAAAGGAAGTACATCAATTTCAAAAGAAGAATGTCTTCTTCAACGGACATGTCTCTACAACTATAAATAGAGAAAGAGAAGACTGAAACTTGTTACTGAAACTTATACTCTCAAAAGTTTAAGCAAGAATCAAGCTAAATTTTTCAAGCAACCAAAACATTGTTTGAGTCACTCGACCTCGTGAAGTAGTCAAAGCCAAACTCAGAAACTCAAAGTATCAAAAAGCTACTTCATCGCACTAGTTGAAGAAATCTCATATACTTTTATCTACTTGTTGTGTGCTAGGTTATTTTATTTGGTGTCAAACAGTTAATAAGATTAGATCATTATTGTTTGTTATAGTTGTCTAAGTCAAGACAATTACCCTGTGTGGGTGTTTGAAATCCTTAGTAGGTTTGCCTTTGAAACTTGCAGCAGTTATGTGTAAGTTGAGTTTTAATAGGTGTATAGCTTATTAAGTTAATAGTTTGTTAGATTATACTCTGTAAACCAAACTTACTTAACAAAGTTCATGCTCAGGGAAATAGTAGAGAGTGGACGTAGAAGGATTACACCACTTTCGAACCACTATAAGATCATAGGTGTTTAATCGTTTTATATCTGTTATGTGCTGCATGTTTATATCTTATCATTGTGCATAAAAAGTTTTATAAGGAAAGCATATTTGAGAAAACTGTCATAAGTTAATTTCCGCTGTAAAAACTCGTAGATACAACAGACAGTAATAGTATATAGTGTTGTAAGCTAGTCTAATTGTTGTACTGCAAGTTCAAGTAACTTGCAATATAAATCCATCTGTAAAGATTTTGTAAAATCGACAGACGTTCATTCACCCCTTTAAACCTTCGAGATCACTTGGGACCAACAAATTTAGATATGTTGAGAATTGGCCAAGTGTATGGAGGGTACACGACTAGTGTAGAGATATATATCATCTTTGGCTTATCTTTCTCTCTACTGGTTCATGAGTTTTTTTTACCCATAGTAGCATGCAACCTATGCGTTGTATCAATATATATTGAATTAAAAATTTAAATTATATATTTTGTTATTTATTTCATTGTTATGGATAGTTATTTGTGTAAGTGTTTAATCCAAAAATCAGCAAGAACAGCATGCAGCTCCAAATTCACACTCAAGAAGAACAAAACAATGAAATTAAGAAATAAGCGATCAACACACGGATTTTAAGTGTCATCGATCATCGGCCTATTGCACTGTGAACAGGATTTGGATGATTTCACTAAGAAAGAAAACAGCAATTCAGCTTACATTAAGACATCCCCAAATTAGGGTTTTTACTCAACTAAAAACCCTAATTCTTATCTCTCTCATATATAATACAATATATAAGTAAACCCTAAACTAATTTGAAACAATCGCAACTGAAAAACGCTGAATTTCCCTTCCAAACCCAACTTCTGTGCTGGAAACCTGGTCCATGTCCTTGATTCTTGGAGTCGATTCAGCTTATGATTATGTTAATTTCTTTCTTTCTTTCCTATAGTTGATTTTAAAACAAACAACGAAATGTATGAGACGTTGAAATGGTGGATTTTTTTGTTATACTTGAATATTTAACTAAGTGATCACATGGTTTTTGTTGAGATTATGAAAAGAAAGTTGCTAATCATTTTTTTGTTCTTTCCATTTTTCATCTTTGTGTCTTTGTAAGACCCATGTTCTTTTGCTATACTTTGTATTTGGGCCAGGGCCATTAACTCTAGAAATACGAAAAAACTTATATGAGTCTGTCTTACATAAGATCTAATTTCTGACGAGATTTTATATAATCTTATGTGAGATCGATATTGATCGTTTTAAATAAATTGATCGTTTTTATTGATTTATATGCACTTTTTTTTATATAAAATTTCACGTAAGACCTGCCCCTAAGAATAACTAAATCAATTTATTTTGTAACATGTCCTTTATCAAGTGTGTAATGTGAACAAATTCACAGCTTAAGGGTAACTATTCCTTTCTTTCAAGCTTAAAGAAGCATGCACCCAGAACAGATTACATAGGAGAGAATTTGATTTAATTCACTCGATCAGATATTAAAACCATCTTTTATTCAGTGTTCAGTCCAAAAGTTTCTAGTTTCTACAATCACACTGCATCAAATATACCGTTGAGAATAACTCTAAAATGGTTGAGTTTAAGGCTAGAAAACACATAAGAAATTCATAATATATAAACAAATTGTGATTATATTCTTGAAGCTGGTTTTCTTGGTGCAATGCTATCTCATTAATAATAATATTCATTGCATATTAATAGTCTTTGTCTGAATGTTTGTTTATTTCCAATTCTCTTTTATTTTAATGTTTAACTTTTGTTATTGACGATGAAGGGGAGGTCACCATTTAAATCCGATTGGAAAGGGGTGTAATAATCGACCTTATAATACATGTAACCAAAATTGTATCCATTCTAAAATTTTGTTATTCCTGTATTTTTCATTTGCTAATTGTAGATCGAATAGGCTTCATTTGATTGGAGTAAATTGAAATCTAGAATTTGAAATTCACCGAAGTTTTATTTGAATGAAGTAATTTGAAATGAATTGATTTCAAATCCATTCAAACTTGAATATATTTGAAATGATTTCAATTTTGATCATGTATGTAAAACTCTTTCTATTTTTGGACAACCATATATACGTTTTCAAATTTTAGTCCTATATGTTTTAAATTTTACCAAATTTTGTCCAATATGTTTTGATTTTTTCCAAGTTTAGTCAAGTTTTCCAATTTTAGTTTTGCATATTTCAATTTTTTCCAATTTCAATTTAATTTTGGTTTGATAACCATCGGAGATAAGTGATTTTGGGAATTCCGAATAAAATTGGACTAATATTAAAAAAAATTGAAACATACAGAATCAAAATTAAAAAACGTATATTTGATTATATAAATAAAAAAAAAAATCTTGCATACGTATAATTGAAATTAACCCTTAAAATTTTGTGCTAGACAGTGTAGACAAAATTAATATGGATGATGATGCTAAACTCACTTAAATTCTTTCGGGATATATCAACATTGTTTGTTAATCCAAAACAAGAGCTTCAGCCAATCAGCCTAAGTCAGCCAAAATACCTAACTCTATCAGAAAGTATCCCTTTGTTATATATAAACCAAGAATTTCTTATTATTTATCTCAACAAAACGAAAAATAAAATCAACGTTAATTTCTGAAAAACATAAAATAATCAATAAATTCATTACATCTCATTTTAGCTCGATTCAATTGAAAAAAATATTACACTGTAAGAATATATCAAAATATATAGAGATGAAAACATTCATCTCTAGTCATACAAATAATATCGATTTATAATCAGTGGCATATTCGAAACATAATAGAACTATTTTAGTTTGATTCAATTTAAAAAATCATAAGAATATATCAAAATAGAGATGAAAACAATATTCGTCTCTAGTCATACAATTCTAGTATCAAATTTCTAAAGTAAAGCAGTTTCATATGCGAAACAAATTAAATCGTTAGTCGATCACTAAAATTTTGATAGCTAAAATTTAGAGATTGAAGTTTTTTGTCACTATATTTAGTGAACAAATTATCAACAAATTACGAATCTTCCCGAGGAGATGTTCGCTCTTCCGCCGCTGTCCTCATCTACTGATCCTCTTCTTTTGCCCCCTGCCTTCAAGGAGCCGCCAACTCTGCCTTAGCAAAAATTCTTAAATGCATTTTTAGTTTTGGAATTATGTTGTACATCTTTTCTGAAATCTGTACTCCATTTTGAACATTATCAATTTTTAGTTTAAATACTATTGCAAGTAGTTCGTAATCGTAAATAGTTTGTATATTGAAAAAAGATGGGAATTTCCTTCCTTCTAAGTAATTAATCACATAAGTATACCTGAAGTGGTGTCCTTTCAAAGAAGATAAACAAACATATTTAATCACTTGTTCGATCGTTCGAATGGGATTTTCTAATTTATTCAAGGAATTCCGAAAGAATGCTTTGGTTTGCTGAATCAGGACATTCTGAGGGAATGTTTTCGGTTCGTTTAATCAGGACATTTCGAGAGAATGTTTCAGTTCGTTTAATCAGGACATTTTGAGGGAATGTTTCAGTTCGCTTAATCGGAATATTTCGAGGGAATGTTTCGCTTAATCAGGACATTTCGAAGGAATGTTTCGCTTAATCAGGACATTCTGAAGGAATATTTCAGTTCGCTTAATCAGGACATTTTGAGGGAATGTTTCACTTTGTTAAATCATTAAGTATAATGCAATCACATGAAATCGAACAGAAAAGAAAAGACAGCAATTTAACATGGTTCGGCCAAATTAACCTACGTCTACGGGAGAGAATGTTTCTTATTTTATTAAGGTAAAGGAAGCTGAGGAAAAGAATCATACATGAGTAGTATGTCAAGCATAGAATTTCTTCAGATGACTCACATGCTATGGCCTTGGCAACAACCTGCCCGTTCTATCTATCAGTTCGTAAGATCCTTCCGGAAGAATCTTTGATATCACATATGGTCCTTCCCAAATAGCGTCTAATTTTCCAATATCAACTAAGGCATCTGACTGCCTTAACACCATATCTCCTACTTGAAACTCCCTCTTCTGGACCTTCTTATTGAATGCGGCCTGAATACGCCTCTTGTAGAGTTCGTGTCGAATTCTCGCTTTATTCCTCAATTCGTCCAAAAACATTAGGTCGATTTTAACCAATTCTTCATTTTCTAGGGGCTCAAAATTCGTGATTCGTAAAGCTTCTTCTTGGATTTCTGCTGTAACTACTGTTTCCATTCCAAAGGCTAAATTGAAAGGGCTTTCTCCTGTTGCCGACCTGGATGTAGTTCGATATGCCCACAATACTGATAGCAATTCCTCTACCCAGTTAGACTTTTCAGACTCCAGTTGCTTTTTAAATCCATCTAATATGATTATATTCACCACTTCAACTTGCCCGTTCGCTTGAGGGTGAGCAACAACTGTGAACATTTGTAAAATTTTCATCTCCTTGCACCATTCAGTGATTTTCTTTCCTCAAAATTGAGCTCCATTGTCTGATACTAAGATCCTTGGCAACCCAACCTGCAGCATATATTTTTCCAAACAAAATGGATCATTTCTGCTTTAGTAATCTTAGCTAAAGGTTCGGCCTCGACCCATTTGGTGAAATAGTCCACTGCTACTACCAAGAACTGTTTACTTCCTCTAGTTTTAACAAATGGGCTAATAATGTCGATTCCTCATCTGGTAAAAGGACAGGACGAGCAAACAGTTAACATATCAGCAACTGGGGTGTGAATTCACCATCCATGCTTTTGGCAGGCTTTGTAACGCCCCATTTCTTTTTAAAGTAAACCTTGACTAAGGCGTTACTCACGTATAAAATTCACCCTTTTCAAGAAAATAATGATAAATAAAATCAAGAAAATTATTATCAAACATTCATTTTCGAAACTCATAAAATATAACATATTGGATTAAAACTTTCTTCAACCTGTGATCATGGGCTGCCGGCATCCACCGCTCGCGCGCCACGCCCTAAACTCTTTAAATTGAAAACATTTTAACATAAAAAGGATGAGCGTACAAAGACACTCAGTGGGGTTAATCTACGGATAAGGGAGTAAAACATAAATACTCATAATAATATCATCCAACATCTTTTTATTTACGACTTTTAGCCGTCATGAAAACGCGGATCTTAACCGCCGTGAAAATTTATGCGGATCTTAACCGCCGTGAAAACATTTGCAGATCTTAACCGTCGTGAAAGCATATACGGATCTTAACCGTCGTGAAAACGTTTACGGATCTTAACCGCCGTGAAAGCATATGCGGATCTTAACCGTCGTGAAAACGTTTATTTAACATATAAACACGTATTCACATCACAACATATTTCGCTACCATGTAAACGAGTATTCACATATATAACGTCATGTAATATAAACACATAAAATTCACATTGTCACGTCGTTTTTCGTAAAACTGTACGATTTAAAACGTAAATAAGATTTTACCCCACCTCATGAGAAGAGCGCATTTAATTATAAGTTGTCGAGCAAGCATAGGTAATTCTTCTTTCTTCTTTTCCTACATCGAACATTAAAAGGTCTCAGTACTTTGTCTAGCAATAAATTCGTAAATTCTTGAGTAAGTTGTCTAGCAATAAATTCATAAATTCTTGAGTAAGCGTATGTGGTTCATTTTTTTTCATTTCCCTTAACATCTTTCTTGATCACTCAATTAAAAGAGGAGACTCTCACTAAACTCTAAGAACTTAACATTATTTCGAAAGCTTGACTCATCCGTTATGCCCTAAAATAAATTTAGAAATTATATAACTAAACTATATGATAATAACTAGTAGTAAATTATAGACTCTTATCCGTGAATTTATAACCCATTTATTAGGAAGACACTTATATTATTATTATTCTGTTTATTATTATCATTATTATTGTCTACTCTCACTCGTTTAATTTACATATATTACCATTCTTTCTCCATTTCCCTAACAAAATCATTTTATTTTTGAAGAATTAATGTATTGCACTAAGATAAGATACCCAGCATATGGGTATTGCTAAGAGTTTTATATTTATACATCATGCAAATATTCTAAAGCAAATACCAAATTCAATTAGTTGAGCAGTAGCATGATGTGGTCCAAGTTTCAATAAACATTTCCTATTTCTTGTGGTTGACATAACTAGTTATCTCATATTTACCTCATATGCTCAATTAATATGATACCATTATAGAAATTAACTACTAATGTATAAACTTAAATTGGATGATAAAACATGACAAAATAAGATATTTACGTTTCTAAAGACAATTTCTTTTGCTTCAACTTACCAAAATAAAAGATTAAATTAAATTTATTTATATTTCAAATTATTTGCTAGAAATTTACAAGCTTTTAGACATCATATATATATATGCTGAAAATTACATATATGCCGTACGCGACGGAGATACGACCGGGTCAAAATTCGAGCCCGTGCTTATAACCAGCTTGTCGAGAACTATATCGTAATCATTTGATCTTACCGAAAAACATTGGCCGGCGACGGTTGGAGAACGGCAATGGTGGCGGTGGTGCTGTGTTATTTGCAAAGAGAGAGATATGGGAGGAGAGAAACTTTTCCTTATTTTCCTTTCCAATTCTATTATAATCAACTTCCTCACACCTTGCTAATTTTTCCAAGTGTAATGACTCAAACATGAGGTGTTTCCATGCCATTAATTTTATTAGTTTAGATAGATTAACATTAATAATATGATTCATTTTTAAAAGAAAATTGTGGGTATTAAGGCTTCGTATTTTCTAACTATTTCTTCAGCGTTATCTTTCATTGTGGGCCAATAAAACCCAGCTCGCACTATCTTTCAAGTTAATGACCTTGCTCCTGCGTGTTCAGCACATCCTCCTTCATGAGCTTCTCTTAGAACCTTAATTCCTTCTTCTTTTAATAAGCATCTGGTTGTAAGAAAGGTTTTTCTATACAAAGATCCATTAAGAAGGTAGTAAAATCGAACTTGTTTTTCCAACCTTTTTAACTTCTTTTCTGTTTCTTCTCTTTTACCTTCCAAAAAATGTACTACGGGAGTTCTCCAGTCGAAGTCTGTTGAGTTGATGCTCATCATTTCCTTTTCTTTTCCCACACCCATTACGGTTATACTTCTTTGTGAACAGTCTTGTAGCGAACTGCCTATTTTCGAAAGGAAATCCATCTTTTGATTTTCACTTCTGGGAATCTATTCGATCTGCAGTTTTTCGAATTTGCTCTCTATATCCCTGATTTTCTTTACATAGGAATTCATCCGATCTTTTTTAAATTCGCACTGGTTTTGCAGCTGTTGTGTTACCAACTGTGAGTCTGATTTAACTATTAAGTGACTATCTCCCGCCTGTTCAGCTATTTTTAAACCCTACAAAAAAGATTCGTACTCTGCTTCATTGTTAGAGGCTTTAAATAAAAAATTTATAGTGAACTGTAACTCATCTTTCTCTGGGCTGATCAACAATATCCCAGCTCCAGATCCTTGGCGAGATGAAGATCCATCCACAAACAGCTCTCATTCTTTCTTCTCTTGAACTCTGGTCGTTTCTTGGATGAAGTCTGTCAGGGCTTGACCCTTAATCGTTGTTCGTGGTTCATAACTGATGTCAAATTGGCCCAATTCAACAGCCCACTTGACTAACCGTCCTGAGGCATCGGGCTTTCCAAGAATAACACTTAACGGGTGGTCAGTTCGTACTGTGATCATATGTTGGTCCCAAGTGGTTTCCGAGGTTCAGAGGGGGGGTGAATGAACCTTGGTCGATTTTTCAGAATCTTTAAAACAACCGTTCTGCACTGCAAGTTACTTGAGCTTGCAGCGTTAGATGGTTACTGCTTGCAGCGCTAGAATGCAGTGCTGCACGCTGTAACCTGGAGTTTTGTACGCAGCAGAAATAAACTTTTAAACACAAGGTTGTTTTTCTCAAGAATACTTCTTTCAAAATGTTTTATAATGAGAGATAGATAGATATGCAGAAAATAAGCGCAGATAAATAAAGCGATAAAAACACTTATGGCTTATAGTGGTTCGAAGGTGGTGTAATCCTTCTACGTCCACTCTACTGCTTCTCGAGCAGGAACTCTGTTAAGCAAGATTGATTTACAGGACACTCCTAACAATCTATCAACTCTACAAAGCAAACCACCTACTGAAGTCCAGCGTACACACGGCAACTGCAAACTTCAAAGGCTAACCCACACAGGGTTCTACACTCCCACACAGGGAAGCTGCCTAACACTAGACAACTAAAACAAACAGCAAGGATCTCTCCTATCAACTGCTTGACACCACTAAAATAACCTAAGCACACAGCAACAAGGTTAAAAAGATAAAAAGGTTTTCTTCAACTTGTGCTTCGAAGTGAGCTTCTGAATCCGTAAGGAATCCTTTAGCTTTGAACTTGCTACACTTCGATAGGTTGAGTGACTGAAACTGTTGGCTTGAATGCTTGAAATTTGTAAGCTTGAAACTTTCGCGTAGATGTTTTAGTAACAGTGACAGTAACTAGCTTCAGTTCTCCTCGACCTCTATTTATACTTGTAGGAGAAAATGTCCGTTGAAGGAGACATCCCTCTTTTGAATTTGAAATAGTCTGGCCAAAGTATGGTTCGCATTTAATGCGACTTGACTTTTTCTTTCGGAGCATTTAATGCGGTAGTTGCGGCTCGCAGCTTTCTGCAGCGCGTCAGTCCAGTTGGCATCTTCTTATTGGCTCTGTATCTGCTACTTTGACTTTTTCTTGAACGGCTCTATTATTCTTGTTTGAATCTCCGTTCCTCGTACTGCATTTATCCTTCCTAGGATTTGCAGGATACTTCGTTTTGTAGTTGGCGCTGTATTACTTGACTGACTTGAAAGTCTACGTTGTATCATTGGTCCTTGTGCAGCTGATGCATTCTTTCAGTACTGCTGTATTTTAGACCTGATTGCAGTATCATCTGGCAGTGCTGCTGTAACTTAGTTCTAGCAGTACTCCTGTATCCTTTTCTTGCAGTGATGCTGCACACCATTCTTCCTTGCTTTGCTGTATCCTGCCTTCATGCAGCGATACTGTATCCTTCCTTCTTGCAGCGATATCTTCCTTTAAGGCTTAGATGCTGTTTTATCCTCTTTTAACCTCCATTTCAATACTTGACTCAAAACTCAATTCTAGTCTATTTATTCACTTAAACAATGTGAAAATTGGGTACTCAAAACTTCATATTACATGATTGGTTTGTCTCATCAAAATCTAAACACTGAAATCCCAACATCATATAACCTAAGAAATAGGGCCGCAATCTTCTAGCTATGGTAACCAGTGCATATGCCACTTTTTCAATCTCAGTATATCGCGTTTCTGCTCCTTGAAGAACTTTGCTAACAAAATACACTGGGAATTGATATTTGCCTTCTTTCCTCACAAAAACCGAACTGACTGATTCTTCTCCTATTGCCAAGTACACCACCAGCGGATCTCCTTGAATGGGCTGCTTCAATAGGGGAAGCGAAGAGAGGAAAATTTTCAAATCCTCGAATGCCTTCTGACATTGTTCATCCCAGCCGAACTGACTACTTTTTCTGAGAACTTTGAAGAAAGATAACCCCCTATCCGCCAATCTTGATATAAACCTGCTTAAAGCAACCACCCGACTTGTTAGAACTTGTACTTTCTTTACTATTCGTGGTGCAGACATATCTTGTATAGCTCAAATTTTACTGGGATTAACTTCGATTCCTTTTTCCGTAACCATATATCCCAAAAAATTTCCTATTTTTACTTCGAATGAACACTTAGAGGGATTCAAACGTATTCTGTTCCTTCGAATAGTTGTCAGGGTTTCCCTCAAATCGGCTGCATGAGTTTTCGCCTGAACACTTTTTACCAACATATCATCTACATAAGCCTACATGTTCCGACCTAACTGATTCTCGAACATCTTGTCCACCATCCTTTAATAAGTAGCTCCTGCATTTTTTAAGCCAAACGGCATCATCGTGTAACAGTATGTTCCAGATGAGGTAATAAAAACAACATTAGGTTTATCTTCTGGGTGCAACAAAATTTGATGATATCCTTGTGCGGCATCCATCATGCTAAGTAGTTCGCACCCAGCCGTCGAATCCACCAGTTTATCAATCCGAAGAAGTCGGTAGTAATCCTTAGGACAGACTTAGTTAAGATCTCGAAAATCAATGTACATCCGTCATTTGTTTCCAGGCTTAGGCACCAGGACTACATTGGCTAACCACCGAGGGTATCGGATCTTTTCAATGTGTCCTATCTTCAACAACTTTTTAACTTCCCCTTCTATGATCTCATTCTGTTGATCTCCAAAATGTCTCAACTTCTGCTTGATAGGTCAAGCTTCAGGTTTAACATTTAATCTATGAACTGCTACTTCTGGATTTATTCCTCTCATATCTTCTGGTTTGTATGCAAATAGATCTACATTTTCCCTCAGAACCTCCATCATTTCCCTTTTAGTTTGTTCGGGTAAGTGACTATCGAGACGAACTGCGTGTCGAGGTTGCTCTGGAATTAATTCGATACTCATCAACTCACCTTCCTCGAATTTAGCTGTGTTCACCTTTCGTCCTTTTTTCTGACTAAGGTTTCTTTCTCGATTAATCTCATCTCTTTGCTCGGAACTGCGCTTTCGAGATTCTGATTGACGAACTGCAGAAACATAACAGCGCCGAGCTATCTGTTGGTCACCATGAACCACTCTCACTCCTACAATATGTCTTTTATCGTTTACCACAGGGAACTTCATCATCAAATGTACTGACGAGATGACCGCCGCATAAGTACTTAAGGAGGAGCGACCTAAAATCACATTGTATTGTGAAGGTGCATCTACCAGCAAGAAAGTCACTGTTTTATTTTGCCTCCATTCTCCTTCTCCCAGCACCATAGGTAATTGTACTTTGCCAAAAATGGTCACAACTTCTCCTGCAAAACCATCGAAGGAGGTTTCTACAAATTTTACTTCGACCGACGATCTCATCTTCTTGAAACAGTCCATAAACATGATGTCCACCGAACTTTCTGTATCGACAAAAACCCTCTTGACTTCAAAGCCCCCGACCTCAGCTGAAATTACCAGGGCATCGAACTGCAGACTTTGAATTACCACTCTGTCATGAGCTCCGAACTCCACCACCACCTTCTTAAAGATAGTTTGGACCTCGGTACCTTTCTGTCGAACTGAATTCAATCTTGTTTTACGAGCTCTGTTCGAATCTCCATCACTTGGTCCTCCTATGATCATATGTATGGTGGGTCTTTCTTTCCTTCCGGGCTCGTTGTGTGGCGGGAGCGGCGGAGGTGGAGGTAATTCAGGTCGCTCTTGTCTCTTCTCGGTTCTTGTCTAGCGTTGCATTGTTCCCTATGTTCCTGCCGGTTTTGACGAACATATCGGGCCAACCTGTTCTCTCAAATCAACATTTCTAGTTCGTCTCTCAAATGCAAACATTCATCAGTGTCATGCCCATACTCGTTATGAAACCGACATAGTTTTCCATTCCCGAAAGTAGATGGTTTTTGGGATTCGGGCTCCAGGTCGCCGGCTATTTCAATTGCGGCAAGTTCCAGATTTCCATCAATACTTGTCTAGGAGGGATTGTCAGCGGTGTGTATCGATCATATCTTCTACCCGCCCTATTATCTCGTAAAAGAGGTGTCTTTCTTCCTCACAATTTCCTACTTATGTGGTCTGTTTGATCAGTTAGAGCTCTCGCCTTTTTTAATCCGAACTGCCTTTTCCAAATTGATGTATTTGGTAGCTCTCTGTAATAAATCATCAAAATTCCTGGGTGTTTTCTTGACAAATGAGGTGTGAAGGTCGCTCTCTCTCAAGCCTTGTATGAAAGCATTAACCACCAAATCATCTGAAGCCTCAAGGGCCTCCAGGGTTGCAGTTGTGAATTTCTTGACATACTCTCTTAACGTCTCCTCTATCTTTTGTTTAACCCCAAACAATATTTGAGTAGACCGCCGTTGTCTTCTTGAACTAGTGAACTGATGCAGAAACAAATTTGATAACTGTTCGAAATCATGGATCGTCCCATCGTTTAACTGACTGAACCAGGTTTGAGCAGCCTTAATGAGGGTAGTAGCGAACACCCTACACTTGATACCATCTGAATACTGATGTGAAAGAGTAGTATTTTCAAATCGGCACAAATGGTCTCATGGATCAGTAGTACCGTCATAATCGAAATTCACCAGTCGGAAGGAAGCAGGTAGTTCGTCTTCTATTACCCCATCAGAAAAGGGGTTTTCTCTTGTAGTCCTAGGAACCCGTCGAATGTTTCGTTGCACCTCTCTCAATTCTTTTTTCAACTCGCCCACTTTTTCTGACAGCTCATCATGTTCTCGTTTTTGGCCCATACGATGATGGAACTGACCCTCTCTCTCGTTTGTTTATGACTTATCATCCGGTTGTTCTTTCTCAATATTAACCTCAACATTGTCCCGTTGTGCCTCCCCCCGTTGGTCACCCAAAGCTCTCCGAACCACTGCCGATATCAAATCAAAGAGCCCTTCTGGTGTTAAAGTGATGGTGCGGAGAGGATTAACCGGGACAGTGTTCTGGTTATCTCCCTCATCATCGGGGTTTCTTGAAGGTCCGCATACTTTCACTCTTTGTGTTCCTCTAGTAGTTACCATTTTTTTTCTCAACGTCTCAGAAACTCAGAAAATTTTTCCACAAACGGCGCCAATTGATCTTACTCCGGCTTGAGGTCCTTCTTCTCGAACCAAAAACTCGAAACCTCGGGTCGGAAAACCTGCAAAACAAACATCAGGAGAGGTTCCCAGCGAAGGGACTCCGACAATCAAGTCAATAGAATTACCAAGAAATTGCTAACAGTATATGTGTGTGTTTTTTATGTAAATTGTGTGTAAAAAGTGAATATAACAAGGATATATATACTCTCTGGGACTAATTGTAGCTGAAATAGAAGTCTTAGTTGTAGTTGAAGTAGGAGTTCTCCGAAAATCAAGGAAGATGGTAATTAGTTCATAATTACCCTAAAAACAAGGGATACGGATAACTGACCCGAGGAAATAGCGGTCCGTTGAAGTCAAGTCTATTCGCCCTTCTTTTATTACCGTTTAGTTTGGCTATACTTATTGGACTAGATTAGTTCGCCAAATATATATATTAGTTAGCTTCTCAAGGTGGTTTCCACGTAATAATTGCGACTTTAGTTCGGTTCTTAAGGGTAATAATCTGATTCGCTTCAATTCGACCATATCACTTCCTATACATCAATCATGTCACTTTTTAATAACGAATGACCGTGGCTAAATTTTGTATTTAATCGATAAATATCTTGTGTAAGTTAAAACACTTTTTTTAATTACTAAAATTAAATAAGCTTGGCAATGAGATGATAATTCAATTTGATTAATATATATTACTATATCTAGCATGGAAAAACGTGGTTTTCTTTTGATAGAAGAAATTTGAAGGATATTTATTTTTTAGTCCACTTATATTTTTTTTTTGTTATTGTTACAAGTTGAATTCTATGTAGACTATAACACACACACACACACAAAAAGTAAGTTACATACTATCCTTGAGAATTGGGTAAATTACTAAAACAACCTCGAAATAGGCCACCATGTCATTATTAGTCGATTTTTGGGTGTCCTTGAGTTTCCATTCTTGTCTGCATGCATCTTAAAATCCAGAACCATCAATAATCTCATCTCCAAATAGAGGCCAGTGTATATATAGTATCCAAATTTTGAAAGATGTAATTGGAAATTCATGATTTTTATAAGATTAGTTCACAAATTTAATTGTGTGATATATGTCAATTTACAATGCACACATAAATTTGTAAAATGAGTTTGATTTATATATAAATAATGACTCCATTTCATAAAATAAATAAATAACAAAATGAATTTTTATTTGTTTCGATATTTTAAGTCAGTCACGTAAGTGAATATTGAATCATATGAATATAAGTAGATAAGAATATTCAGAATTTCCTATTAAATGAATTAAATGTAAAATAAAATAAATCCATAACATATGAATGCATAACACAAAAACTTAGGTAAGAAGCTATTAGGTAAGAAGCTATTACGTATGTATATAAAACAAAGTTAACCCAGTTTATTACATCATTAATATTATGTTATATAAATCATATATATTCAAATCTTTTAAATGGAACTTTTATCTCATGAAATAAGATGTGTAAGACAAATTCACAAGAAAACTACTTTATATATAATAAATAATTTAGTCTCCAACAACAGCTAATAATAATAACAACGGCGAACACATAATAATAATAATAATAATAATAATAATAATAATAATAATAATAATAATAATAATAATAATAATAATAATAATAATAATAATAATAATAGTAGTAGTAGTAGTAGAGAATGATATTTTTTCATCCAAATATCCAAATTATACTTGATTTGATATTTTTTATATTATATTTAAAATATTCTATTTTATTACATGAATTTTGATCATTTGGCTATTAGACAATAAGTAGATTCATAATCGTTGATTTTGAAAACACATGTACAATTATGATTTATCTAATATCATAAACTACATTAAATTTAAAATATATATATAAAAAATGAAATATTTCAATGTTTGTATAAAGAATGTCAAATCAAAAATCACATGTACGTGGATGAGAAAATATTAATTTTTTTCCCTAATAATAATAAATAAATAAATAATGAATTGAGGAGATTGAAAACATATATGTGAGAAAAGATATCCGACAAATGTAAAAAGATAAGGTCGTAGACGAAGACCACGTGGACTTCCAATTAAGTCCTTTAAATAATCACACCCAATTCCACGTCATCATATTATATGCATCGTCATGCTCTATATCTTTCCATGCCATGCCATGCAATCTGCATCGTCCATCCTTATCACAATAATCTAACTTAATTAATATTTAATATTCTAATCCCATTTGGCTCGACAACTTGATTTCTCTATTCTTTTTTTTTTTAATTCTTTTCTTTTAGTTTCAAGATAGTGCCGTACCTATTAGATAACTACAACTTAATAAATTTAATTTTTAGAAAATTGATTTATTTAAGTTACAATAAAAGATTATTCAAACTTTATGGTAAATGAATATTTTAACCATATGAAAGGAAATTTGTTATTTACGTTTAAGGATATATGTGATTGTTGTACGCTAATATTGCAAAAAAATTTAAGTGCAAGTTATGTTAAGCTTTCTGAGGAAGTCATCGAGTCATGCAATAATTATTTTAGTATACATTAAGCATTAATTAAAAGAGAGTTCAAAATAAATATTCATTTTTTATCAAAATAAACGAAAAATACTTATATTGACTCTAAAAAAAAAAAATATTTTACATGAAAAATATTTTTTTATTCTTGTTAAAAATAAAGAAAAATAATCACAAGGCTCCCAACTTTTTTAGTTGTAATTTTTAGAATTATTATTTTAAATTATTTTTAGAAGTTTATATTTAAAATAAAACTTTTAAATAAATCATTTTTATATATAGTGTTTTTCTTGATATTTTAAATTAATTATATTTAAATAACTTAAATAGAAAGCATGAATATAATTAATAAAGAAATATATTAAAATTAGATAATAAAATACTACTAAAACATCTCAGTTGTTCTATTTGAGCATTGAAATAAATGTGGTAAATTATTATAAATAATGTAGGTGGGGAGTGGTCGGTTGGTTATATGAAAAAGAGTGGAATCCTCCACTTTTAAGTTCATTTTAGATAAAAATAATATAAAGTGGATATATATTTTTTTTTTAAATCAAAGTGGGTAATTTTATTTTTTTTATTGGAGTAAAAAATGGATATTTTTCCCCATATTCACTAATTAAAATTTGTCATTCAAATACAGATGGTTTTATGTTTATTTTGTATGAATTTTAAATCATTTTATACAATAAAATACATTTTATTTCAAGTTTAGATAACAATAACAATTCAAAATTAATAAAAAAAAATGTTAAATCACGTATAATATAATTATGAAAATGTTTTACCCCTGAAAATAGCTATATTCTTAAATAAAAGAAGATATTTAATTCAACACTTCGTATTAACTTGAATAATGAGCATAAACAGATCTTTTAAATATAACCACAAGTGTATTATTGTATAGCAACTAGTAATTAATAAAAGATTTAAAAAATACGAACGTACAATTGGACTTGATCTGATTATTTATAAAATAGATAGACTAAAACATCTTGTAATCCATATAAAAAAGGATTTAGATGGAACATACAGAAATATCTAGTTGTTTATGAAACCAAAAATGAAAATTGACAAGCACGATGGAGATCTATATTATAATTTACAACTCTTTTTTAATTTAATGATAATGATGTTTCAATAAAAATAAAACACAATACATTTTTTACTTATCATCTCTCTATATATATATATATATACTAAAAAAACAAAAACTAAAAAAATATATATATGTATACGCTCTCCCTCTCTCTCTCCATCTCTCATTGTCTGTATTTGTATATATACGTGACCTTCCATTTATCACCGTTTGTACTGCTAATCGCTCAACAGCTAATCTCTCGTGCTTTCTACGCGTGTATCTTCTCTCTCTCTATACAAATACACGTCTCTCTCTCTCTAAACCCGTTTCTTGGCTAAATCTACGTTCTCTCGCTCCCCCATATTTGTATTTTTCAGGAAAATATCTGACACTTGCTACATGGGGAGGAAATTCGCCGGTAGCTTTTCATGAATTCATAGCAAATAAGGAAAATTGATAAATTGAAAAGATTGAAATTAATTTTTGTTGGCTTTGTTGGAAGGACATTAAATCTCGGTTTAGTGTTTGAACAGAGGGAATATGTACGTGTATAGATATACATATATATATAGATATATATAGCTGTTGGGAATGAGGATGATAGGTGAAATTGCTTATGGTGGAGAAGAAGTGAAGGAAAAAGAGGTGACGAAAGACGTAGAGCTGGAGGATGAGAAAATGGTGGCACAGAGAAGATATACGACGGCAGCGATCAGTGGAGGGTTTTCGCCTCCGCCGGCGATGAAAGTTGTGGTGGTCGGATATGCTCTTACTTCTAAGAAGATTAAGAGCTTTTTGCAGCCCAAGCTTGAAGGATTGGCTAGGTAATTAATGCCTTTCGTTTTTCTTTTATATTTTCTAATTCGCTTTCGAAATTCTCGCAATATAAACCAAATGTAATTACTGTTTTGGGGAAGGATTGATATAGACTACGTTGTTTGATTTGTTGAGGGTTCTCATTCATCTTTATTTTGGGTGTTTTGGAATCATTAGCTATTGGAATGCTGCTATTATGTTGATTCTTCCTAACAGAATTCTGATTACTCTCATCTTATTTGGCTTCTGATTCTTATAGTTTCGAAAACTTGTATTATGGAACAATTTTTCAAGTACTTTTATTATGGGACAGCTTCTTTTTACACTTGTGAGTCACATGTTTGATATCAAATGGCTTCTTGGGTCTCGTTGGTAGAGGATGAATTGTGTTTTTGTGATATCTATCTTCTTCAGTTTGGGACTGAAACTCTGTTGCATTTCCGACACATTTTTGGTTGCGACTTACCTTCAGTATTATTTTTGTGGTGTATACCAATCTATGTTCACGTTGAGAAAGAAACTTTAGTCCATGATCTTGTCACTTTCACTGTGATTTATAGGACTCAGGTTAGCTTTGACCTTTTTCCAATTCTG
This sequence comes from Scutellaria barbata, assembly GCA_028654395.1. Classification (NCBI taxonomy): domain Eukaryota; kingdom Viridiplantae; phylum Streptophyta; class Magnoliopsida; order Lamiales; family Lamiaceae; genus Scutellaria; species Scutellaria barbata. Next base: position 14,792,361 of record CM053651.1, on the reverse strand, counting down.
AATTGAAACAAAGTTTGAAGAAGTTACTGAATTTGTGTTCACAGTCACAAAGAAATACTAATAGTTAGTTATAATGTGATCATTGTCTCTTCCATTGTCCTTTTTATGACTTGCTATATTTATGTAGTCCATTTGCTGTGCGAAGTAGTAAGAGTACTCTATTATTATGCCAGCTACTGATTATAGCCTACCCCGGATGGTGGGATAATTATAAAGTTGTTCCAATGTTGTATGAATGTTCTTTATCTACTTGAAGGAGAATAAGGGAAAAGCGAGACAACATGTATGCTTTTATTTAAAGGATGCAAAATGATTTTGATGATAACGACTCTTTTGTCTATAATTTTCGACCTATGCCGCTGTGTCTTTTCTAGTACATGCCGAACACCATGTGGACTGATATTAGCTAATTGTATTTGTTGCACGAAATGCAGGAAAAAGGGAATTCTATTTGTTGCTATTGATCCAAACAAGCCCCTTTCAGATCAAGGTCCTTTTGACATTGTGTTGCATAAGGTTAGCTTTCATGTGCCTTTTCCACCCCATGATTCGATCAATATTTCCTTTGATTATCAGTATTGACAAATAAATAATGAACTTATACATTTTACTTGTCTTGCAGTTATCTGGAAAAGAATGGCGACACATACTTGAGGTTGGTCTCATCATTTAGTGTCTGAACCATATTAAGAATGTATCAAATAACTTAAAAAGAGAGTATGATTAGAAATACCACATAGGCTTCTCGGGAAAACACAACACATTGGTGAGATAGACTGGACATGCATTGTCTGTGACTGGTGGGCAACCAGCAGTCATTCTTTCAAACTTATTCCCATCTGACACAATTTGCAGAGAACTTTGCTCTCTCCTGCTGTCATGAGTAATGACTTGCAAATTGAGGTTGAAGCCTCAAGATTCCTGCAGAGATGGTGTTCTCCTTCCACAGACCTTAATGTATAGCAGTGGAATGCATTTGGGGTGATTCTCACCGTTATATCAGCTTTTTGAGGAGAGGGCAAAACTATTTCATTTATTGGCTCTTTGGTATTTTTCTTCAATGTGCTTGTTATTTTGTTTACATGGTATTCTATTCCCTACTTCACTTGGCCTTACTACTACACATTGTCGGCATCTTAGCTTGTAGTTAGTTAAATTTTAAACTTGGTGTATGAGGAGATTGGCCGGTCAGTAGAATTGTTTGTTATTTCCATGTCTAGAATCGCCATCTTGTCTGCTTTTTCTGTAATGAAGGTGATGTGTTAACCTTGAAACTGGGTAGTTGACTGATATGTTTAGGATGAGAGCACACTTTTAAATCACGATTTTTGATTTTTCAAATGATTCCATGACAGAAAATGGAAATGTTCCTAATAGATGTGCTGTGTATTTGATTGATCTTGCTATGCATCAATGAGTTGATGCATATCAAGTTTCTAGCTCATGAAATTCCCCAGAATGTTCTATATAATCAGCACCCCGAGATGCATCCACTGGTTCAGATGAATTGTGTGTCATATTCTGTGATTACTAATTTTGGTTTTATGCTTTCTTTTTCTCTCCAATCATGGGGGTGAGTATATTTGGAGGGAATCGTATTAGTGGAATGAGTTGATGTATTATTTTTCAGTGTTCCTAATCACTTTTCCCCTCTTTTTTTGAAGGATTACTGGAAAACACATCCCCATGTTACAGTTCTTGATCCTCCTGATGCCATACAGCATGTGCATAATCGGCAGTCTATGCTTCAGGTTGTTGCTGATCTGAATATGTCAGACTCATATGGTAATTTTGATGGACAATCCATCTTTACATATGGTTTCTCTTGTATTCCTAAAGCTTGTTCTCCTTGGTTGAGGTGGATTTCCATGGTTTACTCGATGCTTATGTTCAAGCAATTATCTTCGCTCAGAATATAGTGATTGAGACAATTTTTAATTCTACTTCTGCAAAAGACCAAACATCTCATGTTATTTTGTCTTGCAGGGAAAGTTGGTGTCCCAAAACAGTTGGTTATCAAGAAAGATCCATTATCTATTCCTGATTCTGTGAACAAGGCTGGGCTGAGCCTACCTCTTGGTAATGTTTCTACTGTATGCTTGAAGCTGCTATTAATCAGAATATTTAAAGTATTTGTATGTGTTGAGACTTTTATGAGTGCCAAACCAGCGTACTAATATCAGTGTATGTGGGAAAATTCCGAACTGTTTATTGATACTATACTTGCTACTTCTATATATTGCACTTGTTGATTAGGAAGTTCTTTGCCAATTACTTGGATGTTAAACGTCATAATCAGTGTTTAAATTTCAGTGGCAAAGCCATTGGTTGCAAAATCACATGAACTGTCTCTGGCCTACGATGAATATTCCCTCCAGAAGCTTGAACCTCCACTTGTTCTGCAGGAATTTATTAATCATGGTACAAGTTCATAGTTGTTTTGGTCCGATATGCTTTTCCCAGTGGATTACAGGGAGTATTGCGTGAGTACCTTTCTTCTTAATTAAGTCTTTTCCTTTCCTGTGGTTTTTAGGAGGTGTACTCTTCAAAGTTTATATTGTTGGGGAAGCAATAAAGGTGGTCAGGCGTTTCTCTTTGCCTGATGTCAGTAGGCGTGAACTAAAAAAGAATTCTGGTGTTTATCACTTTCCAAGAGTATCTTGTGCAGCTGCATCTGCTGATGAAGCAGATTTGGATCCTTGTGTTGCTGGTGAGGTGGACGCTTTCTTGCAATACGCATTCATTAATTTACCATTTGTGCCATGTTGAAGTGAGCGTGATTGTCTTGTAAACCTGTGAAATTTGTCTATATGCTCTTTCTTTCGATCTTCTGATAAATGATTTTTGTTTTTAAATTATCTTCTGTCTGAGGTGAAGTTTAAATATGTTATTGACGGATTTGATATTCCATAGGGGTTTTCATTTTTCAGTTCGCTTTATTTCTGCAGAGCTCCCTCCAATTCCATTACTTGAGAGACTGGCTAAGGAACTACGTCTCCGGCTGGTACTCCTGTTGCCTATTTTTAACTTAAATATTTTTGCGAATAAGAAGTCAATAACTGTGGTATTTTTCCAAGTATTCATTTTTCTGCCCATAAAACAGGGTCTGCGGCTGTTCAACTTGGATATAATTCGTGAGCATGGAAGTCAAGACCACTATTATGTGATAGACATAAACTATTTTCCAGGTACATTGAAGTTGTTTTTCATAGAAATGATTAACATGCACTTGGATTAATTGTATCAACATGGAAGTGTGAAAGCAACTTCTGTTTTGAATTTGTTTGTGGCACTATAATGGTTTTAAAAATGTATAAGAAAGGGCATGCAATAGTTGGTTCTTACATAGGGCTAGCACTTCGGGTCATTATGTTGTGTTCGTGTTTAGTTTCACATTGATTTTGGGTTATTATGCTCAAAATACATCTGAAGTTGTGTAAAGCATAGATTAAACAGATTTGAAGACAAAATGGTAAAATCGTGTTAGACTCGCATTCTCTTAGTAACTATGGTCAGGTTCATGCTGCTTCTCGTATCGTGTCAGGGTTTGCCAGCCCCACTTACATGCTTGTTTTGATCTGTAGGATATGGGAAGATGCCGGGATATGAACATATATTTACGGATTTCCTTTTAAGCCTCATCCAAAGAAAATAAAACACGGAATGTGGCGAGAGTTATGAATAAAAGCTCGCCCTGTACAGGAAGTGAGACTCAAAAACAAATATATGCAGCAGGAAAGAACGAAGCCACTCCTGCTGTGTGGTGAATACGTGCTTCATCGTTTTATTTAAAGTGCAAAGAATACTGAAATGGTGCTCGTTCGTTTTGATCCTTGGCAGAAGTTGCTGCATTGATGAAGGCAATCATTTGAACGAGGTTCCAATTTGTGACTCCACAATGATCTTCTCTGTCCATAGTCCGTTTTAATTCATTTAATTGGTCTTTTTTTTTTTTTTACTAATTCCTTCTTGGTTAAGCAGCTTCACATGTTTTATCATGTGTTAGAAAAGGGTAGAAGGGTAGTTGTTGGAGAACTGAATCCATGATGCCTTGATTAAATACAGTTATTGCCGAAAAGCCTTCTTTCACAACCTCTTTGTAAATCCTTGTTAGAAAACCAGTATGTAAAATCTCTTCTTATTTGCATTTGTTGATCCCGATTGTGGAAGAATATCATCCTATGTTTCATGTGCTTGAATAGGGGTACAATTGGGTTTTGCCAATTGTCACTATGGGATGTTGAAACCAAAATGGTTGAAACTGTGATTAATTATATGTTATTACTGGGCTGGATGGATTAGTTGAGAGTAATACCAAGAGACATGGGTAATTTGAGCAAGCCTTATTTGATATGGGGAATTGAATTAAGTCTAATTGGCCTAGTCTGTTTACCTTGAAAACATGTGTTCGTTTATTTTTATTTTTTTTATGGAAAATGATCAAATAACTCACTAATGTTTCCTACTAGGTGTATATAACGCATTCATGTATGTTTAGGTACAATAATGTCATTAATATTTATCTTTAGATACATATAACTCACTAAAAAAAAAATTAGTACAATAACATCGCTAATTTTATAAAATGTTTCATATAAAAATTTTAAAAAAAATTTACCTCATATTTTTTTATTGTTTAATACAAAAAATATTTTATATAAAAATAAAAATATGAAGATTAAAATTTTATTTTAATATAAATATAGTATCCAAAATATCATGGGAAATTATTATCAAATAAATTAACCTATGTATTTAATAGTTTTAGTCTTTACTTAAGAAAAAAAAAATAGTCTTACAAAAAATGATAATAATAATAATAATAATAATAATAAATAAATATATGTACCTAATGATAAACATGAGTGGGTTATTTGATTTTTTTTTTATAATATAATATTATATATATATGAATAATAATACATACAATGTTTATCCTTTGACCCTTATTAATGCACTTTTTTAACCTCATATTGTTCTATTTTTTCTAACAAATAAATAATTTCATGAAAACATTAATGCATTAGTTTATTATACAATGATTTAAATAATAATAATGCATTAGTTTAATATAATCGAAAATTTAAGTAAACTTTAATCTTCATATTTTTATTTTTATATGAAATACGTTTTTGTACTAAACAAAAATACGGGTAAAAAAAAGAGAAAATTTTAAAGTATTTATATGAAATATTTTATTATATTAGTGGTATTATTGTACTAAAATAAATCTTTAGTGAGTTATATGTATCTAAAGATAAATATTAATAGTGTTATTGTACCTAAGTAAACACGAGTGAGTTACATGCACCTAGTGGAAAACATTAGTGCGTTTCTTTTACCATTTTCCCTTTTTTTATTTTAATAAAATCTATTAAAAATTCAAATTCAAATAAAATTCATTTTTATAAATGTAGAGTGCCGCTTGAACTACTGAATCTTATCAAATGGTCACAAGACCCATGTTGGGAGATAATCCACTTTTACAGCGAATGATAATTCACTATATTAAAGAGAGGCCATACATAAATATATATATATATATATATATATATATATATATTTTTTTTTTTATTAATAAGAAAAAAGTAAATAAATTAGAAACTATTACTAAACTAACAATTATAACATAGTAAATTAGTAATATAAATAATATTAAGAATTTAAAAAAGAAATGTAATAAAATGCATGGAGTTTGATGATTATTTGAAGAAGTCTCGTAGTTAGTTATGTTAGAAAAAGTAAAAATGGTACCTATATTTTCTCAACATATTTACCGAGTCTTGTGCAATAGAATAAGTTTACCGATTCTATCTAACAACAGCTTCGGACAAAATAATTGCTTCTTCAACTAATGAGTTAATTTAACCCTCTTATTCTATAAAATTCAATAAATAAATTTATTTTTTCAATAAAAAAATTAGGTACAAAATTATACAACACAAATACGGTAAAGTTTACTCCATAATAACTACCTCATTTTAATTCTATATATCATTTCATATTCCACAAAATAACCAATTAAAGTTATCCATCCTGAAGTCAAATCACAAACCATGGTTAGTTCTATCCTCATGCTAATAGAAATAGAGTATATAAACATACATGAGAACCTTCTTCAACACGATCTACTGCAAACCCTCTTCAAGTTAATTGCATGGTACTTCAAAAAGCTTCATTAATTATTCATCTGTTAGTTTTTCCAATCATATATACCTTCATTCAAACTTCATCAACTTTTAAATATTTAAATATATATTATATGACGATCATCTATAACATGATGATGCATGAATGAACAGAAAAAATGGTATCAAAGGGCGTCAATGGAGTAGAGATGGAGAAAAAGAGTGATGACAAAGATGAGGTTTGCCACGACGACAGCGCGAAGCCGGTGAAGGTTCAGACGGTGGACGAATTGCATTCTCTTCAGGTGAAGAAATCGCGGCCCACCACCCCCAACACCGCCTCCCGCACCGACCATGACCGCCACAAACAGCAGCTCCAATCCATCAGGTTAAAAACTATCTTTAATTCTCTCTCTCTATATATATATATATATTATATTCTTTAATCACTATTAATAATGAGTAGTATTGATTTTTTTTATTTTTTTTGTGTAAATAAAGTGCGTCGTTGGCGTCGCTGACGAGAGAGACGGGACCGAAGCTGGTGAAGGGAGATCCGTCCGTGGCGAAGGCGGCGCCGCCGCCGCGAGAAGCGTTGAGCCACCACTTCGCTCCACCTCTCAACACCAGCGACAGTGCTCTCAAGTTCACTCACATCCTTTATAATCTCTCTCCTCCGGGTAAATGGTCTTTTTTTTTTGTCTTTTTATATTTTGGTAAAAAAGATTATATATATTATTATATTATTTAAAATATTGAAATAATTTTGTATGTATCCCATAATTAACTATCGTGGTCAAATTAATTTGTCTCCTATTAATGTGTCACATATTTAATATATCTATTAATTTTACATTTTGGATGTGATCATTATATATAATCGATACATATATTAAGAGTTGTTCATGGAGGATATTTCAATATTTTCTTAAATCCAAGAGTTTGGAGATGCATGTCAAGGATTTTTCTTGATATATAAGGGTAATCATTATCTTGACGCTAATATATATATATATATATATATATATATATATATATATATATATTGACCTAATTAATAATATCAAAATCATATTCTATATCTTAAAACATTTGCATTTTAATACAATTATTATCAATAAAAATAAAGACAATGAAAGGAAGGAAAAATATTCATGGGCTAAAGTTTATAATGATTTGTTCTTGGAATTTAAGTACTAAATAAATTAATTAATACGACTTCGAAATAATACTACGATCCAAGTTAATATTTAGATATAAATGATATTGATTCATATTGCAAATTGAGTTAGATTTTAGCTCCAAATAAATCATGAAAAGCCTTTTCTAGTTACTTAAATATCTTATAATATATGCATTCCTTCTCAAAATGCCTCATTAAGGCATCTCTAACACATAATTCTATTTCCAAAAAATTTAAATGACTGAAGGAGCTATGTAGAGCAGTCTATATTATAGCTCCAGTTTTTGCTGCTATATTATAAAAATGTTACACATAAAATTACATATTGTAAAAAAGTTTATTAGCACGATTTTATGTCTATAAAATTATGAATATAAATACAGAATTATACGAACAAGCAATAAAATATGAGAAAGGATCGTTCATCACATCAAGCGGAGCATTGGCAACCCTTTCGGGTGCCAAAACGGGGCGGTCCCCAAGAGACAAACGCATCGTCAAAGAAGAAACTACGTCCCAAGATCTTTGGTGGGGAAAGTACGTTTATTTCTATCACTTTTCAATTTATTTTATTTTTATTACTAAAATTATTCACCTTTTTCTAATGTTTTTATTCAATTTTTATTTTTGAAATGTGGATATACAGAGGATCGCCAAATATTGAGATGGATGAACATAGTTTCTTGGTTAATAGAGAAAGAGCTGTGGATTACTTATGCTCTTTGGAGAAGGTATTAATTATTAACTTATAACTTTTTCTACTTTATTGATCCATCATCACTCCATATACTTCATTCATCATATCTTGGTTCAAATAGATGAATAATTAAGATATACAATTTCTCAATTTATGCATGTCATTCTTAAGCTAGCATGGATATGTATGAAATGTCAATTTTACACATGAGTAATCTGGTTCAGTACTCTTAGAATTTCGGGTAACGAATAGGATATTAGGGTATCGGTTTAATATTCTATTTTTAAACCTACGTAATAATACAATTAATAATTCAATTTTCAAACATATATAATACTATTGTTTTGTTGTCTTTTTATCTTTTTATTGTGGGAGATACCGAATCAAATCAGATTAAAACTATTGATCTTATTTATGGTGTCTATTATTTTTAGCATGTTAGATTTTTTTTATTTTAGAGTTAATTTGTAACCACTATAATGTCTATACATTGTATTTTCAGGTATTCGTGAATGATCAATTCCTGAACTGGGACCCAGAGAATCGTATCAAAGTTAGAATCGTGTCTGCAAGAGCATACCATTCTCTCTTCATGCACAACATGTCAGTAAATTAACCTCGTTTATCCTAGGTTTTCCATTATCCTATGTTTGTTACTTGCAGTGATATGGATCCTTGTTTAACAGGTGCATTAGACCGACTCCTGAGGAGCTACAGAACTTCGGTACACCCGATTTCACGATATACAACGCGGGGCAGTTCCCGTGCAATCGCTACACGCATTACATGACTTCATCGACCAGTGTAGACATCAATCTTGCAAGAAAAGAGATGGTGATTCTTGGCACCCAATATGCAGGTGAGATGAAGAAAGGGCTTTTTAGTCTTATGCACTATCTCATGCCAAAGCGTCACATCCTCTCTCTGCATTCTGGATGCAACATGGGCAAAGACGGGGACGTGGCACTCTTCTTCGGATTATCAGGTGCGCGCGAGCCCACACACCTTAACATGAGGCATCAAGAAATGATCACCATCTTTGATTTTGTTGTTTGAATTAGGTACTGGGAAGACAACGTTGTCGACGGATCACAACAGGTATTTGATCGGAGACGACGAGCATTGTTGGAGTCAGAAGGGAGTATCAAACATCGAGGGTGGTTGTTATGCCAAGTGTATAGACTTGTCCAAAGAGAAAGAGCCTGATATTTGGAATGCTATTAAGTTTGGCACTGGTATATATATTTCATCTTCTTCATGCCTTTCCTTAGTCATTTGATTCACCTCAAATCCACTCATCTAATCTCCATTGATTATTTTGCAGTTCTTGAAAACGTTGTGTTTGAAGAGCACACTCGACTAGTGGACTACTCCGATAAATCTGTAACAGGTAATGAAAGAGCAATGAAAATATTAGCTATAGTGTGAATCAAGTAATACAGCTTGTGAGGAGCTGCTTAGGTAAAAAAATCGAATTCAATTTGAAGATAATAGAGTCGACCTCAAGCTATTGGAGTAGTTAGCCATCAATATCCAGGTCGAGCATGTTATTACTTTACTTGACAAGCTTGCTAGCCTAATCAAGCTTATATTAAATTTACTATTTTGCCCTTTAATAATTTATTTGTTTACATTAAGATTTTCCGGTTTTAATCATAATTTTAGGAATTTTAAGTTGGGAAAAATTACAACTTTTTGTCCATTTTTTTTACAATCAATTTTACATATTCCAAATTTGGTCCAATTTTCGATTTTTACCTGTGTGGACATTGAAATTGTTGATGTGGACTTTCCAATTTCAATGTCCACATAGGCAGAAATTAACATTTTGAGCAAAATTACATCAAATTTGGAGGGGAAATAAATGATACGATGACCAAAATTGATAGTTAAAAAAATGGACAAGCCCTGTATTACAAGATCAAAATTGATATTTTTCTCAAATCGAGCCAAACTCAAGCTTATCGAGTTATTTGTTCAGTCGAGCTCGAGTATAAAAAATGAGTTCAAACCTTGAGTTTTGTAATTGAGTTCGAGTCTACAATACTCGAGTTGTTTGCACCACTAATATGAGCATAGTTGGTAATAAAGACACTGAAAGATGAATGGTTGTTTTGGATGCAGAGAACACACGAGCAGCATATCCAATAGAATACATACCTAATGCAAAGATCCCCTGCGTCGCACCACACCCAAAAAACGTCATTCTTCTAGCCTGTGATGCCTTTGGTGTGCTCCCACCAGTGAGCAAGCTCAGCCTGGCTCAAACCATGTATCACTTCATTAGTGGATACACAGCCCTGGTAAACACCAGATCAAATCCCAAACACACACAATCACATCATGAACTAGGCCTATATATATGGAGTATTAATTCTTCCATGAACATAGGTAGCTGGAACTGAAGAGGGTGTAAAGGAGCCAACTGCAACATTCTCAGCGTGCTTTGGTGCAGCATTCATCATGCTTCATCCGACCAAATACGCAGCAATGCTGGCCGAGAAAATGAGCAATCAAGGAGCAACGGGATGGCTCGTAAACACTGGATGGTCTGGTGGAAGGTATGGCTATGATAATTGTTCCAACTCTGAATCTAGTTGCAAACAACATTCTAAACTGTGTTCCATCTGCAGTTATGGGTCAGGGAATCGTATCAAGTTAGGTTACACGAGGAAGATAATCGATGCTATACACTCGGGGGCATTGTTGGAAGTAAACTACACAAAGACAGAGGTGTTTGGGCTTGAGATACCTACTGAGATTGAAGGGGTGCCTTCAGAGATTCTTGATCCTGTTAATGCAGTAAGTTGGGATGTTAAATTAGTTGTAATAATTGATGATTGAGTTGGTTTGATTGAATTGTGTAATGCTTGTTTGTTGGGAATTGCAGTGGAGTGATAAGAAAGCATACCAGGATACTCTGCTCAAGTTGGGAGGCCTTTTCAAGAAGAATTTTGAGGGATTTCTTGACTACAAGATTGGAACTGATAGTAACCTTACTCAGCAGATCTTAGCAGCTGGCCCTAATTTTTAATTCTTAATGCACTTTTATTTTCTTGGATGGATTGTGGTCGAACAATGTTCAAACCGTTTAGTGAACAATGTTCAAAGCGTTTAACGAGTATTAGTCAAACGATGATTGTTGTCATCAATGTTTTTTGAATGGATTTATTTATTTTTCTCAAAAATTAAAATATTTTTTATGAATTCAAAAATTTAAGAAGTATCCTTCTCTTTGCTTTGCTTAACTTCTTTGATGGACACATTACATTACCACGTTCCATGGGTTGAAGAGGATCCAATATTTGAGTTTTTTCTTAGTGGGTATATTATCAAATTAAGGAATGTAAAATTATTTTACATGGTCTATCTACTATAAGGGGTGGGATACTAAGAAAAGGGGGCATGATATTCTAATTAATTTGTTAATTAAGTTATCTATTTATTCATTAATGATTTTATTTATTATATAATGTCTATAAAACATATTCTCCTTCAATTCAGATTAAGTTCTGTTTGAAATTTAATCCCATAACAAATGTGTTTCAAAATTCTCTTAGATCTTCCCCCGTAACACATAATAAATATTTTTTTTTAAGAAAAAAATTAAATTGTATATTTATTTCATAGTCTATTTGTAAAAGAAAGGTTAATTGATTGTAGTTTAATAAGTATACTTAATAGGGCTTTTATAATGTTCAAAAGATAATTGTTCCTAATACTCCAACTGCACATATTTGCCACAGAGAAAATAACTGTTTCCATCTGTTTATAAGTTGAAATTATGCGGAAGAGACTGAGAAACAAGGCCGCAAAGATGTCAATAGTATCAACAACACTTTTGAAACTGACGCAAGCAAGCTCTAACGACGATAGAGACTCGGGAAGTTGTATCCGTAATACCTGACTAAATTCAGACTCAAATAAAAGAAGGAATTCTGGTCCAGGCTGATATCCAGGATAGGATCCTACCTCTGTAGAAATCTTTAAATGACGATTAGTATTCAAACAGCCTTTATAGAAGAGTCGGAAGATTCGGTGGAGGCAGCAGTATCATCCTTGTGCTTGATCATGCCAGAATCAACGAGAATTGGAATTTCTGCAGCCAGCCATGGTGCAAGCCCCAAGCAAAGTGCATGTGCTATGCCAAACCTAGGACTGCCCAAATAAATAAATTTAAAAGGAGGTCAGAAAATGATGTTCCTTCTAGAATTCAACATGTACAGAATCAAGTGATACCACAGTCTCCAAGATATCAGACGTTGGAAAAAAAAAAAAGGCCGTTTCAGTTAAATGCAATCATACATGTAAGATTATTATAGGAAATGCATCCAAGAGGACAAATCTGAAAGCACAAAACTAATTTTGATGAACTCGTGAAGCAGGTAGCAATGCACTAGTTTGAAGCATGTGTTTGATGGTTTTTAGTTTTCCCGGTAATACTGAACTAGATGAGCATTGCAAAGAATGGCATTAGACTTCAACTACCAAAGACCAAAATGAGAAAAATATCACCAAGATACCTTTCCAGAGATGGAGGGTTATCACTTAAAATAATCATCATACACACAAAAGATTAACTTATTTTATCAAACATTTTTATTTCTTTAAAATTTAAGGGGTAAAGCATAGGAGCAAATATAAAGAAAAGTAAATAAATAATTTCCATGCGCTCTAGCCAGTATGTCGAAAATGCAATTGATTGAAGCATGTTTTAGTTGGATTGTCATTTTCCCTAAAAATAAAAGAAAAATCAACAAGCCTTCTGGTAAAATTTGGTATAAACAATAGAAAGGGAGGAATGGAACTATCAAATTCATCTTAGATATGATAGTTTAAGACTTAGGGGAAGACTGTTATCTAGGTAAGGAGAAAGTATGTAGAAACTCTCATGAGATAGCAGAGGACATTAACCTTTCATCAAGGAATTTAGCAATTTTATTTGAATCTCCCAGAATGAGAATATAATCAAGGTCATTGTGGGAACCATAGACATTTTTTTTTGTATAATTTTGTCTCAGTCTAATCTCATGTATAATAAAGTACAGCACTTTCTGCTATGTCAGCAAAAAAATCCATAATTCCATTGTTGCATCTAGCACTTGACCAAGCAAGCAAATGCCAAAAAGGGATAATTTCTTTTGGAGCAAAGCTCTACTTGAAAGGTACAAGAAGATAGAATTGTGAAGGATAGGCTGTTGTGAAGATTTAAAGTTTAAGCACCATTCTTGCTAACAATTAAAGGCAATAGCTTTTCCCACCACTAAGACAAGATCCGGTATACCTCCATAATACAGGACCAAATGAAAGAATAACTCAAAACTCCATGATTTTCATTCCATTATATCCTACTTCGTCTCTTTTCCTCTCCCCAATCATACACAACACTCAGTCCTCTGACATACTATCACATCTAGAACAACGAGCATTAATGCTGGCAACATCATGGTATAAACAAAAGGTCCCAGGAAAATAACAAGAAGCAATCACAAGAGGGTTTAAAATAAAAAATAATAACAACATAAAAAATCCACATTTCATCTATAATCAGAAAGCTAAAGGTTGGTCAAAAGACCCCATCTTGTCTAACTAAAATCCCTAATCACCATCATCACTCCACAAAAAAAAACCAAGCAATCAAAGCTCTTTCCATCACTCACAAGACATTAAATCTAAAATTTCAAATTAAAACTAGAAAAATCAACAAAAAAATATAAAATAAAAACTTACCAATTTTTAGCCCATAGCGGCTTGAAATGCACCGTCAAACATATCTTTCCTCCTCTATACATCTACACAAACAAATACAATAAAAAGAGGAAAAATCAACAACCAATCTCAAACAAAATCCATCAAAATAAAATAATAATAATAATAATAATTATTATTATTATTATTATTATTATTATTATTATTATTATTTAAAAAAAAAAAAAAAAAAACCTTTTGGGTCTTTCCATCGAGCTGGGGCAACTCAATTTCAGGGGCGGTGGCAGGATAAGTAACAGGTATATCAAACTGCAAATCAAACTCGTATTTGAGCAAATTGTGTATGTACCAACATTTTCCGGTCCAGCGCGTGCCCTCCGGGTTGGCGGCTGAGATTCTGAACCAATCGTTGTCGTTGGATTTGTTCATGGAGGTGTAGGCAATCAAAGCCTTGTACTCCTCCTTCAGCCGTTGCGTCCACGCTCCGCCGTCGCGTGGGCCGGCCTTGATCGACAGCAGGGGGATCCGGGTCAGGGTCGATTTCGTGGTCGGGTCCCAAGTCTCCATGATCGACCCGGATGATCAACTCCACGTAGAGACAGGTTTCAGTTTGCTTACAAATACTGCGTCACTTTTACGAACTCCTTTAAAACTCTATTCTACTTTTATGAACTCAATTTTAGCGTGTCGCTCTATTTTTTTTTTAAACAAATAAATCAATTCGAAACTTAGGTCCTAAACCTATTAATATTTGAATAACAATTAAAAAACATGTAAATTATAGGAGAAAATCATAATTTTTACTTGTTATTTTAACCAAATTTTTTATTATTTATCAAAATAAGTTGTATGATATTTTATCATCGATCAATTTTGAAAAAAATATATATATTAATATTCCAACTAGTTAAAAAAAAAGAAAATCAAAGTTAATATTAATATGTTATTTTAATTAATGGTGAAAAGTTTGGTTAAAATAATAATTTTATTAAATATTTTGATTGTTAGATTTTGAGATTGAAATAACTTGTATCCTGCCAAATTTTTATTGTTTGCAAAGTTTAGGTTTCATTCGATAAGATGAGTTGGATCAATTTGAATTTTGAACATAAGAAATTATAAAATAATTTTATATGTATTAGGTAATATTTTTCATTGTATTAGGTAATATTTTATATTATATTTTTTGAATTAAATTGGATTATAAAAGAATATGTAATACTTTTATGTATCAGGTTAAAAAAAAATTATAGATGAAGTAAAAAAATTTATATATCAAGTAATACTTTTGTAAAATAATGTTCTTTTGTAAATAAAATCAAACAAATAAATACTTCATGCGTTTTTAAAAAGGAATATATAGACCAAAACCATCCTTGCAGCATAAAACCCAAAGCAGATTTTCAGTTATCATCTTTATGAGAGTAAAATGGTCACTTTCTTTAAATAAATAAACCAAGAAAAGGTAATTTCTCAAAAATTAACGATCACTGCTATAACATATATAATTCAAAGTGGCTACAATATGGACAAAGCAACTTTGTCACCTCATTTGAGGCTAATTCCTATTTTACTGCAATCACAAGTGAAATTCAGACAAACCCACAAAAATCATCATCCCTACTCCCAACCTTCTTGGGATTGCACCATCCTCTTTCAATACCCAGCCCAGTTCTTTTCACATGTATCAAACTATACAACAAAATTGAACTTGTTTCCGTGAAAGAATTCTCAAAGAACGAAAAATCATAAATGAAAGTAGGGGGGGCAGTCCCCTCGGGTGCCCTTCTCCATTGGAGGGTCTGAGTGCTCTCTACGAGTTTTCTGCTTAAAAGTGGCAACGTGCTGTGATTGATTTGGCTTTACATCAATAATCACTTCCCGTAGATAATGGCACTGCTATTTGTATAAACAGAATGTCAGCAAGAAATTTGCTTCATGATTGATTTTCTTTTATTTAACATAGTTGTTAAAATACAAATTTTCCAAAGCACCGCCATTACAATAATTATGCTACTAGAAAATGATAAGTAACTGAAGAGTTGGTATGAGTATTTAGGCATATGTTTATCCTTCTTTCTTTTCCTATAAATAATGGATAAGTATATCTCTAAATAATCCTGAGTTTGTCACAGTATGCTCCCCATAGTGGCCTAGGACATAAGTGTCTCTACGCCTTTTGGCTAATATCAAGTAGTTATTATCAAAACATTAAACAAACAAATAAATAAGCTTAGGACAGAAAGCATACCTCATGGTTCAAATCATGTGATACACAACCCCATTGGATCAGATTATATCAATTGAAGGGAATGACCACATCGAGATTCTTCTGAAGCGTCCAGCCACTGGGATATGCAAGATCGCGTGCTTCTAAATGGAGGTGCCAATTCATGATCCTATAACAACCTAGAGGAATGCCTTCCATTTGACTCTCATCTTCTACAATCTGTTCAATGAAAGTTGTCTCCTAAAAAAAGTCCAGATACAGTTTGAGTTAGACATAAATATGTATTAAGGAAACAAAATGATAAAAAATAAAATATTTATATATATATACATGTATGTATGGGGGATATGCAGTGATATGATGCATACTTGGAAACCTTCCTTCACAGTGTCTAACTGCCGGATTGGATCTGTAGTGGGACGGTGCCATTTCTTGGGGTCCCATAGTATGGTGCTATTGAAGGCAAAGCCTGACATATCAACATGAAATCTACGAAGTCTTTTGCTCCTCTCATTTGTGTGCCATCCTATTATTTGACTCCCATTGCATACAGGGCCCTCTAGTATTGCTTTGTTTTTGCTTTGAGCAAGCATGCCAACAGGCCAGGTGCCAAAACGACTGAAACAAAGATAAGAAACGAATGAAAAGGCACAAAAATGAAGCATTCCCATACTACAAAAGAAAACTTAAGAGAGACATTATAAGATTCTTTCTCAAGATCAGGCAAGTGATATAATCATGTAGCCTTAAATCTTCATCTCACTTTGATCACCAAAAAGCATATACTGTATTTTGCCACAATCAAGGTGAGGAAGACTGGCATAGTTGATCTTGCCCTTTTCTTATACCAAAAAAAGATTAAGAGCCTGTACATTTCATATCCAGGGGCAACTTTTTCTTTCTTTTATCATTATTCTTATTGCTTTTTCTTTGAATTCTCTGATGCATTCATTTGACTCATTCTTATCAAAAGGAAATTTTCTTTTCTTTGGCGGAACCTATTACCAAACCCCAAAGTATCTCATTTTTTCATGCATCATTTCAAATCTACAGACATATTTACATCATTTTATGCAGAAAACATCATAGAACAGATATTTTTTTCATTTTCTAAAACCATAAAAGTCTACATAAAACTAATTCAAAAAAACATTTTTTTTTACATGGAAACCTGGTAAAAAAAGAATCAACATTAAAATTACAGAAAACATGAAGGTGGGATTGAAAATGAGACTGAACAGACTCCATCTAGAAATTGCAAGGTACGGAAGCAGTAATTTCACAAATCACACATGTCAGGATTTAGATGAAAGACTAAATATCCCTTATACTTAGCCTGTAATACTTATCCACTTCAGAATAGGATCTAAAATTAGCAATAACAAGACCAAGAATGACTATGCCACAATTAACAATAAAAGAGCAAATATTGGTAACTTTAGTTTCAATATGCAAATGTTATTTTGATAAGCGAAGGGGTATACACTATGTGAGAACAAAATAATATTCTATAAGTTCATAAGAAAAAATCATTTTCATGCAGATGTAGTAGACTAATGTCAAAAAGTGCTGGTTTAAACTTTCAACTACTGAGTTATGAGACATAAACATTACTAGTAGCTATGTAACAGAAATAAAATGTGGTACCAGTGGAAATACCAAACAACTTAAAATTAGCACATCTATTCCATAAACAAAGATATACAAATTGATCTAAATATTTATTCGATATTTAGATTTACTAAAATTTTTTAAGCTTCATCAACCCATGAATAACTGAGTTTCCACTGGAAGCAACTATCTACTACAGGATTAAATCTTTAAACATCATTTCCAATGTGCGTTACCCATTATAAGTATATCCATAAACTTCTATCTTATTAGTTATTACTTTACTTGAGCATCGCCATTACTCCTTAAAGAGTTCGCTTGCACGGTGTATGATTGTATCATAATGATTCATTAGGTCTTAAAGCAATTGTGGACTTCATAGACAAACAAGGCAAGAATTTGTCATCCTTGTAACTTCTTCAGCATAAACCTTCACAATGGAAGTAAAAAATGACAAAGATTTACAAGAAAGCACCAGATCAAGAATAATATGGAACATTGAACGGTTATGTTCAACACCTTGAGGTAGAATAATATCAGTGAAACAGTGAATGAGGTAAGAAGGGGTAGCTGAAAGGAAAACCATAGCTACAATTTCAAAACTGCAGGATATTCATCCTGAAAAATCATGCTAACAAAGTAACTGCTTTTCATACAATTCAAAATATTCTAAGATCTATAAGCAATCAAAAGAAAAACAAATTCAGATTCTAACAGTCTTTAACTTCATTGTTCTGAAAGCACAGACATAAATCGAGTTTCTCTATGGAGAATTTGTTGGATTGATTTTAAAATATTCCAAACCATACCACCACAAATAAGAGGGGTGAGAGAACAAAAGGCAGCTTGAACAGAATAAGCTCAGTTCCACTTTTATTCCAACTTAGATGGCATAGAAGGGAACTATAAATAATACACTAACAGATAAGGAATTGTGAGGCCAACAGATATAAATTGCTGGGACTAGAGGATTGACTTTTGACACATGGAACAGCAGCATATGAGAACTTTAAAAATCAACAAAAACACTCAACAAATAATTCTATAATCACAGATCACAACCAGCTCTAATACATTCATAATCACACAAACAGAGGAACAACGATCACACAAAAAAAAAGAGTACAGTCCACCTCAAGGATTTATATAAAGTACCTTATAACATAGGCAAATATTATCACAAATAACAGAGCAATGCAGAAATATTTAATCAATAAATGATAGCACACAGTCGCCCTAAAGCATCCACATCATTGTCCGAAAATAAAAAATTCCCAAAAGCTAAAATCATAGAGAACACTATGTACAGGTTAAAATCAGGTAATGATATGGTACAAGCAACATTATTGTTAGTTGGAAGAGCTGAGAAATTGAAAGCCAACCTGATTTCTCTCATGCTCTCAAAAAGCTCAAGTGAGTAAATATTATCATCATCAGCAAAATACACAATCCCATCAAGCCGATGCCTCTCAATATGCTCGAGTGCAGTATTCCGCTGGTGCACTCCCCTGTCCTTTACATCTGTAGAATTTTTCGCACACACCAAATGTCTATACATAATCCCCATATTTCTCAAAATCTCTGCTGTCTCCATGGATGCAGCATTCATCTCAACCACAATCCACAAAACTGGCGACCTCACTAGTCTCAAAACCTGTCCTAACCTATTCAAATAATATGCCTGCGTAGCCCTGTTATAAGTCGGTGTCACCACAATTAAATGTTTCCCAGGTACAATATCAAGAATCTTCTTAATTTCATTTCTCTCTTTCCTTTGAACAACCCCTAATTCAACAGTATCGACCAACATACCATTCTCCTTTGGTCTCTCAACAAAACCTAAATCACCCGCATTGTTCTCAACACCCACCACCTCCGTCTTCTCTTCAAACGAGAAATCACTATTTCTCAAATCCTGGTTCTTTAATTCACTAAAATCATTATTAAACGGTGCCATACCGAGTAAAAACCCTAAGAAAAAACACAGAAAGCAGCGGAGAAGCGATTTCTTCCAGGAAAACTGATTGCTTTTCCGAGTGTAATGCTTCTGGATGAAAATTCCAGTAATAAATCTACGAACAGGAGAGAATGTTGTTCTGCCCTGGGAAAAAAGCTTCTGCGATGGCGATTGCGCTGAAAATGGACTGTTAGATCCGTTCTGATACGATCGATCGTTGTACGGCGACAGCGTCCTCCGAATCGAAGCCATTTATTCAGTAGAAATCGCATCCAAAGAAGAATTTCAAATAAAAATCACAGAAACTGCGATGAGTGCAAAACTTATGGCGGATCAAATCCAGCTGATAATGAAAAGCACTTTCGCCTTGAAATAGAAACCCTAAGATGGAGCTAAAATGGAAAGACAATGGAGAAATTTCAAAAATTGAGAGAGAAATAGAGTTGAAACTTGAAAGGACATGAGAGAGAAATGATTATGATGTGGGAAAATATTCTCGGCGCGTGGAAATCAAACGCCGAGTGCTAGCTAAAGTGCGCTGTTAGGTGGGCCACTCACTGAATGCCACGTGACATGTCCGGCGAAATTACAAGCATGGAAATTATGGTGTCACCGGCAAGGGACACGCTTAGATTTTTATTTTTTATTTTTTTTAAAGTTCTATTTATTTCTTTATATTATAACATTTAATTTTTTTGGGTTTTTTTTTTTTAAATCAACTTTACACAATTTTACAAACTGAACACACACATTCAATTTTGGCCAAAAAAAGAAAAAGGAATTCAGCTTTGTGTTTTGTGACAATTATAATTACAGTATAAATTAGCAAAAGCATTCAAGTGAATTTTTTATTACAGTCCCAAAAAATGTTATTGTTTTAATTTTCAATATGGTCTCTACATATGATTATTCATTATTGTTTGAAATGTTGTAATGTTTTCATAGGATATTTAACCGTTGATTTTATTTTTTCGAGGGATTTGCAGTATTAATAGTTATTTCATTGACTGGTATAAGTAGTTACTTAATCAATAATTTTTCAGATTTAATATTAGGTTAATCTATAAGGTGATTTATTTATTTATTTATTTATTTTTGCATCATAGAAGATTGGTGCTTGATTTATGTTTGCAGATTTTCTACATATCTATTTGATACAGTTTTTTATTTATATATTAAAAAAAAAAAAGGGGAATAAATTGAGGCATGTGTTATAATGGTGATCTCTTGAACCAGTTGAAGAGATGATTAATGACTAAATAAAGGATTTAGAAATTAATCAACTTGTCTTATCACCCCTAAAAAGATTTTATCTAAGAATCGAAAATTAATTGCAGGCAATTATGGCAAGTATTTCTATAATTTCAAATGATTACAAGAAGTGGACAGCACAACATCACTTGTATAGAATTGTTAAGATTCATAAATTTCATAGTCTTTTAATAGAGGAAGTCCCAATCTATTGGAGTGGCCTATTTTTAATTAAATTAAGATTCCTTTAGAAAAATAAATAAATATAACAAAAAAGTTAAAGAATTAGATATCTAAATTAATTGTCAAATAATACAGGACGGATTTAGTCCCACCCACTAACATTGAATATTGAATGGGTCCATCTAAGTTGATTCAGACTGGAAACTACTGTTAATTATCTTTCTTAAATATTCATTTTATACTTAATTGTACATCCTAAAGAAAAAGAAATTAGGAGAGTAGTAATTAGGATTGATATGGATCAGTTAATTATACGAATCAAAACAAAACCGAATTTTTCGATTAAATTCTGGAGATTTTCAGTTCGATTTTGATTTTTAGACGATATTGATAAATAACTATATTAATTATTTTTTATTTAATTTTTTTCATTTTTCATTCTCAAGTCTCAACCCACTTCATTCATCAATTAGAAGGAATATGATTGTTTCAGGTGTTAATGAAACTGTAAAAGATAAGTAATATAAATTCTAAAAGATTGAAATATGCACTAAAACAAAATGAATAAATATCTATAAAACAAAAAGTGGTCAAAAATCCAATCAGAAAAAAGGTTAAAATCGAATTGAACTGAAACATTTGTTCGGTTTCGATCTTGGTTTCAATCGAAATAAGGATAGAAGTCATTTAAGATCTAGAAAATATAAAAATGGGCAGAGAAAGAGCAAGACAGTTTTATATATAATGTGAACAACAATTGACACCCAAAATTATCCATGTCCCTCAAGCAGAATCAAGGAATTAATCATAATTTCCATTCTGCTATCTCTAAATTTAGTTGAACAAATATCAAAATGCATGAAAAACTATATGTACAACAGTACAAGTCCTTAGATATATAATCAATGATCATCATGTGAAAATCTTTAAAATGGATATGATTAATAGGCTTCAAGCTTGATTTTGATATCAACTATTTCTTGCAAGAGTAGCATGCATATACATTATCCATATCTTCAACAGCTATTTTCATTTATAATTATATTTGTCATTAAAAAAAAAAAAAAAAGACATTGGGCCTTCAGAACTAAATAATATGATTCTTTAGTAAAAAATGTAGAAGCAATAGTTATATGTTACTCCATTCAAGAAATTATGAAAAATATAGATTTGCAATAGTCAAAGTAAGCCAAAGCCTGACAGGTCTTATGTATTTTTCCAATTATGAAGTATTAAATTTGTAAAGTGAATATATTGTTGAGCTTAATTGTGTGCAATTTAAAGATTGAATTTGATGTTAGTTTGCCTCACCTTTTTGATTCGTTTACATTTTGCAACATGTTTTATTTTTTTCCCCAAATTATGTTAGTTTTTCATATCATATTGTACATCATATAAGTAGAAAACACGAACAGTTTAGATCAAAAAGATGTATTGAAAGACTAAACAAATGTGATCTAATAACAAAGTGTTTAAATTAACTAAACAAATGTGATCTAATAACAAAGTGTTTAAATTATCACATTATATTTTCGACCTAAGCGGAGCTATGAACC
Source organism: Scutellaria barbata (assembly GCA_028654395.1). Taxonomy (NCBI): domain Eukaryota; kingdom Viridiplantae; phylum Streptophyta; class Magnoliopsida; order Lamiales; family Lamiaceae; genus Scutellaria; species Scutellaria barbata. Next base: position 14,769,856 of record CM053651.1, on the reverse strand, counting down.
ATAATGAAGCAAATAAAAAGTATGCATATAAACAACACAAACATTGCCTTTCGGATGATGTCGTCGTTGCATATATCGTCGTCGTCGATATGTTTTCTACCACCCTTTTTTCTCAATCTCTTCTCCATCTACATAATTTCAATTTATATAATTAAATCAAGTAAAAGTTTTGGAGTTGAATTAACACAAAAAAAAAATAAAAAAAAAATCAATTGTACCTTGTTTGTTCGTTGTCTCTTCCTCTCACCTGCCTCCTTACCCTTCATGCTATCCACATTTGGCTCGACGAATTGCAGCACCTCATCAAACTCAGAGTAAAGAGGTATAAAATCATTTTTTAGAACAAGTTGAGTAATTGTTTTATCTGTAACTAATCGATTATTATTATATGTTGATTGGATAGAGAGATCATCTTGTTTGTCTTTAAGATTCATTATCTCCGAGGTATCAGCAAACAGAGGAATACTATCCTTAACATTTCTTGTTCTGCCACTAAGTTTTGGTTTCACTTCAAACTTAACACTGCCCAAGTGAGTGGTAAGTTTTGGTTTCATTTCAAACTTAATACTGCCCAAGTGAGTAGTAAGTTTTGGTTTCACTTCAAGTTGCTGACGTGGTTGAGGAGGGTTCTTGGCAACAATTAGCCAATTTTTCAATTTGATATCAATGGAACTCTCTTGATTCAGTATTAAGGGAGGAAACTCATCATCATTCAACACAATGTTGCCACTCTCACTAACTTCTCCATCTGCTACTTCATCCTCGTCCTCGTCCTGTTTGATTTCATTACAATCAGGTTTGCTTTGATCAGGGTAAGAGTTCAACCACATCCCCTCCGATTTCTCCTTAAAACCAAAGATCAAAACGAAATTAAAATTGAGACCAACAAAGAAAAGTCCCCAATTTAGAATACTAGGGTTTATAACGAATTTATGAAATTGAAAAATGAAAAAACACCAATGTTAGTACTCTAGCATACAGCTATAAAGCTTCAAGATACATCATAAACATATTTAAGAGGAGAATTAAAATGTAGAATTACCGAAATTGATGAAAGATCGCCCATAACGATATATTATATATGAATAGTGCGCTACAGTAACTTAGTAAAAGGGATGAAAAAAACACGTTACAGTAACAACACATATATATATTATTTAGAATCCTAATCCAACACAATCACTGAATTATAAATTCAAATGGAATAGGAATCCTAAATCACATGAATTAGTAATGCTATCCGTATATTTGTGGATAAACTTAATTCATTTAAATTAATGAAAGGAGTCCTATTTTGGAAAGGAAAAGGATCCTGAGAAAATAAAAACAATAAGGCTAAAGTTTAGATAAAAATTTCATATCAAATTTTTTTGTACGATATGATACATTATTGAAATTTTGGTACGATATCAGTAGGATAATTTGAATATTTCGTATACCGAAATATCAAATATATTAATTTTCATTAATATAATTCACATAAAAAAATTTATGGACTATAAAATTGAATCGATGAGGTAAAGGTTATTTGAATTTTCTATCATGGTACATTGATGTAAAAAACTTGATTCTTGTCGATTTTAAGTAAAAAAATTGAATTAGGTTAAATATGTGCAGTGTCTACATGATTTATTTGAAAGGGAAGAAATGAATTAATATACTGATATTTGTTATTCATAATGGTATTTCTAGTTTGAAAAGACTATAAAAACGCAATAGATTCGGGCCAATCTTGGCCCGTAAGTCTGGTTTCCAATTCTGAACTCATTGGGTAACCTAATTAATTAGTGTTGTGATGAGTTTTCTAATGTTGATCCATTATATAAAATTATGTGATGAGTTTTCTAATGTTGATCATCTCGTAAAATTAGATTCAATCTGCAATTCAATTGATTTCTTTGGTCTAAGTTCATCTCATCTATTATAAATTCATCTTTCAATATAATAAATGTGAAATAAACAAAAAATACAAACATAACAGAAAAATACAACATGTACACAAATTTTTCCTAATAAAATACACAACAACTCATAAAATATGTGTATATTTATCCTTACACCACTCACTAGTATTCACTATTCACTACCACCGTAAAAAAAAAAAAAATGAAACATGGCATAATGTCACACACACCCACATTTCTTAGCTCAAGCACATAGTGCATGCAATCAATCCCATATGAATATATGTTTATTGATCTTTACCGTTCATTAGTAATGAGTTAGTATATATTAGTAGGATATATTTGTACAAAACTTCCACAAGTACAATAATTATATATGAGTAACTTAATACAATATATAGAATTTATCATACTTCAACCACTAAATAATTTAATTCACATTCGTAAAGGTTGTAGGGGTGGGCAATCGATCGATTCAACCGAAAACCAAATCGAATCGAATCGAATAAATCCGAAATCGAAATAACCTAATTTTGATAATTCGATATTTGGTTAAATTTTTAAGGCAATTTGATGTTTCGGTCTAAAACCAAACCGGATCGAATAAAATCGAACTAAAATAGCCTAATTTTGATAAATTAAACCAAATCGATATGTAGTTAAAAATTGAACCAAACTGAATCATCCAGTTCAATTCAGTTTGTCGGTTTCGATTTAATTATGCCGACTAAACATGAAAAAAAAAATTAGAGGAAGGATGAAGAAGAAAAAATTTGAATTGAAAATAGAAGAAAGTGTGAGGAAGAAAGTTAAAAGTAAAAACAAAAATTTAATATAAAACTAAAATCAATGATTGGTACCCATAAATATTACAAATAAATTGAGGAAAGATAATGCAATATGGAAGAGATAATTGAAAACGGAGACAACAGCTAGTGATGAGGGATAGGAGCAAAGAAATATATATATATATATATATATATATATATATATATATATATATATATATAAATGTGATTTTTCTTACAAAATTTGCATGCATTATCGAATATATTTGTTGAAATTATTATTTAAAATTATAATAACAATTTAGAAATTTTGTAATTAATAATTTTTTACTAGAATTATAATTAAATTTTATATTATAATCCTATTTAGTATTAATAATTCCAAACAAGAAAATTAAATAGTTAAATGAACAAGAATAAATAAATTAAAGAAACATTCACACCACCACGTAATATAAACTAGTATATATATATATATGAAAATATTAAAATGTTTATCATGCACAATTCTTAATATATTTATCAATTACATGTAATGATTTCATTTTCTAATTACATAAAAAGTGAAATTTATATGTATACTGAATATTTAATATATTAACGATGGACACATTAATATGTTCACGGTGAGTTGAATAGCACGACTATATATATATCGATTCTTTTTTAATATAAAATCTATAATAAATGAAATGTACAAAAGACAATAGCTGTTTATATGGATAACTAATGACTTCAAATTTATGGTATAAAAGCAACTTAGTTAATAATGTAGAACATTTCACTATATTTTCTACAATAGTCTTTGTTAAACTTCAAATATATGAATTATTTATATATTTGAAAATATTGTTTAATTTCAAATAATCTCTCAAATCTACTATCAATTTTGTCATAAGCCACTGCAGCCATTATAAGAGGGTGGATGGTTGGACACCCATAACTTCCACCCTTGGTTCACAGTAGTGGTAGCTTTGAATTCAAAAAATAATTGTTCATTTAGGATGTCCTCATTGAAGCACATCTAATGATAATGGTAGCATCACAGTTAAGTACTAGAAAATGAGGTTGATGTAGTACTAAATTATTACAAATTGTTGTACCTTTAATTAGAATTGAATAAAATCGAATAAGTGGTGGATCAAAAGTGGACGACTAGAAATCGAATCGGCCACAATTCTGAATAAGAAGTTGATCAAAAGAGTTCGACTCGATCAGACTCTTAGCCAGCTAAGGAGGCCGACCAGAAGTGGTCGAACCGACCACAAATAAATCTTCAGAGGACCAATTTGTTCCGATCAGAGATAATTGGCCTGACAAAAGATACAAAAATTTAGAAGGCTTGAAAATACTTAGCCGATCAGAGAATCGACGGTCCACGTAAGCCATCTAAGGAAGAGCTAAAGTTATGGGGAAGTTAGATGACTAGAGAGCACAAAATCAATCTCATCTTAGAAGAGCTCATTGGACCCTCGATTCAAGTTCGGCTAGGACATAAAACCTGACAGGTAATTGGGAAGAATCGACCAGGATCAACTTAACGCTAGTCCCAAAATGACAATTATCGACTCGACCAGAATTTGGCGAGAAAGATTAGGAAAACGGATAGACAGTGCTTCGAAAAGATCATTCTTACAACTATCCTACAAAAAAGGAAAGTAGTGGGGGCAAGCTAGCTCCTCACTTCCTTGAAGATAGGAGCCGGTTGAAGAAGTGATCATGGAGAAGTGGGGGTCATCTCCACTACTTGTATTTTTTAGACCATAAATAATAGAAAGTCAGATGTAAAAAAGGTGGAAAAATTATTATATTCAAGCACAAGAGAGCTCATTTCTGCTACATATATTAAATATGTTCTGGCTGGCAACATCTGACCGACCAGGATAAGCCGAACTAATTTGCCCGAGTAGGCTCTAAGCACAATATTTTCTTCACTCTTTAATCGATTTTCTTTATCCGATTCAACTCATTTGAATCGAATTATTTTAATTTGAATGTTTGGCTAAGAATTTGAACTAAAACAAATTCCGACATCGAACACAAATAAAAGTTTTTGTTGTAATGAAATATGACATAAATTTCTTGATTTTTTTTTTTAAATTAGGGCTTCTTCACATTTCCATATTTATATTTAATTTATAAATATTAATTTCAACTTTTCATTATTCACTCCATTACAATTTTATCTAGCCTAACAGCAAATAAACCAGATTTAATTTTTATTACTATTTTCAGATAATTAAGTAACAAATTAAATCACTGTAAAATGTAATAATTTTCGCAGATTTAACTTGCTTTTAAAAAAATATGTATGTAATATAATGATATATTAAGATGTAACTTAATTAGTATGTTTGATTTTTGCAAAGTTGTTTTATACTTTTTCTTATGTTTATAATCAATATATACTAGTTGTACCAAATTTCTCAAGGGTCATCTCCCTTATTATTTACAACAAATTGATTTTCAACATTTTTTAATCATTCTTAATATTTGATTTTTTTTTTAAATGTTTGAATCATCATATGCTGCCTGCTATCATTAAATTTTTTTTTTTTTTTTATTATTTACAACATATTGATGGTCAACATTTTCTAATCATTCTTAATTGTGTGAGATTTTTTTTTTAATGTGTGAATCATTATATGCTGCGGGCCTCCTATCATTAAATTTGGTTTTTTTTTAATAATATAGTATCCAACATTTAAATTTTTTTTGTTGATTTTTGTTTTACAATTAAATTATTGAATTTTTGATATTAATTTAAAATGTAAGGATGTGTTATCACATGTATAATCTACTTATTTCAATTTTCGGAAAAGTTTCAATTCTATATTTTAAATTTTTTGCAACTGAAATGTTACGTAAACTTGAATACCAATTTATTGAAATATGTAAATGTGCACAACTACAGGTATAAATAAATATAAATTCAATTTCATATTATTGTTAGTTGAGTCCTAAACAAATTTCTTTCATTTTTCAGTATCTATTATATAAGAAAATGATCAGATGTTCATCATTGTCAACTCTTAATATATCTATTGATAATATATAATGATCACATTCTCTTAAATCATGATATGTGAAATATATAGATAAATTATATATACAATACATCAATAGACACATTAATATAAAACTGTTTCCTACATTATTATTGATGTAAGAAACCGGTATTTGCTTAATTGAAAACAAAATTGAATGTTACAAAATTCCAAGTATTTGTTTATCCATTATAGAATATATTTTGGACAAGTCCAATATTATTTAAAGTGTCAGCAATTTATGCCATACTAATAATACATATACATAACATAAATTTACACACGCGTGTCGAGAAGCTTCACACAAACTCCCTTCGCCCCATTTTCTGCAGAACAATCCATTTCTTGAATCCTTAAATAGATCCCCGAATTCTCACCCATTCTTGTTAATGTCCCAATTCAGAGGAGAAGCTACCTAATGGCGGATGATCCGGGGTTTTTCAACCCGTGTTCTAGGAATAGCCACGATGGCTATAACCCCACCGATAAACGAAGAAAGAGCTGCAACAGCGAAGGCTGGCGAGTTGCCACCCCCGAAGAGTTCATCCCATGGACCACCTCCAATGGAAACGATGATCTGTTTTCAAAACCAGAGCCCATAAAGCTTCTAAACTTTCAAGAATTATGTCATAACAACATGATTTTGAGAGAACCTCTGCTTAGAACTATTCCAGTCTCCAGATATGAAGGTGCAGAAAGAAACTCAACATTGTATGTGTTAATTGATTAAGCAATTCCAGATATGAGGTGAAAGGTATAACAACGATATAACATTCATTTTAGGCAGATTAATATATGTTGGCTTAGAAACAGTTCTCTGTACTACACTACTACTGTTGAAGTCAACTTAAAACGAACCATGAAAATAGAAACGAATTGAATTTCTTAAAAGCAGGCTATACCTGAGGAACTACAATTGCCAGATTCAGGACTCCCATGGATAATCCTGCAATATTGAAATAAATTTTCAATGTGATATATCCTCAGATTACATACAAACTATGAAATAAAAACGGCACTGAAACCAACCTTGGCCCAAGCCTAAAGCTTCAATACGTGTAGACACCAATGCATAAGGAACACTGTATGTTATCTGCAGGTCAACAACACAGGTCAGGAAATCAAATCAGTAAATATTCAAGATTATTCTCGGACTTTAAGCAAGCATTGATAGCATTTTCTCCAATTAAAAAAGATTTCACCAATCCATCTACAGAGTGATCAAGAGACAATGATCGTAGGCAGATAAGAACTTGGAAGCAATACAACGAGATTAACTTTGTGGGAATTCTTAATCGGATAATGCAATTGTTGGAGCATGGAATGGCAAGATGAAAAGGTAAAGCTTAAAAAGGAAAAAAAAAAAAAGGCTCAGATTCTCACATCCTTTCTTTATCTGATTTATATCCATATAGATACTTTAACAGAAAAGGAATTATATTAGCAACTTGAGAAAGAATGAAGCAACTCACCGCTAATGGAATGCCAAGAAATGTGAATGCTAGTAGGGCAGCTACCACGATACCAGTTGGAGGAAGACGATTACCAATATCCATACTGCTCTTCACGGCAGCTATAATAAGCATTGCCACAAAGAGGAGAGACAAAAGAATGTTGGAAATTCCCCATGTAAAGCCAGCACCCCATTTCCGGCAGAGCTTTTCCATGAGCAAAGATGTAATCCCAAGGGCCAACGAATTCAGCACCAGCCCAAATGAACCCATTCTCACTCCCATGCTGTAATTCTTCCCATCATTCGGCTCACCACCATATATTTCACGACCCATCCAATCAGTATCAAAAAGAATAAACGGAAACCACCCAATCCAAGTCAAGGCAGTAACAAGAAGGACAATCCAAACAGCACCAGGGAGATATCTAAAAGTCCCAAAGAGCTCCCAAAAAAAAGCTTCATGCTCAGAAGAACCCTCAGGCATTTCTTCACCAGAACGAGGGGAACTATGGAGGGGGGTTCGTTCATGGGCTGCTGATGTTAAGGGTTGTTCATTGGCTGCTGACAGGCTTACACATGTAGTTATTATAATGAAGATAATATCAATAAGGAATGCTGCCTTTAGATTAGCACAGTTAACAGCGCAAGCAGAAGTGAGTGTAAATGGGAAAACCTTGAACCAGTTACTGTAGGACCCAGTAGCATATCCAAGGACATTGCCAACAGCCATGGACAGCGAGAAATATGCATTTGCTACTCGTGTCCTCCTATGATCCTTTTCTAGCATGACATAGTAACAAAACATGACCATTAATCACTGACAAGCTAGTTCTCAAAGTGCTTCTTTCATGGAATATGATGCTAATACAAAGAGCAAAATCTTTGATAAAGATGAGTGAATGTAAACTAGAAGAAGCAAACTATGCATATTTTTAACTTAAAATGTATGACCTTCGCCTTCTCTTTTAGTCCTTTAGTTATCAGTTCTCTGTTTTGATCTGTGGAGTTTGGATTTAGAAAATTAGAGATGATTTACAACAGTCTTTATGCTAGTAATTCATGCATAAAGATTGCTCCATGCTTATCTCTACAGAAACTGAAAATCTTGACTTCAAGCACCCCATCCATTTATTTACAATTTCCAAGAATGAAAGTTACTTAATACAAAGGCCCTTTTGAGCACTCAAGTAATCTTGTGAATCACCAATCTAGCCTACAAAGCAATCCTAAGTTTCAAGTACTAAATATCTTCCTTTTCACACAACCACTGATCCCTTTCCAAACGTTGATATTCATTCTCATCCCAGAAACAGAAAACGACACTAAATCTCTCGATGAACTGAACTCACCACCCTTAATTAAACCACTATCTTTTCATTACACTAATGATCTCCACAAAAAACCATGAACGCAGTAAATACTTAATGGAACACCGAAAACAAAGATATGAAATATCTACCAGTTAAATCAGCGAGGAGGGCACGGCAAGGGCCCTGAGTCACATTATTAGCAACGTCCAGAATCCAGAATCCGAACACAAACGCCACCACGGCCCAGATTTTTTTCTCGCCGCGATCCCCCAGCATCCATCCGATATCGGCGGAGTAGCCGATGATAATCACGGCGACGACTATGGAGACGGCGCCGGCCAGTATGAAGGGGCGGCGGCGGCCGAAGCGGTTGGTGCAGCGGTCGCTGAAGTGGCCGACGAGCGGCTGGACGAAGAGGCCCGAAATCGGCCCGCACAGCCAGATTAAGCTCGCAAACGCGTGCGGAATTCCGAGCTCTTGCACGTAGGGAGTCAATAGGGACAATTGCAGAGCCCAGCCGAACTGAATTCCGCAGGCAACCGATGAAACGCGAAGCAGTGTCCGCAGTCTCACTTTGGCGAGCCGGGCCGGCTGTTGGTGGCCTTGTGGTGGGCGGTTGGGCCTTGTCCCTCTCGCCACTTCCGGATTCGTCATTCTGGTGAATTGTGTTTTTCTTTCTGCAGAAATAGTAATCGATTCTGAGTTTCTCGGAGAAGTATGAAGCATATTCCGATGCGGTGGTGGTGGTGGAGGAACAGGGGAGGAGGGTGGTGGCACTGAGAAGAGTGTTAAAACTAATAGGACAAAATTGCCCTTATGCAGACTGGAATCAACACTTTTTTCTTTGTTGTTGGAACCCTTTTTGAATTTGTCCTTTTTTTTTAATAAATCGGTATTTTTTTATGAATTTGGAGGGTGAGTTTGAATGAGATAATAAAGATTAGAAAATTTATTTAATTCACGTTTTTAATATGGTTATTATAATTTGATTTTACTTGATAGAGTATATTTAAGTTATAAGGCTGGTTATATGTTATATTGGTAATTGGGTGATATGATACATTTAATTTTGCTTACATAAAGATGGTGTGGGTAAATTGATTGTGAATCTACATTTATTGTACCATTGGATATATCAATTATTTAGCTCTTAATTGTAATAAATAGTTGTGAGGTTATTCATGTATGTTTTCAGATGATAATTGGATTCTTTTAACTATAAAGAATTGTATTGATTGGATAATATACATATATTTTTTAAATTGATTAAATATAAAAAAAAAACTCATGTGAGATGATTTTATGAATAGTTACTTAAAATAGAATGTCATCACTTATTTATGGATAGTTTTTACCATGAGACAGAACTCCATCACCTACAAATATATATAAATTTTAGAGTTGGGTTGTGGATTGATTCATTTTATACAATATAATAAAAATTCATGAAACAATCTCACAACTAACTCACTTAAATATATTTGTTATGATTTTTGAGATTAGCTCACACGAATTTTAATTGACAATATCAAATTGAAAAAAAAAAAAAAGTGCTTTTAAACATTATTTTCTTAACATTTTGTTTTTATCTATCCAATTTTTATTTTAATCTTATAAATTTAAAAACATTCAATTTTAGTTCGACTACATGCAATAACAAGTTAAAATGGCATGACTTTGTAATTTGTAACTATAATGCAGAAGAAGGGTAAAATTGGGAATCTAGTGCGGGCCCAAGTTCGTGGGCTGCACTTGTTAACCGCGGCACGTTTGGCAAATCCTAATTGGACCAAACATAAAGATGGAGTTTACACATATTTTTATGTAATTTTAAAATATTAGTTTCCTCAAAAATAAAATTAGTTTTATTCCCCGTAAAATAAAACATAGGTGTTTAAGGAAATTAAACAAATATATTATAGATATATTATAGTACATGTCCCATGTAATAGACGGGTTTAGTATGAACCATAATAAAATTTGATTAATATATTATTTGATTACATATATTGCATTTGTAAAAGAATAAAAATATTTTCTATTTATTATTATATATGTTGTTATTTTTGTCATATTATTCAATTTTTCCATCAATATTTTAATTTTTTTCTAAAAAAATTTAAATATTAAATAGTAAAACTTATAAAAATTCTTAAATTTTAATTTCTATTATATTATAAATAACTCAAATCAATAGTTTTAATGCAAAAGACTATTTCAATTTCATTAATTAATAAGTTTAGAAATTTCATTAATCTTTTATATAAATACATTTTTATTTGAGGCATTTCTTTCTAATTTTTTTTAACTAAAATAAATTAAAATTATATTAAAAAAATTAAGCAATATGCATGATTAATTTTCCATGAAATTGATAATTTTTTTAATTAATAATAAATATGTTTGAAATATGTTTTTAATACATTCATTTTCTATTTATGTCCATATATTCCACCTAATAATTAAACTGACATGATTTTAAAATGGTAATAAATTATTGAGGTGAGATTAGAAAAATTGTGTTTGTCATAAAATTATTTAATATAATGTAATTAATATTAATATAATTATTAATGCTATATTTTAAGCTTTTGAGAAGATGACATGTAGTATTAGTGGTTGTTCTTTTATATATGTAATAAAGATATGTTACTTTACCAATATGGATATATTAATATGTGTCAACAATTTATATATTAGAGATTTAAATATATCTATTAATATTACATTCCATAATTTAATGAGATAAAATCATTACATATCATCGGTAAATATATTAAAAATTTAAAAACTTCGGTGTAACTAGTGCATGGATCCTAAATCCATGCAACAAACCCGACCTGATCCATGTGCCGTCCACACATTTGCACTCTTCCCCACCCGTTTGGGTGGGTGCGCTCAATTCACCCAAATTCGCTCTCAGATGCTATATGTTTATGTTATATTAAACATACATTTATGTTATGTTAGTCATACCTTTAGGGCCTTTATATTATGTTAAACATACATTTATATTATATTAGTCATACCTTTTAATTATGGTTGTTGTAACTTTAAGAATTAAATATATAAGGTTTTTTGTGCTGAAATTAAAGTTTTATTACTGAAATTAAAGTTTTTTTTTAAAACTAAAGTAATACATAAAGGTATGACTACAACAATATTAAAATCAGGATTAAAAAAAAAAATACACGGATTCGGGTCGGATTCAACCCTACCCAACTAACCTGCGTGTATGGATTTACACATAAATATTAAAAATTGCCTACAATAGACATTTTAACATCATTATAAATAAATATAGACATGTGAGTGTATGTTTCAATTGTTTAGATACTACTTGTTGACCAAAAGGTAATTAATCTCTTTCATTTAAAAAGAGGTAACTTATAAATTTATTAATTTGATGGTGATATTTTGATTTTTTTTATTTTACATGATTTAAACATTAGATATAGCATTAATAATGAGTTTTAGCTCATTAATTAGTATTTTGAATTTTTATCAAATGATTTCATTAATAGGTTTAAAAACTATATAATGTAGGGTTATAGAAAAAATCCCTATTAACTACAGGATCTTTTCATCCAAAGTGAGTCTTAGGAAGCTGTAATATAAGCTAATGACTGGTCCATATAAATGTAGTTGTTTTATTATTCTTATTCCCATCAAAGACACGTTCTTTGTCACATATGGCCATGTCAATGTTGCTCACGACAGTAACTCATTTTAGCTTAATTTATTCCTCATCTACAATCATTTCGATATATAATAAACATATAACCCTTGAAATATTATTCAAAATTTGGCCAATTAAACACGACCACGGTGTCTAAGGAAATGGAAAGTGGCAAGAGTACATAAAACAAGTGATGAAAGCTTTGGAGACATTAATTAATTGATTAATTTATAATTCCTTTTCAATCATGTTGAGTTTGAGTGCGCCATTTCTCCTTAATTATTTAACTTTACTGTAAATATCTGTAGTGAAAAAGACGGCAAAGCTAATATAATCATTGCAATTACGACACGGATTCGATTGCAAAACGACGGATTTCATTGCAAAAGTGTGTCGTGTGTGAATAATCAAAGCATGTGTACACGTGGCTTTTGTTTTATATTTTTACCTGTGGAATTTAAAGGGCAAAATGCCAATACTATCGTCCAAATATTACCCTTTTTTATTTATATTTATAAAGTTTAATTACTTTATCATTTGAGAATATTAATTACGTGTATCTTTTGTTACATACTGGTGTCTCATTTACATCAAATATGTTAATTAATAATATCATCAATAATGTGTAGTATTATTTTGAGATATCAAATAAAATATAAATTGTAACAAAAAAAGGTAGTGTAATTGTAGTCTAGCTCCTGAACATTCGTTCATAAACTTTTGCTACCAGATTGTCAATTAAAAAAAAAAAACCTACAATTAGGGTGGAAGTGTTTTGTAGGGAGATCCTAATTAAATTGAGATATATATTTTACACTTAATCAATAATCTAATATTAGCTATCTTGGTGTACTGTTTATGCCTACCCTCACCTACATAAAGCTCCACTGATTTATTGAAACAAAGCACTTTATTTATTATAATGAGTAGTGTTTGTGTGCACCAAGTGCATGGGTTATGATCCATATAATTGGGTATACGGGTCGGGTCGGGTCCGGTTTAACCCGAATTCACGCCTTTTTTTTTTATAATTTATGTCATAATCTTTATGTTGTAATAATGTAACATTTATATTGTAATAATGTAATATTTATGTACAGATTTCATAACATTTTCACTGCATGACTTATACTTTTTTCACTATAAAAAATCATGTAATAAAGCCCAAATTTTTATGTTGTAATAATATAACATTTATGTTGTAATAGTATAACCTTTATGTACAGATTTCATAACATTTTCAATAAATAACTTATAATTTTTTCACTATAAAAATTCAATATAGCCGAAACATTTATGTTGTAATGATATAACCTTTATATTGTAATACTATAATCTTTATGTACAAATTTCATAACATTTTCAGTGAATAACTTATACTTTTTTCACTATTCAGCATTATAAAAGGTTATGTGCATATAACTAAAATGTTATAAGGATAGAACTGAAAAGTTAAGTTTGCTAAACTAAAAGGTTATGTTAATATACAGCAGAACTAGAATTTGAGTTAGGGTTTGGACTATGGTTTGGGCGCGTGGGGCGTGTGAAAAATACTTTCGAGTCGGATTGACCCGAGTGCACCTGATGTATAGAAACAATTGTATATTATAATATATTTGGAAAAGGGATTGGCATTACTTAATCCAAATATTATTAAAGTAGTTTTAAAAAAAAGGTTGAATAATTACATCCACATACCACAGTCTTTTAAATTTGGTCAAATTATTGAACACACCTTGAGATATGTATAATTACATACGTTGAGCACATTATATATAAGGGAACCAATTGTTGTAATATTCACAAATCTTGGAATTCATTTGCTAATTTTACCAATTGTAATTTGTGGATGATAGATATAATTTATCAACAGTGTTATGTTAAGTTCAATTGTGTCGTAAATTTATTTTTAAAATTTTCTTAATACGAATCAAGAAATTTAGTATGGGTTGGATGTTACTACTATAATTTAGTATGAGTCTAAATATATATTATGAAGGTGTATATATACACTAAAAAGCACACTCATGGATGTTTACCTATATTGTTAATTGTCTAACAAATCAACCTTAGTGAAATATTGTTTAAGAAGAAGTGTTATATTCAGATCATTTGAAATAATTTTTTGTCAATCATGTTTACTCTTGTTGCACAAACTACTCATATCATTTTGTATCATCAATAACTTAGATCTTTTCATTTAAATTAGCTCATACTATTAAAAACATGAATGGTTTGGTCCTAATCCATGCCACCAAACCTCATAAGGATATACTGACAAATGACAAGTATATTTAGAAGTTGAATTCTGAATTGCAACTAATAGGAAAATATTGGCCAATTTTGGTGTTGCTATTGTGTTTAGGTCATTAAGGCCATGGCAGTAAAGGCACAATATGGGCTCATTTGAAGACTTATTGGGCTGTCAATGATCCATTAACAGTAGTCCAATTGACGGCCCAATTTCCAATTTGGCAGCTTGAAATCCGACAGTTTCTGTACATCTTTTCAGTTTCAACCGACTCGGGGCCCAATTTACTGTCAATGATCCATTAACAGTAGCCCAATTGACGGCCCAATTTCCAATTTGGCAGCTTGAAATCCGACAGCTTTTGTACAGTTACAACTGACTTGGGGCCCACATGCCGACAAACATGGTAGGGTATCTGTTCTTGAAGGATGGAATATTCCCATATATTTTCCAGGATAATAACTACACTTCAACGTACTCTCAGAAAAAAAAAAAAATCGTATGTTATATTAATTGAGACTTCACATTTTATTTTATTCTAATATATTTAGCACCGATTAATTTATTTACTTGAAACATAAAGTATTCCATCTAAAGTCAAACAATTTTGTCAATTACTACAAAATTATAAGGAACAATGTTAGACTAGTTGTAGAAGTGAGGCACTAAAATCAGTAATATATTCAAGAGAGGAGGGCTGAAAACAAAAATAGGGATCAATTGAATTATTTGAAAAATATATATATTTATAAAGGAAAAATAAGTTTTTTTTTTTTAATTCAAAACTAGTCGAAAGGTTGGTTATTATCAAATCGGGGTCAAAAAGATGAAAATTATCACTTACATATATCCAATAAAAGCAAGATTATGTTTGACAACTCAAAATTTTAACTTTATTATTATTATTATTAGGAATTGTGAAATGCCAGACAAAATCATAATTTTGTAAGTTTTTAATAGATAGTTTTACCTTTTAGATCTTGAATAGATAGTTTTTATATTTTAAAATCAAACTAATAATTTACTATTTTTCAGATTTTAAATTAATACAAGTCCTAAAAGAGAAGGACAAAGTCTTGGGTGAGACCGTCTCATGGATCCCGTGAGATGGGTCGGGTCGGGTCGAATATAAGAAATTATGTAATATTTTTCTATATACTAGGTAATACTTTATATTATAAGATGTGTTTTGAGTTGAATTGGACCATACGAAAAATATGTAATATTTTTATGTGTATCAGATAATACTTTTATGTATATTAGGTAATACTTTTGTTTTGAGTTGAGCCAGATTATAAGAAAATATGTAATACTTTTCTATATATCATGTAATACTTTTGTATTTTGCATATATATTAAATAATATAATACAAAATATTACCTGAAATATAGAAAAATATTACCTAACACATACAAAAATATTACTTAATTATTATGTTCGACCCGACCCGATCCGTCTCACGGAATGGGATCTGTGAGACGGTCTCACACAAGACCTACTCAAAGAAAAGATCAAAAGAATTTGTAAATTTATCAAAACCAATTTTTATTTTTTTTATAATACTAAAGACTTAATATCGATGAGTAATGGATTTATTGAGTAAATGAAGGAATATAACTACATAAGTAATACTTGATACCTATTAGTATGTTGATTAAAAATCTAAAATAAATTCTGACCAAATAATTTTTTATTATTAATTGTTTGAGTAATAATAAAGAAAGGGTATGGTTGGGGATATTAGTAACGAACACAAAACGAGAGGCGACAGATGGAAGGACGAGAGAGAGAGAGAGAGGCGAAGTAAGTCACGTCAGAAATTCTGAAAAAGCAATAAACAAACAGAGCGCAGCGCCAAATCTCAGAGCAGACATTTATGACTCTATTAACTACACAACGCATTTCTCCTTTTATTATTAATAGTAACTTCTGCTCTTCCAATTTCAATACCAATTTCTCTCCTCTCAATCCCACCACCATCACAAATCGCCACCTTCTCCGTCGTTCATTCTCCCCGTTAACCGTTCTCCCCTCCTCGTCTATCTCCGGTACCGACTCATCTCTTTTTCTCTCTCTGTTGCGATTGTATATAGGATCGAATGCTTGGATAGTGTGATGGCTTTATTTTTTATGTTTTGATTGTTAGTGTGATTTGGTTGTTTGTTTGTCTAAATGGCAGATTTGAGTTTTTGTATTCACAAAAGCTATTCGTGGATTTTTTTCATTTGATCGAGTATAGTTTCGATTTGTTTATGGATGTGTGTGTGTGTGTTTTTCCTCTTTTGCTTTCGGTAAATGTGTGTCGCATTTGTGATGAGATGAGAGCGGGAGGAAATATGGTAGTGATTTCTCATCTTTAAGTTGAGTTTGATGAAATTATACAAGTATAAGATTCGTTGTTATTTATTAATCTTGTGTAATAGTTTATCTCGAGTTTCGAGAAGTATCTCAAGACCATGCCTGTGAGTGGCTGCTAAATAGTGTAGGAATTTTACTACGAAGCAAGTTGTATGCAGTGGCGTGAGATCATGTGGAACCATGTTGGTGAAGAAGGGAATAAACCTGGAATATGCCATTCAGCATTTCATCGAGGGAACTTGAAAGAATAACTAGAGGATTATATCCTAGTAGAATTTTTCTATTCTGAATAAGTGAATACTTCTTATTTTGAGGGACATTACGTTTGTTCAGAATTCTCTGCTAGTATCCACTTCATCTAACAACGATTTTGATTGTGATGGGATGTAATTTGAAGTAAATGGAAATTCCTCATCTTTATTGGTTTTTGTAAGCTAACACCCAAGTATGTGGAATTTTACCATCTCTCTCGAGTATTGTTTATTAAGCCTAAATGAACTCTCTAAAGGTGGTTTTAGAATAGGACTTTAATGGCGTTGCTACTCTTGAATCTAGTCAGCTTAGCCTTACTGTTATCTCATATCTTTATTCTTTCAGTTTCACAAATTGTGGAAAACAGGGGCAAAATAAAATTCTAAGAATGCACACTTGTACTTCTTGCATGTAGGTTTTGAAGAGAAGCTCTGATTGTCTTATTTGATCTATATCATTTCTTTAATTGTTTCAGATATGAATGCTGCAAGAGGCCAAGGCGTGTACCCTTTGCACCGTTGCAAAACTATTCACTTGGTTGCTGTTTTCCTCCTATTGTAATTCTCATTAAAGATGGATTGTTCTGTGAAAGGCAATACAATATCTAATATGATTGCACTTCAAATTAATTTACATGTAGGTGAGACATGCTCAGGGATTCCACAATGTGGCTGGAGAGAAGGACCACAGTGCTTACTTGTCTCCAGTTCTTTTTGATGCAGCGCTTACCCCACTTGGCTGGGAACAGGTAATAGTTGATTACATATCCCGTTCTTGAGTTATGTTGAATTCGGATTTGGATCCAATTTGGAGAGGATATGTCTATAATAAGAAAATTTCTCTACGTAGCTTTATTAAGCATCCAAGAAGATGATTATGCTTATAACTGTAGTACTCTCGGTGATGTTTGTCAAGATGTTTTCTTTTCCTTTCCAAAAGAAAATGAAAAAGAGTTGACTTTTTCACACCATAACAGGTAGATAACCTGCGGAAGCATGTCCAGTCATCAGGTCTTTCAAGGAAGATTGAATTAGTTGTTGTTTCTCCTTTGTTAAGGTAAGTATGCTGTACTTCTGATTCATATTTATGCCCTCACTCACTATATTTTTTTCGGGAACTTTGTTCATAGTCAGTCCTAAAACAATATTTATTATTGAAAAAACTGTTGAGCAATTGCTTTCATATTCTGGACGGTGTTTTGTCTAATTTCTTATTAATCTTCTATGGTCTAATAAAAAAAAGAAGAAAAAAAAAGAAAGGACAAACTTGTATCTGTAAGGAATTGGTGTGTGTGTGAGAGAGAGAGAGACACACACACATTTATACCTGTTGGCAATTTTATTTAGAACATCAGAATTATCACTTACACAGCAAGTTGATTGCAGGACTATGCAAACAGCTGTTGGCGTTTTTGGTGGAGGAGGCTATGATGATGGCATTGATGTACCTCCTCTAATGGCAGAAGGCACTGGTAACAGTGGTCGTCAAGCGATTTCAAGTTTAAATTGCCCGCCATTTGTGGCTATGGAACTTTGTCGAGAACATTTGGTATGAAATGATTAAATACAGTAGTTGAAGATTCAAATTTTTAATGATACTATGGACTTCTTTCCTTAATTCTAACTATCTAGTGATGTTGGTCATTCTCTCCTAATATTCTCGAATCTTCCTTTTATTCTTTTCTTTTTCTTTTTGAGAGAAATTATCCTAGATTATTAGTATGTTCAGTATGCTCAGCTTTGTCTTCCTCTCCTATCTATAACCATAAGTTTTCTTATTGGCACATCACTGAAGATTTATGGCAAAGAAATTCTGTTTTTGTACTCCCAAGATACTTATTGGACTTTAGTGTCTGAATTCTTGAAAATCCTTGGTCAGGACCTAAGCATTGAGAGAAATCTAGGTATTTTCCGATTAATGAAGAATAGATATTAATCTCCATTTGTATGTCAAAATATGCAGGGTGTTCACTGGTGTGATAAGAGAAGGAGCATAACTGAGTACAAGCCACTCTTTCCTGCAATTGACTTTTCACTGGCAAGTAGATATTCTTTTGTTCTATTTCTTCTTCATGTAAATTGCCAAAAAATTTCATACTGATTCCCTTAATTAAGATGAACACAACCATGTCTGTAATATGTCTTTTCACTTTCTTTTAACCTCCTGTTTCTCTTCAGATAGAGAGTGATGATGACACTCTTTGGCAACTTGATGTAAGAGAGGAAAATGAAGAACTGGCTGAGAGGGGCCTGAAATTTTTGAGCTGGTATAAACTCTTTGTTTCTTAACCAAGTTGCCTTATTTATTTATTTATTGTAAATTGGATCAATCTATAATAAACTCCCAATTATCTATCATTATGTAGGTTGTGGACACGGGAAGAGTCTGAGATAGCTGTTGTTACTCACAGTGGATTCTTAATTCATACCCTTGCTTCATTTGGAGATGATTGCCACCCATCTGTGAAGACTGAAATAGGCAGACCGTAAGTTCTAATTATTTTGAAGCTTCTATTTTAGCACCAATCTGAATATTTCAAATTGATTGGAGTTCGTTTGTGTTCTTCCAACAATAATTGTGCAGTATTAGTGTGCCCTGTGATTACTGCAGTATCATAATATGAGAATTCGTGTTTTTATAAGGAATGGTTTAATTCTCCAAATGTTGGAAGGAGAATGATGCAGGTGAAATACACATTGATTCAAATAAATCTTACATACACATTGATTCAAATAAATATTACATCTGCATCTTTTTCCTGGTTTGATCTTCTCAAG
The DNA here is from genome assembly GCA_028654395.1 of Scutellaria barbata. Classification (NCBI taxonomy): domain Eukaryota; kingdom Viridiplantae; phylum Streptophyta; class Magnoliopsida; order Lamiales; family Lamiaceae; genus Scutellaria; species Scutellaria barbata. The sequence goes on along the minus strand of CM053651.1, from coordinate 14,750,036 downwards.
TGTTAATTCTCATGTGCACCATACTTCTCTTACACTGAGGTCATGCACTTTAATTTTTTTTGAGGAATATGGATTTGTCCATGAAGAGAAATGAACTTACATTTGCAAGTTACACGTGCAGATTCAACAACTGTGAACTTCGATCAATTGTCCTTGTTGATAGAAGGTACACATAATTTTAAATCTGGACGAGTTCTACTACATTGTATTGCATTCTCACCTCTACTTTCTGATTTGCAGTAGGATTGCTTCGAGTTCTTCGAAAACTGATTTTGCAGGAAAAATCCCTCATGGGCCTGATGCCCCTAGCGACAATGGTGAGGTGAAACAGTGAAGGTTTCTCTTTATGATTATTTTAGATTCAAGGGTAATTTGATTCTGATTTCTTCTGAACATTGTTAGTGATTCAGTGAGGCTGATTCACCCCTTAATTCACTTCCATCATGGAAGTATACAAGAATACGAGTAGTTTAAGACATTTACTTCTACCCTGGTGTATTTTTAGATAACACTTGAGCAAAATTTCATTTAGATAACAGGGTAAGAGCAATTTGGATGCATATTATATTTCTTATTCGTGCATGTTTACAAATTGCCAATTTGTGTTCAATGCAACAAGTACATTTTGGCTGGATTGAGATGGTTTTTAGAGTTGCTATTTTTACATATATTGCCACACATAGGTGCTTGTTTTAGTTAACTTTTGTAGAATTCACCACAAGTTTTTTCAGGTGGAATGTCTATGGAGAATGGGGAAGGGCTACATCAGTGAGGGAGATGATCTGCACTTCATCTAATTCAGAAGAATCAGTAAAATGAGATAAAAATGAAAGAGGAAGGTTGGATTTCAACCATATGCAAACACAAAGAACACAAAATTAAATGAAGGGCACCGAAAAACATACTCTACAATTCTCCAACAGTCGATATCAAAATTCCATTGATTTTTAGAGTAAAAGAAAAAAATACAAACTTTTACATGGTGCTACAGTTTGCAGAGTTAACATTTTGCTGCACACCAAGTCATTCAATAAACATGAAAAACATTCTCTCTGTATTTCCTCAAAACTGTCTAGGCCAAGTTCAGCCATAGAGTAGTAGTTATTATCTAATAAATGAACTACACATTCCCCATAAAATACAATACTAGTCCAAGTATGAGAGAAGGGATAAGAACCAAAATGGCTAGCATTGAATTAAAATCAGTTGAGTTGGCAGTTTTTCCAGTTCCAATATTTCTGTTCTTGACTGAACTATCCAGATTATCTGCTGATGAGTAGTGGGTTGCAACGGTCCAAAAAGTTTTGGCAGTTGAAGCTATTATAGTGGGGGCTTCAGATTCAGGCTCCAAAATTTCAGAAGTATCAGTTGGAAATTCTACTGACATCAGCTCAACGCAATGATCTTTCAGAACCTGGAAAATAGAAAAATTAGTGTTAAAGCTAACTACAACATAATTCTATCAGAAAATGATGTTGATAATCAAATGATGGAAGGACACACTAGTAAACTTCCATAAAATTTATTGTTTGTAAGTTACACTTGGCACAACTTCAGTTCAGATTATGAATTCCATTTTTCCCCCTTTGACATTTTTATCAAAATTCCACTGTGGGATGTGCTAATCTAATGCTCTCTTTAACAGTTAAAAAGAAGTTTCTACAGGTAAAAACAATAATCAATTCAAAGAGTAATGTATATTATGTGGAGATTACTTGAAAGCAGAAATTAGTGTGGACAAAGATATTCCACTATTCTTAACAAGGAGGAGGATTACAAGTATGGACAGGAGTCCTTCCCCTTTTCCTTCTCTTACCCCTCATGACCCAAGATGCAATAACAATGTAGATTAAGAAATGGTAGAGCTGAGTGGTTATACAAAATGATAACAATGAAAAAGGAGGTATCACAATAATTAAGGGTCCATTTCAATTTGGTTAGGTGGATTTGAGGAAGGATTTGAAATCCACATTAAGAAATCAATCGGCGGTGTTTGGATAGACATGGATTTGAATTCAAATCCATGACTTTCATTTTAATCTAATTTTTGAGTAAAATAGGTGGAGTTAAAATCTACTCTAATTTGAGTGTCGAAATCCATTCATTTGAAATCCTTCTATCCAAACACAACCTAAAAGAATTGGCAAGCATGTGCTTGTCTTTTATATATTTATGTAGCATACTTTAAACATCCAAGCATGTCTGAAGGAATCCATAATTTATGATACATTATAAGCATGGTCACTGCATCAAGCAATAAAAACTTTATGTTGTTTGTGCATAATAGATAAGGTAGAGCAGCAAACCTCCAATGACTCGGTTGACTGAATATAATCACAGATATATGTACCCTCCAGCCATGGAACAAGCACTCTTCTCGGAAATGAAAGGTTGCACTGTTTTCTGTTGGACAGATAATTCAAAAGTTCCAATCAGTTAAAAAAAACCCAAAACTTGGCTTCCAGTACCAGATATAAGGCAAATATTATCACACAAATTTAGCAATGCTGAGACTCAGTACTACACCCTGAATTTTCAGGAAGCTTGTTGCAAAAAGGCAAAAATTCTTCTGAGCTGAAAACAAATCTAGAATATAGTCACACACCAAACTTACTCAGGTGCAGAATTGTAAATAAAGCATTTTCACATAGTAATTGTTCATGAATCATATTCTTGCATTGATAAGATTTGCAACAACCTTTCTTCTCAACATTAATCCGTACATGGCATAATGCACAGCTCAGCACGTTAATTGTGGAAAAGAGTGGAACTCCTTGTTTGATAATTATGATAGCAACAAATGATAGATAACCTCTTCTAGTGAGTCTAAAATTATATTACCTTAGCGCTTGAAGGTCAAAATGTGGAACAGGTTTGTCAGATGATACAGATTTGCTTCTTTCCTGACCATCATCAGTGATGGATCCTAAGTTGCTGTCCGCTTCATCACAGATAATCTCAAGTCTACTATGCAAACTCCTTATGATGTCTTCCTAATCACAAGAAGATTCAAGATCATTATCATGAAGGGACATAAAAAGCATAGGCGATCAGATTATTTACTTCATATTGAATCCATTTCAACTTTGAGCTTATAAAACTCGATGGAGTTCTATATTTTTACAGAACAAATTACCATAAGTTTCAGTTTATTAGTCAAAATACATTTTTAAATCTTTGCTATCATCATGTAAAAAGAATATATCATCTGTGCAACAAAAAAAAAAAAACAAAACTGGAGGAAACTTAAGATGTCAGATAAACATAGTGAAGGCCTAGCGATTTTTTTTCCCCAGAAAATGACATAAATTTTGCATTATTAAAGTTGGTAGAGTGAACATAGGTAATAAAAAGGACAAAATGTGTAAGGCTTTCTGACGGTCTGGCCAGATATAAATCTTTCCTTGAAGTACAAGAAAAGGAGTCACCTTTATATCAACCAAAGCTTGCACAACAGGTTCCTTGGAATTCAGGTATGCAAGAGAACATACAGAGCCTCTAAAGAGAATAACACCAAGAACCTCCTTTTGGCTACAAGCTTCACAGAAAAAGAAATTTGATAAATAAGCAAAGAATTAACACAGACTATAGCAAAACTCAACATAAAGGTAGGACTAAATCACACCTTCTAAATATTTATCTTGCAAAAAAGGTAGAAGAAATTCAACTTCATGAAAATCGTCTGATATACTTGAATCATCCTCGGCCACCTAAGTAATGACAAAAGCAAAAACGAAGGCATTTTTCACATATCTGTTTACCATGTGGAGTCTTATCTCCAAGCAACGATATCAGGACCAGACTCATTTTTACTGGCAAACAGAATATTTTTGTGAACCAATAGACACAAGAAACCTATATGTATAACAGTCCCATTGGACCTTCGGGAAGTGGAGGTCAGGGGATTTTTTGAGCAGAGGCAATTTAACAGAATTTGCTTCTGAGCAGTTTTTGAAACATTACTAACCAATTTCATCATTTTAACAACTATATTTTCACCTCTTGAATGCTGTTATACTTTAATAATTGTATCCAAGGCGAAGTGTACAAAAATTGTATGATTTCTGAAATTGTATTGTTCTGGTTTGGGATGATATCAAAACTACACAATATTTCTAAAACATAATAGTTCCACATCCTATTGTGTAACTGAATAGATTGAATGACAATAATAACCATTTTCATGGATCTCTTGTTGTAGTTATACTTGTAACCTCAGAAAGTAAGCAGCAGCAGCTAGTTTTGTGAATTTTAGAAAGACTTGACATAAACATGGTATATGTTGAACATAAATTTTTCCCAATTGATACATTGTTACATGCCAGGTACTCCATCATCAACAACAACAAACTACGTCTTTATCCCACTAGGGGTCAGCTATGTGAATCAGATTCATATCTTGCCATATTCCTCAGTCTTGACATATGCTCTCATTTATATTTAAGTATAATATGTCATTTTTTAAAGTTTCTTTCCAATTATTTTTAAGTATTCCCCTTCCCCTTTCTAACATAGTTAAAAGATTCTCTAGTTTCTATACATTTTATGGGCAACCAAAAGGTCTCCTCCTATGCACATATTTAACAATCTTAAGCAAGTTTTTCTGGATATCAACCCACAACTAAAAAACATATAGTTTTATACGTTCTGTACTTTCTATACTCTTTTCGTGTGCTCTGTACTCTTAACCCACCAAAAAAAACATGAAATCATGTATCACCTGAAGGTTATCCTACCATACTTAGTAAGAGTCTCAACCGCCTACACATGGTCTAACAAATGGGTTTGAAACTATTAAGCTCATAATCTAGAAACTTTAGATCAAAACTGAGACATAATAGCATTGAACCATTACAGTACGTAAATTACAAGTTTGAGAGGCCTTACCAATTTTCCATTGATCAAAGCTTTTGCACCTGTAAGTTCTTTGGCAAGAACTATAATTTCATCACGAATAACACCAGAAAATCTTTTGATATCTAATCCATCCTCATGGGGTATAGGAAACCTAAAATGAGAGAGCTCATAACAATTAAAAACAACCATATAAAAGCACATATAGAATTCTGTATGAATGTTTAATTCAAGGATATGAATGTTGTCAGTTAATACACCAGCCAATAGGATGAAACTTATTTCAAAGAATAGATATAACAATTAATTTTCTCACTCACAAAAATTTAGGATCGGATAATTTTTTCAACATTTTTACAAGATGTTTCAGTGAATAGATCACAAGGTAAGGCAGCGGAACCTTTATATGAACATGCACATAGGTTGAATCTACCATATTTTAGAAGGAAAAAAACTGAGTAATGTAAGCAATTTTGCAAATAAATGTACATGATTTTGTAAGATAATACTGTAACCTTCTGCAACTCAAAATTCAGATTACAGTAGCAGTCACCATATAGCTACCTTCTCTTTTTTCACCATGAGGTTGTGCTTTTAAAGTTTTCAGAGTATAATTCCCCAAAAATATGTTTATCTGATGCCAAATTTTCAGGCCCCGAATTTTATGAGTGTAAATTTACAACAGGATTATAAGCTACATAACTCTAAAAGTCGACCTTTTCAAACTAGACTGAAGGTTTTTCATGGTATGGTAATAGCCAATACATTAGGAGCACATATGGATGGGGTTCAAGTATTGACATGGAATGTCAGTAGTCCTGTTATTATAAGCATTGCAAGGAAAAACAGCCTAAATGATGTTCAGGGCTGAAATTAAAAGTGAGAAACTGAGGCAACTTCCTTCTGTCAACAAAAATCACACAATTAGCCAGAGTAAAATACAGTAAGTTCGGATGATCATCATTAGGCATTATAGGAGGAGTTTGATACTGTAAAAAAAAAAAAAAAAAAAGAAAAAAGAAAACTATAAAAGATCACTTGTTCAGAAGCCTGATACACAGGTTTAAAAAAGATAAAGCAACAAGTGATCACCTAACTTCAAAATTGTAAGTGCATCTGAATGTTTGAATGGAACTCAAAACTTTTCCCATTTTGAAATCACAGGGGTGTAGACTACTTGAAGAAATATTTGCTGCTAGAGAGAAATTTCGGCATGTCCACCTGAAGTACAAGTTTAGTTAGTTATTATGTGTTGAGAACCTCGAAATTTAATGAGAGGAAATGTGCTCTCGGGATACCTCAGAGGACTGTAACTAATATGAACTAGCAGTCTCTCATTCCAATCATCCATCATTGTGGAGGATGCTTTTGCAACTCCCATGACAGTCTGTAAGAAACATTAATGAATAGTAGATATCCACAATTTCGTATATCTAGAACAATGCAACAATGACACAGGTAGTCAAATGCCGTTTCAATTCCCAAAAGTGTCCAGGTTAGCATTAATGCCTCCCTTTCCCGCTTCCCCTGTCCTGTGATATGAAATGTTCTCTAAGGCCAGTATATATCATGAAGAATGCCACCACCCCCCCAACTCACACTCTTAAAATAAAAGGAAAGAGTGCATATCATCATCAATCAAATGTGAATGTCCTAAGCCAAAAATGGACAAGTGATGAACTTTGTTCATTGCGCCACATCTAATACCACCATTACAACACACAGACACACAAAGAAAAAAGAAAAGAGGAATAGGTAATAGAATCAGAGAGTCCCTACTATTCTCAGAGGGTGCAAAGAAAATGTAAATAAGAAGATTAAAAAACCTGGCATAGCATTATTGTTGAATTCTTGAACAAGCTTTCATTGACCCATATGTAGACGCCTACCACCTTTATGCCACCTAATAGCATTCTTGAGACCTAAAAGAAAAGGTTTTCGTAAGGAAGCAGATGGAAATCAATGTAAATCTTGTTAATTTGTTAAAGTATGATGAATCAATAGCATAAATGCAGCAAGAGTGCACCATGCGACGGTTAATACCAACATTTCTAACTTAGTTTTAGAAGTTACTAAACTACATGTACATTAGCACGTTTCTGCCAAAGTTGAACTTGTGAGAAAAAAGTTTCTTCATGGAAACTGCAAACTATTACAGTTGGGAATTTTTTTTTCTGTCTTCTTCAAGTATTTTACTGATAGCAAAGGTCATGCATTTCCAATAAAAGAGGACAGGAAAAACAAAACAAATTCAAGAGCTTCAACTTTCTTCTTTGGAGGAATGTGAACAAGCCAAACAAGAAAAACCAGATTATCCTCTCAAACCATAGTAAAACTGTTATTAATCATTTCCAGAAGATCATATCTCCATGTTGGCATAAATCTTAAAGGTGCAACAAAGTGCAAACCTCAGTGTCTCACAGCCTTTGGAGGCACACCACTTCTATAAGGTGAGTGCCTAGGCTCTAAGGTGAGCGCCTTAAAACAGGTGCAAGCTACAAAAAGAGGACGCCTGAGATAAATTCGGCCTAGGCTTTGGTTTCTATACCTACAATTTAAATTAGGCCTTCCACACTAGATCAATTAAGGAAAAGAATCAAGATAAGGCGCTACTTTTCTGCACTTTGCATCTCTTCTTAGGTACACACTAGAGCCTTGGTGTTTGCATTGAAATGGCACATCCAAGATCATGAGGCAAGGCTTGTGTCCTGTGCACCTCATATCTCAGTTATGCTTTAACAACTATGCCACTATCTATTCTTATTACCAAAAAAAACAAAAAACCAAAATTGAGTTTTAGCTTTATATATCCACATATTTGTATCCAGATTCCGACCATATAAATGAATAGTTAGCCAATTAATGTTCAAGATTGCATTCAAAATTCTAGAGCATGAAGTAATAATTTTCTTATCTACATATCAATAGGGCAAGGAGATAACAGATTAAAATATATATATATATAACAGAATATAGCTGAAGACCCCTAATTTCCAGTCTTTCCAAACAGTTTCAGTTAAACCATCACTCAGTTCAGTACTACCAGCAAACCAAAGTTGACTAGTTGTATACTGTTGGGACATTCAATAACTATTACACACAATCAAATGCTAAACTTTCAAACTCACTAAAAATAGTTTTCACCGCGTTGATATTTTTAAAAACATATACAAGATTGAGCTATATGGATTCAAATCACAAATTCGGACCTGGCGAGCGTGCTCGGAGACCCACTCCTGGTCAATGAAGAGAACAGAAGACTCAGACTGAGATTTAGCTTTGGAAGAACTCTTCTTCTTATTCTTGTTGCTTTCTCCGCCACCGTCCATTATCGAACACGGCGGCTCTCCGACGTCATTTGGAGGCGTCGGCACCAAATCATACACGAATCCTCTGTCTAACTTCGAACTCAGCTTCCCAATTACAAGCCCAACCTGCCAGATTAATTGGAAACACAACCATTTTTTCCTAAATTAACATCGAAAATGAACTTCAATTCACGCAAAAAATGTATATCGCGTAAATGGAATCAATTCATAAGGTGGTGGACCTGAGAGGAGAGAGCGGAGCGAGTGAGGCGATCTTCGACCAATTTGAGCTGAGTTTCATCTCCAATCACAGCTTTAACCATGATTTCTGAATTGAAGCCTATGCGTGATTTGGGGGCTATCTATATAATGGGAGCGAATTGAATTGAAGGGGTGAGTTGATAGTTTGGTCAGAACAGAGTTGAAACGCTTCCTCTTTTTCCTTGAAATAAAATTAGGCCGGGACTAACAGCACCCCAGATTTTTGTAAGCACAACCTCAATTAAAAATATTTTAATTAAAAATTTTAAAAACTTGAAAATATCAATTTTATCCTAAAAAAAAAAATTCATCTTTCTCTTCTTTCTTCATTTCTCTACTTTTCATTTTTCTTGCTTCTTTAATATTTAATATTTTAATTTTTTGAGGACTGTAATACCAGCATAATAACTAACATTCAACGGATTTATTAAATATATCAAATCGTGTGAAAAAACGCAAAAAAATCAACTAAATTCAAGCAGTTTTGTTCAACTTTGGTTGGCTGAATACTCAAAAGTGTTTGACCACCTTAACTGAACATATAGAAGCATGCTCGGCCATTATAACCAAACACGTAGAAGTACATTCGGCCATAATGACCGAACGAAACTAATATAGTTTGAATAAAAGGTAAATTTGGTATTATTTACTTTTAAAAAAAATTAATTGAAAAATGTATGAATTTGGGTGTGCTTAAAAAAGGTGAGGTGTCTTCAGTCCCACCCAAAAACTTGTTATTTCCATATATGCTAATTCTATTCTGATACTCCCAGCCAATATAAATATCGTTTTAATAAAAAAAATTATCCTAATATAAGTATAGTTTTAGGATTTTAAAACACATATATCAATAATTTATCAAAATACCATCATTTACTCCTATCAAATTAAAGAGGGTTGTTAAGAGAAAAAAAACAAAAAACATCACATAATAATTATATTTAAATAGATGTAGATCAGTCTTTATATTATCTTTCTTAATATATGTGAAAACACCTAAAATAAAATTTATTTTGGAATGTTGGGAGTATGAAGTGAAAAAAGAAAGTAATATTTAGTTTGCTTCATTAGATTTTCTCTTATTTATCAATTTTTAGTCTTTTATATTTGTAAATTATCACCTTTTTAGATCTATAATCTTATACTTTTTTAAAAATTAAAATTTAATTTAACATTAAAAAAAGTTTCTTTTTTTAATTGGCAAAACACTAATAAAATATTAATTGTAAATTATATTTTTAATCTAACATACTTAAATTAATATTAATAACTAAAATAAATAAATTAATAATATTGAATATTTCTAATTCTAAAAAATTAATTTTATAATATGATATAAGTAATGTGTTTCTTTATTCCTAATTTCATAGTATGCTATCATGTTTCAACATCGATTAAGAATTGTTGTTAAATAAATAAATAAATAAATATATATATATATATATATATATATATATAATTTAAACAACTAGCATATTTGGTTCGTGTGTTAGGTTAGTTAAGTTAGTTGGATTGTAGTGGGTTTGCACTAATTGGATAAAATTGGGTTAATGTTTTGATATGTTTGATAATGTTTAATGATAAGTTTAATTTAATTTTGTATTTGGTTTAAATGTTGTGTTACCTATTGAGTTAGATTTATGTATTAAATTCATTAAATCCAAATAAACCAGCCATTTTTGATGGATTTACTTAACCCAAATAAACCCAACACAAAACCATAAATGTCATTTTTGACCTAAACCGGAAAAAAATACGAGTTTTTCAACTTTTAAAACAAATACGGGTTTATCCAGGTTAATTAACCCTAACCAACCCAAACCCCTAAACCAAACATGTACCTAGTTGTTTTGAATACTTAATATTGAATATTTAACTCTATCATATTAATTAACTTTTTTGTGAAATCATATATAAATACTTCATGTTGGATATGATTTTAATTTTTACATTGGTAACAAACTGAAAATAAGAAGAACTTCAAATAGAAATTAAAGATGTTAGAAAATGTTCATAAGAACCATGATATGATTGAGGATTTATCTGTTTTAATTTATTCCTCAAAAATTGGAAACATGTGGAACATATCAATAATTATCTATATATTGATTCTTATGAACCAAATCAATATATTCAATTATGGAGATAATTTTAACAAACAAAACACTATTTCTCCTATCTAGACTCCATAACAACAATAAAGAGTGAATAAACAATCAATGAGACCATACTGATAATATAACTACCATTCTTGTATCCATTTATCAATGATCATACCATTCTCCCAAAGTAATAAACATTCATATAAGTAGTAAAATCCCTAAACTAAGATCTCTTCATAGAATTTGTAACAGCAGTTAGATGAATGAATTCAATAACAACATTGACTATGGGAAAAATCTGATCAAATTGCACATCACCAGGTCAAGAAAATCATCAAACAAGACTCCCAAAATCCTTACAAGCACATTGTCCGCTAGAAAATTTGTGCAGCCTCTTACTATCTCGAATGATAATAGTTCTTGATGTCAACATTGAGACGACTTTCATCAAACTATGACAATCCCAACACATACCAATACTCTTGATAACCCTAATTTGAGCCTCACTTGATGTGTTGAGTAATCCAAAGGCAACTGCCACCTTTTCACTGTGTATAGCTTCCTCCTTTTCCTCATCAACCATCTCTATATTCGTCTCTGCATTGTATCCAAGAGCCTTTGCTCTTTCAAGCAAATCCTCCAAAAGCTTAACAGCCTCGTCTGAGTGGTGTTTCTTGTTGCCACGCTTGAATGTATGAACCTTGTCTCGGATGCTAATCCGACTCCAATCCTTTATCTTATCCACCTTCTCATCTCTCATCATTTTTCTCACTCTAGAAACATCGTTCCATCTCTGTGCAGATATGTACATATTTAGCAGTAAGAAATAGGTTTCTGGATCTTTTGGCTTAAGTTCAAGCAGTTGTTCAGCAGCTTGAAAGGCTAAGTCTAATCTACTTTGACTTCTACACCCAGAGATCAGCATTGACCATATGAATTCATTTGGCTCCAAATGTGTCTTCTTGATAAAGACGAAAGCTTCATCTATTTGACCTAACCTCACAAACATATCTATCAGGCAAGCATAATGGTCCATCACAGGATTGATTTTGTACTCGTTTTTCATCATATCGCAGTAAGCTAATGCCTGTTCAACCATCCCAGCTTGACTACAAGCTGAGAGCACACCAGTAAAGGTAATCTTGTTTGGTCTAAGCCCTACAAATCTCATATCCTCGAAAAGCTGTAATGCCTGTTCTGAATATCCATGTTGTGCAAATGCGGTTATCATGGACGTCCAGGAAATTAATGTTCTTGTAGACATCTCCACAAAAGCTTTTATTGCTCTGTCAATACATCCACATTTGTTATACATGTTAACTAAGGAAGTTCCCACAACCACGTCGGATAAAAACCCAGATTTTATTGTTTGAGCATGAACCTGTTCCCCCTGCTCCAAAGCCACTAAACTACTGCATATAGTTAATACACTTGAGAAGGTGTACAAATCGGGTTTTAAGCCCAATCTGTTCATTCTCTGGAAAATTTTAAGGGCCTCAACTCCGTAGTTGTAGGCCAAAAGGCCATCCTCTGCTTGATTCGTAATTTCTGCATGGCCTGCAACCATAGCATTCCAAGTAACTAAGGTGATTGTCTCCATACCATCAAACAACTTTTTTGCCTGATTGATGCACCCTCTTTTCAAGTACAAATACATGATTGAATTTCTTACGGGTAAATCTGACTCATACCCGAGTTTTATACTTATTGAGTGAACCTGAGTTCCCACATTCAGGGCTTGCATTGTGCAACACAAGCTCAATACACTAGTCAAAGTGATCTCATTTGGCTCAATACCATCAGAAAGCATTTGAACAAACATATCCAATCCCATAGCGGAATTTTCATTATCCCCACAGGCAGAAATAATAGCACTCCATGAAATCACATTCTTTTCCTTGATCCTCTGAAATGCCTTAATCGCCATATCCAGATTACGACATTTGGAATATAAGCTACAAAGTGCATTCCCAATGCTTGCATCATCCTCAAGATCATACTTTATGATGTATCCATGAATCTGCTTTGCAAGTTCAAAATCACACAACGAAGAGCAAGCATTCAAGGCAATTCCTAAGGTAAAATTAGTAGGATACCCACCAATTTCCAACATTTCCTTGAAGATACCAATAGCAGACTGAGGCTGCGAGTTATGAACATGGCCTGTCATCAACGAAGTCCATGTGACAACATTTCTTTTCGACAAATTATCGAACACCTTTCGAGCACTTCCCATCACCCCACATTTCCCATACACATTAACAAGAAATGTCATGAGGAACAACTCTTCACAAAACCCACTCTTTATGATGTGAGCATGTATCGATTCAGCCCCCAAAACCGAATTCCTCTCCAAACATTCTTGCAAAAGTGGAACGTAAAAAGATGATTCAAGCTTTCTCTTACCTTCTCTAACCAACAAAACCGCTTCTTTGAATTCCAAACTGACCGAGTCCAACTCTTTCGTGCTGTAATTTTTCTACACCCCAGAAAAGTCAAGAGTTTAAGTATTACACAAAACATACGCATCATTATATCGAATTTGAGCTGGATAAAAGTAATTAAATGTTACTACCTTTTCAAACGGAAGTGAAGGAGAGGAGAGTTTCTTGAAATGTGGGTCGAGCTTGACGGCGTTGCCCACCAAAACTGGAGGCAGGGATGCCATGAAAATGTACTGAATTGTATATACAGGAGCTCTACATGAATATATACGTGATTTTTGGTTGATCAAATGATTGTTGAGTTGTATACATTTGTTATCTGGTGTGTTTGGTTGGAAAACATTTAGGTATAGATCATATTCAGGAAATTAACGATGGTCGTTTGGATGTGGAGGGCTCCACTCATCTTCCCCTTTTGGGAAATGGTTATATTAGACTTGGCCACAGCCACGCCCAAATGAATTTTAAATGAATTTTATAATGGGTCCGACTATCCACATCTCGAGTTTTTCTAAACACACCTTAAATTCTAAACACATCCCATAAAATTAGAAAACAATATATATAATACTAAACACATCCCACAAAATTATCAAAATACCCTTAATAATTAAATAATGAAATAAAATATAAATACAAATTATTTTACTAAACACACACCCCCAAACACAAACCCTACCTCCCAAATTTGTTGCAAGAGTTGTCTCCCACCCTCAATTTGCTTACCATCTTGATCGAAATGTTGAGGATTGTTCGACCTTCAATCGAACAAGTTTTAACAAGCTCGATTTGGCAGCTGAAAATCTGCAATGGAGCCATACTGAGAAGTAAAAATTCCAAATAAGTGAAATTATAAATTTTGAGTAGGAAATTCTAATTTTGATGTGTTAGATTTGTGTAATTTTGTTTGAAATACAATGTGAGTGCTAAGGATTCGTTAATTTGCCGTTAATTTGCCAAAAATGCGTTAATTCCGTTCATTTTTTGCATCGCATTTCGGGTTCTAAGGTAGCTTCCGTTCGACCCTGGTTGGTCGAACGGATTGAAATGTGTTCAATTATGGGCTAAACATGTAGTGTATCGTTCAACCGTCAGCCGAACATCTTATGGTATGTTCGCCCGATTGTGATCGAACACCTTATGGTATGTTCATCCGATTGTGATCGAACATAATACTACGTGTTCTGTCAATACAGGTCGAACCCACTACTCAATGTTCTGCCTGTATTAATATTTTTTTTTTAACACCATACTGAAAAATAAATCGATAAAACGCTGTTAGATGACTTACGTTGTCCATATCCCGTGTTTTATCTTGATTCATGATATTTTTTGAACTTGAGCAGTAAGGTTTTGGATACAAATTGAAGTTTGTGAGGAAGAAGAAGAATGAGATGTGTTTAGCAACTACAAATTAGGTGGGTGTGTTTGGATATTTTTTTTTATTATGTTTTTTATTTTATTAAATGGGTAAGGGCATTATGGACTTTACACATTATATTTCTTTTTTTCTTTTTTTGATGGGGTATGTTTAGAAGGACTTGGGGTGTGGATAGTTGGGCCCTTTTATAATTTATGTATCCAATTGCAACATTTTGGTATTAATTTTTTATTAAAAAAATACACAGTACATAACCCCCGTCCAAAAATAATTATGGCTTAAAAAATATAATGTAGTTTGACTTATCTGTGTTATTTTATTACGAAAAAGAGTCAATGAATTTTTTTCCCAAACTTTTCTTAAATTTAAGACTTAAGAAAATAGAATGTGTTTTATGGTACCTATGTTTTTGTTAGGGATTGTGCCTTAAATCAACATAGCATGACATTTGATATGAATTCAAATTATATATTAAAGTACTATTAAATTCATCATTATTAGGATTATAATAACATGTGTCTTAATAAAATGCATGACACTTAATTTAAATAATCATATTGATTAAATTACTCGGAGGTCCTTAACTTATCATATGACGAGAATATACTTGTCCGTCATTAATTTATAAGAAACTATTCATCCCACGTAGCGATGATAGTTCAAAAGGCCAACATAAAAAAATGTGATTTTATAAGAATATATATAGAAAAAAACATTAATGGAACTGTATCATCAACTATTATTTAAGAGTTTGGAGATGATTCAAAATTAAGCAAATTTGAAGCTCTCCATGACTGAATGCATATGAGTCATGACTCTGCATCAACACAAATATATTACCACCATCAGGTTTCAAGGGGTTAAAATACAAAGACGTTCTTACACTCACTTTACTAACAGTTATTGTCACTCAGTTAACTTCAACTTTGATTCGTTAAAACAATTTCATCTCAAATAATTTAATATAAAACCAAAATTCCCAACATAAAACAGAGCAATCCGAAATTGTAGCTTGAATCATCTAGTTACTAGAGGAGAATGTAATGAGTATTCTCCAAGAGATGCATTTTACCTTGAAGAGTTCCAGCTTGGCTTCACTCCTTGTATTTCATTGTCTCTTTCTCGAAACCAACTGTAGGGAATTGTTTAGCGAAATCCTCAATCTCAAGACGCAACTTTGACAATGTGGATTGATGAACATCTGAGTTCATGGATGCCACGAAGTCCTTCAATTTGGTACCTAATCATTGTAAGTTTGCAACCAATGTCTTTATTAAAATATTCTTAAAAGTAGATGAATGGAGAAATTATGGTTAACAATATTAGGACAGATGGGCTAAAGGAAATAATAGAATTAACAACCATTTGTGTCGGCCTTTATCTTTAGAGCCAATTTTACAGCTTCATCGAAGAACTCAGCAACTTTCACAAAATCTTCTTCGATGAATCCCCTTGATGTGAGAGCCGGAGTACCTAGTCAGATATTAAGGAACTCATTACAAAGATGTAAGTGTTACAAAATCAAAAGACTAGAATATAATGAGGAAAGGCTTACCCATACGAATGCCTCCGGGTACCATGGCAGATACATCCCCAGGAACAGTGTTTTTGTTGGCTGCTATATGCACTGCCTCCAAAACTTTTTCAACTCTAGATCCATCAATACTCTGTGAAAGTTACTTGTGCCACATTGGGATTCAGAATTTTTGGAGGAAAGCAAACAGAAAATGTGAAGTTGAAAAATAGAGGTTGCAGATTTTCTTTTTTCCGTTCTAATAAAAATACTGGAAAGAATAGTTGAATATCATGAGAATATAATGAAAAAGATGAGACTCGGAAGAAGAAAAAGGTTCAAAATTTATGCATGGTAAAAAGTAAATAAATTGGACCACAATTTCCACATTGTAATTCCTTTTGTTTAGTCTCGTCATCTAAGGCATAAAAAAATACTTGTAATATCCAATCTTAGGTGACAACTATATATTCATCGAAAGGGAATCATTTAAGTGATTACAACAACCAAAAAACTTGAGACCCCAGAACCACAAAAAAACTTGAAAGTTAAGGGACTAAAATTGTAATATTCTTTATTGCTCGTGTATGCCATGTGAAGAACACTGTTAGGACTTCAGAGAGTTCAAACAGCTAGGATGATCTTGACATAAACTGGAAATATTATTATGAGCAGCTAATTGACACAATTTGAAGCAAAGGACTAACAGATATCAATGATGAAATTTGTAACAAGTTCCTAAATTATATATTGATAGCAAACCCACAGAAAATGTGACACATCCAAAGTGTTCGTACAGGACAAATCGTCTTCCACAGAAAATCAAATGTCATTAGTTCACCTTGAAGAGATTTATTTGCAAAAACTGCATGCTTTGAGAAAGACCATGAAAAGCAAAAAATATAAGCAGCTTGCATTTGAACCCTAACTTCAAAATGGTTCATTCTTGGCAATACAAGTGAATCAATGCATGATTTTCATGAAATGAGTAGAGACTATAAAGTGTAACATATAATTAATTGGTAAAGCGAGAGGATAACAAAGTAATCACATGAGCAAGACCACTAATATGGTTGTACCTTCTTTCTTAAATTGACCAAGACAAGATGGTTCTCAGTTCCACCAGATACAATGTCGTAACCTTTCTGCAACAGAGTCTGCACATGGGAGATAGTGAATATGGTATAACACCAAGAAGCTAACTCCTCACAAAAATAAGGTGGTGGACTGGTGGCAGGTTAAATTGCATGAATGGAACTTTTTACTCAGAGTTATTACCTCAGCAAACTTTGAGCAATTACTCAGAACTTGCTCCTGATATGCCTTGTATTCTGGAGTCATAGCCTACAATTATAAAATATTAAGAATTAAAGCAAGGATCACAATAATATTTTCTCAAACAACGCTTTCGAAAATCAACCTGTTTTAGTGCAACTGCTAAACCAGATATGGTATGATTGTGTGGTCCACCTTGAAGCCCAGGAAATACGGCTGAATTAATTTTGTCTTCATAATCATACATCACCTATTAGACAGAGTTCAGTTTAACAATTTGCATTGCCTACAAGATTCAAGTAGTTATATATATAATTTTCTTTCATTATCATGAGCACTTCACTTGCACAGCCAACCCCCTACCCCACCCCAAAGAATTGAGGCTGGCAGAGGTTAATGGTGGCTAAACATTTTGCTAATCAAGAGATATCCAAAATAAAAATATTGTTTCATACAGAACTTACTTCTTGTCCTTGTTTATTGATCTCTTTTACACCCTTCCTAAAGAAGATCATTGCTCCACGTGGACCACGCAATGATTTGTGTGTTGTGGTCGTAACTACATCTGCATAGTCAAATGGTGATGGAATGACACCAGCAGCAACCAATCCACTAATATGTGCCATATCAGCCAACAGAATAGCCTTTTGTTTGTCACAAACCTGCCAGATCCATTATAAAGACAAATAATGCAACAAGAAGATGTTATACTGTTTGAAAAGAAAGAATGAGACTTGATTATGAAACCAAAAACGCATAATCAAGTTCACCTTGCGAATCCGTGCATAATCATACAGACGAGCATAAGCGCTTGCACCAGCAACAATCAATTTTGGCCTAAAGAGCACAGCACTCTTCTCCAGCTGCAATAAGAAGATGTGAATCTTTATAAATGGTGGATGGTGAAAAACCAGGCCAGGTCATAGAGGGAAAAACAGAAATTATGTTTGTTTATAACGTCTCAAAAAAATAAAATTAATCTTTTCAATTCTCTCCTACAACACGACCAAACACATTCATCTTTTCAATGTGTTTTCTTGCTAACACATCTCACTTTCCAATACATCACGCCAAAAAACTTCTCCTAATTTTCCCCACAAAACTCCCAAACATAATCGAACATAGCCCAACTTCATTTTATTGTCCAATCAGCTTACCACAATGATATGCCAAATAAAACTAGAAGAACCGTGAAGGTGACAAAAGTAAAGTGTTGACACTGGGAAATTGGTCATAGCTCAGTCAATCACAGACCAAAACCATTATCATTTGGCATAGGTTTTGAAGTGGTCTAGCCTTGAAAAACATAAAGGATACTTCAAAACTTCCATGTGACATATATTGCGCACCAATAAAATCACGGAAGAGTGTTTTGAGTTCATTGTTGCCATCCATAGATACTCAGTGGAAAAGATGCCACGGGACTAGCAGGCCCAAGGTGTTAGTGCATCTGTATGTTTAGATAACATAGAAGTTCATACAGCCTAAGAGCAGTCAGTCAAATGATACAAAGCTGACAAAGTCTTATGCAGCTTAAACAACCAACTAGAAGATAAAAAATGATGTACCTGGTCATAATCAATATAGCCAGTGCTTTCGTCCAATCTGTAGGGCATTGTCTCAAAAAAAATAGACACAGCACTAATTTTCTTGGTGTCAGTCTGCAAAATAACATCAACGGAGTTCTTACAGCTGCCTTAAAAGTTAATATGTTCAAAACTGAAGGACAATAATGAGAAGATGAAAGTTAACGAAGTCGGAAGCACCTGATAACCATGTGACAGATGACCGCCATGAGGAAGGTCAAGTGCCATTATCCTCTCATGAGGTTTTAGTAGAGCAGTATAAACTTGAAAATTAGCAGGGGATCCAGAGAGTGACTGTACATTCACTGTATAGAAAAAATGTGTTACTAAAGATAAATAACTTATAATGTCAAAAACTAAGATTAGAATATATTTAATACAGTAGTAACAGTACTTTTTTTTTTTTTTTAGTTACAAAGTTTATGCGACAACACTGGGCCTTTTAGCAAAAGTTTCATCCTTAACCTGGTATACCAGACAATAAACAGACCACTATGCAGGTCTGAATAAAGCTTCAATACATATCACAAGAGTACTCTCTTCTTAATGATTTTTCTTTTTGTTGATGATGATATTGAAATTGAAGAGCCCAGGGATCACATGCTTTTCCAGAGTTGAAAGAAATTTCAAAGATATGCTGAGCAGGGATCCTGAGTTTCCATGATAGTAGCATCAAGTATCAGTTGAAGCTATCTTATAAGGTGCAGCTGGTACAAATATTTACAGTCGGTAGTGAAACAAATCACTTGTTTAGATAGTCGAGATAGTGTTGGTCTAAGCTGAAAGTTATTAGTTTAGTTGCATGCTTGCTTATTACAATGAATTAAGAGGCATCCATATGCTATCTCTATCATGCAAACTAGTTTCAGGAATTCTGGATATGTAACATGTTCAAATGTAGTCTATCTAGATGGTGCAAACCAAATGGGAAAGTACTCACCTCCCCATTTTTTAGGATCCAAACGAAAGGTTTCTAAGGCGCGCTTCTGGCACAGTCTCTCTGCCATGTCAATATACCTTGACAAACAAAAATCAAGATCACAATAGTAAACGTAAAGGAGAAAAACACTCATTCCATCCAAACATTAATGACCCTTCTCAAAACTTAGAAAAGTTGAAAAGTTGAAAAATTGGAAGTTTTGGAGATCTGTTCAATAATGCCCAAAAACTGTAGTCGAAAATAATGCAGTATCACATTCGTATCTAAGGACTGGGATACTTTTTGAAGCAATAAATTGAGAAATGGAACACTAGTGAATCAGTACATGAAAAGCCAATGAGGATGTGATTAGTATAAGTTTGAACAATGAATCAATACAATTCCAACAAAGAAAGCATTATTCTCTCCCCATATGAGCATGTAATAAGTTTTGCTATGAAACAGTTTTGAAGCTCATCCAGAGTCCAGTCAAGCTATCCTTGCATTAAAGAAGGAAACATTACTAGCACAAAACAGAGAAAAGACGTAAACATACTCATTTCCTCCATAATATCTCGCACCAGGGTACCCCTCACTGTATTTGTTAGTCATAACTGATCCAACAGCTTGCATCACTGACGAGGAAGTGAAATTTTCCGATGGTATAAGTTCAAGTCCCTAAATTCATGATCAACTCAATAATCCATACTAGAAATATCCCCAAAAAATATCAACAAATCATACCTTACTAAACGACATTCAAGAGCAATCCAAACTAATGAAAACGAGTCTATTTCATAATGAGCAAACAATTATATTAGACGTCTATATATAACCACCTTCCATTGCCTGGCCTTCTCAAGCTCTATAATGTCGGCAATCTCCGGATCCACCTCTTCCAGCGGCGCATTCAGTTGCTTTATCCACTGCCAACTCAAATTTCAAATAGAACACAAGATCCAGTTACCAAAAAAGTTAAAGGCAACACAAATCCAAATACACGATCGGAAACAGAGAAGAGATATAAAATTGATTACGGTGACTCGCGAACTGTCGCTCTGGCTTGCAGCTTGATTGGAGAAAGAAGACTGTTGATGAAAAAAATCGAAATATAAGAAAGATCAATAATACAGCGAATGAGATTACAGAAACGATAAGGCACCATGTAACGATAGGAAAGAGCAGAGGCGTTGGAGAGAGAACGCAGGGAGGAAAGGCGTCGGAGAGCCATTGCTGTTTTCATCGTTCGCTTCTGCCACAAACTCAGTCTCTCTCTTTCACTAGTCACCACTGTGTGTGTTTGTATCAGTGGGATCTATATTGGGAAGGAGAGATATGGAAATGGGGGTTGGTGAGCACGTATATTTTCTCCTTATAAATATATATATATATATTATGCTCACATCGAGGTTGGGCGAGCAAACGATGGTTGTTGTGGGTACGGTGGTGGGCGCAGATAATCAAACAGTAATATCAAAGTTGGTATCTTTCATCAAAAATAATAAAATTCGAGGTGGAACTATCCGCATCCCACCCTTTTCTAAGCACATCCTACAATTAATTAAATAAAAAGTAATTATTTATAAAATGTTTAAAAACTCCTTGTATACTAATATTAAGATACATATTTCTAAGCACACTCCGTAATCACTAAACACACCCCATTTGCATATCTTACCCCCACTCAAACTCTCATCTCCATTTCCCTTCCATTTCCAAACCTTGAAAGAAAAAAATTTGGTGGAGCAAGTAGATTTTGTCAACGAAAATGTCAATGAAACGTGAAGACACTTGCGAAATGAGCAATATAAGTGGATAAGTTCATTTTTTACAGTTTTTAGCGTTTTAAAAAAAAATCGAAGTTTAGGGTTAAGCTTCAAAATTCCCGCTGGAAGTCGCGTTCGACCGATTCAGGCCGAACAAAATAAAGGGTGTTCGACCTGAAGCAGCCGAACCAATGACTATCCGTTCGACCCGTTTGTTCGAACGCCACATGAAATGTTCGACCGATTAGGTTGAACGCAGCTCATTGTGTTCGACTTTGTCGGTTGAATGCAGCACTAAGTGTTCAACCATTTCGGTAGAACGAATCCTGTAGTGTTCTTTCGTTTTGGTCGAACGGGTCATACTTTGCATAGCCGTTTTGGTCGAACTCAATGTGATTTGTTCAGAGTATTTGTTCAGAGTATAATTTAACATTCTCCATTTTACTTGTTCATTGATTAATAGGAAAATGGTTCGAAATCGACGGAATTGAGTGTGGTAAATGCCGGAGAGGAATACGTTCATGATGTGGATGTGATGGATCCACTGTATGAACAAGTTGATTATACGGACAAGTTTACGACTGATTTAGTTTTTGAAGATCGAACGACTATGGTAGATTGGGCAAAAGGAGTCGGACATAGACTTAATATGGTGGTGTTGGTGAAACGATCTGACGGGGTGGCTAGTGGTAGGTGGCCTAGAGTTTATCTATGTTATGAAAGGAGTGGGACATACCGCCCAACTAAGCCAAAGACAAAAAGACCAAATTTGGGTGCCGAAAGTGAGAGCGTGCCTATAAAGAGCTCTAGAGGGAGAGTTACTGGTACGAAAAAATGTGATTGTCCTTTTTTATTGAAGGGCATCCAAATCAATGATGCTGGTGAATGGTGTATAACCGTTGTATGTGGATCTCATAATCACCCGATGGGGACGTATTTGGTGGGGCACTCGTATGCCAGTCGATTGACAGATTTGGAAGATCGTTATGTGTACGACTTGACGAAGAATAACACGAAGCCCAAGGATATCTTGAGCAGTTTGAAAGAAACATTTGTTGATAATGAGTCGACACTCAAGACCATATACAATGCCCGTCACAAGCACCGTGTAGTTGAGTATGGAGGTCGTTCGCAGATGTAATATCTATTGGAGAAATTGAGCCACCATAAGTACTATTATCTCGACAAGCGATGCGAGCAAAGCGATCGGGTTCAAAATTTGTTTTATGCTCACCCTACCAGTGTGGAGTTGTTGCGTGCATTTCCAAACGTCATCTTGATGGACTGCACGTATAAGACCAATCGATATAAGATGCCTCTTTTGGAAATTGTTGGTATCACATCCACCGATATCACCTTCTCGATTGCTTGTGTATATTTGGAGTTCGAACGACAGGAGCACTATATTTGGGCGCTCACAATTCTGAAGGGTTTAATGGATCAATCAACACTACCGAGTGTGATTGTCACTGATCGGGAGATCGCACTGATGAATGCCATCGAAGTTACCTTTCCCAACGCCAAACATTTGTTGTGCCGGTGGCATATCAGTAAGAATGTTCTGGCCAAATGTAGACCAATGTTGGGCCCGAAGAAAGAGAAGTGGGATTCATTTAACAACTCATTCCACTCGTTAATGGTTGTTGAGGATTTACCTAAATTCAACAAGTTGTTACGGAGGTTGAGAGATGATTATGCCGACTATCCAGAGGCCGTCAATTACGTTGTTGATAATTGGATTACACCTTACAAGGAAAAGTTTGTTTCCTGCTGGACCAACAACATTATGCATTTCGATAACACCACAAGTAGTCGGTAAGTGCATAATTATATTATATTGTCATTACATTTTGTTTATGTGATTTCTATGGTGACTTTAACTTATCCAAAATTGCTTCGATTTGTTTGGTAGGGCGGAAAGTGCTCATTCAAAATTGAAGAAACAATTGGGAACCAACCAATCAAATTTCGAAATCTCCTGGGAGAGGATTCACGGACTTTTGATTGTGTCTCACAACACAATCAAAGCATCATTCGAGAAAAGTTTGCATATCACCCATCATCGATACAAGTCCCCTCTCTTCAAGATAATCCGTGGATTGGTGTCACATGCTGCGTTGCACAAGATTTTCGAGGAGCTTGAAGGAGTTAACACATGCGGCGTGGATTCTCTGCTGTGTGGGTGTGTTTTGAGGAGAACCTGTGGGTTGCCATGTGCGCATGAGCTGGCAGAATTGACTCGAATCGGGGCACCCATCATGCTGGACATGGTTCACAACTTTTGGAGAAAGCTTGACTGTGAGCCCTCGAAGTGTGATGTCAATATTGGTGAAGAGCTTGGTAGTCGGTGGCAAGAGACAGTGGGCTGCATTAACAACATGTTCGAGTCCTCGTCAGAATCCCAACGCTTACTTTTGCTGAAACGACTCCGAGAGATCTCTTTGCCATCCACTTCGTCCTTGATGGAACCCGAGGTGAAGACGCGTGTTCGGGGCAGACCTAGCAAGGAAAATACTCGTGTCCTGAAATCAACCAAGCGTGACAAGAGTGCATTTGAGTATGTCGAGTCGATCATCGACAGTTGTTCGCCAGTTGACCAAAGCACTGAAGTTTCAGGTCCACCCTCGGTTGCCCCTTCCTCTACGAAGTCCAAACGACAAAAGCAGCCAGTACAACGAAGATCAGCCCGTTCAGCATCCGACACACCCCTTATTGAACGCATCCCCACCTTCTGGAGACCTTACATCAGTGGCACAACAAATGTCAAAGGCGACGGTCATTGCGGATTTTGGTGTGTCGCCGATGCACTTGGGTTGGGTGAACATTCGTGGCCGAAGGTGCGCAATGAACTAATTCGAGAGTTGGAAGAATTCTCGTCTTTGTATGCTAGTGTGTGGCTCGACCAATCCCGAGTTGAGCAAATATTGGTCATATTGAGATGTTTTAAAGATGAGGTCTACGACAACAAGTATTGGTTTGTCTACCCCGAGACGTACAATTTAGCGGCATCGGTGTACAATATGACCTTCGTGCATATCTCGCCGCAACAGTGCCTCACCTTTCTTCCGCTAAGGACTGCCGTAGCGATGAATCCTCATATCGTGTGCATGGCACTTGTAGGAAATAATCATTTCATTAGGGTAATTAACTCCAAACGTGTGTTTACGTCTATACATTACCTTCATTACGGTTTAACATCTGTTTTTTGTGTGGATGCAGGTGAAGCTGGTAGATAGTGCACCACTACCACCTATAAGCACAACATGGTACGATTACCACTACTCTTGTGCTGAGGGGTGGGCGGTCCTTCATCAACAACAACTAGCGACCTACCATAATCTAACAGCACAAGACTCAACGAATGCCCGGGTCGCAAGTATTACACTTGACGATGATTGATCGCGTGAGGAACCACACGAGTTGTTTGTACGCTTGCAAAACGAACATTACGGCCACATTTTCTAGTAACCGATTTGTATTTATTTTTTGGTGTTACTCCATGTAGTAAATTTAATTTGAAATACAATGTCATGTTGATTAGGTGATACGAAAGTTCATATTGGCGTTGGGTACACTCGTCGGTTATCTTAATTCTTTCAGATTTTGTTTATCTTGAGTTGTGAATCGGTTTACGTTTGTATTTTCAATCGTTTTATGTCATACTGCTTTGCCGACAGGATATTTTTGAAATCGGGTCATCCCGTTTCTTGGTTTTGCCACTGTTCGACCTTCATGGTCGAACTATATACCAAGTGTTCGACCCTTCCAACCGAACTGCCCTCCAAGTGTTCGACCCTCATGGTCGAACGTCATACACATTGTTCGATCCGTTTGGTCGAACGATATACACGTTGTTCGACCCTTTTTGTCGAACGCTATAGACAATGTTTAGCCGAGGAGTTCGAATAGGCCTCCAAGTGTTCGTCCACAAAGTTCGAACAGTGTGAAAATGGAGAATCGGGATGACCCGATTCCGAAAATATCCTGTCGGCATAGCAGTATGACATAAAACGAACAAAAATACAAATGTAAACCGATTCACAACTCAAGATAGTGCCATCTGAAAGAATTAAGATAACCAATTCCATTGTTTTCAATATCCCACATAAGAATAGTTTCAAAGAAAAATAAACTACGAAATCGTCTGAACGAATCAGTTTGAAAGAAGACATCATAATCAAGATATATAATTGTCTTGGTATTAGGTTAAGTACAATAAACTCGAATATCTACGACCTACGGTCTCTGCGATGCCTAACTCGTGCTCAGCCGGATGGTTCTGGCTCGTTCAGTGTCAAGGCTTCATATGCTTGTTGGACTAATGACATCGCGTACTCCAAGGATAGCTGGGGATCTTGAACCCTCCACATTTCGACCAACGGGTGGATATGAGCGCGTGCCATATGAATCATCTCCTAAGGTTGAGCACCTTGGGATGCGCTGGAGGCATGTGCACGTCCTCGAGAAGCAAAAGCAGGGTTCTAAACCCTCGGATGTGAGTGAGTAGTAAACCAGTCCATGTAGTCGGGCGAGCACTCTCAGGCAGGATGAGTATTTTGGCCGAGATGCTCAGCGGACAACAAATGACTACTCCACTGTCGGAAGTAGTTCCCCAATAGGTGAAACGTAAGTCTGTATTGTGCACCCGTACTACCTCTCCTTACTCTGCTTGGGATGAGAGGGTTTTCAGGAATAGTCTGAACGAACCCAAACTGTCGCAAGACCCGATCGGGATGGTAAGGCTCGACTACGTCGAAGGCACGAATGCATCCGACGTAGAACGCGACATCTTCTCGGGGGTAATCATCTCGCATCCCAGCATAAGAAGTCCATACAACCTGCAAGATGTCAACATGATCGAAATTTGAACGGTATCAAGTAGACTCACTTAAATTTGAACTACAATTATCAAAATGCTTACATTACTTGCCGAATAATCATCCAATATCTCCCTCTAGGTGACTACACGGTCTATGGATGGCCCCGGTGAGGTTTGTTGGGCCCATCTGCCGGCCAAACACATCCCAATACCAAAAGCGACGTTGTGAGTTGGCCTCGTCACCGGGAAGTACTCGTATATCCATGCCTGTATCAGAAAAAATAATTGTCAAAACGAATGAACAACTAACAAACGTTTAAATTGAAAAATGTGTTTCAAATATACCTCCAACAATGTCAAGTACCCAGCCATCTGCCTTACCCCGTAACGCGAAGCCAGGCCCAACTGTCGATATAGATACGCAAGTGCAGCGGCACCCCAAGTATAAGTGTGCACTCGACGCACATTTCCCAACAATCTCAAAATATTCGTCAACACTCTGGAGCCGCTCTTATTAGAAAAGACGATACAACCAAGCACATACCACAAATATGCTCTCGCTGTGCATCTTCTTGTCGCCTCGTCCTCTGAAGTGACATCTCCACTAAACCGTGATCGGAGCCACTCAAGCCTGACTGAAGAACCTCTAGAACCATCCAACGCCCTCTCAGCGTCTCCTACATCTATATCAAGAAAGGTGGATATCAACACTGGGGTGGGAACTGGTGGCTCATCAGGCAACACAACAGGATGCCCCGTCATCGGAAGGCCCGTTATCTGGGAAACGTCATCTAGGGTGATGGTCATCTCCCCGAACGGCATGTGGAAACTATTGGTCTTTGGATGCCAACGCTCCACGAAGGCACATAGCAGGTTCTTATTGGGGTTCTTGTACGATATGAACCGTAAATCATATATCTTCGAGCAGTTCATCCATCTCAACCAATCATCCGGCTCAACTTCCAACTTCCACGACTCCAACTTTATAGTGTGGCACCAAAATTTTAGAACGTCGCGTTCTTCATTTGACCAAAATTTCGCCGCCACATGGCATTTGAAGCTCGGGATCAAGACTGGGTTAACGGGTCCCCCAGGAAATGGCCCCGTCAAAATCTCCTCCTCTTCTGGCTCTACAACCTCCTCATCTACATCCCCTTCCATCACATTAGGGCCGACTGGTTCATCAACAACAGGCAACTCAACAATGTTCAATTGATGGCTCGGTGCCTCTTCCATATTCGCCTCAAATTGCTGCTCTTGCAGCGGTTCCGAGGCCTGTGCAATCCAAGGATTTGGTGGCATCTCGGAAGATTGTCCTTCTTCAGCCCGTCGCTTTCTTTCTGAGGTCGTTGGTCGCCTCCTATATGTCTTACCTGCATAGAAACGAAAAAATACATCAGAATGAGTAAACATGAAAAACACTATTATGCATGTTTTCCACAAACTGACTCAAGAATTCGACTCAAAAGATGCACCGTTCGACCCATTGAATTCGAACTAAACACATTCCGTTCGACCCAAGCAAGTCGAACAAGGCTCAGCTCGTTCGACCAGGTCAAGCCGAATGATTCAAACCCCGTTCGATCGCCAAAGTCGAACAAGTTGTGCCCCGTTCGACCACAAAAGTCGAACATATCATGATCCGTTCGACCGCCAAAGTCGAACCTATTACTCCCCGTTCGACCACCGAAGCCGACACCTACTAAGCCCGTTCGACCCTTGTGGTCGAACGCTCTACAACTCACGCGACAAACCAGTTTCGAACAGAAGGTGCAGATTTCTACAAAATGCACCGAAAAATGTTGATTCTAACCTCGATTTTTCACACTTACTCGACGCACATATCTATATACATACACAAATGCACATAGTGGTTCATGTTGTACACAAAATTTGCAACTAAAAACATATCTAAACAAACATGTATGTACTTTCCTTCAACTACAACAACAAAGGAAAAAGATTACCACTTACCTTGGGAGTCCATTGAAGATGTTCGATTCTTTTGGTATGAAGCAAACTCCTTGTGTTCGATTCTCGTGGCCGACGGGGGTGTGATTCTCCTCTCCTTCTACTTCACTTTGCCCTAGTGTGTTGGGGGTGATGAAGTGTGTTTAGTATTTTTGTTCCAAAGTGGGATGGGTGTAGTGGGGTGTGAGTGGAGTGGGGTTTGTTTTTTAATTTTAGGGCAAAGGGTAAAATTGTAATTGAGTGGGGTGTGTTTAAAGTTTTATACAAATTTTATTTTATTTTATGGGGTGTGAATAACAATTGGGGTGTGCTTAGAAAATGCCGGGGTGCGGATAGTCCCACCCTAAAATTCGGTGTATGTAAGAAAGGTTTTTTTAAGTCCTAATATTTATCTTTTAAAATAAAAGGCTATAATATTTATTTATTGGATAAATTTCATAATAAGATCCAATTTATAAATTAGTTCTCAATGTTGGACCCAATTTTTTAAATTTCTCAACAAGAGGCTCAATTTTACATTTTTTAGATAATTTTTTCTCAATCTAATGCTTGAAAATTAGATTGAGTTCTCAATTCAAAACAAAATTTCATTTTTTTCCTTTTTTATTTATTTATATTTTAATATATATTTATAGTTTAGATAAATTAAAACAACTTCGTGTAATTTTGGAACGATTTTCATCCGACTTATATTAATTTATATATATATAATAAATGCAATTTAAAAAATTATGATTCCTTTATTTTCTTAATTTTATGAATAAAAGTATAGAAAATCTATTTTAATATTAATCAATTTAATATAAATTATATTTTATGAATTGAATTAATTATATTTTTTCTCTTTCTTTTTTTAATATAAATTAAGATAAGTCGGATAAAATATTATTCTTAAAGCGTACTAACTTATCTTAATTTATCCAAAATATGAATATATATTGAAATATAAACAAATCTATAAATATAAATAAAAAAGAATTTGAAATTTTATCTTGAATTAAGAACTCAATGTAAATTTCAAGCCTTAAATTGAGAAAAAATGATAAATTGAGTCCCTTATTAAGAAACTTTAAAATTTGAGTCTAAAATTGAGAATTAATCTAAAAATTGTGTCTTGTTATGAAATTTATCCTTATTTATTTTAGTTTAATTTGAGTATTTTTACCATTCTTACCATACCATCTATATTATTTTGTATGATCAAAATTTAGGTTTTATTGCCAAAAAAATTAAATTGTTTCTTTTTCATTAGTTCAGATTATTCAAATTGTACCACTATATCTCATATTAAAAACATAATTGACTAAAATTGTTAAAATATAACAAAAGTTAAGAATTGAACCAAAAAAAAGTTTTTATAGGAGTCAATTAAGAATGCGGGTTTTCATTTTTTTAGTGGATAAGATTCTTGTAAAATTGTTTTACATATTAGACTCAGTTCTACGTAATTATATTTACAACATCGTCTTATATAAATGGTTGTGTTTATATTTAGACAAATGCCAAAAAAATTAGAAAAAAATGCGAAATTGATTCTGTAATTTAAAAAGGTTATTTTTCAACACTAGAAAATAAGGGGTGGTAATTTGGTAATAAAAATTTCCAAGAATCAATGAAGACAAAGTAGCTCTAAAAAATCAGATGTTTGCCGGATAAAACAAATCTAAATGATTTAAATACATGGAAAAAAAAACTACAAAAGTCTTAATTCTTTTAATAAACATAAAAATTACTATATAAATATTAAATTCGTCTAAAAGTTGGCAAAAATAAAAGCTCACCATATAAATCCAAAAATATATTTATCATATCTAAATATTATCAAATAAGATTTGAGAATCATTTAAATAAATAAAAGATGAATCTAAAATATGAGTCAATGTTTCATTAGGTTAAATTCAATGTGATTGTGTTGCGAATTATGACCTCATCAAAATTAATGATAAAAAGTTATGAAATCGGCTCGTAATTTGTGATATAAAATCTCACTCAATTCATTTTTATCTTACTCTTAAGTCAGAAATGATAACATATATTGGTTTGTAGAAATATCCCACATCTTATCCCGTACTTAAAACAATATAAGATGACAAACAAGACAATGAATAGTCTACATAGAAGACAATTGGTGCTGGGAAAGCAGATTAAGTGTGGGGATGAAAGAAATAATCTGTGTTTTAAAGTTTTTGGGTGATTTTCTTTATGTATTTAAATTATTTTCAGTTTTATTTACCCACTTATTTTTCAATTATATTGGGTAATTATCACAAATATCAATCAAACATATGTCATTTGATAATTTAAGATTTGGTTTAAATAAGTTTTAATTCATAGAAATTTCTTTAAAGTGGGCATTTTTAACATATTACATGATTCTTCAAGTCTTATTTTGATAACTTTTATATTTCAGTCCATGGAGTTCAATTTTGTGGGAGTCATATTTGTCCATCCCTCCATGAAAGCCAATGAGGGATTCACTAATGTGGTCAATATAAACTAGATCAATGAGACAATTTCCCCCCTATTAAGTATTCAACTAGCTAGTAAGTTTTGAAAGTTCATTCTCAGATCACATATCAACAACACACAATAATACAAACTCAGAAGATCCCCAAATAATGTCAATAAACCACAACATTCAAGAACAATCCAAATAAGAAAACACATAAACTAGTCTATTCAACAATAAGCTACAATCAAACTTGAGGTATATAAATACCTTCCAAGCATGATTAAGCTTCAATGAATCTATGTTTCTGCTATTTCCTCCATATCAATTCACCCACAAACATATACATTCTTGTTTCTTCTGTTTTCTACAAACATCTCAAACTACACATAACCAAACAACGGGGACAAAAACCAATGAGAGATAATTCAAACTGTTTCTTCACTGTATCGTACAATTTCCTAGCTTCATTGATGCACCAATGTTTCTTCAAATGGACACTAAATGTTCAACCAAAGCTCAAGACACATCAAAATCCACTCTTGTTCAAGAAAACAGATACAAGAACACTTTGCATTAGGGCTATAAGCCTATAACACAAGTACTCACAGAATCTTATTGCACATCTACATTATTAAAAACCAGAAACAATAGCCATGGTTAGATTGCAAATCACCATTGCATTATTCTTCAACATGCTTAAACAAAAAAAAGGACTTCTCAAATCCCAAGCAGATCAATGCATTTAAGAAACTACAAAAATGGAAACGCAGCAGAGTCAATCAAATGCATTTGCCAACCATCATCTAGGAACACTGCTTACAAGCCTAGCTCCAACTCTATCGAGCTGCTTTACCATTGCCATGGCCTTCAAGTTTCCTTCTTTCATGAAAGCCTCCACCATTCTCTCCCCAATTTCCCTACCCTTCTCCTCACTGTCTGTCACTGCCACGGCGGTGGGCCCAGCACCGCTTATCGTGCACCCAAACGCCCCCGCTTGGATAGCCGCTTTCTTTACGGCCTCCATCCCTGGAATCAGCGGAGCCCTCCTCGGCTCCACAATCTTATCAGATGACAAGGCTTTTCCCAACCCATCGATGTCCCCTTGCAACACTGATGCAACTAAAGCCCCTGCTTGGCTAGAATTCCACACGTGGTGCGCCATTGTGATTTCCGGTGGCAGAGCCGCCCTCATCTTCTTCGTTGGAGCTTCGAATTCCGGATTCACCAGCACGAAGTACAAGCTCTTCTCCAGTGGAAACCTCAATTGCATCAGCTCGAGAGGCTCGTAGCTACGAATCAAGACAAAGCCTCCGAGAATAGACGGCGCCACGTTATCGGCGTGGTAGCCGGAGACCTTGGACTCCGATTCGAGGCCGGCGATCACGAGCTCCGACGGCGATAGAAGCCCTCCGAACAACTCATTGACGGCGACGGCGGCGGCGGCTGCGCTTGCGGCGCTGGAGCCGAGGCCACTGCCGAGCGGGAGACCCTTCTCGAGGGACAGGGAAAGACCTACCGATCGGATGTTGAGCATTTTCATGACGGCAATGGCGGCGATGCCGGCGCAGTTCCAGAGGGGATTCATGCTAAGTCTGGAGCCGGCGCCGGAGATGTTGGAGATGGAGAGCTCTCCAGGGTGGACGTCGGGGTCGACTCGGAGGTCGACGTAGTCGCCGATTCCGTCGACGGCGCATCCGAGGAAATCGAAGCCGGGTCCGAGATTGGCTACGGTGGCGGGGGCGAAGGATTTGACGGATGAGAAGAGGGGTTGGGGCTCGGGGGGTTTAGAGTGAGAGGAGGATGGGAGTGCGAATGTAGAAGGGTTGAATCTAATGCGGGGTAGAGATTTCGATGACGATATGGTGGCGGTGGTGGTAGTTGCGGCGGCGGAGATGGAGTTGAGGTTCCACTGAGAGGAGCAAATGGCGGCCATTGTGTGTGAGATGAGTGCGTGTGGGGGCGGCGGTAGTCAAAACAGTAATTGTTTTTATAATGCCAGGGCTGTTCTCTTCTCGCCAGAGCAATGTTTCCGAAGAGTACACTTTTGCCCCTACTACTGTATATCACCAACTCTTGCCCCTTTCCTTTGTTATTGTGACGGGATTTTCCAATTGAATTGGAAAATGGGGTGCTATGGTGATTCCTCCATTGGAAATTACTGGAGATGATATCCAATTCCCGATCTGAAACGACCCATTTATATCGAACAATGATTTGCTGCTCCTTTTTTTTAAATTATATGATTTACATAAAACTATTATATTTTTTACCTGGATTATCGAATATATTTTCATTAAAGATATTATTTAAGATTATTATAATAATTTAAAATTTTGAGTAAATACTTCAAAATAATCAAAAATATTTAATTTAATACCACAATGTCCAAATTTTTTTATTAAACTCATGAATTTACTCAAGTCATTATTATTTTTACCCAATATATCCAAGTCAACGACAGCAAAATGGAATTTTGAATTTGATGGGATGTGTCTGAATGCGAGTGACAATGTCTATCTCAAGTACAATTTCGTGTAGGGCCTATCTGAAGTACAATTTCATGTAAGGTTGAAAACTGAGATATTTCGTGTAAAGCCAAAACTCACTATTTTGTGTAAGGTTACATCTAACTATTTCGTGTAAGGCCTATTTGAAGTGCTATTTTGTGTAAGGTTAAAATCTGTTATTTCGTGTAAGGTTGAACTCGATTATTTCGTCTAAGGTTATATCTCGACTATTTCGTGTAAGGTTATATCTCGCTATTTCATGTAAGGCTTATTTGAAGTGATATTTCGTGTAAGGTTAAAAACTGTAATTTCGTGAAAGGAAATAGGACTACACGCAATTCAATGAGGTCATTAAGGACCCATTGACTTTTGTGGGCCTGCCATTTGTTAGTGGGGGGTGGTTTAAAAAAAAGTTGGGTAGTTTAGGCATATCTTATATTGAATTTGGTATAATATGTATAATTATATCCATTTTGGATATAATGGATACCCACTATTTGAAAATGGCTAATTTTGATTATTGTCCCTAAATTTTTTATATTTAAATAATTTTATATTAAAATTTTAGTCAATTCAAAATCTTATAGAATCTCATTATAATTAAAACTTTAATATAAAAGTGTTATATATAAGATATTGTATTATTTTTTTTCTTAATTTAAATTGATATCTACGTGCACCACACTTGATCCAAAATTCTTTCATACTTTAGCTTTAAGGACTAAATTTATGATTTCATGATATTTAATGTTAGATTGATTATTTTAGTTTTTAAGACTAGATTTATGATTTCATGATATATGATGTTGGATAGATATTGTTTATGAGTTTTTTTAATTATTTTGATATTTATGTATTGAAATTTGTTAAAAAAAAAAAAGATAAATTTTAACTTGTGGAATTTGGAAACCCAAATCCCCCATAGAGAATCTACTATTCGAATGGTGAATTATCATTCCCGTACTAAATTTTTAAAATGGGAATGATAGTGGTAATGATATTTAATATGATGATTTGGTATGAGGTTGATATCATATTCACAATATCATCCCGAACTTGCACATTGCTACCCCGAATTAATGGTGGACTGTGGCAGATGAAATTTGGATTCTATTTTCTTTTTTTAGAAACTAATTTTCTATTAATTAATAGTGATACTCTTATAAGCAACGATGAAAATATTCAATCTTAATTTTACGGATAAATCCACCTACACAAATATTTGGATAGAGTTGTATAAATTTAGAATTCATGCAATTCGAATCGATCCAATCCAAAATAAGTTTCCACGTACCACACGCATGTAGTTGTGTATTCTCACACTCTTGCATGTCTGTGTTCTGACAAATATGTAATACTTTTTAATTATGATATTCATATTTTTATGGTATGTCATTCATATTTTTACATTATATTACACAAATATGTAATATCTTATTTAAACTTTTATATTATGTTGGTCCCAAGTGGCAAGAGGTTTAAAGTGTGGTGAATAAATCTCTTCAAAATTTTAAAATATTTCACTCCAAAAAATGTGAAGTCTCTGCTGCTTGATATATGCTAAAAAACTCACATCGATGTATGCGGTTTGAAGGTTACAAACGCTTCAAAGCATTGTTGTATGTAGAATGGAGAGACTTCTAAAAGAGTTTTGTGCAGCGGAATAAAAGATTTTCTTTTGAAAAACCTTATGAATTTATAAGAGAATGTAAGTGTAGTATGTTGTATGATATAAGAAAGCAGAAAGAAAATAACAACAAATACATAATGGTTTAAGAATGTAATATTCCTCCTAATCCACTCTACTCTTATGCATATGAAAAACTTTGTTAACTTGATTTACACAACTTAACTATCACACACTTTTCAACCTAACTTTCACAACTTAGCAATTCTAATTACATTGCAATATATTTGTAAAAATAAGTATGATCAAAAAATTTACATTAGATTGCAAGAAAATTATATAAGTTTGTTGTGAATACAAAAATATTTATTTACAATTATCTTTTAAATGATTTTATGGTATATTATCGATCTGTTATTGATTTTTAAGTGCCCGGGTTTCAATGACAATTCAAAATTACTCAAGTATTTGATTTTTTTAAAAATTATTATTAACTATTGATTGTATATAATAAAAAAAAAAGTGTGCCGTATAAAAATTAGAATGTTAGTAATTAAATTGCGATGTATGGTTTATATTTAAAAAAAATACTATACGTTGAATAATTATTAAATATTATGTTAAACATGAATTTATTATTATGACATTAGTAAAGTTACGAATTAAGTTCGATAGACAATTAATGTGTAGTTATTAGGTAACACAATTGTTTATATACATCAAGTGCACGAATCCTAAATCCGTGCAATTGGGTCAACCCGATTCGGAAGTGTCTTTCACGCGCCTCCACGCGCCCCCACGTGCCCAAACCCTAGTCCAAACTCTAACTCAAATTCTAGTTCTGCTGTATATTGACATAACTTTTTAGTTTAGCGAACTTATCCTTTTAGTTCTATTCTTATAACCTTTTAGTTATATGCACATAACCTTTTGCAGTACTGAGTAGTGAAAAAAGTATAAGTTATTCACTGAAAAGGTTATGAAATTTGTACATAAAAGTTATAGCATTACAACATAAAGGTTATATCATTACAACATAAATGTTTCGGCTTATTGAATTTTTATAGTAAAAAAAACTATATGTTTGTTTAAGGCTTACCTCCACCGGATTTGGGATTTTAAAATCTCAAATCCGTGTTTGTTTAGAGAATTTTGTCAAGAATTATCAAATCCATCAAAAACATATTCTACCTAAAAAAAAACACTATAATTAACCCTATACCTAAAACCTATTACACATCAACTAACAATATAATATTACACATACATACTTTTCCCAACATTGATTTGACATCTACAGTAATAATCCTATATATAAAATCTCAAAACAAATACAGATTTTAACTATTCACCTTTATTACCAAATCCCATGATTTCAAAATCCGGATTTCCCCCATCCTACATAAGCCTTAAACAAACATACCCATAAGTTATTTATTGAAAATGTTATGAAATCTGTACATAAAAGTTATATTATTACAACATAAAGGTTTGGGCTATATTACATGAATTTTTATAATGAAAAAAATATAAGTCATGCACTGAAAATGTTATGAAATCTGTACATAAAGGTTATATTATTACAACATAAAGGTTATATTATTACAACATAAAGGTTATATTATTACAACATAAAGGTTATGACATAAATTATAAAAAACAAAAGGCGCGAATTCGGGTTAAACCGGACCGGACCCGACCGTATACCCAATTGCATGGATTATAACTCATGTAGCTGGTGCACACAAACACTACTCATTTGGTAAAACTGTGAACAAGATTTTAATACATAGTTATATATATGTTAATATTATTTGTATAAGCCGAATCTAATTGATTAGATAATGATATTAATTTTTTATTTTTATAACGGGTCTTACAAATGAAATTAAATGAGTAGATTGATTAAATATGTATATATATTGGGTTGCATGGACGTTCTTGATAATAAAAATTTTGTTAAAATATAGGAAATTTTTTGAACTATAATAACAAGACAATCATAAGTCGAATTTTCCAATATACATCAAATATATATATGAAATTTGTTTTTTCTACCTCATACTTAATTTAAAAATCAAATATTTAATTAATCATTATAATTTCTAAACTAAAGTTATTTAAACTTACAGATATAACTAAAATTTATATGTCCACAAAAGTTTTTTTACAGGTACATAACTATTGATGTTGTCATTTTAAAACCATGTAAATATACGTAGGACAGCAAGTTATGATATAAATTAGGAACATGTCTTATTACATTCTTCAAAGTATACATAAAACCAGAAACAAATTTAAGACACACATCATTGGTTCCTAAGACATTGCATTTCTTATCATTTGCTAGTGACACAGCCATACTTAACCTCTTTATGATTAGAAAACAAATTTCTAATTGGAGAAATGTGGAAGGTACAAGTTACAACTAGAGTCAACTAACCGCTCATTTTCACACAAAGTGATAGTATTAGCATAAGCATGATCACATAGATTAAACATCATCAATATTTCACCTATATTGTCATTGCTAAAAACTATATTCTCATTTTGCTTATTTTTCTTTGGATATAATGATGAGGTTCAGGATAATGAAAACATTTATTGTTTTTAGACATAAAGATCTCTTCTCTTGCACATTTTTTTTTCCACTTGACCTACGATATTAACATGTTTTTGGTTTTGAAACCTATTCTGGAACCTCCCACTCACATGCATAACCTCACTTGAACTTTTGTTACAACCCTCAAACGTGTTTTAAATCAAGCTCCTTACTCTTTATCTCATTCACAATAGTTTCAAGACTTGTGTCATCCCTACCATACTTAATGGCATATTTCACATCGTTATAGGAATTAGGGATTGCATTCAACAACACAATAGGAGTGTAATTATCAATATGTTTATCATCAATTCGTTTTATATCTTGAAACAATTCAGTGAAAACATCAAGATTCTCATGATATCTTTACTCAAATTCAGTTTGAATTTAAAAAAAAAAAAATTCAAGTAAAAACAATTTACCAGACAATGAAGTATCACCGTAGGATTCCTCAAGTCTATTCCATAGAATTTTTGTACATTCTAAAATACTAACTTTTTTTAGCACAAAATCAGATTAGTTCAAGTAATTGGTGGAACATCCAATTTCATTCATTTCAATTTTCTTATCTTCATCATCCATTTTCAAATACATTTGATTTGAGTGACGGTTCCTTCCGTTGGATCAAAACACATTTAATCTTTTGTTTCCAAATACTAAAATCAGATTTTCCATTAAATGGATGCACACCACACTGATTAGTAGAGGAAAACATATTTCAACTCGAAGTAAAGAAACCCAAGATAACAAGATTTACAAAAACGATCAGCGAAAGCAAATATATAGATGCAAATATCATGGGGTGAAAGGAGGTGTAAAATCAGCCAAAACTCGTAGTCTTTTTCTAATGAGTTATGAGTGAAAGTTGTTATGATAACAATTGTTTGAATATTCAACATCAGAACATGAAAAACACTCCCTCTTTTACAAAGAGCAACCATGCATAAAAAAAAACACGTTTCTAAAGTCATCACTCTAAGTTCCCTAGCCTGCTCCGGTTTTCTGTCAGTCTCCTCCAGACGGTGTTCCCACAACGTGCCAAAGTTAAAATTGCCAAGATGTAGAGTAAAGGAATGCCAACAACACAGCCCCCAGATGCAAGATTTATCATTGTCTGAGAGGAGCAGTAAGTTAAATTCAAGACTACACTAAATATTGTTTCAATTCCAGAATAAGGTAAGAAATCATCTCTAATTTCATAAACAAGACTTCCACAATCCATCTTCATTTTTTGAATGTTTTAACTTACTTCAATTTGGACTTTCCATGTGTAAATAAGTTTGTCCTAAACAAATTCCAATTATTGTTGAAATATGCAGAGAGTGTTTGAAATAGCATAATGTTGTTATGACACACTGCCCAAGTGTTCCCCAAGGCAAGCAACAACTTCACAATGTAACCACAGTAGAAGTCAATGCCGCATGCAAATAAATGTTTCCAGGTTACAGTTCAATTTCAGAAAATCAACTGGAAAGTGTTTGAGGGAGTAATAGGAGAACATATAAAAGCAGTAGCTTTAGCACTGATTCCATATCAGGTCAAACCAACGGTTCACCAAATTGATGTGAATAGTAGTTAATAAGTCTACACATTACTCATTCGTGAAGCAAAAACATTAATACACTACACACACACACATGGCTAATATCAATTATATAGTCCATATAGTTTGTTAAGAATGGATAAGAAATGATACTTACAAGCATTCCTGCAGCAAGATGAACAACAGGAGCAAAATACTGGTCCTTTTTGTTTCCTTCTGAGTAACCTCCAAATGCAATAACCATAGAGAAAGTGTGGATTGTAACAAATGCAAGTGCTATAATAGCTGCAAAGAGGGAAAGGCAAAAAAAAAACAGAAAAACGAATCTCAGCTTCATAACCAGGTATATTAGCAGTACTAAGAAAATGTGCTCACTCATTTCTTGCATCATATGTGTTATTATAAAAACCAATGACGAAACTGTAGCAAAAGAACCTATGGACATTTCTGTTCTGCATCAAATGATTAAATTGCAATATGAATAATACGTACAACTGGATGAATTTACATAACCTTTCATTAGATGCCTTTATAACAGTATTTATTTTAAGTGAAATTTAAAGTATCACATCATATGTGTCATCCCTCTGAAGTACTGTACATCTATCAGAGAAAGGCTAGTGTATTTACATTTCTAAGATTGTGGAATGCATATAGGACAGATGTTTTCAACTATTTACTTTTACTCCGTCAGGACATAACACCATTGTATCCATAGCAATAAAAGAGTAAATGGCCTCTAATAATCTTCACGTTTCAATGAGTTGAGATCTTTGCCTATATTTAAACTTATTCAAATTTAAGAATAAATATTTCAATAATAAAGATAATAAGAAAATGAATATTTAAGTGCTAAACAAGGTTTGCTAGTTGTATTCTTAATAGATGACAGTAACACAATTCTCATACAGCCATATGGACAAGTACTATCCTAAGACAGATAAAGAAACAACGGTTTTCAACTGAACCATGCAATTCAACAAAACAAACGTAACATATCAAGAAAATGGGAAGAATTGAGTGAGCTTAAGAAGGGTTCGCCCCACTTCATATTACATGTTCCATATTTATTGTTTTTTGTCTCTTCTCTTTATTTTTCTTCATTATCTTCACGCACTTGACCAGTCCTCACCCCCTCCATAACATCTTTCACAGATTCCTGCACCAGTGCACAGCAACTCATCTGCCAACTGACATCTCTTTTTCCGTTATTGTCACCATCACCTCCCCCAACCATCCTAACATCCCAGCATCATCTGATAATCCATACGATGTGATGTCTCACTCCCCTGTTAATCCCATTTCATCCATATATTTTTACTGAAAGGGTGTATAAGCTGACATAAGTGCTCTGAAAATAAAATTACAGGATTGATTTTCTCCAATTTATAAAATTTGTAAGGGAAGTTTAAGATAATTACTAAATTGATTAGGCAACTCACGACTGTATGGACAAGTAAGGTTTCTCAACTTTGAGGTGTGATTTAGTATGTGAAGATGAGGATTGGTGGATCTGGTTAAGGATGATGGATAATGTCAAGATAGTGGGGTCAATACAGATTTTGGTGCTGAAGGACAAACTGTTCAGTGAATGCCTGCTGGGAAGTTCTGGACAGGCCATGTAAGCAGTACATTAAGAAGCAGATAATTAGTATCAATCAATATGTATCAATAATACATATTAAGTACGAAGAGATTAGATGGAACTACATGCTAACAAACTCCTATGTTATACAGTCAGGGAAAGTTATACCCTTGTTGCAACATTTTTTAGGAATGTCTTTTAAGCTTTTAAACCTAGGTAAAATGAATAACACACAAACATAGATATGTTAAGGTATCAAAAAAATAAAATAACAATTGTCATCATCCGGCAGGCTATGCTCTCATGTATACAATGTAGAGAATATTATACCAAGAATCAAAAGTTCAAAATTTCAATCTAAGTTGCATGATCTTAAAGCAACCAAACACTTACCGGAGACAAGAAAAAATGGTATATGCGAGCATTTTCCAACATAATATGTTCCTGGCCCAAAGGCAGGAGTTAAAAGGCTTATGCAGAAGAAAACAGCATGGGCCACACCATGACCCATTCCACCAGCTGCAATGGAAAAAAATGGCATTTAAAACAGAATGATAGAAAAGGAGCAGGGAAATTACTGTATCCAACTACCAGCTCAAACTCGAAAGATGGAGGAGGGAGGTTTCAGATAGGTCTATAGCAAATAAGCTGTCTCTTGTACATAAAGCTAGAGTTGGAAGTTTTCTAGATAAATTTTTATAGCTCATCTTTATAATTTCAATTAAAAATTGATAGAAACTTCATCGAGCATTAGATGACCTGTCAGTCCCTATCATGTGTTGCTACAAACAGGTATCCTCACCAAGCCCCTGTCTAAGCCAGGACAGCTAGTTGGCAAGTTCGGATCGATATATGTATATATATAACTTAAGGAGGGGGCTATTGGCATGTAAGAAAAGTCCTGATTAAATAGAAATTAGTTTAGTCAACTCTTCAGTGGAACTGGTTATAATTGCATATTCAATTTCCTGACTTGTAGCTCTGAAATTTAGGGTTAGTTTCTTTTTCTGATTTGGAGTTTAGCCGACCATTTTATGTTCCTTTTTATAAATCGAAGAAGATATTGTAATTTACAAGTCATAAAAAAAAGTACTACAGTTTAAAAGTACAACATACCATAAAAATGCCACAAAAATCCAACTCCTGGTCCAAAGTAGACATTAATTTTGGAGAAACAGACTGCACAAAATCTTCGAAGAAAGAGACTTATGACTACTATATAGAGTTTGAACTCGTGGAAAGGGTTTTCATAAGAGATATGTTTTATTAAGAGGGAGGGGAGGATGG
Organism: Scutellaria barbata; assembly: GCA_028654395.1. Classification (NCBI taxonomy): domain Eukaryota; kingdom Viridiplantae; phylum Streptophyta; class Magnoliopsida; order Lamiales; family Lamiaceae; genus Scutellaria; species Scutellaria barbata. Next base: position 14,708,234 of record CM053651.1, on the reverse strand, counting down.
ACGTGTCTCAGCACCCTTGCACACTCAAATACAAATATATACCAACATTACCAAGAGCGATTTGCATCTTATCGGTGATAAAGAGGCGAGGTTTGGAGACTCTATCAGCAAAAGCATCCAATATTTCCTCCATCCTCCTAGTACAGTTTCAAATAACAAATATGGTAAAAGATTAATCCTGCTAATTTTCATATTATTATATATTCAAGAACAATAAGGTAAGGAAGATAAGCGGCAGGAAAAAAAAAAAAGCAGAAGTCAAGCATACAGTCTGCCGAACAAGATATAATTGGTGCATATTCTAATAAAGGAACTCTTATAACTGCAACAGAAACTTTTCTGATTTGTTTGCATATTTATTTTTATCATATTGTGCCAAGAACTAGGGAATGGATCAGATCTAAGCATGCCATAGCATCAGAAACTTATCAAAGTCTCACATCCAATTAAGATTTGAGGTGGTATATAGCATCATAAGATAATCGCGCATCTGCATTCAGAAACTTTGGACGAAGTATGTTGTCCATTGTTAAAACTGAGTTTTTATAACAATTGTTAGATGATTGGAAAATGATTCTCTAAATTCGTCAGTCAAGGCAGAAAATTGTAATATGGAAGAAAAGGCAAAACAACAATGGTGTTCTGAATTTAACTGAGCCACATTCTAACTTGAACTTTGATCTTCTATTAAAAAGTTTCATCTGCACAACACATAGTCAAAAGTTGGTTCCTAAACCAAAAACTCCAATCTCACTACCTTGAGTCTGACATGGCGAGTAAGAAAAAACATTAATACACAAATGGAATTAGTGTTGGGATAACTGTCTGTACTAAACCATCACCTTAAATGCATATAATAAATCATACACCTAAGATTACAAATTCGATCAGCACAGTAAAACAATCAATAACTCATTCAAATTAATTTAAAAGGTAAATCAAACAAACTAACTTGCAGACTCTCCACAAGTAAAACCGGAGAGCTTCTTGAAAGGCAACAGAAGTGAGAATGAGAAGTGCATAGGGCCACCATGTTGCCGTTTTGAAAGGGAGAAACGCTCTCCAGACTGCCGATAATGCAATGAGACTCATCAGCCATACCAATGTACTACAATCAACAGCACAAAGTACAAGCATTCAATTAATAAATTACCCAAACATGTACGTAATTTCCAAACTCAGCAGAAAGAGGGGAAAAAAACCTGGAAAGAAGAGTGAGGGTGAGAAAGGGCTTGTGGGAAATAACGGCGATGAAGAGTGAGAGGGATGGGCCCAGTGCCAGCAGCGCGTAGCCGATCCCCGCCGCCACCGTCATCTTCCTCCGCCGGAACTGAACCTCTCTCCCTGAATTCACAAATTTATGGCTTCCGTTTGTATGATTCCTTCTGATTGGTATTGGAATAAGTCTTCCTTGTATAACTTTACACTGCTCTTTCTTTCTCGAACGCAATTTTATGTTGGGCTATTAACCTCCATTTCTAATTTTCTAATTAAAAAAAACCTACATTATATATAAAAATTAGAGACAAAGTCTTGGATGAAAACCGTTTTATGGATCTCATATTATGAGAAGGGTCGGATGGGGTGGAACATAAGATATTATGTAATATTTTTGCGTGTATTACGTAATACTTTTCTGTATATTAGATAATATTTTGTATTATAAGATGTATATTTTGAATTGAGGTGGACCTTACGAAAAATATTAATATTTTTATATATATCAGGTAATATTTTTATATTATAGGATATATGACCCGAATTGGGTTGGGTCAGGTCTTATAAAACATGCTGATCCTAAAGCTTCCAGGTGCTCTTCTCCTCGTGCTACATGTAATACTTTTGTATATATTATGTAATATTTTTCTATATATCATGTAATATTTTTGAATTTTGTACATATACTAAATAATATAATACAAAGTATTATTTGAAATATAGAAAAGTATTACCTAATTATTATATTCGACTCGATCCAATCCGTCTCACGAAATGAGATTCGTGAGACAGTCTCACACAAGACCTACTTAAAATTAAAATTTAATGTTTTTAACTGCTCTATTCTAAAAAAAAAAAAACAAAGGAAAAAATGATATTCAGATGATTCCATGGAAAACATAAAATTTTAGTAAAAATTGAAGGTTTTGTAGTTTTTTCGATAATAAGGATATGATGGTCGCCAACGAGTTGATGATTAAAGGAAGAAGATGTGAAAAGATCAAAATATTCTTGAGAATCTCATATAGAACTCACATAAAGGCATTTTCAGGGTAATATTCCACCATCAAAACTATTTGACTACAATTTTCTTTTTTTCCATTTGCAAAGTTTAGCAGCCACTCAGTTACAACCCAAATTTGAATATTTTAATGCGTAATGATGATAGTTTGACTTAAAAATTATAATTTATCTTAAAGTAATGATCAATTATAGATTTTACCGGATCCATCAACACCTCAGATACTTTAACCCACTAAATTATTAACTTTTTAATTTAATCTCATCTGTATTTTGGATTGTGGACGTTAATAAATAGAATATTAACATTTTGAGTTTTTGGTATTGGATATTATTTAATAAGGAGTTGATATGTATGTAAATCCAATCACTTACAACCTAAAAATTTTATATTATGCCATGTTTAACAATTTTTTAGACATAATATTACACAAAAAACAAGTCGCCCTAAATTGGTCTACCTTCCAAAGTGGCGTCTCCTTCTACCTCATTTCTTAAAGTTTTCTCTTGACTTTTCAAGCCAAACTCTATGATCCAAAATTTGATATGTTCATCTAGATGTAATATAAACACATACCCATATTAAGATTTACGTTTTCCAACAACAAAGAACAATTTATATTAAAATGCATAAATGTTTGCAAAATCATAATTCTTGTATCACTAATCTAAAAGTTAATCTAAAAAAACATGAGGACAAAAATAAAATAATCACAATAAAAATAAAAAATGTTGATTTTCCTGTTAAAGGACATATTTTATATTTTTTAATTTATTATATATTTTTTTTTAATTTTTGTAGGGAGGAACTAAAATCATTCTATCAACTTCTAAACACATCCCAATTTAAATACAATTCAATTAAATAACTAAAATATTAAATAAATACCAATTTTACTCTTTTTTTTAAACCCTACCCTCTTTTTGCCATTTTTTTTTCTTTTTTCATTTTTCAATCCTTTTGATGTTATCTTTATAACATTTTAGAGAAATTGAATGTTAAATTAATGACGGACATCGTATGAATTAGTCTGATATATGAAAATTGTATGAAAATGGAATGAAAAAAACAAAAAAAATTGATAAAATTCGACTATCTTTGTTCGGCCCTGGTTGGCTGAACACATAGGAAAATGTATGGTCGAATTTGATCAATTTTTTTTATTTTTTCGTTCGATTTTCGTATATTCGATTAATTTGTAGAATGTTTGTTATTAATTTAACATTTAATTTCTTAAGAAATTTAGAAAAACAATATCAAAAAATAAAACAAATGAAAAAAAAAAGAGAGAGAAAATTGAAGTGGTAAGAGAGAGGAGAGGTTTTAAAATTTTCTTTTTTAAAAAGTAAAATTGATATTTTTAAATATTTTAATTTTTTTAATTAAAAAATATTTAAATTAAGATGTGGTTAGAAGTTGATAGGTTACTTTAGTCCTTCCAATTTAATACATTTTTGTATTAAATCCGTGTTCACATCAATAACTGAATCAAAGATATGCTTGATTGTCATGACTCATGAGTTGTTAGCGCAACCTTTTCCCACCCGATCTCGCTCCGGCCCGATAAGACCCGACCCGACTCCATTGCTGTCCGATAGACCGACAGTTGAAACTTGAAAGCTTTTGTTTTGAGTTACAGAAGTGAACCCTCCAAAATTTCCTTTCTCAATTGATCAACAAGTCAAATAAGAAGATGCGTTGGTCCCCTTTTCTAGGGATCCCAATTTGCTTGGCTCTACTCTCTTTCTTCCTCTATAAATTTTTCCCTCTCAAATCTCCCAGCAATCCTCCTCTGCCTGTATGAATTTCATCTCTCTCTCTCTCTCTCTATTTGTACTTTTGATTCGCAATCCAACATATTTGTTTTTTTCAGAGGCTATTCACCGCGGAGGAACTAGCTCTTAACAATGGAACTGATCCTCGATTGCCCCTTCTTCTTGGAATCCTAGGGTTCTGATTTCTTTCTACTTCTTCAACTATACAAATGCTAATCTCTTTCTTCTTCTCTCTGTTTGGGCTAATAATATTGTAGTTTTTCACTACACAGGTCAGTTTTTGATGTGAGTAAAGGGAAAAGTCATTATGGTTCCGGAGGTGGCTACAGTCATTTTTGCGGAAGGTATGTTGGTTCTTTCTTAAACCTGCATTTATTAGTATGTATGAAAAGTATTTGTATTAATGGTTGTCATATGTTCTTTGTCTAGTGTCTATTACTGGCATGCATTTCAGTTATTGTGCAGTAGATTAGTGTTTGAAATGGTTATAATTGTCTGGTGAGAAATATTATATATTTCGATAGTTCTTGTAAATGCTAGTGGTTTTGATGGCAAGAGGGTCCTTTGGAAAGGATTAACATGGATTACATTGAAAAGAGTGACAATTCTCCATCGATGAAAGCATTAAAACTTCGTGAATTTATGTCATCATTTCAGACTTAGATCCACAAAAAGAGAAAAAATAGAACTCTAACAATGTTGGACTCAGCATTAACTTATTCAATATTGTCAACAGGTGTATCTCATTAATGTTGTGAAAAAATCATCATTTTGTTAAAGGGGTTTTTTTTTGGCTATAACAATGTTGGATGCTGCAAAAGGTTTAAATCCCTCTGGATTTTTCTGGAAAACAATTGATATTGCAACGGAACAAATGGACAAAAAATCATTCATAATTCGAAGCTTCAAGATCCTAGTGTATGTAGTACATGAATCCAGTCTTGAATGATATGCAATTTCTTGTATATTCCATCCCATAGAACTCTGATAGAAGGGAGATGAAGTAGGAATTTTTGAACATGATTGATAGATAAATTAAAATTCTCATATCTTAAACCTTGCTATGACAAGATCATATAATCCAATAGAATATAAAATGAAAGGACTTTTCTTTTAATTTTTTTCTCAAGCAAGTATAAGAAATTGAACCTTATTTTAGTTTTTTTCCTTTTTCATTTTTTAAAATCATTGTTCTTGCCAATGTTCAATTTATTTATGAACACATAATCTTACGTCAAGCTTAGTTAATTAAATGAAATTACTAACTCTTTGGCACATTAATCTTTAATTGGTGATTCACTCAGGGATGCCTCCCGAGCTTTTGTCTCTGGAAATTTTACTGGTATGTAATGTTAATTATCACTTTCAACTCTCCTCATGTTTTCTTCTTCTCTCTTATATTTGGAGGTGCAAAAATTCTCCAGGAGTATAGCTTCCTTTCTTCTCTCTAGTAGAACTCCTCCATATTCTGCTTGTACAACAATGTGTGATTCTATATCAGACAAGTTTAATTACGACATTTATAGTTAGCTTTAAGCAATAATTATATACATCGCAGAGGATGTACGCCAAGGGACACAGAGAAAATGGTTTCATATGGATAGAAGACTAATGGACATAGATAAGTACTTTATGTGTAGGGTGAGCAAAACTGAACCGTGACCAAAAACCAAACCGATAGATTTGGTTCAGTTTAGTGGATGGATTCAGTTTGGTTTGATTCTTTTAACTTCTCTATAGTCACTATCCTTTGGTTACCACTCCATATCTTGTTCTTCTCTTAGTTCCATGGGCACTGATTAGAAGATCAGCACTTAGAAATAATATAAAGTATAGCTTCAACAATCAAATGCTAACCCCTACTTATGAACTCGTTTATGACTTGGCAGAAAGGAAGAGAAGGCAAGTAAAAAAGCAATGGTAAAAGTTTTGATCACCCTTCTTCTCCTCCCAATTCTTTCCTAACCTCAAAATCTTCTTGTATGAACAAAATTGTTCAGGTTTTCTGAATCCATTGGTTTTACTTATTAACATATACAAAACTTTTCTTGGTATGTTACATATCAGTTCTTAAGCTGACAAACCAAATCTGCAGCACTCTTTCTCTCACTAAGCTTTCAGATATTAGCCTTTCTTGGACTCTACCTGGATCTAACAAAATATCCCACCATCAAATCATCTAGTTTTGTTTGTCACTTTCGTTATAGTTGGTGAATATAGGCTATGAGTTAGCTGCATAATAGCAGTGACTGGGTTTTTATGTTTTCTAATATGTGTTAAGTTGTTGACTAATGATTTCCATAGACAATTGCCGACAGATTTTGATTATATTTTTTTCCTCAAGAAAAGCTAAAAATTAACCAGCCAACTGGGTTGTGATAGAGTTGGTCCCACTAATTAGTATGAAAATAGTGATCATGTCTACTCCTCCACAAAACAAATTTTTAACTCATGCAGGTAACCAACTAAAAAAATAATACTTGTAGTAGATATAACAATGATGATGATGAAATTAAAACAACAACAATATATAGTAATAACAAGAAGGAAAATAATATGTAGGTTGATAAAAGTACTAGGAAAATAATATTGCAGTCCTGTACCAAAAGTTTTGAGCTTATTGAGTTTGATTTTTTAGTTGTGAACTCTTTTTGATGCATATATGCAGGAGAGGGGCTTACAGATAACCTGCATGGTTTGTCTAGCCCTGAGGTAATTCATTTTATTTTTCTGCATTTTTTTTAATTTGCACATTTTCTGGTTGCTTAGTTTCCGTTGTGTTTATCCAAATGCTTATTAAAACTCATCATTTTAAAAGGTAATTTGGGACAGAGTGTAATCATTATTAAGAATTATTTGCAATTTAGCCATCCTACCAGTCAAACTACCCTTTTCCAGAATATGTATCATTCTTTCTTTGCATCCCTTTTGAACCACCAGTCACCAAAGGACTTGATAAGCAAAATTATACAGACCCTATGACCACCATACTTCTAAACCTTTTATGTTGGGGTGTTCTTGCATCATGTGTCTTGAGCACATCTTTTCTACCCGATTTTTTCATTCCTCTCTTATAACTGTGTTAATTAATTTCCACAGGTGAAAAGCATCGTTGAATGGAGAGATTTCTACTTCAGAACATATATGTATGTGAGTAATACCTGGAACTGTTATTTTAAAATTGTGGCTCGATATAAATCAAGCTATACATGGTGAAATCGTCTAAGCACCTATATTCTCTTGAAAAACTTGATTGAGTGGTTATGTTTTTTAGTCTCAGTTCATATTGTTGTTGAGAAGACATTTCCTGAAATTTGTTAAAGATCAAATGGGTCCTATGCACAAGGTCCTCCAAAGGGGTCAAATTGAGTCTCATTTGATTGTGATTCATCTGACCCTGACTTTTGAGATAAAAATTCAAAAAATCGACTCTGCAAATTAGGATTTTGTTTAATTGATTCAAAAAGAAGTTTTTGTTGTGGGGATAGTCCTTTGACAGATGTCTCTTCATCTTTTGAAGTTTCTTTTTGTTTTGTTCCTGATGAAGTGTCTTCTTTTTGATATTTGATTTTGTTTAATTGATTCAAAAAGAAGTTTTTGTTGTGGGGATAGTCCTTTGTTCATCTTTTGAAGTTTCCTTTTGTTTTGTTCCTGATGAAGTGTCTGTGTCTTTCTTTTTGATATTTGTCCTTTTCTCCTGTTTGAAGGAATTGTCTGACCGCCTTATCTGAACAAATTTCTTGTTTGAATTTTACCCACCACTTGACTCGGTATGTCCTTATTAGAGAATATGGAGTGGGTTCATTGAAACATTTTTGATAGTTAAATTCCCAGGCAAAAATCCAAGGTAGATTACAAACTTGAGAGAAAATTTTATAAAGGCTAAGAGGAAGGTTGTTTTCGCTCTGCCTTCTTTCTTACCTTGGAAGTCTATTTATAGGCAAAGTAAAATAACATTATATTTGAATTTGAACTGCATTTGAATTTCATTCCGACAATGTTGACATTCTTGGCATCTTTATGTACATTTTTGACATTTTTCTGGCAACTTCCTGTACATCTTTTGACAAACTTGGCATGCCTAATCTGGCATATTTGGACGCTGGCATATTTGAAGTCTTGCATATTTGGAGTCTTCTTATCTTAATTGGCAGACAGCTTTTGACATGGCTTTTTGACGGGAAAATTATTGATCATTATCTGAATGATTTGATCCTTCTGGACTAACACCCAAACATTGATCTTGTAAGGGTTCTTATCCATACATCTTTTGAATTTGTTGACTGATATCTCCAATTCCTTTTTGAACTTTTTCTCTACCTTTGCAGCTTTGTAAACTAAATTCATATCTGATGGAAAATCTTCACAAGTAATTGCTTTGATAAGTTTTTTATGTCCTTCCCGGATTTGAATCTGGTTTCTTTTATGATTATAGTATGAGAAGCACCTTGAACATTCTTGAATGTGTTGATTTATACTGGTGATGACATGATACCTTGGTTGAGAAGACAGTCATGTATGCTCCATCTGAAATTTGTTAAAGATCAAATGGATCCTGTGCACAAGGTCCTCCAAAGGGGTCAAATTGAGTCTCATTTGATTGTGATTCATCCGACCATGACTTTTGAGATAAAAATTCAAAAAATCGACTCTGCAAATTAGGATTTTGTTTAATTGATTCAATTTTTTTTTTTTGTTGTGGGGATAGTCTTTGACAGATGTCTCTTTGAATGTTCAAGATGCTTCTCATACTATAATCATAAAAGAAACCAGATTTAAATTTGGGGAGGACATAAAAAAAACTTATGGAAGTAATTACGTGTGAAGATTTCCATTAGATATGAATTTAATTTATAAAGCTGCAAAGGTAGAGAAAAAGTTCAAAAAGGAATTGGAGATATCAGTCAACAAATTCAAAAGATGTATGGATAAGTACCCTTACACGGATCAAACATTTGGGTGTTAGGCTATGTTTATCAATAACCAACTATACCCACAACCAATTAATAAATAATTCATTTCTTTCTCCTCCACATACATATTTTACACTACAACCAAATCTTATCTTTTTCATACTTTATCAATGACCATCCACAACCACAACCAACTTTTAATAAATTATTTTTTTTATAATTTAACAATTATATCTATAATTAATTTTTATTATATTTTAAATGTTTAAAAATATATACAATTATTCAATATTAAAAAATCGTAATTATAATAAAAAAAATTGGAAATACAGTTAAAATAAATTACAACATCCAATACAGTTAAAAAGAAATTTGGCACAAGTTTGAAGAGAAAAGAGAGTGTATGAGATTGTGATTCTAAATATATCAATATTGGTATCTATTTATAGAGAATTTTATTTTATGAATTTTGGTGTATAATTTTTTTTTTAAGTGGATAAATCGAAATTTGTAATTATTTAAATAAAATCCACTCGACGAATCATATAACGACATGTGTCATCATAATTGCACAACCAAAATCTCATGACCATGGTCATGCCACAACCATGGTCATGGATTTTAATTGTATTTCCATTTTTTTTTGTTTTTTTTGTTTTGGACACTAGCTATGACCTGGGCATCCTTATGCCCGATAAACATGGTCTTAGTCCAGAAGGATCAAATCCTCCAGATAATGATCAATAATTTTCCCGCGAAAAAGCCTTGTCAAAACTATCTGCCAATTAAGATAAGAAACTCCAAATATGCTAGATTAGGCTACAGGAAGTTGCCAGAAATATGTCATGTATAAAAAGATGTCAAGATTGTCGGAATGAAATTCAAATGCAGTTCAAATTCAAATGTAATGTTATTTTACTTTGCCTATAAATAGACTTTAAATGTAAGAAAGAAGGCAGAGCAAAAACAGTCTTCCTTTTAGCCTTTATAAATTTTTTTATTAAACTTGTAATCTACCTACCAGTCTTTTTGTAGATCTTGTCAAAAAATTGTAAGTTCGTATTTTCAATAAATTTTCATATTTCAAAAAAAATTTCTTTGCACTTACTTTTTAACTTATTATTATGTTTTTATCGATCCTGTAATAGTTTGGTATCAGAGCCAGTAATTAGGAAAATAATAATTTTACAAATTGATATCATAACGTTTATAAGAATCTTGCTAAAATATCCTTTAATAAGGGTTTGGAATTAGTGTTGGTAAACTTGTAAGTCGAATGGTTAGCCCAGGATTAGAGGCGGTCCATGCATAGTGTTCCCACTTGAGAAAGAATAGTATTAGCAGGAAGAATATAAAATTTTAAAGAAATTATGGCATCATTTCTAAAGAAATTATTAGATCTAGGTTCTAGTTCTAATACTGATGAGCAAGTAGTAGTACAAAGTAATGAAATACTTATACCTATAGACTATTCAAATTGGACTATACCAAAAGAGAAAATTGAAACAATTTATCAGATAGGTTTATTGGATCTCTAAACAACTTTTACTGTCAAAACTCATGAAGAAACGAGATCAATAAAGCAAGAGGCTCAAAGTATACAATTACTAAATAGGGAAACTATAAATAAGTACTAAAAAGAAAATACAGATACATACATATAGGATTTTTCAAATTGCCATAAAACCATTAATGCACATAGGAGTTAATGCCCCAATATACTTAGCTCTTAGAGACAAAAGATGCATAAAATATCAAAGTTCATTAATGGAATGATTCAAACCAACATATGTAATGGACAAATATACTTCAATTGCACCCCCAATTTTCGTGTAGATTTAAGAGACCCTATGATATTAGAATCATTAATATTAGACATACATTTACAAGGTAATGAATTTCATAAAAACTGTAGGAATTTTGCAATTATATATAGAGTTTATTTTAGACTAATGTCCTCAAATAAATCCGAAATTTAATAGATTACCTACAGGCTACAGAGAAAGATGAGACTATATTAATGGAAATAGATGTAGAAAATAAGTGTAATAGACTATTTTATACATTTTTAAAATTATTTTTAATAGAAGAAGGAATAGAAGAATTTATCAAAGAACCCACTATAGAGGTATACTACTTTACATAAGAGATGGATAATAAATGACAACAATGAAACCATATTATCAATACATCCACCAATTCAAACTTAAAAAATTCAAACATTCAAAGGAGATATAATAGCAGATCCATTTAAAGTAAAGGATAAAAATAAAGGAATTAATAGAATAATCCATCAAAATAATTATTCCAATCAAATATTAAATACAATAGCAAGTCAAGTAGATCATATCTCAAATAAGATCACAAACACAGTCAAAGAAGAAGTAAAATCAAAACCATATTTCCAAGCTAATGATATAATGGAACAACAGAATATAAGTTTTACTCCAAAAATTGATACTATGTAAAACAGAATATCAAATAAGTTGACAGAAATAGGATCATCTAGCAAAAATATCAATTGTGTAGAAACTTTAAATACAATCAAAGAAACAGAATCTGAAAATGGATCATCCACAGAGACAGGACACTCTGAAATTGAAGAAATAGCAAAAAAAAAATTCAAAATAGTGATAATGAGATTAATAAAATCTTTAGGAAAAAGGGAAAATATCATAATTTCAAAAACTTTAACACAAGAAATTATTATAGAAGACCAACCCTAATTGATATACAATATGAGGAAAGAAATCAATTTACAAAAAATAAGTACGATGGGATGTCAATAGTAGAATGGAATATTGATGGCAAATCAGAATATGAGATATTAAATACATTACAAGAATTAAATACAGCAAGAGTTGCTTACAAATTACATAATCACTCAGAAGAAATAGCATGCAAATTCATTATTCAAGGATTTGCAGGCCAGCTTAAAAACTGGTGGGACAATGCACTAACTAATGAAGAAAAAAATGCGATTCTTAATCATAAAACTTTAGTCCTTATAGATGAAACTAATAATGAATTTGTAGAGAAAAACGATTCATGTGAATTTTTAATAATAACAATAACAATGCATTTTGTAGGAATTCCAAAAGATGAACTTAATTCATTAAAAATAGTTTTAACTGATTTAAGATGTCCAACATTGTCAGATTATAGATGGTATAAAGATACTTTTTTAACTCAAGTACTAAGGACATATAGCAATGAGTCATTTTGGAAGGAAAGATTCATAATGGGATTACCAAAATTATTTGCAGAAAGAATCATTCAAAAACTAAAAGATGAAGTAGGAATGGATGATATACCGTTTACAAAAATAACATATGGTCAAATATTTGCTTTCGTCAGAAAAGAAGGATTAAGCTTATGCTCGGAATTAAAACTACAGAATAAATACAGAAATGATAAGAAAAATACCAGATATGAATTAGGATGTTTTTGTGAAACATTCGGACTAACCAAAATAGAAGCGCCTTCAACCTCCTATAGGAAGAAAAAAAATTTTAAGAAACAGCAAAATATTTATCAAAGGAATTATCAACCTAAAAAGAAATATTATAAAAGGCATTCGAGAAAAACATATCAGCAAAAAGAATATCAAAAACATAAAAAGCGAATAGAATGTTGGAATTGTCATAAACCAGGACATACAACAAATAGATGTTATAAGAAAAAGAATAAAGGGAATTAAAATTTGAACTCAATAATTTATTTAATAAACTAGATATTAGTGATACAGAATCAGACATTATAGAAGAAGAACCAAAAACCTCTTCTGAAGAAGAAGATACCTGCCAAAATGGATTATGTCATATTAATGCAAACCGGGCCAGGCCAAGTCAGAAAGGCTTTGATGACTCAAGATTCATATTAGAATCATTACCAATGGCACGCTGTGCGCCTAAGTGCGAAAAGACAGTGCAAGCTTTCTTATGCCGAAACCAGAAATAATATTTGACTTAATTCAAGAAATACCTGACAATGAAGTTCAAAAAGGTTACTTACATAAACTAAAAGATGTAATTTTAGAGGAAGAAGAAAATAAGAAAAAAATAGAATATCACGAACAGGAAGATTTTAGTATTAATAAAATGTTTGATAAATACCCTAGTCAAAATATATTCAGGCAAATTTCAACTAAAGATTTACAGATAGAAATTAATAACCTAAAGAAACAAGTTAATAATATGGAAAGAGAAATAATAAAGTTAAAGGAGAAATATATAGAATTAGAAACAAAAATCTGGATAAAAAACAATCAAAATAATGAAATAGATATGGCAAGCACGAGTCAAGAAAAAATAATACTTAAGGAAGATGAAAAAATTAATGAGGAAAAATTCATTAACAATATACAAAAAATAGAATTTCAAAAATGGTATATGAATATAAAATTAGTAATAGGAAATTTTAATATAGAACTAATAGCATTGTTTGATTCAGCAGCTGACCATAATGTAATTAGAGAAGGGTTAATACCATCAAAATATTATGAAAAAACTAATGAACAATTATATACTGCAAACTCAAAACCATTAAACATAAGGTACAAATTATCAAAGGCACACATTTGTTGCGATGGGTATTGTTTTTAAAATATATTCACTTTAGTTAAAGACATATCTCAAGACATGATATTAGGCACTCCATTTCTAACTCAAATTTACCCCTTCAAAGTAGATAGTCATGGATTAAGCACTAATATACATGGGAGGAAAATAAATTTTCCTTTTCATTAGACCAGTCAAACAAAAGGAAATAAATATGCTACAAAATAATTCTATATTTCGACAAATTAATATTATTGAAAATAAGAGAAAACATATAGATTGTTTAAAAGAAGAAATACCTTACTTCAAAATAGAAGAACAGATAAAACAAGATAATATTATACAAAAAATTAAGGAAATAAAAGAAAAATTCATAAAAGAAGTATGTAGTAATATTTCTAATGCTTTTTGGGAAAGGAAACAGCATATAGTCAATTTACCATATGAAAAAGATTTTAATGAAAAGAATATACCTACTAAAGCAAGGCTAATTCAAATGAATCAAGAATTTTTAAATCATTGTAAAAAAGAGATTGAAGACTTATTGCAAAAGAAATTAATAAGAAAATCAAAATCCCCTTGGAGTTGTTCTGCATTTTATGTCATCAAACAAGCAGAATTAGAAAGAGGAATACCTAGACTTGTCATAAACTATAAACCACTTAATAAAGTACTACAATGGATTAGATACCCAATTCCAAACAAAAGGGACTTAATTAATAGATTACATTCAGCCAGAGTATTCTCAAAATTTGATTTGAAATCAGGATTTTGGCAAATTCAAATTGTAGAAAAAGAAAGATATAAGACTGCTTTTATAGTATCATTCGGACATTATGAATGGAATGTCATTCCTGTTGATAAACCAAGATTTTTGATAATCACTTCCTGAAGACTAGAAAATTTGTTTTGCCCTTATAAAATTATTTCATTTACCTTAAGCTCTCAAGTGGTCCATTTTTCCCATAAACTCTAAAATGTGTTCCAAAATTGCAAATTGGAATCATCATACTTTCTTTTAGTTTTGATAGATTCATGTGGTCCATGATATAACAAAAGTTGATTTCTTCATGGTATTCAATGACAATATATATTACAGATTTGTGGGGATGTTAGTTGGTCGTTATTATGATGGTGAAGGGAACCCCACAAAATACTTGAAAGGGGTTGAAGCGAAGGCAGCCAGAGGCGCGCAGCTGCTTGAGAAACAGAAGACTGAAGAAGCTAAAATAGCCAGCTGTAATTCAAGGTGGAGTCAGGACGAGGGATCTGAGGTATGACTTCCTTCTTGTAACTGTCTAGTAACTTTTTGCCACTTATTGGCAGTTGCATGAGCTAGGAAATGATGTTGATTTGTTTGTCGAATTAGGGTTTCAATTAATTATTTGAAGTGAACGTGCATCTAATATAATACAATGATCATATATAATGTCTGTCTTATGGAGCTATCTATGTGTTGTGCCTTTTGTTATATTTTCTACAACACAATATTAGCATATTACGTTGAAGGTGGCTCCATAAGAAACTAGACATTGGGTTCTATATTGAAACTAGCACTTAATCAAAACATCACGCATATTGAGCACATTCTTGCTGCAAATATTAGGGTAGTATTTCTATAATTTTTATGATCGTGGTTGCTGTGATTATTGCTTTGGGAATGTATAGCTCAGCTAGAACAGTTTCTTTCAGGTATGGTGTGACGAAGGTTATCCAAGGTTAGTTCAGAGACCTCTAGAAATAGCTTTGACGGGGAAAATGAGCAAACGCTGTGCTTGCTTCAAAGAAGATGAACTGGGCCAGGATGGTTTAGAAATCTATGAAGGATGTGATTACCTGGCCCAGAAATGCCGATTACACTAAGGGTACGTTTATTTTGCTTGATATCGGGTGATATACTAAAATAGTTATTAGTCCTTTGCTTACCTGGAAGAATAGAACATGGTGAATAACATGAAACCCAGACATTATCTTGAAAATTGTGGACTAATTGCATGATATGGACTCCAAGGGAGGTGGTGCCATTGAAATTATCCCACACTTGAAATAATCCATGATCACATTCATAGTCCAAATTCTTATCAATGCCTGTATCCCATCAGGCAAAGTAAACGAATTCAAAGGTGTCTTATAAGGTCTGAATATTTCGACTGATTGAGCTTAGAGTGGGCATATCAGTGACGAGTAAGACTGCCTTTATTGCAATTGAGAGTTTGCTTAATTAGTATAAATATGGTGTAATTCTGTTAACCTATGGTTTCTCAGTTGATGATATCTCGTTTCTTTGCATGATTGTTTCTTCTTCAATTGAAGGTTAAATCAAGAACATAGGTTTCGTGTTGTCAAATTTTATTATGATCGAAATATGCATAATGCTCTCTATATTTGGTTTTCTTACGTTTACCTGATTGTTATTTTATTTTTAGCTCGAAAGATGCCAGATGAACTTTTCAACGCACGAGATGGATTCTAGTGATTAGTCTTGTTATATGGAAAATAAAAGGTGTAAATTTGCATATAAATGTGTAATCTTTAAATTATAAATGATAATCGAAATAAATACCAAATTCTTGATGAAATTAAGAATGAATATTTAAATATTTTTAAAAATTATTAGGTTTTTTGGTTTCTAAAATTTAAATTTTTTGATATAAAATTCATTTCCATATACTTCAGGAATTCAACTCGGTTTAATTCTTCCGAATCAATCTTTCGAACCATGTACAATGTAAAAAATTTGTTCATGTTTTGGTACTGAATTAAAAAAAAAATCGGATTTTCTGCTAATAGAGAAAAATAAGAAATGGTTATATATATTATATTCATGATTTTGTCTACTTTTGTCAAATTTTTTTTTTAACTAATTCTTGTTTTCTTTTTTTACCTTTTTTTGTGAACTTATTTTATTTTATTTTATTTTTGCTTATTTAATAAACTAGACAGTATATTAGAATACCAACATGTGTGTGAATAGAGAAACCATGGGAACAATATTGGCTATTCCCAACATGAATTAGTTTTACTAGACAGGATAATTAGTTTTACTAATTATGAGAATTGGAGTAAATATTAGTTGAAACAATCAATCAATTTCCATACCGCCGATGTATATGGTTAAATCTTTGTATAACAATCGTGAAACTTCAATTTACTATGTTTTGATAAATTAATTCATACAAGAAAATTAATTCATTTTATTTGCACATGAAGAAGATGTTGGGATGATTTTCTTTTAAGAAACAACTAAAAAGAACTAATGTATATAGTGATGGCTAAACCGGTCATCATGGAATTAGAACCGAACCATAGGACTGTCGGTTTTGGTTTCGATTCGTAAATCATCGATTCAACATGTTTTTTTTTTTGTTGCATTATTAAATTTATGTTTCTAAAATTCTAATAAAGTCTAACTTAAGATAGATTTTATAAAATACAATTTAGATATGGAATAAAATACAAGAAATACAATCAATTAAATGCTTATAAATTACAAGTTACAATGTTACATACATAATACAACTTGAATCTTAAAGTCTACAATAAGTGAAAATTACAATTATGAATGAAAAAAAATATTACAAGTTACATATTAATATATTACAATCATACATCAATATTGAAATTAAAAAAAATTGCAACTTTGTATAAAAAATATGAAAGAAGAGGTGAAAAAAACTTTGAAAGAGTTTGAGTTTCATTCTAAGTTCGGAAATGAAATTAAAATTACTCTTCCAAACTTAGAATGAAATTGCTTATGTATTCTTGTCAAAATTAAAGAATCAAAGCTTACGTAATTCTCTTACCTAAACTTAAGATGATGTTGATGTATTTTTGCTCTCACCCAATCTCTAAGAAGAGTTATGTTTTGTATATTGTCGATGGTAAATTTTGATCTTCTTCGATTTAACATATAAATTCTTTTGCTAAATGCATATTCTTGGGAGACGATTGAGGTGAGACATTTGTGAGGATAACTACTTCCTTATTTATTTTTGAAAGATTAATTGTATATTTTTAAATGCTATTAATGTTTTACTTTGTTGGATCATTTGCACAAGGACGCGGCTCTGTGTTCTCTCTTATATCACTCTTCTCTAATGTGCTTAAAACTTGAGGTGTTTTGTTCCCATAATTTAATCATTTACTCTTCTTGCTCAAATTTGGAATTTAGGAAGTTAATGAACTTGTATTTTACGTATTTCTTCAAACATGCATAGATCATATGATTATTTCTTCTCCCTTATAAGATATTTCAGATTTTCATATTGATTCATCATGATTTAGCGAATCAACATTCTTCAATTTGTACACATCTATGACATTTTCCATAGACATACAACTCTTCTTCTCCAATAAACTACTTTTTTTAGTTTATAAATAATATTATCAATCAAGAGTATAAGAACACTTTTATTATATACAAAGGCAAAGAAGGAACAGAAGCCTTGAATATCCATCATAAAGATGAAATCAAACGAAATTCGATTAATAACTTGAAAACAACTAAAACACCAGGAAACTTTCTACAAATCCAAGATCTTTCGTAATATATATTTTTGAAAACCCTAGCTATTGGACAAATCAATAGAATAAGAAGTAAATCCACCAATCGTGGCACCCACATTAGCAAGTATAGAAATCATGGCATATTCTTTTAGGCCAAATGGGCCATGGTTTATTGAAAACTCCAATCCAAGTGTGGGATAATAAACCATCCTTTGTGGGATTAGCTTTGCCATTATGTATCCCAAGGGATACAATACCACTATTGTTGATATCATACTCATGATGCATTCACTTGTCTCCTTCACAAAATATTTGTTGAGGACTAATAAAAACACGAATGATATAGAGCCTAGAAGCATCACACGAAATGTCCATACCGGTGCCTCCTCATTCTCTCTGCCTCCACCCACATGAGGCCATACCACGGCCGCCACATTGTTGGCGGTGGTGGTGGTTCTTTTGTTAATGGTGGTGGCTCGTCTTCTTTGTGCTTCTTGGTTACACATTGGGCCACAAATTTAGTTTGGTATGTAAATGAACATGTATGGATTTAATTGTTAAAAAGAATATTGAGAAGAATAAAATTAGTTGGAAATATTGATAAGAAAAATATATATGTTGCGTATTTTTAGATCTCCAAAGTACTATTACAAGCGTCATCTCTTTCCTATGTTGAAAAGTTCATATGGAATTCCTTGTACCTAGCAACAACAAAAAAAGAAGAGTTTATTACATTTTTTGCCCCGTAATTTAGGGGGTCTGGCAGTTTTGAACTTTAAGTTTTCGGGCTGGCAATTTAGGACTTTAATTTGTCGGGCTTCGCGAATTTTGCCCAAATTAAGCCCGAATTGCTTAATTGGGCCCAAATCGCACGTGAATCGCACGTGAGGTCGCGAAATTGGACAATTCGGGCCAATTTTGCTGATGTGGCATTTTTTTGTCATTTGTGGCATTTCTAATTAAAAAATCCTTTTTTCCATGTGGATAAAAAAATTAAATTTTTTATCTTTTGAATTAACTCCAAATATAAATAAAATGGAAAATTAAAAATTAAAAATTCACAAATAAAATAAAATATAAAATTAAAAAATGATAGGTCATCTTCTTCATCAATTCCAAATTCATCTCATTCCATGTCTCGGCTCACCGCCGCACCACCCACCACCACCTACAGACACCCACCACCGTCGTCTCCACCATTCTCGATGAGCTTCGCCTCAAACATCTGGTGGACATCCACCTCGGCTAAGGTCTCTCCGGCGAAAAGCGCCGCCGCATCTCGATAAACCCTAATAAATGCCAAAATTAAAATCCCCATCCAACCAAAACAAAAATATAATCCCTCGTATCTTGAGCCCTCCAAAATTTGAATTCTCAGGAAAGGAAATCCTATCTGTTTGTCTCGCTTTCATCTCTCTTTCTCTACCAATCAATGGCGAAGAAGAAAGTATCCCACGCTCAACAAGAGAAACCATTACAGAAGCAGGAGGTTACGGTGCGAGAGATCACGCCCTCCATGGATTCCGAGGCTTCGGAGAAGCTTGAGAATCTGAAATCGCTCAACCAAATGCTGCTCAAAGAAGCGTTTGAGCGTCGTCAGCAGTTGGAATCGCTGGTTCAGTCCAAGGGGTATTTGGAATTGGAGTTGACTCGGTCGAACTCAGAGAGAGTGAGAGAGGGAGAGACTCCTCCTCGACGAGAAGTAGAAAACGAGGCTGATATACAACATTATTGCTAGTAGGCATATAAAATCAAAATTGCCCACACCCGAACAAGTGTCTGTGACTGCATCCTTCTTCGCTCTTGAGGATCTAGATCAAATGAAATTTGGGGATTAGGGTTCTAGAGCAATTTGGGGATTTGGATGTATTCAGATTTAAGACACATAAAATCCACGTGGAGTGTAGATATAAAAAATTCGAAATGCCAAAAAGGATAAAGAAATGCCACATCAGCAAAATTGGCCCGAATTGTCCAATTTCGCGACCTCACGTGCGATTCACGTGCAATTTGGGCCCAATTAAGCAATTCGGGCTTAATTTGGGCAAAATTCGCGAAGCCCGACAAATTAAAGTCCTAAATTGCCAGCCCGAAAACTTAAAGTCCGAAACTGTCAGACCCCCTAAATTACGGGGCAAAAAAAGTAATAAACTAAAAAAAAAAAAGGAAACACTGGTGAAAATATTCATAATCTTCTAGGTAATCACCCAACTTACATTGCAATATAATTCTAAAATAAATACGAACCAAATATTTACATTATATGTTGTGAATACTAAACTATTTATTTACAAATATTATCTTTGAAATGATTTATAGTATATTATTGAACTATTTATGATTTTACAAAACTATTTATTACAAATATTATTTTTGAAATGTATATTATTGAACTCTCTTTGATTTTAAGTGTCGAAAAAGTTTTATTTCATGAAGTCCTTATTCAGGTTTTAATGTCAATTCAAGGTTACCCAACTAATTGAATTTGTTTACTTATTATTAACAACAGACTATAATAATAATAATAAAAAGTGTGCCATATAATAACTAAAATAATAGTAATGAATTGTGAATATATGGTTTTGTATTTATAGAAATACTGTACATAGAATATGTCTGATTAAATATTATGTTAAACATTACTTTATTATTGTGACATTTAGAATATGTCTGATTAAATATTATGTTAAACATTACTTTATTATTGTGACATTATTAGTAAAGTCAAGTCGATAAACTTTCAATATTATTATGTAGTCATAAGGTAAAATTGTGAACAAGATTTATATATATATATATATATATATGTTCGTATTATTTAAAAATGCCCAATCATGATTAGATAATGTGATTACTTTCTTTGTTCGTATAAAAAGTCTTATAATTGAAATTAAATGAGCAGGTGGATTTATATATATATATATATATATATATATATATATATATATATATAGGGTTAAATAGACGTCCTTGACAATTTAAAGGCTTTGTTATAATATATAGATTTTTCTTGAAATATAAGAATAAGGCAAATATATGTCGAATTCGTCCATGTACATCAAAATTATTATTATTTTTTCAATATCATAATATATATTTTGGGGTTGCATGGACGTCCTTGATAATTTAAAGGCTTCATTAAATATAGAATAAATTTGACCTATAATAATAAGGTAAACATAAACAGAATTTTTTCATATCCATCCAAATATAATATATATATATATATATATATATATTGTTTTTTCAATCTCATACGTAAATGCAAAGTCAAATATTTATATTAGTCAATATATATAGTTTCTCAATTAAAGTTATTTGAACTTATAGATGATATACAAAACTCAAATTTATATGTCCACAAAGTTCTCTTACAGATACATAACTATATATGTTATTATAAGTGCATAAAAATATATATGAAGATTTATTAGTCATAATTTTAGAGGTTTTGGGTAATATAAACATTTTAATCATTAATGGAGAAATACAATTTTGATATTACATCCACAATATATTAAATCTCTGACAAAATATATCATTGACTCTTTAACCAAATTGTTAACGTTAAATTCATACAATTCAAAATCTTGTGCCCTTAATTTCCAAATTTACAACACAAAGTCTCGATTATTCGAGTTTACTAGCCTACGTTATAATTTTTATTTTATCTTTTAGACATTATAGTATAATAGCTTAATACACAATACATATATTAATATAACTTATCCACAATGAATGGAAAGTATATAAAAGCCAATGCATGCAAACTAATTGTAGATCATCTTTGACTATGAATATTATAGCTCAAATGTTATATATCTCATTTTTATAAAGATGAAGATTGCGATAACTATAATTCAATCTTGAATCACACAAGTTTTCTAATTTTTATTATATCCCTCCCTTTCACTCCTTCTATATAGAAGACCTAAAATCATTTTTTTTAACTCATCCCAACTTTTAAGTCCATAACCTGTATAAAAGTCAAATCCAAAAGTGCATGTCTAATTAATCGATTCATTTTGAATATTTCGGTGATTTTGCTCAAAATTTAACCGAATTTCCTAAATTTAAAAAAAACCAAAATTGAAATCTTTATATATATATATATATATATAAGGACATTGTTAAATATAAAAAGTTAAGAATTTTCCCGGCCTAAAAAGCCTGTATGTAAATTTGTTATATATATGTATTTTATATACATATATTAAGTTATATTAATTGTATTCTATTTTTGTAGGAAAGTCAGACTCCCAATTTATGCAGCTATATAATGATGAAAACTCCAACAATTAGGAAAGAAAAAAATTATTAACGTTAGATTATTTTAAAGATGCAATTTAAAAGGTTTAATCAACTAAAAAAGTTCAATTTCGAGATTATATATATCTATATATATATATATATATATATATTTTTTTTTTTTTTTTTTTTTTCCTGCTGCCTTACTAATATGTCTGATAGATATATAGTGAGATAAGTTAGTAATCTAAAATAAGATTTCCTTTAACCAAATCAAATATCCATAATTTACAAGCAATATCATAATATTTTATTATCAATCTATTTATATAATCCTTTATTATCAAATTAAAAATTGGAAACAATTATGATTTGAATTAAATGATTGTGTTGCTTGATTTTTTCAATAAACACTGGAGTAGGATTACAAAGGAGGTAGGCAACAACAATGGAGAGAAGGAGCATTTTGTGGAAGAACACCAACACGACAACACTACGCCCTCTTTACGACTTCCTCTTAGATTGTCCACAGATATTTGTAACACTTTCTGCGATTTTGTTGGTCCGATTGATGAAAAATGAAGTATGGGAATATTAATATTTTATCAATGTTTTGCCATTAAATTTTTCTTCATTTAGTTCCAAGTTCTAAGTTTAGTTGCTATGTTATGTCCAACACGTGTATGAGGGTGGTATTACAGATCATATCGACCGAATGTTCAATGTTAATTGTTACAGTAGTATAACTCAAAGATTCCCTCAAAAAGTCTAATATCATAGGGCAATATAATCTATATCTACTTTTTTCAATTATTGTATTTATCAGTCAACAACAACCATGAAAACACAATTAAATCTTCTTATTTGAGATTCATATTCGATATGTTTCATAATAATAATAACTTTTATCTTAATGAATATAAAAAAATGAGACCAATAATGATTCATGTGAAGCCATAAATGTTCTCATAATTGTTGACGTCGGAATCTGTATTTGATCGATTCCTAGTCTAACACCCAAATGTGATGAAAATGAGATGAAAAGTATAACACAAGAATGGCCCGGAGCCTACTCGGGCAATGTTGCTCGGCTAATCCTGGACGGTGAAATTATCAGGCAAGACCTTATAGTATTATGTTAGAGAAATTAGCTCTCTAGTACTGTTTACAAAAAATGAGGAATCGGATCCTTTACAAGTTGAAATTACATCTATTTATAGTCGGAGCATCACTTGAGTGTCGGAGATCGTGGAGATCGTGGAGGTCGTGGGAGTTAAGCCCACTTTCTCCTTGATTTCCGCCTATTTGCTGGGAACTTGGCGATTTTATTACCCACGATCTACTGGAGGTTAGTGATATCTTGGACGGCTATACGGATCCTGGCCGGCTAAGCTGATCCGCCGAGTGGTCCTCGCAATTAGCTTGGACGGTCGACTTGAGAGGACGTCGTCGTTGTGGCCGGCCAGGTTAAGCGACATCCTTTGTTTTGCCGCCCAGGTGTCACATGCTGTGCAGCTCGGGTCGGACGCCCAACAATAGCCCCTTAGGCCTTGGC
This sequence comes from Scutellaria barbata, assembly GCA_028654395.1. Taxonomy (NCBI): domain Eukaryota; kingdom Viridiplantae; phylum Streptophyta; class Magnoliopsida; order Lamiales; family Lamiaceae; genus Scutellaria; species Scutellaria barbata. The sequence continues at coordinate 14,684,439 of CM053651.1, read as the reverse complement.
AGGAAATCACTTCTGCTGAGGCCTAATCAACCTTGACAAGTCGAGCCGAGCAGAAATGAGCCGTAGGTCAGTATGTTGCGGATGGGACCCTGCTCGGGTCGAGGAGATGAAGGAGTATCTCGATCGTCGCCCGCCTTTCCAGGTCAGCTTCTCCCGGGCTCTGTCTCCGACTCCGGAGGTGATGGAAAAGCTTCCTCCGGCGGTGTCCTCGGCTGTCGAAGCCCCTGTTAAGGCCTGGACGGATGATCTGGATAAGTTCTCCCGCCAGATGTCTGGTGTGGACTCCGGCTCCTGTGCCGCTATCCTTATGGCGCAGGCGTCCGTGTTTGCCTGGCAAGCTCAATACTAGTATGAAGAGCGTTGGATAAGATTAGGGCGTTGAAAGCCGACTTGAGGGAGAAGAGCAGCGAGTTACGAGACGCGGTGGAGGAGAAAAAGACGCTGCAGACTCAGCTAGTTTCTTCTCAAGAAGCTTTGTCGCACGCCACCCAGGCCGCTGAGCTGGATAGAAAGAGGGTGGCTGACTTGACTGTAGATAATGCCCGGCTTCAGGCCGGGATGGAGGAGCTGAAGGCTGAGCTTGAGGCTGCCCGGGCTGACCAGGCTGACGAGGTGGCAGTAGTTGCTAAGTTCAAGGGCTCTGACGAGTATAAGCTCGAGAGTAGCCTTGCTTATCTGTTTGCCTTCTTCGACGCTATTGAGGTGGCCCGGAAGGAGAAGCTGGACGACCGTCCACTCATGGCAACTCTGGCCGGATACATTGAGAAGAACCCGCTTCCAGCTTATTATCTGGAGTTGATGAGTGACCTACCGAAGTATCTTCCGGCCGGGTCGGAGAAGCTGCTCACTCTTGCTCCCCCCATCGTGCTTATGTCTAACCCTTCTTTTGACATGGCAGCGGTTTCTGAAGTTGGACGGTCAGAAGTTAGGCAGCCCACCGAAGTGGCGGGCGAGGTGCCTGAGGAGGAGATGGTGGATATTGAGCAGTAGCTCTTCGTAGAGATTTCTTTTTCTTTCCTTTTGTAAGAGGTACTGGCCTCCAAACCAGTTTCGATTTTAATATCATCATGTTTTGCTGGTCTACAATCTTTCATATATATATGTAGTTCGTTCTAGTTGACACTTGCTCGTCTTAACTGAATCAGCTCGGTATTTAGATACCTGAAACACTTAGTAAAAAACTATTAATCGTTTGATAAAGGTAGTGTGAGTCTGCACTGCTCGCCACGCCAATTTTATCACTTTTATTTGATCCATACTTTACCCCTGGTCGGAGCCGAGGTAGGTATAATACTTACAGTTTAGCCCAGCCTAAATGGCTCGGATGAAGTTGCAATCTTGGGTGGGCCAGAGCCTTACTGTTTCATCTGGCCTGGACGGCGCGGATGAGGCCGTAGCCTTAGGTGGGCCGAAGCCTTGGTGGGCCGTAGCCTTACTGTTCCATCCGGCCTGGACGGCGCGGATGAGACCGTAACCTTAGGTGGGCCGAAGCCTTACTGTTCCATCCGGCCTGGACGCCGCGGATGAGGCCGTAGCCTTAGTGGGCCGAAGCCTTACTGTTCCATCCGGCCTGGACGGCGTGGATGAGGCCATAGCCTTAGGTGGGCCGAAGCCTTACTGTTCCATCCGGCCTGGACGGCGCGGATGAGGCCGTAGCCTTAGTCACTATTACAAGCTGGGAAAACAATTTCATTAATCGTGAAAAGGTGCAAAAGAATTACAATTGAAATCCTGGCCGGCTAATGATAATACTTTTTTAAGTGTTCTATATTCCATGGTTTGGATACAATTTTTCCATCCAGGTCTGCTATCTCATATGCACCTCCGGTCAGAATCCTGCTTATCTTGTACGGTCCTTCCCAATTGTGTCCCAAAGATCCATTCGGTAGTAAGACCTTTTTGAGGACTAGATCCCCGAGCTGAAATTTTCTGGTCCGGACCCTTGAGTTATAATACCTTGCACTTCTCTGCTTGTAAATGGCGTTCTTTATGTCTGCGTCCATCATTCTCTCTTCTAGCAAGTCAAGGTTGGCGGCCAGAGCTTCTGTGTTCTGCTGGTCTTGATATCTGTCCACTCTCCAAGTGCGAACGCCGAGCTCGATTGGGATAACTGCCTCGGAACCGAATGCTAAGGAGAACGGCGTTTCTCCCGTCGCTGTTCTGGCCGTCGTTCTGTATGCCCAAAGTACCTCGGGCAGTTCATCGGCCCAAGCTCCCTTCGATTCGTCAAGCCTGGCTTTCAGGGTGTGCTTGATGATCTTGTTCATGGCCTCGACCTGGCCGTTTCCTTGAGGGTGGTAAGGGGTAGAGAGTAGCTACTTGATCCCCAGGTTTTCACAAAATGTCCTTAGGTCGTCGCTGTCGAACTGCCGTCCATTATCTGTGATGATGGAATGGGGGACCCCGAAGCGGCAAATGATGGATTTCCATATGAAGTTTGTAACTTTCAGCTCCGTTATCCGTGTTAGGGGTTCTGCTTCCACCCATTTGGTGAAATAGTCGACGGTGACGATAGCGAATCTTACTCCTCCTCGGCCAGTGGGCATCGGGCCAATTAGATCTATTCCCCATTTTGCGAATGGCCACGGGACTATTATTGAGTTCAAATCCTCCGAAGGTGCCCGGATGAGTGGGGCGCATCTCTAACATTTGTCGCATTTTTTGGCGAAGTTGATAGCATCTTTTTTTAGGCTAGGCCAGAAGTATCCTTGCCTGATAACTTTGAAGGCTAGCGACTGGTCTCCCGAGTGATTGCCGCATACGCCCTCGTGAATCTCGGCTAACACATATTTGGCTTCTTCGTCGTCCAGGCATTTCAGGAGAGGATGGGAGAAGCCTCTTTTGTACAGAAGACCGTCCTGGATGGTGTATCGAGCAGCTCGGATTCTTAATTTTCTGGCATCGTCCTGATCGGCGGGGACCTTCCCCCCTTCCAAGTATTGGATGATCGGGGTCATCCAAGTCACTTTTGGCTCAATATCATATATTTCTTTTTGATCGAGGGCCAAGCTGTCCACCGTTCCAATGTTTACTGATCCAATATCTTCAGCTCCTTCACTGGTCGCTAGCCGGGCAAGGGCGTCAGCTTGTGTATTCTTATTACGAGGGATTTGCTCGGCGTGAATCCATCTAAATTCTGCGGAGGCCAGCTCCACGGATCTCAAGTACCTCGTCATTTGTTCATCCCTGGCTACATACTCGCTTGAAATTTGATTGACGACCAGGAGGGAGTCGCTAAAGACTTCGAGGTCGTCTACTCCGAATTGTTTCGCCATGTCCAGTCCGGCCAGCAGCGCTTCATACTCGGCCTCGTTGTTTGTTGCGGAAAATTTGAACCGTAGCGCCGAGCAAAAATATTTCTGTGTGGGGCTGACCAGGATGATGCTAGCCCCGGCGCAATGGGTGGTGGACGACCCGTCCACATACATCTTCCAAGGTTTCTCTATTCTTTCTTCTCGGATGATGAGAGTTGGAGTGAACTCGGCGATGAAGTCAGCAAGGGCCTGACCTTTTATTGCCGTTCTGGGCGCATAATGGACGTCATATTGGCCCAGCTCAACTGCCCACTTTAACAGTCTTCCTGAGGCGTTTGGGCGGCCCAATACCTGCTTTAAGGGAAAGTTAGTTAATACCTCAATTTGGTGCGCCAGGAAGTATGGCCGCAACTTTCTGGCTGAGATGACCAATGCATAAGCCAACTTTTCCATTGCCGGGTAGCGGAGCTCGGCGTCGTGTAGTGACTGGCTCACATAATAAACAGGTTGTTGAGCCTTCTGTTCTGCACGGACCAATACCGAGCTTACCGCATATTCGGACACTGCCAGGTAAAGCTGTAATTGTTCTCCTGGCTGAGGCTTTGCTAGGATCGGGGCCTCCATGAGTGTTTTTTTGAGGTCGTCGAGGGCCAACTGGCAGTCATTATTCCACTCAAACTGGGCATTTCTTCTGATCAAGTTGAAGAATGGTCGGCATTTATCGGTGGACCGAGATATGAAGCGATTAAGGGCGGCAATTTTGCCCGTCAGACTCTGGACGTCCTTGATCCGTCTTGGCGGGGTCAGGTTAATAACCGCTTGAATTTTTTCAGGATTGGCCTCGATTCCCCTCTGACTCACCATATATCCTAGGAACTTTCCCGATTCTACCCCGAAGGAGCATTTCTTGGGGTTCAACTTCATCCTGTATCTTCTTAGGATATCGAACATATCTGCCAGGTGGCCTACGTGATCAGCTTTCTGTTTTGACTTTACTAGCATGTCATCCACATAGACCTCCATTGTCTTCCCAATCTGCGCGGCAAACATCTTGTTTACAAGCCGCTGATAAGTAGCCCCTGCATTTTTCAGACCGAACGGCATCATGGTATAACAATACTGTGCGCGGTCGGTGATGAAGGTTGTATGGACCTGGTCGTCCTCGGCCATTGGTATTTGATGATAGCCGGAATACGCATCCATAAAGCTCATGAGTTCATGGCTGGCAGTTGTGTCGACTAGCTGGTCGATGTTGGGGAGTGGGAAATAGTCTTTTGGGCACGCTTTATTCAGGTCGGTGAAGTCCACACATAGCCTCCATGATCCATTTGGTTTTCTGACCAGGATGGGGTTGGAGACCCAAATTGCATATTTGGTCTCTCTAATGAAGCGGTAACCCAGCAGCCTTTGTACTTCTAGCTCTAGCCCCTCATACCTGTCCGGGCTCAATCGGCGTCTTTTCTAGGCCACCGGTTGCATGGCAGGGTTAATGTTAAGGTGATGACAGACGTCTTCTGGCCGGATCCCTTCCATGTCTTCGTGAGCCCAATCGAAGACATCGATATTGCCCCGCAGGAAAGTGATCAGCTCGGTACGGAAGGGCTCCTGCATCTCATGGCCAATCCGGAGCTCCATATCCGGCTTGTTTGGATCCATACTAACAAGATCCAGCTCTTCGACAGGTGCGGCTCGTCTCTGGGGTCCGTTCCCTCGGGGGTCGACGGACCCCAACTCCTCTTCGGGTTCTCTCATGTCCATCGCCACTTCCCCTCTGCTATTCTGGGCGGCAGTACCAGAGGAGGACCCGACTTCAAAAGTGGAGCTGACCGGCTGTTCAGGGATACTTGCCGGGAGTGGAGGTTCATTATCTACCTCCATGGCAGTCTGATTGTGCTCGGCGATCTCGAGAACAGAATCTTCAAAAGCGTCCTCCATCTGTTCATCGGTCGGAGTGGTCTGGGCGAGCTCAAGCTGGTTGAGCTCCTTTGGGCGCAGCCCCATGTCTGTCTCTCTAGCGGCCAGTTGGTTCCCTTTCACAACATACACTTCGTCGCCCACAGGGAACTTGAGGGCAAGGTGATAGATAGAGACTACCGCCTTCAGTTTGGCTAGGAGTGGCCTGCCCCAAATAGCGTTATATTGGGAGTTCAAGTCCACCACCTTGAACTCCGTCGTCGTGAATACTTCCCTGTCGCCGGAACCGAACAGGACCTTGAGCTCACAGGTGCCGAGTACCCGGGTGCTCATCCCTCCAAAGCCTTGAATAGAGTCGGAGGATGGCATGAGCTGGGATTCATGAAATCCCATCCGCCTGAAGGTGCTCAGGTAGAGCACGTTAGCGTAGGCGCCGATGTCAACCATGACCCTGTGCACCATGGTCCTGTAAATATTGAGCGATACCACCAAGGTATCGCTGTGTGGGTATGTTATCCCTTCACTGTCCAGCTCAGTGAATAAGATGGGTGCATGGTGGGGTGTTGCCCGAGGTGGAACGCACCGTTGATATGCGTTCCTGGCCTCCCGAACCTGCCCCTTCCGGGCTCGCTTGGACTCCCGCTGCTCGCCGAAGCTGTTGTTGATGAGTGTATGTATTTCACGAGCAGCTCCGTTTGGTGGAGGAGGTGGTGGGGCTATGGCCTGCTGTGCCCCATGGCCTTGTTGTCCTTGGCCCTTGACGTACTTTTTTAACTGACCTTGGTCGATCAGCTTCATCAGCTCGGCCAGTAAGGCCCAGCATTTGTCAGTGTCATGTCCCTTCGCATTGTGGTATTTACAGTACTTATTCTAGTTGAGTCGATTTGGGTCGGCCCTCATAGGTCGTGGTTCGGGCAGCAGGTTCTTGTCCTTAATTTCAGTAAGGACTTGTGATGGGGCGACCGTGAGGATTTCAGTTACCTGGGCGGGGCCTCTAGGCTGGAAGGCCCTGAAGTTCGTGGCCGACCTGAACGGCTTCATTGGTTTCCTTCTCTCTTCCCTCCTTTCTTCGCGCCGCTCAGGCCTCTTTTCTCGTTCGGGGGCCTTGTCCTCTGGAATGGCTTCCTCAGCCCCTATATACCGTTCTACACGGTTGAGGAAGTCGTGATATGTTCTCAGCCCTTCTTCGTGGACAGACCACTAAAATCTGGTCCGGGGCCTCAATCCGGCCATGACAGCCATAAGGATGGCGTCATCTGACACCTGCTCCATGCCGAGGACCAGCTTGTTGAAGCGGTCCAGGTATGACTTCAGAGGCTTCGCTTTGTCTTGCCTTACATTGACTAACATTTCCTTAGGAGTCGACCTCATCCTCGACCCCATGAACTGTGTCAGGAACAGATCAGACAGCTCGTCCCATCCCCCTATGGACGCGTCAGGGAGGGAACGGAACCATCTTTGCGCTCGATCCCCAAGTGTGAGCGGGAATGCTTTGCACATGAGCTCCTCTCCCAATCCTTGCAGCTCAATCCAGGACGTATACTTGTCCAGGTGGGTGCTAGGATCGGTCTCTCCGTTATACTGACCGATGGGAGGCATTATGAACTTCGTGGGAACCATGGTGGCAATGTGCTCTGCAAAGGGGGAAGCCCTCTTCCAGCCCCCTTTGTTGCGCTTGGCTTGGATGTCAGCCAGTCTGTGTCGGAGCTCTTGCTCCTCCATAAGCTCCGAGTACCGCAGATTGTGACCGGTACTCTCATCATGAGGTGGCGGGACCTCACACCTCTCATTAGGAAGCCTGTCGGGCCTCCTGGCTTCCCCGGCGAGGGTTGGCTCCTTATCACCTGGGGCGTATCGCCTGTGTGCTTGTGCTCTGGCAGTAACTGGACGGACTTGGGGATGATCCGGTCGGGTACGTGTGGGAGATTGACTCCGCCGAAGTTCGGCTTCGGCTATCCGCTTCCCTAGATTTCGCCTCCGCCTGGGTTCGTGTGAGGATTCAGAGTCCTCCAATAGGCCATTAGTTTCGTTGGCCTTCTCCTTTTGCTCAGCTTCTTTGAGCCGCTCAGCTAGGGCGGCCATGATACCCCTGATCTGTGCTACAGACATGGGGGTCGCTGGGGTTTCCAAAGTAATTGGAACCACCGGGGGAACCTCCTCGGCCGTAATTGGCCGTGGTCGGCTAGAGCCACCCACCTGGAAAGAGGTAGGGACTGGGGGCTCTGGAGTATTATTGCGTTCGGAATTGCTCATGGTATACTGGAGTTGCGTTCAGGTATTGTGAATTTCCCCCTTCTTCTAGCGCCAAAATGTTGACGTCGGAATCTGTATTTGATCGATTCCTAGTCTAACACCCAAATGTGATGAAAATGAGATGAAAAATATAACACAAGAATGGCCCGGAGCCTACTCGGGCAATGTTGCTCGGCTAATCCTGGACGGTGAAATTACCGGGCAGGACCTTATAGTATTATGTTAGAGAAATTAGCTCTCTAGTACTGTTTACAAAAAATGAGGAATCGGATCATTTACAAGTTGAAATTACATCTATTTATAGTCGGATCATCACTTGAGTGTCGGAGATCGTGGAGATCGTGGAGGTCGTGGGAGTTAAGCCCACTTTCTCCTTGATTTCCGCCTATTTGCTGGGAACTTGGCGGTTTTATTACCCACGATCTACTGGAGGTTAGTGATATCTTGGACGGCTATACGGATCCTGGCCGGCTAAGCTGATCCGTCGAGTGGTCCTCGCAATTAGCTTGGACGGTCGACTTGAGAGGATGTCGTCGTTGTGGCCGGCCAGGTTGAGCGACATCCTTTGTTTTGCCGTCCAGGTGTCACATGCTGTGCAGCTCGGGTCGGACGCCCAACAATAATAATAATTTCTTAAAATAAAATCTTTGTTGGGATTTCGATATTTAGATTTTGATGAGACAAACCAAATATGTAATAGGAAGTTTTAAGGACCACATTTTTCACATTATTTAAGTGAATAAATAAACTAGAATTGAGTCTTGTGTTAAGTGTCATAATGGAGGATGAAAAAGGATAAAGTTGCATCTAAGCCTTAAACGAAGTTATCGCTGCAAGAAGATAAGATACAGCATCGCTGCAAGAAGATAAGGATACATCATAGCTGGTTGAAAGAAGATACAATAACACTTCAATGAGTCAAATCTTCTACAACAAAGTAAGAAAGAAAGGCGTACAGCAACGCTGCAAGAAAATGATACAGGAGTACTGCTAGAAAGAAGTTACAGCAGCACTGCCAGAAGATACTGCAACCAGGTCTAAGTTACAGCAGCATTGAAAGAAAGCATCAGCTGCACAAGGACCTAGGATACAGCGCAGACTTACAAGTCAGTTAAGTTATACAGCGCCAACTATAAAACGAAGTATCCTGCAAATCCTAGGAAGGATAAATGCAGTACGAGGAACGGAGATTCAAGCAAGAATAAAATAGCCGTTCAAGAAAAAGGTAAAGTAGCAGATACCACATGGACTGACGCGCTGCAAAAAGCTGCGAGTCGCAACTGCCGCATTAAATGCTCCGAAAAGAAAAGGTCAAGTCGCATTAAATGCGAACCATGCTTTGGCCAGACTACTTCAAATTCAAAAGAGGGATGTCTCCTTCAACGGACATCTTCTCCTACAAGTATAAATAGAGGTTGAGGAGCACTGAAGCTGGTTACTGTTACTGAGATCTGAAAATCATCTGCGAAAAATTCAAAGCTTACAAAATTCAAGCATTTAAGCCTACAATCAGTATCAGTCACTCAACCTACCGAAGTGAAGCAAGTTCAAGCTAAAGGATTCCTTACGGATTCAGAAGCTCACTTCGAAGCACAAGTTGAAGAAAAACCTTTTATCCTTTTAACCTTGTTGCTGTGTGCTTAGGTTGTTTTAGTGGTGTCAAGCAGTTGATAGGAGAGATCCTTGCTGTTTGTTTAGTTGTCTAGAGTTAGGCAGCTTCCCTGTGTGGGAGTGTGGAACCCTGTGTGGGTTAGCCTTTGAAGTTTGCAGTTGCTGTGTGTACGCTGGACTTCAATAGATGGTATCTTTGTAAAGTTGATAGATTGTTAGGAGAGTCCTGTAAATCAATCTTGCTTAACAAAGTTCCTGCTCGAAGAGCAGTAGAGTGGACGTAGAAGGATTACACCACCTTCGAACCACTATAAGTCATAAGTGTTTATTTGTTTTATTAATCTGTGCGCTTATTTTCTGCATTTCTCTTATAAGACTCCAGGTTACAGCGTGCAGCACTGCATCGTAGCGCTGCAAGCAGTAACCATCTATCGCTGCAAGCTCAAGTAACTTGCAATGCAGAATGGTTGTTTTAAAAGATTTTGAAAATCGACCAAGGTTCATTCACCCCTCTGAACCTCGGACACCACTTGAGACCAACAATCTTTAACAAATTAAAGTTTAATACAATTACCTCTAATATGATTAATTAATGAACTTAAATAAATATATATAAAAAACATTACTATGTATTAAATAATATATAAAGTATATAATTATATTTTCGTACGAAGCATATGATATATTTTAAAAAATATATATATTTATACATTACAAATTTGGTTATTTTTAAAACATTTGGAAACAAAATATAAAAAATTATATTTTAGAAAAAAAAATGAAAGTGGGTTAATTAAAAAAATTATTCAAACTTACTAATTAATGAAATTGCATACGTTTTATAAAACTATGAAATATATTTATTGTTAATGTATTATTATTAATTGATTTTGTCATTACATTGATTGCATCATATTTCATCAATACTGGTTGCATACTATTTTCTCGGATATTAGTTGCATCATATTTTGGTGTTGTGTGGTTAATTTGATAATGTATTATTATTACTATATTTTGTCATTGCATCGTTTCATCTTATTTCATTGATATTGGTTGCATACTATTTCATCGGATATTGGTTGCATCATATTTTAGTGTTGTGTGGTTAATTTGGTAATGTATTATTATTACTTGATTTTTTCACTGCATTGATTGCATATGTCATCGATATTGGTTGCATACTATTTCATCGAATATTAGTTGCATATTATTTCAATGAATATTGGTTGCATCCTATTTCATCGATATTGGTTGCATACTATTTCATCAGATATTGGTTGCATCATATTTTAGTGTTATGTGGTTAATTGATTTTTTCACTGCATGCTATTTATCAAATATCGGTTGCATCCTAAATTATAGGATTGCATATGATTCATCAGTAATACCATACTCTTTTGATTATAAAGATTAGAATTTTGATTATCTTCATCCATTGTATAAGATTTAGTTATAATAATCGGTACGCATGTTCGATTTGATTTTGATGGATTTTCATATCTCATAATTTATATGTAATCGATTTGAATGAGTTTTCGTATGTCAAGAATATATGGCTTCGATTTGTAAGGATTTTGGTATCTCAACACATTTCTAGATTTGAATTTGATAGACAACATGATTAAATAGAATATTAAATCTATTAAATACATATTTGATTTATTCATTTTAATGATCATTATTTCGGTTACCATCCAACACAATGCCACCATCGATATGTGATGTCTTAATACACGATTAACATTAAAAAATAATTGATTCAATCTATAGAAAATATACACGTTTCAATTTAAATACTAAATATTAAATTAGAATTAACTAATTTAAACATAATTAAATTAAATACTAAATTACAAATAATTAATTTACATTGATTAATTAAATTACCACAACGGTTGGTATAGTTTGATTCAAGCAAAATCAAAAGCATATAGCAAAAAAAAATCATTAAAAAGACTTGTGTGTAATTTAACCGTATAGAGAGGTCTAATAAAAAAGCTCAATACGTTTTACAGTATCACAATCAACAACTCATAACCCATAGTTCAAAAGATAAAAATTATCTTACATATAAATTATCACAATAAAAAAACTGATATATTAATATCATTAATGTATAATAGAATTACGGACTATTACATTAGTCATGTATTTTTCCCGTGGTTTTTTTGGGATAAAAAAATAGAGGAATGATGAATGAAACTATTGTCAGGATGAAAAGTAGGCATGGGTGGAAAGAAATTCACCAAAGATAAAGAAGTTATTGCAAAATAGATGAATATAAACAAATATGGGTCAACTTTTTTGTCTATGTCTTTAGGATAGGGACTGTTTTTATTTGTTTTTGATGTGGTTTTATAAATCTTAGAGTTCATTGATTCATATAAATTTATTAATGATAGACTCAACAATAATTATAAATTAAAGGAAATGGACCCAAATAGCCAAAATATTTAAAGGTGTATCAAAATATCCAAAAACATTTAATGGTGTATTAAATATACCCAAGTCATTATATTTTTATCTCAGACTACCAAAAAGTACATATTTGAGTTAATGAACCATACATGGTGATAGGATGGAATGAGCGTCTGAAAATATTTTATACCTCAAATATTGTGTAACAATCTAAAATATTTCTATTATAAATTTCTGTTGTCTAGACTAGGAAAGCAGGATGATGGTATTACAATCAATTCATAATCAAAATTTTGAGAAGCACCATAAACAATGAATTTCAAATGAAAATTTAAGAACTCAAACTCTTAAACAACTTGGTGAATAATGAGGTTGATTTAAATATCAAATGAGACAGTTTCCCTTCACTCTTTTATATGCAATTGATGGATAAAAGTTAAGGAAAACCTCATTCTCATGTTGGACTTTTCTTTAAAAAAAATAAAATATTTTCTGAATCATTTTGACATAAAGATCATAATATGTAATAAAGAGGAGAAAATGAGCATCACCATAAATGTTGTATATAAAAAAGTATTTCAAAATTTGTAAGTTATGAGTTTAACAGATTTTGTAAAATCATCCTTATTTTTAATTATATATTATATAGTTCACAAAATTTATAAAGTAAATTTAAACATTATAATATTTCGTCGTATTAACTATATATAAAGTTAATTTCCATTAATTAAATATTTTAAAAATATAAATTACTTTTTAATTCTATCAAATTTATATACTTATATCTTTTATTTTCAAACTTCAAATATTTTAAATATAATAAACTTATAATCATATATCTTTTAAAGAACTTAATCCCATGCAACGTAGGAATGAAATACTAGTTAAACTTTAAAAATCAAAATGAATTATATTTTTCAATTTGTTATGATTCGATTGATTTTTCGATTTTAGATGAATGCATACCCTTAAACAAAATCATAAAAAAAAATCTAAAATAAAAATACAATTGATAAAAGAGTCGGAAGCAACTGACAATAATAAAAGTACATAAAAAAATGCAAAAGACAAAAAACCAACAATAATTAAAAGTGTAGAAAATAAAATATGGTGAGCCTAAATTCACTCCCAGAATTACTAAACATACCCCAATTTATATGATTTTCAATTAAAAGAATAAAATGAAAAGAAAATATCAATTTTACACTTTAGAAAAAAAAAAATCTTATTAGCTCCGTTCAACCATGTCGATCAAATAAATAGAAAAATGTTTGGTCACCTTAACCGAACGTAGTTCTATGTGTTCGGCTAAAGTGACCAAACATACTTCTACGCGTTCAGTTAACCAGGACCGAATGGAGCAAGTCGGATTTTGATCGATTTTATACATTTTTCGTACCATTTTCACATAATTTTCATATATTTAACCAATTCTTGAACTATTCATCATTATATTGACATTTCATTCATCAATAAATTCAACCTAAAAAAATCAAGAAAGATGAAACAAGAGACAAAGTGAAGGGGAAGAGATAGGATGAGGTTTAAAATCTTTATTATTATTATTTTTAATTTTCTAAAGGATAATATTGGTGTTTGTTATTTTTTTAAATTGAAAGTTATATAACTGGGGTGTGCTAAGTAAAGGATGTAGTATATTTAGTCCCAATCAATAAAATATGTATTTTCACTATAAATTTTTTTTATAGAAGTTTATGATCAAATATTGGATTGAGTTAAATACAAAAAACAACCTACATTATTGATTTTTTTAATTTTTTAAACTGATTATTATTTTTTTTATCAAATTGCAATTTTCAAACCATTTTTCGACAAAAATATGAACATGTGATCCACACGCTGACTTCAGATGAAGGTCACCTTATTACCATTTAAATTGGAAAATAAAAATATCAATAGTTTAATGTTTTTTTTTTTTTTTCATTTACTGATTTGTTTTACCTTTAAAAAAACCAGAACAAGTGTTTGTGCACACGCGCTTCAAGTAGCGTGAAGAGGCGCGCGCACCTCAATCATAGAGAAGTCCTTGGTGTTGGTGGATGCTTGGATGGTGCGATCAAACTCTTCGTCAAAGAGCACTTTCTCTCTCCTTCTCTCTCTCTCTCTCAAGTCTTTTTAGGTCCCAAAGTCTCCCCTTGTTGGTAAAACCTAAAATCCTCTTACCTAATTTTTCTTAATAATAAGTTTATTTTATTATTACCCAACAGTTCAAACCTATTTTCCTACCGGTCGATCTGATTGTCGCAGGAGTTGGATTACAAGTACAAGGTTGTCGTTCTTTTCGATGATCACCGATGATTGAAATTTGTTCGCGTAATTTTCTTTCACGTGTTTGATTTTGTTTTTTTTCGTATCTTAAGTTTGTGAATTTTGTTCCATGTTGAAGGGATTTCCCGTTCAAATTCTTAATTTGGGAAATAATGGCTGGAGTTTCTGATGATCAGGCAACCAGCATCTGCAGCCACTGGTAATTTTCTGTTTTTTTCCCCTAATTATATATGTAAATTAATTCACTGTTTCTATTTTTTTTTTCCCTTTTAGAACTGTTATTTCTTGGAATATTGGAAATTATTTAACAATGCATCATAGGACTTTTGTATTCGCAGTACATGAAATTTATAAAAAGTAATTGGTGCAGCTAAAAAAGGAATAAGTGATTACTGACTGAGTTATGAGATTGTTTTGTGCTTATTGTAGCTGGATTCGTAATACGACATTATGATTTTCCGTTGAATTTAGCTTCTTTTTTCTGATCATCTGATGAATTGTCTATTTTCTGGTTGTAGTGATTGTCATTTTATTATAACATACAATGTTTATATACTTTATTATCAATATGTTTGCTATAAATACATCATTTTATTGAGATTTTATATTCAAATATGTATTATAGCTTGTTATAATAATCTCTAAACTTTCATGCTAAATTTCCAAATTCTTTTACAAAATTCATGTCATTTTTTAAAACCATTTCCAATATCGATATACCCATTGACATTTCTGTAAAATTAGGATTGTGATATTCCCATTGATATTGATATTTTAAACCTTGTATAGAATCACTTAAGGTATCATATCTTATTAAATTCATGGATGTACAGTTTTTCCTTGCTTCAGTATTTTGGTTAATTTGAATGTGTTTTTTTTCTTTTTGTTTTGTGTGTGGGGGGGTGGGGGGTGGGGGGTAGGGGTGTAAACAACAGTTAATTGTGCTGTCAAGTCTGAAGTTTAAACTTCGTAAAACATGACAATATTATTTACCTTGGTTCAAGATGTATTTTAAAGATACACCGATTACAAATTTCACTATGTTAAATTTTGTGAATGTCAGCCTCTGTTAGATTCATTATAGAACTTTGACAGTGTCTCAAAAAAAAAAAAAAAATTTCACCATACAACTTGGTGACAGATATCCACCAGCTCCATTCACTGCGTGGCCTATCCAAATGAAAAACAAACAAGAAATAAAATTGTATAGCTGTTTCTGCATCGTATTATACAAATTACCTTAAAGATCTAAGAATGTTTTGCTGTCTTTCATAGTTAAGCTTCAGGCTATCCTTTGTTCTTTTCTGTTTCTTGACCATATTTGAGTTTTGTGTTCAAGTTCTAAGATTATGTTCTTATCAGATTATTTTCTGGACTAGGAAGATATTCAAAAAAACAAAAGAAAACAGATGTTATTGTTGTTTGGTTGGGTGAAGCGCACCCTGATGTTTATAATGAAATAATTCTCTTTGACACGCCAATTTACACAATTTCATGAAGTGGCTAACTAGGTAAGACATTATTTGTTGGTAAAAGGTGATGGAAATGATAGGTGTAGTTGATATAATTTGTTTTTCTTGAGTTCTAGAGTTTGGTTACATATAGAAACATTAAATTAATGGTGAGGTGCATTTTAGTAAACAATAAGATTATTAATGAATGATATCCATGATATGATTCAATTAAAGAAAGTTTTAACAGAAGTAAAACCTGAGTGCTGGCCAAACTGCATTCAGAATTATTAAGTCTTGTTTTCTTGGCTTTTGTTTCATCTGTAGAGGAGTCTCTCTTTAGCACCAACTGGCCTGTATCCATAAATCACGCTATATGCCATATTTCTCGTAGTTATTTAATTGAAGTAGTGATGTTGCTTAGCAGTGATATTTTCTATTTATGTTAATCTTCATATCATTTGATTTTTTCAATTATATTTCTTGCAGTTGACCGTTAATTTTCTATTTACTGACCATTTAAGGGGTTCTTAAATTACAATCAGGTTAAACTCAGAAAAATGTGTGATATTTTAACTAGTTCTCCTAGTTGATACCCTCAGTCAGAGACAAACAAGCAACCTCTTTGGAATAGGCTCACTTTCTATAACCTACATTTTGTTTGGTTGACCCAAAAAAGTGAAACTATGGGAGGAAGTGTAGGAATGAATCCATTAATTTGGTTTGAGTCCGGACCCAATTCTGTTGGGCCCAAATTCAACTTCATGGTCTCAGATAATGGAACTTTTTAAGTTTCTGTCCCCATATATCATTCCATAAATGAAACGAGAAGTGTTGTACAAACCCTAGGATAAGTAAAGTTAAGCCTCCCTTCATTCTGCTGCGCCATCTCCCCCTCTATTTCAGAAATTCGACAAAGATAAGTTTCCTTAGAACACTAGTCCAGTCCGAACTTATTACTCTTATTTATCTTTTCTCACTCTTCCCCAACTTGGTTCCATCCAAACCATCATTGTGATGTCTGCAATTATATTTACATGTGTCACAATCAATTGAGATTGTTCTATTACTTTTGATACTTGCATGAGTAATATCAGGCATAGCTACATCATGGTAAAATAAAGTTTTGGGCCGGCATATCTGAGCTTGTTTGACTTTGACTTTCACTCTAGATAGAGCACAGAACTAGCCTTCAATATATATATATATATATATATATATATATATTTTTTTTTTTTTTCTTTTGTGCGTTTCTTGCAATTTAATTTTCCAGTATGCAATTTAACCGTGCAGATTTCACCTAAAAATTGCTCTTTATGTTGTTTTATACTGATTGTTTAACATGCACTAATATCCTGGCATGTGTCTAAATCTCTAAGTTAGCAACGAATTGGTCCACTCACCTTATTGAACATCATCATGAGTTCTTTTATTTTTCAAATTTTATTGTTTTGACTGTGGAAATCATAACCTCATTTGTGATATTATCATTTCCAGTGACAGAGCAATTCCTTCTTCCAATATTGACTTGCATTTTGCTCACTGTTCTCGGAATCTGGAGAAATGTAAAGTTTGCGGTGATATGGTTCCCAGGAAATTTGCGGAGGAACATTATCTAAGCACTCATGCTCCGGTAAGCTGCTGAAATACCATGAAATTTACTCAAAGAAATAATATGACTCAAAACATGCTTTATTTTCCCTTTAAGGGAAGTACTTGTGATGTGTGGTTGGAGATACTTTTGGTGTGGATAAGTTCTTCCAGGCAGCAAACTAAAATAATCATCACATGCTCAATGCTATGTTCAAGTCTCCACTAAATTGCATCATGATTGTTCACTTATGTTGGGATTGGACAGCAAGAACCATACCTGTGAATTGTAAGTACGGGAGAAGTGGTCTTCTGGGTTCTTGTGCCTTTTGACTTGGATATAACATTGGCTCTTCAACAAAGTGAATACATGGAGATAATGGATAAATAAAATGCCATTGAAACTTGAAAGAAGAAAACTAGCATTTGCGTAAAGAAAAACGGAAGAGAATAGGAAAAAAGAGTATGTAGAAGGACAAAATAAACATGAAAATCCCCTCAAGCGTTGAACCAGATGCAAACTAGACATGTGCCCAACTAATCTGAGGGTGAAACTGATCCTTAAAATCTCAATACAAGTCTCTGTGTTTATTAATTCCCTTTCTGTAAAATCAGAGTATTATGTATCAACCTTAAACGAGTGCAGGAAATTACTTTTAAAAAATGATAGCAGTCTTCACTAGCAATTCATAATAACAATTTACTATGATACAAAGTGTTATGATGATTGAAAGACAACTCCGAAACCACTGGTAGAGTATTCTTTTTGACCAAAGAAAGCTTTTTCTCATAATGTGCCCTATAAGCTTCTGGATGCACTTCTTGATTCGGTTGTTTGCATTATCTAGTTTATTTCAATAGGAACAAACGAAGTCATTATCCCTCCATAATACACGTGTTCTACCATAGACTTGCTCCACTCATGTCATATGCGATCTAACATGTTAGAAAATTCTGTGGTCATGTGGTATAAATTGATAAATTGGAGTGGCATAATAGAACCAAAAAAATGAAAAATTAAAAAGCTGGCTAAATGCCAACGCATGAAAAGTTGAGGGGGTCAATGATGATTTTGTTCCACTTTCTTGTTTTTGGGTATCTATCTATTGTAAGATATGATAATATATATATATATATATATATATATAATTTTTTTTTTCTTTGGTTCTTTAAGGTTTATAATTTATTCTTTATGCCCCAATTACTTGGCAGGTATCTTGTTCCCTGTGCAGTGAGACAATGGACCGTGACATATTAGATGTTCACAAAGGAGAAAATTGCCCACAAAGGATTGTGACTTGTGAATATTGCGAGTTTCCACTTCCTGCAGTTGATCTATTGGAGCATCAGGTAGTAATTTATTTGTATGGTTTGCATGTTTTTTCATTTTATGTAATGTGCTTGTCATTGGCTATTCCAGGAAGTATGTGGGAATAGGACAGAGTTATGTCATATGTGCCATAAATATATTAGACTCCGAGAAAGGCATGGCCATGAAAGCAGATGCACTGGTTTTGTTAATAATATTGCTGAGTCTTCAAGGTAAGTAGAATTGCCTGATATGAATCTGGTCAGCTTCTTATCTATTCATAAAGTTGGTCATGTAATCCTTTATTGAGATAGAAGTTTAATCACTGTCAAGCTATAAACAATACAGGCTAGTAATTACCTCCTACGAGAGTATGAAGAAATTCTTACTGCACTGATTAGCGTTTTGACTTTAGTCAGAAGTTGGTTATCTTACAGTCAAAGGAACCAAATTTGATGCTAATGGTGAGAATTGTTGAAAAGGAACAGTGGGTCTTAAGGAATGTGAGAATTTGAAATTACTTCTACAATAATGAGTATGGATTTTGTAGGCAATTTTTGATTCCTTGAACACCTAATGCATCTAAGTATGGAAGATAATAGGTCTCTTAGGGTTTTCTCTAGATGATTGATGAAGTATGCTAATATGGGATTGTGATTAAATATCCAAATAAACTCAGATATGGGCATATGATTATTTGGATAAGTAATCATAATTTTTTTGCCAGATTTGTACTTTGGTGGATTATTATATGCATAAATGTGTCTTTGATTAATTTTCCTTGATAAAACTTTCAAAAAGTATTGCCCATGGACCATGGTAATGTTTTGAGTTCTACATCCCATAACTTCTGATGCAATACCTAGATAAATTAATGAAGTATCAAATAACCCTCAAGTTACTAATTTTCGAAACAAGAATATTTACTTCTCATGTCAGATAAATATTGAATAGAACCTAATTTTGCTTGGAGATCCTTTTGTTTGTGTAGTGTATCAATACATCCACATTATCATCATTATTCCCATTTGAATAGAAATGATATGAGGTCTAAACATGTGAAGATCTTTCTCATACAAGTCTCTACATAGTATCATTACACTGCTTTTGAATTCCTTGCTTCTTGGTTTCAATCTGGTTTGGATTGTATTTAGTTGTTTGCTTGTTGTTGATGAACATTATGATATCTTTGAAGGAACATACGAGCACCAGAAAGGCCCCCTCGCGCTCCAAGGAGGCAACCACGCGAGTTTGTACCAAAGCGCCTACTGTTTACCATTGCAATTACCGGGATTGCTGTTCTTTTAGGTTCGCTTTTCTTCCAAAGGAAACCAGATTCCACTCAAGTGAATTGATATTTTGAAGAATGCTTTAGCATTGTTCATATGATAATGTCTCGGTAGGTTACTGATTTTACGTTTTCTTACCGTGTGTTTAACACGAGAGTACGATTTGGGACATGTTAGTGTTGAAAGATTATGTTTATGGATCCTTTTTATCAAATGAGAATCGATGTTCGTTCAGTAAATAGGAGTATATGTAATTTAAATGAGAATCTTGATTTGAACTGGGAAGGAATAAATGATTTTGTTGTACCAAAATACCAATATAATCTTGCTATTGTTTATTTGATACAGTTTATCTATTATCTTGATCAAATAACCACAGAATGAAAGAGTATATCATATATTGCTGCTATTAAAAAAAAATAGTTCTCTAATTCCTGTTCATCGATTTCTATATATGCTAACTTATAATTTTAACTGTTCTATGATTTGGCAAAATGTATCTCAAGTCTCTTGAGATTTCATATTTGTTTGAAAAGTTCCTAAAAGACATCATTTTGTTTTAAATGATTCCTACAATATATATTAAAAAAAAATTCATCTCTATGTTTGGAAGAGTTTTTCCTGGTCAGGATTTGGATATCTAATTAGCATGTTTGTTCAAAATTAGACAAAAATTTACAATATTACAACTTATTATTTAAATATACAGGCCTACTACCTTAATCACTGTCAAGAATTGTTCACGATAGATATTTTGTCATTTTCTTTTAGATACATACCCATAGTTTTCTCAAACCAACATTAATCTCTGCCGGACATATCATTATTAATCTCTCAGTGACTAACGATGTCAAATCTATCGGTTATGCCGTTGAAATATTTACAGATCAAGATCTCTAATTTGTTGGATTTTCACGTGGGATTTCATATGTCAATTTAAATGTATTAATTTGGACATCAATTTATATTAGTATCAATGAGCAAGGGTGTGGCCGTGTATTAGATAATGAAGAACTATTTGAGTTTCAACTAAAGAAGAAATCTAGGCTGCTCTTTTGATATTGGACAAATGCCCTTCTAAAGTATTCATTTATAATAGGGCAAAATATTAGGATCTTGTTTGGTACTCACCATTGTAAACTATGAATTGCCCACACCCCCACCATCTAATTACCATTTAATACATCAAATGTGTCATTTAATTTATATGGTTGTATATCAATCAGTTTGGCTGTTGAACCACTGTTCGATATTGTATTCCAACTGGAACGGAAAAATTGATTTTAACTCCTTAAGAATGAGCATTGAGAGAGTGGTCAAAGATTTTATTTTTTCTCCTTTCTTGAAAACTCATTTTGTATGTAAATTGCAAAGCTCATAGCAATATAAAAATGCATGCATAATATATCAGTTTGGTTCCATTAAGTTATGTCAATGATCATGCTCTCAATATCAACTACATCAAATCAACCAAATTGGCTAAAATTGAAAACCCAAGCCAAATCAAAATATCTTTTTTTTTTTTGAAAAAAATTAAAATACATTTTTGATTCAATTCGACTCAATTTTCCTATTTAGTCGAACAATGGACACTCTGGCTAATTCTTTAGGAGCTTGCTACATTATACCAAGACATAAATCCACACTGCTGCCCAAAAAACTTTTAAGATTACACTTTTGATGCATTATAAAAAAAATTTAGAACAACATTCCTTAGATAACCTAAAAATTATGTTTTTGTTTTTTATTTTCATTTTTATTGTTTGGGTTACATTAATGTTATGTCTTTTGTTGAGCCAGAGAAATGACACAACTCATGATAATCATAAACCTTTAGAGAGAGAGTTAAAATTCTGTAACGAGATATTATAATATAACACATTAACAATAAAATACAGAAAATGATGTAATAATTACTGATAAATTCACTTGATGTAATAAATAATCACATGACAATTAAATGAGAAAATACTTTGCTCCAGAAAAAAAAAAGCAAAAAGAATGAAAAATAAACAAAATTGAAAACGACGACGTATGCACCCAGCAACTCCTGCTGGCTGCCGGTATTTTCCGTGTTCCAAACAACGCAAAAGGCCAAAACAAAACAAAACTCCTCTTCTCTAGGAGGAAAGTTAACTAACCAACTGCCCTCTCTCTCTCTCTCTTGATCAGAGCTTTCATAGAAGTCGGCGAAATGGGTGGTGGTGGTAAACTAAAGAAGACGATCAAGACATTTTGGAGGTGTGCGTGTGCGGGCCCTCCAGGTCATAGATAATCTCTATCCCACTACTACTAATACTACTTCACTTCTACGTTCAATTTTTATTTCTTTATTACTTCTATTTTACTTTAATTCCATGTATTTTTATCAATTCCTTGTTGTTGCATGCCCTTTCCTTTCTGTGTTTGTCCTCTTTTTGTTAATTGCTTGGGAATGGGATTCTCTAGTTTCTATCTTCTCTACTTTTGCTTTATTTGTTCATCCTAAAGGCTAATGTATGACTTATATGAAATCGGAATTTAATGTACAATGTACTGATAAGTTTGAAAATTGGGGTTTGTTTGTGTGTATAGGCTCTGTCTAGAAAGGGTGCATTGCTAAAGCTTAAGGTATAAATTTACGATAATAAAAAGTGCTTTCTTGCTTGTTAAGGGAAGTAAAACTCTTTATGAGGATTTTACTATATATATAGAGAGATAGAGTTATACATATTCTTATAAATTTGTGTGATTTGTGAGGTATTAACAGGTTGATTGCATAAATGTAAGAAGATTGTGATTTTTTTTTTTTTGGCTAAAAGATTAAGAATTGCCTAGCAAAATGTGGCCTCTTTAATGGGGATAAAGTCAAAATTTTGTTGTGCATTGCAGAAGGTTGTGGAGTTGGAGTTATGTCGCCTATAGGTGTTCGTTTGTATGTTCAAAACAACCATGTAAATTCACTCTCTCTTTCAATTTTAAAAATGAGATTCTACTTATGCTTTCTTCTGAGATTTCTGATTGATTTTTCCATTGTCATGATGGTTTTCAGGTGGTTTTGGATAATGGTATACTCCAAGTCACATTATCGAATCCCGAGGGTATTGTCACTGGAGTTTGCTATAACGGCATTGACAACTTGCTAGAAGTTCTCAATGATGAGTCTAACAGAGGGTAATATGCTGCGTCTGGATTCTTACTAGCTTTCAAAAGTTTAAATTCTCAATTACTAGTTTAAATGATGAATATAAGAATATTATTTGTATGAAAAAATCAAGCATTGAAGCTCGCTCATTTTGAATTGTCTATTTAGGTATTGGGATGTTGTATGGAATGCACTAGATGGAAGTAGCAAAGCAGGAGTGTTTGAAGTGTATGTCCCATGTTCGTGTTTACTATGTGCATCTGTGATCAATGTTTTATATCGTTTAAAAATGATGTAAGAACTATTACACTAAAATATAGGATCAAAGCAACATCATTTAAGGTTATAAAGGAAAGTGAGGAACAAGTAGAGGTGTCGTTTTCGAGACCATGGGATCCGTCTCTTCAGGGCAAGCTTATTCCGTTAAACATAGACAAAAGGTATTCTCTTCACTCACACACAAATATGTATAATCAGTAATGAAACTGATAGTCTTGTAGGTTTGTTCTGTTGCGTGGTTCCTCAGGATTCTACTCGTACGCTATATATGAACATGTTGGATCACCCGAGTGGCCTGCTTTCAGCCTTGGTGAAACCAGAATTGCATTCAAACTACGGAAAGACAAGTGAAGTTTTCTGCTTCTTTCTTATACTAATCACTAGTCTGTTTTGTCTTTAGAAGGGATTATACGAAAAATAGTACTCTTAATGTATAGCATAATGTGTAGGTTTCACTACATGGCTGTGGCAGACAACAGACAGAGATTTATGCCCCTACCAGATGATCGATTACCCGGACGAGGCCAACCTCTCGCCTATCCAGAGGCGGTCCTCCTTGTCAATCCTGTGGAGCCTGAGCTTAAAGGAGAAGTGAGTTCATCTTCACTTTCCTTTCTCATCTATAGTATTAGATTACCATAGACTTCATTATGGATTGTTCTATACTCTTTTATAGGTTGATGACAAGTACCAATACACATGTGACAACAAAGATCTCAAGGTCCATGGATGGATTTCTATGAATCCATCAGCTGGATTCTGGCAAATCACACCTAGTGACGAGTTTCGAACAGGCGGGCCCCTCAAACAGAATCTCGCATCCCATGTGGGGCCCACGACACTGGCTGTATGATGCTGCCTACCTTTGCTTGAGTTTATATTATTATTCGACATTAACATAATATTATATGGTGCTACATTGTGTCGTGACTATGGTTCAATGACTATGCTAGTTGTGTCAAGATTATTTACATGGATTACAGGTTTTTGTTGGTGCTCACTATGCCGGAGATGATTTGGTGCCAAAATTTGCTCAGGGAGAGCCATGGAAGAAAGTCTTTGGCCCTGTTTTCATCTATCTCAACTCTGTAATGGATGGGGGGGATCCACTAACCTTATGGGATGATGCTAAACGACAGGTTTACCCATTCAAAAGTTGTGTTTTGACAATCTAATAAACAAAATCCTTGCATAAATCAAATTCATTTCAAATGAATTGTACAAAATTTGTCAAAATTTCTCTTCAGATGTTAGTTGAGGTCCAAAGCTGGCCTTACAGCTTTCCAGCATCAGAGGATTACCAAAAAGTGAACGAGAGGGGTAATGTTAGTGGCAAACTATTGGTTTTAGACAGGTGATGTCTCATACATTTGATCAAAAATCAAACTTTTTTCTTACATATAATGGATTGACAGTTGTCTACTTTCTTCCTAGGTATGTTAGCAGTGATTATATTCCTGCTAACGGTGCATACGTAGGATTAGCACCTCCTGGAGATGTAGGATCCTGGCAAAGAGAATGCAAGGTATTTATTCTACAAATTCAAGAACTTATGTTGGTTGTTTATCCAAATGATAATCATCTCTCATTCATTTCAACATTCAGGACTATCAATTTTGGACAAGAGCAGATGAGACGGGCAATTTTTCAATCAACAATGTCCGAATTGGTAACTACAATCTTTATGCATGGAACCCCGGATTCGTTGGAGACTATCGAAATGAAGCTGCTATCACTATAACCCCAGGTCTTATTTTCCATATATTCTTGATTTGAGGTTTAGATTATGCTCAAACATAAATGACTGTATCTGATCAATGTGAGAACAGGCTGTCAGATTGATATGGGTGAGCTCGTATTCGAGCCTCCTAGAGACGGTCCCACATTGTGGGAAATAGGCATTCCTGATCGTACTGCTGCCGAGTTTTACGTTCCAGATCCTGACCCCAAATATATCAACAAACTTTTCATTAATCATCCAGATAGGTTAGTTTTATGCTTTAAAATATCTTATCAGTTGACGAAACAGATGTCATGAATCCATTTTATGAACAGATTCAGGCAGTATGGACTATGGGATAGGTACTCAGAGTTGTATCCAGTAGAAGACATAGTTTATACGATAGGCCAGAGTGACTACAGAAAGGATTGGTTCTTTGCACAGGTTAACAGGTTCATTTCTAACAATGATATATATTATGATTGAGTTTATGTCATTTATATGCTCAGCTGTGGAGAAGAAATCATCATGTACTAAAGAAAAGGAAAATTGTAATTTTAGAATACTTTTTTTTTTTGGTTCTTTAGTTCTAAACTTATCGAACTTTCATAAAAGGATACAAACTTTACAAATTGGCTCAAAATCCCTAATTTCGGGCTAATTCCGCACATGACTCCCTACTTTCAGGTTTTCAAAAATTTCATTCGATCCTCGCTCAAATTGAACGGAATTTTCTAATGAAATTTTTGTTTCTTGACGACCAATTTTGCATGCATTTCTTGAATTGGTTGAGGGATTTTCATCCCTAGGATACCAACAACGTTTCCACACAATTCAATTTCCTCAACATTGTATCTCACTGTTAGATCTGTCATGCCCACCTCAAACTCATCCAAAACTCAATTTTCCTCAAAAATTAACCAAATTGTATGAAACTTTTCCTCAAAAATTAACCAAATTGTATGTTTCATACGCCAAAACATTTTTCTTCTCTAGCCATAGCAAAACCCCAAATCAATTTATCGGTTACAGTTCTAGGTGACCGAGAATCGAATTATAATTTTCGGTAAGCCCAAAATTGGGGAATCCGGGCCAATTTGCCAAAAAAATTTTCCAAATTTCAAAAGTCAGTGTCCTTTTTCTAAAAGCCAGATAAGTTAATTCCTACTCTGAAGAACCAAAAGGGTTAGCATCCTAAATTTGCAATTTTCCGAATAAAAACTTCGACTTTGATCACTCTTACATACATATATATGCCTTTGTCCAAGTTCACCATTCTCCTTATTGGTCATTACTAGCATTCTTTTTTCCTGAGTCTGAATCAATCATATAACGGATGAAGGAAAAAACAAGACAACACGTATCAAGGAACGACATGGCAGATCAAATTCACACTAGACGATGTGAATAAAAGTGGGACATATAAGTTACGAGTGGCTATTGCATCTGCAGCTCTAGCTGAACTGCAGGTAAAACTGGTGAAAGGTTCAGATACTCGACTGATGGGTGTATCATGTTCTGTCTGATCAATAGTTCTTTTGTAGGTTCGAGTGAATAATCCAAACACGAATAGACCATTGTTTTCAAGCGGACTGATTGGGAGGGAGAATGCAATAGCAAGACATGGAATCCATGGGCTATATTGGTTGTACAATATAGACATACAAGGTGGTGTGCTTGTTGAAGGTGAGAACACCATCTTCTTCACTCAACCAAGGAATCAGAGTCCTTTCCAGGGCCTCATGTATGATTACATTCGACTCGAAGCTCCTCCACAGAACAGTGAATAGTTTTTCACGTCTTTTCTGTCAGTGTGTTTGAAGTATAAAACAAATATACTTCAATTTGATATTTAAGATTAATGCAAAACAAATATTCGATGTTCCTAAAAATAATTTTTTAAATATCTTGAAATTCAATTTAAAGATGTTGTTCTGATTTTGAACTTTAAATTTTCTCTTGTTAGGCGACAAATAAGTTAGGTTACCCAATGTTATTTGTAGTGCAATCTCATTTTTATGTCAACTCTTTTGATTGTTGTTTTTTTTTTTAGTCTTTTTTTGATGAGTGAGACTTGGGTGCAACAGTTGCATCCATGCAACGCGGGTCGGGTCGGGCTGAATCCCACCCGGATCCGCGCATTTCTTTTTTTTTTTTAATTTTTTTTTTATCATGACCTTTATGTTGTGTTAGTGATACCTTTATATTATGTTAAGTATACATTTATATTATGTTAAGTATACCTTTACGTAACAGTTTAGCTTTTAAAAAAAAATCCTAATTTTGGCAAAAAAACCCTAATTTTGGCAAAAAACCCTAATTTTAACGAAAAATTTATAATTTCAGCATAAAAAAACCTTAATTTGTACATATATACCTTTATATAAATATTCGCATACCTTTAATTAATATTAGTCATACTTTTATATAATACATAAAGGTACAACTAATATAATTAAAAGGTATAACTAATATAACATAAAGGTATGTTTAACATAATATAAAGGTATGTTTAACATAACATTATAACCCTAAAGGTATGCTTAACATAACATAAAATCATAAAGGTATGCTTAACGTTGTATAAATGTATGCTTAACGTTGCATAAATGTATAATTAATATAATGTAAAAGACTTGCATAAAGGTATGCTTAATATAATATAAAAGGCCCTAAAGGTATGACTAACATAACATAAAGGTACACTTAACATAACATAAAGGTACACTTAACATAACATAAAGGTCAAGTACCTGGAGCGAATTTTGGGTGGGTTTGAGCGCACCCACCCAGGCGCGTGGGGGCGCGTGGAGGCGCGTGGAGGGCGCGTGGAGCGGGTCAAATTGTTGTGTATGGATCTAGGATCCATACACAAGTTGCACAAAAGTTTTTGTGTTTTTTGATTGGGTCGTTGTTTCACCTTATATATGGATGTTGTTGTAACAAATTTTTTGATCCGTTAATTGTTAGGGTATGTTTGGATTGGGATTTATCAATCCTCATTTGAGATAAGTAAAATCTCAATCTTTATTCATCATGAGATAATGTGGGATTTTGCAAATCCCATTACTCTATTATATTTTTTCTACAATTTCTAATAAAAACAACTATTTTTTTATAATTCACAATATGATAATAATATTTTAATTATAATTCTATCCTATAAAATCTCAAAATACTACATTTTCTTTTAAAATCTATTTAATTTCAAATTCAAACTTACAAAATCTACCTACACATCCTTTGTGACTAACCCTCGCACTTCCAACTTCAAATAGCGTATAAAAGAGTGATTTTCCCAAACTCAAAACTGATCGTAGTAGAAGTAGAGGGGACAGGGCCAGGAGCCACACTTAAAAGTCGAATACTCTACCGTTGAGTTAGCAATCCGAAGAAACTATAGATTAAACACATCATTTGTGACTAACCCTCGCATTAAAAGGAAAGAAAAAAAGAAAATCTTATATTTGCTAGTTTATTTATATTTTTTAACGTAAAAGGCAAGATTTGGCTGAAAAAAAAAAAACAAAAAAAGTAAAAAGCAGGAGAAAAAGAGAGAGCACTCCAAAAGTCTCTCCTTGAAACTTGAAAGCATGGCAAGAAGCTGTTTTCTTACTCATGACTTAACCCATAAAGCATGAGAACGGCAGCATTATGAGCTCAGAGAGGCATTTCTCTGAACAGTTGGTGGACAATTGGTGAAGATTGCTGAATTCGCCGCTAAGAGCATAACGTCTTGCAAATAATGGCGACTCGCCTTGTCACTACAAAGCTTGAAGACTTGGTATGATAATCTTTACTGCTGGAGATTCATCACGTTGAATTTACAAATCGCACCCCTTTTTGTATTGATTACGTTCCGTTCTCTTCATGCCTACTTCGAATCAATCTTGTGTTCATGTGATGAGTATATTCGCGAATACATTTTCCTCTATTGGGTTTCAACTGAAGCCATTGAAGAAATAGCTAGTATAATTATTACTTGTATTTGATATTTGTTTGTCTATGTTGTATTGTTTAATTCTCTCACTCATAGGATGCGGAAATTTTAAAAGGAAAAGTTATGGTGATTATGATAAAAAAGAAAATGTGAATTAGGATGGATTGCCCTTTTCCTTACGTTGCGTTTGTACTGTAAACTGTTTGTGATATTGCAGTAATTCTCATCAGCGTCTAATACCCCTACAGCCTAATTATCATTCTGTGTCCTATTTACTTCTCGCTCAAACAGAAAAGATTTAGAAAAAACATTTCAATAATATTTTCTGAATATCATTCTATGAATAATGCAAAATTCAGGTTGTTATTGATAATGGGGTACTCCAGCTCACTCTGTCCAATCCAGGGGGAATTATCAAGGGCATACAGTACAATGGAATTGATAATCTGCTTGAACTCCACAATGAAAGCTTGAATGGCGGGTACACCCCTTGTTTTTCGAATTTAGCATTGCTTATCATATTATCATGCCTTTACATGCTCACTTTACTCGTACTTGTCATTTATGTATATCTAATTGCTATTTAAATTACATGTCGAAGAGTTTCTTCTCTTATCAATCCAATCACTGCTATATATTCTCTTTTATCTGTCTGCACGAATGTTACATGAACTCTTATTGTGATATTTTACAGGTTTTGGGACCTTAATTGGAGCGAAGAAGGGAGTACCAAAACAAGGGGAAAGTTTGATACGTATGCCTTTGATATTGTGTCTAAATTTCTTGTCTTCTGTGGAAATTCCATTCAGTAACACTTTTCTGTCTTTTGACTTGATAAAGTTATTAAAATTGTCTGTATGGTAACTGCATTCCATAGGAGGGTAAGGAATAGAAGAATTTGATACTATTAAAAGTTTATCATCGTAGGATAAGAGGAAGAGTAAGTTGTCTGCCCATGATTCCTCCTTAGCTGTACATGGTATACAACTTACAATTTCAACCTTATAATTTGAGTTCTACAGATAGATGAGACAATTGGAAAGTTGGAGTCTTACTAACTACATCACACCCTTAATTGAGAAGCTTTATTTCTGTATAGGATTGAAGGGACAAGCTTGAGAGTTATTGTAGAAAATGAGGAGCAAGTAGAGCTCTCATTCACAAGAACGTGGGATCCCTCAGTCGAAGGAGAACAATCACCTCTAACTATAGACAGGAGGTTCTCTCTTCTGACTTACCTAATTTTCATCATGTATCTTCCTATGTATCTTTTTATTCAAGATGAAGTGCTAACCCTGTTGAACTTTCAGGTTTTTGATGCTTCGTGATTGCCCAGGATTCTACTCTTATGCCATTTTTGAACATACAGCCGATTTTCCTGGTTTCAACCTTAACACTACCAGGATTGCTTTCATGCTTAGAAAGGATAAGTAAGAATTCCTTTACCCTGCCAAAGAAGACTGATATTGACAATGATCAGATACTATATGTTTCTCATAATAGCATAACATAGTGTTTCCTTGCTATCTATTTGGGTTGACAATTGGAATTAGGAGTTCTTGCATAAAACTGCACATGGTTCAATGCAATAAATTGAGCTTCATAATAGGAAACATAGAACTTGCAAGATTGATACACAGAATTTGAACCCCCCTCCCAAAAAAAATAATTTATTATTATTATTATAAATAATAACAATAAAAATAATAACTTCTTTTTTCTCCTGAGTTAGAAATCATTGTGCTGTGATTCACAATATATATATATATTTTTTAACTTACCAGGTTCCAGTACATGGCTGTAGCAGACAATAGACAGAGATACATGCCCCTTCCAGATGATCGGCTACCAGGAAGAGGTCAACAACTGGCTTACCCAGAAGCTGTTCTCCTTGTTGATCCTGTCGAACCTGAATTCAAAGGAGAGGTACAGTCAAATAGCTTTCATTTCAAGAATATTTCTGGATGGTATGTTTTATATGCGTGCCTCAGCCTGCTGACCGTAACTTAATTGATCAATCCTGCACAGGTGGATGATAAGTACCAATACTCATGTGAGAACAAAGATAATAAGGTGCATGGATGGATATGTTTAGACCCACCAGTTGGTTTTTGGCAAATTACACCTAGCAATGAATTTCGAAATGGTGGACCCTTAAAACAAGACCTGACCTCCCACGTTAACCCTACCACCCTTGCAGTAAGTCAATGCTACTCTACTTTTCCCTAGTGATATATGTTGTAACAACACCTATCCAGGAAGAAAGAATTTGGTAAAAAAAATAACTTTACGATAACCAGGAAAGAATTTCATGGAATGAAACTAATGTCTGGACATTGAATAAAAAATTTGTAGGTTCCTTTTTTTTTTTCTTTTTTTGCATCTGCTTTTACTTTGAAATGGCTAGAACATTGTAGAATGTTGTAGAAAAGTTTATTTCCTTTGAGTCTCTCAAGAATAAGAAATTTTATTCTGAAATGCGTACCAGATATTTGTTACATCACATTATGCAGGGGAGGATCTTATTCTGAAATTTAAACACGGGGAAATATGGAAGAAAGTTTTCGGTCCAGTTTTTATCTATCTCAATTCTGTGTCAGATGGACATGATGCACTTACGCTTTGGGGTGATGCCAAAAAACAGGTAAATAATTAAACTTGAATGGTAAATTAGTTGATACAATATTGCACGTCATTCTACAAACTACCTGTATGGTTATTTTGGCATCTCAATTAATAGTTGGCTGTAATTATTCCAGATGAGAAAGGAAGTGGAATCATGGCCATATAGTTTTGCAGCTTCAGATGATTTTCCTAAATCTGACCAGAGGGGCACAGTAAGGGGTAAAATGCTTGTACATGACAGGTCTCTTTTTTTGTCACCTTCATTTATCTGATTGTGTTGTATACTGTCATTCATTTTGATTTCGATAAGAACTCAAGTTTAGAAGGTTTACATGGTATATTTGGCTAGCCTCTTGTATAAGCCAAGATGAAATGAAGAGCTAATCACATTCACCATGAGAAATAAGCCATAAGACAACCTGCTAAACCAAATGGAACATATTATTCTCACTTCTCTTTTTTTTTTAGACATACATAACTTAAACTTGTCTTGTAATGTTCTCAGTTATTTATAAAACTTGTTCAGATATATTAGCAGAGACATTATACCAGCAGAAGCAGCCTATGTTGGGCTGGCACCTCCAGGAGATAAGGGATCATGGCAAAGGGAATCCAAGGTAACACTTTGCTTCCTAAATCGAGCACAGTTTTCCTCTATTCCATGTTAACCATTCCCATATTTGATTGTACAGGGTTATCAATTTTGGACCCGTGCTGATGAGAATGGTTGCTTTTGCATAACTAATATACGAGCTGGTGACTATAATCTGTATGCGTGGGTGATTGGATTTATTGGAGATTACCAGTATGAAGAAGCATTGACCATAACCGAAGGTTTTACATGTTCTGAAGTTTTTAATTTATAGCATTCAATAATATCTCAATAGTTTTTTCCAATAGACTTTACACACTTAATTTCCTTATAGAATTATTGATTAACAATTTTCCAGACAATCAGTAATGATTTTCAATGTAGGTTGTGACATTGATGTTGGTGAACTTATATTTGAGCCACCAAGAGACGGTCCCACATTGTGGGAAATTGGCATCCCTGATCGTTCTGCATTGGAATTTTATGTTCCGGATCCCAATCCAATGTACACTAATAAATTATATGTAAATCATCCAGACAGGTTAGATTCTATGCAACTTAATTTCAGTTATTCCAGTGGGATTTCCTTGGTGTATTTCTTTCATACGTTTAAACTACTAGGACCTATTTAATGGTTTGTGTCTTGGCAGGTTTAGACAATATGGACT
The DNA here is from genome assembly GCA_028654395.1 of Scutellaria barbata. Lineage (NCBI taxonomy): Eukaryota > Viridiplantae > Streptophyta > Magnoliopsida > Lamiales > Lamiaceae > Scutellaria > Scutellaria barbata. The sequence goes on along the minus strand of CM053651.1, from coordinate 14,652,113 downwards.
ATGGGAAAGATATACCGATTTATATCCAGATAAAGATTTAATGTACACTGTGGGTATCAGTGACTATAGAAAAGATTGGTTCTATGCTCAGGTTACAAGGTGGTTTATTCAATTCTAATCCTTTCATTCCGAAAATTCATCCAATAATATTCCCCAATTGAAATGCACGATTTTCTGTCATCCTTCTTAAAAGTAATATCTCTCTAAGAGCTGAATTAATGTTCTTAGTTTATAGGATTTTCATTAATTGAGGTTGATGTGCTTCATAAGAAAGTTTAGCAAGAAACTTCAGTGGGTTGGTTTCACTTGATCAACCAGGTATCTTGTCTAGGAAATATTATCAGATAATGGGAATATCTGCCATCTCTTTGGATATTATGCTATTATTTGTATATCATACTGGTTAGGCCATTTCAGGAGTCATACAGTTTTTTGCATATAAGCATAGTTTTATTAGATATATCATTTTGAATAGATCTTGGAAAACAAAACAATACATGATATTGAAATGGAAAAAGAAATAATTTTCTGTGAGGAAGTCATTATGGATCTCTTATGCAGAGACTGGAGAATCAATGATGAACAAATTAAATTTGTGGGATTATAACTGGGTAAATAAGCTCTTTCATTTGAGGAGCTATACAGTTGTTCAGCATCTTGTATAGTCTCTATGTTGCCTTAATTACAACCCACACCTGGTTCTTCCTCATACAGGAAAGTTGGTGACAGTGAATACAAGAGTACAACCTGGCAAATTAAATTCAGTATTGACAATGTTGATGAAGGAATCTACAAACTACGGTTGGCACTTGCATCAGTCCACAATTCTGATTTACAGGTTCAAATTCTTAAATAACTCTAGTTGTTGTGTACTATGATGATATTCAAGCATAAATATAATGAAAACACCACGGTCCTTCCTCAGTTACTCTCAGACAACAGTATTACCTTCAGATTTTTGAACATTTGCTCATCATATGACACTCAGCACTTTCCAGGTTCGGGTCAATGATGTTGATGCAAATCCGCCCTTATTTTCAACCGGAGTAATTGGGGCAGATAATGCAATTGCTAGGCATGGAATTCATGGAGTCTATTGGTTGTTTAATGTGGATGTACCAGCTGCTCAAATCATTCAAGGGGAAAACACCATATATTTAACACAAGCAAGGAGTAGCAGCCCTTTCCAAGGCATTATGTATGACTACATTCGTCTGGAAGGTCCGTCTTCTATTGATTCATTAGAGTTGAGTTGAAGGAAAAGAAATATAGTAGCTTCTCTATTGCATTTAATATTTTGTGTTATTAGTTCACCCAGCATGCACGTTAAAGATGTCATCAGTGCATATATAGCATGTACTGATGAAATGAAAAACCAGATAAACCAAGAAATTGTAAAATCAAGACAGCAAAGAGATTTTATGAATCAGAATTAAAGGTGTCCTGCTTTGAAATGTGTTTGGTCTTGCTCCAAATTTTCTATTGCAACCTGATGTTGCAACTCTTCTATGCATCTCAGTATGTGGAATATGTATTGATGAAATAATATATATGGTGAAACACACAAAAGAGTAAAGAAGCCAAGATACTTTGGTCCATTCCCATGCATCAAACACAAATCTGTCTTTCTTGACCTTAAAGATATGAGATAGGATCAATCATCTATCTGCATTAATGCAGATTCTGATTGAACTATAGAGCATTAAAAGTGATTAACCATCTACGGGAGTTGGAGGAGCCTCAAAACGAATATAATCATACATGATTCCATGTAAAGCACTAGCATTCCTTGCTTGTGTGAGGTAAATTGTATTATCTCCTTCAAGAAGTTGGGAACTTTGTATTTCCACATTGAACAACCAATACAGCCCATGAATTCCATGTCTTGCAATAGTGTTGTCACTCCCAATTAATCCGCTTGAAAATAACTTGTCTCCCTGATTTGCTTCTCCATTGTTGTTGATCCTTACCTGCAATCAAGTCATCACCATAAGTGATTTTCCACTAAATTTCTTGGTCTTCTTCTTTTCACTGTACTATTATGGCTTATGGAGAACATTCAACAGCAGAGCAGGCAAATCGGACCACCCCACTCAAACAAGGAGTGGAATCAGGCTGGTTCGGGTCAAATTGACGTCAAACCAGGATTTTTGTAGCCCAACCCAACCCTGTTTTAAAAAATGAATAAAAAGAATAATAATAATAACTGACTGAGCAGCCCATTCAGGCAGGGCGAAATAGACCCAGTTTTTTTGGTCTGCAAATAGGGAGGCAGTCCAGTCCATTACTCGGACTGTTCGTGTCAGACTCAAATTGCCATTTCTATTCAATAGAAGGAATGTGTAATTTTTGGATGCACTCGAATTTACCTCTAGGATGGAGAAAGTCGCGGATGCTAGTGCAATTCGCAGAGTGTAGTTTCCACTCTCTTCGACCTTGTCAACTTTAAACTTTATTTGCCATGTTGTTCCTTGATATGCATTTTCTCCAACCTTTCTGAAGTTTAAGACCATGTTAACAGTGCAACTTAAACATAAAATAGAAGCAGCTAAGTATCCTATTAGTTTCAGAAAATTATGAAATGCACCTTGTGACCTGAGCATAAAACCAGTCTTTCCTGTAATCACTAACACCAACTGTATAAACCAAGTCTTGATCTGGATACAACTCTGCATATCTCTCCCACAAACCATACTGCCGAAACCTGTATAAGACAAATCAACCTCTTTACTTAAATATAATCAAGAACTTAAAACTAGCAGAAACATTGTTAGGGGTTGCGGTTATAACCTTTGAGAAGGGTGATTTATGTAAAGTCTATTGATATACATTGGGTTAGGATCAGGAACAAAGAACTCTGCTGCTGATCGGTCGGGTAAGCCTATTTCCCACAACGTAGGTCCATTTCTTGGAGGGACATATACAAGATCACCCACATTGATCTCACAGTCTGAATTGCCAAATTTGTATTTTCTTACATGAGTTTCTCATCAAGTTCAATCACAAAAACATGTAAACCAGTTAGGAAAATAAAGTGTGAATGCATAGGACCTGCTGTGATTACTATTTCTTGTTCACATCTATAGTCCCCAATGAAGCCGGGGATCCATGCATAAATATTGTAATTTCCAGGACAGATATCAGTAATGATGAAATAACCATCTTCATCTGCATTTACCCAGAACTGATATCCCTGAAATTCGATTTTGAAATAAAAGTTTAAGTGATATTTAACTTATAAAAGTAATACCCCAAAAAATAAAATAAAAAATAAAAAATAAAAGTTGAAACAAGTTAAAAGAAGTTGAAAATTTGAATACTTTTGCTTCCCTTTGAAACGATCCATCCTTCCCTGGTGGAGCCAGCCCCACATAAGCACCATTTGCTGCTATATTTTCCTCAGATATGTACCTTGCAGGTATGGTAATTCAATGAAAGCATAAATTTTAAATTTCATATTTATTGAATACTTTTGTGTTATAAGGACTTTATGGAGATACAACAGTTAGAATACTAACCTGTCTAGAGTGAATAATCTACCAGTAATGCTACCCCTATCAGATTTGTGCTGAAAATCTTCTGAAGCAGGAAAGCTGTATGGCCACTTTTCAACTTCTTTCTTCATCTGATTCAATATGTGAGATTGGATTTATATTTTTTGGTTGTTAAGTGAGAAAGATGAGAGTAGAAATGGTGTTCATACCTGCTCTTTAGCATCATCCCACAATGAAGTTGTGTCATTCTTGTCTGCAACTGAATTGAGGTATATGAAAACTGGACCGAAAACTTTCTTCCACTTTTCACCTTCTCCAAATTTTATGATTAGATCTTCTCCACCATAATGAGTGCTTACAAACATCTAAAAACACATTTATAAATAAATCAACTATACTATGACTAGAGGAATAGTTTGAACATAAGATAAGTTTTATCTCATCGATTTTCGATTATAAGATTGTTAAATGGAAGCATACAGCCAATGTAGTAGGATTCACATGAGAAGTGAGGTCCTGTTTGGAAGGTCCTCCAGTTCTAAACTCGTTGCTTGGAGTTATTTGCCAAAATCCCACGGAGGGATCAAAGCATATGAATCCATGGACTTTGTTATCTTTGTTTTCACAAGAATACTGATATTTATCATCCACCTGCAGATTAAAAAACAGAAGCACATGCTATAGTTTCCAAGAACATGTAGCATCATCATTTGAAAGATGATTATTTTGTGTAGAAATTTCCTACTTCTCCTTTAAATTCTGGCTCTACTGGATCAACGAGAAGAACTGCTTCTGGATAAGCTAATTCTCTGCCTCGTGGGGGAACACGATCATCAGGGAGAGGTAGGTATCTTTGCCTATCATCTGCCATGGCCATGTATGCAAACCTAATATCCAGTTTAAACATTTACGCTGGCTATTTTTAGTGTCAAGAAACATCAAATGATTCAGTTGTAACTAGCAATCAAGAATGTCAGCCTACTTTTCTATCCTGAGCATGAAGGCGATTCTTGTTTCATTCAGATTGAATGCAGGCATCTCCTCGTCATGTAGGTAAATACTGTAAGAATAGAAGCCCGAAGAACCTCGTAGCATTATGAACCTGAGATCACATTCATCATCACATTAGTTACTACCAGCATAAGTAGTGTGGAAAGATATATGAGTTTAAGAACAATATATATGATGACCTTTTGTCTATAGTCAAGGGAGCATGCTCTCCCTGCATCGAACGATCCCACGTTCTCTTAAATGATATTTCTATTTCTTCCTCATTTTCTACTATAACTCGGAACTCAGTTCCTTCAATCCTGCATGAAAGTTTGGTTATCTCATTGAGTGATAGTTGGATTCATTTTAAAATCTGTATAGTATTAGAATTTTTCTTTGGAGTATAATATTTAATTGTAGCCTGTTTAGAGATAGATTTAGGGAGACTTACACATCAAATTTTCCTCTTGTGCCTGAACTACCAGGTTCACTCCAATTAAGGTCCCAAAACCTGCATAATTTTATAATATTGGCTTCAATTGAAAATATCCAATTTGGACCTTTAGCTTTGAGAATACTGAGTCTTTTTATTCCATTATATGAGAAAGAGAAAAGTTTAACTCGTTAGAGCCATCATTCACTCTACACATATTAGTAAGCCTCTATGTCTTCGTGAGTGAGTGGATGATGGATGTTACAAAGGTGGAACCTTGAATTAGTGTTTGTGAAATCGCACAGGGCAACAAATTGGCTAGTTCATTGATTCACGGTTCAACTGATTGGACTGATTAAATCGGTGATCCGATCGATTCAATGAAGAAAAAATTAGTCGATATATATATGTGTGGAAAATGAATTTAGAGGAAATAATAAGAAATTCAATATGAAAAAAAATAAAATAAAAAAGAGAACATTTGATAATTGCATATATTCTCCCACATCAATGTAACCAATTTCATATTGTTTATTTTCAACTTAAATTGAATTGATCGTTTATTATATACTATCGATCACATACCACAAGTCTTGCAATTGATGTGCAGATTGTGTAATGATTGAAATTTGAACTTGAATCATACAAGTTATCAAATTTTTATTTGGTCAGACGATATGATAACATGTGTAACTATACGACTCCCTATATGAGTTTAAGTGTGTTACTATGAGCAAAGGTGATTGAGGACCCATTCACAAAAGAAGAGATGAAATGTTTGTTTATAATATTAAATGAAAAAGTGGTTTGAAATAATACACAAGATATGTGACCAGAAAAAGAGTCTTACTTGAGAGAATGACTAATTTTGCCATTCACACTTAATCGACAAATTCTTCTAAGGAAATTAAAATCTTCGATTCAAAAGACGTGTATTATATGATTTAATTTGTTATGAATTGCATGTTGTGAATTTTCAGCTTACATTTGTCTCAACAGAATCAAATAAACCAATGAATTAATATCTTATATCTTATTCTTCTACTAACATACACAGTTTCCTTTTTCTTTTCCTTTTCGTGTTTTTTTTCTTCTTGTTTTTTGTTTTTTCGATTTTTGATAAATCAAAATATAAACGTTACCCTCCGTTTAGCTGAGGGTTATTAAGCTCAAGCAAGTTGTCAAGTCCACCATAGCATATTCCAATTATAAGGCCTCCAGGTTTTCTTAATGTAAGTTGAAGCAATCCATTGTCTAATACCACCTGCAATAAATATAAAAGCAATTCACTTATATAAGAAAATTATTTGGTTTTTGTAATATAATGACAGCAAATTTCGGTGACTAGAATTACAAGAAAAGAATTGATTTGAGACAAGAATTAAATTCTTTTTCTATATGACGAAATTGTCTAGTTTTGATGTTTAAAGTTTACCAACATTTATTCTTAAACTACAGTAGCCTAAAAATAGTAGCTTTAGAAACTACAAGGAGCAATCACCCAAAATGGATTTTAAACCCTCGTTTTGGACTGAGGAAAAATGAGGAAATCTTATTATACATTTCTTATAGGAATTTTGTAGAATTAAAGGGACAATTAATTGATTTTGTTCAATCAGTAAGTACCATTTTATTTTGTCTACTAGTCAACAATTACTATGGTTCTTACCTATTTCACAACCACCTTTTAATAAAATAGTCAACATTTCAAAGAGAGTTTTCTATTCTATTCACACCAAAATTTCAACTTAAGTTTCAATCTTGCAAATACCAAATTGTGGGAACTGTATTAGGTATAACTGTAATATAATATACCTATAAGAAAATATTCTATGTATAAATGATGATAATGAGCAATATGTATATGGTATACTCTGAATATTTGAATAGGCAATAATCATACTTACTGCACAATTCGATCTTAGTTTTATACCCAAAAATATTCATCCAGCCACAACATTTTCACCTCTTTCCTCTTTTATAAACTTTTTATTAATTCGAAAAAAAAAAATTAAAATTAGACAATTTTTAGAGTTACATAACTAATTGATATTTGATATTTTATAGGGCTATATTTTCACACATCTAATTAAAAAAAAATCCGGATTTTATAACCACAATAAATGTGGAACTGAATAAATAAATAAATTACCCGATCATCCTCGACAGTCAATTCCACAGCAGCAGACATGATAAATTGATAATGCTTTTACAAATCCTGATCTTCTATGTATTGATCATAAAATTAAATCTGGAGAGAGGAATTTAAACTCAAATAAATGTGCTATCTTTTCTTTTCATTTAAATCTCTTAAAGAACATACGAACGCAGATACTCATTTATATAGACATGTTAGTACAAATTAATTTTAAAATATTATGATCTAATCTGTCAATAATAAAGTTACAGGTTGGTTTCTTGAAGCAAAATCAAGATGACCCATTTCTGTTAAGGAGTAGATAATGACATATCAGTGGTGATTTAATGTTCCTTTCACTTCTTTGATGGGTAAGTATTTACGTCAACTTCCAGTTTTTGTGAAGAAAAATACCAAAAATTCGTAACGTAAAGCAAAGAAAAATAAAATTAATTCTCCTATATTTAATTGAATCTTCGTATGTATAATATAACAGTGGTCCAATTATGTAGTTAAACATTTTTAACATAAATTAAGGATATTGTTGGAAGCAAATTGTACAAGCAAGTTTCTTCGTATACCGTTATTTTAAGCATTTTTAAATGTAGTAGAGGATTTGAACTATCATATAATGAACAAAATTATGCATAATCCCAATTAATTAAGTAATAGGTAAAGACCTAATTTTAATAATAATAATAATAATAATAATAATAATAATAATAATAATAATAATTATTATTATTATTATTATTATTATTATTATTATTATTATTATTATGAACAATATCCAAAACTCATGTGTTTTGATATCATCAAACATAGAGGAATAGGTCTTGTGAGAGACTGCTCACGGATCTCATTTCATGGAACGAATCGATATAATAATTAGGTAATGATTTTGTGTGTATTAGATAATTTTTTCTATATTCCAGATAATATTTTTAAATTACATTATATAGTATGTATACAATATAAAAGTATTACATGCTATATAAAAATGTATTACCTAATATACACAAAAGTATTACATGTTGCACGAGGAAAATAGTACCTAGAACTCTTAGGATCCGCGTATTTTTTAAGACCTGACCCGACTCAATTCGGGTCATGTATCATATTATACGAAAGTACTACATGATACATATAAAAATATTACATATTTTCTTATAATCTAAGTATCTAACTCAACTTAAAACAAAATATTGTCTGATATACATAAAAATATTATTTAATATACATAAAAATATTACATATTTTTCTTATAATCCAACTCAACTCAAAATGCATCTTATAATACAAAGTATTACGTAATATACAGAAAAATATTACCAAATACACACAAAAGTATTACATAATTTCTTATGTTTTACCCGACTCGTCCCATTTCACGAAATGAGATTCATGAGACGATCTCACCCTAAACTTTGCCAACATAAAGATGTGTGTAATTGTTTTGGAGTGATCAAAATTATGGAGTAAGAGCATCTCCAATGACTTTACCTAAATTTTAGATTTTTTGGTGCCACATTTCTACCACATCATTATCATCTTAAAAGTAGAAAATCTTCTACCTTTCAACAAATATTTCGTCAATCATTTTACCCAAAAAAAATAACTATTCATGATCTCACCATCAAATCATTCATATATCTTATAAATTTTTATTAATTTACAATCTCTATTTATTGTTTTATTTCATAATAAATAAAATTTTAAATATTTTAATTGATGTAATAAAAAAATTTATTTTAAATATTTATTTAATTTAGTAACACATAAAATAAAATTAGAAAATATATTATTAAATTTATTGGAAACAAACAAATAAATTTTGAGGATGGATATTGTTATTTTGAGAAGATGTATTTTCTCTAGAATTGGAAGAATTGAACCAATTCATCCGAGAATCTTTATCCATTCTATGAATGAGATATGTAAGATTATGTAGAAATTGATATTTAAAAATTATAAAAAGTGATAGAAAATTATTGAATTCAATTATGTATTTATAGTGGAAATTTTCTAAATTAAAAAAAAAATTGATCTTTGGAAAAATAGTCGTTTCAAACAATGAAAAGATTATTGCCGAATATGACAACCTTTATTCAAATTATCATTTTAACCAAACTTTTCACTATTTACATAAATATCATGACATATATATATATATATATTATACAATTTCGATCACCGCTCAATATTTGACTTTTTCATTGTTAATGTGTCTGGCCCAGACATATCGTTGCCGACATGAATATTAAAAAATATCAAAACCTTAACAATTGCTTTGCAATTTTAACCAAATATTTTGATATTTGTAAAAACAATATGATTGTATATATATGTGTACAGAGTGAGGCTTGTGTGCAACTGTTATATGGATCTTCCGTACAACACGGGTTGGATTGGGCCGAATCCAACCCGGATCCGTGCATATCTTTTTTTTTTTATCCTGACATTTATGTTGTGTTAATCATACATTTATATTATGTTAAGCATACCTTTATATAATAATTTAACTTTTTTAAAAAATCCTAATTTTGATGAAAAAATTATAATTTTAGCACAAAAAAATCCTAATTTGTAGATATATACATTTATGTAAATATTACGCATACCTTTAATTAATATTAGTCATACTTTTATTTAATATATAAAGATACAACTAACATAATTAAAAGGTATAACTAATATAACATAAATGTATGCTTAACATAATATAAATGTATGCTTAACATAACATAAAAATCCTAAAAGTATGCTTAACATAATATAAAATCATAAAGATATGCTTAACATAACATAAAGGTATGTTTAATGTTACATAAATGTATGCTTAATATAACATAAAGATATGCTTAATATAACATAAAAACCATAAAGATATGTTTAACATAACATAAAACCATAAAAATATATTTAACATAATATAAAGGTATGTTTAACATTGTATAAAGGTATGCTTAATATAATATAAAGGCCCTAAAGGTATGACTACCATAACATAAAAGTATGTTTAACATAATATAAATGTATGTTTAATATAATATAAAGATATGTTTAATATAAAATAAAGATCTAGCACCTGAAGTGAATTTGAGTGGGTTTGAGCAGACCCATCCAAATGTGTAGAAACGCATGAGTCGGGTCGGGTCAGGTACACAGACCCTAAATTCATATGCTAATTGTATAAAAAAAATTGTGATGTATACAAGTTCGATCACGGGTCAATATTTGATTTATTCTTTGCTGATATGGTTAGCTACCCAGACTGCCACCATAGATATTTAAAAAAATAAAAAGCAAGTATTGATGCAACAACAAGGTTTCTCACATTTGTTCTATTTAGACGAAAACGATGTAGTTTCAATGTTGACTCTTTTACAGCAATTGTGAAGTGATTTTTAAAAAAAAAATTACATTGGAAGCTGGCGTGTCCGAGTAATTGGACATGTGAGTAAGGAAAAATTCAAGTATTGATTGGTGATCAAAATTTCCAAACACTACACACGTCAACAAGGAAAAATTCAAACATTAATTGATCATCGAAATTCCATCTTTGTATATAAAATTATATTATTTTTGTAATTATCCAAATTTTTGGTTATAATTGCAATTTAAGTAAAAGTGATGATTTTTTTTTATATTCATGTTAGGGAGCAAACATGCCCAATTGAAAAAGATTTAAATACTAACCGGTTATTAAAATGACACACACTCACCTCTACATATATATATATGATGGTGTTATTTTTAAAAATATTTTAAAATTTGATTAAAATAACAATTTGAATAAATATAATAATTTTCGCAAAAATTAACTCAAAATTAAAATACGATAAAAGAGAAGGCAACTTTCCATAATGAAATGATGGGGCGAATTGGAAAAATAAAAGAAGATGATTTGAAAATGATAAAAGGATAGGTGACGACAAAAAGGGCTGGAGAGTATAAGGTGAGTAATCGATTGGTTCTGTTTAAGCTCGAATTGAAAAGATCAAAAAATCCTTATTCAAAGAAATTGAATACAAACAAAAAAAAAAAAAAAAGAAACAAAAATTAGGGTTATACTGTAGTACATCAATGGTATTGATACACCATTAATTTTAACTATTAGATTTTTCATTATTGTATCCTAACCCTTTATTTTCAATTTATTTCAATTTACTCTTTTTATCTTGGTTTAAAAGTTATTGCTGTAAATCATAAAAATTCCCCTAAAGATCTAATTTCACATGTCAATGTAGTCTATATCTACGTTCTCCAACAATAGTATTTATCCGTCAATAACAATCACAAAACTACTATTAAAACTTCTTATATTATAGAACTTGTGATGACGAATGATTTGAGACTCATATTCAATATGTTTTATTAAGTTTACATGTAATCCTTGTATTAACAAAAATGTCATGAACCTAACACCTAAGGTGATTGCATCCATGATTTTGTATGCAATATTGATGAGAAAAGTGCACAATTAACATTAACAAAATCAATAAGTTTCCATTCAAATAATAATAATAATAATAGATATTGAATTACAATTTTCCATTACAATATAATTTATTTTCACATTTAATATTACTACTTAAATTAAAAGGAGAGTGTGGTTAATTAATTTAATAGTGCAAGTATTAATTTAATCTAATAACAATAATGATATTTTTGCTAATTAATTAATTAATTTAATACTACATTACAAGTATTAAATATTAAGTCTCGTGGAACTGAGTCATTGAGATACTGGGCTTTCAGAATTCTGTTTGAAAATATAAAAAAATCATTTAAATGTTTAATATTAGCAAATTGTAGCACTTAACATTAAAAGAAATTTCTGATATTGAATTGTCAAATTTAAATTTTAGATACAAAGAATAATTATTTCCACGTTAAATAGAACCACATAATTATAATAATCATTCTCAATATATCATTAATGTTTCATCTCATATTAAATTTTATAGTGTTTGTGATGCGTAAGATAATATCATTTATAAATACAACATACCGACGTAAGAGTCATGTAATACATAAGTTGTTATTTTTAGAAAATACATGAAATAAAAAATTATGATATGCTATTTAATTATCTGAATCTTTTTTTGAATGGTTATTATGATTTAATTTTTTTTTTGTTAGATTCATTATATTTTACTGTAAATAATTTAATTTTTTTTAATATAAAAGTATTCATATATTTTTTATTATGTTACTATATATATATAGTAATTTGAATTCAATCCGCTTACAAATATTTTAGTTATTTTTCTATAATATTTTTAAATCTTGTCTTGATCAATATTTTCTTATTATACAAATTATCAAATTTTTTAAATAAGAGTTCAACTATTTTTAACATTTTTCTTTTTTAAATTTATTTTTAGATTTAAAATATGAATAATTTATACAATTAACTAACTTCAAACAATATTGAAAAAATGTTATCCAGAAAGATTCAATTAATTAATTACATGAAGTTATATTATACTTACAAGTAATGTTCTTGCCTTTAAACCTCACGTTATTGTATGTGTTGCAACCCTATTTAATCTTAAATTACTTGAGTTTTCTGTCGTTCAATATTAAAGATTTATCTTCAATAATTAAAAATATATTAAAAAAGAAAAACTTATATCGCATTGTGTCATCAAAGAAAATTGTAACTACATTACAAGTATTAAATATTAAATGCAATACTACATTACAAATATTAATTTAATTTCATATTTAATATTTGTATTAAAATTAATCATATTGATTAATTAATTAAATACTAAATTACCAATATTAATTATCTTCATAATAATATTGGTTTCAATTAAATACTATTTAAAAATTAATTAATTAACACAAATATAGAATTAATTATATGGGTATAATGTGAAGATGGCTCATGTACATTTCAATCTTGTTAAGAGGCCCAATTCAGCAAACAACTAAAAGTCAGCCCAAAATTCAAAAGTTACCTTCATTTTTTTTACCACAATAAAAAATATTGATGTATCAATACCACTGATATATAACAGAATTACCCAAAAAATCAATGTATTCTCTAACATTAAATCTAATTTCTTTTTTAACATTAACAATTGGTATCATTGTAGTCTCCAGAAATAAAAATTCCTTTTTCAAACGTTAACAATGGCACCATGAAGAATATCCATAAGACAAGACAATTTATATATATCCTTTTTAAGTGGATTTATAAATAAAATTAGTAACAATTAATAATGAAAAATAATATTATCGAATAACAATAACAACTAAAAATTAGGAACTCATAGTAGTTTAGGTGGAATTTGTTTTGTATAATGAGGAAGCGCCTAATTATTATTGTTACATTATAATAATATATATATATATATATATATGAGGATTTTATATTTTTATTCTCTTATATATACTAATAGTATTTGTATGCATTGCACAACTTGAAATATATATAAATTTTTTATAATATAATTTAATAGTACAATATCTTAATTCGAAATGTATAATAATTTTAGTATTTATGATAATAGAAATTTATATGTTTAAAATTTAATGTATGTTATTCTAAATAATTAGATTTAATAATATCACAAATTTAAAATACAAGCAACAACATACAAATTTAAAAATATTACAATTTAGAATAGAAGACTTAATAGTAATAATAATTATAATAAAGATTAATTAAATTGCAACCATTTTACGCAAACTAGTTGGTGATGAATCTTATCTTACAGAAAAAGGGCTTTAGAATTTGCAATAATAATGACTGCTGCGATAATAGAAAAAAGCTTTAGAATTGCAGTACATACATCAATCAAGTCTCTTCTTTATATCTTGAGCGTGGTCGGCGGCGTCGACCTGCATCTTGGCCACCTGCATGTCGGCGGCGGTGGCCTCCTCCTCGCTTTTGGCGGTGAGTTTCTTGCCCACTCCAACCAACCACGCTTTCAAATACCCTAATTTCTCTTCAATGGAAGCTGCTGCTACTAGACATCTTCTCTTCAATGGTGTCTCTTCTTTCCTCTTTTCTGCCATTGTCAAGTAGCTAGCTTTTTGGGAAGATTAAATGATTGATTGGTTTGGATGACTTTGAAGACTGCCACGTTATGCATAACGTGTCTATTCTTGATCTATCTACTCTCCACATGTAATATTTTTAGAGCTTGCTTGTCTTGATAGGCTTTGACTACGATTTTTATTTTTATTTTTTATAGTGTATGTTTTACTCTCCACATATAATCCTTTTCAGGGCTTTGTTTGCCGTAGCCATGTACTTTACTAGTTTTTTTTTTTTCTTAAATAATAGGATATTTTCACAAATTAGGCTTCTTTTTAAGAAATCATATATAGACAGTTTTGTTCATGTATACATCTCTGGAATGTGTAATCTGGTTCCAAATATAACTAGTTCTAACATTTTTTTCTTTTACATTCTATATTTTAGTTTTAACATTTTGTTAGTTTTAATATTTTGTTGAGAATTATTAAATATTGATTGATTTATCCTCCGGATACACCTGAAAGTAGTAAATGATTTTGTTACTCAACTCATATTTTTATCCTCCTACAGATACATAAAAAAGTAGTAAGTTGATTTTGTTCCTCAATTTATATTGTTTAATTTTAATTTTTGAGGATTTATTAAAATTTGATTGAATATTTATTGAATCAATGAATTTTGTTCAGGATCATTAAGGATTAAATTATTTTTATTTTATTTTTCATTTTAATGTTTGGATGATTGGGAAACCAAAGATAGTTTAAGAACTTGTATGTGATAAATTGATGTAACAATATTGTTGGTGAAACTATGACTAAATCTAACAATATTGTGACATTGAATTTTCTGGTGGCTCCGAATACTCTGACTATAAACAGAACGAAACAAATGTTTTGAATAAATAAATAGAAACTATGTTGTCCAATTGATTAAATTTTTTAATAAATCATTGCCTTTTGGCTGTTGATATGATTCGGATGAACCTGTCTGTGCTATGTAAAAGTAGTAACAGCTAAATTGTCATCGACTGTTGATAATGATTTACATGGATCTTTGATGTGGAAAAGTGGTAACAGTTAAAAATATTGAAGATGGTTTAGGTTAAAATGGATTTGAAGTATGCCTTTGATATAGAAAAGTGGTAAAAGTTAAAAAAGTGGAAGATGGGTAGTAGATATCTAACATACAAAACATCAGTTATATTACAAAAAAGAGAGTAACAAAAATTCTAAAAACCTGTTGTCCTAGTTTTTTAACTGAACATTACGAATAGACAAAGTGCAGTGTACCAATTACTTCTAAAATTAAGATGACTATATGAACAACAGTTTACAAGAATACACAAAGTGCAGCTGTACCAATTACTTCCAAATTAAGATGAGTGTGAAAAACACTTATTATACTGAAAATCGCAAATCATATCTTACATAGAATATCGAATTCATTTAAGTCATATTGTACATGTATATATAGATAAATTTGATATAATAAAATATTGTCTTAATTGTCATAACATTTCATTTAAAAATTTCAAAATAAGTGTTGTTGTTTAGTTTTTTGATGATTGCTTGAACATTTATTTAATAAACGATATCCTCCTAGTTTGTTGAGTTTTCTAAGAATTGATTAAACATTAATTGAATTAACGACATCCTCCTACATGTTATGATACATCAAAAAACAGTAAGTCGAATTTATTATTTAAATTCATATTTTATAATTTTTTATTTTTGAGGATTATTATTATTTTCGTTTATCTTGTATTTTGTTTAATTTGTTTGGAATGATAGATGTTTAATTGTTTGTTGTTACCGTAGTTAAGTAATTTGTTCTCAAATTCGAGTAAAAAATCATGTATTTTCACAACTTGGATATTTTTCATTTTGTGTTATATAGGATAGAAATGGCATGGCTCGATATATATACACATGTAGAATTTTCATCCATATATATATAATACATATAATACGTGGAAGACATTAATGTAAAGAAGAGCAACATGCAAAACAGCTGCCAAATTTCCACTTGAATCAGCCACGTATTTAACATGCAATATTACTCTCTTCAACTCCTATATATATATATATATATATATATATATATATAACCCCTTACAATATCATCAATATCATCTAATTCTAAGGTAAAATGGGGAGGTTGACAATGTTCATTGTCTCCGCTCTGATAGTGGTTTTAGCAGCCATTGGAACAAGAGGAGAGATACTGAATACGGCGGGACGTTGCCGCCACCAAATAGAAATAGAAGGACTGCGTTCTTGCGAGAGATACCTAACGGACAGCAGCCGCCTCCAGTCTGATGGCGGCGTATGGCGGCAGGAGTTTCCCCGTTGTTGTGAGAAGTTGGAAGAGATTAATGAGCAGTGTAGGTGTGATGCTGTGAAACAAGTGGTGGAGGAACAACGCCGACTACAAAGCTTGCAAGGAAGAGAGATGGAAGAAATGTTGCTCACTGCAGAATCTTTGCCTGCATTATGTCGAATTGAACCTCACCAATATTGTCGTAATATTAGAGGAGATGCTATGTTTTAGATTTTAATTGTCATCAATAATTCAATAAAACGTGTTGCATGTCTCTGTTTTTTTTTTTTTCTTCCTAGCAATTTATTTCTCTCTAGCTATATATATAACACATTTTGCACAGTCACGATACGATTACGAAGTACATATGTAACAAAATGAAAATGATTGTAGGGAAAAGAACCACATAAGATGATTAATAATAATGAAATAAGTGTTAATAGACTAATTGATTTAAGTCATATTCTTCATGTTTATGTAGAAATTTGATATAATAAAACATTATCTTAATTTTCATAACATTTTTGAAACATAAAACATTCTAACAAACATTCACTTAATAGAGAGAAAACATTATATTTGTCACTCCATTCATTTAAAAAATTTAAAATAATATATTTGTTACTCTATTTAAATTAAGTGATAAAACATTATATTTGTTATTCCATTCATTTAAAAAATTTAAAATAATATATTTGTTACTCCATTCACTTAAAAAATTTATAATAGGTGTTGTTGTTGAGTTTTTTTAGGATTGATTGAATATTTATTTAATTAACAATATCTTCCTAATTTGTTGAGTTTTTTTTAGGATTGGTTGAATATTTATTTAATTAACAATACATTCCTAATTTGTTAAGTTTTCTGAGAATTGATTAACCATTAATTGAATTAACGATATGCTCTTGCATGTTGCAATACATCAAAAAATAGTAAGTCGAATTTATTACTTAAATTCATATTTTATAATTTTTAATTTTTGTGGATTGAATAGATTTTATTGAGGATTATTGAGAATTAATATTATTTTCATTTATCTTTTATTTTGTTTAATGCTATTTTGTTTGGTGTCATCGTTAGATGTGATATGTTAATGATAGATGTGATAAATTAATGATTTAATTTTAATAAGATATTTGGATTAATTGTTCATATTTTATCATTTAGTGATCGAAAACTTATAGAAAAAATGAAAACGGGGTGGGTTATATAAAATAATTAATCAACACACGATTTATTTGTACCATTTATTTATTTATTTTTTTGTAAAACTTATCCAGTATTTTAAGCATTGAATTATTTCCAAAAAAAAACTTCAGTTTATGTACGTTAAATTATGAATCCATAGACAAGTCTTGTTATAATCTTGACGAAAACAAAAATATTTTGAGATGAAAATTTCAATACAAATGAACTAATCTAGTGGCCAAACACAAGGCCTTAATATACCAAATTGGTTTTTATCCATGAAAATATTGTAATTATTTGAATATGTATAACTGAACTAGAAATAATCTAATTTTTGATACATATATATACATGAACTCGTAATTTTTACCCCTAAACTACTCTTGAATAATAGAGAAAAGGATCAAACAAACCAATCAGAATTTGAACTATCATTTAAGAATAAAATTGCTAATCAAATACAATTTAGCATATATTTTAGTCTGATAAACTTCGGATAAAGATGTCATCACCATTCATACCAAATTTAAAAGATTTTTTCCAATAATGACGAAAGATAACATTTACTAGAACGATTTATTTAATAATAATATAGATGTATTTAATTATAAATTGATAAAAATCTCAAAATAAATAGAACGGTTATATATCAACTGAGTAACATTTTAATTGAGATAAGTCAACTATCAATGCAGTATATGAAACATAAATTTTATCAATACAGATTTAAAAGATTGAAAACTATTAATTAAATTAAGATTTAAAAATTTAAAAATAAAATACAGTTAAGATTTCTATTACTTAATAATAAAAAATGTGTATAAATATAAAAAATAAAAATAAAAAAGTAGTACTTGTATGCAACTTTAAGTAATATTTTTCACTAAACCATATATTATACTTATATAGGTAAATAACGTATGAGTAAACAAATAATATATTACGAATATGCAACTAATATTTTATGAACATATAATTAAACATTTTAGTTATACAAGTAATACCTTATGAATATGCAGCTATTACCTTATGATTATACAACCAATACATGTGCATATAACTAAAACCAAACTAATAATATATTTGGGGCACGTATACCAATGGCATATAAATTTCTGCAAAAAAAAAAAAATCATCAACGTAATTTGATATCCACATCAACGTACAAAAAGAGAATGAGATAACGTCTAATAAAGAAATACAAAGTACATTTCATTATTTAAATCTTGATTTGATAGCTTGAAAATGAGGTAACGTCTTCATTTTTGAAATCTTGAATTAATAGTTTTCAATTTTTCAAACCCTAGATTGATAAGATTTATCTTCCACATCAATAATTAACTTATCTTCTAGGATTTGAATCGATAAAATCCTTAAACAAGAGGATTGACATTGATAATTAACTTATCTTTCAGGATTTGAATCGATAAAATTCTAAAAAAAAAAAATTATCATCTTTCAAAATCTGGATCAATAAAATCTTATAAAAAAAAAATAAAAAGGTTGATTTCATAATTGCACCATGATTTTATGGTTTTACTAAATGACCCATAACAAATCTTAAAGAGTCCACTCATGTACCCTTTGATACTTGGGCACGTTAATTATAGTTTTGTCCCTATTCGCCAACATTGTTCATGCCTTCACGGCAATACAATATCTCAGCAAAATCATCGAAAGAGGAAAACATTGACTATATATCCATCTTTAGCCATCATTTAAGCAATATCATTAAATAAATAAATAAAAACAAATACTACATGATAGGTTCTAAATATGAAAAATCATTATGATACACATATACATACACATACACATACAACCTTCTTCGATGAGTTTGACTACTTACTACGTCCACCTCTTCTCTTCTTCTCATATCCAATTCCAATAGAACCAACGGGGTTGTCATTCGATCACCTGAGCTATGAGTTTGGTGATAACATTTTTTATAGTTAATGTTTTAAATGATTTTTGAATTATTTGCTCGTTAGTGGATTTTTTCCTACTCAATTTGAGAACCCATCTTGTACTTTCAAAGATTACTTTTAGTAGTGGTCTATTCTCCATGAGAGTTATCCTTCTGAACAGAATTGTAATCTAGAATGGGGATGTATTTTGTGAGGAAGTAATCAAATCAGTCACTGTTATTTTTTTTCAGTATCAAATATCCGAAAATATATAGAATAGATCCTTATTTTCCATCGATAACACTAATAAATAATGTCAGGTCATTTATAAAAAGTTAAAAAAATTATTAAATAAGATTATTAACTTATTAAATACAAAGTCTTTGTTCTTTTAATTTAGGGATATATTAATGTTTTCTTGTTTTTTAATATAGGGCAACACTAATGTTATAGTGGGCTCTTTGGGCTTTCACAAGATTATGAGCCTACCATCTATCACAAATGGAAGATCGACACTGAATTCTACCATAGAAATCAGAAATCATCATTATGAGCCTACCATTTCGAAGTCACGCACAGAAGAGAGAGGATTAATTCATCAATCTCTTCTAATTTATTCACATGAATGAATTCACTCTGTTTCAAAATTTCTTTTTGATCAAAATAGTAGGACTAATTTATGGAACTGTTGAAATTTCTCAAAGCAGGACTACTCAGATTGGAATATGAGATGAGAAGTTGAATATGCAGTTGGCTATTTGCACAAGTGTAAATAAGAAGCTTCTATAATAAGAGGATATCATATTGAAGTGACATTGCATTCCAATGCAACATACTCAAATTCTATATACATATTAATCCATGAATAGCAAATTGCGATCACCCTAGAACATAAAGTAGATCAGCATTAAGAAAGTAATCATCACCACTAACACTTATGCCATCATTGCATTTCCAATCATCACCACAAATAAAAGACATAGCTACATAAAACCCTTCCATGTGCTATCCAATGCAATTATTGAATTAACTAATGGTATGCTTAAATTACCTGTAGAGCACCAGTTGGACTTGACAATGGATCAAATCAACTTTTGGAATAAAAGTCCCCATCCCCTGCAAAAGCAAAATCTGATTATTCAAATCAGTACAGAAACAAATCATCACTCAATTTGCATAGTTGGGAGAAGAATTCAATCCTTCTTCCACTGATTGTCCCTTGAAACAGCTGTTCAATCCAACCCTCAATTTCCTCAACACTATACCTGATATATCTATCCGCGATCTTCCCAATATCCGAAGCACTATGAAATCTTTCGATGAAATTGCTGCGGACAAAGTCCCTGAAATTGAAGCTAGCTCTCACATCATCGCTCAACTGATCATCAACTATAACCCATGAAGATTGAATCTTGCATATCTCCTCAAAATATGAATTAAATAACTTGAGTTTCTCCATTAGATTCTTTGATGCTCCATTAGGCGACATAGAATTATTATCAACCTTGAGAACACCCAAAACCTTAGTCCATGAACTTCTATGATAATTCACATGATACTGCTTCACTTTAGCTGTGTGTTTCATAATCCAATCCTCACCTAGAAGTGTCTCCAACCAACTGTTGCAAATGCGATTATAACAGCTGGATTAACAGTAGCACCAGAAATGGACCCTATGGTGAAAACTACGACCACCACTGTTAATCCAGCTGTTATTGCATATTCCATTAGCCCATTACTAATTTAGAAAAGCTCAATGATGGTTATTGCTACCATTTTTTATCTTCATTGTAACACCTGGAAAACATATCAACAACATCTCGAAATTAAGATTCTATGGAAGATGCAAGAACTAGTGTAAGCATACTGCAAAAACATTATATAGATTAAAACGATGTGGGGAATTTTTCTGTATTAACACTATTGTAAAAGTTTGCATTTATCAGAAGTATTACTTAAATTAACCCAAATCAGACCTTGACGTTTGTATTTTTCATAGAAATCAGAAAGTTGCATATTGTTCGATGATGTCAAGCCACTGAATTCTAATTCAGTTAACTAAGTCAGTTCTGATACGTATACATAGTACATGATCATACGACTCCATAGTAGGTGGAAAAGAGTATACCATATTGAATCGACATTTACTATCAAAAGTACACTTTCTATGAATTTGCTAAGTGAAACATCCTTATTATCAACAATGTATAAATAACCTTCAGTTCAAAACCCAATTTTTCCAGTGGTGCAACTGGGATATTGCATGATAAAGAACACCATAGCAAAGTTCCGTTTCTTCTTTTCCACATACCTCCATTTGTTTAGAATCCAATTTTTTTTTTCTGATGACAATTTGAACATCATAATACTTTTCTTCTTACCTCTATACTATAATCATAATTGGAATAAATGGATGGTATAATTGGATTACCTGATGTGCATTTTGGATAATAAGATCAGGTTCAAGGGCAGCAAATCTTGGTCCGGGAATGCTTCTATGCTTCTTCTTCAGAAATGATTGATCATCCTCATCATATATGAAGATTACTTGATGCTCTGGGGAGGTGCTGTCAAAATAATTTGAAAGTCTCTGCTTGCTTTAGATATTTCAGCCTCGCTTCCTATCATCAAAACTCAAGAATCAAAATCCAATAGTCATATTTGGACCCAAACTTGTTGAAGCATATAGTAGGAGAACGAATATGCAGCAACTAAAAGAGAAAAAAATAGTTGAACAACAAATTGAACAGTTAGAATAAACAAAAACGCATAGTTTCTAAAGATGTTTCTCTACACTTCTTATTAGTTTTCACTCTCAATAAGGCACATGTATATTGACTCTCACCAAGTGTTAGTAAGCTTTTGTTGATCTCACCTGCTTCCAAAGCTCTGCCCTGCAAAAGGTAAAAAAAAAAAAAAAAAAAAAATGTTGTCAAAATATTTAGATCCTATAGTGAGGAGGAATGTTGACAGATAATGCCTGCCATAATCCATTATTTTCAATTTGATTCTCACAACAGAATATATTATGCTAATTATCAACTTCTTTCCATAAAGCAAAATGTCTCGTTGGTTATAAATTGCCTAATATTCATTAAAATAATTTCTCATTCTCTACCTCTTTCGCACCAGAATGTGAAATATTATCCGATCCAGCCAGGTCAACTAAGTTCAGCTTCCCACGTTTGATCATCTCCTCTCCTTCTGGAATACACTCTTTAATATGAATAGTGATAGAAAATATAGAGTGAGAAAAGAGTAATCATAATCACATAAGTAATTTCAAAACCAACACAAAATCAATATCGCCGAAAGTACCTCAAACAATATCTCTCACAAAAAGTTGATAAAATTTCCAAACATATACAAAAATGTCCAGTCTTCAACTATATATATAGAATCCATAAATACACACACTCAAAAGAATGAGGCGGAAATTACTCATCCCGAGCGCAGAAAGCTCGTCCTCGTTGTGCTGCTACATGTACATCTGCTAAGAATTCCAAATCCTCAATTTTAGATCTACAAAATTAATACCTAGATTCACAATCCTTTGTGTAACACAACAATAATCTGAGTAAAAAAATCTATATTGAAATTGCAACAGATGAAAGAAAAGAAACAGATGAAATTCCACTTAGCCTAACACTGAAGCATGCAGACAATAACCAAAACATAAGCAATTAACCATACATCCAAACAGTAAGAGATAACCAAGGCGTACCTTAATATCAAAGCAAGATTGATCAACAATGGTATACATACGCAAGTCAGCCATGACCACTGCACGATCCAATTACTCCAAGCAAACTGCCACCTATTCATATCAAGAACTGCTTTAATTTATGACATATTAACATTACATTTAAAATTAGTTCTTTCATGGTTGATATTAGGACTCAGATAATCTTCGGAAACTTTGGTTGCAACAGTTTAGGTTTTTTTAATTTTAAAGTAAGAGTATAATTCTCTTTACACATTCTATTTTATTTTTATTTTATTTTATGGGATGTGTTTAGAAGGAGTGTGGTGGAATAGTCGGGTCCTTTAAATATAACTATTGTAATATAATGAGTTTATGATTAAGTGTGTCTAATATGCAATTGATGTATTTATTATACAAGTTGATCCGGATTTGCGTGTTTTTTTTTTTTTTGCCAAAATTTTTATGTATAAATTTTGTGAATTTTATATATAAATTTCGTGACTTTTAGCAACAATAACTTAGAAAAAAATGAAGAATTTCAGCAAAATTTATATATAGATATCTTCATGTGATATTCATAAGACTCTTATGTATATTTATGTGAATTTTATGTATAAATATCCATAAAGTTATAAATATAAAAGTTACAGAATTTATACATAAAGATCATCATATTAAAAAAAACTCGTGGATTCAAGTCGGATCGACCCTAATTACATGGATTTTAAACATATGCACCTAGTGCACAAGAGAATTTGTGTTAGTTCAAACATGTATTGATATATAATTAAGTGCAAACATATATACATATATACATATATATATATATATTTATATATTAATTATTATCTACACTAATAACAATGATAGTAATAATATTTTTCAAAATAAAAAAGATAATAATAATAATAATAATAATAAAACTTATTATGTAAGATATATGTAAAATATATGTGAATCTTATATGTAAAAAATATATAAAAATAATATTATTTTTTATTTTTTTAATTACTAAATAACTTGAGCTAAAAAAATGATAAATCATAAATTTTTCCAAACTCTTCTACTTTTATATATATATATATATATATATATATATATAGATTGTAGCACCTCAACCCATCTTTGTAGGATTGAAACACCACCAAAACTTTATTTGCTCAAAATATATGTAAAGGAAAGTAATAGTTTTTCTTTTTAAATGATTTTCGTAAATAAATTCAGCGGAGGACTTTACTAAATACGAGTATTCTTTTTTTTTCTTCTTTATATTTTAAAACGAAAAGTTTAGCATGCAAGAAACTAACTCATGTTCTACCCATACTTGTAAATCAAAACCTCGACATTTTTAAGACGTTTTAAAAAGTTTACTTAAGCCAACATCGAAAGTGTCAAAAGGGGCATTAAGCATATTAACTTCATACATATTAACATTTATTAAAAACATATAATATATATGCTTCTATAGAGGGGTCCGTAAAGCTGACTACACATCTGCTTCGTTGTAAGAGGGTCCTGAAAACATTTAAACATAGCAACATAAGATTTGAGAAATCTTAATGGATAATGTTTATGAACTATTATGTTAAAGAGATTAATCAATACATTGAAATATCATCTTTCAAGGTTCAAAGACCTAACATAAACATCCAAGATCCGAAGACTTAGCATCCAAGGTTCGTCAACCAGGTACTCCACCCGAAGGTATCATTTCATTTCATCATACTTAACATAGGAGTTATTCTAGTCAAGGTAATTGTAAATAAATGTTACCCACTTTTGACGTTTATTCGAAAGTTGGGATAGCTCCTAAAGTATCCGATTGCTCGTATTACACTCAGCATGTTCATAAAATTTTAGTCTTTAAGTTGCATTTCAATTGTGTCATACTTAACTAACCTATCATGCTTATTGTACATATAATATATGTATATCGCAACAATTTTCATAATTTAAATCATCATCCAAAATTAATGAAAATAAATATGCATTTACACAACAACCCTTAGTTATACATGCTAAAATATTAGGAATAAATTCAAATCACAAAAGCTTTAATAAATTATGTACTATAATCAAAAATTGTTCGAAAATGCTCTAAAACCAGTCTGTGTTATAAAATTAACTGTAAATTGTATATTTAATGAACCTTTTGAAATTAATAATTTAGACTTTTAACATCAGTTTTGAAAACTTATAATGGACCGATTTTATATAATTAATTTTCTAAGATCAAAAACTGCAGAATCTCAAATTTGAAACTGGACTTATTTTGAAAAATTATTATAATTCGTACACTACTTCAAAAATTACCAAATTTCAACCATAAACTGAAAACTTCATTTAGTATAACATACTGAAACAGTTTTGAAAAATTGTAATTGACTGAATTTATAAAATTATTTTTCTAAGGTGTGAAACTGCATAATTCCAATTCGAACTAGACTACATTTGAAAAATCATCATAATTCATAAACTACTCCAAACATTACCAAATTTTAACCATAAACTCAAAACTTCATGTAGTATTGTTGGGATTTCATTGTTTAGATTTTGATGAGACAAACCAATCATGTAATAGGAAGTTTTGAGTACCCCATTTTCACATTGTTTAAGTGAATAAATAGACTAGATTTGAGTCTTGAGTCAATGATTGAAATGGAGGTTAAAAGAAGATAAAACTGCATCTAAGCTTTAAAGAAAGATATCACTGCAAGAAGGCAGGATATAATATCGCTGTATAAAGGTAGGATACAGCATTGCTGGAAGAAGAAAGGAACAACAAAGCATAAATAAGGCTGTACTTCAATACAGCAAAGCAAGGAAGAACGGCGTGCAGCATCGCTGCATGAAAAGGATACAGGAGTACTGCTAGAACGATGATTACAGCAGCACTGCCAGATGATACTGCAAGCAGGTCTAAAATACAGCAGCACTGAAAGAATGCATCAGCTGCACAAAGACCAAGGATACAGCGCAGACTTACAGAACAGTTAAGTAAATACAGCGCCAACTACAAGACGAAGTATCCTGCAGATCCCAGGAAGGATAAATGCAGTACGAGGAACGGAGATCCAAGCAGGGACAAAAGAGTCGTTCAAGAAAAAGTCAAAGTAGCAGACATGGAGCCAATAAGAAGATGCCACATGGACTGACGCGCCGCAGAAAGCCGCGAGCCGCAACTGCCGCATTAAATGCTCCGAAAGGAAAAGTCAAGTCGCATTAAATGCGAACCATACTTTGGACAGGCTAATTCAAATTCAAAAGAGGGATGTCTCCTTCAACGGACATCTTCTCCTACAAGTATAAATAGAGGTCGAGGAGAACTGAAGCTGGTTACTGATACTGTCAACTAATTTCCATACGCGAAAGTTTCAAGCTTACAAATTTAAAGCATTCAAGCCAACAGTTTCAGTCACTCAACCTATCGAAGTGAAGCAGAGTTTAAGCTGAAAGATTTCTTACGGATTCAGAAGCTCACTTCGAAGCACAAGTTGAAGAAAACCTTTTATCCTTTTAACCTTGTTACTGTGTGCTTAGGTTGTTTTAGTGGTGTCAAGCAGTTGATAGGAGAGATCCTTGCTGTTTGTTTTAGTTGTCTAGAGTTAGGCAGCTTCCATGTGTGGGAGTATAGAACCCTGTGTGGGTTAGCCTTTAAAGTTTGCAGTTGCTGTGTGTACGCTGGACTTCAGTAGGTGGTTTGCTTTGTAAGTTGATAGATTGTTAGGAGAGTCCTGTAAATCAATCTTGCTTAACAAAGTTTCTGCTCGAGGAGCAGTAGAGTGGACGTAGAAGGATTACACCACCTTCGAACCACTATAAGCCTTAAGTGTTTTTATCGCTTTATTTATCTGTGCTTTTTTTCTGCATATATCTATCTTTTCTCATCATAAAACGTTTGAAAGAAGCATTCTTGTGTAAAACAGCCTTGTGTTTAAAAGTAAATTTTCGCTGCGTACAAAACTCCAGGTTACAGCGTGCAGCACTGCATTCTAGCGCTGCAAGCAGTAACCATCTATCGCTGCAAGCTCAAGTAACTTGCAGTGCAGAACGGTAGTTTTAAAGATTCTGAAAAATCGACCAAGGTTCATTCACCCCCCCTCTGAACCTCGGACACCACTTGGGACCAACAAGTATAACATACAAAAAAAATTGAAACACTCCGCGTATATATTTTTATAAAAATCAACAAAGTGGACTGCCATTTCTAAAAAATTTCACAACTTGATTAAATCCATATATTTTCATAATTAAAATGTAGATTCAACTTATAACTCTATCGACCTCAAATAAACCATCTTGACTCAATTTATCACACATGCAATGAGCTTAGATAAGGTAATCAAACATGCAAAGTTTAATCCAACATGCATTTGCTCAATCAACACTTAAAATGACATATTTTTTAAGATCCATTACTTAGAACAAGGTATCCAATAATTTTATCATATTTATAGGAAATCTCACTTAGATCTTACATGCAACTTAAAGTTAAAATTTAATCATATTCCTAAGGACGAAGATGGGTGAGGAAAAGCCAAAATACCTCTAGGGTTGCACACAAAAGAGTTTTTGGGCTCTATTTAGCTTCTTACCTTGAGGGATTCCTTCTTCTTTCTTCAATCTTGATTTTCCAGCTTTGTTGAAGATGGAAATAAGGGTTTTTTGGATGAGGAGGTTTGTAAAGAGAAGATGAAGTATACTAGAGAGAGGGGGAGCTTCAAATGAAGGGGGGGAAGAGAGATGTATGTATTCCTAATTATATATACATATATTTTGTACACTTATAATATAATAAACAATGATACATGTAATTAAATCATAACTTGTAGTGTATAACAACTCGATATGTGATGATTAGTAACATTGAGACTTGTGGTGAATTTGATGGAGGCATGCGGGATTGATTGTAGCTCTATCTAATATGACATGCATAAGTAATTTTAATCATGATAATTATGCATAAAATTATATCCAAATTAACACATTACATAAGTCACATAAGTATGTTTGAAAATATATTTAAGAGTTTATTACCAAATTTACCTTGTAACTTAGGGGGTCTGGCAATTTCGAACTGTAAATTTTTGAGCTGGTAATTTAGGATCGTAACTTGTCGGGCTTCATGAATTTTGTCCAAATTAAGCCCGAATTGCTTAATTTGGGCCCAATTGGCACGTGAAACGCACGTGAGGCCTAAAAATTAGCCAATTCGGGCTATTTCAGCTGATTTGGTAATTTTTAGCCCAATTGGCATTTATCTTTTTTTTTTCGCTCCACGTGGATTAATTATGTCTAAATGTAGAGTAGAACCCCCAAATCGATTTTCAAAACCCTAATTTCCCCCTCCCCAAATTGTTAAGAACCCTAACCTGTCAAAAATCGTACAACTTATCCTCAGTTTGGAAAATGTCGTACATAATAGGCGAGATGAATTACAATTTTGGAAAAAGGGTCGTTCTTCGTTTAGACCTCACAAAATTCAACTTGGAAACAGAGTGTCGCTAATAGTTTTGTTTATTTGATTTGGTTCGATTTCGAACCTTTTTCTTTGATTTTTGCAGGGTTGAGAGTAGTTGGTTGAGCTTTGTTAAATGAATTACATGAAAACATAGTGTCTTTGTAAATGGCTCTGCTTGTCTATTCATCATTTTTTGTTTGAGTTTTGCAGAGAGTTGAGAGTAGTTGCTTGGGCAAAGTTAAATGAATTATAGCATAAAAAGAATTTTACAGACATCAATACTTGTTTTGATGAATTTGTTCTTTGAATTTTGTAGAAACAAAGTATCTTTGTAAACATCAATACTTGTTTTGGTGAATTTTTCCTTCAATTTTGCAGAGAGATGGGCTATTTTTTTGCTTGGGAGGACCCTTCTATGTGTCGTAGATCAACAGTTTTGATTCCTAGACTCTTGAGGAGGATTAATGGAAAGGATGTTGAAAATGCAAAGTTGAATGACACTATTACTACAATGGTCCTGGAGATTGATAAACTCAAAAATAATAATAGAAGGCTACTGAAAATGTTGTTTTGTATTCCAGTCTTTTGTAGTTTTTGTTGTTGGGCTTGGTTGAACATGATGTAATATTATTAGTTTGCAAGTTTGGTCTAAGATTGTTAGTTTTGGTGAATGTTAGTATGCTTTTGCTGTTTATGTAATGTATTTGCCACACTTGGATTTTGTTAGTTAAGTTAATGAATGAATTTTGTTACTACTATTTTTGTAGCTTAATGAATTATTGTGATGCTTGAATTTTGCAGTGCTTAAAAGATGAAGAAGCATAACAACAAGAACCTGTGTTCAGACACTCAAAACACTTATAATTTCTTCATTGCAAAAACACTACATTTCTTAACAAAGTTAAAAATGTTTGGTACAGTTTAACTAATGATCATTCCAAAATAAAAGCAGTTACTAGAACGAGGCAAAACAACATTATATGCCATGTCAAAAATGTTGTCTATTTTGATGTCCACCAGCTAGTGTTTAGCCCTTCCTTGACTTCTTTTGCAATTCTGACAGCAGTACAAACTTCTTACCTCCACTTGTAGGTCCTTTTGGCTTTGCAGTTTTAGTTGATTATCTCTCTTGTAGTTGATCATGCATTGAAAGGCCTGGAACATTTTGTAATGCTTGAGTTGGAATGTCTTGCATAATAGAATCTTGTGTTGGCAGCCATTCAGTATGCTCCTGCCAAGAAATAGTGTTTTATCAAATTCTTAACTTCAAATGCAAAGCTTTAAGACAAGTAATAAGATGATAATGAGGTATAGGTGACACTTACCATTATATCTGGTTGTGTGGATTTCATTGCAATAGGTGTCTTTTCAAGTGGACATATTTTCTCACCAAACTATAAACCGAAACAATGAGCAATGAGTAAACAATATAACTTAGAAGCTCAAATCAAAATTAAGAACAACAATCTGTACACATGCAATTAACAGCAACAAAGTCAAGTTGAAGACATCTAACTAAGTAGTACAAATCCAACATAAGAATTTTCAAGCATCTAATTCAAGACCACCATATTGTCCAACCTCAGTAAGCAGTATAAATGCCTAAGATAAGCAGGTAATTCAGACTTACATCATATCCATCTTCTGCATTCTCTAATCTCTGGCCACTTCTACCCATCTGCACCATCTACAAAACAAAGCACCAATTCAGTATAATGCAATTAACAGGTAGAGAGTTATACAAAATTAAATTTTACCTTTGATTTGCTATTAGAACACCCATCCTCATTCCATATTTTATGCATTGCTGTTATCTTTTCAATCTCCTTACATTCTTAGTTATCTTGTCTGCATTTGGCTCATTTCTTCTATTCTTTGAAGGTCTCCCAACTCCCCTTGATATCTTTGGTGGTAATGACTTTGCAAATTGTGTCTCCTCCCACATTGATTGACCATTGATCCCTTTAATTGATGAAGCATACACCCTCTTGTACACATCCACTGTGTAATGGATGCCCACATAGTCCTCTGGATTTTCTCTTTCATTGTAGATTGCACAAAATGCATGCTTACATGGAATCCCACTCAATTTCCACTTCCTGCAACTGCATTCCTTTACATCCAAGTCAACAATATATTGACTCCCATCACAGCAACTGATTTGATAATGCTTGCTATTTCCTTTGATTGGAATGCAATCACTCACTCTTTCAGCAGTTTTTTGGAGAATTTTGAAGATTCTTGGACACAGCTGACCATTCCACTTCTGTGCTGCTTTTTCTCTATAAACTTGGAGTCTCTTCATTAGTCATTCTCTGATCCACTCAAGCATACTTAGAATAGGTAGTTTCCTTGCTTCAAGTATGCATGCATTGAAGACTTCACATCCATTGTTGAGCAACATATCACATTTGGATAAACTTGTGAAGTGTGATCTGCTCCATTGCTCAGCTGGCTTCTTATTCAACCACTTCCAAGCTGCTTCATTCATCACTTTCAAGGCACTCATTGCCTGCTTAAACTCTCTCATAGTACTGACACATGCTGCACTCCACATTACATTTTTCAGGGCTAAACCTCTGTACCCTGCAACCTTGAAATTGGCATGTAAATGCCTTACGTAAAATCTGTGATCAGAACCTGGAAACACCTCTCCAAATGCTTGTACAAGCCTCTTCTGCTTATCACTAATGAAGGTCATCTCATAGTCCCTATAAATGCTTAAGTCCACCTTCAAAATTTTTAAAAACCACTCCCAAATCTCACTATTTTCCTTGCACACAACAACATAAGCTATATGATATATGCTATTGTTGTCATCCACACCCACAACAGTTTAAAACATCCCCTTGTACTTGTTTTTAAGAAAACATCCATCCACCCCTATTATTGGCTTACACCCTACATTAAACCCCTCCTTGTAGGCATGTAGACACACATATAATCTATCAAACCTATTGCAGCCATCATCATCAAATTCAGTCCCTAAAATGACTGTAATCCCAGGATTGGTTCTTCTTAACTCCTCTGCATAATCCCAAAGCTTTCCATATTGTTCATCTGGATCACCCTCAATCATCTTTAAATCCCTTCTCTTAGCTCTATAAGCTGCATCCTTAGACACACTACAATCAATCTCCTCAATTATATCTTGCCTAAACCCCTGCACTCTTCTTTTCGGATCACTAACAAATTTTTTCATGTATCTCTCACTTAATCATTTTGTTTTCACATTTTGTACATTTCTAGTGGTGTCATATGTGTGCTTATCATTATACAACCTCACCCTAAAAGTAGACTCCCCTGCAACCTTCCTCAGATTCACCCTCCAATTACATGTATCAACAACACATTTTGTATAACACCTAAAAGGATCACTCTTATTAAATTTGATACTCCTATGTGTTTTAACAGCATGAGAATTTATGGCCCTCTTAAAGTCTTTCCTATTACTAAATGTCAAACCAACAGATATAATAGGATCATACACACGCATTGTTGAAAATAGGAAAATTAGGCAGCCTATCCTCACCATCAGAGTCCTTATATTCATCAAAGTTAACCCCTTCCTCATTCATCTGACCATCAGAAGCATCATCTCAATCTTCTGATCCCTTTAGCCCATCCCCTGCCCATGTCTCCCCTCTCACAACATTATATTTTGTTTCTCTCCTAAAGTCAACCTCCCTCTCAATCCCATCCTCTACCCCATTTTTACCCACACATTCATTTTCCTCATATTCATCATCAGAACACATCTCATAATCACTCTCAGAAATTGTATCAAAATTTTCATTTATATCACCACAATCATCAGAGTTAGGATTCTCAGCATTTTCAGCATTCATTAACTCAGGAAATTCATTAGCAATCACCTCATTTACCCCATTATCATCAATTTTATCCAGTTTTTCAGCAAATACATGGAAAGTCTTAGATGGAACGTGCAATACAGCCCATTCTCTAAATATTTCATCACTATATAGAAGTCTAAACCCATTATTTTGCCTAAAGATTGAAATCACCTATTTCAGTTTCAGTAAATCTCTGCAAGTCTTCAAGGTGAGTAGACTAGGTTCTACAAATGCATATATTATAACTGACCCACCCTTATATTTAGCTGAAGGATAAGTAGTAAACTCACCTCCGTAATGAATGACAAGTCAAATAAATGAGATGCTTGAATCTGTTAACATGAAAAAAATAGAGAACATAATGAATAAAATGTTGGAAAATGTATGGTGTACTTGAAGATGACTAAAATAACAAATGAAAAAGTCAAGACAAGAGTTAGACTCTTTCTCTGTAAGATGAAATTGCCCCATATTCAGTGCTTTACGGTCTACGGCAAACGTCCCCAAGATACAACGACTTACTAACTTAAGGATCGCAGCACAACGACTCCAAAAAAATTTCGACGAACGAAAACGATATTTGGAACTTTCTTAGACAAGATGATGAGAGACTACAATTGCTAGAATGCTAATAATGCAAGTTGTAGTGGAGTGAATGAAATAATTGAATGTGAGGTCTATTTATAGAAGAAGAAGAGGTGTGGTGTCTTTCCATAATAGACACCTTTTAATTTGAAATGATATTTTTTCATAATTAGACATCTTTTTGTTTGAATTGAAGTCTTTCTACATTTAGATACCTTTTTGGAATGAAATAAGGGATCTTATAATGTTTCGAATTAGTTGCATCCATTTAAATTGGATTGCATCAATTCAATTCAAACTCACACCTTTTCACAAATTCACACCTCTTCAAACTTTCACACATTTCCAATTTAAGTTGCCAACTTCAAACATTAATTTTTCATTCATTCGAAATTGAATTTGAGAAAATAAATACTCTAAATTTATCTACTCGAATTGTAAATTTCAAATTTACAATTTATTTTCGTTTCCAACAAACGAAAGACTATGAAATAATTGATCAAAGATTGGTCAACACCAATTTTTCAAATCCAATTTCCAACATCCCTAATTGGTCAACACATGCAAAGGAATAAAAACAATGCTGGACCACACCATATAAATACACTAACATAATTAAAAACAATATAACATACCCCACATGTCTTTATAAAACAGAACATAAAGGAATCCACCCAAATTTCAAATATCAACAATGAATATAAAAGGAAACAATCGAGACAAATGTCAAAATGGACCACAAATTCGAGTATAAATTCTATCATTTCATTTTGGAGATTCCAAAACACAAATAGGTCGAAAAACAAAGAAGATAAAGAAGAGAGCTTACCATATCGGGGTGGTGGGAAGTTGTTCAGTTTTCTGTCGCGTTTTTTCACCATCTTCTATAAAAAGTGAATCGAAGATTGGGGCTACTCAGCTAATCTGATGAAGGTTCACGGTTGGGTTTGAAGGTTGGATGATTTCAATAAGGATTTACAGTTCATCGTTGATATTTGCAAGATTATGAGGTCGAGTATTTTTAGTCGATTACGTTGTGCGATTTTTGGTAGGTTAGGGTTCTCAACAATTTGGGGGGGGGGGGAATCAGGGTTCTGAAAATTAATTTGGGGGATTTGGGGGTTCTACTCTACATTTACACATAATTAATCCACGTGGAGGGAAAAAAATAAAAATAAATGTCAATTGGGCTAAAAATTGCCAAATTAGCGAAAATAGCCCGAATTGGTCAATTTTTAGGCCTCACGTGCATTTCACGTGCCAATTGGGCCCAAATTACGTAATTCGGGTTTAATTTGGGCAAAATTCGCGAAGCCCGACAAGTTACGGTCCTAAATTACCAACCCGAAAACTTACAGTCCGAAATTGCCAGACCCCCTAAATTACGGGGCAAATTTGATAATAAACTCTATATTTAATTTAACACATCATGATAATCACATACCTCATTGCACATAAACTATATAATAAAAATTTATTTAATTATAATTAAACTCAAAAGTCACATTTCTTATATTAATTATTAAAACTATTTTACATGTAACTTATCTTTTTTTTTTGTTCCATTACTCGTGCATGTCAAATGCATTACGATCAAACTCAATCTTCTCGAATGGCTATCTTGCAAGATTTTTAAATTTAAAGAAACATTAGCTCACACATTTTTGATAAAAAGTAAAATTCATCTTAAACTCAAAAATGTCATACGCTATAAATTATTTTATAAAAAATATAAATTTTTATATAAAAATATGCTATGCAAGTTTTATGAAAAATGGGGTGTTACATAGATATATTATAAAAGATCCTATATCAATTTAAATAATCATGCTTTATTATTTTAACCTATATTTAAATTATATTAGATTTTCATATCTAAAACAAGAATTTCGTTTAAAACATTCGTCGAAAACAAGTAAACATTATAAAAGCCAAATTAATCTTGAAATTAAATTAAAACATTTGAAAAGAAACCCAAAAACATTTACGACAAAAATTCTAAACAATATTGGTTGGAATGATAGAGCGTTTGTATTTTGCCAATTTAATTGTGTAATTTAATTCAATAATAGGACTATAAAGAAGGACCTATTAAGTCGTGTGCTGTTATATTGTTATAATTTTTTTTTTCTTTAAATGAATTGTTTAGTCAGCCCATTTGCATGGGCCAAAGGCCCATGGACAAGTATTATCTTTATCTTTACCAATAGATACATAGCGACATATAATTTTTATTAAGTAAATATAATAATAAAAATAAATAATAAATACAAACCTAGAGTGAAGACTTTTATTCGAGAAGAAAAGCCAAAAAAGAAAAAAAGAAAAAAAGTCATAGCGTGACAGAAACGTAATATAATAAACTGGAAATAGAGGGACCAAATAGCAAAACCGCCTTCGCAAAATCAGAGTGAAAGACGCTTCGCTATATATGTCAGCCCTTGAGTGTGTGTTGTGTGTTAGAGGTTTGAACCCTTTTCTTTTTCCAGGGTTACAACAACAACAACTTCTTCTTCGCACACAAAACAAATTAAACCCACCATTTCTTTGTTCTTGGGGTTTTCCGTAGACGATATCTGCCCCCTCTCCCCCACATCTCTCTCTATAAATACATAGTTTTCTATACATCATTCTGTACAGTGCTTACCCGATAGATGTGCAAGCATACGCCGGGTTTTGGATGGTGAGCCTCCATGTTATTCTGTTTATTCATTCAATTTAATTGATTCTTGGGTTTTCATGTTTTGTATTCAATTTTTGATGTTATGTGTTTTTCAAATAATTAGGTTGTGACGCTCTTTTGTTACAGTTGATAGAGTAGCAGAGGTGACCAAGAATGGCGAGTATAAGATCGAGTTTGCCATCGAGGCTTAGGCAACTCCTTTCTAGTGAAGGGGCAATTGGTCCCTCTGTTAAACTTGATTCCGAGCCTGTATGCACTTCTCACTCTGATTTTGTATTTCTTTTTAATGTGCTCTTTGCCATTGATTAATGCTTATGGGCTTTTGTTATAGTAATTGGTAGTGGGTGAATTGAACCCTAACTGCTCATTCTACATTGAGGTCTAGGATATTTTGGAGAATAGTTTAGCGTTCTGGCAGCTTCGTTTTGATGATTTGATGTATGGTTGTATGGTTTCTTGTTGTGTTTCATGGGTTTGTTATCTTTATGTTGCTAAGGGGAGAATGACCAAGTAGTAGATAAGTAGATTGAGAAGAAGCTTGTCATGTGTCATTGATAACTTATAATTTGGACATTATTTATTTGCATAGGGTTATTTGACTGTGCCACAGTTCTGATTGGGAGATGTATCACTTTCAGCATTGCAATAATTTCAGTTTTGTCATTTTGAGAAGTTTATTTTCAATTTTATGACTTAGGAACTCATTTGTATGGATTTGACCACTACATATGGTACTCATAAGGGTAATCCTGCAAAGTTTTGTTTAGAAATTAATAGATATATGAATATGTTGTACATATGCTTACTTTCCTAGTAGTAAGGCTTGTCAAGAAAGCCTTGAAAAGCTATATTTGCCGAAGTTATTGTTTTTAAGTGGGTTAAGTAAGAAGGAGATCAATATATTATTCTTTCACCCTATTTATTTTGGGTCTTGTGTGTTATGAGAATAAAAACATATTCTTGTCTCACATTTCATTGTAGTCTCCAATATGAGATAAATAATGTCTCCATTACATATCAAAATGAATCTACATAACCTTTTTTACTGATGGCTATGTTGTATGTATGTATTTAGGCCATAGTTGGGTAAATATTGTAATATTCATATAAATTTTAGGGATTAAATTCCTCTTCTGGGGTTAATCACGTGCCTCACTGTCTATGAAGGCTGCAATCCTGCATAATTTAAATATTAATCAACAGAAAATAAGAGCTTTGGTTTTGGCCAAACAGATTTGGATATATTATTAAAATATCATAAGCTGCCTAATTAACTGGCACTTTGTATCTTACATTATTATTATTTGTTTCTATGTTCGAGAGCACGTCTGCTGAATAATCAGTAATGTTGAGCACAACAAACAGCATCATGAGGATAAGGATTTGAAAGTGGAATATGTCATTGTACAAAAACTTACAAGTATATAAAATAATATGACCGTTCTTTTTGTATTTCTTTCGAGGGATCTCTCATCCCTCCCTTTTTTATCTTTTAATAAAATTTTGTTTCCTTCTAAAAAAAAAAAAACATTGTTGACTCTGAAAAAACACTGCTAGACAGTTTGTTCCAGAAGCTGTAGTATGGAAATACGCAAGACGCCTGTGTTTTCTTTTTTTTCTTGTAATGGAGATAAAAAAATTCTCACTCGTTCTTTTTTCTGGTAGTGGCTCGTAAGCACTACTTCCATAATTTTCTAACAAATTTAAAGATACTGTTATATCCCTTACAATTACAAGTACAGAAATGTGGATAGGAAAATCAACTATAAAAGCTGGTTAGCTCTTGACATGACCAGGATGCCACATATTCCCGATTCGTGTGAAGTAGAAGATTAGATGTTATGATCTGTAATAGAATGTGCAAAAAAACGAATTGTTATCTGGGATGTCTCTCTGATGTGTATAGGTGTGACTAATTGTCCACCCTTATCTTGTGCTGATGGTCACATGGACAAGCTTTGCCACCAAAGTTTTGAGAAGCTATCTTGACGTTAGCTTCGAGTGCATGATCTGTAGAGTGAAGTTTCCTGTAAAATGTGCACAAAGACTAATATGGCAGTGGTCTTTAGCAAGATTAGTCATTCTACTGGACCCAGTCCGGTACATTCCGATGGATCTGGTACTCCCGATGGATATATAAATAAATAAGTGGATGTTTCTTGGTTTACCTAGTGAACAGAACTATGATTAAGGATGAAGAGTAATTATTCTGTCAGGAAAATATGACAATTACATAAAATATAATAAAGTGAAGAATAATTGACAACAAAATCTGGAAAGAACTGTTGTGTTTGAAGAATTACTTGTTCTGTTAGGAAAAGTGACAGTAAAATAAAGTTTGAAGAATTACTTATTCTTTTGTGAAATAACATAGTTTAAAAGGTAAGGCGTAGCAACCTTGTTTTATGCCGAGGGAGATGGTTACGTATGCCACTGTGATTAGTGTTTTCTGAGCATATCTTGATCTTGAATTCCACAAAGAGATCTATAAAGAATTGATCAGAGACATGCGTAATGTGTTAATGCTGGATTATAATTGTTTTGTCGCGCATGTTAAGAAACTGTAGAAACTTGTAGTTTCTGATAATAATTTGTCTGTTTTCCTGTTAAAATAGTTGGAACTGCTTGGATAGAATTGTAATCTTAACTGGTCATACTTTGGTCAAAGGAAAGTGACATGAATAGCTTACCTGTCCAGGTCTTCGACATTTCTACATATTCATTACTGAAATAATACATGTGAAGTTGTCTGTTGTTAGTTACATTGTTTATCCCGCTCCACTGTTGTGCATCATCCCTTTTTTATGGATCCATGAACAATTCTTTCGTCTCCACAAGGACAAAGCCTACCAGATCGAATTATTATTTTGCTTATGTGTTAGTGGATACAATTGTTGGTGGCTAGTATGTTATTTATCAGGTCTAGCGTCTAGACCATTGTACTGAAATTTCTCG
The DNA here is from genome assembly GCA_028654395.1 of Scutellaria barbata. Taxonomy (NCBI): domain Eukaryota; kingdom Viridiplantae; phylum Streptophyta; class Magnoliopsida; order Lamiales; family Lamiaceae; genus Scutellaria; species Scutellaria barbata. The sequence goes on along the minus strand of CM053651.1, from coordinate 14,613,401 downwards.
ATCATGAAAGTGACCGCCAGATTTATCGTCTGTATCCAACTCACCTTTAAGCATGAAAGTTTTACATTTTTTTTTCAACTTTGCCAATGGTATTGAAATTATATAAAATGTGGTTTTTTTAAAGCTTTTATTTAAATCAACTTTTATTTTATATTTTGTCAGTGTATATTAACTTTGAAATTTTTTGGAGTTTTGAGTTTTATGATGTTTACTGCTGGCTTTAACATGGTATTCTTTAGCAATTTTTACTTTTCTTTTAAATTTGTTTTTATTTATATTCACTCAGTTTAAGGTAAATATTGAAATTGTTGGAAGTTTGTGTTTTATGATGTTTACTTCTGGCTTTATCATTGGTATGCTTTAGCGTTCTTTTCTTGTAAATCCTATTGTCGTTTTCTAGATTTAGACAATGGATCTTGACAGCATCCTCTTTTGCAGCCTCCAAGAATAAAGGCATTTATCGACAAGGTGATTCAGTGCCCATTACAGGATATAGCAATACCTCTCTCTGGTTTTCAATGGGAGTATGGAAAGGTTGTAGATGTATACTAATTAATTTGCTTTATTATTATTTTTTTTCTATTTTCATCTCTTTATTTTCTGCTCATTTTTTGCTTCTGTCACAGGGGAATTTTCACCATTGGAGACCTCTATTTCTACATTTTGACACATATTTCAAGACCTATATATCTTGTAGAAGTGATCTCCTTTTGTCAGATGACATTTTAGGAGACATCAGTCCATTTCCCAAACAAGAAGTTTTACAAATTCTGAGAGTTGTGCAGATCATCCTAGAAAATTGCCAAAACAAGAGTTCTTTTAGTGGTATAGAGGTAAGATGGTGTCTAAAAATTACAACGATTTCTTTCATTATGGAGTAAAATGTTAATTGTCTTTGGTTGTGTACTATAGTATCCCTACAAAAGGACAAAAATGGTATTGTTGTGCTTCTCATATTGGAATTTATTTTATTTGGAATTGTATATGCCTTTGGGTTCGATGGTTTATGCTTATGGAAGTTTTTTAAATTCTTTTGTTTCTCTCTATACAGCATTTCAAGCTCTTGCTTGCTTCAACAGATCCTGAAATTGTCATATCTGCTCTAGAGACTCTCTCTGCCCTTGTAAAAATTACACCCTCAAAACTGCATGTCAGTGGAAAGCTGGTTGAATGTGGATCTGTGAACAGTTGTCTTTTATCCCTTGCACAAGGTTGGGGTAGTAAAGAAGAAGGCCTGGGTTTGTATTCATGTGTTAGTCTGCATGAGAGGACACATGACGATGGATTATGCCTGTTTCCATCTGAAGTTCAAAATGATTGTGACAAGTTACAGTATCGTGTAGGATCAACACTTTACTTTGAGTTGCGTGGCACAAATTCTCCAAGCCTTGTGGAAGCTAGTGATGGCATGAGTTCTTCTGGAGTGCGTGTGATTCATATCCCTGATCTTCAATTACGAGAAGAGGATGACTTGTCACTTATGAAGTTATGTATTCAGCAGTATAATGTGCCTCTGGAGCTCAGGTTTCCATTATTAACCAGGATCAGATATGCCCGTGCATTCCGCTCCTCCAGAATATGCAGGCTCTACAGCAAGATTTGTCTACTTGCTTTTATTGTGCTGGTACAGTCTAGTGATTCACATGATGAGCTTGTCTCCTTTTTTGCTAATGAGCCAGAATATACAAATGAATTAATTAGAATTGTGAGGTCTGAGGAAAACATTTCAGGAAACATAAGAACACTTGCAATGACTGCTTTGGGAGCACAGTTAGCTGCATATTCTGCATCTCATGAAAGGGCCCGGATTTTGAGTGGATCAAGCATCAGTTTTGCAGGTGGTAATCGCATGATTCTTCTTAATGTATTGCAAAGAGCGATTATATCATTGAATCACTCAGTTGATTTATCATCTGTTGCATTCGTTGAAGCACTTCTACAATTTTACTTGCTTCATGTCATATCTTCTTCAAGCACTGGAAGTGTTGTTAGGGGATCTGGGATGGTGCCTACCTTTTTACCCCTTTTAGAAGATTCTGATCCTACTCGGTTGCATCTTGTCTGTTTAGCTGTGAAAACCCTACAGAAGCTCATGGACTACAGCAATACAGCCGTCACCCTTTTCAGAGACTTGGGTGGCGTGGAGCTTTTGGTTCAAAGATTGCAAATTGAAGTACATAGAGTGATTGACTCTGCTGGATCAAATGATAGCTCTATGGTCATAGGTGAATGTCCTAAATACAATATTGATCAGTTTTGCACTCAGAAGAGGTTGGTTAGGACATTGTTGAAAGCACTTGGTTCTGCCACTTATGCCACAGCAAACTCTGCAAGATCACAGAATTCTTATGATGTTTCTTTAACTCCTACCTTGTTAATGATTTTCAATAACAAGGAAAAATTTGGAGGTGAGATCTACTCCTCAGCTGTGACTCTTATGAGTGAAATGATTCACAAAGATCCAACATGTTTCAGTGTTTTGTTTGACTTGGGTCTTCCTTCTGCATTTCTGTCATCAGTGGTGTCTGGTATACTTCCTTCTTCGAAATCCATTACATGTATTCCCAATGGTCTTGGGGCTATTTGCCTCAACTCCAAGGGCCTGGAGGCTGTCAGAGAAACCTCTGCTTTACGCTTCCTTGTTGATATTTTCACAGACAAGAAGTATGTGATGGCCATGAATGAAGGCATTATTCCTTTGGCAAATGCTTTGGAAGAGCTATTTCGGCATGTCTCTTCGTTGAGGGGAAATGGTGTTGATCTAATAATTGAAATAATTAATAAGATAGCATTGCTCGGAGACACCAAGTGCTCTGGGTCATCGGTAAAACTTGATGGAAGTGATGCAATGGATATGGACTCTTGTGAATCTGAGGACAAGGAAAACATAAGTGGTTGCTCACAAATTGGTGCGGCAGATTTGGCTGTTCAAGGTATCAGTGATGAGCAGTGTGTACAGCTTTGCATCTTTCATGCGATAGTACTGGTTCACAGGACAATGGAAAATTCAGAAACATGTCGGTTGTTCGTGGAAAAGTCTGGTATTGAAGCTTTACTGAAACTTCTTTTACGCCCAAGTATTACTCAATCGTCTGAGGGAATGTCAATAGCTTTGCATAGCACCATGGTATTCAAGTGTTTTACCCAGCATCATTCTACTCCTCTGGCTCGTGCTATCTGTTCTTCACTACGTGACCATTTGAAAGAAACTTTGACTGGTATCAGTGTTGTCTCTGGATCCTTTTTACTGGACCCTAGGGCCAGTCCAGACCCTATGATATTTTCTTCCCTCTCTCTCGTGGAATTCCTCTTATTTCTTGCTGCCTCTAAAGATAGTCGTTGGGTAACTGCATTGCTTACTGAATTTGGTAATGGAAATAAAGACGTTTTGGAAGATATTGGTCGTATTCATCGTGAAGTTTTATGGCAAATCGCATTGCTCGAAGACACTAAGGCTGGAGCAGATGATCAGTTTGCTGTTGGTAATGCTTCTCGGCATTCTGAATTGGGTATGAATGATGCAGACGACCCCAGGTTGAACTCCTTCAGGCAGTTTCTTGATCCTTTACTTAGAAGGCGAAGTTCTGGATGGAGCTTTGAATCCCAGTTTTTTGATCTTATAAATCTGTATCGTGATCTCACTCGCACTTCAGGTCTTCACCGACAGAATGTTGATGCACCTTCAAGCTTGCAGGTTGAAGCCAGTCTGGAACAACATGAATCTGGTTCTTCTGATGTGACTGAATCCAGTGCTAGAAAAGATGATAATCAGAGGTCATACCATCAATCTTGTTGTGATATGGTAACATCTTTGTCAATTCACATTACCCATTTGTTTCAAGAGTTGGGAAAAGTGATGTTGCTTCCTTCTCGTCGGAGGGATGATATACTAAATGTATCTCCTCCTGCAAAATCAGTGGCTTCTACCTTTGCCTCAATAGCTATGGATCACATGAATTTTGGAGGACATGTAAATTCTTCTGGATCTGAGGCATCTGTTTCAACTAAATGCCGCTTCTTCGGCAAGGTTATTGAGTTCATTGATGGTATTCTTTTGGACAAACCTGACTCATGCAATCCTGTTATACTGAACTGTTTATATGGGCGTGGAGTTATTCAAACAGTGTTGACCACATTCGAGGCTACCAGTCAATTGCCTTTTGCCATTAGTAGAGCTCCTACTTCTCCAATGGAGACTGATGAGGGTAGGCAAAATGAAGTTGAGGAAGCTGATCACTTGTGGACTTATGGACCCTCAGCTAGCTATGGTAAACTTATGGACCACTTGGTGACTTCCTCTTATATACTATCACCATTCAATAAGCATTTGCTTACCCAACCTCTAGTACCTGGGGATATTCCATTTCCTCGAGATGCTGAAACATTTGTGAAAAATCTTCAGTCCATGGTATTGAAGGCTGTGCTTCCTGTTTGGACCCACCAACGGTTCCCTGAATGCAATTATGAATTCATCACCACAGTTGTTAACATTTTTAGGCACATTTTCTCTGGGGTGGAAGTGAAAAGTGTTGGTAGTAATGTGGGTCGTGTAGCTGGTCCTCCCCCGAATGAAACCACCATCTCAACAATAGTAGAGATGGGGTTTTCCAGGTCTCGAGCAGAAGAGGCTTTGAGGCAGGTTGGTTCAAATAGCGTGGAGCTGGCAATGGAATGGTTGTTCTCACATTCAGAGGAAACCCAGGAAGATGATGAACTTGCTCGAGCACTTGCAATGTCTCTTGGAAACTCTGCAACAGACACGAAGGAAGATGGCACAAATGAAAACACTCAGAATGTTGAAGAGGAATTGGTGCAACTCCCTCCGATTGATGAGCTATTGTCAACATGCAGGAGACTTTTGCAAATGAAAGAGACTTTAGCTTTCCCGGTTAGGGATCTGCTTGTGATGATTTGCTCACAGAATGAAGGCCAGGAAAGACCAAGGGTAGTTTCGTTTATCATCGAACAAGTGAAACTTTGTGGTAACGTATCTGATAGTGGGAACCAGAAATTGCTTTCAGCCTTTTTCCATGTTCTTGCTTTAATTCTCAATGAAGACTCAGCAGCACGAGAATTAGCTTCCAAGAGTGGCTTGGTTAAAGTTGCATCAGATCTTCTTCTAATGTGGAGTCATTCATTTGAACAGGCATCATCTCAAGTCCCGAAATGGGTAACTTCAGCGTTTATTGCTATTGATCGTCTTGCTCAAGTGGATACAAAGTTGAATGCTGATGTGTTAGAACTTCTGAAGAAGGATGATACAGGAAACCAAACTTCTATTGTTATTGATGAAGACAAACAAAACAGAACACAGACCTCGGGAACGCAGTTGAAGAATTTGGATGTACAGGAGCAAAAGAGACTTATTGATATAGCTTGTGCTTGCATCAGAAAGCAATTGCCTTCTGAAACAATGCACGCTGTTTTGCAGCTATGTTCTACACTCACAAGAACTCACTCAGTTGCTGTTAGTTTTTTAGATGCTGGAGGTCTGCATTGCCTTCTTTCCTTGCCTGTGAGTAGCTTGTTTGTTGGTTTTGACAATGTTGCAGCTGCTATTATACGTCACATCCTTGAAGATTCTCAAACCCTTCAGCAAGCAATGGAGTCTGAGATACGGCATAGTTTTGCAACTGTGGCAAACAGGCAGTCTAGTGGAAGGCTTACTGCTCGAAATTTCTTATCAAATTTAAGTTCAGTTGTTCAAAGGGATCCAGTAACTTTTATGCAAGCTGCTAAGGCTGTGTGTCAAGTTGAGATGGTTGGTGAGCGGCCGTATATCGTACTATTAAAAGATCGTGAGAAGGATAAGAAAGAGAAGGAGAAAGAGAAAACAGAGGAAAAGGAGAAACAAGCTGATGATGTGAAGGTAAGCACTGGAAATACAATTTCAGTGGCTCCTGGTAGTGGCCATGGGAAGCTGATTGATACGAATTCCAAAAACTCCAAGATACATAGGAAACCTCCCCAGAGTTTTGTAAATGTAATTGAACTTCTATTGGATTCAGTTATTACTTTTGTACCTCCTCCTTTGGAAGATGAATCTGTTGTGAAAGTTGGCTCATCATCAACAGCTATGGAAATTGATGTTTCTGCAGACAAGGGTAAAGGAAAAGCTATCGTTTCTATGCCTGAATCAAATGAAACCAACAATCAAGAATCCTCTGTGTCCTTGGCGAAAGTGGTATTTATATTGAAGCTTCTGACTGAGATTCTTTTAATGTATGCCTCATCTGTTCATATTGTTCTACGGAAAGATGCTGAAGTTTGCAGCATTAGGGGAATTCCTCAGCGTGGCGCAAGCGCTCTCCTTACTGGTGGAATCTTTCACCATGTTCTTTACAAATTCTTACCATTTACTAAAAAACCCAAAAAGGAGAGGAAAACAGAAGTGGACTGGCACCACAAACTGGCTAGTAAAGCCAACCATTTTCTAGTGGCATCCTGTGTTCGCTCAACTGAGGCAAGGAAAAGAATCTTCACAGAGATCAGTAATGTCTTCATTGATTTTTTTGATTCCTGTAATGGGTTTAGGGCACCAAGAGCTGATATTCAGGCTCTCATTGAGTTGCTCAATGATGTCCTGACTGCTCGGACACCAACAGGTTCAAACATCTCAGCAGAAGCTTCTGCTACTTTCATAGAGGTTGGTCTTGTTCAGTCACTCACAAGAACACTTCATGTGTTGGACCTGGATCATACTGATTCACCAAAGGTTGTGATTGGAATTGTTAAAGTTCTGGAGTCAGTAACCAAAGAACATGTTCACGGTTTTGAGTCTACTAATGGAAGGGGAGAGCGATTGATAAAACCTACTGATCCTAGTCAACCTGGGGAAAGAAATGGTGGTAGCTCACAGACAGTAGATGCTACAAGTCATGCTAATGAGAATTTAATGCCAACAGATCAGATTGAGTCATTTCAAACTGCCCAGAACTATGGTGGTTCTGAGACTGTCACTGATGATATGGAGCATGACCAGGATATTCATGGGGGCTTTGCTGCCACTGAAGATGATTACATGCAGGAAAATACTGAGGGGACACAAAATCTTGGGAGTGGCCTTGAAACTGTGGGCATGCGATTTGAAATTCACTCTGGCGTACAAGGGAATCTTGATGAAGATGAAGATGAGGATGAAGATGAGATGTCTGGAGATGAAGCAGACGAAGTCGATGAAGATGATGATGAAGATGCTGATGATGAACATAATGATATTGAAGAAGATGAAGCCCATCACCTCCCACACCCTGATACAGATCAAGATGACCATGAAATTGATGAAGATGAGTTTGATGAGGAGGTAATGGAAGAAGATGAAGATGAAGAGGACGATGAGGATGGTGTAATTGTGCGATTGGGTGAGGGAATGAATGGGGTAAATGTATTTGATCACATAGAGGTCTTTGGCAGAGATAGCATGTCCAATGAAACATTTCATGTTATGCCAGTTGAAATATTTGGCTCCAGACGCCAGGGTCGAACCACATCCATCTATAATCTTTTGGGGAGAAGTGGTGATAGTACTACCGCTTCGCAGCATCCACTTCTGGTGGAACCACATTCCTCACCAACTGCAGGTCCTCCTAGACTGTCAGGTGCCATTGTTATATAATTGTCCTTTGTGTTTTCTTTGGTTTTATTTGATTTCATTTGGATACTATTCCTATTTAGACTTTTCTACAGAAATTTATAATTGCTAACTGTCATCTTTATTACTATCTGCCTTTCCATTTACAGAGAATGATCGTGATTCTTACTCAGAAAGGAACCTTGAGGGAACTTCAAGGTTGGATTCCATTTTTCGGTCACTCAGGAATGGTCGCCAAGGACACAGGTTTAATTTATTGGCCAATGAAGGTCAGCTAAGTGGTGGATCAAACTCATCTGTTATACCCCAAGGTCTTGAGGAATTACTTGTTTCAAGTCTAAGGCGTCCTGAGAAATCCTCCAACAATGCTACAGTTGTTGAATCGCAAACTAAAAATGAAGTGAGTCCTTCTGAGTTTGCCGAGATGACAGCAGAAAATCAAGGCAGTAATGCACCACCTACCTCAGCAATATTGGATAGCTCCAGAAGTGCTGATAATGCACCTACTGCAAATGACCCTAATCAGGGAACAGAAACATCTGGTAGACAATCTCAGCCTGTTGAAATTCAATATGACCATACTGATGTACTGCGTGATGTTGAAGCAGTGAGCCAAGAGAGCAGTGGTAGTGGGGCAACTTTAGGTGAGAGCTTAAGAAGTCTAGATGTTGAAATTGGAAGTGCTGATGGCCATGATGATGGTGGAGACAGACAAGGTGGTGGTGATATTCGAACGAGGAGAGTTGGTCCTTTATTTGGTAATAATCCATCAGTAGGTGGGAGAGATGCATCCCTCCATAGTGTTTCTGAAGTTTCAGAAGATCCTATTCGAGAAGCTGATCAAAGTGGCCCTCCTGAGGAAGAGCAACATAATCGGGATGCTGAATCAATTGATCCTGCTTTTCTTGATGCACTTCCAGATGAGTTGCGTGCTGAGGTTCTTTCTACTCAACCAAGTGAAGCTACACAATCGCAAAATCCAGAGCCGCAAAATAATGGGGATATAGATCCAGAATTTCTTGCAGCACTGCCCCCTGACATACGAGAAGAAGTTCTGGCACAACAAAGGGCCCAGAGGCTGCATCAGTCCCAAGAATTGGAAGGTCAACCTGTTGAGATGGACACCGTTTCAATAATTGCTACTTTTCCTTCCGACATACGAGAAGAGGTATCTCATCATTTTAGAAATTGTCAATACATTTTTTTAGTTGTCACTTCTAATACTTTAACCTTGCATTCCTTCCTGGAAATTCAGGTTCTTCTAACTTCCTCTGATGCTATTCTTGCAAATTTGACACCTGCTCTTGTTGCTGAAGCAAACATGTTGCGTGAAAGGTTTGCGCGTAGATATAATCAAACTCTATTTGGTATATATCCCCGGAACCGCAGGGGTGAGTCATCTAGGCGAGGTGATGGCTTGGATAGGGTTGGTGGCATCCTGTCTCGTCGATCTATGGGTGTTAAGCCAGTTGAAGCAGATGGCTCTCCTTTAGTAGACTCAGAAGGTTTGAAAGCATTGATCCGGTTGCTTCGTGTTGTCCAGGTATTCTTATAGTGTGCTTGAAGCTCTTCAGTTGGGTTCCTTTGCAGGATATGTATATGTAACTGATCGATCTATCCTTTTGCAGCCACTTTACAAAAGTCAACAGAGACTCCTTCTAAATCTCTGTGCTCATGCTGAAACGAGAGTTGATTTGTTAAAGATTATGATGGACTTGTTGATGTTGGATAAAAAGAAACCTATTGTTGATCTGAATGATACGGAACCCCCTTACAGGTTATATGCTTGCCAGAGTCATGTGATGTATTCTCGCCCTCAATATGTTGATGGTAAGTATTTCCCAACTTTATTGTTTTCTTTGATGGTAATTATCTTTCCTAATTTTATTGTTTTCTTCAATTGCATCAAGTCATTTTCTATTCCTAATTGAATCCTCTTTTAGTGACTACCTATGTTCTCACGTTTAATTGTTAAGACTTTGTTTAGGAGTGCAGATTCTTTTTGATAACTTATCTATTCTGAAATGCTGGAAGTGTTTTTTTTAGTTTCATCAGCGAATGGTATAGAACAAGGATTACATAGAGATTGATGTCTGCTTCTATGTTTGCATTTTTAGGATCTGGACTTCCTTTCTTTCCATTTTTCTTCACGTGTACCTTCCATTTTAAAGGAAGTTTTTGCAATGCCAGTTTCATTTATTTCTCCTTTAACAGGTGTCCCACCTGTGGTGTCTCGGCGAGCTCTGGAGACTCTCACCTATTTGGCTCGCAATCATCCTTTGGTTGCCAAGCTGTTACTTGAGTTCAGATTACCCCAATTGACCCTTAAGGAGTCAACGAGCTCTGTTGACAAAGGGGGGAAAGCAGTTATGATTCTTGATGAACAGGAGGAATACCATGAAGGGCAGGCATCCTTCACATTGCTCCTTAGCTTGTTGAACCAATCCCTTTATCTAAGAAGTATAGCTCATCTGGAGCAGGTGCATATTTTAACTACTTTGATAGTTGCAACTTAAATTAGATTGTTCTTTGCATTTATGAGGGGTTTTTTTTTTTTTTTTTTTCAGCTGCTGAATTTATTGGATGTGATTATTGACAATGCCGAGAGGAAATCAAATTCATCTCATGATCCAGGTTCATCTGTGCCTGAACAGCCTGAACAACCTGAACAGCCATCTGATCTTCAGGTTTCCACATCAGGTGCTGAGATGAATGTTGTTTCTACCACAACTTCTGTGGAGGGTGATGTTTCCATGAAAGCTTCATCTTCTGATGCAGATAAAGAGCAAAATGCTCGAAGTGTTTTGAACAATTTGCCGAAAGCAGAACTTCAACTACTTTGCTCACTTCTTGCTCGTGAAGGGTAAGCTACAAATTTGACATTTTTTGTCTTAATATTACAAGATGTGTAATTACTTTTTAGTAGCACTCATCCTCTGTGTTTGAAAGTTCTGATATGTATGGCTTCTGGATCTTATCCTGTTTTGATGCTTGCACTTTAAATTAAGCAATAACCCAATTTTGAATTAGATCTTCAAGTTTTAATAGACTGGTTGAATTTAGTGATTGAGTTCTTGATGAGCTCTCCTTATGCAGATAATGAAACCAAGGTCTTTTAACGTGGTAATAATTTATGTCTTGTAACTTTCTATAATTTTATGATTGTCTTAGTAGAAGCTTGTTTTTAGTAAAACTAGCATAAAAAGTTGTTTCTGAGACTTACTGTCCTTATTAAACTGGGTTGATAGTCTACTTCAACTAGGAGTTTGACAATTGATGATGTCCATTTGCTTTAATTCTCCTTTGCATGTTGCTGCAACCAAAACTGTACATATGTGGTTGCATTTTCCCCTGTGGTTTTACTAAGATGATAATTATTGTGCTAATATGTGCACGGATAACTTCTTTCTTCATTTCTGCAGTCTATCAGATAATGCATATACTCTCGTAGCAGATGTGTTGAGAAAATTGGTGGCTATTGCTCCTGTTCACTGTCATCTCTTTATAACTGAGCTTGCCGGTTCAGTTCAAAGCCTTACCCAGTCTGCGACGGAAGAGTTGCGTATATTTGGGGACATAAAGAAAGCACTCCTTTGTACTACAACTCATGGGGCTCCAGTTCTCAGGGTCTTGCAAGCATTGAGCTCTTTAGTTGTTTTACTTCTTGATAAGGACAAAAAACAACAGATTCTCCCTGATACTGAGTGCAGTGCTACTATTTCTCTGGTTTGGGATATTAATGCAGCTCTTGAACCCTTGTGGCTGGAGCTGAGCAGCTGCATCAGCAAAATAGAGAGCTATTCAGATATGGTACCTGATCCATCACCTTCATCTGTTAAACTCTCCAGCTCAGTCCCTCCACTTCCTGCGGGTACCCAGAATGTATTACCATATATAGAATCTTTCTTTGTAATGTGTGAGAAGCTGCATCCTGGCCAGTCAGCTGTGGGCCGCGATTTCGGTATTACTTCTGTTTCTGATGTTGATGAAGCTGCTGCATCCGCTAGTCAACAAAAGACTGTAGGATCTTCTATGAAAGGGGATGAGAAACATGTTGCTTTCTTAAGGTTCTCAGAGAAGCACAGAAAGCTTCTCAATGCCTTCATCAGGCAAAATCCAGGATTACTTGAAAAATCCTTCTCACTAATGCTGAAGGTTCCTCGGTTTATTGATTTTGATAATAAGCGATCTCACTTCCGATCCAAGATCAAGCATCAGCATGATCATCATCACAGTCCTCTCAGAATTTCTGTAAGAAGAGCTTACATTCTCGAAGATTCGTACAATCAGCTGCGAATGAGATCGGCGCAGGATTTGAAGGGTAGATTAACTGTTCATTTTCAAGGGGAAGAAGGGATTGATGCTGGTGGTCTTACCAGGGAATGGTATCAGTTGCTGTCCAGAGTAATTTTTGACAAGGGCGCCCTGCTATTTACGACAGTGGGAAATGAATCGACATTTCAGCCGAACCCCAACTCTGTTTACCAAACAGAACATCTTTCATACTTCAAATTTGTTGGAAGAGTTGTGAGTATTTTTCATTTTCTTTGCTGTGAGACAGCAGCATGCAGGCATGTCTAACTTTTACCTGCTATATTTCAGGTTGGGAAGGCGCTATTTGATGGACAGCTCCTTGATGTCCACTTTACCCGGTCCTTTTACAAGCACATTCTTGGGGTTAAAGTGACATATCATGACATCGAAGCTATTGATCCAGATTATTTTAAGAATTTGAAATGGATGCTTGAGGTTTGTCCCAAGGATAATCTACCTCTTTTCCTTTTTTGATAATGTTTGATAATATATTTATCATAATTTTTTATTGTCCATTGCAGAATGATATAAGTGATATTTTAGACTTAACATTCAGCATCGATGCTGATGAAGAAAAGCTAATTTTGTATGAACGTGCTCAAGTAAGTATTTTTTCTTCTTGTTATGACTTTATAGTCTTGTGAAATGTCTTGTTTCATTAATGTATTATTTATTTTTTTATGCAGGTAACTGACTATGAACTGATCCCTGGCGGTCGAAATATCAGAGTAACCGAGGAAAACAAGCACCAGTATGTCGATTTAGTTGCTGAACATCGGTTGACTACAGCCATTCGTCCTCAGATAAATGCATTTATGGAGGGTTTCAACGAGTTAATTGCTCGTGATCTGATATCTATTTTCAATGACAAGGAGTTGGAACTCCTGATAAGTGGTCTACCTGAAATCGACTGTGAGTTTCTAACTTTGTACTTTGTTCTGGCAATTCCGAACTAACTGAATTTCTTTTCCCCTACCATCTCCTGAAAACCCCCATATTCATTTCTTGAACTCACACATTATCAATATCAATCCTTTCAGTGGATGATCTGAGAGCAAATACAGAGTACTCTGGGTATACTGCTGCTTCGCCTGCCATTCAGTGGTTCTGGGAGGTTGTTCAAGGATTCAGCAAAGAAGATAAGGCTCGCCTGCTTCAATTTGTGACTGGAACCTCAAAGGTGCTTTTATTTTCTTTTTTTTCATGATTTTGCCTTCTTTGTCCATCTGAAAATGTTCTTCAGGGGTGACTAAGCTATACCATATCTAAACCTCACTTTTGCATAGAAATTTATAATTTTTTTTTTTTCCAAAATGATGAATTGGCATGATGTCAAATCTCTTACTATGCCATCAACATTCTCTTTCGATTATAGTACACTTGGTACTTTTTGTTAAAGATGCATTGTCATATTTTCATCCCAGGTGCCTTTAGAAGGATTTAGTGCGTTGCAAGGAATTTCTGGATCTCAAAAGTTCCAGATCCACAAGGCATATGGCAGTCCTGACCACTTGCCTTCAGCTCACACATGGTGAACTTTCTTAAATTACTTCTTTTCTTTTCATCCTCGAATTGATTGCTTGTTTCTGCTATGAAATTGTACTCACAACATTTTCCAACTTCATGCAGTTTCAATCAGTTGGATTTACCAGAATATCCTTCCAAACAGCGGCTGGAGGAGAGACTGCTACTTGCTATCCATGAAGCCAACGAAGGTTTTGGATTCGGTTAAGTGTGAAGTGACGTTAATTGTATAGAAGACGTGATGTCAAAAAAGAAAGACAAACTCAACTGAGGTAACTCTTTGAGGAGATCAATCACTTAGAAGCTCTGCTTGGATAGACTGTCGATATACTGTACAGTGCGATATTGTTTTCTCAAGTTTTTTGCTAGCTTTTTTTTTTTCTTTCAAATATTTATCAACACCTATCTATTCATGTCCAAGTTGGCAAGTTCTACGTGCTTCTCAAAATTTTATTAATTGTTTTGGTGTTAATCAAGCCTATATTTTATCCTTTGTCCATGCTTTCTATTTCTTACTCACCATCTATTTTTGGTTATTTACAATGTTATTTCTTTATCGGACCAAGCTAAACTAATTAAACAGCTTACAGGGTCAGTAATTTTGTTGCTTGGATTAATGTTTGTAGTTCTATTTTGGGCAATCCTCCTAGGTTCCTTAACAGTGTAATATTTATAGTTCTCTTGATTTTTGTAAATAGTAAGTCAATACATTCAAGTCGACTGAAATTTTAATTGATTTCGATTAACAATTACGATCAATGAGTTGAACTTGTGTGTAACTTGTGTATTCCATACATGTGGGTTGAGTCACGCCGAATCCAACCCAGATCCTTCCCCCCCTCCCTCCCTTCCTTTTTTCCCGATTTTGATATTATATTAAACATATATTTATGTAATACTTTAATTCAAAAAAAACCTTAATTTTTGCTAAAAAAATCCTAATTTAAGAATAAAAAACTCTAATTTGTACATACATATCATTAAATTCTATTATTCATATCTTTTAAGTATTATTAGTTATAATTAATATAATTAAAATGTATGATTAGCATAACATAAATGTATACTTAATATAATATAAAAGTTTAAATGGTATGACTAATATAATATAAAAATATGTAACATTATATAAAAATATAGTATTTATGGAGTGAATTTGGGTGGGTTTGAACACATCCACTTAAGCATTTGCAAAACAACGCGTGGATCTAATCGGATCCGTGCACCAAATATACTAAAGTTTTTGTGTTAATTAATTAAGTACATTCAGTAATTATATCTATAGAATTTTTAATTAATTGCAATTAGCAATTTTAATTACATTTAGAATTAATAGTTAAAAACATAACATTTTAAGCCACCGAAATTTATTTAATTACAATTTAAAATTGGGTAAAATGCGCGAAACTTCCTTGTGATTTGGAAATTTTACGTTGGTCTCCCCTTTGTTAAAAAAATGACAAGATTCACACCTGTAATATGATTAAACATGCGCAAATCCCCAAGTCCGTCTTACTTGAAGAGAGTGTTTCACTCGCTAAATGTGCGAATTGTTGTTGATTTTTCTTACTTTTTCATTTATGTTTTGACATTTATACCCTTCCATCTATACTATACTAATAACATGACAGTTGGAAATAATTACAAGAATACCATTTTTCCGCCCAAACTGTCCTACAATAAATGTTATATATATTTTTTTATTAATTGTTTTGTTAATTAATTTTCAAGAATAATTATTACATATAATATAAAAGATATTTTTTATTGCATGAATGCTTACTTTTGAGGATTTCAAGACATTTTTTTATTGTATCAATGCTTACTTTTGAGAATTTCAAAACACTTTTATTGTATCAATGCTTATTTTGAGGATTTCAAGACATTTTTTATTATATTAATGCTTACTTTTGAAAATTCCAAAATATTTTTTATTATATCAATACTTACTTTTGAGGATTTCAAGACATTTTTATTGTATCAATGTTTACTTTTGAGGATTTCAAGATATTTTTTATTGTATCAATGCTTACTTTTGAGAATTTCAAGACATTTTTATTGTATTAATGCTTACTTTTGAAAATTTTAAGACATTTTTATTGTATCAATGCTTACTTTTGAAGATTTCAAGACATTTTTTATTATATTAATGCTTACTTTTGAGAATTTCAAGACATTTTTTATTATATCAATGCTTACTTTTGAGAATTCTAAGACATTTTTATTGTATCAATGTTTACTTTTGAGGATTTCAAAACATTTTCTATTGTATCAATGCTTACTATTGAGAATTTTAAGACATTTTCATTGTATCAATTCTTACTTTTGAGAATTTCAAGACATTTTTATTGCATTAATGCTTACTTTTGAGAATTTCAAGGCATTTTTTATCGCATCAATGTTTACTTTTGAAAATTTCAATATATAACAAATTAATTATCCAATAAAAATTGATTTGATAAAAATATTTTAATAAATTAAATGTATGTTCTTGATTTTTTAATTTGGCTTCCTCTTCAATCCACTTTTGTTGCTTCTTCTTCAAGATATTGATGTGTATATATATATAAGCAAAATTCATTTCTAAGACCTTAAAACTTGAGAAACCCAAATTAGAATACAATTTTAAATAATTTCTTTAATTTTTAGATAGTACAAAGTTGAATACAATCTTATTCGATAAGGTTGGAAGAGACATATAAACTTTGTTAAACAAAGATGTTTTGTTGAGGAGACATAGAAAAGAAAAAAAAAAGAGAAAAAAAGAAATTGGAAGAGGCATATAAGCTTTGTTAAACAAAGATGTTTTGTTGAGGAGATATAGAAAGGAAAAAAAAAAGGAAAAAAGAAATTGGAAGAGGCATATAAGCTTTGTTAAACAAAGATGTTTTGTTGAGGAGACATAGAAAGGAAAAAAAAAAGAGAAAAAATAAAGAAAGAAAACTGTCGATCTCTTGAAAGGAGAAGGGAGAACGAAAAACAATAAGAAAAAAATACGCAAACTTAAAATATGGAGATGAGAAAACATCCACCACCCTCTAATCTATATCTTTATATCTCTTTTAATATATATTCTCATCTATCTTTAAATATATATATATGTACATGTATGAAATAATATAATTTTTTTCCAGAGAAGATAACAGGAAGAAGAAATAAAAGGAAAATGAAAGAAGAAGGGGAAGACGGTTTGAGCTGACGGATCAGATCTGGAGAGTGGGCGAGACTGAAGGTAGAGGTAGTGGTTTCACGATTCATATGAAAGTGATGGTGCGCTGAAAATGATTAAAGATGATGACGGATGGTATATTGTTTATAATACTACCATAAATGTTGTTTATAAAGAAGTTTTTAATAATTTGTAGTATATTGTGAAATTTATTATGTTATATCTTTTGATAGATCTGATGTATGATTTGGAAAAAATTATTTAATTTTTATTGTTTATATTGTTATTTAATAGTGTATATATACATTAATGTTTAATAGTTGTATTCAATATTGATGTGTTGTATATTTATAAATTTAATTTAATTATATTAAAATTATTTTGTTATATAACAATACGCGCAACGCGCAGGTACACTGCTAGTTGTATATAAAAACAAAGACATTTGATTTGTACATGAATTATAGTATACAAAGAACTTGCTACTCCAATTTGTTCACTGTAAGTCCTCCAATTGTATTTTTTTTTCTGTTTAATTAATTTAATTAATTAAAATAGTTAATTTTTTTATTTACATGCTAGGTTGTATGTAATATTTTATTTGTATAATATTGTTTATATTAAAACCTTATTTATTTATTGTGCTCATTATTTGTAATGTGCTCATTATTTTATATGCATTGTGCTCATTTTATGATAATTTGTATAGGGAAATGTCTTCTTCATTTAAGAAATCAATGACGAAAAATTAAGAAAATTTAAATCTAAGGTATATAGTATTTTGAAGTGTTACTGCCGGAAAAATGCTGAGATTTAAGTTGTTGATCCATCAAAGACAACAGTGGACAAATTATTTTGCACTTGCCGTCTACGTAATTGTGAATACTTTGCATGGCTAGAACCCACATCGATTGCATGGAAGAATTGTATGAGTGAAATGCAAATGCCAAATTTGGAAGAAAACGTTGACTCTTCTGCAGTAGGAGACAATAATACTACATTGATGCTCTCGAAATACAATGATCTATCATTGAAGATGAAAAAGCTCAACAAAAATCAAGCTCAGCTCAAATTGTTCACTCTTGTTATGTTGGTCCTTCTTATTATTGTAATACTCAAGTAGAACTATTTACAAAATATTTTGTAGCTATTTGCAACCAGTGGGTATTTTGTGAACTATGGTAGCCAATCATTTTCTACTTCAATTATCTCCATTTTCATATTACAGTAACTTGTCCATACATTCAATTATACTATTTGCACACTACAAAACAACCCTCAAACTCTTAGTAAAATTATAGATAAAGAATGAATACAAAAGATAGAATTTCAACTAGCAAAAATAATGGACTTCTATATAGCAAAAGTAATTGTTTGATCCTACAACATGCAGCCAAAATTTCCTCTCTTATATCATGTACCCCAAATAGCAGCTATTGACGTTTCATCATGCACAAAATGATATAAAACCTAGAAACTTTCATAGCATTCACAACCTAATTCATAATGTACCATTTATGCAGTTTTTACAACAAAATCAATCTTTCACAGTTAGCAAAATATCTACCCAAGTAGTTTTCCCAAAAATAGTCTTACAGCTTGTTAAAACAGTCACATTTCAACCTCTTCTTGATATTTGAGTTGGCTTCTTTTGTTTTCTAGGTCTCTTTTTTGGGGGGCTTGCAGCTGCAGCTTCATTCCTAGATTGTTGTGTAGGATTTTTGACAGTTGATGCTTGAGTAGTTTGTTGAGTGAGGTGAGATGGTAGCTGCAAAAAAGATCTTGTTATGCAACAATCTAATACACTCTTATAGATTGCAAACAAATAAAATACTGAAATGAAATGAGAGTAGGGGGTACTTGATCTTCATGTAGAGCCCAACCAAATTGCTTATAGAGAAGCAGCAGTTTATACTCGATCGAACAATAATGAGGAGAATATAACATCAAGAAAAATGATAAGAGAGAAATTATTCATTTCAAATAGGATAGAACTTCTATGTCCTCATTTCAAATTTTATTTAAAGCAGTCAACTGTCGTGTCCCTGGCAACTCAGCGGATAAGTTCAATCAATACATGCAATTTTCAGCAGAATTCCTAAAAATAAAGATGTTGGCTGCTCAGAGAAGAAAGATTCCTCCATCAACCAAATACTTCATGTTTATACAACCTGTTTCTATCACATTAATCAATTATATTATATCCGGCGGACTAGTGTGTGATGGCCTAAATAATGTGAAATTTTGGAAGCATATATTGCAACTAGCAGCTAAAGTAATTTTCATGGACATGATTCCATCATTTTGTGTTGATAACCACCAAAAAAACTTATCAAACACTGTTCCTTATATAGAAACACACATTGGCGGCTCTGCGCTCAACATACAAAACAGATATATACTAAAGCTCTACTCAAATATACAAGAAATTGAAAACATAGGTAAGACATATAAGAGGGAGATCTTGAACTAATCCCAGACTTTGAAGGAAGAGGACCAAGAAATTACTAGGCAAAGAGGCTTTCTAATCCGAATATTGGAAGTGTGGTAAATCCCTCCAGCTGCAATCAATATGGTGTCCCCGGGCCTGTAGAGTTGAGACAGAAGAGCTGATCTTCGCATGACTAAGCTCTTTTACCTGAAAGTGAACATAAACATATGTAGCTTCACTGACCTTGCTGCACACACAACAGTCTCAATGCTAGGGAAACTCCTGGTTTAGATAAATCTTTGACAGACCTATCAACTCGTAACCACAGTCGAGGGTGACATGCAAGAAAACGCCATCTGCGGCAAACGAGGGCGATGTTATACCGATCTGCAAACTCAACACAAAATCATGACAGAAAACTACCAAATTCGAAACTTTATTCAATGGCAAAGTAGATGCATTATCCCAGTAGGCATTGGTTCAAAAGACAAAGCAGCAGCCAACCCATACTTTTAACTTGAAAACCACAAAATTACCCATTGAGTTTCCTACATTAATAATAAGAACTAACCAAAACAAGAAAAAGCTAGAAGTTAAATAAGAAAATAATGTCAGTTTTGCTTCAAAAACTAATTTCAACAAAAGAAGTAGCAACTTATACCGAATTGGGGCTTTTATATTCAAATACACTAAACAAAAAACTTGAACACAAATTGAAAATCTTCTAAATAAAATTGAAATCTGACATAAATTAGTAGATTCATGGGCTTAATTAAGAAGTATAAACTGTGGTAATCTTGGCCCTCATTCAATTATATTAAAAGCTCAGATATTTCCACCATTAAATCAAAAATAGATTCCATTTCTCACAAAATTGAACCACAAAGCACACAGAAATTTTCCATCATTCGCAAAACATATTAGGCGGAAGAAATTGATACCTGGGATGGGAGAGAGGAAGTTGAAAATTAGCATGAGACAGCCATCATCAAGGTTATATACAAATAGAGGAAACCTGTTTGACTCGGACTGTTTGAATCTCCGAGGAAACACCAACTTCGCAACCTCCAAAGAACCCTAAACCCTAAAATTCTTCACTGTATTTCACTCACGACCTTCGAAGAACCCTAAACTCTAAAATTCCTCACTATATTTCTGTAATTTCATTCGATTAAAATGAAAAACGAGAAATTTTTGCTAAGGAATGAGAAGCCCTAATTTTGGATGAGAATCCCTAATTTCCTGATACACGTGTAGTAGATAATTTTTACTCTTAGTAATTCCTCATTTTATAATAAGGGCATAACGGGGCATTCACGTATAAAATTAACACCGTTAGCTACAGTTTAAAAAAAATGAGAGTGTACATGTTTAATCATATCACAGGTGTAAATCTTGCCATTCTTTTAACATATAGGGGACCGACTCAAGATTTTCAAATCACAAGGGGATTCGCGCATTTTATCCATTTAAAATTTCAACTATGATTAAATACATTCAACAATAAGATTACTGGAATTTCAGTTAATTACAATTATAATTACACTTAAACATATTAAATAAAGATATAGTAGTCAACTCTAGTGAAATTTAATTAAGGGCCCGGCTATCCATACCCCGGGCCCTTCTAAACACACCCCACAAAAAAAAGGGAAAATAAATATAAGGTGAAATGTCCAAAATAGCCTTAACATAAAAAATAAAAACACAATCAACTAATTATCCAAATACACCCACTCCAACCAATTGCTAAACACACTCCATTATCTAGGTTAACATTACACACACCCCACTTCATTCCCTCTTCTTCCTCACAAATCCAAACTAAAAAAAGTGCAAAAACCTCACCCAAAACCCTACTACATTTGTGCGAAAAAGATCATGGATCAAGATAGACCACAGGAAATGGACAATGTAAGTGATTTTACATAGTTTAATCGATTTATTTTTCAGTATTGTTTGAAAAAAAAATTCGTGCAGTTCCCGATCGGCCATTACAGGCCGAACATTTTGCAGTGTGTTCGACCTGTATTGACCGAACATACATAGACATGTTCGATCAGTATGCGTCGAACATTTGGAGGATGTTCGACCAGGACAGGTCGAACGTTATGCAATGTGTTCGGCTGGTTCTGTTCGAACATATGCAATGTGTTCGTCTAGTAATGGTCGAACATATTGCATATGTTTTACATAGTTGAATGAATTTAGGTTTGTTTTGTGGATCAATGTATTTACACATGCTCTTTTTTATAGGAATATGGCTCCAATGAATCGCGATTGAGTGTTGTGAACGTTGAAGACCCGATGTATGAGCAAATAGATTTTTCGGAGGATTTTCGAACAGACGAGCTATTCGATAGTCGGGAAGATATGGTGAATTGGGCCAGTACTGTTGGGAATCGTCTTAACATGGTTGTTTTGGTTAGACGATCTGATAGTGGAGACACTGGAAGACGAGCACGGGTATTTTTAGGATGTGAGCGTGGTGGTAAGTATCGTCCGCCGAAAGCAAAAGTTGTGGGAGGTACCTCTGCTGACCCGGAAAGTAAGCCTGCTAAAGGACGCCGGAGTGGAACAAAAAAGTGTGATTGTCCTTTCATGCTAAAAGGAGTTGAGGTGAAAGAGACTGGACAATGGTGTTTAATGGTTGTATGTGGGTCCCATAATCATCTAATGGGGCTGTATTTGGTGGGACATTCCTTCGCCGGTCGACTAACGACTGATGAAGATCGGTTAGTGCGGGACCTGTCTATGAATAACACGAAGCCGAAGGATATTTTGAGCACTGTTAAACTTTCTTTTCCCGACAATGAGTCTACCCTGAAGACTATTTACAATGCTCGGCAAAAGCATAGAGTGGTCGAGCATGGAGGCCGAACCCAAATGCAATTTTTGTTGGGAAAGTTGAAGTTGGAGAGCTACTACTTCTTGGACCGGAGAGATGAGCAAACAGATCGAGTCACAGATCTGTTTTATGTCCATCCGAGATCTGTTGACCTGTTACGTGCATTTTCAAGCGTGCTCCTAATGGATTGTACCTATAAGACTAATAGGTATCGGATGCCACTTTTGGAGGTGGTTGGTGTGACATCAACCAACATCACTTTTTCTGTTGCCTGCATGTATATGTCCCAAGAGCGCAAAGATAATTACAGGTGGGCTCTGACCACCTTGAAAGGGTTAATGTCCGACAACCGGCTTCCTTCGGAGATTGTAACTGACCGCGAGTTGGCCTTGATGAATGCCATCAGTGTTACATTTCCCAACTGTACACACTTGCTGTGCCGGTGGCATATCAATAAGAAACGATCCAGATCGTCGATGATTGATTTGTTTGGATGTATAATTCGGACTATTTTAGTAACTCACAATGTTTGTATGAATTTTCAATTCCCCTACATTCACTATGTGTATGAACATTTATCGGCTATTGTATAACGATGTGAATTAACTTGTACGGTTGAGTATGTGAATAATTCGACTAGTATGCACAGGCCAACTAAACGAATGTAGGGGAAAACGAGCCTGTTCAACCAACTCTGGCCGAGAAAAATGAGAGAGTTCGACCATGAGTCGAACATTTAACAAACGTTCGACTATAAACCGAACAATCATAATTTGTTCGACTATAGATCGAACGGTATCAACAACGTTCGACCAATGACGGTCGAACAGGCTCGTTTTCCACTGTTGAGGTGAGTTCGACACATGATCGAACATTTCGATTGTGTTCGGTCATAGATCGAACATAGCTCGATTGTTCGACCACTATTGGTCGAACCTGATGCATCGAGTTCAGCTAGTGTTAGTCGAACATCCTATGATTCCCACAATCCGAGTTCGTACGATCCCAACCTACTACCAATTCAACATTTAACCATTCCAGCTATCAAAGGCACATAAAATATAAGGTAACATGTTTAAATGCAACAAAAACATCAATTACAAAGTCGGGATATGAGCAAATGTTACATCAAAAGTTGTTCGAATGCAAAATGGAAAATACATAAAGGACCAGTTCTAAAATCAAAGACAAAGAGAGTAGACTAAGATCTCCGAAGTCTACGCTGCCGGCTGCTGGAAGCTCGTCTCGACGACTCGGCCGGATCCTCGGTGTCGATCTGCAGGGCCCTATATGCTCCAACTAGGGCTGGAACCACCATCGACGCGTCCAAGCCTTGTTCGTCAGTCTGCCACTGCTGGTATACGGGCTCTAGGTGACCAAGTGCCGAAGTGATCATGTCCCACGGTTGGGGGCCTCTATGTCTGCTCTGGGGGACATGTCCAGCATGAAGTTCATCCGGATTCTGGATGAATGGATGTGACACCCTAGAGTACCACTCGAGGTAGTCCTCGGAGCACTCCCAGGCAGGATATGCACGTCTCCCAAGTGCTTCGGCGGACAGAACATGGTTCCGCCATACTCTAAAGTATGCACCTAGTGCATCCCAAGTGACCTTGTATGTGGCCCCCTGTTTACCCCTCCGGGCGAGAATGAGAATCAACGGCTCATCCGGAATCCTCTGAACGAATCCGAACTGCCTCAGAACACGGTTCGGATGATAAGGCTCCACTATGTCGAAGGCTCGAATGCATCCCTGGTAGAAAGCCACTGGGTTCAGAGGATAATGATCACGAAGCTCGGAGTACGGATTCCAGTTCACCTGCAAAAAAACCAGTTGGAGTACACGACACATTTGTTATGAGAGATGAAATATCAACAGATGGAAAAGAATTTGACAAGTGTTACTCACGTCGTGTGGAGACATGGTATCCAAACTCTCTCTGATGGCAAGTAATCGGGCCTGTGTTCCTCCGCCATGAGAGCATTGCACCCATTTCCATGCAAGTGGCTCACCCATTCGAAAACCAACATTATATGTTGGTCGGAATGCAGGAAAATATTCGTAGATCCAAGCTTGAGACAATTGAAAACGCAACGGTTAGAAAAATTGAACAAAGTACATTTAGAGCATATACAGACAGTATGAATGTTATGCACATACCTCGAGTAATGTCAGATATCCACTCATCTGCCGAACACCAACTCGAGAGGCCAACCCCAACTGTCGGTACAAGAAGGCCAAAGCCGCTGTGCCCCAAGCGTATTCATGGACACGGTTCAAGTGCTCCAATAGTCGAATGATCTTGGACGATGCCCTAGTGCCGGTCTTGTCCGCGAAAAGTGTACACCCCAACACAAAAAGCTGATATGCACGGACAGCACGCTCCAAGACGAGCGGATTCTGAGAACTCGTATCAGTTTCAAATTGAGCTCGAAGCCACTCCATTTTGACGGATGCTCCTCGAAGGCCTTCGAGTCCTGACTTTGCAGCTTTTTTCGAAACACCCAACAACCGACTAATGAGCTCGTTCGCTGGCTCCGGCCTGGTTCTACTGTCCGGAATCATGATCGATCGACCACTAACCGGCAAGCCAGTCAAACATAATACGTCATTTAAGGTGATAGTTATCTCACCCCAGGGTATGTGAAAAGTGTTTGTCTCCGGTTGCCTACGCTCGACGAATGCACATATGAGGTTTTTATTGGGCGTCTTATAAGACACCCACCTCAAATCTGGGATGGGACTGCGCTGTAGCAGCTGTATCCAAGCCGGATTCTGTCCCTCGAACTGCCACGTCTCCATCTTTATGGTGTGGCACCAACACCTCAGGATAGACCGTTCGTTCCTCACCGTTCCAGATCGCATAGGCGATGTGTGATTTGAAGCTCGAAATCAGCTGTGGATCGATCGGTCCACCAGGGTAAGGGCCTCTCAAAATATCATCATCATCAGCCTCTCCTTCGGCCTCCTCAGGCACCGCTTCCTCATCATCAGCATCATCAATTTCTGCTTCCTCTGCCGGTGCTTCGTATTCGATCAGAGGAAGGGCAGATGAAGAAGCCATCGGTGGATCAATCGTGGCGGCCTCTTCGACCCGACGCCTTCGGTTCGAAGCTGTAGGTCGTGTCCTCCTCCTAGTGTAAAGAATATCCACACCTGCAATATTCATCAACGATTAAGTTCAATAAACATATACATATATGCTCAGATTTATATACATTACACGTAGGTCAAATATTCCTAATACTACACTACGATCAACCCCAGCAATTTAATCAATTCATCTATACATACAATTTCTAAATTCAATCAAGTTCAATCACCGAACAATCGACCAATCCCTAAATAAATCGACTACAATGTTGCAACATAGAATCTACCAATTAAAAACCGATCATGCCGGCTATGTTCGACCACACTCAACCAAACACATCCACACATGTTCGACCAAAATCAACCGAACAATATGTATAAGTTAGACCAAGAGGAGTCGAACATAGTTAGAATGTTCGACAGGACGAAACCGAACATCATACAAAACGTTCGACCTCTATTGGTCGAACATAGCCCTATTGTTCGACTAACCAGTGTCGAACCGTGCCTTCCCCGTTCGACCGCCGATGGTCGAACACAGCCCGCCCAACAACAACTAATTCATGCCAAAACCGAACGAATTTCATGCATTCTCCACAAATTAACGAATCCTAAACAGTAATATTGTGTTTTAAACTACATTACACACATCTAACCCATCAAAATTACAAATTTATACTCAAAATTCATAACTTTACTTACTTGGCATTTCTTCTTCTCTTTGATGCTCCATTGTAGTGCTTGAGCTATGAATTGTACCTTGCTAACCCTTGTTCGGTTGATGGTCGAACAAATGCCCAAATTTCAGCTTGAGAAGGGGACGACTCTTGTGGGGTGTAGGGTTTGCCTCTTGCAAAAAAATGGAAGAAGGTTGGAGTTGATGGGGTGTGTGAGTTTGTGTGGGTGTGTTTAGATTATGTTTTTGTTTTTTAATTGTTTAATTTCATAAGGGTATTTTGGTAATCTTGTGGGGTGTGTTTAGTGGAATTTAAGTTGAATTATAATTTCATGGGGTGTGTTTAGAATTTGGGGTGTGTTTAGAAGATCCCGGGGTGTGGATAGCCGGACCCTTTAATTAATTACAGTTAACAATTTCAATTACAATTAAATACATTGATTAATTCCATCCAACAATTAAATCCTAACAATCTTTTAATTAATTAAAAGCAACAATTTTAATTATAATGAAATTCATTTATTGCATACATTGGATAATTAAGTCCATTGAGATATTAATTTATAACAATCACAATTAAAAGGCGCAAAGCATTTAAATCCATAAAGTTAGACCAAAAATAAAAATTAAAATAAAAAAAGAAAAATGCAGACTGGCACACTACACAAGCCCCACCTGTCGGCACACACCACACAATTTGATTTTTAATCCTTTTTAATGCAAAGAATGTATTAATGCAAAGTAATTAGAGGTTCGCAAAAATAAAAAGGCAAGACCAAGTGGCTTTGGCCCATAGTGAATAGGATTTTCGGTTGTTAGTCAGTGGGTTGTATAAATTTTTTAGTAAAAACGCTATCGTTTAATATTTGTTGTCGTATATTAGGGTAAAATATATATATATATATATATATATATATATATATATATATGTTACATTTTTTTTTCTTTATAAGAACTAAAAATTATGGTGGGTCAACCCATCTAACCCACAATTCATTAGTGATTTAAAATTTTTGAACCATTAACCCGTTTTAATATGAATTGATTATAGTTAACAAAATGATGATGTGGAGGAGTGACGAGGGTAAGAATGAGTTAATAAGTGTAAATGCTCTTGGAGAGGTTTGTGGTAGTGGGGAGAGATTTGTAGGAAAAATTATTTATTTGCTTTTGATGTGCGAAATGAAATCCACAAATGGTTTTTTATATATTGAGTTTAGTTTATGGCAAAAGGCATAGCTATGAATATTGAGTAGTTTCTTGTATTCTGCAAAAAGGAATTGCTTAAATCAATAGATACATACAACTTGTTCTCATTGCCTGCATTTGAAGCTTTGCAGTCACATACATTTCCAACTAAAGCAATAGATACTCTACATTTAGAAACACGAAATGAAGCACGATTTTCTCACTCTTTGCACGCTGTTTCTTGCCGAAAGCAGAGCTGCAGCATCTCTACAATTTCAGTTTGCTGAAATCAACTTTCTTCAGAGGATATGTATATGCCTCATAATTGATCTTTTGGCCCAACGAGCTCAGTTTTGTTAGAGTGGTGATGAGATCAACCTGTAAAATAACCACTATTTCTTTTAGAAATATACAAATCTAACAAGCGCATTATAGAATTGTGATAATGTGTGTTAATTGTATAGATTGCCAATAGGCGATATTTATACAGAATACAATACAAGGAAAGATAATCACAAGGATATACAAGGAATGATTTTTGCTAATCCTAACAATATTCCTTAATATGCATGTATCGGAACATCCTGCAATGGGGTGGGGAAGGGAACGAAGGAGAAACAAAAAGTGTAAAGGAAGGATAAATCGAAAAGAGATGAATATGGATATGGGAAAAGTAATATGTATTGACCTCGTAATCAGTTTGTGATACTGTTTCACGGCTACGTTGGTATTTCTGAACCCATGGTAACACCTCGGGGTCTGAGGCAAGTAGTGCTTCCGTTGCCAATTGATCAGGACCCAAGAAAGCGGACATTACAGCTAGCTGGAACACAATGGCAGCTCATAACATTTTCTATATGCATCTAAAAGGAAACTTAGATACATATTAGGATTTTTAGATGCAAGATGTTTACAAAATAATGAAATGAGCTCCACAGTGTGCATTTTGCATGATTTCTCCATGCTATTTTTATCGGAAATAGAAGAGAAAAGGAGAGCAATGGTGACGAGGGTGACCACTTACCTGGCGGGGGCCAAAGCCAATAGCAGAGAATTTATTTTTCATCTCGACAACACTAGATTTATCCCACTGAGGAACCCTTCCTTCTGGATCTGGTTGTTCAGCATCTGACCTCCCAAACTGCTTATCAAACAGGCTCCACTGCATGATAAAGAGATTGTGAAATACATGCATAATCGTCAAAGAACAGATTCTCATATATTAACAAACCATAATTTCTGTGCATGAAAATATATCAACTGTGTAAAGGAGACTGACAATAATCTTCCTCTAACAAAGCAATAGCTGAATATCTTGAGCTATTTAACTTCTTCCAAATTGAAATTAGAGATTAGCTAGTATATAGACAAAGTATCCCCATATGAATTATAGGACATGATTTTGACAGAACAAAAAGCCACCATAAGAACTAAAATAAGTGCTTAGCTCTATCAAACAAAATCATATATTGTGCTTCTATTCTTTTCTAACTTCCTCTTTAGTTGGCATTCCTTTGCTCATGTTTCATTCGGCATGTTTCTTGCCAAGGGAAGTGGAACTAGACTTATGGAGATAATAAAAAGATAACAGTGTGAATTGAACAACAAAGTTTGTCCAATGATTAAACCATGACGCAACTAACCTGCCCACTTGAACCATAAGCAGTGTACAGTAATGCCCCTTTCTCTTCATTCCCACCACATTTTCTAATGGCAGAAGACAGAAATGTAGATTTAACTGCACTTTGAGCTGCATTAAGAGAGGAGTAGAATAATATCACTACATCACATTGAGCCACAGGAAACTTTGAAAAGAGTAAAAGCTATTGTTCATCATAACAGTGTAAGTACATAGTAGTAAATTACTCATGAAATGCTTGATAATCAATTAACCTGCAAATTGGATGAGATCTGCATAAGATATAGGCCCTCCTTTAGAATATGAATCTATTTCCTTCTTCGCTTCCTCTAACAAATTTAAAGCAGCGGCAAGATTTTTATTTTCTGGTCGGCTAATCTCTGAGCTTCAAAAATACAAATAAAAAAGAAACAAAATTAAGGAAATGTTAAGCAAAATGTATACTCACAAATATATCTTCTGAAAAGGATGGAATCAGTTGAGTACAAGTCCACTATTCAACAACAAATCAATGCCAAAATTTTAAGTTTGTCATTACAAATAATTGGTCAATTCTGAGTTGCAACGTGCTCTTTACTTTCATATACAATCAGATTTATTCTGGAAGAACTTTTATAAAGTGTGGGAAACATTTTATACTTGTGCAATGTAGTGCCTTTTGGAACTCCAAAAATTTATTGCAATCTCATTTAATGTAAAATCTCAAATGTGTTTCAAGTTACCTAAACCGTATTGATCCATTAGGGCCACCAGATTTTGTTGCCTGCAAACTTAATAAGCAAATATGTAAGTTATTCATTTTCCAATCCTTTGACAAAGTTAATGTGTGCAACATGCTGATCTATCTGACCTTGTCATAAGTTACAGCATCATTGAGTGCCAAAGTTAATACATAGGGGATGAGATCTGGATTTGTCTGCATGGACATAGACATATAAGTACAACAATGAATGTAAATATTTGCTCAAATAGATGCTAAGACAGATGACAGCCATATTTTTTACAGCTAGTTGTAAAAATGGATATCATTCTAGTGCTCAATATATTTACCTTCAATGCTGTAGAGAAGGTCCCCTTCAGTTTTGCTACAAAATAGAAAGAGGATTACCATGGCATCAGACATAAGAAAGAATTGTCATATTTTGCAATAAGACGTTGGAGTTTTTCATTAAGCTTACATTGAAATTCAGAACGTTGTCTGAGTTGTATTAAGTCAGCAGCATTAGCCACTTCAATTAGTGAGCTTGATCTTGCTATCAAGTCCTGAGAACAGAAGACAAATATATCACCATGTCGCTTCTGTTTGAAAATCTATCATCATCTCAATTTACCATCTTATCTGACAAATTTATCATCATCTCAATCAATTAGAATATCACTTCAAAAGAGAAGCAAAGATGTTTGTGGAAACTCTTCACTCCACTCTGCTCAACCATGTATTATATTTGCATTTGAGCCACATGCAAAAAACCGACAGCCAGTTTATCCTGAGTGATGGAACAATTACTTCTTACTGTACAAATTCCATCCTTAATGATGCTAGTCTTATCCACATTTCCTATAACATGAAATCATTATTAAGTTTCCCGCCTTAATATACCTAAATTCGTAAACTCTCTCTCTCTCTCACGCCAAAATCATCTACAAAGTGTGGATATGATGATCTTCTATAGATGCTATCTTTTCCTTATGTCCATATTACCATCTCAACTCTTACAAACATTCCATTACATGGTAGTTGCTTCATAACAGACCAATACTCTGTCTCAAACTATAGAATTGGATTTAGATGTGGTTTACCAAACATAATGTACGTTAACTTAATCCATGAAACCTCCTTAGATTCATCTGAAAAAGGGATCATATGTGGACCACTAGAAGTCTAGATGTGTATTGGGAAAGTGATCGAGTAATTTTATACTCAAAGATGCTAAAACGAGTAACATCCTGAATCCTCAAGTTCACAAATACACAACCACACAGAAAAAACTACAAAAATGTGCTGCAATTGAAAACAATCAGAGGAAGAAACAAAGACTCACGATCCCAATGGTAGCCCCAACGCAATGCAGAATGCGCCTTCGAGAGATGCAATCCTCATTACCAGAATGAGCTTCTATTTTGCAATTTACTGTACGCTGATATTTCAACAGAGATTCCAGAAAATTATCGTAAAAATTAGAACTTACAACCATGATTTTACACACGAGAATCCACGTACCATTCTAAAAAGAAAAATGTACAACCAAAAACAGTTCAGCATTTCCCATCTATCCATGCCTTAGTGTGAGTGAGGAGAGAGAAAGAGGGAAGAGAGTGACTCCACTTACTGGATGACGATACAAGTATGTAGGTGCTGAGCTAGATGGAGATGGAACCAATGAAACCAGTGAAGGTACAGTTGAAATGAAGGAGACCATTCCCATCTCTCTCTCTCTCTGAAAGATGTTGGGGAGAGAGAAGATTGTTTGGTGTTGTATTTGTATGAGATTGGTTCTACGTTGCTCTTGTGTGGAATGCGGTAGTGTTTTGCTGATTTTGCGTTATCCTCCTATCCTACATGGCACCTTTATGTTGTCCTTTTTTTAAGGATTTATTTTTTAAAAATATATATAAATATGTTTCAGATTTCACAAAAATATTGTGGTGAAGTAGGCGTGAACTTAGGGTTCAATACGGTCTGGAGTAAGTTCGGTATAAAATAATATAATTTTTTTTTAATAACTGATATATGGATTCTAAATTTGTGCAGTAATCCGATTTAATCCATGCGCTGCTCCACATACTTGTACGCAGTTCCATACGTCTGGATGAGTGCGTTCAAATCTACTAAAATTTGCTCTTGGTGTTCTAATTTTATATTATGTTAAACATACATTTATGTTATATTAGTCATACTTTAGAACATTTATATTATATTAAACACACATTTATGTTATATTAAATATACTTTTATATTATATTAAACATACATTTATGTTAGGTTAGTCATACTTTTAGGATCTTTATGTTATGTTAAACATACATTTATGTTATGCTAAGTATACATTTAGGATTTTTATGTTATATTAAACATATTTTTAGGATTTTTATATATGTTATGCCCACTTTTATATTATGTTAAACATACTTTTATATTATGTTAGTCATAATTTTTAATTATGTTAGTTGTATCTTTATATATTATATAAATGTATGACTAGTATTACTTAAAGGTATGCGTAATATCATATAAAAGTGTGTGTATATATATATACGAGTTTTAGATCACATGCGTTGCACGTGGAGATCAATTCAAATTAATACAAATACTTTATATATAATATTTTTATATTAAAGTTTTAATTATAATAGAATTCTATAAGATTTTGAATTAGATAGAATTCTAATATAAAAATATTAAAGTATGAAAATTCTAAATTATTATTACAACTTTAAATAATAATCTTTAATAGGGATATATTCGACAATCCATATTTTGTAAGAAATTATATAGGTAATAGATATTTAAATTATGATTTTTTCGTCGAAGTTAATGTTTTTTTGTCAAAATTAGGGTTTCTTTTTTAAATTAAAATATTACATAAAGGTATGTTTAACATAACATAAATGTATGACTAAAACAATATAAAAATCAGGATAAAAATAAAATAAAAAATTGCCGGATCCGGGTGGATTCGACCCAACCCAATCCACATTGTTGCACAGAAGTGCAACTCATAAAATAATCTTCGGAATTGCTCCAATATTCGGAGATTTTTGGAGAATTAAAAAAAATTGAAATTGCTCCTTCAAATCGATTCAATTTTTTTGGAAATTCGGGTATTTCAAAGCGGATTAATTGGGGTTTCGAAAATTCAGAATTTTATAATTTAAAATAAATATTTATTCAAATAAGTCTTAAACTAATATACTTGACAAATTATTGAAGTAGTCGTCTCTTCTCGAAAACAATAAATCACATTCAAGTTTTTCTTCAAAATTTATTCTTCGTAATCTTTTAATCTACATCTCATAAGTGGTCATTATAAATTTTCTCTTTCAAAAGTGAAATAAATATATGTTTTATAGTAAAATTTGAAGGTAGGTATAAAATAGAATTAAATACATCATGTTATGCTAATTACTTGATAAACATCTATTGTAGTTTGATTAACATCTATTGTAGTTAATACATTTTGTATTTCCAAACTTATTCATTATAAGTATTTTATTTTATTTTATTATTTAATTGTCAATTTCTTCGATGAAGTTTTAAATTATAATAGTATTAAATAATATTAAAATTCAATCAAATTGTAACTAATTCAATATAACAATACATAAAAATAAATTAAATGATACATATAAATTTATATATAGTCATTTTCTTGAAATCGGTTCTATTTGATTATAAATTCGGTTTTTCAGTTTGGTTTGACATAAAATAATAATAGGAGTAGTTCAGTTTGAAGAAAGTCAAATAATCAACAATTCTTCCTCGATTCGGAGTGTTTCGATCCAAATTTCTCCACACTTTGGTTATCTTCGAGATCTATGCTCACCCCTAGTTAACATTAAAAAAAAGGATAGATTTTTAAATAACGTACTCTACAATACAACATTTTTTAAAAAAAAAAGTAACTTTTACAAAATAATAACTTTTTTCAAAATAAAATAAATTTGTGAGTGAATAAGTGTAATCATTGAAAAAGATTACCGAACAAACAATCATGTTATCCTATTTATGGTGAACTGCTAATTTGTTAGAGATTCAATATACATATAAATTTAATTTTTCATATAATTAAAAAATAAGATCATTAT
The DNA here is from genome assembly GCA_028654395.1 of Scutellaria barbata. Classification (NCBI taxonomy): domain Eukaryota; kingdom Viridiplantae; phylum Streptophyta; class Magnoliopsida; order Lamiales; family Lamiaceae; genus Scutellaria; species Scutellaria barbata. The sequence continues at coordinate 14,580,121 of CM053651.1, read as the reverse complement.
ACGTGATCGATAAATATATTAAGAGATATCAATAATTGAATCAAACTACTCATATAAATTGTTCAAAACATTACATAAGTTTATTAGCTTTTTCATAGTTAAATGATTGGTTTGTGATTTTCACAAACCTTATGGCCTATTTGGTAATTTCATCAAACTTTGAGGACAACATATGTAATTCATCCAAAAGATGAAAAGACAAAAAATGAATTTTTTTTTGGGAATGATGTATGGAAATATATAAGAGGGTTTATTACTCATAATTATTAAAAAGGTAGAACTAAAGGCGCCCACATCTTTTAAGTACATTTCAATTAATATATTTTTTAATTAAAAAAAATTTAAAAATAAATAATACGAATTTTACTCTTTAGATCAAATTTTATTAGTTTCGTTCGGCTATAATAACCGAATGTACTTCTACATGTTCAGCTATAATGGCCAAACATGCTTCTACTTGTTCGGACAAGGTGGCCAAACACTCTTCTATGTGTTCGGCCAATCAGGACTGAACAAACCTGTTCGAGTTTGATCGATTTTTTTATATTATTTCATATGATTTTCACTCAATTTTCATATAGTTATCAAAATCGTGGAATGTTCGTCATTATATTGATATTACATTTCTCAAGAAATTAAAAGATTTAACATTAAAGAAGCAAGAAATATGAAAAATAGATAAATGAAAGAAGAAGTAAACTAGGGTTCTTGGGTTCTATTTTTCATCTTTCTTGCTTCTTTAATGTTAAATCTTTTAATTTTTTGAGAAATGTAATGTCAACATAATGACGAATATTCTACGGTTTTGATAAATATATGAAAATCAAGTAAAAATCTTATGAAAAAACACAAAAAATCGATTAAACCCGAACAATTTTGTTCGGTCTTGGTTGACCGAACACATAGAAGAGTGTTCGACCACTTTATCCGAACAAGTAGAAGCATGTTCAGCCATTATAGCTGAACATGTAGAAGTACGTTCGGTTATTATGGCCGAACGAAACTAATAAAATTTAATCTAAAGGGTAAAATTCGTATTATTTATTTTTTAATTAAAAAATATATTAATTGAGGTGTAATTAGAAGATGATGGGGTGCCTTTCACTACAAGAATTTCGGGTTTTTACAACGGTTAAAAACCGTTGTTAAAGACCAATTTTTACCGTTGTCGTATCCAGGGTTGCAAAAAAAATTCGCACAACGACAACGCACCAAAAAGCGTTGTCGTATATAGATACGACAACGCTTTTTGGTGCGTTGCAAAAAAGGGTTGTCTTTTCCGCCATTTTTGAATTTTTTTTACAACGCTTAAAAAGCGTTGTAAAAAGCGTTGTCGTATCTGAAAAAAATCGAAAAAGTAACTCATCATCAACATATTTTGGACACATCATTGCCACATCATGAGAAATAAATGTGCGTTGTCTAGAAATTGAACTCGTGACCTTTGTAAGACCTTGAACCACTAGGCTACTAGTGCTTTATGTGTTTATATTTTATATGTATTTCTTTTATTAACTAATTATATATATATATACACATATATAATTAATGACTAATTAATATATAATTGGAAGATTAATGAATAATTAATATGTTTATACATATTTAATCTAATTTCATATTAAGACAATTATAAAATATACTAGTGCATATTTTTAATATATGTTATAAACATACTAATTTTTTAAAATTATGAGTTTGTTCATATATATAAGATAATATTAATGCAAATAATATAAAATAACATCATAAGATAATTAAAATTTTCAACTTTAATTTAATTAAAATAATATATAAAATTTGTATTATTATATAAAAAAAATTGTATTGACCAATTAATATATGTATGTTTTTTTATATTGAAAAATAGTTTATGGTTCAATTACACATATTTAATTTTTTTTTCATATTATTCTTTTAATTAATCATTTTTATATATTTTTTTATTTTATAAAATAATTTTTTCAAATAATTTATGTTTTTGGTATTAATTTTAAAACCAAACTAATTTATATTTATTTTCTAAAATAATAATATATAATTTTTATATTATTATGTAATACAATTTTTTTTATTTTTCAAATTAATATATGTATTGTTTTTTTTGTTGTAAAATAATTTTTGATTCAAATTAAAACCAAACTCATTTTATCTTTATTTTCTAAAATAATAATATATAATTTTTATATTATTATGTAATACAAATTTTTATATTTTTCAAATTAATATATGTATTGTTTTTTCTTTTTGTTGTAAAATAATTTTTGGTTCAAATTAAAACCAAACTCATTTTATCTTTATTTTCTAAAATAATAATATATAATTTTTATATTATTATGTAATACAAATTTTTATATTTTTCAAATTAATATATATATTGTTTTTTTTTGTTGTAAAATAATTTTTGGTTCAAATTAAAACCAAACTAATTTATATTTATTTTCTAAAATAATAATATATAATTTTTATATTATTATGTAATACTAATTTTTATATTTTTCAAATTAATATATGTATTGTTTTTTTTGTTGTAAAATAATTTTTGGTTCAAATTAAAACCAAACTCATTTTATCTTTATTTTCTAAAATAATAATATATAATTTTTATATTATTATGTAATACAAATTTTTATATTTTTCAAATTAATATATGTATTGTTTTTTTTTTTTTGTAAAATAATTTTTGGTTCAAATTAAAACCAAACTCATTTTATCTTTATTTCTAAAATAATAATATATAATTTTTATATTATTATGTAATACAAATTTTTATATTTTTCAAATTAATATATGTATTTTTTTTTTGTTGTAAAATAATTTTTGGTTCAAATTAAAACCAAACTCATTTTATCTTTATTTTCTAAAATAATAATATATAATTTTTATATTATTATGTAATACAATTTTTTTTATTTTTCAAATTAATATATGTATTGTTTTTTTTTGTTGTAAAATAATTTTTGATTCAAATTAAAACCAAACTCATTTTATCTTTATTTTCTAAAATAATAATATATAATTTTTATATTATTATGTAATACAAATTTTTATATTGTTCAAATTAATATATGTATTGTTTTTTTTTTTTGTTGTAAAATAATTTTTGGTTCAAATTAAAACCAAACTCATTTTATCTTTACTTTCTAAAATAATAATATATAATTTTTATATTATTATGTAATATAAATTTTTATATTTTTCAAATTAATATATGTATTGTTTTTTTTTTTTTGTTGTAAAATAATTTTTGGTTCAAATTAAAACCAAACTCATTTTATCTTTATTTTCTAAAATAATAATATATAATTTTTATATTATTATGTAATACAAATTTTTATATTTTTCAAATAAATAAATGTATATTTTTTTATCCTTGTATAATTAAATTTTTTATATATTCTTAATTAATTGATATATATATATATATATATATATCTTTTTTTATGTTTTTTTGTATTAATTTTAAAACACAATAATTTTATCTTTATTTTTTTTTTACAAAAAACATTCATAATTTATGAATTATGAATTATAAAATACAATTTTCGAATCATGTTTTAAAATAATATTCAAATTTTGTATTATTATATCATAGGATGAGAGTAGTACTTAATTAGGTGTAATTAATTTGTTAATTAATTCAAAATAGTATTTTGTAAAAATACTATTTTCTAAAATAATGAATTTGTTCATATAAGATAATATTAATGCAAATAATGTAATATAAGATAACATTATAAATTAATTAAATGTATTAAATTTAAGTTAATTAAAAAATAATTATATTAAAAAAATAATTATTGCATAATATATGGGTTGTAAAATAAAAAAAATGTTTTAAGAAAAGACAACGCTCAAAAGCGTTGCAAAAAAGGTTGTTGTATAGCCAAAAAAAGGTCATTTAACAACCTTACTTAAAAAGGGTTGCATAATGGGTTGTAAAAAAAAAAATTCAAAGAAAAGACAACGCTCAAAAGCGTTGCGAAAAAGGGTTGTCGTATAGCGAAAAAAACGCCATTTAACAACCCTACTTAAAAAGCGTTGTCGTTTCATTTTTGATCGTTGTCGTATGGCGATTTTTTGGAAAAAAGACAACGCTTTTCTGAAAAAGGGTTGTAAAAACCCAAAAGACAACACAAATTCATTAAAAGAGTTGTTAAAGGCAAAAATTCTTGTAGTGTTTAGTCCTACTATTATTAAAATTAATTATTATTATTATTAAAAAGATAAATGGGGTTCTGCAACACCAAAATTGATCAATTAGTGAAAGAGCCCGACTATGCACACCTCAAATTCTAAACACACCTCACCAAATTAAAATTCAACTCATAACTAAACACATCCCACAACATTACCAAAATACTCTTAATAATTAAAAAATTGAAAAAAAAACAAATTATGTATTCTAAACACACCCACCCTCAAACACACACACACACCCCAAACACAAATCCTACCTTCCCAATTTTGCAAGAGCCGTCTCCCACCCCACACAAACCTTACCTTTTTGGCCGAAATTTTGGTTTTTGTTCGACTCTCAATCGAACAAGTTTTAGTAAGCTCGATTTGGTAGCTGAAAATTTACAATGAATCCACACCGAGAAGAAGAAAATCCAAGTAAGTGAAATTATCAATTTTGAGTAGGAAGTTGTAATTTTGATGTGTTAGATGTGTATAATTTTGTTTAAAATACAATGTTAGTGTTTAGGATTCGTTAATTTGTCGAGATTGCGTGAATGTCATTCGTTTTTGTGGTCATATTTTGAGTTTTGGGGTGGGGTACGTTCGACCTTAGTTGGTCGAACGCACTTGGATGTGTTCGGTTGATACAGGTCGAACGCACTTGGCTGTGTTCGGTTGAGACTGGTCGAACATATGGTGTAGGGTTCGGCTCTTGGCCGAACATGTAGGGTTTTGTTTAACCTAGGCCCAAACATTTTCACTCAAATACGAGCATGGGCCGAATTTAGTTGTGTGTGTTCGACACTAGGCCGAACGGTATGCGCAATAGTTCGATAAGTTTGATTGATGGTCGAGTTTATGTTGCATCAGTGTAGTTCATGTTATGATTGATGATTGTTCGGCGATTGAACTAGATTGAATTAACTAATATATATAGGCGAATTGATGAAATTGTTCATGAATATTACAGGTGAGGATATTATTTATACTAGAAGGACACGTCCAACCGCCTCGAACCGACGGCGTCGGGCGGAGGAGGCCTCCACGACCCATCCACCGATTGCTTCAACATCTGATGTGCCTATGATTGAATACCACTCACATGCAGAGGAAGCAAGAAGTGATGATGATGATGAAGAAGAGGCGTAGGAAGAGGTGCCCGAGGAGGCCGAATGAGAGGATGACAATGATATTCTGAGAGACCCTTGCCCTGATGGACCGCTTGATCCACGATTGATTCCAAACTTCAAAACGCACATCACCTATTCTATTTGAAAGGGTGTGGAAAAACCTATTCTCTAGTGTTGGTGTCATACCACAAAGATGGAGACATGGCAGTTCGAGGTCCGCAATGTGGCATGGATAGAGATGTTTCAGCGCAGTCCCATTCCAAACTTGAGATGGATGTCTTATAAGACGCCAAATAAGAACCTCATTTGTGCGTTTGTGGAGCGTTGGCAACCAGAGACAAACACGTTCCATATGCCCTGAGGTGAGATAACTATTACGTTGGACGATGTATTTTGTCTGACTGGCCTACCTGTTAGTGGATGCTCGGTCATGGTTGAAGACAGTAGAAGCAGACCAGAGCCGCATTCCAAGATCATTAGTAGACTTTTGGGCGTTTCAGAAAAAACCGCGAAGGAGGGACTAGAAGGTCTTCGAGGAGGATCAGTGAAATTGAAGTGGCTTCGAACTCGATTTGAAGCTGATACGGCATCTGAAAATCCACGAAAGTTGACGCGTGCAGCCCATGCATATCAGTGGTTTCTGTTGGGGTGTTCGTTGTTTTCAGATAAGACAGATACACAAGCATCGACCAAGATCCTCAGGCTGTTGGAGCACTTGAACCATGTTCATGAATACACTTGGGGAACAACGGCTTTGGCCTTTCGAGTTGGGGTTAGACAGATGAGTGGATATCTGACATTATTGGAGGTATGACCCTAAATTCATGCCTGCTATGTATGCTAAAAATGTACTTTCTTTTATTTTCCTAACCGTTGCTTTGGCCTTTCGAGTTGGGGTTAGACAGATGAGTGGATATCTGACATTATTGGAGGTATGACCCTAAATTCATGTCTGCTATGTATGCTAAAAATGTACTTTCTTTTATTTTCCTAACCGTTACCTATTTAATTTTGTCAGACTTGGATATACTAATATTTCCCAATTTTTCAATCAACACATAATGTCGGATTTCGATTGGGAGAGCCACTTGCACAAAAATAGGTGCAACGATCTCATGTCAGAGGAACATACAGTTGATTACTAGCTATGAGAGAGATTTTGGATACCATGTCTCCACACGACGTAACGGTTAAGCTTTCTTTTCCATACTTATGATATTTTATGTCTCACCACGGGTTACGTATACTCCAACTTTTATGTGTAGGTTAATTAGACTCTGTATAGTGAGATTCGTGATCACTATCCTCAAGATCCAGTGATTTTCTATTAGGGATGCATTCGAGCGTTCGATGTAATTGAGCCGTATCATCCGGACCGTGTTCCGCATCAGTTTGGATTCGTTCAAAGAATCCCGGATGAGCCCTTGGTTCCACTTATCTCTCGAAGGGGTAAACAAGGTGCTTAGTATAAGGTCACGTGGGATGCACTAGGCTTTTATTTCAAAGTCTGGAGGAACCACGTACTATCAGCTGAAGCACGTGGGAGAGGTGTCTTTCCTGCCTGGGAGTGCTCCGAGGATTACGTTGACTGGTATTCTAGAGTTTTATATCAATTTATCCAGAATTCGGAGAACGGTGTTGCTGGTCATGTCCCTCAGACCAGAGCCAGAGGCCCACAACCATGGGACATGATCTCGAACGCATTTGGCCACCTAGAGCCTGTGTACCAACAGTGGTCCGAAAACGAGGAAGGTTTGGATGCATCGCTTGTGGTTCCAACCCTAGTTGGAGCATATCAGGCCTTGAAGATTGAGAATGAGAATCCACCCGAGTTATCTAGACGAGCTTCTATCTGCCGATCGCGTAGACCTCATCGAGCTTAGTTTTCATGTCATTGATTTATGAACTTTCTCTATCTGTATTACAAATATTTCTCACTTGAACAACTTTTGTATGACAGTTAATCATGTTATCTCTCATTTTTGGTTTTCCAAACTTTTAAACCAAGTTCTCGTGGGTATTATGATTTTCGGTTCACAAACAAGTCGAATAGGTTTCCGTTAAGGATAACACGAACATAAAGTAGGTGACGTAGCCTCTGTTCGCCCAATTCTGATCGAACATAGCTCAGGATGTTCGACCAATGATCGAACATTATGCTGTTAATCCGGCTGCAAGTCGAATCGAAGCACAGTGGCCCATTCAACGTTGTTCGAACTCTATTGACCGAATGTTAATTGACATGTTCGGCCATATACGTCGAATATTATGCATGTAGTTCGGCTGATGGTCGAACACGTATGGATCTGTTCGAGGCTGGTCGAACAATGAAGGATGTGTTCGACACATGTTAGTCGAACATGTTAAAAGTAGTTCGACCACTATAGTTCGAACAACGACGATTTTCCCTGATTTCATGGACGACCTATTGAAAAACAAGTCGAATAATGCTAAAACTTCAAAATGTAAGACTTATGTGAACTCTAATGCACCTATTCAGCCATACAATTGTCTTTTCGTGTCATAACAGTCGAAAATACATAACAAAGTTCGCCTACTGAAATCCTGTTTAATCAAATATGAGTATTCATATAAAAGAACTATTCATCATAGATCTGAATCGTTTCTTGACCAATTGAAGAACTTTCACTTCGACTGTTAGCTACATACTGCATGATGCGTCTCGTATAGACCTCAGACCATCCAACAACACACTGTAGGTGATGTTCGAACCAACGATCTATAATGGGCGATAACGGTGCATCGTCTTCCAGCTTGACCTACAAAAGAACAAGCTCAGTACGTATATAAAGTTTGAGGGAAGAAAACAATAATTGAAACTTGACTTTACGAGAATGTAATGGTTTTCATGAATAAAGGCCATGCAAACAAGCCTAGGCTTCGTTGATACTTGAGCCCACAACGGTAGTATCGTACCGCACAACTGAGGTGAGAGATGGACGATGACCATGTTGTAGGCACTTGTGGCCAGATACGTTATTTCGGGGAAAGTCCACTAATAACTCATGCTTAGTGTAGGTCGTTCATAGCAACTCAAGTTAGAGATCAACTCATCCAGACGATTTTTCATGCCATATATATTCGAATACAATCCTTGAAAGTCTTTAAGCTCTTGGATAAAATTGCTACGGACTTGTCCCCATGAGTTCTCCCCCAACCCGATTGCATGGACAATCGATAGAAAACCACAGTGGCCGTCTCCCAATGGATTTTTTATACTCATCACATGTGGCTGCAACAGAGCAGAGAGTAGATGTAACGTCCCGATTCTTTTGTAAATAAAACCTTAACCGAGACGTTACTTACCTATAAAAACATCACTCTTTTAAGATGATAAAGATAAATAAAAAAAAACAACAATAATTTTGAAATATACATTTCTTAAATTCATGAAATTAATCATTTTAAATAAAAAGTTTTTGTAATCTTTGATCATCAGCTACCAGCATCCACTGCTCTCGCGCCACGCTCTAAACTCACATAAACTGAAAACATTTTTAAAAAAAAATGGGTGAGCTGACGTCGAGCTTCTTGTGCTTGCCGTATTCTTTGTTCAGCCTGCTCAGCAACTAGTGCTCACTCAACAATTTGTGAAAAAGTAACTCCGGACATACCAGTCATACAAACATCTCTATAAAGTTCGGGTCGCAACCCCTCAGCAAACCTTTCCACCTTTAGTACTTCGGTTCGAACCATATGCTCAGCAAGCATAGACAACTGTTCAAATTTGAAAATATAGTCTGCAACTGTCATACCTCCCTGCTTCAACTGTATAAACTCATCATTTTCATTGCACGAGCTGGAGCTGTGAAGTATTTGTTTCTGAAAAGTTCTTTAAACCGATCCCAAGTCATAGTTTTCACGTTCTCGATGACTTTCACTGTATCCCACCAATACCCTGCACGTCCTCGTAATATGAATGAAGCACATAACACATTTTCTTCATTCGTCACTCTACTGTATAGAAACATATTGTCAATCGTTCTCAACCAATTCTCCACTTCTGTGGGATCTACTGCGGTTTCGAATGTCGGTGGATTAAGTTTTCTAAATCTTTCCCCTATCGCCTCTACTGGTTCTGTTCGTGTTTGTGATTGATTTACATCTCTAGTTTGTTCACCCATATCTCTCTGTTGGATAAGCTGCTGGATCTGTTGGGATTGTTGTTCAACCAGTCCCGTTAATCTTTCAATAAAGGCATCACGACTAGTGTCTGCAGCTGAAGTATTATTTTCCTCACCCCCAGTACCTCCACTAAACTCACCTCTAGTCTCACCATAGCTATATCACTGACTGTATGCAATAATATGGCACAGACCAATATAATACATGAAATAACGCAAAACGTATATAAATAAAGCTTACCAACATGATTTGGGTCCACCAGCTTTGAGCTCATGTACACAAATAGTCTACAAAACTAAAACCAGACTCTAATACCACATAATGACGAAATTTCAAATCACATAGTCACATAATTTTCCGTAAAACTGTACAATTTAAAATATAAATAAAATTCTGCCCCCGCCCATCATATCATAACATTCATCATATTATAACCTCTTCGCACATAGCATGTCATTCGTTTAAACACGTAGGCATAACTCATTTCATACAGTATAATACTTCGTATTTTAAATATTTCGAAAGAAGTATAAATACCGACATAGCAATTTTTCCCCACCTTGGATACTCGATAGAACTGGTCAAAAGCTCTCGATCTTATTTTCTCTTATTCCTGCCTTTTGCTTGTATTTTCTAGTATAGCGTGATGTCTATATATACAAACCCACGTCAAAAAGCTATTGAACCCAACTAGGATGAGTGATCGGTTCATCACTTGGGTTCTTCCTCTCGTTCTACAACCTGTGGCCCTATACGATTCAATGCAATTTAATCTAATCGTCCCCTTAATATGTATTTCTATTATACAATGAAATGCAATGCATGTATTTTTAATTTCATTTATTTCATATATACATATAATACAAGATTCTAACAACCTTTATTCTTTCGACGTATTCAACTATGTTCAGAATTTCCCCTATAACTTCAATTATAAAATTCCGAGTCGAGCAGGGCAAAATTCTATAGAAACTTAACATATAGCTCTACAACTTTCATGTTTAACACTTTTCCTAATTCAGTCTCCAATATGCATAAAATTAGGTTACAAATACAACATAATTAACCGATTTCGAACCGATTCATTATAAAACAAGCCCTGGAATTTTGACATTATCTCACTCAATATTTAACCGATACTCCACGGTTTGTTCTTGAGTTTAGCTAAGAGATAGGGCTATAACTTTCATGTTTTAAGCTTTTCCTAATTCGGCCTATAAAGTTACCAAAACATCCAATGAATTGTAATAACTAAAGACATATATAATTCACTAATTTATTTATACCTTTCGGGAAAAATCTTGAGAATTCACTCCGATCAAATCGAAGAGCACGTCCCCACGAGCTCCTCCTCAAATTTTGAAGAAAAACGATGAAAAAATAAAATCAAAATCACAAGCCCCTTTTTTTTTCTCCTCCCCTGCTTTTTCTTTCCCTCGACTCTCTGTTTCCTTTCTTTTCCTACTGTTCTTTCTGTCTGTTTTCCTTCTATTGCTGCCCCCTTTATTTTATTAATTACTTACTAATTGCACCGCCTCCAATTCTTTCAACTGTAAGCTTGCTCTTTTGTTTACTAACTTATTAATATATTATTATTATATTAATTGTTATGCATGCATCATTACAGTAGACCTACAAATACCTCATCTCCGGTCTTCCGAACTGATCGTGCCTTATCGACAGCATCTTCCGCTTTAGTGTGGTAAAGATGGGGGTAGACTTGACTTCCGTTTGTATAGGGATCGTTTGCTCCTCCTCGAATGAGCAACTATCATGGAATGATTCCACATATTCGAACTTGCTTGGGTTGCGTTTGCTCGATGTATCCTTTTTAGCCTTCGTTTTGCCAGGCCTACCACGGGTACATGTGGTAGTGACGGGTTCTTACAACTGAGAGGTCAAAGGTATTGATATCTCGCACAATCATTTCAGCAACAATTTCTGAGCTTCAGAAGCCGATCCAAACATGTTGTTAATATCGCCGACCATTTTTTACCAACGGTTACCAACGTCCACGTTGATAGTACCTTCGTCAACAGTTGGTTCGTAGTCCAATTTTCTCCAGAATTGGTGGATCATCTCAAGCTGAATAACTTGACTATCTATTGACAGCAAGACCAACTCGTGTGCACAAGGCAACCCACACGTCCTCCTCAAAACACATCCACAAAGCAGAGGGTCAACACCGCAACTGTCAACACCACTCATCTCCTCCAAAATCTTACTTAAGGTCTGATGAGAGACTAAACCTCGGATATTCTTGAACATAGGAATCTAAAACCGATGAGGTGCAATATTCAAGCTTTGTTCGAAGGAGGCCAAAATGTGAGTATGCGACGTGATGAGTAGATGATGTATTCGTTCCCACGATGTCTCAAAATTTGATTGAGAGGATGCCAACTACTTTTTAAGTTAGACATGTACACTCTCGGCCCTATAAGTAAAATATTCTGTCAGTAATGGAAATTAACAACCCACACGAACGGAAATAATGGAACTCAAAAGGGGCAAAAAATGTTACCTGCTGCTCGTAGTGTTGTCAAAATGCATAACATTGTTAGTCCAACACGAGACGAACCTCTCCTTATACGGCTCGATCCAATTTTTGAGGGCATAAGCCACAGCCCTAGGATGCTCTTGGTAGTCATCTTCAAGCCTCCTTAGTAATTCATTGAATCTCGGTTCATCCTTAGCAAAAATCAACATATTCCACACATGATTGAACCGTTTTCATTTCTCCGCTCGGCTAAACATATTCTTGCAGTTGCTCAAAATATTTTTATTGATATGCCATCGACACAACAAGTGTGTAGAATTGGGAAATGTAACACTTATGACATTCATCAAGGCAAACTCACGGTCAGTTACAATCACCGAAGGGAGGTCGTTGTTAGACATTAATCCTTTCAAGGTGATAAGAGCCCATCTGTAATTATCTTCGCGTTCTTGGGACATATATACACACGCAACATAACAAGTTATGTTCGTCGATGTCATACCAACCACCTCCAAAAGTGGCATCCTGTATCTATTAGTCTTATAGGTACAATCCATTAGGAGAACGCTAGAAAATGCACGTAACAAGTCAACAGATCTCGGATTGGCATAAAAGAGATCTGTAACTCTATTTGTTTGCTCACATCTCCTATCCAGGAAGTAATAGCTCTCCATCTTCAATTTCCCCCAACAAAAACTGCATTTGAGTTCGACCTCCATGCTCGACAACTCTATACTTTTGCCGAGCATTGTAAATTGTCTTCATGGTGGACTCATTCTCGGGAAAAGAAAGTTTAGCAGTGTTCAAAATGTCCTTCGGCTTGGTGTTATTCATGGACAAATCCCGCACAAGCCGATCTTCAACAGCCGTTAGTCGATCGGCGAAAGAATGCCCCACCAAATACAGCCCCATTGGATGATTATGTGGCCCATATACAACCATTAAATACCATTGTCCAATCTCTTTCATCTCGACTCCTTTTAGTATAAAATGATAATCACACTTTTTTGTTCCAGTCTGGCGTCCTTTAGCAGACTTCTTTTCGGGGTCAGTAGAAATACCTCCCACAGCCTTTGATTTCGGCGGACAATACTTACCACCATGCTTACAACCTAAAAATACCCGATCTCATCTTCCACTATCTCCACTATCCGATCGTCTAACCAAAACAACCATGTTAAGACGAATTCCAACCCTAGTTGCCCAATTCACCAAATCTTCACGATTATCAAATAGCTCGTTTGTTCGAAACTCCTCCGAAAAATCTATTTGCTCATACATCGGATCAATAACGTTCATAACACTCAATTGCGTTTCATTGGAACCGTATTCTTATAAAAAAAGAGCATGTGTAAATACATTGACCACAATAAAAACCCTAAATTCGTTCGACTATTTTCTCCCACAATACGTCAAACATATAGCTCTGTTCGACTATTATTAGACGAACATATTACCATATGTTCGACCATAAATGACCGAACAATCATAATAAGTTCGACTATAAGAGGCCGAACATGCCATAACCGTTCGATCACTGGCCGAACTCCACACTACATGTTCGGCTAGTGAAGAGCGAACAACCTACTATATATTCGGCCAATACAGGTCGAACCAACTGCACAATGTTTGGCCTATATTGGCCGATCAGAAACTGTGCAAATTTTTTTTTGAACCATACTGAAAAATAAATCGGCAAAACGCTGTTAAATAACTTACATTGCCCATATCCGATGCTCTATTTTGATCCATGATATTTTTTGAACAAATGTGACTAGGTTTTTATGTACAAACTTGAACTCAAAAGAGGGAAATGAGATGTTTTTAGCAATCAAAAATTAGATGAATGTGTTTGGATAATTCTTTTTATTATATTTTTTATTTTATTAAATAAGTAAGGATATTTTAGATTTTATATATTCTAATTTTTTTTTTTTTAAAGATATATTTAGAAGGGTATGGGGTGTGTATAGCGTGGTCCGTAGTGAAAATTCACCGTGGTACTCATTTTGTCTTTCAAATCCGAGTTTGCCTGGAAATTCTTTACAGAGTTAATCGCTCAATCAGTTGGTGCGCCTCTCTCGCCCCAAATCTTCACCATTAATGCTCACATTTGAAGCCCTAACTTGATCCCGCATTTCAGCAGCTCTCACCACTCAATTCCTGTGATTAGATCCAGTTTGAATTGCAGGTTTGTGAATTGCATTATATTGCGATGGATTTTTACTTAATTTTGTATAAATGTCTAATTGAACTAGTTACTGACGGCAAATCAAGCTTTGATTTGGCAGAGTTTAGGTGGGAATTTAAAATGCAGCGGCCGCCGGCGACGATGGAGGAACAGTTGATTCTTAAAGCCATTGCAGAAGAAAGTCCGTGGGAAAACCTTCCTAAGCGCCTTCAATCCACCTTGAATTCCAAGGAAGAATGGCATCGAAGGTCCCCCCCCCCCCTCCATCTTAGCGTATTAGTTGATACTATTCTGCTAACTAAATATTTTGTTCCATGTACTGTTATATGTATCTATTCTCCCCTCAATGTGATCACCATCTCCAGTTTCCCATTTAGAGCTTTTCAGTTCATACAGAGTGATCATAGTCATCTTAAAAGGAACTTTTTGTGTTAACATCAGCACAAAACTTGATGGAAAATGAAGGATCTTCTTAGATAAAGGAATTAAAACAATATAGCTCAATAACATATGAAACAGTGAGAGTCAAGTGTCAAATGATAAATTGATATGGGATCTGAGTTAACTCGTGGAATAATGCGAATCTACTCTCTAAAGAAGCTATTTTTTACCGTCACATGGTTTTGATTTTATGTTAATTGCTTTGATTTATCTTTGTTATTTCATGAAGGATAATCGAACACTGCATCAAGAAAAGACTCCTCTGGAACACTTGTTTTGCTCGCAGAGTGTGCAAAGAAGGTGAATATTATGAAGAAATGATGCGTTATCTACGAAGGAATCTAGCGGTGTGTTTAATAAATCCCTGTCTCCATTGATTCATTGTGCCTAGTTTCTGTTATTTAGCGGTGAAATCGCTAATAAAATTGTTGCAGAAGTGAAATCGCTAATAAACTGTGTTTCATCTTGAAAATTTTAACCATTGACTAAGAATATAAAATTTTATTCATGGAGAACATAAATGGAGCAAAAAGGATAAACAAGCAGTACAAGTTAGTGAGTACAATTTTCCTAGACATCTACAAACACAGGTAACTTTCGGAGAGAGAAAAACATCATCCCAAAAAATGATATGGAAAATAGAAAGAAAGATGCATCATGTTTATTTTCCAACACCAGCCCTTTAGCACAGAACAAAATTTTTGATTTCTCTTGTTACTCGAGGAAACAGTTGGAACCGAGGGCTAAAATATGAAGCAAAAATTTCTTTCCTATTAATTTAGAATCCCATAGCAAATTGAAAGGTGCATAAGTCGCCCCTTGGTTTTCTTTGAGGAGCAGTTTGATCTGTTCTATTTTAAACACTTCACTAAAACAATTGAATGATTTATACTAAGATGTAACTTACAACTAACCTGTTCATTGCTTTTGCAGCTATTTCCCTACCATCTTGCGGAGTATGTTTGCCGTGTGATGAGGGTTTCTCCTTTCAAATATTACTGTGATATGTTATTTGAAGTGATGAAAAATGGTATGGGAATTTCACAATGACCTCAATTGTATTCTCACTGCTTCTAGATTGCAAGAGTAAATGTCTTATTTTCTATGATGGAAATTTGTTTGGTTTAATTTGATACAGAGTGCTCAAATTACATATTTTACAGCATACTTGTTAGGCCTCCACTTTACCCCCCTAACTCTGTTTGAAAACCAAGGGGCATCTTTGCCCCTTATACTCTCAATGGATTGCTAATTAAAAACATGAAACATCTATTAGAATACTCATTAGATAAGAAAAATAAAAAATCATACATAATTCATAAATGTAGCTTGTCCTGTAGTTTCTATAAGATGGTTAATAAGAAAAATTAGACTGTGACTGAGAGCAAAATCAGAGCGGTCCAACGGAAATTTAACGAAATAGATGAATACCAATGTAATAGGAACTGCCTATGCCCCATGAAGGCTGATAGAAACATCTTTTATTACTAGGTAATAACGCTAAATCCGTTGTAACAACAGGGAAGCAATTTTATCTGGTTAATTACTTTGCTAATTGAAAAATTGGCCTTCTGTTCGACAGACACCCGTAATGCATGGAAGCTTTTGAGCTGAACTAAATTTAATAGAAGAGCTTCCTCACATAAATTATTTGGTTTTCAATTTGAGAAATAATAGGAATTCATCATATAGAACATTTAGGAAGATGTGCATCATGTTAATTTCACTATATACGAGATGTATTATGTGGTTAGTAAACACCAAACAATGGAGTGAATAAGGGGATTAAATCTGAGAGAAGACTAGGTATTTGGTAATATCTCAATATGGTGCTATAAATTTCAGCTAGAATCTCCATCTTGATGAGATACAGGTAGCATATGACAAGCTGTAGTGATCTCAGTAACTTGATTGAGAACTGCACAATGTCTTTAGTATTCCTTTGAGTCACATTGTTCTACTGGCTGGTTTTCAAACTTGATTATCTTTTTCCATTTAATATGCATCAATTCAAATTTTTTGTCTTTAGAAAAATGGGGGCTATGATTTACTTCAATAGTTGATGCCAGTCTTGCTACTGTGCTTTTCTTAAGCTGTTTTTCTTTCATGAAGAGCGTTTCACCTTTCTGCCTTATATTTGCAGAACAACCTTACGACAGCATCCCTAATTTTAGCGCAGCAGATGCCTTGCGACTCACAGGGATAGGAAGAAATGAATTCATTGACATCATGAACAAGTGCAGATCTAAGGTAGGGTTTACCACAGTTTATGATTGTTTGCATGCCATGTTAAAGATCAAAATAGTTTCAATGCACACAACAGTCAGATAAGTTGATAGATAACTCTCCCTGTTTGCATGCACAATTAAAAGTTTTACTTCTTTGTTTGCACTTTTTACCATATACTGCTTGAAGCATCATGCTTTAGTCCAATAAGCAAAGTCAAGGAACAAGTCAATATCGAGTTTATTTTTTAAACCACTTATTTAGGTATCTTTTTCATCTTTGTACTTTAACATGCTTTGAAAATTGATGAGACTCTACGCAAGTGGCCATCACCAGAATGCTGAAATAAATGATGCTCATGATTCTGATTAGTAATCGAACTGCTATCCAGTCTATTCCAAAGTTAAGGTGCGGTTCTTAATCAGGAAGGCAGGCTGGAGAGTTAGAAATATTCATTTAAATGTGCCTACCAAGATAAACTCCACCGGGGAACTTCATTTCCTGAATCTTCCCAGTTTCACAGAGAATGATGAAATAGATTAAAAAATAAAGGAAAGAAATGCACTGCTAGAAAATATTGTACACACTTTAATAAATCTAAGCAGAGTTGCTAGAATATCCTGCAACCATTTTTAGCCTTAAAGTTGAATCTGGAGTGGGTGTTTACCATAGTGCCCAGACAGGGCCGGTCTAACATTTTGGGAGGTCCTGTGCAAATTTAAAATTGGGCCCTAATTATTTTCAAAAAATATCCAAATTTAATTATGTGAACCATGTTATATTTTAATAAAAAAAAGGAAAAATTTAAAAGCGACGAGAGGAGTATTCGAACATAGTACCTGGTGCTAGGAGGAGCCTTATTCAGCACCTAATAACCAATTGGGCACTTGATAACTTTGTTCAATGAGCACATTATGATAAACCGTATATATATACACACACACACACATACATACATATATAAAGAACGGGGGCCCTCACCTATGGGGGACCCTGTGCGACGGCACTTGTCGCACCCCCCCAAGGACCGGCCCTGTGCCCAGATATCATGCTGCTGCTGAAGGTGAAGTAGTTGTTGAAGAAGCTCAATTCAGGTCCTTGTGGATTTTTCGGCTTCTCGCTAGGTGGTTTTGAAACCATTTGTATTTTCAATAACTGCCACTTTGCAGAAATAATTGAAGTTCCTTATCATATATGACATGGATTATCTGCCCATCTATTCAGTATTTAACTTCTTGAATTATCTGCCCATCTATTTCAGTATTTAAATTCTTGAATTATCTGCCCATCTATTCAGTATTTA
The DNA here is from genome assembly GCA_028654395.1 of Scutellaria barbata. Taxonomy (NCBI): domain Eukaryota; kingdom Viridiplantae; phylum Streptophyta; class Magnoliopsida; order Lamiales; family Lamiaceae; genus Scutellaria; species Scutellaria barbata. The sequence goes on along the minus strand of CM053651.1, from coordinate 14,562,005 downwards.
ACTTCTTGAATTATCTGCCCATCTATTCAGTATTTAACTTCTTGGATTATCTGGCCATCTAACCAGTATTTTACTTATTGGAGCCTTTCAGAAAATTATGTGGAAGCTAAACAAATCGATAGCTAAAGAACTCTTGCCAATAGAACCTGTGGAATTTGTAATTGAACCATGGTGGGGAGTTTGTTTAGTCAACTTTACTTTGGAAGAATTCAAGGTCAGTGGTCTTTCAATAATTTTATCCCAATGCATATTTGGAATGTTAAAGGCTAACTGACACGACTCCTCAACCTTCTCTATTCCACCTTTTCTGTAGAAACTCTCAGAAGAAGAAATGGCAACCATTGATAAAATCTGTAAGGAGGAAGCAAATTCATTTATCCTTTTTCATCCTGAAATTGTTAAGGGTCTATTTCGCCGGGGGCTTGTGTACTTTGATGTTCCTGTTTATCCTGATGATCGTTTCAAAGGTAATTTTGAGAGTTCCATTTAAAAATAAAATGCAATTTCAGTTACCCCCCTCTGCCCACAATGTATAAAATAAAGAGGAATATGAGAATGAATATTATATTTCTGAAATTGAAAAGTAATTTTTGGTTTTGATCTCCCTAATCTGCTAATAGAAAAGCTATGTTCAAATGAAACTCGTGCAACAAAGCATCAAAAATGCTAAACATGACATGAAGTAGTACTTTGTGGACCATGTATGTGTTTACAAGCGAACATTAGAGAGTTAAGTTTTTCTTTGTTTTGTGTTTTTCAGTTTCTAGGCTTGAAGGATTTGTTTCAAACAGGGAGCAGTTATATGAAGATCCCATTGAGGAGTAATAGTCCTATCCAATCTTTGTTTTGTTTTGGATTACATCTTTCAATATAAAAAAATTGATTTGTGATACTATGGCTACACAATCAGGCTGCTTTATGCTGTGTTTGTGGTGTCAAGTGAGAATTCAACTGTTGCAGAATTGGCAACAACTTTGCAAGCTGACATCTCTCAGCTACAGGCTGCAGCGTCCTTTGCTTGTCGTCTGGGATGGGCTGTAAAACTTATTGATCCTGCATCTATTCTTCAAGAATCAAATGTACCTGGATCTCCTAGAAGTCTGCTCAGTGATGAAGAAGTTGGTTCTCATGCTGCTATGGGCTCTGCAAACTTATTTGGAGATGGCAGTGCTCCCCAATCAGGAGATGCATTATGGACTGAAAATTCTAGTCCAGCTGCTGATTGTTCTCGGGTAGCTTTTGTTGTTGATGCTAATATAACATCTTACCTTATGATGGGGTCTGTTTCACCAGGTCTGTACTTAGTCTCTGTTGCAGCATCTTCTTTTCTTAATGCCACTCCTGAACATCTAACATCTCTCTCGCATATGTTTTCCATTTTAATTCTGCCTTGCTTGATGTGATAGCTTTAAGCAAACCTCTGATATTTGGAACACAAGGAACTCTTAGATTGTGAAATGTTTATTTATAAAATGTTAGAGATATGCAGGTTGAACAAACTGTTTCTTGTTGGTGGTGGTTTGTGCAGGGGTTGGGGTTTGAAGCCTCTGGCTCCCCCAAGATGGATTACTTCCTCATGTTTATTTATGTTTTTTCAAGTTTTATTCTAAACTTTATAATCTTACCTTTCAACTATTGTTTTTTTTTTTTTGAGGATTATATATATCCAATAATTTCCAGGTTGGTTGCAGAGGCACACTGATAGTCACATGCATGCAAAATTGTTGTCTTGACAACAAACATTGGTTTTGTTTAAACAGTCTCAGTTTATATGCCTTTTATATTTGCTTTCTTCCTTTCTCCTGTCTTTTGACGGTTCTTGTGCAAGCATCTTGTAATGCAAAAATTCAGCTTGCTGGGCTATAGATGACTCGTTTAGTATCTAATGTGACATCTGATTATTGCCTCTACTTATAGCTGAGTTGATGTTTATGCTCTCAAATGTTCACCATAGGTTTGAAGTCTCATGCTGTGACACTGTATGAAGCTGGTAAACTAGGTCATGCAAGCATTGCAGATCTTTGCCAGGATCTTATTACTCTAGAGGGGGCCAAATTTGAAGGAGAGTTACAGGAGTTCGCCAATCATGCTTTCAGCTTGAGGTGTATCCTGGAATGCCTAACTTCAGGTGGTATTGTTGCTGACGGAAGAGAAAATACAGGGTCAATATCAGTGAATAAAGAGGAAGCCAGTCCTTTGGTGACTGATGTTTCTCATGGTGATAATTATGGAGATTCTGGTGTGAATAAATCAGAGACAAATACAGAGGTTTGTGAGCAATCGGGAATGCTTGTGGGTAATGGTTCTGCTGAGCCTCCAACTGGAAGTAGTAATGATGAAAATGTTTCTATTCCCATAACTGAGGATACCAACTCTTGTGGTGAGAATTCTATATCAGATCTTAGTTCCAAGTTTGAAGAAAACTCAGAATCTGTTGAAGGTTGGGCTACAGGTAAAGAGACAAAGAAACCAAGGAAATACAGAGTAGATATTCTTCGCTGTGAGAGCTTGGCTTCTCTGGCTCCAGCTACATTGAATCGTCTATTTCACCGTGACTATGACATCATCATGTCCATGATTCCACTTCCTCATTCTTCTGTTTTGCCTGGATCCAGGGGACCCATTCATTTTGGTCCTCCATCGCATTCTTCAATGACACCCTGGATGAAGTTGGTGTTGTATACAGCTCTCTCCAGTGGACCTCTTTCTGTTGTTCTGATGAAAGGTCAATGTTTAAGATTGCTTCCAGCACCATTGGCTGGTTGTGAGAAAGCCCTTTTATGGTCATGGGATGGATCTACAGTAGGGGGTTTGGGAGGAAAGTTTGAAGGGAATTTAGTTAAAGGAAGCATACTCTTACACTGTTTGAATTCTCTACTTAAATACTCTTCTGTGCTGGTTCAACCTTTAAGCAAAAATGATCTTAATGATGTTGGAAATGTTGTTACTCTAGATGTTCCCTTGCCCTTGAAGAATAGTGATGGTTCAATGGCGTGTATTGGCGAGGAACTGGGACTAACCAGAGAGGAAAGTTCAAAGTTAAATTCACAGTTGCATGACATCTCAAAAAAAATAAATTTGTGGACAATAGGTTATATTCGCCTATTAAGGCTGTTTAAAGAGAGAGAGGCTGAAAACTTATCACCTGATGATGAGAAGTATGAATGGGTTGTACTAGGTGTTGAATTTGGTATTCCACTTTTTAGTCCTAAATTATGCAACAACATATGTAAAAGGGTGGTTTCTTCAAAGTTACTTCAGACAGACTTGCAGAATGAGCATCATGAAGCAATGCAAGACTTAAGAAGTAGGTTACTTTATGTTTGTGCAGAGTACCAAGCAACAGGCCCAACTGCGAGACTTCTGTACCAGAAAGAGCATGTAAAGGAAAAAGATTCATCTCGACCACTGATGACTTATGCTAGTGGACGATGGAACCCACTTGCAGATCCTTCTTCTCCTATATCAGGAGCTTTGAGTGAGAACCAAAGATTAAAACTTGCTAACAGGCAGCGTTCTGGAACTGAAGTTCTGAGCTTTGATGGTACAATCCTAAGGTGCGGCTTCATTTGCTATGTCCTCCATGATCATGAATGACTAATGCTTTCCTTAAATTCTTTGAAATACAAACCGACAATATTTAGATAAGTTGTTCTATGCCTCAACACATCAAATATAACTCTCTCTCTCTCTCACTCACTCAGGGAATTTGTATTTCCCTGTTCTCAACGCTGTGCTTGTCTTGAATGGCCTCTTTGGGTATTTGAATGTTTTCTTGTGTGTCAGTTGGCTGAAAGAATTCTTATGGTGCTTCTACATTTGCAAATTTAAACACTTTGGTATTGTACATCATGACTTTGCCAAAATTGATTTAATTATCTGGTGCCTGGTGGTGGGGGCATTTGTCTCACATGACCAACAGCGATTTTCAAATATTAATAAGTGCTGTTACTTACCAAAATCTTGCTACCAGTTCAAAAAAGTGAAGTTGTCATTATATGATTCATAAAATAAGTTCTCAATATGTAATGAAGGATCTGAAATATATTCTCCGTTTCAGGAGTTATGAACTTTTATATTCCTTTTATATAATATATATTTCTAGCTTGTGTGAAGAAAAACCTTTTATTGTGTTATTTACTTCACAAACTCAAATTTGATCAATATGCTATTTTCATGATTTTGCAGATCTTACTCTTTGAGTCCAATTTATGAGGCTTCCACTAGGCCCTTTGAGGATTCTCTCACTGTGGGAACTGGAAAAGGTGAACCAGAGGATGTTGACAGCAAAGAAGTAACCCTCCCTGGAGTAAATCTTCTTTTTGATGGGTCTGAGTTGCGTCCTTTTGAGATTGGTGCTTGCCTTCAGGCTCGTCAACCTGTGTCCTTAATATCTGAGGCATCAGCAGCATCTTCATCTTTGGCAGTCATTCAAAAAGTTTAGAATTAAATTTCCCGTACCCTGTTCTCCTTGAATTCCCTGTTAGATGGGATCACATGCAGCATTGGTGTTTGCAGTGGCTGATTCGTAGATATTGGCCTGTCTGTTTATCAGTAAAGACAGCATGACATGCCAGTTCTTAAGGTAAACACTAAATTGTCTTTTATTTCTTTGTTTATGCTTCTAACATATAACATGCTTCAATTGACTAAATATGTCTCAAACACACTAGTTCATCTATTACTGTTGACGTTTCTTTTTGTACATTTCATTTGGTATGGATTTTAGATCAGTGTTGGGAAGGCGAAAATATAAAATAGAACTGTTAAATGCTTGTCAATTGTATTATGCACTTTTGGATTCACTAAATATCCCTTAAAAGAGAAAGAGAGAGAGAGAGAGAGAACCATGTTAACAAAGGAATTGGACTTCTTGATTCTGGACAAAGGAATAAATGTTCTGTTTAGGGACAGAAAATGTGGGTTCACAGTATCTGTGATTATCGGTGCTTCTCACCTTGATCTTGATACTTGATCCACTGTGCTATTTTGGACCCAAAAAAATTGTTTGGGATTTTTCAACCTTCACATTATGTGTGAGCGTATGTATTCTGTTTTATACTCTATGGATCTCACAATATATTTCTGAACTGTGAATTTATGTATTTCTAGGGTATTTTCCTTTTTCTGATTGTTTAGTAATTATCTTCTTTCCCATTTTCAGCTTTTGTTTTTCAGGAGACGCTCTGCGTTTGATGGCCTTGGTTGCTGCAGGTTATTACATAATAGAAAATATTCTTTTGTTCAGCATTTGCATTTTATATGTTTTGCTCGAAATCTAACCACAATTCATTTGTTGTAGAGTAAACGAATTCCTTACTCTTTTTTTTTTTCGCTCTTCTTGTGCAAAATACTCTGTATGTACTCATGGTTATTAAGACGAATAACAAGTGAACATGCTATGTAGACTTACTGTTCTCTCTTTCCGGAGTGGTACGTTTATATCGTATCACTGTATTCTGTGGTGGTATCTTCAGCATTGATCCCAATATCTATATACCTTAACCTTTGATGCATATTCTGTGAGATGGCACTAAGACCTCTCTCTCTCTCTCTCTCTCTCTCTCTCTCTCTCAGTTGTGAAGTTAGATCGATTCTAAAAATTCTATCATTTGGGGTTTGGATTTCAGAAAATAGATTTCCACATCCATATTTGAGGGCATAAAATCACATGTGGTCCCATAAATATCATCTTTTTCACAATTGGTCCCACAACTATTTGATTTTTCAATTTTATCCCGTAACTTAAATAATTGCTTGATTTTGGTTCCTATACTGTCGGAAATTTTTAAATCAATCGGAAAATTGTTACGTGAGTTGCATTTAACATCCAATTTGAGGGTTTTCGGCGATAACTAAAAATTTAGTGTGAGTAGTAATTATTCTATTGGTTGAATCATTAAAGCATTATCAATATATTAGAAAAATACCACAAAAATGTTAAAAGAAAAGGAAAAAAAAAAAAGGTTGTTGCGTTGAGTTCCAACTAATTAGTCTTTGCAACTCGTGCTCGTACTCACGCAACCGCGTGAAATGATTTACTTCTTTTGCGTAGCTTAACTTTTGTAGTTGTGTTTTTCACTCCCTCTCTTTTCCTAAAAACTGTTTTTTAGGAAAATACTGACCTTTCACTCTCTCTTACATTCTACAAAACACAAAATATATAATTTATTATTAAAATATTCTTTTATCAGCTAATAACACGCCTAAAAACAGTTGGTGAGGCTACCTAAATCCCAACACCTTTTTAATGCTAAAGTAGGTACTTGTGAATGGATTAAAGTACCTTTTATAAATAGTTTAAATGACACTCACATTTTTCTCCTTCCTTTTGTTTTCTATTTTTTGGCTCTACTTCTACATTTTATATTTTCTCTCCCATAAACCTTAATTCCATCACTCTACAAAAGATGTTTAACAAATGAGATATTAGTAGAAATTGTCAATGTACAGATAACATAATGTAATCGAATGCTACTTCTTTCCACTGGTTCATGTTTTCTCCATGATGTTTTTGCATATAATGTCGAATTATACAGAAAAATGGGTACATATTAAAATAAAAAGATATAAAGGAGGTTGATGTTCACCCTAACTCATTTACCCATTGTGTATATATATGTTAGTGTAACAATTGTTGATGTGCTGCATATCTAACATAACAAGATGTGCTCATGATAAACATGTGAACTTTTTGATTGATGCATTTAGCAAAGTGGTGAGTAGTAGTTTTTGTGGTGTAGATAGACACACCCTTCTAAATCTTATATTACCTTAAACTTTCTAATAAAATTAGTTTTATAGTGATATTTCAAGAAGTGATTAATTATATATTATACTATAAGAGTGACACTTTTGTCTCAGGGATCCGTGCCCCCAACCCGCTCCACCAGCTCATGGACCCACCCCTTTTTTTTTTTTTTAAATTTTTTTTCTCTCCAACGCTTCTTCCTATGCGTTGTTCTCTTCCTTTTTTTTTTCTCTCTTTCTTTTCAATTTCTTCATATGATTGTTTCTCAATTTCTGCTTAATATCTAGGGTTCTTATCCTTTAAATATCTAGGGTTCCTTTTGTCTTGCAATCAAAAATACTCAATCAACAATGAAAGAGATTTGAGCAATGAGTAAGATAAAGTATTTCCCTGAAAACAGTTTCAAGAATTTGTTCATGCAAAGTCTATTGGGCAGCTGAATAGAGCAGGAATTCTGGTTATGTTTAGTTTAATAATTGGGATTCCACAATTGCAGCCCTCATCTGCATTCACTTTAAGAATTCAAGATTAGTGGCTCAAGCAGTGCAACATGACCAATGCAAATACATGAGTAGTTGTTATCATTTAACGGTGATTGAGTTTAAGGCAGGCTTGAACTTTGAGTTATGCTCCAAATATGATTGTTTAAGATATTAGTAAGTATTACTAATTTGTACTATAGGTATTAGATATATGACCAATAGGTATTACAAAAATATCTTCAAAATATTATAAAGACCTCAAAAGTGTAGATGTGTAATACATATTAGGTACTATTCCAATACCTGAAATAAACATGTGTAATACTTATTAGGTACTAATCCAATACCCAAAACTATCATATATAGTACTTATAAGGTATATACAATATATGTAATACAGACGGTCTGACCTGTTTAGCCCGCGGGCTAATAGGGCCGGTTCAAAAAGGCCTGGATTTAAATGGGCGTCTCGTATGGAGGACTTAACCCTGTGTTTTTTAAGGTTAAACAAGTCGGTCCGATTTAATATCTCTATATATGTAATATCTTAATGGTATTCATTTGAAACCTTAAAGTTATTCATTGAATATAACCTGTATAAAAAATAAAATGATTTTGTCTAATTACTTATTTAGTTAATGTAATATTATTAAGAGTAGGGATGACAGTGTGGCGGAGAATCCCCGTTCCTCACAGGGATCCGTCCCGAATAGGACGGGGATTTCCCAAAATGCATCCCCGTGGGATGGGGATGGGGTCGAATTTTTCCCCGAATGACGGGGCGGGGATGGGGATCATATCCCCCCTGTGGGGATCCTCGACCCATTCCCCACGGGGTCCCGAATTATATATATATATTTAAATAATATAATATAAATTATTATAAAAAAATATATATTTTAATATACAAATCAAAAACTCAAAATCCTATTTCTCATTCTTTTCTAGGTGAATTGGAGTATTGAAAAATAATGAAAATTCAATATTTTAATTATATTTTAATATATGTAATTATATGAATTATTTTTATATATTATAAAAAAATTATTAAAAAAAACAAGACGGGACGGAGAGGAAATTTTTCCCGCGAAGCTAGTAGGGATGGGGACGGGAATTCCCTGCAAATGCGGGGACGGGAATGGGGATTGCTCCCCCAGCCTCACCCCGCTTGTTGTCATCCCCAATTAAGAGATATAACAAATACCTTTAATAATTCCATTTAATACTTTTCATTAATAAATTAGTACCTGAAAAAGGAACAACTTTACATATCAACTAATTAAGACTTATAACAGTACCAAACATATGAAACATAACATTATTATCAACCTCAATTCTCATAACAAAGAAGTTAAAAAAATTATTTTAATATCTGAAATTAGTATGTGTAATACATATAAGGTACAATGTAATACTTTAAGGGTATTCACGTGATACCTTAAATGTGTTCATCTAATACCTCAAAATTACATATATATACATATATATACACACCTTAAATGAACATATGTAATACCTTCTTCTATAAACATTAATACCTTAAAGGTAAATATGTAATACCTTATCTATTTAAAATGTATTATTTTGTTTATTCATAATGTATTACTTGCATAAAATATCTTTTATACTTCATTTTCACATTTTCCACGATACTTTGAGAATATTGTTTATTAGTTGTATCGATACACCGAATTTTGGTCTTTATTTGTGAATACAAAATTCCAAAATTTTGAATATATTAAAGACTAGCTAAAGCTCTAATGAACAACAACCAGCAAAAATTCAACCGAGCATCTTAGAACAAATGAGCTAATTTATTGATTATAACATATATAGTATTTCCATAAAATTTTTCCATTCCACACAACTAGAGCTGTCGAAACGGGTCGGCGGGGCGGGCCGACCCACAACCCACCTTAACCCACCTTTTGGCGGGGCGGTGCGGGATGGGCTTTTTATTAAGCGAGCTTTTAAATCCCAACCCAAACCAACCCACTGGTGGGTCGTGGGTTGGGCGGGCCAACCCACTTTTTTTTTTTCTTCTAACCATTAATTCACTATACATAAATACATTCTAATAGCTAATAAAAAATGCAAAGTGTTCGCAAATTAAAATGCAACATTCATCACATAACTATATATTGGGCACTACAAGATATTCTCCTTGTTCTTTATCAATATTCTCCATGATATTGGACACTACAAGATCTTCACTAGAGTTTTCTACTATTTTTAGTATTTTTAATTAATTAAAAAAAAAGACGGGCCAGCCCAACCCAACCCACCCCCAACCCACTTCAACCCACGGCCCAAATGGGCCAACCCGTTTAGGCCCACTTTTTTACGGGCTTCAAAATACCCGGTCCAACCCACCTTTTATATATGGCGGGGCGGGCTGGCCCAACGGGCCTAGCCCATTTTGACACCTCTACACACAACTAATAGGCCGAAAAAGAAATAAAATAGAAATAGAAAGACACAATGAATCACAAGGATTGAATTTGTGCCATCAAGAGAAAAAGTTATTGATCTGATTAGAGAAGAGGGCCATTTTGAGATTGTACAACATCGTGTACCCACTTGGCCAGACCTAAAAGACCTGAAGCAAAGGTATTGTCGGTTCATATATCTCATTGATCCACATCTAGACGTGCCCAAACAGTTCGAAAAACCAGAATCGGGACGGTTCGAACCGGCGGTCAACGGTTACGAAACCGTTGACCGCGGTTTCGATTCCGAACCGGAACCGTGAACCGTCGAAGTAAGGTTCGGTTTCGGTTCGGCTTCTTCAAAAACTGTTAACTGGCGGTTTGTGCAATATTTTTTTTTTGAATTTTCAAAAGAGCCACGTGTACGCTCCGGATCGCTTGACCGTTGATGATCAACGGCCAAAATCAAGTTACCGTTGCAAACTGGCGGTTAAACCACCGGAAACCACCCCAAATTTTTATTTTTTTTTTGCAAATCAAATCTGGCCAATGGGGCACGGTCGTGCTACATAGCACGGTCGTGCCCGACCGTGCCCCATTGGGCAGACTTGATTTAAAAAAAAAATGGGGAAACCGGCGGTTTGAACCGCCAGTTCCGGTTAACCGTCGGTTTCCAAATCAAAACAGGAACCGGACCCCCTACGGTTTGATGTCCGCGGTTTGAAAAATCGCCGGATCCGAACCGACAAATCGGAATCAGAACCGGAACCGGCAGGGCACCTCTATCCACATCCTCTAATAACTTAAATGACAGAACCTTATCATCAATCTCCATATCAAATTCATAGGCTATGGATTTTCGCAATTGAGCATCCGTCAAATCGAACCCTAATATTTTAAATTCATTATCTTGAAACCTTAATCCCTTTACAATTGCCTTCCTCAAATCCTATTACACCATCAATTTAATTACAACCACAAAAAAATCAATACACAAGGAACAAAAATAAAAACAAAAACAACTAGATTATAAGAATTAAAACTATCTATGTAAAAAAATAAAAAATACATTAAATACTTATCACTATCAAATCGATGCGAAAATCTTTAAAAAAAAACCTTCGAAAACATCAATAATCTTCCACACTATAGCAAATAAATCACAACACATCGAAGAAATGAATGAGAAATCGACAAAAATAGTGAGATCATTTATTCGTTCCTTGAAGGGAAGCATGACCAGCACTCCTTCAAACCATTGAGTTAAAACCTTGGAAACTTAACTACTGAAGCTCATATATGAAGTTTAGCATAACTACAAGTATAGTCGATGTAGATTATGTTGCTATACACTAAAATCGACAATTCTAAGGTATGACATAGTAGTTTTATTTATTTATTTTTTGAAAAAAAAAACTCAATAGTTTGGACACTATTTTCGGATTTTCAAATATCAATAGTTTGGACACTATTTCTGGGTTTTCAGATTAATTGACGGGACCCACACTAAACCCTAAAATTAATTGAACTTCAGTTTGAAAATATTAAAGAGAAAACGGCCCCATTTGTCATTTTTTCCTATTTTTATGCCCCACATACCCTTAAATATAGAATTTAGTCCCCAATTGCCCATTCCCTTATAATTCATGCCCCAAATGCCCTTTTTTTTTTGTCCTGGCCAACATGTTTTAATATTAGTTAAATGCATCCCTGACAAGTACAGTGTAAAGCAGCGACCACTTCTGAAAAAAGGGCCCTTACATTGCTACAAATTCATGTATAGCATGAGTGAATGTAATATATGATTTTAAAATTAATTTCCATACACGAAATTCAGTGGATGAAATTTTCGTGTAAGGTTAGTCCGATTGACTCAATTAATTAATCAGAAAAAATTCGTGTATGCACTATCACGCCTTACGCGAAATCTAGAAACATAATTTTTTTATTTATAGTAGAAAATAAGGAAATGCTGCACGAAATTTTGTTATGGGCAATATTTGAATTTAGAATGAATTTGCATACACGAAATTTAGGTCATGTAATGTACTGGTTGAAATTTTTGTGTAAGGTTATGCAGTATCAACCCTTACACAAAAACAAGAAACAAAATAATTTATTTGTTTGTTTATTTTAGAAAATAAGGAAAAAGGAAATGTATCAACCCTTACACGAAAATAAGAAACAAAATAATGTATTTGTTTTGTTTATATTAGAAAATAAGGCTTACATACACGGAATTTTAAAATTAATTTGCATACATGAAATTCATCTAATCTAATGTAGTGGATGAAATTTTTGTGTAAGGTTAGACTGATTGAATCAATTAATGAACAACAGAAAATTCGTGTAAGGAAAAAAAAGGCCTTACAAAAAAAATTTGGAAACTGCCAAAAAGTATTATATTGTTTTATTTTTGTATACACGAAAAATAATGCAATGCAATGTTATCATTAGTAGTAAAATATTGTTGTCCCTTACACAAAATTTAATAAATTTCGTTGAACATTAATAAAATATTTTGTTATTTGTCAGTGGAAACTCGTACACGAAATTCAATCACAAGCTGACCTTCAATTATTTGTAGTCACTGAAATATTAAATATTAAATAATACAATAGGAACATAATACAAACACAAACAATGATGCCGTCTGTGTAAGAAAAATCAAAATATTTTGGCCCCATCCACATAGAGTAAAAAGTGGGTGACAAGACTAGAGTAAAACAAAATGGAGTCACATGTACACAGTCTATCTAAGTAAATCGTCTATATATACGCATATGGCAATAATGAATAGAAAATGAGATAGAGAAAAAAATTACAATATATTTCAGCAGAAAACTGTTTTTGTAATATTAACCATCTTACATTCCGAGGCAGTATTCAAAGGTATGTTAGTAGCCAATAATTCCATAGTTTATTTAGTATGTTCGTGTAGGGATTTATTAATTTTTTTAAAACTTTGTGGTTTATTATTTATTGTAGGATGAGGCATTGTTATGTCTGTAACTAGCAATCATTTCCTATGATTATACCTGTATAAATGTTTGTGCGTGTACATCTGTTGTACTGCATTTATAAGAAAAAATGAACTCTAAATAAGTTCTACACGAAAATTGAAACAATGAATACGTAGAGGAAAAAATGTGCTATCCCGTACACGAAATCTTTATAAATGAATATGAGGGAAAAATGATGTAAAAATGCGTTCTTCACGAAATTTTACATTTTAGGCTTACACGAATTTTCACATTTTTGGCCTTACACGAATTTCTGAATTGTTGGCCTTATACGGAATTCTGCATTTTTGCTTTACACGAAATTCTGCATTTTCAGGCTTACACGAATTTTAAAATTATAGACTTACACGAATTTCTGAAAAATAATCTTACACGAAATTAAGAAAAATTAGACCTAGTCAAAAATCTACGAGACTCGGCCTACACGAAATTTTGAATTTTGAGGCTTACACGAAAATTTAAAATCGTAGGCTTACACAAAATGGAGAGAATGTAATAACTGTTAACACGCATTTATGGAAAATGTTGTAGTTCTATGTGTAAAATGTAAAAGCAAATTAGGTAAATTGAAATTTATGACATTTCGTGTAAAATCTAATTATGTGCAGAATTCTTTCATTTGGGATTGAGTACGTAGATTATGCGATTGTATTTAGATGGTGCACTAATTAGGATTGTATACACGCTCATTTTTTGTAGAGTGAACAAAATATGAGTTTCGTGTTTGTGGTGATTTGGTACGGAGGCTATTTGGGAGGATTGAAGTATAAAAACGGACGTAGTGACGAGTTCAACTTGAGAGAATCACTTTCTACAATTTATTCATGTCTATCCATGGACTTGTATGTGCCGACATGAACTCTTGGGGATATGTGATTCATGCATTAGTTGATAGAAATTGAAGACTGAAAAAGAAAAAATAAAGAATGATTTTCAGTTGGAACGATTACTGTCCCTGATATCAGATGTTCTTATTATTTTTATTTCGCTGAAACTATTGGATGTTGAAACATCTACTAGTACGTTTACCCCAGAATGTCAGAATAGCAGTCTTGAAGGTTACAGTGTTAATCTTGGGTCCAACTACGAAGGAGAAAGTGAAACGTTTCATCATACCAGATGGGACACAGACGTGCCACAGTGGCATGACAGTCAGAATCAATGTTGAGATTGTAGTAATGTTCCTTTTGGTTTAAAAAAAGACGAAACATTTTATACAAAATGGGGTGTCCCTCATGAGGTGAAATCATCACAGGTAGGTACATCTTCAAATGATCTGTGGGCATCTTGGCTAACATCAAGTGGACGTGCGCATTTCAATTCGAATTGGGGGATCAACTACATTAACTTGAATAGGTCCCCGCCAGCATATGGAGATACGAAGAAAGTACAACATGACGATTTCATACATCAGACCCATTATGATTATGGCCATTTCGAAGGAAATACAAATATGTGGGGTAATTTCAATTTAAGTATTTTGCCCAGCATATATTTGAGTGACCTCATCCTGGATATGAAATTAATATGTTTCTGTACATTGTTCCAGGCACACCGCATGATGAAATTGAAGCGGATCAGACATGTGATACAAATGATGACTTTCAGTTAGATGAAGATGATGAAATTGCACTGGACGAGGAGCAGCGAATTGCGTACGAGGAGTTTTTGACATATATTAAAAGATTCAACTGGTTGATTCCAGAGATGCCTGTAACGGAGCAGGAGGACAAGACCGATTTCCTCGAGCCACAGGTGAATGAACATAATTTACAGAAAGGTGTGATTTTTGCATCAAAAACAAAGCTGCAAAATACAGTCGGGTTTTACCATTTGGAGAACCATGTGGAATATCGTGTCTACAAATCGGACAAACATAGATGGAATGTCAGATGCGAACAAAAAACATGTCCTTTTATGATCCACACATCTGAGAAATATGGGATTTGAAAAATCTCTAAGTCTGTTATGCCCCATGAATGTACCTATGATTTGAACAAACCCAATATTTCTCGTCGACTTACATTTTCATTGATCGGCGAATACTATGCCGATGTTCTTCGTAAAGAAGATTCTCAATTGGCTGCTAAAAGCATTATGCGCGAAATGAACCAAAGACATGGGGTAACTGTCAGTTACAAGGTTGCATCTCGGGCAAAGCGACATATAATGAAATTTGTGTATGGAGACCCAAAATTATCATTTTCAATGTTGCGATCATATTTGGAAGTCTTGAAGATTGCTAATCCAGGCTCGTACACAGCTCTGGAGACACTAAATAATGGGAAATTCAAATACGTGTTCTATGCTTTGGCGGCATCCATTCATGGCTTTCAACATTATGCACGACCCGTCATAATGGTGGATGGTTGCCATTTGAAAGGTCAATATAAAGGTATTGGATTTGTTGCTGTTACGAAAGATGGAAATGATCAAATTTTCCACTAGCTATAGGGATATGAAACGTGGAAAACGATGAATCCTGGACCTGGTTTTTAAAGAATGTTCGAAATGCGTATGGCTGGCCAGAACATCTACTGATCGTGTCTGATCAACACAAGAACATCAACAACGCAGTCATTGAAGTGTACCCTGATGCAGCGCACAGTCTATGTTGTTTTCATTTGCAGCAAAACTTAGTCAAACATGGATCACATTTCGTTGGAGTTTTCCAAAAAACAGCATATTGTTACACGGCTACTGACTTCGAAAGGTTATATTGTACACGTTTATATTTACCTATGTCTTTGTTTAAGCTGTTAAGGATTATCCTAATCATTTTTTTCCTGTGCTAGGTACATGTTGGCCCTTTCGAATATAAATAAACAAGATACACTCGATACGTTACAAAATGCGAAGGAAGAAATGTGGTCTTGTGTCAGATGCCCAGTTCGAAGATTCACATTCATGACCTCAAACACTGCTGAGGTGTGGAATAATTGTCTCATATGGGCTCGAAAGCTGCCTGGATGTTCTTTTTTGAAGTGTGCCCGACGGGTAATGGAAAAGTGGTTTTATAAAAGGAGGACCGCTGCCGAGGAAAGTGAACATTTTCTAACGAAGTCAGCATATGATAGGTTAATAGAGAAAGTGAAACACAGACGACAAATGACCATAGATAGACTCCAACGCATGAAATTCAAGGTTGCAGACAGAGGTAAATTATACTTCGTTGACCTGTCAATAAGGACGTGTGAGTGTCATTTCTTTCAAAGCGAATTGATCCCGTGTTCTCATACATGTGTGGTGATCAGGTACGATACAAACTATGCGAGTTGTGAATAGAATATGTTACAAAACACTATGGGATCTACAGGATCAGTTTCATGACATGTTGTTGCCTTGTTTAACAGCTTTGCAAGGGAGTTAGTGAGTTCATACGTCACGCCATACTACACCACAGACTGGTTGAAAGGAATGTGGGGTCGTGAGGTAATGTCTGTACCAAGTCCGTATGATTGGGTTGTATTTGAAGAAATAAAAAACAATGTCTGCTCCGCTCCCGACAAACCTAGACAGTCTGGTCGACCGCGATAGCAGAGGATTCCCGCAATCGGCATCCGATCTAGGGCTGCACAATCACACGGGACCTGTAGTCGTTGTGGTCTTACAGGCCACAATAGGGCATATTGTTCCGAACAATCGCACTGCATTCTTATCCATTAAGCCCCAATTTGGATGACAACGACGTGGCGAGCCAGCATGCAAATCCTATCTTACGATGAAAGAAAAAATGCTCAATCTGTAAGAAGGAAGATCATACAAAGAGAAAATGTCCGATTTTTCTAGCATCCACCTCGTTGGCGAATGAGTGATGTATGAACATGAAATTGATCCCGTGTTAGAATTTTTATTTATTTTTCACGCATTGTACTGTAATTGTCATACTATTTAATTTGCTCTGATTTGTGTTATTTTGAAAACATCATAACAACACAACTCCATGTATGGCAATAAAATGAACCCAAATAAGTAAAAAATATATGTCCGAAAAAAATGAGCCAAAAAGTGAATAATCCATATGTGTAAGTGAATGATATATCAATACATCAAATCATCGGCAGTAACCGTATCTCCATCGGTGAAAAACCTATACAAGGTGTATGTAATGCGGCAACGTATCTCGAAGACACCGTCAATGATGTCGGTCTGGGAAAAATGCAACTTAAGCAGCTCTCAACCCCCTTCAACACGTAGATGCCGCATCCCGTAGGATCATCCTGTCTATATCTTAGTCAAGTCTCGACCGTCTTCATCTTTAGGCAGTCTGGGCAGTAGGAGGACCGATCCAATCTAACAAAGTAGCCGGCGTGCTTCAACAGCTTCGGCTAGATTCATCTGATAGGAATCGTTTGAAGCAACTGAAACCTCTTAATGTCATCAGTCCATGTATGACAAAGGCTATCGAAAAAGATGAGCGTGTATGTGTGCATATTCACCTCAATCGCTACCCAATGCCCGTCCAGTATAAGATAAATCTATAATTACTAAAAAATGAATCAGTTCAAATAATCCAAGTACTCATATTAAGGAATCAAAAAGTTTTACGTATGCAATCGGTATGAAATAGTCAGAATATATGTATAACAGATGATAAAGAAGTATTTTGAACCCTCGATGTGCGCAACCACCAGTGTCTTGTATGCTTCCACTTGGGCCTTTCACCCAAGACGTACGATACAAGTCTATCAAGATCTTCTGCAGAAAAGTCTTCTTCTTCACCCTCCACTACGCGAAGCGTCCCCCACTCGTTCGCATGCTTCTTACGTCATATATCCTTGCATGTCTCATTCAGAGAATTGAAACAAGATCATCAATATCCAGATCGTAACTAATACCAGACACGTAAGGAAAGAACGGTCTGACTAATATATGCTTACATTGAAGCTGCAATCCAGGATCTGCGTCAGGCCTCACAAGTCGTTATCGATCTCCACGTCCAAAACTTTCGGGTGGCTCTACAGCAATGCAAGATATGCGTCAAGAATCTGCAACAAAAACAAAATAAATAAAATGATTAGGGGTACACCAACGATGACAAATAAAATGTAATGCATAATCAGTTTTGGATAGCGATAGTTTTAGTACTCACCTCCTGATCCAACTCACTATGGGGGTCTATTATCGATGTGAAAAAAGATGGGCCCACTGGATAGCCAACACCGACGTTCCGCCTAAGTGCCGAAAATGAAACGCAATTAATGAAGGAAAACCGTTGCATTTTCAAATGATTACAATAGGAAACAAGACACGAATAAGAAATTAGTTCTTACATATCTGTTGCATCACCGAGCACCGTCCACAGGAGGAAATCGTCCATCGAATGATCCACACGTCTATGAAAAGTGGGCTGGAATGGAGTCCTCAGGAATCGAGACCTCGCCCGCCGATGAACCTGCCTGATCCCAGCACTCATCTCGGGAATGTTAGGTGTAACAGTCTCCAACCCGAAGCTAGGACTATCATCTCCGTGAGGTGTGGAAAAGTGGGGAGATGGTGTGACAGTGTCCGGGCGCCTGAAATCCTGCTGAGATGGGTAAAATGTCGACGCATAGGGCTGTACAGGCTGGAAGAGCATAACAGCAGACTGAGGATCCACTATAGGGCTGCAGACATCTGAAGCCTGCGCAAGCCCTGCATCTGGCCAGGGGGCCCACTAACTCATAGCCGGGGGATCAGGCTGCCACTGGGGAGAGTCAGCGTGATAAGCGGTCGTGCGTGAAATGATCTGCCGAACGAGAACCATACTGGGCACCGTAGCCCATACTCTCTGGAGTCCTGAAAAAACTATGCAGCTGCTCACGGACAATTGATGGGATACTTCACTCCAGACGAGAATGCTCCTCCTGTACGAAGTTCTCCATACGATCGAACCTCTGATCGAAGTACATATGCAACCCACTGAAACGAGCCTCCAGATCTGCCGTGAATCGATCGTCTACTCAACTCTCCATCTCGATGGTCTGGCATCTCCAGTTGCCCTTGGTCCACTTCGAGGGTGGACTCCTACGCTCAGATCCACGTCTATATGCCTCCAAAACAACTGGCACTCCTCCTCAAAAGAATGAACTAGTGTTCGGAAACAATCAACCTAAGCATTGAAGATTAAAAAATGAACATTGTTACGTATGAAACACAATTGACAAATATTAATCTAATTACACGAACATACCTCACCATCTAATACGTATATAATATCGTGAGTGGACCTCATAGTCGACCACTTCAGACACCTAGGGACTCGGTGCAGGACATCCAATTAACGACCAGCAAATGTGCGGGCCGTGGGGATGGCTTCGAAAGCCCATATCTACACTCAAATAAAAATACAAATGTTAGTAATATAAAAATCTCACGATCAAGTATATCGAAGCTTTCAATATGAGTAAAATTACTCACCAATAATGCGATAAAAAACCCGTAGAAGTGGTAGGTGAAAGCTCGATTCCCCTGAACCGCTGGAATCTCCACAGGGAGTCTGTCCATATGCCGTAACAGAGTAAGGTAGGAGAACTTCCCCCATGGGAAGCTCTCCCATGTCTCCTCCAGCTCTACCAACGCCCACACCCACTTCTCAGCTTTCGTCTTCCCAATATCAACGCCAAATAAAATGCAGTAAAGAATGAGGAACTTGGCGATTTTTAGAGCATCATCGGGGCTGTGATGAAATTCCCCGTCAACAAAGCGTGTGCGCAGCTCTGCAACAGTCGATCGTGGCCATGCTACAATGACTCGCGCAAATATTCCACCAACAGATGGATGGTGTCGATCCGACGGGTCAAAATTCGACTCACCAAATCGCAGCCCGGTCACGAGTGCGAATTCTCTCCTCGAGAACCGATATAATTGGTCTCGTCCAATGCGGAACCATCGCTTATACTCATCATCCTCTAGCGTCCGTGTCACCTCACGGGACATCAATACGTGTAGAAAAGCCTTACAGGTCTCCGTATCGGTGGCCCATAACAAAAAGTGACTGAAGGATGTCTATCTAAAACGGTGGACGATGTCCCTACCTATAGCCTGCAGCTCGTTTCGTACGTCTTTGAGTATACTCAGACGCGTATACCCATTTATACAAGCTAGTCGTCCTTGACAAGTAGGACGGACCCATACACGATCCTATAATAGATTAAAATAATATAATCATTAATAAATAATCGTTACTCATCAATCATGTCTTAATCTAGATCATGTCTTAATCATTAATCATTAATGTACAAGTATTTTTACGGAACACTAAATTGGAGCCAAAATAATCTTTCGGAACTAAATTCGGGATAAAAATTTTCTGCACAACTAAATTAGGGATAAAAAAATCACTTAGTGTTCTACGGATAATTAATCATTTTTGTGGAAGTCATTCCTAAATGTATGTATGTTTGATGTGTAATAATTATGCATAACATATTGGGCAAAAAAATTCGTGTAAGGTTGACAGTGCACAAAATTTCGTGTAACGTTGACTATTCAGAAATTTCGTGTAAGGTTGAATTTGATATAAATTTCGTGTAAGGTTTACTCGGGCAGAAATTATCATGTAAGGATCACTTTGGGCAGAAATTTCGCGTAAGGTTCACTTCACCAAAAATTTCATGTAA
Organism: Scutellaria barbata; assembly: GCA_028654395.1. Lineage (NCBI taxonomy): Eukaryota > Viridiplantae > Streptophyta > Magnoliopsida > Lamiales > Lamiaceae > Scutellaria > Scutellaria barbata. Next base: position 14,541,719 of record CM053651.1, on the reverse strand, counting down.
GGCAGAAATTTCGTGTAAGATTTATTTTGGGCAGAATTTTTGTGTAAGGTATATTTTCGGCAGAAATTTCGTGTAAGGTTCACTTCGCCAGAAATTTCGTATAAGGTTCAGTTTGGCCAGAATTTTCGTGCAAGGTATATTTTCGACAGAAATTTCGTATAAGGTTCACTTCGCCAGAAATTTCGTGTAAGGTTCAGTTTGGCTAGAATTTTCATGTAAGGTATATTTTCGGTAGAAATTTCGTATAAGGTTCACTTCGCCAAAAATTTTGTGTAAGGGTCACTTCGCCAAAAATTTCGTGTAAGGTTTATTTCGGGACAAAAAATCGTGTACTGTGCAAGGCAAATTTTCGTGTAAGCCCAAAATTATCTCGCCCTAGGAACACTACACAATTTCGTATAATTCATGTAAGGCCAAAATTTCATGTAAGCTTCTCTGCCCTAATTCGTGTAAGCCCAAATAAGACAACCTCAATTGCAAATTTCGTGTAAGACTACAGTGTTCGAAAACAATCCCAAAATACTGCCCTAATTCGTGTAAGCATAAACACAATTAAAATTGGGAAACACAAACATATATACACGAATTTGCATAATTGATTCAATCCAAAATACTGCCCTAATTCAATCCAAAATACATGCAATTAAAACTGGGAAACACAAACATATACATACAGTTTCGCAATGCTACACGAATTTGCATAATCGATTCTTTACACGAAAAAAAACAGCCTTTAAATGTTGAAATTACTTACTTGTCTAGCATTCATTTCAGCTGGTGACAATATATTCGTGTAAGGCTTCGTCCAAACGTACATAAAAAATTGAACTCAAAGCCTAGCCGGTAGTCCCCAAATCGTTCGCCCAAATTTGCTTTTACACGAAAATTTGCAACGTAAAGGGGTTAAAACATGATTGAATTTTTACGCCAAAAATTTAAATATATGCATACACAGAATTTACCAAGTCAAAGGACAAGTGGGCGCAACTTTTCTGAATCACAATTGTTTCTATACACCAGGTGCACGAATCCTAGATCCGTGCAACCGGGTCAACCCGCCCAAAAATGTCTTTCACGCTCCCCCACGCGCGCCTCACGCGCTCCCACGCGCCCAAACCCTAACTCAAATTCTAGTTCTGCTGTATATTGGCATAACCTTTTAGTTTAGCGAACTTAACCTTTTAGTTTAGCGAACTCAACCTTTTAGTTATATGCACATAACCTTTTGCAGTGCTGAGTAGTGAAAAAAGTATAAGTTATTCACTGAAAAGGTTATGAAATTTGTACATAAAGGTTATAGTATTACAGTATAAAGGTTATATCATTACAACATAAAGGTTTCGGCTATATTGAATTTTTATAGTGAAAAAACTATAAGTTATTTATTGAAAATGTTATGAAATCTGTACATAAAGGTTATACTATTACAACGTAAAGGTTATATTATTACAATATAAAGGTTTGAGTTATATTGCATGAATTTTTATAGTGAAAAAAGTATAAGTCATTCAGTGAAAAGGTTATGAAATTTGTACATAAAGGTTACACTATTACAACATAAAAGTTATATTATTACAACATAAAGGTTATGACATAAATTATAAAAAAAAAAGGATGCGGATCCGGGTTAAACTAGACCCGACCCGACCCGCGTGCCCAGTTGCATGGATCATGACCCATGCAACTGGTGCACACAAACACTACTTTTTCTGAATTTGTAAGTACACTTTTTTAGAGTTGCAGGTAATGTCGGCTGTTGGTCAAAAAAATGAATATATGAGAACAATAAAATAAGTAAATGAATAATTGGGGGCTAGATTTTAAATTGGGTGACAAATGAACCCAAAATATAGAGAAAATGGGCAGATTGAGCCATTTTCTCAAATATTAAACCAAGCATAATACCCGTTGGAAACTGGAACTGCCATGTGTCACAAACACGAATATTTAAGTCCAAAAAAATAATAATGATATTTTGAAAAAGTGAAATAAAAATGATAATCTTCCTAAAAATATAAAATAAAAGAAAATATTAAAAAGTGAGAAAAAGGAGTCGATGATTGATATTTTTTGCTAACAGTTAAAATGAAGGAGGCGTCAGTCATATCTTTTGCATACATTCACGTGGCAGACATGGAACGTCCCCGCTTCTACGCAGCTCTCCCACCCATAAATCCCCACTTTTACTCTACTAAATCCAGTTCCGCCATTGATTTCTCCAATCTCTTGTTTGTCCTTTTCCTGTACAACCTTCCCCAACCACATGCTCATTTTCCTTCAGCAATTGCACGTTCAAGTGGCCACTGCAGTGAGTTTGAGATGATCGGATTTTGTCTGCTTTCTCAGCAATTGCAGTGAATTGAGTTACGGATAAGGAGATTTCTTGCTTGCTCGATCAATTATGAAAATACTGACGCTTCCGCATTGTACTCTGTGGAGCAGCAACAATTTCCCCCTCGTTCCCGCGCTTGGTGTCCGCCAACGGTAAAATCATGTTTACTATTTCCGTTGCGTGTATGGTGATTGCAGAGACCACCGGTTTTTAATTGATTTCCCTCTCTTGAGTTTTGATTGCAGTTGCAGATCAAAATCGAGTGAAAGAGTGTCCTATCTGAAGAGTTCCCAGCAGAGAGTCCTTGGTGAAGTATGCTCATATATTCTTGAATTGTAAATATGAATTTGAAATTTCGAGTACTGAGAATTGGTTGACTGATGTCTCAGGTTAGTCAAGAACTAAGTGGAATTTATCGAATGAGTCAATTTGTGTTTGCAGCTCGAGGCGATGAGCAGAGTGTAGTGATGGAGGTATGGATGTTGATGACTTCTTATATGGTAGAATATTTTTTGCATATCCAATCTAGAAGATTTATTTCATAGGATTCACTTGATAGAGTTTCTGGGGGTGATATATGTGCTTGGACTACTGAAACTACTATTACTTAGTTCATTTGAGTTGGAGAGCATTTGAAACTGTACCTAATTATTTTACTGCTTTTCATGTTTGTCTTAATTGCCAGATACATGACTGTACAGTGGGGATGTTATAACCAATTTACTCCATTTTACTTAGATCCACTTCTTTAATTGTGTCAGGGTCCTCTACCTAATTCTTTTCACTATAATTGACTCTACAATGCAAATACAATTATGATTGGTATAAATATCTCAGGATAATTTCAGTTGTTTGTGTTTGTTAAATGATTGTTTTTTCTGCTTGTTACTCATGATTCCAGGAAGAAGCAAGCCAGAAGTCAGAGGGTCCACCGCAGAAAGTTTTCCCAGGTCAAGCGCATCCTTTAGGAGTGTCAGAGGTTGAAGGTGGAATCAATTTTGCAATTTTCTCTCAAAATGCTACTGCTGTTACACTTTGTTTAGTTCTTCAAGCGAGGTCTGTGTGCATCTTCTGCTGATACTGTTTATTAAAGTTTCAATTTGGTTCATAGTCAGTCTTTGTTATCTCTTCTGCTTTATGTGTGGAAGTTCATTCTTTTAGCGTCTTCTTGTTATCGAATAAATTATCAGTGATATGATAATATCCTAAATGTTGAGTTAGAATCATAGAAGTTCGAAATTGTTTTATTTATTGTAAAGATATTACAAAAAAGTCCTCTTGTTTTTTGTTTAAAATTAACAGATTTCCAGTTAGTTATAATGTATAGTTTGTGACTTCGGAGTTTATTCTCTGCTTATGATCTGAAAGCATTTGCAGGTTTTGAATAATTCCCCTAAAACTATTTCCATTTTCAGGGGTATACACAACAAACTTGATGAAGAGATAATTGAATTTTCTTTGGACCCACAAGTTAATAAGACAGGAGATATATGGCACATATGTGTTGAGGTATCTATTTTTGGTTTTCTATTGAAGTTAGTAAATTGGATTAGCTGATTTTTTATGTTTTCTCCAGTCATCTTACCTTTTCATGAGAAAGGGAAAAGAAGAAGAAGAAAGAGTCTTGATAAAAACCTCAATTCAATAGTTGCTAAGAGGAACCTAAGACGAAGCTAAAACAATTACTCAGTTTTCATAAAATTATCTTGTATGACTAGAGAGTAAGGGCCATAATGTTAAAATGTCGATGACATTATTGCTTTGGATACATGCATGGGTTTGAAATGTAATATGTATAAAACTGAACTTAAGGGGATGGTCTATGTGCACCTGTGCTTGTCTATTATATGAGTTGTCTCATGTACAGTTTCTTTGGCAGAGGAAAGCTACAGTATAATAAGGTTTTCAAAATTTCTGTTGGTTTTGCTTCCACATGAACCTTTAGGCAGGCTCAAGGGGCTGGGATAATTACAAGAAAGTATGTCATGACTCATTAGTATCTCCATTCTTAATAGAAGTCCATTTTGATTGCCGAAAAATGTCCTCATTTTAAACTGGTTGTGGATGTAGTTTTCTGTATGATTCTCAAGCTTCACGAACAGATATTCTAAATGATTAGATTTTTGGCATAAATTTTTGCTAGTTGGGACTTTTTGAGCTGTTTGCCAAACCAGTGTCGCATTTTTCTGGGAGATACATTTATTGGAGGGAAAGAAGATTGATGGTGAACTATGGTTTCTCTTAAGTTTGAATTCAGTTGTATGGTCGCTCTCACGATCGTCTTGTACTCTTGAAAATGCCCAAAGCTCTTTGATTTGGAAGAATAAGCGGCTGTCCAACTAATAAATCATAAAAGATTTTTGAGTTTTATGGGGAATTCATGAAAGTTATCAGCTGTGGCCAATACTATTTACTTGTTTCGTATTTGTTGTACTTATTTCCACTAATTTGCTACCATATTATATGGGGCTGACTTAGTTGCTTCTATTTTGTATCTTCATTCCTATGTTATTGTGGTGTATTTTCTACATGGTTCACTTCATGGGGCTTAGTTGGTTCAGAAACTTGTATTTGTTAGGATTTGCCATGCAGCAATGTCTTATATGCCTACCGTGTTGATGGCCCTCGAGATTGGCATCAAGGACATCGTTATGATCATGGCAATATGTTACTTGATCCATATGCAAAGTTGATTGAAGGACGCAGAGTATTTGGTGATGCCAGCAATAAGATGTCTAAATTTTTTGGGACGTATGATTTTGATAGCTTGCCTTTTGACTGGGGAAAGAACTATAAGTTTCCAAAGATACATGAGGTAAGGTGAACCAAGCATCAAATAATTTTACTGCAATATTGTGTGTATGATTAATTTAAGTTAGCTAAATATACCCCTTAAACAACTATTAAATTGTGATTGCATGCTTTCAATTTATAATTTTAATTTTAATTTTTTTTTTCTCCACTTCGTACGCTTAAATTGGGGATATAAGAAGGACCATCTAAAATAATGTTAGCCTTTAAAGTATGATTCTTGACTAGCAGCTTCTTTTGTTTGCATAACAGGTTTTAGAAATTAAAAGGATACAAGTTATGATTTCACCTGATTGATAATTGAAGCCATAACTTTGATGACTCCCTAATATATTTTTTTGTTATCTCTTCAATGCATGTTAAGCTTATTCTTTTGTAGGTTTTTAGGTTTGGGGGTGGGAAATGAAGGGGATCAGTGTACTAAGTTGTTATCTACATTGTACAAAGTCTCATTAGTCTGAAACCATTGTAATTTTCTTGATGGCTGCTTAATAGTTTTGTAAACCTATGATAACAATCTCATAATTGAAAGTAATTGACATGTCTGTTTGCACATTGAAGGTCTTGAATCTTCCATTCTCCAATAGGAGCTGTGGGTGAGTCAATACACTCATGTGAATTAGCTTGTTAATGACAATCAACCAGCAACATGCTCTTGAATGACTTCATGTTTTTTTCACAAGGATAATATCCTACTGAAAATATTAGAGCAAATACTTTTGAAATTGCTACTTACATACATCGTGAGGTTTGTTTTTCTCTGTTTCTTGTACAACTTTTGCATTTTGACAGATAAACCATATCCTGGTTTTGCAGAAAGATCTTGTAATATATGAAATGAATGTCCGGGCCATTACAGCTGATGATTCTAGTGGGCTGGATCCGAAGATACGTGGCAGCTACCTCGGTGTGATAGAGAAGGTATTATTTGCATATTTTTGAAGTTTAAATGTTCTTTAATCACTTCAGTCTCTATTGTCGGCTGACATAGACTGACTTCTAATTTTTTTGCACTAGTTTTAATGTTTTATGATTTTGCTTTTGTGTAGGATGCCTTTCTTATGGAAACATGTTTTAACTTTTAACTATGCACAATATCATTTCAGGTCAACCAGATGAATGTTTTGTTTGTAATGTGTTATACTCAATAAAATATTGATAATAGGTTGAGGAGTAGTTTGAACGACATTCATATATCAAGATGTTTTCCTTATGGGAAAATGATATATACCCAGTGCAAACTGTCAGTCTTCTTTGGCTGTAATGTCTATCATGTGCTTTACTTACTAAAATATCTGAGATAGATTCTGATATTTACCTGATATGGATCCGCTTGTGAAGATACCACATCTTTTGGAGCTTGGTGTCAATGCAGTTGAGCTGCTGCCTGTGTTTGAGTTTGATGAAATGGAACTACAGAGGCGCCCAAATCCAAGAGATCACTTGGTAAGTTTTATTGTGAGACTCCTTGGATAGATTTTCTGATTATCTTAATCACTTTGTGGCTTCAATTAACATACTTTAAGGTTCTATCTGTGTGACTTAGATGGTACAAATATCATCCATCCCTATAGGGGTTGTCCGACCTGAATTTTTGTGAGCGTGCTCTTCAATTCAATTGGTTTTGTTTATGATGAAATGCTAGATAGGTTCAAATACTTGAGAATATTACATGGGCATGTTCCCCTATATCATTCTGAATAAGAATTTGAATTCATAAACCGATTGGAGAAGAATCCATTTGGATAATTTTATTAAATGAAACATTACAACAACAATAACTTCAACTAGCAATGTAAAGTATTGGCTTTCCCAAGTTTACTCTGCCACAGGAATGGAAAAGGAGAACCCCCTAGACTTTGTGAATAAAAGAAAGTGGAAATGACCTAGAATTTAGAATCGGTCTTTCTTAAGTGAAATACAGAGTTTAAAGTGGCCCATTAAATTTTAATATATCCTCTCAGGCAGGTAGGCATTATCCATCTCCTGCTTGGAGACAAATTTTCAATATAGGATTGCTGGATTGCTATGGCCTTTTGTAAGAACATCAACTAGTGGCAAGTTAGATGGGAAAGTGTGCTGATGAGACCACATTTGTACTTTTCTTTATAAAATATCTATTCACTTTAATGTGTTTAGTTCGTCAAGGTGCACGCAATTGTGAACAATGCTGATTGCATGCTTGTTATCAAAATAGAATTTTGTAGGTTCCTAATACATGGTTTGAAGTATTCTGGGATGAGTTTCAGCCACAGTGCATTGAAGAACTCGAATTCTGTGCTTGATCTTGCTACAACATTAATTTCTTACTCCAAGTTCTAAGTCTACCCCTCTAACAAATGTATGGTACCTGATGTACTCCTCCAACAGATGAGTTTTTTTTTTTTTTTTTTGTTACTTATCATTGAGAAGAAATAATTATTAAACGGTGGAGTATTTACTTAACATGAAGACAAGGTCTTAAACATTATTCTGGTTTTAGAGAATGAAGGAGTTCTTGATGATGGCACAAGGTGCGATTTTTCTTCTGGTATCCATGGCATCCCTGTTATTCTCTTTTCTGGGTAGTTGGTGCTAGTCTTCCAGTACACAGGCTTTTGAGTAGCAAGCCAGATTATAGGGGGAACTCTGGGGTCTAAATTATGTGAAGCTGCAGATTTGTCTTTCAAGTCTTTTGATCAGAGTTGTGACATATGCTTTGATAACTAAATCGATTTTAAAATTAATTGTTGTTTGCTGTTTTTAACTGTTTTTATATGCAAGATCAACACGTGGGGTTATTCAACTATAAATTTCTTTGCACCTATGACTCGGTATGCAAGTAACGGCGGAGGACCAATTAATGCTTCCCGGGAATTTAAAGAAATGGTTAAGGCATTTCATGATGCTGGAATTGAGGTATTGTTCTTAGTTTTAATAGTTTGCACTTAAATTCTTTTTAATGCTTAACAGTAAAACTAAAAATCTTGATCTGGCTTTGTTACTTTAATTATTCTCAGGTCATTTTGGATGTTGTTTATAATCATACAAATGAGGCTGATGATAAAAATCCATATACTACTTCATTTCGTGGCATAGACAACAAGGTGATTTTCTCATAATATAATAAGTAACATTCTTTTGTATCTTGACTATTTCTCTACCATATTCAGCATATCATCCATGACTTATTATGTGTCATGTCGATTGACTTGACTTGAAAATTACTTCAAAATAGATCCATGCTTCAAATAGTTTACCAGATGATGTTTATTTATATGGCTGGACTTGTTATATTTGAGAATTCTTTTTGCACATATGTCTACACCTATAAATTGTATACAATGAATTTGACTGCTGAAATGGTTTAAGCATTTGTTCATGTTGAAAAGTTGGCATTCTAAAATCTCCAGTAATACAGACTAATTTATGGAGACCATACTAAGTGTGTGGGGTTCCAAAAAGTAATTGTTCCGATACTTGTAGTCTTTGGATCTTTGTCTCGAGACATAGTGGTCGGCCTACCTGCTGTTGAAGTCTACTCTCAAGTTATACATACTAATTTATATTAACAAGAATTATGGACATTTGTCCTTGTTGTAACAAGATTATGTGATGGAGTTACTTATTAGTTCTAATCTCATTTGTAATGTGGTGATTTATTTAGGTCTACTATATGCTGGACTTTGATAACAATGCCCAGTTGTTGAACTTCTCTGGTTGTGGTAAGTTCATATATTTATACTCCTGCATTGCAGACAATGGCACTATACTATATCATTTTTAAGAGCAAGTGTTCTAATTCAATGAATATGTTAATTATGTTAATTATTCATCAATGATAATTTGTGATTTCTTAGAATTTATTATTAATAGTTTTACTAATCTGATTTATCAACGAACCATTTTTGTGATTAAAAGGATATATTTATGTGAACTGTGCTCATGATTGACTGACCTACTCATTATATCAATGAAACCAGATTACTTTTGCTTATACGACACTTTTCTGACACCCTCCCAACATAGACAATATGTATGGTATGCTCCATGTTGTTACTAATATGATTACAAATCAACTAACTACTTTTACATTGATTTGGCATGAGATGCACCGACATTGCTGCAAGTTTTTATTCTGCATAAAATGACAACAAAACTTGGTCTGTTTGGTATGGGAATAGGGTTGGTATATGAATCAGATTATAACAACCACAAAATACTCTATTTCATAGTTATGATCAGTGACAATTCAGGTTGTAGGGGAAAAAAATAAAATTAACGAGCTTTTGCATTCAAGAAAACTTTCCTTTGCTGTAATGAATGATTATGCCCATAGCTCTAATATGCAATCTGGTATCTAGGTAATACATTGAATTGCAACCATCCTGTCATCATGGAATTAATACTTGACAGCTTAAGGCATTGGTATGTATATATTCCCTTCAATGATCTTATATCCTTTGTGAAGTTGTATTGTATGGTATTTTAATTGCTGAATTTACCTTCCATCATTCAGATTAGACATGCTCAGCCGGTTCCGGTTCGCCGGTTCGGAACGGCGGTTTTTGGAACCGAGGACACCAAACCGGAACCGAACCGTGGTGGTTTCGGTTCCGGTTTGAAAACCGGCGGTTAACCGGAACCGGCGGTTCAAACCGCCGGTTTTCCGGTTTTTTTATTTTTTATTTTTTATTTTTTTTGTTTATTTTGCTATGGTTTGATCGGTTTCGAAATGTATTTTTTTTTTTTTTTTGCATTTTCATTTATTTATTTCATCATAACATAAACTTTTAATTAACAAAAATGCACAAGATAGATTAAAATTAAAATAGGATAAATGGAAAAAAATAACAAGTTACAATTGAATATATTACAATGATGAATGAAAAAACAAATTAGAAGTTACAACTCAATATATTACAATCATACATCAATATTGAAGTTAAAAAAAATTACAAGTTACAACTAAGTATAAATAAATGAAAGAAGAGGAAAAAAAAAATTGAAAGAGCTTGAGTTTCATTTTAAGTTTGAAAGTGAAATTAAAATTACACTTCCAAACTTTGAATGAAATTGCCTACTTATCCTTAGTAAAATTAAGGAATCAAAGCTCACGTAGTTCTCTTACCTAAATTTACCTTCATTCGTCAACATTGGTTCCGGCTGAGGAGGATGTGTTTGAATCATAGCCATAGGTGTCATCGGAATCTTCATCTAAATTTGAAAAATCTAGATGTTGTTTACGGTTTTTGGCTCTCACCCAATCTTCAAGAAGAGTAATGTTTTGTACATTCTCTTTAGTCAATTTTGATTTTCTTGGATTCAATATGTGACCACCTTTGGAAAATGCTTGTTCAACGGAGACGGTTGAGGCGGGACTTACAAAAATTTCCTTAGCAATAATAGTTAGAATATGATAAATGGTGGTCCTTTTTGACCACCACTTCAATAGATCCGATGGATGTGTAAAATCAATTAATTCGAAAGAAGCACTTAAATATGAATCTAATTCGTGATTTGTTCTAGGTCGTTTATGTATTCTATTATCATAAAAATTGTAAAATTGACTAAGACTACCATCAAAACTAGAAGAACTACTACCTCCTACATTTTGTGCACCTACATGATCATCATCACTAGAAGAATCACTAAATAATATTTTATATTCTTTAAATAGTTCGATTAATGATTATTTAGCTCTACCAATAACTTTCATATAATTAGAAACATATTCAACTTCATCATATTCTTCTAATATAAAATTTGGGAACAATGCATAATAATACATTTTTAATAATTCTCCTAAACCATCTTCTCTAATCCTAGGATCTAATAATTTAGCACATAAAAATACATCGGGTATTTTATGAAAATATTTTAACCATTTTGATCTCATAACTATAATTGTATCTCCTAAAATAGGACATGTAGAATATTTATTGAAAATAAGAGCAATTTTCACACAATGATCTAAAACTAATGGAAAAGTAGGATAATAACAACCGGATAATTCTCTAGTTGCCTCTTCAAAATTTTTTAAAAGTTGAATCAAATTAATACATGTTTCTCATGCATTGTTCATTAACATTATGTTATCATGTGGATTTTCCATAAAAAATTGACAAACTAAATCTTTATATGCAAAAGAATCGTTAAGCATATTATAAGTAGAATTCCAACGATGTTTAACATCAACTGCAAATTTTTTAATTTTCATTTCATTATTCTTACAAAATCTAGCCCATTTCTTATGCCATAAGGTTGATTTTGCAATTTCATGAACGGCGGATCTAATAGGTGTAATATATTCATCTAATTGTTTTAAGCCATCTTGAACACATAAATTTAATGTATGACACATACAATGATTATGAAAAAATTTACCATCTAATGGAGATTTACAATATTCAATTAACAAGGGTACACTAGCCGTATTAGCACTAGCATTATCAAATCTAATAGTAAATTTTTTTTTGTATTATACCATAATCATTTAAAACACCAATTATTTTAAGAGCAATATTCATATCCGAATGTTTATCATTAAAGTCAATATATGCAATTAAACGTTTTTGTACATTCCATGCATCATCTATCCAATGAGCCGTCCACGTGACACTTTCCAAAATGCAAAAAAAAAAAAAAATCAAAAATCGGAGGTTTAACCGGTGGTTTGAACTGCCGGTTACCGGTTTTCCATATAATCGAACCGAAACTGAACCTTTCTACAAACGGTTACGGTTCCGGTTTCGGAATCGGAACCGTTGACCGCCAGTTCGAACCGGCCCGGTTCCGGTTTTCCGAACTGGATGGGCATGTCTAATTCAGATGTATGAAAATAATTTCATATCACAGTATCAATGAACATGCTGCAGATGTTTTTTTTTTTTTTTGTACTTTCTATCTATCCATTATTTGATAGTTGCACAGAGATCAGGCATCTTATAGCATGATTTAAACTGATGGAAATGTAAAATAAGCAAGTAGTGATCTTGATACCCACAATGGCTGTCTTGTAAAAACTTCAATTACATTAGAGATGAAGTAATGGTCTCAGTAGACTTACTGATTAATCGTGTCAAGCTCAGCTGAGTTATTATTTACCATCCACCAATGTAATCATTTCCATGGTCTTCTTCATAAGATTGTTCACAAGCTCCACGGTGTCAGTTCTTTAACTCAAACACACTTGTGGCGGTCTCTAGTGGTATTTCTTGACTTTTTGTAATGGTCCCGATCATATTATTGACAGAGTACGTTCTGTTCTTCAGTTTATTAAGTTCAGTATGGTCACACTATTAGATGGAAATGGTGTGCTTTGTCGTTACCTTTTCTATAACTCAAAATAATGTTTCTTGTTCTTTTTCTCTCAGCGTACTGCTTTTGAATGGTTTTGTTATTAGTTTTTTACTGATTGACTTTCACTTTCTGTGATTGCCACTCTAATGGAAGGGTTACTGAATATCATGTGGATGGGTTCCGTTTTGATCTTGCAAGTGTGCTTTGTCGAGGAACTGATGGTTCTCCACTCAATGCTCCCCCATTGATCAAGGTAAATCCTAACACCCTCAAATTGGAATTTAGATCGTTTGGTTGCTGAATATATCCTGGGTACTGCAAGAAACCTTTTCTTTACCACCACCACCACGACTACTACTACTGCACTGCTTAAATGACTCATAGCTTTAAAGAAGAACCTATGTATTCCAGACCACGCATTTGTTGTCATTATGCAATGTAAACCTATACTAATCAAATCAACACAAGCCTGTTTTGCTCATTTATATAGTTGGGAAAGGAGTCTCAGGGACATTTTTTAATGATGTTGATTTAACTTCATTTGGTCTCTACTTGATTGGAAATCAAAACAATTATGCATGGTATGCCTGACATACTCAGAACCTTGGCATAATTGCCTAACCCAATTAACCTTTGGTGTCCCTGTGTTTTCATATTTTTGGTTCTTCCAATTTTGTGATTCCAGATTCTTAATCTTAGTTGGGGCACAAACTCTTACCCTTGTCCAGCTCAAGGCTATCTTCCACAAGTTATAATTTGTTACGTGGTAATCATTGTCTTGTGGACTGAAAGTGAATGACATGCTAGAAGATAGAACAAGAGTAATATGCAGATGGAGTTAAAAAATATGGTGAAGGAAATCCAAAAGCTAACTCCTGACATTCCAATAAGAAATGTGTCCAAAAAACTACTGATTTTGAAATTTGGTTTTCTCAGGCCTTGTTTTATTAGTTCAAATACTTTTGAACTATAAAAACAAGAATGTACACAGAAAACCATGGTTGAGAGACTTGGCTGTTTTACCTTGAGATGTTTGATCAGTTTATTCAAAGGATACTGAATTCTGAGGTTTTAGTTTCTCTCACTCTTTTGACAACAAAAGAGTGCAAAAATTTAGTTGATCTGGCTACAATATGTGTCAATATCTTGCACAAAGTAATTGTTGAGATCTCTTATTATGGTGATGGCTGCTGCTAGATTTCATATTATTCGATATCCTTCTCTGATTCTTTCTGGAAATGTGAATTTGTGATTGATGCATGGCTGACAACTATCTTCCTTTCTCTTTGGATTATATTTTATCATTTTGAAATTTGTCTCAATGCACACAAGTGATTTGTTTTATTCTTCTGCATGCATGGTGTTGATTGCTTAAATGATGCAGGCGATAGCCAAAGATACTATCCTTTCAAGATGTAAGATCATTGCAGAACCTTGGGATTGTGGTGGCCTATATCTTGTTGGAAAATTTCCAAACTGGGATCGGTAATTTCTGCAAGTATCTACTTTTTATATTTTGGCTGAAACTCATACACTGATGCAGCAATCGAAATATATAGGAATATCTTATATTATCTGCAAATATACATAGATCAAGAATGCTGTGTACTGAATATTGTGCATCTAGTCTTCTTCTTTGTTTTCATTGATTTGCCACTACAACTTTCTCAAAGAGTAACTTTTGATAGTACAATTGACCTTTAACACGTCACATTATTAATCTTGAGCTTGTTTATCAAAGTATCTTTTGATGACTACTAGTTGGCATCTTTTGGTCAAATGGTGTTTAATTCAACGTCAATTGGAGAACTCTTAGTGAGTAGATTCCATAACTTACATCATTTTTTCTCTTGTTATGACCTTTTATGCATTTTTCTTCAACTATATGTACTTGTAGGAGAAGCTTGTTTGGGTTTTTACAGAATGTTCTTTTTTGTGTCCCAATATTTGCAACAAGAGCTCTAAAAAATATATTTGGGATCTTAAAAAAGAACAAGGTGCATTTGTATCTTAAGACATTAGATAAACCATAGACGTCTGGCCATTTTTTTCCCTCATTATTCTCTATTAATGTTTATGCCTACATGTTCATCAACACATATGAATACAAACATAACCATGTGAATCTTTGGTTTACAGGTGGGCTGAATGGAATGGGATGTACCGCGATGATGTTAGAAGATTTATAAAGGTACTGCAACTGGAGAAACTGTCAAATAAGATGTTACATTGAATTTCATTGGTATTTCCCAAATTTAAACACTAAATTAAAGAAAATGACGAGTGTACGGAAGCTTTTCCTTGAACACTATACAAAATGAGGGCAAATTGTTTCGTCTAACTTTACTCATATTTTGGGAATTTAATATCTTTGTATTATACTGAATTAGTATAGCTTTCAAGAGAATAATGTTGTTGGACCACGACTTATACATCTTAACAATTGGTTCCAGTGATGCTTTTCATGTTTAATTTGTGAATCATTTTTCTACTCAATGAATTTTGTTGTTCTTGTAAATTTATCTTTGTTTCAAAAAATTGTGTTAAACCTTGGATTCAACTTAGGGAGACACTGGTATGAAAGGAAGTTTTGCTACTAGGATTTCTGGTTCCGCTGATCTTTACCAAGTAAGCGTTTTTAATTTCAGGCTCATGAGTTTTTCTTTTTCTTGTCATCTATGCTAATGGATATTTTGATGATGGTTTTTTATTTTTATTTTTTATAAGAACAGTCATGTATTCTGGTTCAAGGACTTGATCCTTTGTTAGTAGATTTACCTTGTTTGTGATCTGACCTTGTTGATCTTCTTGTGGTTTGATTGTGCAAGAAGATATCTTTTCCTTTCTTCGATCGGTTCTTTTAAGAATAGATTTAGTTTTGCTATTCTTTTTTACCATGCACAGAGATGAAATTTGCAATGTTCTTTCTCTTCAACTAATAGATCTCATCTATTTTATACATGTATCATCTGTCAATTAACAAAATGATAATTTTGAGGAAAGTGTGCATAGTCTTAAAAAGCAGAGAACAGAAGATCTTATTCATATAGAATACTATTTCGTCCTTCCTTTAAACCTAAGCATTTATCTTGTCAAATAAGACCCAGAAAAGACATGAAGGCGCCGGCATTCCAAAATTATTTTAATCTTTATGCGTTTGCCTATGTTGGTTTCAAGTAAGGAAAATGTTTAGTTTGACATTAGTAAATTTTGGTTGTAGAAACCGAAATAAAGAACCATAATCACTTACCATGTATAATTATATACCATGTGTGGTGTCAACTTTCCATTCAGTAGCCCATGTAATTTTCTTCGGGGTGCTCTTTGATGTTAGAATTCTCTCATAAAGCTTCCTGTTCACAAAAGTGCTCTTGGCATCCATAGGTTTCTAGATTTGCCTTCCAAGGTAAGGGGCTATCATTGCTAAGCGTTTTCTATCAATAAAAAGTATTAAACACAAAACAAAGCCAGGATTTTTGTCCATTTCATGGCCTATCTTGATGCATCCTGATGTTTTTTTTATGATTTATTTTGCAGAGCTCATTCTCCAATTTCTGGTTTATAGTGTTTCTTCTGAAAATAGGATTAGAAGGATTCTGCCCAGTTTCTTATCTAATTCTTTCTTTCAATCTCCAACTTGATTCTCACTTGAGACTCTAAGCATAGCTGAAACAGCTCTTTCGACATTTCTTTCTCTCTTCATTTCCAAAGACTCATCTAAAACATCATCTTTGACGAATTTGACATTTCTGGAAAATTCCTCCTCCATTGTCCTTGCGTTTTTAACCGAAACGCTGTATTAGATTGTTACTGCCTTCCCTAGTCTGTTTAATCTGCCTCCAAATCTTTTGACTTCAGTTAGAAGGTATTTAATTCAGATTTGCCTTCTACCATCACATAATTATTTTCGATGAAGTTCTTATTGAATTTTTCTACCATATCTTAGGATTCCAATTAAGGAAAGAAAATATTAGAATTTGGACGAGGCTGGTTTTAATCTGCATAAACATGCAACTAGAATGATATTATCCTTTTCCATCTGTATCATGAATCCGAGTTCTGTCTTCCAATAATAGTTGTCCAGAGCTCTATTTTTATGCATAAATTACAGTGGCAGCCTCAATTATACCTCTAATTATTGTCACTTTATTTTATTTATGATGACTCATGGCCTTCCAATTCTGATTCTTTAGCATTACTTTATCATTATTTTATTATATACCTATGATTCTAAAGTGCTCAGTTAACAAAATTTTATTAGTCATTGCTTAAAAATACATTTAATTATTCGTTTTTTATTTTATTAAATAAGGGATACACATCTTTTCTCAAGAAATAATTATGTGATTCACATTTTAACATTGGTAATAAAGTTTTTCTTTTAAACAAAATTGCTCTCTGGTTTTGACTTTCATCTAACATATAGCATGACATATTTTGGTTTCTTTTGGGCCTATGTAAAGCAATTATATGTGATCAAGTATCTTCCCGGTCATCTACTACTTTAGAATTTTCGCTAACTAAAAGAAATTTGACTTGATCGATTAATGTATTCTGTAATTGTGCAGACATATGACTTTAAGATTCTTTTGTCTTAGGTCAATAAACGCAAGCCATATCATGGTATCAACTTTGTAATTGCTCATGATGGATTCACTCTATATGACCTTGTCTCTTACAATTTTAAGGTATTACATTCCAAAATGGTTTTCAATCAATTAGGTCAATTTGCTTATCAGCTCCATGTTTACTATATTCCATTCGCTGAAACTTTAGCACAATGATGCCAATGGAGAAAGTGGGAATGATGGAAGCAATGACAATTTTAGCTGGAACTGTGGTTTTGAAGGTAGATCTGGTCCCAATATTCTGAATTTTCCTCTTTTTTTTTTTTTTTTTGAAATAGTACTCAATCTTTTACCTTCACATTTCATGGAAGGCCATATGAACTCATTTTTCAATGATCTTCTTTGTTATATGCACCCAATTACTGGACTTAGCGTAGTTTTACTTTGTTCACGTCAGGAGAAACTAAAGATGCAAATATAAAGGCATTGCGTTTGCGGCAAATGAAGAACTTCCATGTAGCATTAATGATATCCCAGGTAAACATATGCAAATACTCCATGATATCTCGCCTTTTCTTATGGAACTATCTTATAAGTAATAGTAAATTACTGAATCAAATTTAACCATCACACATATTTATATGGTATTTTAAGCTTCAAAACTTTACTTTTTCCTTCCAGTTTGTGTTATCTTCGACTGGAAAGAATTTTATGTGCTTTTGTTTGGTGTTATTTTCAATCATTTGGGGAATGTATTGGGTAGCGAGTTGGAGAATTCGGGAAGAAAGGGAATGAGTTTGGTTGTTTTGTTGCCTTGTTCGGCAAAAATGATTGAATGTGTTTAAGAGATATTTTCAATTGTACTTGTGCTATCTTTTCTGTAGTTAGAGGAATATAGTAGGAAATATCTGATTGAATTAATGACTGATAAATATCTGAGGATATGAAGATGAATTTCCCCAAAATAACTAATCATAGATACA
Organism: Scutellaria barbata; assembly: GCA_028654395.1. Lineage (NCBI taxonomy): Eukaryota > Viridiplantae > Streptophyta > Magnoliopsida > Lamiales > Lamiaceae > Scutellaria > Scutellaria barbata. The sequence continues at coordinate 14,523,744 of CM053651.1, read as the reverse complement.
GTTTTCTTTTCAAATAAGGAATCATTCAGGGAAAAGGACATTGGTTAAGGCCTTAGGTTTTGAAGAGGATTGGACCTTTCCTCTCTGAACATGGTTTTCCCTGAAAATTTGGAACTTTAGTTTTTCACTTAGATAAATGTCTAGAAGGAACAGGCAAAGATAGTTTGAGAAAACATTTCTTAATGATTATTTTTCTGTGTTTGTTTTTGGGTATAAAAGCTGAGAAGCTCACATCAAGTGTTCCAAATGAAAGATCCATAGATTAGCAAGACTGACGGAAGAAACTGTCCTAAATTAGTCCATTACAAGCAAGCTATGTTTGAAACTATCACCTTCTAAAATCCAAAGTAGCATAGGCTAGCTTATGTACGAGGAATTCAATCTTAGGCTTATAAACTGGAAGTGTCAACAGTGATGAATTTTCAATAGAATCTTAGCATCCAACATATTATTCAGCATCCTTATGTAGGTAATTTAATGCGGTAAAATTTCAGGAACTTTTTAAGTGATTTTTCACAAGTTTATCAGTTTGCTTTAGTAAGGAAAATTAATAAGGAAACCACTCATACTATACTTAAAAAATCATAAAATTCTGAATCATGAGGAGGTACAACAACAATTACTGCTCATATTTAAAAAAAAAAAAAGTGAAGGATTATCTTTTGGAAATATCATTTTCTTTATCGATGGCCAAACGGACAGGATTGAAAAGCTTAAGGCAAGTAATTTTTCTTTTCAAAAGATGTGGTGATAAGATAGGCATCTTGATATTATTAATTTTATAAAAACTAGGCAGAATTTTTTTCAATCTGACAAGTAAAGAGTATTTTGAACAACTTAGAGAGGATGACAAGACAAGACCATACACTAAAACCAGATAAAACTTTATGGAATCCCCAGAGTGAAAAATAAATTATAGATGAAGGCACAAAACATTCTAAATCCGAATCGAAAAATATATAATAAAATAAATGTTTTCACCCTGTGCTTTTGAAAAAATAGTTTCTCCTCGTATTAAAGCCTTTGACAATATGCATTACAGCAAAGAAGCAAGAACAATGTAAAAGCAACACTTACAAGTAATCCATGACTTGTTTGCTTTATTTCTGAAAAGTCACGTTTCTGAATGTTTACATCCAGTACCTGCTTAATTCATTGTTCAAGATGGCTTATAATGGTGCATGGTTTACCAAGACTGTGGAGTTGTTTGGTCATAGCAGTCCATGAATTCTTAGTGCACAGCCCTTCAAATGCCAAGAAGCAAAAATCAAAAGAATAAAAGGGAAGAAAGTCACATTCAGAAGGATTGTTGGATGACAGACCTTAACAAGGCCAAAATATGTTATGAAAGCCCATGCTACTTGCCTCTCCATCACTTCTTACCTTATGAACTTGCAAACCAATGCTTCCACATCACATGGGACATAACTATTGGCTAATTTGAAGATATAATCATTGACCCTTCATGGTGTAGATGAATTAAATGAGAGAGATGCTGGGCTCGTGAAGAGTGCATGCTGTCCAAATCCCTATGATCCCTTTCACGTAATATATTTATGTTGAAGAACAAAACCTAAGTGCAAAGTAGGCAACACTTGAGAGTATTTTGGTTCAATCTTTAAAAAATGTCGGGAAATGTAAAGGTCTTCAATTAAAAATTTGTGATGAAGAAAATTTTCTTTAAGTTACTTTTACAAGAACTCTGTGATCATATATATATATATATATATATATATATATATATGTTTAAGCTTGCATGGATCTAATATAGTTCATAAAGCCAATCTGAGTGTGTGAGGAACTCTTCTTTGCCCTCAGACTGGTATTAGATTTCGACTGAAACTTTGTTGATTGTCTTTAGCTTTGGATTCTGCACGATATTTACTGAGATGGCCTTTGACACAGGACAAGCACATGCTCTATGTTTAAATGTTACCTTTCGGGAATTCTATTTCCAGACTCTGCAAATTTTTTATATTTGATTCTGTTTTTGATTGATCTGAGACCTAAGTTCAATCATTTCTTGTTCTTGTTCTTTTTTTCTTTTATTTTTTTATTTTTTGTGTTCTGTGATATTTAATTAATTACAACAGCAGCAGCGACAGTAGCAGCAGTAGTAGTTTATAATAAGAATATTAGACAGTAACAACGCTGATGTTGGCATCTGTATATAGTAATGTGTATTCTACTAGAATCTGTACTTTGGAAGGCATTTTTTTACTACTGTATATTTAGTTTCCTTTAAGCCATCTATAGTATTCAACTATTTCAATTTTCATGTATTCCTGAACTTTTTTTTGCTTCTGTCCCATGATAGAGATTTTGGGGCTTAGCGTGTTTATTCTCCTGCTGCAATGATCATTCATAGTTCCTTTTTGTAAATCTATCATTATTTCTGTTGTAATAGGAGCATGATATCCCAATATGACTCAATTATCTTTGAGGCAAGAGTTTCCCTAAATGTGAATTTTAAACTTTAATGGCCTATAGTTAACAGTCGAAATTTTTGATTATTTTATTATTTTAATTTTGTAGGGAACTCCAATGATGCTGATGGGGGATGAATATGGCCATACTCGTTATGGAAATAATAACAGCTATGGACATGATAGTGCTCTCAATCATTTTCAGTGGGGACAAGTATAACTATACTCATTTTTGTTCTTTTCTTCAACCCTCTCTCTCTTTATATATATATATATATATATATATATATATATATATATATATATATATATATATATATTTATTATATTTATATATTTGTATTTATATGAATATGTATATGTATATGTATGTATCTATGTATGTATGGTATGTACGTGTGTATGTATTACTTACAAAGATATGTATCCTATTAAATGTAAGATGACTTTGAATTTGGTGATACAGTTGAAGGAAAAGAAGGATGATCTTTTTAGGTTTTTCTCTGAGATGATCAAGTTTCGAAAGAGTCATCGTGTTTTTGCTAGAGAAAATTTCATTGGCAAGGTAAAAGTTTCATCTTTTTTTTTTTACATGATCTATAGTTTGTTTGCTTGGGATAAAGATTTGTCAGTTATCATCTGTTTGTTTTCCTCACACTGGATACAAGTACATTTTTGTGAATGATTCAGGTTAGAAACTCAACATTTTCTCTAAATACGTGAGATTGTTTTAGAATAAGAGTTTGACTTTAAGTGGAGGCTGCTCATACTCATAAATGTTCTTTTTTTTTCCCCCCAGACATTAACAGTATCACACTAGCTAATTACTTCCTTCATCCCAAATAAAATGTCTTCACTGTGTTCTTGAAAAGTCCTGATTGAGTATTACGTAACACAATTATGTAAGCTAAGCATGTACAGTGAGAAGACAACTTTGAGTGTGTAATCTGGGAGGATATTTTTCTTATGACGCTTAGGTATTTACAAATATTCACCAACAATTTTCTTGGGGTGAAAGAATGTGTTCCTTTGGTGAGGCAGAACAATTATAGAATGGTGTGGCAAAATATGCACATAGATTAGCTTTCATTTTTTCTAACATAACCAATGGTGCTCTTAGATATTCAAATAGTTAACATGCAAATATAATCATACCATGAAGTGTTGACAGTCAGAGCAGCTGGTGCTACTGTGAACTGCCTAAGAATGATGGTAAAAACCATGCTGAAGTTAACCTTTGTGGAGTCCGTGCCTTGCACCTGTTTATTTGTTTTAGCTGCCATCAGAGACTGCCATCTGCAACATAGAAACGGTATATGTTATGGCAAGGTGGAAGTTAGAGCACATAGCACTGTTGGGAAATTAACCAAATAATATTGTCCTATTTGATAGGGTAAGGCTTTGTGGAAGAAATCCGTGCTCATTTTCTGTTGCAGATGAACTCGATATACCAAGTAACCATTTTTCATAATGGCTCTATGAAAATTTTATTAGTAAAACTCCTAATTAGGGGGAGTAAGGTTTTTTTTTTTTGCTTTCATATAAGGTTGCAAGCATGAAATATTTAGTATAAACTAGTATATATGTTCTTTATATTGAATGTACTTCCCTCAGATTTAAATTTTGCACTTTCTTCATGCAGAATGACGTGACATGGCATGAGGATAACTGGGGAAATTACGAGAGTAGATTCCTGGCTTTTACGTAAGGAATATGTCCTTGGTACCTCTTTAGTACATCGTTGACTAATCTTTAGCAAGTTACTATTGTTTGATTGACAATTTGCACCATGAGATAGTTATTTTTAATCTATTCAATTTACTTCAGAATTTTGATAATTTATTAGAACAGCAACCTAGAATTCAAACTCCTTGAGCTTGCTGATATAACAGATTCAGATATTAGATGAACAACCATCTGTTACTGGTCTGTCAGGGAGTTCGAAAAAGTTTTTGCTATATTAGATGCTTATCTTGTGATTCTGTGTGCAAGACCCATGAAGCATAACATCCCTAAACAGATACAAGACCAGTGCAATTCCCATCAGAAGCAGTTCTAGCGAGCAATTAATGCTAACCAGATACTTTAGTGGCATTTTTTTGGGCAATATCTTATGTGTGCAAGCACAAGTGGTTTAGCTGGATTTTTAAGAAATATAATTTACCTTCTTTTGCCAAAAGAATTACCCTGAACTATGCACAGAGGATTGTGTAATGAGTTTGTAAGATCTTTTCAACATTGCATTTACTTTCTCCTAAGTTCCCTGTTTGTTTGGAAACTTAGAGTTTGCTTTTCTGTTTCTTTGGGTACCACTGGTTATGGCAAATATACAAACTGTTTTGAATGATTAGTGAAGTCCATCTTCATTATTTTGTCATATACAAACTGTTTTGAATGATTAGTGAAGTTCATCTTCATTATTTTGTCACTTGCACATTCTTCTGCATCTTATACTCTTTTTGTCATATCCACTGGAAGTTTATGGTCCAAATCATTTGTTTGCACATACTATGGATATTGGGACTTGTCATATTTCAACATTTCATGAAAATTACTGGGATGAGCCAATTGAAAATTATACATCCAACAAATGATCGAAGATCTAAGAGAAGGGGATGCTAGATCCAATAAGGAATGGAACAACTTGTGAGTGTTTGAAGAGTTTCCTGAATGTGAAGGGTATATGAGTTAAGAGTATACACAGGGTGCCATAATTGTATAGCCTCAACTAGAAATTTCTCTTGGAAAGTGCTCAGTTCACTAATCTCTCTCTCTCTCTCTCTCTCTCTCTCTCTCTCTCTCTCATGTATAAGCAAATGTGATGTTTCAGGCTTCATGGAGAAAATGGAGGTGATATATATGTGGCATTCAATGCACATGACTACTTCATTAAAGCTTTAATACCCTCACCACCACATAAAGGACAGTGGTATCGTGTGGTTAGTTTTCAAAACTCAACCTTATCCCTTTATTTCTAATGTCATAACATGCTGGAATTAAAACCTCCGAACTATCTTCAATCTTTTCATTATATGCTTCCACTCTATGTTTTAATTTCATATCATGCTAATTGATTTGTACAATCTCTTATCTGGAAATGGCGTAATGAGCATCCTGTACTTCTCTGCTTAGAATTTAGCTTCAATCTTTATTTATACATTCATTTGCATGACACATTTCTTTTGCAACCAACTTTACCGTTAATATGCCTGGAGAACTAGGGTTAAACTTACATCTTTCATCCTCACGAGGGTAGCAAAAGAGTGAAAGTTTAATCTCCTTGTGGTTACAAATTATTACTAGATCTAGGTTAGTTCCCAGTTTGCATCTCATTGATGCATATGGAATCCGGGTAGGAAAATCTAGTTTTAGACAATGCATCAGCTTTATATTGTAAATTGAAAAAACTAACAATTCTTTTTGCAAGAAGCTCAGAAGTTTATTCTGATGTCTCAACCTGGTTCTTTCCTTCATTCTTATTCTTATTTAAAGTAAGATATAATAAAAAAATTACCTTGTGGTCCGATCTATTTACCAAAAAATTAAAAAAAAAAAAAAAAAAAAAGAAAGATAACCTACTATGTTCTGAAATTACAAAATATCCCCTTGAGCTTTGTATTTTTCTTACAATCATCCTGCTAAAATATTAATTACAATCATCTTAATACTTGTAGTGTTCAATCACATTTGAAATCTTTGTTAAACTCTACAATAGAATTGGAGCAGAGCCATGATTGAATTTTGTTGTGTTTCCCCTCAATTTAAGTAAATAGTTGCGATTCTTTCCAAATCCTTATTTGTTTTACATGATACACCATATGTCCAAAAAAGGGTCATATTTGTATAACTATGTTAGTTATACTAACAAGACTCTTATTTTGGAATTGAGGAAGTCTATTCTTTGATTCATTCTCCTAATTTGGCAAGTGCTACCACTTACTGCAACCAATGAATTACATTCAGGTGGATACAAATCTGGATTCCCCGAGTGACTTTGTTTCAGAAGGCGTACAAGGCGTGGAGGAGATATATAATATCGCCCCATACTCTTCTATTATTCTAAAAGCAAAGCCATAAAATGTCACTTGCTGCTCATAAACGTTTTAGATGTCGAATAGGTCATATAAGAGGACTTTGGTTTCTTTTAAGAAACAGAAGGTATGGTTAGCTGTAAAAGAGCATCTCCTAATAAGAGAAGCCTTGTGCATCAAACACAAGGTTAGATGAGTACTTTTTATGCATCAAAGACCAAGCTATGGTAAATGGGGGAAATGAAACCAAGTAGCAGAACATTGTGAAAACACAAGGATAGGTTTCATTCAGCACTAAAAAGCTTAGTAAAAGCACAAGGTTGACCTTATTTAAATTCAATTATATTTACTTATATATGATGCGCAATTATATTAAAATATAAGACCACCTCCAAGGGAGACGCAAAAGAGGTGGCAAACTCAAAATTGGAAGAAATGAGCTCTCCAATGCTAAGGTAAAATAGAATTCAAATTGACACTTATGAACAGTATGTGACAAATTTGTCACATAATGTCCCAAACTCTTATGCATTTTTGATTTATTTAATTTTTTGAGTTGCTTTTTTTTTTTTCTTTGGATTTATTTTCATATTATTTTATCAAGTATTTTTTATATAGTTATCAATATATGTTAAATATTATGTGTTATTTCATTTGATTTTAGATTTATGAAAATTTTAAAAATTGAACACATATAACTTAGTTGTTTTGTAATATTTTATTAATACGAATGTAAATTGTAATTAATAGAAATATAATAAGAATATTAAAAATTTAAATTACAAAATAAAATGAAATTTAATGACAATCATTATGTAATTTATATTTTTCTAACTAATGTATTGTGTTGTAGCATTATGTAATTTTCTTTAGTATTAATATATATTTGTGATGAATTGTGTAATGGCATTTTAGTATTTTATATCAAGTTTTTTTACAAGAATATTTTATATCATTGAAATTAATAAGTTTAATTTTTTTTATTAAAATAATTAACAAACATTTGATAAAATAGAAAATAAAAAAATTTAAAATTAAAAATATTCTAAAAGAATATTTCCATTAAGTTAAAATTTGAGTTCAATGGTTTGGGATGATTTTATTGTTTGTGACAAATTTGATGGTAAATTGGTGTTTTGATGGCAAATGGGTTGGAGATGCTCTAGTTGGATTGAATATGAAATAACAGTATAACCTTTTATTAAAAGAGTGAGGCTCGTGTAAATATGATGCATGGATCTATGCATTCGACCCAATCTAACCCTCGTGTTAAAATAATAATATTGTGAAAACAAGAAATTATGTTGTATATTATATTGATCGACCATTTTCTCGGGTTATGTAATGATACTGAAAGCAAAGATTTTATGTTGGACATAAAGTGTTGATGCCTCAAATGTTGTTACTTTGAAATTCCAGATAAGACAACTTCATTTGATCCTATTGTATGCCATGATAATGGAGCAGTTATGTGAGAGTCTTGTTGAATAAAGCTTGTTTTAGTCATGGACAAATTGCAATAGAATAAGCATCTTCATCTGAAGATCATGAGCAGAATAAGTCAATAAAAATGTTGTTTATAAAGAAAATTTTCATAATTTGTAATTTGTTTTCCTTTTGAAATGATGTTCATTGCAGTTCTTTTGAAAAGGCATGATCTAACTCTAATTACTCATATTTTTAGTACCATACACTTTTTATTTGACAAAGAAAAACAATAGAAAATCACTACGCGTTATACATTTCCGGAAAAAAAAAAAAAAAGGAAAGAAAGAAAACTTATTATAAATATAAATTATGTACTTATAATATTATTGATATAAAATATTAGAGTATGTTTGAAAGGGATTTCACATCATGATTTTCTAGTATATGTTTGTTTTTATATTTAAATCTGTATCACAAAATCTGCACACAATCATTACTTGATATGCTACAATCATTTAATTATTATTAAATGCATTTTTTCATAATAAAATATCACATAAATCCACTTTTTCATTTGAAGTTGTACTTGTGTGCAACTATTGTATGGAGATCCATACCATGAGGGTCAGGTCGGGCAGAATCCGATCCGAATTCACACATTTTCTCTTTTATTTTTTATTTTTTTATCCTAACTTTTATGTTGTGTTAGTCATCATATCTTTATATTATGTTAAACATACTTTTATATTATGTTAAATATGTCTTTATGTAATACTTTAATTTAAAAAAAACCCTAATTTTGGCAAAAAAAAATCCTAATTTCGACGAAAAAATCCTAATTTCAATACAAAAAACTCTAATTTGTATATATATTCCTTTATATAATATTACGCATACCTTTAAGTAATATTAATCATACATTTATATAATACATAAAGGTACAACTAATATAATTAAAAGGTATGACTAATATAGCATAAAGTGTATGTTTAACATAATATAAAAGTATGTTTAACATAACATAAAAAGCCTAAAGGTATGTTTAACATAACATAAAATCATAAAGGTATATTTAACATAACATAAAGGTATGTTTAACGTTACATAAATGTATGTTTAATATAACATAAATATATGCTTAATATAACATAAAAACCCTAAAAGTATGCTTAACATAACATAAAACCATAAAGGTATAATTAACATAACATAAATATATGTTTAATGTTAAATAAATGTATGTTTAATATAACATAAAAACCTTAAATGTATGACTAAAATAATATAAATGTATGCTTAACATAATATAAAAGTATACTTAACATAATATAAAAGTACAACTGCTGAAGTGAATTTGGATGTGTTTGAACGCACCGATCTAGACGCGTAGGGGTGCGCGCACGAGTGTGGAGGATGCATGAAGCGGTGCGTGGATAGAGTCGAGTCAGTTATACAAATCCTAAATCCATACACTAGTTACACAAAAGTTTTTATGTTTCATTTGACATTTAAAATATAATCATATCCTATTAAACATTCAAACAAATATACATTTTCAATATTCAGTTTTATTACAAAATGTAGAATTTCAATAATAAGATTTCCTCAAACTCATTAAACCACTTCCAATATATTTTACATTTTTACTAATCCCACAAAGGATTAAATAATTGAATAAAATAAGATTTCCTCAAACTCATTAAACCACTTCCAATATATTTTACATTTTTACTAATCCCACAAAGGGTTAAATAATTGAATAAAATTCAGATTAGAAGGTTGGATTTTGATTAGGATTATCAATTATGACCTTTTTTTTTTTTAACATTTTTAAAGTTTACAATTATTTTCAAATTGCAACATATGATCATTTTTTCAGCCAAAATCGAATTTGATGTTATGATTTATTTTACAAAAAAAATTTAAAATAAAGGTCAAAACACTTCATACTTCAAACCAAACAAAAATCTCAAATCAATTTTCTAAATTTCATTGAATTCAATCTTAGTTTGAAAAATAAAATAAAATAAAAATTCTAATGTTAGAAAAAAAAAACTTGAATTTGTAATTTGAGAAAGTTATTATTAATCTTTACAAATTTAATTACAAAAATTATATTTCACGTTTTTTTTTATATATGTGGGGTTATACACATCTTAAAAATATGAAATACACCCCAAATATTATATTTTTATACCTTTTAATTTTTTAAAAACACAAAAACTTTTGTGTAACTGACGCACATCCATGCAACTGACCAGACCCGACCCATGCGCCCCACGCATCTGGGTGGATGCTCTTAAATCCACCTAAATTCGCTTCAGGTGCTATACATTTATGTTATGTTAAGAATACATTTATATTATATTAAACATACATTTAGGGTCTTTATGTTATATTAAACATACATTTATGTTATATTAAACATATTTTTATGGTTTTATGTTATGTTAAGCATATCTTTAGGGTTTTTATATTATATTAAACATACATTTATATAAGTTAATCATACCTTTTAATTATGTTAGTTGTACATTAATGTATTATATAAAGGTATGACTAATATTACTTAAAAATATGCATAATATCACATAAATATATATATTTACATGTTAGAGTTTTTTTGTCAAAATTAGGATTTGTTTGTCAAAATTAAGGTTTATTTTTTAAGTTAAAGTATTACATAAAGATATATTTAACATAATATAAAGATATACTTAACGTAATATAATGGTATGACTAAAACAACGTAAAAGTCAGGGTAAAAAAAATATGCAAATTCGAGTCGAATTCATCCTGACCTGATCCCCCTTATGTGAATCTAAGATCCATACAACAACTGCTAATGCAACTCTTTTAAAAAGGGTGGGACTAAAGACACCCCACATTCTTCTAAATCCACCCATTTACTTAGAGCATCCCAAAAATTAAAACACACTTTGAATATTTTCTAAGCACACCCCATAACATTCCAACTCTACCCTTTTACCAAAAAAATCTCTCTTCTTCTTCCATAACATTTCAATATTTTTGTTTCGATCTACAATGTACTACTTTATTTTTGTACAAATTTCTTTAGGTACATTTAGGGTTAGTAATGGATTAGTGAAATAGTAGTTGATTTTGATAAAATTTTAACAAAAATCGTAAGTTTTCAGGAGAAAATTCGAGAAAAACCAACGCAACGGGCGGTTCTGGTTGGTCGACAACGTTTGAGACTGTTTGGCTGCCTCGGCCGAATGGATAGGAGAGCGTTCGGTTGCCTTGGCCGAATGGATAGGAAAGCGTTTGGTTGTCTCGATCGAACGAATATGAGGTGTTTAGTCGACTTGATCGAACGTGTAAATTTATGAAATTAAGGTTTAAGTGAAGGAATAAACAAAATGAAGGAAGATGGATATAATACTTGTTTTACGAGTAAGTTAATGAGTTAGTAATGAGTTAGTGAAATAATAGTTGATTTTGATAAAATCTTATGAAAAATCATAAGTTCTTGAGAGAAAATTTAAGAAAAACTAATAGTATGAGCGGTCCTAATTGACCAAAATTGTTTGAGGTTGTTCGACCACCTTAACTTAACAAGTAGTTAAGTGTTCGACCGTGTCGATCGAACATGTGAAATATGTTTGACTATCTTGACCGAATGAGACATAAATTATTTTTTTTAAAAACATTTTAAACTTTTACTATCTATTTAATTTTGTATTTTTCCATTGTTAGTGGGCTTAGAGGGGGGTTGCCATTTTATATTAATCATTTTGATTCTGAGCAAATGGTAGAAGTGAAGAGTACAGCAACATCGTTGAATTGCTCTTAGGGCATTCAGAAATGGTGGAACACCGGCGATTCATCCTTCGCAATTTCCTTTCACCAGACATCTGCAAGGTTCTTGCTCTCACTTATCTTTTCTGTGTATATGTAATCTCTGCTTATTTGCTGTATGCATGTATGTATGTGTATGTATGTATATTTCTAGGAATTGGAGTTCATACACAAGAGCTGTTGCACAGTTGGGTACAGACCAAACGTCTTCTCCACCACTCTCTCTCATCTTATTGCCACCAACTCTGCTCATCTCATTATGCCCTTTGTCCCCATTCGAGGTCCTCATCTGTTATTTATTTTTCCAACAGCCAAGAATTGTTTTCTTTGATTTGAGTTCTATTTCTGATGGTGGGCTAAAATGTAGAGAGGTTGAAGGACAAAGTGGAGGACTATTTTGGATGTGAGTACGAATTGTTTGTGGAGTTCACTGGACTCATTAGGTATATATAGTTATGAAGAACAACTCCTATTTGTCAATGAATGCTCGAATTTCATGTGAATTTTTCTTATATTAAGGGGGCAAGTTTTCTTAAAATCCAAGAACTCTTAATTTTGAGCCTTATTTTACTAAGAAAGGAAAATGTGAAAATTGATTTTAGTTTCATTTATAGTCTTCTTGTCCTTGTGAACCAGAGTTTCTATTACCATCAAGAACATGTTGGCTGTGCTAGCAGTGGGTCCATCTAATCGTTGTTTGAGGTCTTATGCCTTATCTGAAAAAAGGTCATCAAATGATTTTTTATCTTATGCCATTTATATGATAGTTGGTGCAAGGGAGCCAGCATTGGATGGCACAGTGATGACAACAGAGATCATCTCAAACAAAGGGATTTCTCGGTGTGTTGCTCTGCTTGTTAAAAAAAATGTTGCTCATCTACATTTGGTTATTTGAAACCTTCTTGTGTTTCATGGTATTCCTTTCATTTATGAATTATTATTGTATGTTTATATTCTTTAGTTCAAGTTTCACCTAGTTCCTTATGATGACAATTTAGTTTCATAAAGCTACTGAAGAAGTAAATATGTTAAGTTTGGAGACTGGAGTGGAAATGTATTTCAGATGCACTGTTGTGTCTACCACTCCGCTTGCATCTACTAAGATTAATTTGAACATCATAGGCAGCATTGCACAGTATACTTCCCTGCATGTAATTGTTAAGATTGAGAATTATTTCTGATACTTGTTATCATACCCAATTAATTACCCTGGGAAAGTGTATTGCAATTGCAGTCACATGAATATACTCCCTCCGTGAAATTTTATAGTTACTCTTTTTCAATCAGTCATGGAACTTAGACAACAATTGAAAATGTGAAAATGTTTGTGTATTTTTACTTAATTGCTATGGCACTTGAAAAATAGTTGATGCTGGTTGGTGGTGTCATGTTTGTGTATTATGGTGTTTCTATTTTTTTTAGATAAACAATTTCCTTTTAGGATATTGAGCTTCATTATTAGACGTCCTAAAAATCAAGTAGAATGATGGTTGCAGTTATGTGCTTGGTGAACTTGTTAATCTACCTGATAGTTATCTTACTCTATCTGGTTGAAGGCTGTTTGCTATTTAAATAATTATGAGGTCGATTTCCATGGAGGTCTGTTTCACTTTCAGGATGGGGAACCCTCAACCATCGCACCTGTGGCTGGGGTAAGTAATTTTCTTAGTACATAAGACTATTCATAAAATCTTTATTTTGATTCTCTTCCTTAAAATGTTATCTTTGGGCAGACATGATTTCCATGACCTATTCTGTTGTAAAACAGAACTGAACACATATCGAGCAGTCTAATTCTTTTTGTGCTCCTTAATCTATTATTTGAGGAAGAATTATTGCCATGTGTCCACTGCTTTTACTAGACTTGTGTAATATCATGTTTAAGTAGTGGTTGATGAGCCAAAGATATCGCTTGTACTCTTATACATGGATCGTCTGATGTCTGATTCTACTAATTGCAATAGACTTTTTTTTTTTTTTTTTTAAATTGTTTACATGAAGTCCCTAGACCATATATGATAGTAAAGAGCTAGGAAGTAGAACTAAATATAAGATTATTGATTTAATGATAAAAAAGGTGCACCAGAATGATGGAACCAAAGATTGCCAACCAAAGGCGGAATACAAAATATTTTTTCTGCCTGCTTCAATGATTGGCCACCTTCCATTATTTATATGATACTATTTTTAATATTATGCCCTAAGATTAAGCTAGTAATATGCAAGCAGTTATACCCCAAGATTTAAGCTAGTAAAATGCTGAAAATTATTCTCTAAAATTAAGCTAGTAATATGCTAGGCCTTATCTTGTTGCCGTTGCCTTTTTTTTTTCACCATTATCAACTGATCCGGGTTGCTTCTTTGCAGGATGTTATAATATACACAGCAGATGACAAAAATGTTCACTCTGTTAGTGAGGTAGTTTCTCCATTTATTATACTCTTTCTCTTCGAATAAATCTAGTTTGTATCTTATCCAACTTCCGTTTTAGCTTGTAAGTGTATTTGACCTTCAAATATCTAATTCTAAAATGTCTTTTCAGGCTTAACTGTCACTTAGTTTTGACTAATGTTAACTTTGATCTGTCATCCCATTAATCCCATACAGGATTTTCTTATTTAGGTTGTTATTACATATGAGCATTTATTACAACCAGGTAAGTGAAGGAGATAGGATATCTTGTTCATGTGACTAACATGCAAATTTTGTGTTCTTTTATTAATTTTACCTTTTGGCTTCATTTTTTTTATTTGTTTGTGTAAATGGACATTATTTTGAACAGATAACTGAAGGAGAAAGAATTACCCTTGCTATGTGGTTCAGCCGTGATGCATCTCACGACGAGGATGCTAAACTCCTAAAATCTCTCTCCGACCTTTCACTCAGCAGCCATGTAAGCTCGCCTGCTTCATATTTTCCTGCGCTAGCATCAACCAATATGTACTGGTTTCCTCCAGAAGAAGCCTCAAGATTTCAGTCAGGGTTCTGTATATGCTATGCAAGATTACATTTTCTTGGATTCAACATTTATTCCCCTGACGAAGAATGTCATTCATTAGAAAGAGATTCATCCCACAACATGTTGAAATTATTGGAGAAGCCACTATATTTGGTGTGTGGAGACAATTTACTCTCGTGCGAATTTGTCAACATATTGCATGCCCTTCAGGTATCTTCTGATGCTGAATCATTCGTATATTTCAAGATTTGTAAAATGAGATCTTTTGTTGTGAAACAGGTGGTTCAGTTTAACTATTGGAAGGTATCAGAGTTAGAGACAGATGAACTAAAGGGGCCATCTATCGATATATTACCTGCATCTGAGTCACAGAGACAGAAAATCAGTTGCTTGAAAGAGATGCTTTTGAAAGATTCTCAACTCGCAGAAACTCTTATCGGACAGACCAATGGGATGAGCAAGAAACGGTATAGATTTTCTGGTGTAGTTTCTGAGTGGGCAGATTATAGCTTAAATCTGCTAAAAGAAATGGTTATGAGGTTACCATATTGGAGAACACATCAATCTATTTTCTATGTAGTCAATCTTGACTGAGATTCTATTTTAAGTTCTCTCAGTTCTATATCAGGCTTTGATTCTGGAAAATAGCAGTTCCTGTGCATTTTCAATGATTATCTAAGGTTATGTTTGGGGTAAGTGATAGTGTGTTCAAAATTCATTGAAATTTTTCAATATGAAAGTGATAAATTTCGAATTCATATCAATCCCAACACCATAAATGGAACTGCTACAATGAATTTCAAATCATATCTTGGATCTTTAGTGTATTGATTCATCAAAGTTGACGTGGACCGAAAGTAGAGTTGGATTCTTGATTTTCGGATCTCAATCAATATGACATAGCCATCAATGACCAGAGTGAGTACCAAATTAAATCCTAAGATTTTAAATATATTGTGATTTTTGCATCATTTTGTTTGGTTTGGGGGTTGGGGAGGTTAGGATTAATTAATCTATTTAAACCTTTGGATTAAAGGTTGGGAGTTCGGGTTCAAAAAGTGGGTTTTTGGGCTATTTGAAGGTTAGATAAACCTCCAAAATGGATGGATTTGGATGGGTTTATTTTGGAGAGTGGTGGGAAATTACCATTATGTCCTTACTATTAATATATATTTTACATTTATACTTTTTTCTTCATTTTATTTACAAGATGTCATTATATAAGTCACACAATATTTGTCCATTCCCTCATTCATTCTTTACTATTTGGATAGAATAAATTGTATTTTGTCATTTCCTATCCATTTCAATTAAATTATTATTTAACATATTTTGAAATTTAAAATTAATTATATTAAAAAAAAATGTTAGGGGCAATTTGGTCAAGTAAATATTAAACTCATAAAAACACTTGATTCAAACAAAGTTTTGATACCTAAACTCATTTCAAGATATAACATAACATCCATAAATATTTTTAAACAATTGAAATATATTTTAGATTTGGATTAACACCCAAAAAAATTATATTACTTTAGTTTTAGATTTTAGAATTAATTTTAGAATTAATTTTGAAATTTAGAATTAATTTTCATTGGGAAAAAATGTTAGAGGTATTTTAATCAAGTTAATATTAAACCTAAAAAAAAATTTGTACTACTTTAGTTTTGGATTTTAGAATTAATTTTGAAATTTAAAATTAATTTTTATTGAGAAAAAATGTTAGGGATATTTTGGTCAATTTAATATTAAACCCACAAAAACACTTGATCCAAATAAAGATTTGTTTAATAAACCAACACCTAACATTCAAACCAAACACATAAATATTAAACTCAATCTAAACCAAACAGTGCAAACTCACCATAACCCAATTAACTTAATTAACCCAACACACGAACCAAACATGCTCTTTCATGTCAATTATTGTGTGTTTATTATTTTCCAATCAAAAGGGCAAGGGCTTCCGATTGTAAATACTAAATACCACCAAGCAAGAAGATGAAGAATGAGTGAATAGAATAAAATACAATAGGGATTTTCTACCGTCTCTTTCATAAAAATAAAAAAAATTAGAGTAAGACTTGGGTGCAACGCGGGTCGGGTCGGGCTGAATCCGACCCGGATCCGCGCATTTCTTTTTTTTTTTCTTTTTTTTTATCATGACCTTTATGTTGTGTTAATGATACCATTATATTATGTTAAGTATACCTTTATGTATCAGTTTAGCTTTTAAAAAAAACCCTAATTTTGGCAAAAAAACCCTAATTTTGGCAAAAAACCCTAATTTTAACGAAAAATTTATAATTTCAGCATAAAAAAACCTTAATTTGTACATATATACCTTTATATAAATATTACGCATACCTTTAATTAATATTAGTCATACTTTTATATAATACATAAAGGTACAACTAATATAATTAAAAGGTATAACTAATATAACATAAATGTATGTTTAACATAATATAAATGTATGTTTAACATAACATTATAACCCTAAAGGTATGCTTAACATAACATAAAATCATAAAGGTATGCTTAACATAACATAAAAGTATGCTTAACGTTGTATAAATGTATGTTTAACGTTGTATAAAGGTATAATTAATATAATGTAAAAGACTTGCATAAATGTATGCTTAATATAATATAAAAGGCCCTAAAGGTATGACTAACATAACATAAAGGTATACTTAACATAACATAAAGGTACACTTAACATAACATAAAGGTCAAGCACCTGGAGCGAATTTTGGGTGGGTTTGAGCGCATCCACCCAGGCGCGTGGAGGGCGCGTGGAGCAGGTCAAATTGTTGTGTATAGATCTAGGATCCATACACAAGTTGCACAAAAGTTTTTGTGAAAAAATTACTATGTGACCCGTCTCATTGAAACTCTAATCCAAATTAAATTTCATAAGTCAAATTTGCATTTGTGTTATCGGTTATAGACTAGTTCATTTTAGAGATTTATATTTATAAGATGGTTTTATAAGAGAATTTGAATTTTCATCCATTTTTTTCATAATTATTTATATATAACTGTTGTATGTATTTTAAATTCATATAATTTTGGTCGATCCAATTTAGAATTACTTTTTACGTGCTCTCACGTACCCGCATGAGTTTAGGTGTTTGCGTCCAGCTGCTCTCGCTTGTTCGTGTTCTGACAAATATGTTATACATTTTAGTTATGTTAATCATATCTTTTAAGATTTTTATGTTATGTTAGTTGTACTTTTACATTATATTACACAAACACGTAACGCTTTTTTTAAACCTATATATCATATTAGGTGAATATTTATGTTATAATAAATATAATTTTTATATTGATATAAAGGTATAAGTAAGTAATATCATATAAATATATTAATAATATCACATAAAAGTATGTTAATATAAATTGCGTCGTATATTTTCTCAAGTTATTATTAAATAAATATTATGATATTTGTATATAAAGCTCAAACTAAAATATAACATAAATGATATAATAATATAATATAAAAGTTAGTGCATGACTTAAAAAACAATTCAATATAAAATTCTAACGGATTCCAAATTCATGGAACACATATACAAAAATGTTATTATTATTATTTTTTTAAATCTTTACTCTTCCAACAACTCTTTAATTGGTTTGAATTGTAAGGAGACTCCAAGTTGAAGAGCCCACTTTCATCTTCGCGCTTCATTGAATACCCATTTGATGAAATGTGTTAGGTAAATGGGGTATGAATCTTAGATTTATGTCCTCAATTCGACTTAGTGAATGGGCTGTTCTACGCATTTTCACTCACGATCACAATATAGTTGGTATGTGATGTATATCATTTAATTCGATATAATTCATTCAACAAGAGGTATTCGTTATATAGTCTTAAGGTATTAAATATTCATTCAATAAAGATATCAATTGTATGTTCTTAAGGTATCGCTTGTATATTTTTAAGGTATTAGTTGTTCATTTAGTGAAGGTATTAGTTGTATGCTCTTAAGTCTTAAGGTATTAGTTGTATACTCTTAAATTATTAATTGTTTATTCAATGAAAGTATTATTTGTATACATACGTTTAAGGTATTGCATTTTATTTTCAAAATATAACATAAATATCTTTAAGGTATCATGTATTTACCTTTTGAGATATTATATACTTAGATTATATGATATTGCATGTATATATATATATATATATATATAGTTTTGCTCAAATGCCCATCATGGACAACTCTTAATATGTCTATCGATGACTTGTAATCATCTTATCCCCTCGTTATATGAAAAGTAAAATTAATGGATGCTTTGAATTTTTGACACATCAACCGTGGGTATATATTAATATGTTCACGATGGGTAGGTAAATATAAATATATATATATATATATATATATATATATATATATATTTGTTGTTTCCATAATTTTCAGCAATACATATGTCATCTTTCAAGAATTGGACAATTACAGAAATAACTTTCAAGAATTGCCACAATAAATTGAAGAAGATAAAAAATAAGAAAAGAAGCGGCCGAAGCAATTATTAACAATTAACTTGCTATCGTAAACATACACATCAACGGCGGATCTACATAGTGCAAAGGGGTACAATTGTACCCCACATTTTTAAAAAAATAGTAGATATAATAAATTATGTAAAAATTAAACATTATTTTGATATAACTCAATTGGTTTGATGTCACCTCTTATCAAAACTTGGGTTTGATTTTCCATGACAACATATGATATTTTTCTTTTTATAGTTGTTATTTAACAATTGGCATCTCACATCAAATAAATATTGAATTCAATTAATCAATTCTCAAAAAATCCTAAATTATCATAAAGATTAAAATATTAATAATTATGGTTGCTTGTGGCATTAGTGGGATGACAGAATAAATTATACCACGTCAATGGTATAATATTTTCTTATTTTTTCTTCTTTCACAAATAATATTTTCTTATCTTTTTTTTTTGAAGTTTTTACATTTAAAAAATTATGATACTGATTTTTTTAAAAAAAATTTCACATGTGAAGATTCATTATATTTGACGATACAAAAAGAAAAATCAGGTAATTAAATAGATTTGAGGATTTTGAGAATTGATTGAAAACTTCTTCGTATGATTGAATGTGAGGATATGATTTGTTGATCTTAAGGATTTGTTAATTGATGATTGAATTAATTTTGAGAATTTTTCGAATATTGATTAGAATTTAAGATTTCTTTAAAATGATTAATTAAATATTTTTCATTATTTCATTTAATTGATTAATTCAATATTTTTCATGGCGTAGCGTCTATGTGGTGTGAGATACGAATTCTTAAAAATATTTATGTTGATGAGAGATTAAGTGTTTGAGATGAGAATTGATAAAAAAATCAGTATATAAAGTGGTTGTATAATATAAAATATTAAATATTAAAAAAATATATTTTAAAAAGTGCACACGGTGTGCATTATTCAAATGGATGACTGATCAAAACTTTATATATTATATATATTATAAAATATAAATTAATGGACGGGCTGGATCGGGACCACTCAATATGTTATCTTACAGCGCTTTTACCTCTTTACACATTTGCATTGAATTTTAAATTATCTAATAAGATCCTCCATAACACACTGTCATGCGTATAAATTATATTTTATTTAGCATGTAAATATAGATTAAAAATAATAGTATATATAAAAAATATAAAAAGTAATAACGTCAAAATATAATAGAAGATTTAGATGAATAAAATATGATATAGATGTAACAATAAATTAAAGGAACTGACTATACCTTCTAAACACATTTCATAAAATTAAATAGAAATGAAATTATATATATAAAGACAATTACACCCTTAATATTAATTTAAAAAATAAAAAACATTATAAAATATAAATTCCAAACATATCTACCTAATTTTTAATAATTACATACACTCCATTTGACACACACTACACATATATACATAATACATTTTCTTCTTTATTACCTTCGTCTACCTTCATTCAAACTCTATTAAAATTTCAAAGCAAACCTAATAAAATCCATGTTTTTAGTCAAAAAAATATCATGGAGCAAGAAAGAACACATGAGATGGATAATTTAAATTATTAAGTTTCGTTTTACCGATTTATTTTTTGTATAGAGTGAGGGAAAAAAATTCTGTGAAAATCAGGATTGACCAATACAGGCTGAACAAATTGGGGTGTGTTCGACCTCCAAAACGGCCCAACACAATGAAGAACGTTCAACCACCATTGGCCGAACATACTTCAACTCATTCGATTGATGGCTGAACACTACGTAGTATATTCGACCGACAACCGAACACTCTTTAACCCGTTCGATCCGTGGTCGAACACCTTCAATCTGTTTGATCTAACTCATTCGACTGACTAGGGTTGAACATCACTCGTCCAGATTCCAATACTTAACACAGGATTCATAATTTTTTTTTATTTCTCACTCTAACCTTCTCAATCTTTCTGATTTCTCAACAATCAAGCAATGGATTACAACTGGATATCCTCTACTATATATAGAACAATAGCCCTATGGTTATTTCAAGAAACGGTTGAAGGAGAGAGACGAATTTCAGTTTTGAAAAACGGATCTGTGCGCAAGCCCTAAGTTTCTACAGAATTGGGGTTAACTAACTTAAACCACCTTGGACCATTTTTACAGCAACTTTGCAGCGCCCGGTTCAACTCCTTCCAGACCGGTTCTCGACTACCTGAACCCGGTTCCATAACCAGCAGACCATTTCCAAGTTGATTCCACAGATTTAATTGTGGGTCATGTATTTAGAATTGGGGTGCTTTTGGAAGATCATGGGTGTGTATAGTTGGGCCGTAAACTAAATTAGGAAATACAAAATATGGCCTTAGGGATTTATATTTTTTTAACATGTGACGTTAAGGAGTTAACAAGGTGAGTTGATGTAACTTATTAGCAAGCAAAAGAAGCAGGTTGCGTGAGAGGGCGGATCATTTTTCTATATATAGATATATATATTGTCTACCTTCAAGTTTCAACTAAACTGGCATCTTCTATCTTATTACAAAACTGATATAACAGGAAACCTACAATCTTTGTTTCTCATCTGATCAGCTAAGGTTGTAAGAAGATGAATAAGGATATGATTATATATATATTAGTTATTGGGATGGTTTTAATTAATGTTAATAATGGTGAGCTTCAACGTTATGAACACTCTACTCAACTCCATGCCTCCCTTACTCTTTTGGTGGTTGGAGATTGGGGAAGAAAGGGAAACTACAATCAGTCCAAAGTTGCTCATCAGGTATGTTATATATTATATACATGTAGCTTAAATCGTATCAACCCTTTTACCATTCACTTTATGTAGTTTAATTTTGATCCTCTATCATTTTGTTTTTAGTTTTTGATTCGGTTTTGTTTGGAATGTCAATTTTAGCATATACAGACGTTAGAATTGCAAAATTCCCGTTACCATGTTTACCTCCATAACCCTATCAGTGATGTTTACCTCCATCGTTAACCTTCTTTGCTTCTAATGCTTTACTTCTATGCATTTAAATATGTGCTTTGCTTCAACTGTGTATTTGTGAAAATTCGAAAAAATTAAGAACATGAGAGTTGAGCCAACCATTACGTTTTATATATTCCGATGAAATGAATAAATAAAACTGGATATTTTTTGAGTTAAAATACTAAAATTGTCATTTCTAATTACTTTACAAAATTAGTTTCAAAAAACTCTGTTTTCAAAAAATTAAATTTAATCCTGTTATGAAATTAAAGAGTGAAAAGTTTATGTTTTTAGATTAGTGTTTGGTTAAGGTGAACCACGTTGCCCCAAATTGGATCTTTTGTATTAAAATTTGTGTTTCACTTTGTATACCACATTAAAACTACGTATGTAATTTTGATATTGATTTTTTTATTTTATATTATAAACACTTTATTTTGAAAATCAATATAACTAATTTTACAATGTGTCACATGCATGGTACAAGAATATTTCACGTTGTTGCGGTTATATTGTTCACACTACTCCACCTAAGCCCATTTAATTAGTCAGGACTCATGTAATGAAAGTTTGAAACGTGTAAATAGCATTTTTGCTATTGTATTTTTAAATAGTCAATATATTTCAGTTGGATACGAGAATAATTCATATTTTAAAATCGAAGTGAAGCTTAACAAAATACTCTTTCCTTTTTTAAATAATTTTCATTTATGATGATTTAACTAAATTTAAAAGTCATATATAATTATACATATTGTGATTATATTGCCTAATATTTTAGTTAAATAAATTAATATATAACACCTACTCTTCCTCCATTTTAAAGGTTTACAAAATATAATCTATTTCAATATTTTTATCTTTCCTTTTTTTTTTAATTTTATAATGAAGTTAATTATCTCTTCCTATTCTCATATCTCGTGATATTTAGTGTTATGTATATCTATCAAATTTTGGGTGATGTAGTAATTTTGTACATATACTTATAGTTATACATATTAAATATTTTGTTAATCTATATTGTAAAGCAACCTAAATGACATTTATTTTTTAAAACAAATGTAGTAACAAAAGTTTAGTATAATTAAAAAGGATATGGATGGAATTAAAAAAGAAAATCATACTCTTTTTTATCTTTAAAAAGAGAAATTTTGGATTCATATATATATATATATATATATATATATATATATATATATATATATCATACAAGTTTTCAAATATTTATTATCTAACTTTACTTTACTTCCATTGGCTCACTAAATAGATAAATAAACAATTCATATTTTTGGATCCTGTAACATTCATTTCCATGTATTATAGACTTATTTTTGTTTCTAACCCAAAATCAAATGAATTTACACTAAAATAAATTTAATTTTGTAAAATCACATATATTTTGAAATGAAGTAGTTACATTTGGTGGTATAAGTAAGTTGTATATGTTTATCTAAAAAGAAATTGATAAATAAAAGTAAATTATAGATGTTGCTAATTTCAAACATTGTTTCAGAGCTTGATCTCGTATGCATTTGGTACCAATCAACAAGTATACATAACAAACCCCATTTAATTTGTTCCTATTTCTATTTCTATTTCTTTTAAATAAAATAAAGAGCGTTAAGATTAAGTGGGTTTTTGGGTATACCTAATTAAAAGATTTTATACTCTTAAATCTTATAAATGTTTTATTATACATTAAAAATAAGTTGTTGTAATATTTGTATAGATAAAATAATGAAACTATATATGATGTTAATAATCCCTATTATATAATTTAAATGATGAAATTTAAAAGAGTTTGTCCAAAAAAAAAAATATATATATATATATATATATAGAAGTAACTCAAATCAGATGTATTCTTACTCCTTGAAGAAAAACAACTTATTTTCACAGATTTACCAAACACTATTGGGAAGCTCATAAGCTGTCACCAAAATACCCTCTTAAAAGTATCATTAAAAAATTGCATACTTCAACCAGATATTGTCATATTGATAGTGAGTTTTGTTTTGTTAAAAAAAAAAATATATTAAAATTAATAACGTTTGTTTTTCTTTTTAATACTTCACAGATGGGTATAATTGCAGAGAAGATGGATATAGATTTTGTTATATCAACTGGAGACAACTTCTATCCGGATGGACTAAGTGATGTAAATGATCCAGCATTTGAACAATCATTTACAGATATCTACAATGCTCCCACTTTGATGATGGACTGGTACAATGGTATTTTTCTACTTAATTTATTTTTCACAATTAAACATATATATTTTCTTCGACAATTACATGTAAGTATATATATTGTAAAAATGGTTCCCTAACTATTTTGTTTTGATAGTTTTAGTTTTACAATATGTTCCATAACTTTTAAGATTTTTTACAAACTAGTCCTAAATTACAAAGTTGGTGGTTTAATTGGAATTTTATGAGAAAATTGTGCAAAAATTGTCATTTAACTATTGGGTCCTAGATTTTTTAACCGCATATGAATTAGTTTTAGCAAAGTATCATAATGTTTTTATATGTAGCAATTGTAGTCCTAAATTCTTGGTTTTGCCAGAATTTTGTATGTGTCGATTGTGCGAGCATCCAAAATTTAGTTTTCAACACTATATTAAGGATGGGTCACTCCATATCGGCTAATGAACCCCTAAAACACTTAGTTAGATGACATTACTTGAGGGTCCTCGGGCCACACAAATGCTACATCATTAAAATAATGTTGGAAATTATATTTAAAAAACGTGCAAAATTCCTGCAAACTATCAACCATGAGTCTATGATTGAAATTGCAACATATTCAGTGTTCTGGAACTTATTGCGAAAACGGATCCATATGGTGATTAATTATTACATATATGATCCTTTTTTAGCAGCATAATTTTTAGAAATTATAACCTACTTTTAGTTATGGGTAAAAAAAATTATTAAATATATTTAATCCATTATTACAGTGCTGGGGAACCATGATTATAGAGGTGACGCATTAGCACAATTGAGTCCCATCCTCAAAGGAAAGGACAGCAGATGGTTTTGCATGAAATCATATATTCTCAACACAGGTTTATCAATATTTTTTTTTTCATTTGTTAATTAAATTTATTTATAACATATGCCCTTTTTGAATAGACTTTGCAGAGTTTTTCTTCATTGACACGACGCCGTTCCAAGATAACTACTTCACGAATCCAGGAGATCATGTGTATGACTGGAGAGGTGTCCTTCCAAGAGACAAATATCTTTCAAATCTCTTGCAGGTATACACTACATACACAGGTCATATAAACCCTAAATCACTTTGAATGAATGAATGTAACTATTTTAAAATGTTATTAGGTTCACTATTGTAAAAGACAGTACTAGACATCAAATACAAGTGTCAATGTCGAACCTGCCTGCAAATAACTTCTTATATAATAATTTTTAACTTTTGTTACTAAAAGAAAAAAATGATATATAAAATATTTAATATATATTTACTAAAATGCATATGCATGCAATTATATTTAAAATATGGAAAAAAAAATTAAGTAGTTCTTCATTAGAAATTCTTTGTTACTATAGTTCAATGACTCGCATTAATATTACCAGTACCACTGAACATTGTGGTTCAAATGGCATCCCTACTTTGACCCTAATTGAGTTGACTAAGGTTTGGGATTACTTACATCTCATCTATATTTAAAGAAAACAAAAAAAAAAAAAAAAAAGTGGTTTAACCCATTGACGAGCTAAGGCCTCTAAATACTCAATTCAATCCACAATTTTGGAAGTATGGTACTGGACCCAACAAACATAGTTCATTTTAACATTTCTACATAAAGTGTGACATATTGCAACCTAACCAAGACAGGATTTAGGCACATATTATATACATATTTAGGTTTGATAACTAATTATTAATGTTGGAGATAATTTTATTGAGTTAGGACTTGGAGTGGGCACTAAGGGAATCGTCGGCGAAATGGAAAATCGTGGTGGGCCACCACACAATTAAAAGCGCTAGTCACCATGGTAATACACAAGAGCTTATACAAAAGCTTCTTCCAATTCTTGAGGTATATATGTATTTCACTATTATATTATTTTCTTTTTTCAAATTAAGTATTTGACTATTTTCAAGTATAAGACTAACAATACATCAAAACCTATTTATTGCATAATAAAGATCTCGTATATGACTAAATCCCTCAAAATACAGAATATGACAACTCATAATCTACAATTATTAATCCACATATGAGTTTATAAAAATGATTTTGATTTATGCTCACAGATTTATATTCACAAAATTGTCTAATATGATTTTCTTAAAGCAAGTTGCAGGCAAAAGGTGTTGATCTTTACATAAATGGACATGATCATTGTCTAGAGCACATTTCAAGTTCTACAAGGTAATTTAAAATCTCTTTACAGTTAAATTTAGTGAAATAATTAATTTGTGAGATATATGTATCCAGCCCTCTTCAATTTCTAACAAGTGGAGGTGGCTCAAAGGCCTGGAGAGGTGATTACAATTGGTCAAATCCAAAGGAGATGAAATTTTTCTATGATGGGCAAGGTTTTATGTCTTTGCAAATTAATCAACATGAAATTAATATTAATTTCTATGACATTTTTGGCAACATATTGCACAAATGGAGCACATCAAAATCCTTCTCTGCAATTTAATGTACTAGATTGGTTCCAAAATATGTGGAATTTAGTAATTGTAAGATGTCATGATGCTATTCATCATTTGTAATTTATTGTCCTAATTCTTTGTATCTTTGTGTAACGTGATATATATCGTTTTTTATATAATTCTTAAACAATTATTTATATGCATCAGGTGCATGGATCTAAATAATTATTTATATATATTAGATGTACGGATTTTAAATTCATGTAATTGGTTCAACCAGACTTGTGAATGTATTTCACGCGCGCCTCATGCACTCAAACCCCAGCTCAAACCTTAGTTCTACAGTTATATTAATCTAACATTTTAGTTTAGTGAACTTAACCTTTTAGTTATGTTCACATAATCTTTTGCAGGGAATGACAAATTTATAATACCTATCAAAACTTTTATGTTGTAATAGTATAACATTTATGTTGTAATAATATAACCTTAGGTTGTATTTGGATAGAGTGATTTGAAATTAAGGATTTGAAATAAATGGATTTCAAATCCACTGAAGTTAGGGTGGATTTGAAATTTATCAAAATAACTTTAAAATTAGTTCAAATTAAAAGTGGTGAATTTGAAATCCACGTCCATCCAAATACCATCAATGAATTTGCTATCATGGATTTCAAATCTCTCCTCAAATCCACCCATCCGAATGGACCCTTATATTTTTCTTTAAGTACATAAATGTTATGATATTTGTAGATAAAATTTATACTAATATAACATAAAAGTTAAATTATTATAACATAAAGATTTCAACTATACTACATGAATTTTTGTAGTGAGAAAAGTTTAAGTTATTTACTGTAAGGTTATGAAATCTATACATAAGGTTATACTATTACAACATAAAGGTTATGACATAAATTAAAAAAAAAAAACATGATAGCAGATTCAAGCTGAACCAACTCGACTCGACCCGACCCGATCCAACCCATCCTGACCCGTGAACCTAATTACATAAATCATGATCTATACATTTAATTCATATAAACACTACTCTAATTTTTAATACAAAGTGTTACAATATCATGTCGTAGATCTATAATAAATTTACAATATTAGCCATTAGACTTGCAAGAAATTTACTAGACTCCGCCTATATTATCTAATTTCTTCAGCCACACGAAATTAAAGTTGATTTGGCGTTCGATCGGGTCTGATTATTACTTTAAGTTTGTAGAGATGATCATTATTATCTAATATTTATTTATTTCAGTCATGTTATCTATCAATTTTAGGTGTATTTATATGTGCAATATTAATGTGTCATATATTTCAGTATATTTATTAATTTTACTTTTCATAATTTTAAGGGATGAGATCATTACAGTTTATTGGTGAACATATTATGAATTATTCATGGTGGATATTTTATTATTTTTATTATTTATTTATTTTCAACAAATACATTTTGCACAAATTAAATTAGCAATTAATAGAAAATGTAATTAACACGAGTAAATTTAACAGAGAAATAAAATGAGAAGATACCTCAAAGAGTGTATAGTTGTGAGATGAATATTGCAAAGACTAAAGAGGATGAAAAAGTAAACTTTTACCTTAATTTCAACGGTGTATGATCTCATATTGTCAAAAAAAAAAAGTCATCACATACGGATTTATAAACAATATTCATCACATACGGATATATAAACAATATTATTAATTAATACTCAACGTAAATTAAATTAAAATAATAATATATAAGATGAAAAATTAAAATATTATAAAGGATATTCATCAATTAAGAGAGAAGATTTGCAAAAAACAAAAAACAAAAAATTCTATTGAAAATCAAATGAAATTTCAAAGGCTGAAGGTAAAATAAATAAATGAAAAACTAAATAAAAAGGTAAAAAAAATGGTGAGATTAATTCATAAATGGATCATGTTATGTGAAACAGAATCCACCCAATTTTATTACACCTCATTACTAAGTCAAAATTAGTCATTGACATCTATATTAAATGAGATTTCATCTCATGAATAAAGATCCATAAATCGGTCTTAATTACAAGAGAGTGTCTCAATTAGAAAATACAACTTTATACTAAATAAAGAGTATATATATATATATATATATATATATATATATATATATATGAGTTTTAAATTACATAAAACAATTCAAATTAAGGAAAGAAATAATATAAATATTTAATATATAATACTTTTAAATTAGAATTCTAATTATAATGACATTCTATAAGATTTTAAATTAGTTGGAATTCGAATATAAAATTATTTAAATATGAAAATCCTAAATTAATATTATAATCTTAAATAATAATCTTTAATATGGATATATTCGGCAATTCATATTTTGTAAGAATCATCAACATTTGTATATAGGTAATAAATTATATATATAGGGCAGCTGGCCTTAGACCATATCCAACCATCACCCCAAAATGCTATATTTCAAAAAATATAGCATTTGGGAGAACATTGGGTGCTCCAATGGAAGAATGCTAAATTTGTAAGAATTATAAAAATCTACTTTTGAAATGCTATTTTAACATTTTTACTGTTCATCAAATGCTAAAAATTTATAATAATTTAATACAAAAAAGTAAATGACAAATGGCCCACATCAAATGACAATTATAATAAAAAAGTAAGAAAAACAATAAAATGTCATTTAATTTAGCATTATAGCATTTATGGTTGGAACACATGGCCCATTTTCAAATGCTATAACACTATTTGAAATGCTAAAAATACATTTAACATTTTATTATAGCATTTATGGTTGGAGGTGCTCTTAGCTACCTCATCCTCCAGTGGGAATGGCAAGGGGGCTGGATTAGGGGAGCAATCTCCATCCCCGCCAGCTTCGTGGGAAAATTCTCCTCCTCCCTCACCCCGCGGGGATTCCCAGCCCCATCATGTTTTTTTTTTTTAATAAAATTTTTATTCTTTTTATCTAATTTATATATATAAACAATTTTTATAATTACATATACTTAAAATATCAACAAAAACATAAAAAAATGACCTATAATCTGAATAAAAGATAAAATATAATTTAATCAAATTAACTAAAACACAAAGATACACTATCCTGTTAAATATTTCATTAATTCTCATCATTATTCAATATTTCAATTCACTTAAAAGAGAATGAGAAATAGGGTTTTGAGTTATTTATTTGTATATTAAAATATATTATTTTTTATAATAATTTATATTATATTATATTATATTATATTATTATTATTATTATTATTATTATTATTATTATTATTATTATTATTATTATACATATATAAATAATTCGGGGCTCAACAGGAAACAGGGCAGGGAATACGATCCCCACCTCACCATTCGGAGAAAAAATTACCCCGTCCCTATTCCTACAAGAGATTCCCACTCTATTCAGAACGGATCCCTACGAAAAATGAAGGAATCCCCACCCCACTACCATCTCTATCCTTCAATCAACATTTATGGTTGTGTGGTTCTTATATTTGATGAAATAAAAGCCCAACACTTACTATCTATATGTGTGTCTGAATGTGCACATGTGATTGTATGGATATGATATAGAATTATTGACTTCTTGTATACCTCCACCCTAAAAATGAAAGAACAAAACAGAGAAATAATCATATTGCCATTTATAATTTATAATTATTGATCACTGAAATATTATGTAGATGTTTTGATTTGTAAAAGAAATCATTAATAATGTTTCACTTTTGCATACATTATTTTTTGAAATCAATAAGTCAAAATGCTTTTGTTGTGTATCATTTCATTGATCATGAGAGAGAGAGAGAGAGAGAAATTTAGAAGAAATTAAATAAAAATTTTAAATGGAACTTTATTTTTATTAGGAGACATTGCCTTTCTCAATTGAAAAACTCTGACAAATTTGAAGATATCAAACGACTCATCTAGATAACTATTATGTAAATTATACAATACGCCTAAATAAACTAGGTTGTGGAACAAGGATGTTGAATATACGAGTACAAGAGTACTATTTATTTATTTGATAATAATTTAAAGGAATTTAAATACAAATAATAGCATTGAACAAAGATTTTTAGGAATTTAAAGATAATATTTTTACAAGGAATTTTTTAAAAAAAAGTCTATATACAATCAATTTTGAAGTCTTAGTGTGGTGTATTTGGGGTACTTATAAAGTCTATATACAATCAATTTTGAAGTCTTAGTGTGGTGTATTTGGGGTACTTATAGTCCTGTATATCCAATCCAAATTATTATATGTAGTTCATTTAATATTTCACCGTTAGATTAAAAAAATATTAAAAAAATTAATACTCGTGTAACATAGAAAAGTACTTGAAAGGTGCATACCCACTGGCACCACAGAATTACCTCTAATTTTGATAAACATACAAATATAAATTCATGAGACGAAACTCAGTGTTCACAACTAATTATTTTTCACAACCCATGTTTAGATTTAGAATTGTGAATTAATGCATCTCACATGACTATTTATTTGTGTAGTATATATTTCACATTTTATAAGTCTTCCAGAATCTTGATTTAGCTTATTATTGTTTGGCCCAGCTTAGAGGCCACCTAATTCTATAATATATTTTTGAGGGGGTAATATTATAATATATAATCATTGAGGAGATCATATTATTTTAGACGACAATATTTCTTGCCCAGTGATTCTATTGTTGGTTCACAAGGGCTTATCTGAATCGAATATTTTATTGCAGATATGACCTCAAGATGATGATTAATAAATTAGGTTGACCTAACTAATTAGAAGCAATGAAAACAAGCTTATACTGAGGTAGTTTTCAATTAGGGAAGGTTATATAAATATATTCATTTATGTTAAATCATGATTTTTTATAAAATTAATATACTTATTGACTTTATCAATATACTTTATGTACAAAAATAATATAATAGTATTTAACAGTTTGTGGAATGGAAACTGAACTTCCTTTTTTTTTCGCCCCAAAAACAATTTAATGCAATTGAGGTTCACATTGGGAAAATTCAAAATTAATAGCAAGCGAGATTTAATTGAAAATTGATAACTTATATTGAAAGAAGATTTAATACATACGTAGCAGCACACTCTAAATATAGGCAAGTCTGATTTACAGTTAATGGCCCACTACTTTGAAAGTCTCTTATCATATTGATTGTAGGTATATTAAGATGGGATGAAATTCAAAATATCTATTAATTTTATTTTTTATATAATAAAGAAAATAAAATTATTATATGTTATTGGTGAACATAATAAAAATTGTTCACGTTAAGCATTTTATTATTTTTTATTGCTTTGAATCCAAATAAAAAAATTTATTTAAAAAAAATAAAAAAATGAGCGTGTAATGTAATGATCATCTATCTATTCACTGTACCCACTGTTAAGCGTTTTTTTTTCTCTTTCTAAAAATACTCTTTAAGTCATGTATTGACATAAATATTGTTTTGTTGGGTTATGGAGTTTGAGTTAAATAAACTTTAGAACTTCTGGTTAGATAAGATTAAGAACTCCCAGTCAAATTAGACTTGAGCTTCCTAGTTAGAAAGACATTAAAACTATTTCCTTATAAATAACCATTTGACTCATTGTATTTGTCAACACAAGAAAATTAGTAAATTCTCCTTGCTTGGTAGTGCCCCCAAATATAGACAATTGACGAATTGGGTGAACAAATCTGTATCTCTTATTTTTCGTTCATATCAAATTCTCTATAATTGTTCTCAAAATCCTTACAACTAGTATCAGAGCATCGGGTTCAGTAGATCTAGTGGGAGCAATTACGATGGTTGAAAGGAAATCGCCTGTTGAAAAATTTGATGGATCAGATTTCGGATTCTGGAAACTGCAGATTGAGGACTACCTGTACGGTAAAGATCTGTATCAACCTTTGGGTATAAAGCCCGAATCTATGAAAGACAATGAGTGGGCGTTGTTGGATAGAAAGGCGATGAGTGTAATTCATTTGTCGTTATCCAGGAACGCTGCGCTCCACACGGTAAAGGTAAAAACCACAAAAGAGATGTTAGAGATTATGACCGAGATGTACGAGAAGCCATCAGCCGCGAACAAGGTTCATCTGATGCGGCGGTTGTTTAACCTAAAGATGACAGAGGATGCTACGGTGGCCAATCATCTAAACGAGTTCAATATGATCATTGCACAATTGAGCTCAGTTGAGATCAATTTCGATGATGAGGTACAAGCCCTAATTTTGTTATCCTCTCTACCAGAAAGTTGGAGTGGGACGATGACAGCCGTTAGTGCCTCAGTCGGGAAGGTGAAACTCAGATTTGATGAAGTTAAAGACCTGATCATAAGTGAAGAAATTCACAAAAAAGAATTAGGTGTGACCGCAGGATCAGCCTTGAATATAGGAAATAGAGGCAGATCAAAATCAAAATCGAATTCGAATCGACATAGATCGAAGTCGAGGGGGAGAAATAAGTTGAAGAAAGACAAGAGTCAGATTAAGTGCTACAATTGTCATGAAATCGGGCATTATAAAAATTAGTGTAAGGTACCAAAGAAGGATAACAAATCAGCAAACGCAACCACTGAGGAAAACACGAATGTGTTAATCTTGAGCGTAAGCAGTCCATTAGAATCTTAGGTATTAGATTCCAGAGCATCATTTCATTTATACAGCAGTGCTGACGTAATGGGACATTACATCTCTGGAGATTTTGGGAAGGTTTATCTTGCTGATGATGAGCCTCTGAAAATCGTGGGAAAATGGGATGTTCGGATCAAGGCACCGAATGGAACTGTTTTGCAGTTGCATGATGTGAGACATATTCCTGAA
Source organism: Scutellaria barbata (assembly GCA_028654395.1). Taxonomy (NCBI): domain Eukaryota; kingdom Viridiplantae; phylum Streptophyta; class Magnoliopsida; order Lamiales; family Lamiaceae; genus Scutellaria; species Scutellaria barbata. The sequence continues at coordinate 14,490,073 of CM053651.1, read as the reverse complement.
TTGATGAGGAATTTACTTTCCGTTGGGCAGCTTGATGATGAAGGTTACGTTGTGATCTTTGGTTGTAAAACATGGAAGATATCCAAATGAATTATGGCGGTGGCTCGAGGTAATAAGAAGGGAACGTTGTATATTACAGGCAACACACGGGACAGCATTGTTCTTGCAGGTGCAAAGAACGATGTAGATTTGTGGCATTGTCGTTTGGGCCACATGAGTGAGAAACGGATGAAAGTGTTGTATTCAAAAGGTAAGTTGTCAGGCGTCAAGACTGTTGAAATCGGGTTGTGTGAGGATTGTGTATTCGAAAAGCAAAAAAGAATGAGTTTTTTGAAATGAGGCAGAACATTGAAGAAACAAAAATTGGAGTTAGTCCATAGCGATTTGTGGGGACCAGCACTGGTGATATCTCTTGGTGGAGCATCTTATTACATGACTTTCATAGACGACTCAATGAGAAAGGTATGAGTTTATTTTCTGAAAAATAAATGTGACGTTTTTGATGTTTTCAAGAAGTGGAAAGCTCTTGTAGAAATTGAGACAGGTCTCAAGATGAGAAGTGTTTGAGATCTGATAATGGTGGAGAGTACGAGCTTCGAGAGTTCAAAGAATTTTGTGTTGTAAATGGAATTTGCATGGAGAAAACTGTTAAAGGAACCCCTCAACAAAACGGCGTCGTAGAACGTATGAACAGAACACTATGTGAACGAGCTAGAAGCATGAGATTGAAGTGTGGGCTGCCGAAGATGTTTTGGGCAGATGCAATTAGCACTGTAACTTACTTAATAAATAGAGGTCCCTCAACTCCCTTGGAAAATTGCTTACCAGAAGAGGTCTGGAGTGGTAAAGAGGTAAATCTGTTATTTCTTCGAGTATTTGGTTGTGTTTCATACATACATATTGATGCTGCTAATAGAAGTTGGATGTTAAATCTGTTAAATGTACGTTTATTAGATATGGTGGTGATGAATTTGGCTATCAATTTTGGGATGAGAAGAATCGAAAGGTAATTCGTAGTCAAGATGTCATATTTAATGAACAGATATTGTACAAAGACAGGTTGGATGCATCTGAATCAATTGGTTCAGAGAAACAAGTTGTCGAGTTAGACATCTCGAACTCGGGTGGGAGTAAAGTGGTTGATGATAATGAGGTGGTAGGTGACGAGGAACCACACACGTCACAGTCTATAATTCTGCTGCGAAGGTCCACCAGAATATATAAATTAACTGATAGGTATTCACCTTCTCTTCATTACGTCTTGTTGACAGATGGTAGTGAACCAGAATATTATGTAGAAGCAACACGTGGTGAACACGTGAGCAAGTGAAAACTAGCGATGAATGATAAAATGAATTCGTTGAAGACTAACGAAACGTAGGAACTAGTTGAGCTTTCAAAAGGGAAAAAGGTGTTGCATAACAAGTGGGTTTAAAGAATTAAAGAGGAGGCTGATGGAGGCAAACGTTACAAGGCAAGACTGGTTGTAAAAGGGTTTGAGCAGAAATATAGTATTGATTATATTAATGTTTTCTCCCTTATTGTGAAATTAACCACCATTCGGTTAGTTTTGAGTATGGTGGCTGCAGAAAACTTGATGTTAGAGCAGATGAATGTGAAAACAGCCTTTTTTCATGGAGATTTGATGGAAGACATCTACATGGAGCAACCAGAAGGATACTTGTCAGAGGGGAACAGTAAGCTTGTTTGTAGATTGAAGAAGAGCTTGTATGGCCTGAAACAAGCTTCATTGCAGTGGTACAAAAAGTTCGATGGATACATGCATGAGATTGAATTCTATAGATGCGAGGCTGACCACTGTTGCTATCTCAAGAAGTATGACAAATGTTATATTATTTTGTTGTTATATGTTGATGACATGTTGATAGCAGGTACTAGTGCTCGAGAGGTGACTAAGTTGAAGAAGCAATTGTCTGGCCGATTTGCAATGAAGGACCTTGGAGAGGCTAAGTAAATTTTGGGCATGCGCATTAAGCGTAAAAGGGTGGCAGGAAAGTTGTATCTTTTGCAGGCTGAGTATATCAAGAAGGTTTTGAAGAGGTTCGGCATGGAAGATGCAAAGCCAGTTCATATCCCTTTGGGTAGCCAGTTCAAGCTATCCAACAAGGACTCACCCAATAGCGAAGAAGAGTGTGCCTATATGTAGAAAACTCCATATGCCTCTGCAATTGACAGCTTGATGTATGTTATGGTGTGCACAAGATCTGATATTGCACATGCAGTAGGAGTAGTTAGTCGGTTCATAAGTAATTTGGGGAAGCAACATTGGGAGGCAGTAAAATGGATCCTCAAGTATTTGAGAGGTACTACAGAGAAAGCCTTATGTTTTGAAGGCAAAAGTGTCGAATTGACGGGGTATGTTGATGCAGACTTTGCATCAAGCGATCTTAACAAAAGAAGAAGTACAATCGGATATGTGTTTAAATTTGGTGGTACAGCAATCTCTTGGGCTTCTAAGTTGCAGAAGATTGTAGCACAGTTCACTGTAGAAGTAGAGTATGTAGTAGCGACTGAGGCTAGTAAAGAGATGGTATGGTTGCAGAATATCTTGCGTGAATTGGGGAAAGAGCAGAATGATAGTAATTTGTACAGTGATAGTCAAAGTATTATTCATTTAGCAAAAAATCCAATTTTTCACTCGAGAACGAAGCATATTGAATTGAGGTATCATTATATTCATTACCTCATGGAGAATAAAATCTTGCAGCTGATGAAGATTCGAGGAAGTAAGAATCGTGCTGATATGTTGACTAAGGTTGTGACCTTAGAGAAGTTGAAGTCATGTATGGCTTCAACTGGTCTTGGAAACTGAAATGAAGGTCTGACACTACTACCAGTGAGAGATATTGATGAAATTGAGAAGACAAGTTACAATTGGAAGTCAGTCTCCAGGTGGGAGATTGTTGGGTTATGGAGTTTGAGTTAGATAAATTTTAGAACTCCTGGTCAGATAAGACTTAGGACTCCCAGTCAGATTAAACTTGGGATTCCTAGTTAGAAAGACATTAGGACTACTTCCCTATGAATAACCCTTTGACTAGGGGTGGGAATTTTCTTTCGGGTATCGAGTACCCGACCCGTATGGGTATTACCCGATCGGGTCGGATTTCATTATAATTTCATAAACTTTCGGGTATTTTGGGTCGGGTATCCGTAAAGTTCGGGTCGAATATTACCTGATAAGGTTTTGGGTACCCGAATAAAGTTTAAAATTTCGTTCTACCTTCTCTACTTAAATTCTCATTTCTCTTGTTTTCAACGATAATAGGTTATTTTGTACAAGATGAAGCTCTCTCTACCTGACCCGACCCGACAAGTACTCGATTAATAGATACCCGAAAAAAGTGGATATTTTCGGGTGACACTAGTCGGGTACCCAACCCGAAAAATCCGAAACCCGCCAAAACCCGACCCGATCTCATCCCTATCTTTGACTCATTGTATTTGTCAACACAAGAAAATTAGTAAATTCTTCTGGCTTGATAGTGTCCCCAGACATAGTCAATTAACAAATTGAGTGAACAAATCGTTGTCTCTTATTTTTTATTCATATCAAATTCTCTATATTTGTTCTCAAAATCCTTACATATTTAGTGTTAAAATCATGAAATAAGGAGTCAACTTTCTAATAAAAGAATAGGGATGTAATTATTTAACACATAAACAACACACATGATATTATCATAAGGCCAAATTATATAAACGATGATCATTTTCGTTGTAATAATAGGACCACAATTCAAAATAGTAAAGTTAAAATTTTCGTCATAAATTATTTTGCTTTTTTGCTAAGTTGGTTTTTCATTCAATTAATTGCATTTATCTTTTATATGGTCAACTGTACCTGTTAACTTATTTAATTATTGAAAACTAATAAACGGAACTTTTAAGTATTATATTCATGATTTGATTTTAAATAAGAAAACACAATATTTTATTTTATTTTCATTTTAATGCATGATGTGTCAATTTTATCATTGTTATTTGTAATCTTGTTTATTATCATTTTTATTTTCTATTTGTAATATTGATGGGGTTGGAGTGATAAATTTTTAAACAAATCACAATTTTAAATTAAATCTTCTTCATTTAAAATTCACTTTTTATGCATGACATGTCAAGTTTAATATTTTTATGATTTTTAATTTGTTGTTTACACTGCATATATGAAAGCAAAATATCAAAACTAAAATGATTAAATTTTGATGTATTTAATTTTTTTTAATTGACTCGTAGTTTTTTCTATTATAGTAGTAAACTACAATATTGGACTTAAAAATACATGTTCATAAGTTGAAATTATACTTTAAAATTTTGCAAATTTTAATAAAATATATTTTTTAAATTACTTTGTCAACCAATAAAATTGTTTGAGGATCAAGCCTTTCATGCTCCATAATTCTTCCTACCAAACTAAGCTAAAAACATGGATTCCTAGCTTAGAGTGCATGTTACGACATTTCTAACATTAATTTCTACTTCTGTTTTGTAAATCAGCTTCTTTTGAAGTTGATTAGTGTAGTATTGGAGCGGACTCAATCCTCTATATCAATGATATATTCATGCATCACCTGTCTACCACGTTAAAATTAAATTGTTTTGATAATAAATTTATTTTTTAAATTGTAACCGTTTTTATTTTGAAAATCAATATAACTAATTTTAGGATTTTGTACATACTTGATATAGGGATTTTTGATATACAGTATCTGATTTGGTATTGAAGATAGTTTTAAAAGTGTTGTTTTTAGTCTTAATTTTCACTCAATAAAGTTTTAATTGTCCTTAAAGAGGTTAGAATTCCTAGCTAGGCTTCACACACATAGTTTTGTTATACATATAACATTTTATATCGGAGTCAGTCTGACATAAAACCGTCTTACAAATTCCATTCTTTGAGACATGAAAGTCTGAGTTATAAGAAAACATGCATGTGGATCCATAACAAAAAAATATGTAATACTTTTATTTGTATATAAGGTAATATTGTTTGTATATCAGGTATCATTTTTGTATTATGAGATGCAATAAAAAATATGTAATATTTTTATATGTATTAGATAATATTTTTCTATATATATCAAATAATATTTTTGTATTATGTGATCCATGAGACAGGTCGGATCAAGTCAGTCATTTAAAAATACACATATCCAATTCTTTTCCCTTGCTCGTAGGTCATGTAACATGTAGTACTTTGTGTGACTTAAGTAATACTTTTGTATTATATATATACAACATAATATTATTTAATACAACATAATATTATTTAATAAAATTAAATTTTTTGACAAGTATTATATGATACATATAAAAATAATATTATCTGTTACACAAAATTATTATGTGACCTTGAATTGAACAAGTCAATCCATCTCTTTTTATAAAATAAGATCCGTGAGACAGTGTTCCCCGAGTCATTGAAATAATTTTCTGCTGAAAACACCCACAATCCAGTGGAAAAATTTATAAACATCTTTTTAAATCTACATTGTTATTCTGATTTCGATGTTATAACGTCGTTTCCAAACATAACATCAATCTGTTTTTCGTATTTTAATAGCAAGCGACAGTTTCAATTTTATTACATATGTGCATGTTACATATAAATTAATGACAGCATTATCCATTCCTACGTACAAAACATGATTTGATGTATAGAAGATAAAAAGAGTAAATAATGTTGAATATATAAGTAGTGTTAATAATAAGAATAAAACAAAAAAGTAGGACCCACATTATCTAATGATGTAAGCACAAAGTTCACTTAAGTGGGCCCGGGTTCCTAATGGCTGTCTCTCAAAATCATTCATTGCTTGTGAGTTGTGATTGCCCATACCTCTATTGTCCACGTCCAACGCTACTTTCTTTTATTCTTATAAAAACCCTCTATACGTGGAGTAATATTTATACTTTTAGGTTTTACACCAATATTCCTCTCTCTCTCTCTCATCCCATGTGTAAGAAGATGATGAGTGAGAAGAATTTGGTGGTGATGGTGCTGATGATGATGATATTAGTTATGGTTGAGGTTAATGGTGAGCTTCAACGCTTTGATCACCCACCTAAGCCAGATGGGTCTCTCACTGTTTTTGTCATCGGAGATTGGGGAAGAAAGGGAGACTACAACCAGTCTCTTCTTGCTCATCAGGTATATACATATTCATTATTTACATGCATACATATGTTATAGATATCATCTCTCTCTCTCTGTATATATTACGTAGGTGTGTGTATGTCTCACGTCTGTTTTTGTTGTAATGCAATACTCACACAATATATACACAGCATTTATACCAATTCATTTCTTTTGATCCGTTTCATTCATGTGTATTTGTGCTTGTGAACATGAGAATTATACTTTTTGAGCTAATTATGGTTTACTTTGGTGTTTAATATTGTGCTTTATTAATTTGTTAATGCATGTTAATAATATCTTTAGATGAGTCCTGATTATTTTGAAATAAAAGATAAAATATTTCGTAAAATAGAAAATCCGATATGATAACTACAGATCAACTAATTTGTTGTTTTTAAAAATAATTAATTGTGCATTTAAATTAAAATAGTTGGGTTCGGATGTCCGAAATTTAAATTGAGAGTAAGTTTTATGTGAGACTATCTAACAGATATAATTACGTGAGATTGGTCAATCTATAACTCATACTTTACAATTCATGTATGAATTTGTGAAAATGAATTTTATCTGTGAGTAATGAAAATTTATCTCATGATACCTATTTACGTGACCATCTTCATATGTTGTAAATATGATCGTTGAAGGAATGTAATTGCAATTTTTAGAAATCTGGATCAATTTGATAATTAGATTAACTATACTATTGAGATTGTCAAAACTATGGAGAGAATCCATTCCAAGGACTTCTTGCCCTTTTAGGGAAGATGATCATTTATTGCATCTATATATTTATCTTATCTTTTGAAAAGTTTATATTAAATTGAGCAACTCATCTTCTTTGATGTTGCTTTTGTTTCTACATTGTTCTGTCTGGATGTGACTAAATTTTACACCACATATATACCAAATCTTGTCTGCTAGTTCTCACACATACATACATATAAATATTGATAAATGGCTCGTTATATATTACATAATCTCTCTCCCTCTCTCACTATTTTCTGATTCAATGTAATAATAGACCCCATTGAATATGACAAAACTGTAGAAATGAAAAGAGTCATAATGTGCAAATTTCATAGACTTTTATATAAACTACTGTATATTTAAAGAGTCGTGGATATTGACGGGCCCCAAGAATTTGATTCTATGGGTCCAACTAATATTTTACAAATAAAATAATATACATGATTATCAAGTTTCAACTTCTTTATTAATACATATATATTGAATGTTATTTAGAAATCTCACATAAAGATGAAAACAAATAATTCCTGACCTTTTATTCTTCATATTATTCCTAAATACATCCTTCTCAGTATCTGTTATTAAATAAACATTTTATAAATAGCCCAACAAATACTTTTGAAATTACTAATATATTCCTACAAATTTTTCATACTTTAGAGACTGAATTAATTAACCCAAATTAACATATGTTAGTCCTTAATTCACATCGACACTCATCATTAACTTAATTATATTATTAATTAATTAGTAGAACTTTTGTAAAATCGTCTCATAAATTTAATTATATGATATGATTCAATCCACAATCCATATATATATCAATTGTTAAAATCAATTATATTTGAAAATGATGATAACTATTGTTACAGTCATCTCATATAAGATCTTTGTGTTAATTTTATTGGAAAAAAACCACTTCAAAAATATATATAAATCCTTATTTGAGTAGTCGTCTTAAGGAAAAGTTTAGTACTATTTGTTGCATTAAATTAGACGTGTCGTGATCGTTTAAGCTTAACTAACTTTAAGTCAGAGCATGACAACTCATTTGCGTATCATTATTCGTGCACGGATCATTATCATTATTTAAGTAACCCACTTTAATACTTTTGATATAATGCTACCTAACGAATCCACTTCCGGAAAATATTGATATGATTTCAATCACTATTCAATCCTTTTTTATTCATTGTTACGTGTCTCTTTCATCTTAAGACAAGACATAATTTCGTTAAAATAATATGAATCCAATAAATAATTACTTTTTGTGTTTTTCTAGTTTTCTATTTTAATCCAAGACACGATTTTGCCAGCAATTTATATGAATTATTAATGAAAGTGAGAAGTGATATGAGTATAATATAAAGATATAAGTAACAAATCAGGATTGCTATAATCGATGTAGTAGTTATTCCAAAATTTGAATTAATAAAATTTGTTTACTTTTCAAAATAATTATCGTTTACACTTGATCTTTTGTAAAATAATATATTATATGTATAAAAATAATATATTATATATTCATCATTTAATATACATATTAATACATATATAACCCTGAAAAACAGTGTTAGTAAAAGACAAAATAATACCATTCCATGAGATGGGATTTCAAAAGGATTTTCACAAGTAAATCTTTATTTGATAGATATAAGAACATTTGATAAGAGTTTTATTATTTTAATTTATAGTTTTTATGCAATCCGAATATTACTGATTTATGAAGGTTTATTTTCGCGTAATCATTAAAAAATATAACTCTTTTTCTTTTTCTTTTTCTTTTTCTTTTTGTCATGTCACAGATGGGTATGACTGCAGAGAAAGTAGACATTGATTTTGTTATTTCGACTGGAGACAATTTTTATCCGAGTGGATTGAAAGATGCAAATGACCCAGCTTTTGAACAATCATTTACAGATATCTACAATGCTCCCACTTTGCAGAAAGTGTGGTACTCTGGTATTTTCTATTTTATTTTCACAATACATCTTCATGAATTATATTTCATTTGATTAAATTATTTGTAATTATTTGATCTTTGAGATTAGAATAAATTATACATCTCCTATAATGGGCTACAAGCCCAACTTTGTTTCAATGAATTAAAATCTACCCTAATCGAGTTGGGCCTGTTATAAGAGAAATAGTATGTCAAATTTTATTTTTATTTTATTTAGAAAAATAGTATGTCATCTTATAATTACAATTATAATTATAATTATTTGATTCTCATTTTAGTTATTGTTTTACTATATAGTGCTAGGAAATCACGACTATAGAGGTGATGCATTAGCCCAATCGAGTCCCATCCTCAAAGGAAAAGACAATAGATGGTTTTGTATGAAATCATTTATTCTCAACACAGGTACGTTTTTAACTATAGTTTAATTAATTTATTTAAAATGTATTTATTTAATTGACGTGACACCTCAATATATGTCATTCCTTTTATCTTTTTAATTACAGATATTGCAGAATTTTTCTTCATAGACACAACCCCCTTCCAAGATAAATATTTCACTGACCCAGAAGATCAAGTCTATGATTGGAGAGGCATTCTTCCAAGACACAAATATATTTCCACTCTCTTAGAGGTAATATATAGTGTTTGTTATTCAATTCTACTCATTTATTTGGTAATTATATATCAAAATTTTAAAATATTTATTAATTTTATTTTTCTTATAATAAGGAGATGAAATCATTATACATCATCGGTGAACATATTAAGAGTTGTCCATGATAGGTATTTGAACATTTTCCGTTTGTTATTATATATATATATATATATATTTTTTTTTTTTTTTGAAAAAGCTTATATCAAATTATCTTATAAGTATAATTATGTGACGTGATATGAGTATCGGTATCTATAATTTTAATCTATTTTTATAAATCAATCTCTATTTTATAATTATGAGTTGACGTGTATTAAGTTTGTGAGTCGGTTTGACTTAATAATACTCTTTATGTTTTGTTTTAATAAATAATTAATGTTGGAGATAATTTAATTTGAAATAGGATTTGGATTCAGCACTAAGAGAATCGCCTGCGAAATGGAAAATTGTGGTGGGCCACCACACAATTAAAAGTGCTAGTGAGCATGGTAATACACAAGAGCTTCTACAAAAGCTTCTTCCAATCCTTGAGGTAATTAATGGTTTGGCTATTTTCTTTTTTCTTTAGACAAAGTATTTCACATAAAATCTTCTATTTATTCTAAAATAATTAACATATAATATCTATAGTAAATAATATCCCTAATTAAAATGTGATATATATTATATATAATGAAACGTGAAATGAAGATGAAATATGACAGAAGATTTGGATCGAAAGTATCCAACCATTTTCATTATTTCATAGTGATGGTCAAATCATGTTTGCCTATGAAACTTTGAAATTTAAATGATGAATTTTTCTGTAGTGATAAATAATCTTGGGATGATGGATTATATATTTATTAATTAGATTTCAGAGGTAATTAAAATAAAATTTTGGAGCTTTCCTCCATTTTAAAGAAATTAGTCTTCTATATATTAATTAGAAAAACATCTCGAATCTTTTCGTCAGTTTGCAAATTATAGGGCTACTTAAATAACACAAATAAACCTTAAGAAGGCATCTTGAAACACCTCAACATTTTATTTCGTTTGAAGGGTTTGGAAATATATTTCAAAATCCTTAATTATTAGTCCAGATAAGTTGTCACATGGGTTCACTCGTTATTGCATTTCAACTTTATAATTTTTATTTTGAATTATATTTGCAGAGATTATAATGAATTTGAGATCACTTAATATGAATTAATTATTTGAGATCATTTTCCTAATCGAAATGTTACCTCTAAGGGAGTATCTGTAGTTTAAAAGTTCAGAAGTCCCTTGTAAAGAAAAAAATTATTTTTATAGATTTGTCTATTGTCTAGTGCTACTTGAAAAATTTGTTATTAATTATGTTTTATCTAGTTGGAATGCTGAGGAAGATTAAAAGATTCACCATAAGGTAATTAATGAACAAAAGATCACTTTCCATTATAACTTTTACATGCCAAGCTTATCAAGATCATAACATGCATGACATATAAAGGCTAACTATATATTGTATATAAAGACATATTAAGAGTTGTGCATCATGACCAACTCTTAATATACTCATATCGATGACGTGTAATGATCACATCTTTTAATAATGTGAAAAGTGAAATTAATAAATACATTAAATATTTAACACATCAGCAATGAGCATATATTAATGTGTTCACAGTGGGTATGGTAACATGATTGTATTACTCCATCCGTTCTAAAATAAATGTCGTTTTGAAGTCTAAATTTTCTTTTAAATTAAGTGTTGTTAGACATTTATACAATTTTGTTCCCAAATTATCTATATTAATATTACTTAGCCAAAATGTAGTGATTTTATATGATATTTTTTTTATGAAATTAACTTGATTTTCTTTTCAATTTTGAACTAAAATTTCTTGATTAGTAAAGGGTATATTTGACAAATTTTTATGTTCTTTAATGAATTTATGGTAAAAACTCACACTTTATTTAAATCGATCAAATTGCAGGCAAACAATGTTGATCTTTACATAAATGGACATGATCATTGTTTGGAGCATATCTCCAATTCTGAAAGGTGAGATTACTTATTTATTTAAAATTGATGAAAAACAATTAATTAATATGTATGATTGATGAAATAAAAATCAATTTATTTTTCAGCCCTCTTCAATTTCTAACAAGTGGGGGTGGCTCAAAGGCATGGAGGGATTATTACAATTGGCCCAAACCAAAGGAGATGAAATTTTTTTATGATGGGCAAGGTTTCATGTCCCTGCAAATTACTCAACATGAAATTGACATCAGTTTCTATGATGTTTTTGGGAATGCATTACACAAATGGAGTGTATCAAAATCCTTCTCTGCAATGTAGATTGGCTTGACATATGTACAACTTAGTGTATTATTGAATTTCCTGTGATCCACAAGGATCATTGTAATGTAATATCATCAACAATGATATTTTTTTATGAATATAACTAATATTTTTTATATACCATAAATTTCTGTACTTTAATTACCTTTGATCATGTAACTCACCAATTTTGAAATATCCCATTTTAAGAAAACATTGTTTGATTTTTCTATGAGACAAAACAAGAAAAATAATGAGATCTAGTAAATAGAATTTGTGTTGTATTTATTTTAGTTAGGAAAACGACTGGATCGTTGTAGAATTAAAGTCCTAGAAGAATCTCTACTATAAGAAGAGTTAAGATACAACAAGAAGATGAAGAAAAAAATACAAGAAGAAGCTAAAGTGGCAAGCTAAGGAATTAAGGTAAATTCTTCATAAACCGGTAGTGGAAACACAGACATGAATAAAAGCTCATAATTAGATGAGTCATGATTTTATAGTTAGACACATTAGAGTTGCAACACCAACATACATAACTTTTTAGAGATGTCAAAGTCATTCCTTTAACTCAAAAATTAGTCAGTAGATACAACTTGAAGACTTTAGTAAGATTGGAGGAAGTACAAGTTAAAAACATCACCATTCAAAAATATCATTTATGAAAGAAAAAGAAAAAAAGTTAATTGGTGGAAAAATCACCACCTATACTTCAACTGTAATTTTAACCAAATCTTTTTGAGTTAGCTTAGCAGTATAGGGCGAGGTGGGGACGTGTAACAATCTCCATTCCTATTCGAGCTAGTGTAGCAGGAAAAAAAAGATTTCACATTTTGTTCAATCAAGGAACAAAACTAATTATTTGTTGTGCAAACCTATCTTTTGCATAGTGGATGCAATGTATGAGCAATATATGTATTGTGCATTTATTGAGCAATATATCTATTGCTCAGTTGCTCCGGCATATGTTATTGTGCATGATAAGGTAATACATGAAAAATAAAGAAAGAAAATGAGAAAAAAAAGGTTTGCATTTAGTTTCTTGATTAAAATTGTAAATTAAAGGGTCAATATAACAAAAACTCTTTGAAGAATGATAGTGAATTGATTTACAACTTAATTTTTTTGCTTTTTTTATTTTATTTTATTGCACCTGAAGTTGATCATAATTTTTTTCAAATTGAACGTTTAGGACAAAATTTGATCAAATATATGATTGTGCTTATTCCAAATTCATGTGTATGAGATAATTTTTAAAGAATTGTGAGTGAGTCACAATTCAACCAAGTTCTAAACATCGAGATGGAGAAGATACGAGAAATGATTTCCCGAGTTCATGGTCACACTGTTTTTCATTCCAAACTCTCGTGACAAGCACTGTGATCAACAATGGGATTTGCAATCCATGGAACAATGACTTCTAATGTGTGCTCATGCTGGAATGATTGTGCATATGCGGTTTTTTTCTCTCTACTTTGTATTATTATTACTACGATTGATGGATGTGAATGATGAAATTTAATGTCTAATTCTAAAAAAAATGTATATACTCTCACATACTTTAATTCAATATTTTACATGCATAAAAAACGTGAAATTTATAATTAGTAAAATTAATGGGTAAACTTATTAAACCATATTCCTTAGATTTATTAGTATACATTTTCTAAGAAAAATGAAAGATATATATAGGATTTATTTACATATACGGGTTATAAACTAGTGACTTATGTTGTTAATGTATAAGGTTCATATTGTAAATGAAAAGAAACTCTAAGTTCATATTGTAAATGAAAATGAATCACAAGTTCATATTTTCTTTTATGTAATTAACTCTATTATAAATAATATAGAGATAAACATACCTGAACATTTTCATCTAACTACATAATTTTCTTGATGTTGATCATGAACATCTATAAAATAAAACGTATTGTCAATAAAAGATTTGACATTTTGTTCAATCAAGTAACAAAACTAATTATTTATTGTGCAAACAAAACATCTTTTGCAAATTGGGTGTTGTATTGTGAATGTATTTAGCAATATGCTTATTATTCTCGCATATATTATTGACTTTGAATTAGATACTTATGATAAGGTAATACATGAAAAATAAAGAAAGAAAATGAGAAAAAAAAAATTACATTCAATCTCTTGATTAAAATCATAAATTGAAGAGTTTATTACTTTTTTTGCCCCGTAACTTAGGGGGTCTGGCAATTTCGGACCGTAGCTTTTCGGGCTGGCAATTTTGCCCCGTAATTTATCGGGTTTCGCGAATTTTGCCCAAATTAAGCCCGAATAGCTTAATTTGGACCGAATTGGCACGTGAACCGCACGTGAGCGGCTATTTCGGGCTATTTGTACTGATGTGGCGAATTTTAATCTATGTGGCATTTTTTTTTTCCACTCCACCTGGATGAATTCAACTAAAGGGAAAATAGATATAACAAAAATAAACAGAAAAATAAAAAAAAATCACAAAAAAATAAAATAAAATAAATTAATTGAAAATTGGAAATATAAAAGATTTTTGATCTCTGTTTCCAATCTGATATTTCCCCAAAATTGAAAATACAAAATTCCTAAAAAATTAATTAAAAAAAAACACTTTTTCTTCATCTTCTTCACTGCACCACCACCGCACCTCAACACCACTTCAGAAACAACTAAATCTTCACTATACGATCCATTTTTGAACAAAACTAATTATTAAAGATGGAGATTCACCCCTCGGATTCTCCACCCAAACTTCACACTCCCACCTCTACGCAGACACCGACGGCGTTCAGCGGCGGCGCCACCAGAATTTGAATTTGAAGATGAAGGATTTCGAACCTGCTAAAGCTAGGGTCTATTTGGTGGTTTGAAAAAGCTGTCCTCCAACATCGATTGTCACGATATTTGTAAGATTTACAAGATTGAAGAAGATCTGAGGAACAAATATGTTCTGTAAATATACTGTGGAATTTATATAGTGTGGAATGCATAGAAAGGAGGCAGAGAGGAAGTTATATACTGTGGAAGGAAGGGGCAAAGAGGTGAAGATTAGAACCATAATTTCTCTAAATTTGGCAGAAAGAGGTGAAGATTGCAGGGCCAGCCAGGCACCATAGCTTCTTCGATTCGATGAAGAATTCTCTGGCCAAGTCTCCGACGCCATTGATGGGCTGAATGTCTTCTTCTTCTTCTTCATCTGTACTCTTCTCTGGTTTTCGTTGTAATAGTGGGGAATTTGATTCGCTACAACAGTGGGGAATTTGATTCTCCAGAGAGGTGGTTAGGAGATCAGACATTGTTGTATGGGGCAGGCTAGGGTTCTCAAGAATTTGGGGGAATTAGGGTTGTAATCAATTTGGGGATTTGTCTTTATATTTACACATAATTAATCTATGTGGAGGGAAAAAAAAAAGAGAAATGTCAATTGGGCAAAAGAAATGCCAAATCAGCACAAATAGCCCGAATTGGCCCAAATTAAGCAATTCGGGCTTATTTGGGCAAAATTCGCGAAGCCCGACAAATTACGGGGCAAAATTGCCAACCCGAAAAGTTACGGTCCGAAATTGCCAGACCCCCTAAATTACGGGGCAAAAAAAGTAATAAACTCTAAATTGAAGGGTCAATATCAAAAAATGATTTGAATTAAGATAGTGTTTTAATTTACAACATATTTTTTTTTCTTTTTTTAAAATTTTATTGCACCCTGAAGTTGATCATGATTTTTTCAGATTGCAATTTTAGGACAAAATTCAAATCAAATAATTGTACATGCTTATTCAACTTCATGTGTATGAGATAGTTTCTAAAGAATTGTGAGTGAGTCACAATTCAACCAAGTTTTATTCATCAAGTTAGAGAAGATATGAGAAAGGGTGTCCCAAGTTCATGGTGGTGGTTGCAAGAAGAACCATCACACCAAGTTTTTCGTTCCAAACTCTCGCAACAATGTTACTCCTGGCACTGTGATTGACAGTAGGATTTGTCATCCAAGGAATAATGATTTCTACATATGTGCTCGTGACTGTGAGTATATGTACTAGACGTGGTTTTTCTCTCTTTCTAGTTTGTATTATTTTTATTATGAATGATGGATGTGAATGATGAAAATAAGTTCTAATTCTAACTTTACAAAATATATGTACTCTTACATACTTTAATTCAATATTTTACATGCATAAAGAATGTGAAATCTATTAGTAAAATTATTGGGTAAACTTTTAAACTATATTCCTTATATTTATTAGTGTTCATTTTCTAAGAAAAATAAAAGATATATATAGGATTTATTCACATATACAAGCTATAAACTGGTGATTTATAGTGTTAATGTACAAGGTTCATATTGTAATTAAATGAAAATGAACCTTAAGTTCACAAATTGATTTTATAAATGAAAATGAACTACAAGTTCATGTTTTTATATAATTAACATTAATATGTATAATATAGACACATACCTGAACATTTGTTTTCTAACTTCATAATTTTCTTGATGTGCACTATGTGCGGTGCTTGTTGACTATGAACATCTATATAATAAAACGTCATGTCAACAAAATATTTACATTTTGTTCAATCAAGAAATAAAACTAATGATTTGTTGTGCAAACCTAACAACTTTTACAAAGTGCAATGTATGAGCAATATATGTATTGCGCATGTATTAAATAATATGTCTATTGCTCTGTCATATATTATTGACTTTAAATGAGACATCGATGATAAGGTAATACATGAAAAATGAAGAAAGAAAAGGAGTAAAAAACTTTGCGTTTAATCTCTTCATTGAAATCATAAATTGAAAGGTCAATATCACAAAACAATTTGAAATATGGTAGTGTTTTAATTTACAATATAATTTTTTTTCTTTTTTTAAAATTATATTGCGCCTTGAAGTACTTGATTATAATTTATTTTAAATTGCATCTATATGAAAAAATTCAAATCAAATAATTGTATGTGCTTATACCAAGTTCATGGTGGTTGTTGCATAGAAGAACCATCACATAAAATTTTTTGTTCCAAACTCGCAACAATGTTGTTGTAAGCACTATATGATCGACAATGGGATTTGTCATACTAGGAACAACGACTTCTACATGTATGCTCATGTTGGAATGACAGAAAGTATATGTACTAGACGCAGTATACTGTGAGTATATATATTAGACTTCTATATGTGTGCTCATGTATAAAGTTCATATTGTAAATGAAAATGAACTTTAAGTTTACAAGTTGATTTTGTAAATGAAAATGAACTACAAGTTCATGTTTTTTATGTAACAAACCTTAATATGTATAATATAGACATTAGACATACCTGAATATTTTTATGTGATTTTATAATTTTCTTGATGTGCATTATGTGCAGTGTTTGTTGACTATGAACATCTATAAAATAATACGTTAACAACAAAATATTTAACAATTTGTTCAATCAAGAAAAAAAAAAACTAAATATTGGTCATGCAAACCCAACAACTTTCACAAAGTGAGTGCAATGTATGAGCAATGTATGTATTGTGCATGTATTAAAAAAAATGTTTATTGCTCTGCCATATGTTATTGACTTTAAATGAGACACTGATGATAAGGTAATACATGAAAAATGAAGAAAGAAAAGGAGCAAAAAAGTTTGCATTTAATCTCTTCATTGAAATCATAAATTGAAGGGTCAATATCACAGAACAATTTAAAGTATGATAGTGTTTTAATTTACAATATAAATTTTTTTCTTTTCTTTTAATTGCATTGTGCCTTGAAGTACTTGATTATGATTTATTTTAAATTACATCTATATGGCAAAATTCAAATCAAATAATTGTATGTGCTTATACCAAGTTCATGGTGGTTGCACAAAAGAACCATCACACAAAATTTTTTGTTCCAAACTCGCAACAATATTGTTGTAGGCACTATGATCGACAATGAAATTTGTCATCCTAGGAACAACAACTTCTATATGTGTGCTCATATTGGAATGACAGTGAATATATGTACTAGATGCAGTATACTATGAGTATATGTACTAGACTTCTACATGTGTGCTCATGTACAAAGTTTATATTGTAAATGAAAATGAACTTTAAGTTTACAAGTTGATTTTGTAAATGAAAATGAACTACTAAGTTCATGTTTTTTATGTAATAAACCTTAATATGTATAATATAGAGACATTAGATATACCTGAATATTTTTATGTGACTTCATAATTTTCTTGATGTGCATTATGTGCAGTGCTTGTTGACTATGAACATTTATAAAATAATTTTTTAACAACAAAACATTTAACAATTTGTTCAATCAAGAAAAAAAGCTAATTATTTGTCGTGCAAACCCAACAACTTTCACAAAGTGAGTGCAATGTATGAGCGATATATGTATTGTGCATGCATTAAACAATATGTCTATTGCTCTGTCATATGTTATTGACTTTAAATGAGACACCGATGATAAGGTAATACATGAGAATTGAAGAAAGAAAAGGAGCAAAAAAGTTTGCATTTAATCTCTTCATTAAAATCATAAATTGAAGGGTCAATACCACAAAACAATTTGAAGTATGATAGTGTTTTAATTTACAATATAATTTTTTTTCTTTTCTTTTAATTTTATTGCACCTTAAAGTACTTGATTATGAATTATTTTAAATTGCATCTACATGACAAAATTCAAATCAAATAACTGTATGTGCTTATATCAAGTTCTAAACATCGAGCTGGAGCAAATATGAGAAATGGTCTCCCAAGTGTATGGTGGTTGTTGAATAGACGAACCATTACACAAAAATTTTCATTCCAAACTCTAGCAACAATGTTGTTGTATGCTCTATATGATCGACAATGGGATATGTCATCCTAGGAACAATGACTTTTACATGTGTGCTCATGTTGGAATAACTATGAGGATATGTACTAGATGCGGTTTTCCTCTCTCTCTATTTTGTATTATTATTACTATGATTATGAATGTGAATGATGAAATTTAAGGTCTAATTCTATTTTTAAAATATGTATATACTCTCACATACTTTAATTCAATATTTTACATGCACAAAGAACGTGAATTTATTAGAAAAATTAATGGGTTAACTAATAAAATTATATTCCTTAGATTTATTAGTATACATTTTATAAGAAAAAAGAAAGATATATATATATATATATAGGATTTAATTACATATATGGGTTATAAAAATGGTGATTTATGGTGTTAATGTACAAAATTTATATTGTAATTGAAAATGAACCTTAAGTTCACAAGTTCATATTGTAAACAAAAATCAACCATAAGTTTAATTTTTATTATGTAATTATCCATAATATATATATATATAATATAGAGACATTAGACATACCTGGACATTTTTATCTGACTTAATAATTTTCTTGATGCGCATTAGGGAAGTGTTTGTTGACCATGAATATCTATAAAATAAAATGTATAGTCAACGAAACAGTTAAACATGTTGTTCAATCAAGGGAACAAAGCTATTTATTTGTAGTGCAAACCTAACATCTTTTGCAAAGTGGATGCAATGTATGAGCAATATATATATTATGCATGTATTAAACAATATGCCTATTGCTGGCATATATTATTGCATTTGAATGAGATACTCATTGTCAAGAAATTCACCTAATTCTTCAAGAAACATAGCAACACTCAAGCAAAAACTTGAGCAAAGAATGAATCAATCAATTCAAAACTCAAAGCAAAACAATAACGAAGAACACAATCGATGTATGTGGATTGGCGTAAAAGGCCTACATCTACAATGAACGAGAGAAATCAAGAGTTACAGGATTGTAAATCTGAAACTCTCAAATCTGACTAACAGGCTATCTTCTAGTTAATCTATTTCTCTCTCTAGAATGCTACACTCTAAGATAATGAATACGCTTTATAGATTTACACTTATATAGTAATCTGCAAAAGAAATGATCTCAAAAGATCAACTAATGAAATCACAGTAGCAACAGAAAATAGCTAACTTGAACTCAGCAAAACTGTTATTGAAAACTGTCTTCTTGAATCTGTTGTTAGCTGAGCTTTAAAACCGTTTAGAAATTGTCCTTCTCAAAATGACTTTGTAAGTAAAAAATACAACTCTTATTGTACTTAGAAAAATTCTGAAATTGGCTAACTCTTTTTACACTCATGATAAGGTAATACATGAAAAACAAAGAAAGAAAAAGAGAAAAAAAGTTTCCGTTCAGTCTCTTAAGTAAAATCATAAATTGAAGGGTTAATATCACAAAACAACCTGAACTATGATTGTTTTAGTTTTTCAATATAGTTGTTGTGTGCCACGCGTCACCTAATTCCATATAATTAATTATGCAAAAGGTATTAGTTGTATTCTTTTAAGGTATTAGTTATTCATTTAGTGAAAGATATTAGTTGCATACTCTTAAAATATTAGTTTCATACTTATAAAATATTAGTTGTTCAATCAATGAAGATATTGAGTGTATACTCTTAAGATATTAGTTGTTTATGCGGTGAAAGGTATTAGATGTATAGTCTCAAGATATCAATGTATTGAGTGTAAGTTAAAAATCTTACAATTTCAAATGCACGATTTTTATCATCTTTTTTCTCAAAATTTCTGCAAATAAATTCATATTTCTCAATCAATAATCATTAAACTAGAACCTTAAAAACCACACATGATACAAAAACTCATCAGCTACTTATAATTTCAACATCACAAAGAGAATACAAAACCTGTAGAGGCTTTCCAAAGTAGATTTGGAGGGCATGAAAGCCATGATCATGAGTCCCAAAATACAGATTGCAACAGAAGCAGTAGCAATGATGATGGCAACGATGGAAGTACGATTAAAAGATCAACAAGAAGAAGAGAAGAGGAGGCGGGAAATGTTAGCATAAAGCAAAGAAGAAGAGAAGAAGAGTAAGAAAAAGATAAGAAAGAGGAAGGAGAGTGTGATATATGTTTTCCTAAGAAAATTGATATATATATATATATATATATATATATATATATATATATATATATATATATATGTGTGTGTGTGTGTGTTTCAACGGGACAAGTTGGGTATAGGGGTGGCAATGGGTGGGTTCGGGGATGGTATTGCAATACCATCCCCATATTAAATTATTATACCTAATATCTTTCCCGCTATTATTCCCTTTGGGAATTTGGTACGGGGATAGGAATTCATCATTTGGGGAACGGACTTCCTACGGGGAATTTGGATTCCCCAAATTTGATTTTCTACAAGTTAAAGTTTTTTTAGTAAAGTTGGGGGTGAGCTCGAAAACGATGGCGACAGGTTGGATGATGGCTAAACTCGGTTGTGACAGTTCGTCGGACAATGATGGCTCATGGCAGTGAGTGAAGTGGTCAGTGGTGTGTGAGTTGCAAACTTGCAATTTATTTAGGAAAAAGGATATTAGGGTTTGAGTTGTTAATAATAATTTAAAATATTATATTAGTAATTAATTGATAATTTGTTTATGGAATGGATGAAGCTGGAGCCGTCACAACTGACCCGTGAGGAGTTAATGTTACGAATTTTTTTTTGGAATTTTTAATATATTTATTAATTAATATATGCATTTTAATAAATAATACTAAATGGGAACTGGGAATCCCCATTTTATAAATATTGGGTTAGTTTTAGGGTCGGAGATTGGGTGAGGATATGAATACCATCTCCAAACCATCCCTATAATGTTTAACAGAAAATACTATTCCCACTCCATTAATATTGATACCCAGGGATAGTTTCCTAAGAAAAAATTACCACCTATAATCAGGTAAATGGGGCATGAATCATAGACTCATGGCATAGGGCATATAAGCCTCCCTCCAATTACAATTAACCCTAAAATTAAATCAGTTATTAAAATGATTTTAGGGTGAGGATAAGTTCCCATTTGGATCAACATTGTTTTATTATCTCTAGATATTGTAAATCACTATTTTTTTTTTTTTTTTACAGTGCAGGTCCTTAGTTCCACCATATGGACTAATTGGTCCAACTAAAAGACAAATTAAAAGTTCATTCTATTTGAACCCATTATAGCTTTTGGACCAAAAAGGATCAGCAGAAATGCCCAAAAAGTATCATATTAATAAAGCAAACCATAGTAAAGCAATTTTTACCGCCTAATAACCAATTTGGTCCCTACATCTTTAGCCACATACGTAGGAAATGTATAACTTTTCCGGAATTATGTTACAATTTTATGGTAAAATTAGACTTTCCACGCCTCAATCTCTTATCTAAATACACAAGATTTTAAAGATGTGGAAAAAATAAATTCAGATCAATACTAAATTTATAAATTATTATCGATTTCAACACAATTTTCAGATCTACACTACAAAGAGATGATATAGGTGTGTACCTATTGGACGTCATTATACAATGTAGAAGTTGGCGGCGTCATAAAATTGTCCATTGGGAGTTGTGCCCTAGTCGTCGATGATGTTGGAACTCATTGATTGAAGTTTGCGACAATTTTTTATGTGCTTTCGTTTATTTTCAAAAAGAGAATAAATTACGCCGTAAGATAAAGAGCTTTTATATAAAAGAAATATTCCCAAATGAAGATGATATGTTAGGGTTTCTATTGCCTTTTTTAACACTATTAATAGAAGCTGTCTTTATTTATAAATAATTCTCTATTCGGATACATATTTTCAAGTTGTTAAAAACTAAATAAATATCATTTACTATAGAGTCTTGAGGAAGGCTAGCATTCATAATCTTTATATAAATCTAATCTTATATTGTACCATACTAGTATTTATTTATTTATTTTGAATTTTGCAAAATTCAAGGAATAAATACAATTTGCGTTTTAGCCCAAATTGGCTAATATTATCTTATGGCCCTTTTTCTTTTTCTTTTTCTTTTTAATATGGGCTTTGTCCAAAGTCTTTCTTGCAAAATCACTGCTTATGATGTAAAGCCCATCTGCTCCATCCAATTAAAACACACAAATTAGGGGGGAAATCCCCCCAACTAAATTAGGGCAAGAATCGCAGGTAACAGTGCGCGAACAAACGAACTTGAAGAAGGTATGATTTAGTGTTTTTGTTCTTCTTTCTATGTCTGTAATTCTTTTTTCAATGGTATAATAGTTCTGAATTTTTTTTTCATTCATTAGTAAAATAGTCGAACCATTAATTCGTACTTAAATAAGCTGGGAAGTCTGTAATTTATAGTGCTCAGTTTTAGTGAAATATATTGAATGATGTTTATGGTGATAATTTGCAATGTGCAAATGGATTTGAACCTTTTGGCTTCACAATCAATAAGTTTTATGGTGCCTTATTTCCTCCTAATCCATACCTATGTTCTCCTTCATTTTAAGAAGTGATGATTTGTTCATACTGTGTTTGAGAATGATGATTTCATTGCCTTTGTCCATGTCTCTGAACAGATAGGCAATATACTTTTTCTCATTTCATTGCTGATGGATTGGCAGCCTCATGATTATGGAATCAAATTAGAAACGGAATCAAATTAGTTTAAAAAATAATCATATGAAATTTCTAAATTTTAGCTAAGGAATCATTATAAGTATAATATTGGAATAAATTGAATAAAAGTTTAAAACAAAAAAATTAACCTCTAAAACAACACTTAATTGAGTTCGAATAAAGTTCTAAAATTTGAAATAAACGAAAAGTAAAAATGTATATAACATAAATAGATTTGAACAAGTTTGGATGGTACTCGAGTGTTAAAAGTTCAGATTTTAGACGGAGAAGATGGTCTAATTCGTTTTTAAATTAGATTTGATGGATTCCTTGAGTTTGGTCGAGTACGATCCGTGTAACTCAACCTACTCTCACTCGCAACCCGTTCATATTTTTCTCTCGAATTGAAAGTCTCGTGAAAACTCCATACAATATATATGAACGTTGTCGAATGTATTAATTTATATCTGGAAAAAGAAAACAAATCTTAATTGAATTACAGTTGACTTAGAATTCTGATGAATATATATCTCATAAACATTGAAACCAATTAGTTGGATTGACTTTGTCCACTCTACACCCTAATCCACTGGATATATGACAAGTGTCACATTTTGAAAATTCCAAAAGATACTAATCAGCAATTCTTTTCGAGAGTGAGGCAAGTCACACATCCTATGGTGTTGAGGCATTAACAATATGGATATGGTGGAATTAGTTGGATTCTATTGACTATATGCATCTGAAACATTGGTTCAATGATCTAAACTGATTAACTAAAATGTTCTTACTTAAATTATTATTTAATGCTATGCCAGCCCATCAACACCAATTGACCCGATGGGCTGGGTCGGGCAGCCGGAGTTGTAGACAGATCTCTTAGTCATGGACTCATGGCCTTACTTTCTCTTAATTAAAGTTTATACTTTATATGTTGCTGGCGATACAATTGAACAGGGAAAAAAAATAGGGCAAGCACCAACGTGGCTGGAGAAAAATGGTGGCACTGCTAAGGTGTCGGCTGTTAAACCCCAATATCTCCACCCTCCTCAACTTCTCATCTTCCTACCCTCACACAAAACCACCCTTGTTGTTATCAATAGGCACCTCCATTTCTGGAAACCCTAACTCCCGCTACACCTCGACTGCCAAATTCTCAAAACAGGCAGCAATCTCAGAAGCCGCTCAGACCATGCTCTTTGTGCCACCCGGAGTTGACCCTGATGATGTCACAGATAGCATGGTCCTGCCCGGCTCGAATATTGTTGTAGGGCCCTACTCCGGAGATGCCAAAATCAAAGAGGTGGAATTCGTGAAAAGCAGTAACCGGCCCAAAGACTGCCCCAAAGATGATCGGCCCGAGTTTGCGATGTTAGGCAGATCCAATGTTGGAAAATCTTCTCTCATCAACTTTTTGGTTCGCAAAAAGGATGTAGCTCTCACTTCTAAAAAGCCAGGTTAACTCATATTGAATATATATATTTGTGGAATGGATCAGGAAATAGTGGGAATGAGTTTTAATCATGATAATGATATATTAATTTATATATTAGGATATTAACCGATTGCATAATTTGCAGGGAAGACACAGTTGATTAATCATTTCTTGGTTAACAAGAGTTGGTACATTGTGGATTTGCCTGGATATGGGTAAGCTGTTAGTTTCTTTCTGTTTAAGTTGGGATTTATGCTCAGTGATGCACTTCATTATTTTACCGGCGGGGTTCTTATTTGGTTGTCAATGTTTGCAGTAACTTCGAGCTTTTAGCAGCTGAAAGTTAATGACTATTGCTGTATGTTTTTTAATATTGATGTGAATTTTTTCCGGTGTTACATTTAGATTATCTTTCGAATTCAAAGTTTGGAGAGTATATTTTGCATATTTAGTAAACATCAAGAGTTGGGCTTCATGCCCTGTTATCAGCTTCCTGAATTACGAGTAAATTTATACTGATTTGGCTGTTATCTGTTTTATTGCTGGTTAAATACTAGCATGCACATCTGAATAAGAACACTAGAGGCAATAGTCGCCGTCACTAGATGAGCAAAGGCGAGAAGCATTTATCACTATCATGATGGAATGTTTTCCTCTGGCTAATTACTTGTAAGTTTCTTTAAAAAGTTATGGTTAACTATTTTTCAAAAGTAAGCTTTGACTGATCAAGAATGTTGCTAATTCTTGTCCTTTTTTTTGAACTCAAAAGGCCCTTAAACCAGATACAAACGTACTTATTTTGAAATTATTGTACTTGGTTGTGGATGCTATAAGCATGAACTATTCTAAAGATTGGTGTATCTTCTGAACTTTTAAGTCACATGCCCTACCAATTGTATATGCACGTTTGTATGGTATATTCTTGAGGTCCATGATGATTTAGCTAGAATAAGATTGCTAGGTCAACATACTTCTGTGGCTATGCTATGCTCACTTCCCTGTCTCAGGCATTGAATCTTAGCATCTTACTTCACCGCAGATTTGCCAATGCCCCAGAATCTGCTAGAATGGATTGGTCCGCATTTACTAAAGGGTACTTTTTGAACCGAGACAGTCTCGTCTCCGTTCTACTTTTGATTGATGCAAGTGTTCCCCCTAAAAAAATTGACCTTGATTGTGCAAATTGGCTTGGACGAAACAATGTATGATGGTTTTCCATTTCAGTTTTTACTACTCGTCAAGTGTTTGTATCTTACATTTCTTTGTATGTGTGTCCGTATGTTCTTGTAGATACCCATGACTTTTGTTTTCACGAAATGTGATAAAACAAAAGGAGGCAAAGGGAAAAGGCCTGAAGAAAACATCAGAGATTTTCAGGAGGTGATTAGGGGAAACTATCGACAACATCCTCCTCCTTGGATTATGACTAGCAGTGTGACGGGGTTGGGCAGAGACGAGCTTCTTCTGCACATGTCACAGCTTAGAAACTATTGGGATCGTGAGTAGTCTAAATACATGATTGCAAAACGTGGCAATGTCATTTTCAGCTGTGCTGGATCATGTTTTCGCTCACCTTCAACTATGGTGACGAGGGCGCATGAATTTTCGCACTTGAAAGTTGAAACAATCTCATGTTAACGTAATGGAGCGGCACGTCTTCATCTGAGGATTGATTGCAGGCAATCTGAAAATGAAATGTAAATACACATGGAAATTGGAATGACAGGATATTCCTCCATCAAAGAGTTGCTCCATCTACATTTCTTGATTTGTATCAATGCTTTTGGAAATTAATGAAAGTTGAAACTTTCACAGGTAGTTTCTATATTAATTTGATTTAACATTGAGGATTTGTTATTAAGTCAGCTCAACCAAAAGAAAAGACATTCAAAATTGCATGTATGTATATAAAGTCGTGTTTTTTTTTGGAAATAATGAAAAATTTGAATAAAATTACATTTGACTAAAGATTGCGAGTTTTACAGTAAGTAACTCAATATAAAAATAATGATAAATGGAACTTTTAAAATGTTAGAAATGATAAGTTATTGTAACTAAAATAATAAGATTTAAAGTACTTTTTAAAAGTGTATCTTATTTCATAAATAAAATTGAGAGTCTTCTTACTTTTGGAAAAAAAAAAAAAAAAAAACAGTTTATAAGCTCGCAAATTATCATATTTTCAGTTAAAAGAAAATATTTTAAAAAATTGTTAATCAAACATTTTTAAAGGTTTTTCATAGTCTTCAACATTCTATTCAAAACATTTATAAGTTATATCAAATAACCTCTTAAATTTTTCTTACAAGAAAATATTACAAGTATACAATATGAATAACAATGTATAAAATTACTTTAATTTGATAAATTTTATTATATAATATTCGTGCATGGTATGACTACTATACTGCTCTCTTTAAACAGCCCATATTCGTGCCTTGTTTGTGCAAGTCAAAATCAATTTAGTGGGTTTGGATTGGAGGGTCGGTGAATTTTCTAAAAATGTAGATTTTGTAAATTTTGTGTTTATTTTGGGATTATATAGGATAGAATTATAATTAAGATGTTATTATTATATTGGAAATTATAGAAAAAGTAGATTTTTTTGGGGAATTGCAGAAAAATTAGATGTTTTTATTGGAAATTATAAAAAAGTAGGATATAAATAAGAATTTGCAAATCCTCGAACATCCCATAACAAACAAAGATTGAGATTTTGTTCATCCCAAATTCAGATGGGCATATCTCAATCCAAACATACCCATGTAAAAAAAGTATCATTAGCATATACATAAAGGTTGAAAAGTAGGGACGGAACTAGACAATTCATATTGAGGGAGCTCGTTGGAGCTAAATTATCATAAAATAAGCATTTTAATACTAAAAATAAAAAAAAAATCAATATAATATATATAGATAATTAAATTTAAAAAAATTAGGGGAGGGAGGGAGGGGGTAACATAACATAAGGAGCCTCCACCCTGTTGAAAAGGTATAATATTCTTAAATATCACAATATATGTAATTGACTAATAGATAATTCTCCAACCGCATAAGATAGTTTGCAACTTTTCAACCACAATTTAGAAAATTTGATAATTGCGTCTTTTCGATACAAAAGTATAAAAAAATAATTATATTTTTATTGAATATTATCTTATAACTCTATAAAAAATCACATTGTCTAATCTCTTACAAATATGTAACTTTTTTTTTTTTTACGTTTATCAAAAGAATAAATTTATCAAATTTTTTGAATTGTGATTAAAAGAAAAAACAACAAAATTATTTTTATATGGTAGAAATATAGTATTTTATACGAATTATATTAATAAATCCATGAACCCAGGGTGAAAATGTGGCTGTTAAAAAATAAAAAATATAAAAGAAACTCAAAAATGTGATATGTCGTTCTACAATAATTACCTTGTCGTTGTGGGGCCCGGGTTGGAATAAAAGAAATTCAATTCTTAAAAGAAGGTCCATTTTCACCTACTTCACAAACTCACACTGTACCCCCCCAACTTCTGTGCTCTACCTGCTTCACGTGAAAATTTTGAATAACCTAAAACAAAAAAAAACAAAAAAAACAAAAAAAAAGACATAAATCATGGCTAAAGGGGTGTCTTATTTTTAAAGCAATTATCTTTATTTGATATCTGTTGTGGTCTCTGCAACAATTAAAACTGCTTTGAAATTGGCATATATGTTTGGATATTTTAACAACCACAATAACATGGATGTCACTTCATTAGGTATAAATTCTGATTTACGTAATTGGCGCATATTCATATGATTTAATTAAATTATTTTTTTTATCACAATTTCATCTCATCCTGATATTTTCATGATATGACCATTATATATATATATATATGATTATATCCATGTAAGTGCATGTTAAAAGCAACTTTAATTAATTCAAGTGATAAAAGGCAATCTAAATATTTAGTCTCCCAATCTAGATATTATTCATTTTTTATCATCAATTTTATGTATTTTAATTTTAATATTTTAATTATCATTTTTTATATTTTTTTTTTAATCTGATTTTGCTTAAAATTAATATCAATCTCAATCTATGCCGACGTGGACACCGTGATCAAAAAATTCATGGAGCAATTTCAATTTCCACAGAAAAATATCAATATTTTGTGAAAAGATCAATTGAAAATTTAAAAAAAGTGATAATTAGAACATCAAGATTGAAATACATAAAATTGATGAAAAAAAAAAAAAGTTGACAAAACCTAATGTTTCCATTCCTTATTAAAAAAGTATAATTCTTTTGTTTTTATAGTTTTTTTTTTCCAATCAAATTAATTATTAGTTGGAACATCAGCATTTGGTAACCTCAAATAAGATGCATACAATGATGTAGCTAGTGAGCAACTCCAACTCTCTCTCTCTCTCTCTCTCCTCTCCCACTATATATATAATGAATCATTGCATGTGTTTCCATGTATAATCAGAAACTAATAAACCCCTTATGTTCTAGTTACCTACACTTTACCCCATCATTCCCACCTACTTACAAAAGAAAAAGAAAAAAGAAAATAGAAAGCAGGAATAGAGAGTATTAAGAAAGAAGGAAAAATGAAGAGGAATAATAAGAGTGGAATAAATGGAGGAAAAATGGTGGTGTTGATGATAGTATGTAGTGTAATAGAAGCAGTTTCAGGAGTTTCTTACACGGTGGGTGACACTTCTGGTTGGTCTATCGGTGCTGACTATGCCACCTGGTCTTCTGGCAAGACCTTTTCCCTTGGTGATACCCTAAGTATGTTTTTTCTTCTTTAATTTCCTTCCTCTAAATAGAGGTCATGTTTCCAGATTTACATGTATACAATATCTTAATGATAACACAACTTGTGTTGCTGCAGTATTCAACTATCCCCCAGGGCACACAGTGGATGAAGTGAGTGCAAATGACTACAAAACATGCACCACCGGGAACGCCATCGCATCGGACAGCAGCGGCGCCACCTCCGTCGTGCTCAAGACCGCCGGCCCACACTACTTCATATGCGGCATCCCCGGCCATTGTGGCGGCGGAATGAAGCTCGCCGTCACCGTAGCAGCTGCCGGTGGCTCTCCAACTGTTCCGCCCACCACCACCACCACCCCGACTTCTCCGGCGACGCCTACCGGCGTGGCGAATCCTGCAGCTGGCACTATGACTGAGCCGTATTCTTCGTCTGGA
The DNA here is from genome assembly GCA_028654395.1 of Scutellaria barbata. Classification (NCBI taxonomy): domain Eukaryota; kingdom Viridiplantae; phylum Streptophyta; class Magnoliopsida; order Lamiales; family Lamiaceae; genus Scutellaria; species Scutellaria barbata. Next base: position 14,460,135 of record CM053651.1, on the reverse strand, counting down.
AGGCTGTCGCCACCTGTAGCTGCAGTTTTGGCCTTTTGGATTAATCATGTAGTTTTTAAGTATTTGGTATGAGAAACTTGGCTTTGTATGACCAGGATAGAGGCAGTGCGTCTTTCTCTTTGCCTATTTCTCTTTCATGCATATTTTTCTTCTTTTATCTATCCATTCCTATATCTATAAAAATATTTTTTTTCTTGTTGATTTTTTTATCTACTTCATGAATGCTTGTATCCAACAATATTTTGATCTGATGATCGAGTTTTCAAAAAAGGTTCTTTAAATCATTTTTCATTGATATAATGAGCTATTAATATATATATAGGACACTATTTACTTCCATGTTTTCCTCTGAGTTTCTTGTTTGGTTTAATCTTGAACACAAAAAAAGCACAGTAATGGTGACCCAATGAGAGGATTTATAAGCTAATACATGATTTTCAGACAGCGTGAAACTATTAAACTCAATACGATTAAGTGGAAAAAAAGTTTTTGTTTTGGATATCCAAAATACTAGTGACAATTTGATGAGTAGTACGTAAGTGGTACACAATAGATATACTATAGAGACTATTTCATAGCAGTAATAAATGTTACAAGATTAGAAGTAAACATGGGACTATATATGTATATCTTAGTGTTCACGAAACTGATTGAGGTTGTTAAGCCTCAAACTGGTTGAAGTGTTGAAGCCTTTGTAGTTGTGTGATTTGTTGTGGAAAATATGGTTTCTATAACGGTCTCCGTCATGACTAACACTATGGCGTCTCTTGCTCGTTGGCTCCGCAACTTTCCTCTCAAAGCTGCTCCTCGACACTCGCCATTCCTGCAATTTTCGCTTTACATAATGTTAAGTTGTTGCTAAAACAACATACTATCGACTATCATATCTGTCTATGATGTATTTCTACATATCTATTACCTATATAAAAGTATGAATATTTCTTACAAAATATAAATTGTCTAATATATCCCTATTAAAGATTATTATTAAAGGTCATAATTGTAAATTAAAATTTTCATATTTCAATAATTTTGTATTAAAATCCTAGTTAATTCAAAATCTTATAAAATCTCATTATAATTAGAATTTTAATATAAAAATGTTATATATAAGGTATTTGTATTATTTATTTCATTAATTTGATTTGATCTTCACGTGCAATACACGTGATCTAAAACTCGTCATATCAAAATATGTGTATCAATATTACATTCAATAGAATAATTGTAGCGTGTATTGGGTTAACGATATTGTTTTAGATTTGAGGGATTTGAATTTCATTTAGTCCAAAGTTTGTATTACAAATCTCTGAATCCAACCACAACCAAAGTGATATCTATAATTTTTTGAGATATAGGCAATTTTATACAGATAGTTAATCGATGAGCAGAAAAGGTAAAGTTAGAGCTAGTTGTTCTTTAACATCACGTTTTGGGGAATAGAAATCATCAATTTGTGGGCTTCCTAGACCAACTTTATTGAATTCGTAAAGCTAAATGTGTCTTATTTGTGTTTCACTTCTTTTTAGTATAATTCAATAATTTGGATCTTGACTAATGGATTGGAAATTTGGAATCAGATTGGGGAAAAAGAGAAAAATACATTTATTTATGTTGCACCCATTTAATTAGTTTAGAAATTGCTTTTAAAAAAAAAAAAGTAAGAAGAAGAAAAAGAAAATAGAATACACTGAAGCATTGTTTGCCCACCCATTGGATGTGTGTATCAATAATATGTCACACATTAGTTATATAGTCAACTAGTATAGGCTTCGCGGTATACACATGATTTTAAAAATTAAAATGAATTCAATAAAATCAGAAAATTTAAAATTATCATTTATATAGAAAAAATAAATTTATGATTTAATTGTTGAAATATATTTACATCTCTGAAGGAATATAAATAATTTTGTATAAACTGCCGAATAAAATTTTGTAAAAATGTATATTCTTATTTTTATAATAGTATTCCATCATTTTTCTAGTTTAATTTTTATTGTTATAGGCTAGAACAGTTTTGAATTTTCTTTTCGGGTAAATAATAATTTAAAAAAAAAACATAATTTACTTAAAACATATATTCACAAAAATTATTCAATTTTATTAATTAATAAATTTGAACAATTATTTAATCAACCCACCTTCATTTATTTTTTTTAACTTAATATATTTTATATTTTTGTCAAACTTTTAAAATTAAATAAATTTCAAATATATAAGTAGGTTCTATATTTTAAGTATAACATGTGTTGTTTTAACAAATCTAGCTAAAATTCTTAAATTATTTAGTAATGTTTCTTATAAACATTAATTTAAAGTCATTATTTAGCCATATTAAAAGCTATTATATTTAAAATTTTATTTATTAAAAACTTTATCTGAAAAAATTATTACTGAGAAAATTTATGGGCTTGACATGTAGTATAAGTGATCATTCTTTTATATATAGATAAAGATTTTATATTAAAATAAATATTCACAATATATGAGCAGTTATACATCAAAAAAAAAAGATATATATATATATATTCATGGTAGGTAAGGAACTTTTCTCCAACGTCCAATATTTATAGTTCTAATTTGACGTTATATTTAAAACTTTATGTGTTGATTAAAAATATTTAAGGTTTAATATTTCTTTTATTATTAATTTAAGTTTTTGATAATAGGATATTTCCCAATAAAAATATAATGTCGAATGAAGCACGAAATCATTATGTCATTAAATTAAGTATCTATAAAAGTATCATTGCTTCCACATGCTTAATCTAATATTAGGTACATATTTGAGTAAAGTTTCGGATTCATATAACTCAAATATATATATATATATATATATATATATATATATATATATATATATATATCATTTAAACATATCCCTTATAAAAATAAAAATAAAAACAGATGTTACTCATAACCGTGCATAATAATCATGCATGGTTTTTGTATTGTATAGACGACATGGTAGTGTGTAGTGTATAGATAGCTAAACAATGTCACCTATATCCATGCATATAATCCTGCATGGTTGTGTGCAGTGTATCTCTAGATATAATCCAACCGAGTTGAAGTTAACTATAAAAAATTTGAGTTTAGTTTATTATTTATCCAACACATTCATATCATTCAAACTACATAATAAACATAAATTGTAAATTATATCATTCATTAGTTCCTTGACAAAATAAATCACATATTCTGAAAATTATATAATATATGATCCAAAATTAACAATTTAATTACAAAAATAATTATAATTAGATATATATATATATAAGTAAAAACAATAACACATGAAGTCAAATTAAGAATAGTAAGCAACAAATGATTGGTGCAAAGCAAAGGAAGAATAAAGAAACTCACATTAATGATAGAGGGATGAGGCAATGGGCAGAGCACCGGCTTTTCCCCCTGCGGCGGTTCAACTGGGTGCTGAACCGGCGAGAAACCGGCGGCGCTTTCTTCTCCGCCGCCATCAATCATCATCATTTCTGTGCTCTCACTGCTGCTTATACTTTTTCGACCAATCTGTAATTCAAACATATATAAAAACCCAACACAATTACTCAATTAATTAACCACAGACGATGAGAGAGAGAGACAGAGAGAGAGACAGAGAGAGAGAGAGAGATCTTACAGCATCCTTTTTAGGTGGGAAACCCATGCGAAGAAATGACATTAATTATAAGTGAGAGAAGAAGAAGGGGGTTTTGGTGATGAGATGAGTGAGAAATGAGAAGAAAATGCATCGTTTATAATTTATTGATGTGAAAGAAGAAGAAGAGGAGGAAGAAGAAGAAAGAATTAGCAGTGGGGGATCTGATAACAGTGAAAGGTAAAAACAAAAAATTCTTTATTTGGTTCTTTAATCTTTGATGGGTCCCACGCACCGTTATGTTTGAAAATACACACCACTCTCCCACTTTCCATTTTCCTTTCTTGGTTTTGCAGAAACTGCCACTTTAGAGAGAGAAAGCTGAGTCTCGCATCCAAGAAAGGAACCCTCACCAATTATTTATACACCCCTTTCTCTATCCATTTTCCTCTCTCTCTCTCTCTCTCTTTTTTTTTACTTTCAGGTGACTTAATTTAGGCAATTTTCATAGACTGATTTTTTTATGACATGGGAAAAAACATATGTTATTGTTACTGGGAGTTCTTCTTTTAATCGTTTATTGTCTGAACTGTCCATTAACTTATGGATCTGATAGTTTAGTACATTAAATGTTCGGACTTGTAATTTAGGATATTACCTTTTCAAAATTTGTAAATTTAGGTCAATTTTAATCTTAATGGCCCAATTAAATTGAAATAGCGAAATACATGTGTGCCCTCAATTTTGGGCTTTTTGACCCAATTTGCTAATTTGGCTAGAATTTTTATCTGATGTATCATTCATTTGTACCCACCATTATCATTTTTGACTTGAAACTTTGACACTTCACTGGTCTACATAGGGAAAAAAAATAAAACATAATGATTTATTTTTCAACGGACTTATTTATTTATTTTTAACACCAAACAAACATATCCTCAATTCCTCTAAAACCTAATTATGCATAATCCCTAATTCCACAATAATCCCTAATTACAATAAAACCTAACTCTATAAATTAATACTGTTGGATCAAGAAAATTTTATTATTTTAAGAAGTTATTAATTTATCAAAAAATAAATAATTTAATAATCAATGAGTGTCTTTCCATTACAATTAATAAAGTTTATTTTCATGTTCTGAATAGTGTTTTTTCAAAATAAACGATTTCGGCTACCACAAGAAAATGAATGTTTATAGTCTATTGGATTACTCAAGTGAAAGTGATGTATGTTCTCAAGTTCAGAGCGTAGAATAAATTGTAGCAACCATTATCGAGAATAATGTGGATTCGGCGAGAATGATATAATTTTGAAGCCAGTTACGAGGAATGAGTGCTTATAGCATCCAGAACGCTTCAAAACTTTTTGGTGCAATTTCAGAATACAACACCAAAATTATTGGATGTGATAAGAAAAGTTAGAGATGAGCTCCAAGTAGATTTGAGTTTTAACAAGAAGCAATCAACAGTAGATTCTTATTTTACTAAATTATTTTAATTATTTTTGTAATTTTAAAGATATTATTAGTTTACTTATATATGAAAAATTATTATCTCATTATCTTAAATCATGAATTAAATTGGTAAAGCTTTAACCTGGCCCAAATTGGAACTGGAAAAATTATTATTTTAAAAATTTTAATATTAATTTATAGAGGTTTTGACTGCATGAAATGTTTTGTGGAAAATCTCGTTCAAGAACTAGTTGCGGATCTCTCATCGCCTTGTCTTCGATCCCAAAACCATCTTTGTCACCTCCACTACATGTTTCAACACCATCGTTAAATTCAATCTCGTAGAAAAATACATGTAAACAAAATTGATAACCCTAATGATTTATAAAATTGATAGGGATGACAATGGATGCGCTAAAATGGAGTATGTAGAATTAATGTTGAAAATCCAAGCTCTTTCTCAAAAGATCACCTGCTTAGGTCATCCATATCCATAACTAAAGTGATTAGCTTTTAATTCTTAACATTACAATCATCAAAAATGAATTTACTATTATAAATTTCTAATCATTATTCAAATTTCTCCATCCAAACACAACCTCAAAGTATTTTCACCACTAAAATATTGCAGCAATTTCAATTAAAAATGTAAACTTTTGAAACGCAAACCAGATTACAAAGAGCCCAATAAACCAAATATTGACATGGCCCATATATATGGGCCTCCAGCTTGGTACTCACTTGCTCTTCCTAACTCCTCCTCTTCTTCTTCTTTTTTTTTTTTTTTTTTTTTTCACTATTTTCTAAACGAATACGTAAGATGTAATGTCAGAGCTAATCGTAATTGATATTATCCGATAAAGTAAAATCATTAAAATTCTTCTAATATTGGTGGTGGTTTTTTTTTAAATGTTGGGTCTTTTAATTGGACTTTTTGAGTAGAAAGATAATAATTATTTGAATGTTTCATTTTTAGCAATAAGTTATTTTATAAGGTTTCAACTTATGACTCAAATACAAAGTGTAATAAAATATTTGGCCAATGTAATTAGCATTATACTTATTATCTTTATTGGTAATTTTTTTTATATTTATTTGTTGATGGTTAGATATTTAATAGTAATAATATAATTCTTAAATAAACATTTTATATTTTTATATTTTATAGTTACTTAAATAATAGTTCAAATTTTATTTTTTTATTTCAAAATTTTAAACATATTCAAATTCCATTATTATTATTATTATTATTATTATTATTATTATTATTATTATTATTATTATTATTATTATTATTATTATTATTATTTCTTCTTCTAATATAAAAATATGTTTTTTTCTAATTTTATATGTTGTTGTTTCTATTTCAAAATTGTAATATTATTGAATGCAATAATTTAGAATAATATAAAGTGAATTTTAAGATTTATAAATTTCTATTAAAATAAATACTAATAATATATATAATAATTCATTATGTTAGCAAAACTATATAATTATTAGATGTTATTTAATAAGATAATATATTTTTAGTTTATGTTATCAAAACTACATAATTATTAGATGTTATCTGACAAATCTATACGTTGTAGTATAATACAATGAGAAGCAAATCATCAATTTCTGGTTGGACCTTTCGGAATTGAAATGAAGAGAGCACGGCATCATGAACTCTCTCTTACAATTTGGAACAAAACGGTGAATAAACTTTTTTTCTTTCTTTCTTTTTTTTTTTTCTTTCCCATTTTCCTTTCTCTCCTATCCCACTTTTTTCTTTCTTAATGTCAAATGAGCTTCACTAGTATTCCTTTTAGGCCTAACTGTTATTGGGTTAGCCCAACTGTCAGATTGTTTGTGAAATCGTATTTGCAGGAATCTAATTTCCTCAATTCATAATTCATAACTCATAAAATAAAATTTTATTTATGAAAATGGAGATAGGTATAAAATTTTATTTATGAAAATGGAGATAGGTTGTAGGTGCGTAATAAAACAACGTCTCACATAATTATATTTTTATAAGATCATTTTCTTTAAAATTTTAATATTTATAAATATTACCTCATGTTAAAGGAGCGATAATCCAAGTCTACTAATACACTACAAATTTTAAAATTTGTACAAAAATTGAAGGAAAATTTATTTTTTTATAAATTTAACCAATGAACAGTTTTCAAATGTGGTTGCGCTCAATGATGTATTCTTTCATTTTAACGATTTAGACCTTTTCAATTTCAACCATTTTGATTTAATGATTTCTCCATGACAATTTTACATTTTAGCGACAATACAATTATATCAAAAAATTGTCTGTTAGTTAAAACTACAAAACACATGAAAGTTCATGTTATATGTGTTAGGGTTAAATGCAAAAATCAATCCAAAATATTATTTTTTTCCACTTTGCAACCTGAACTTCTCTTTTTATCCAATTGCAATCTTGAAGGTTTGAAATTTATCTGATTCCAACCCAATCACTTTTGCAGAAATATTTCCGACACATAATTGAATTTTTTCATTTTACAACCTAAACTTTGTTTGTTCTTTTAATCCAATTCCAACCTATTTAAAAATTCAATTATCCATTTCATCACTAAATGTTGTGATCTACATAATCATGTAACAATCAAAATCATCAATAGATTCCAAGATAATTAAGATATTTAATAAAATCGAAGAATTAATATATAAATCCAATTTTCTTGTATTTCTAGATTCAGTCTTCTTATTGAATATATATATATATATATATTTAAAACTAGCAGTAAATAAAATTTGAAATGGTAAATGAAAATCAAATTCCTTTTAAAAATTTGCCAAATATTAGCCCAACGGTATAATACATCTTTATTTTTCTTTTTCTTTTTTTTGGCAATATTTTTCATTTCATCTATATTGTAATTATATAGTTGGTCTTACACGCTTCCATATAATAAGTTTTTGTGGTAATTTTATAGCATAGTTGTAGTAGAAATCAACACATTTACTTATATTTAATTTGTCCTAAATTGTCCTAAATTAAAAAGTAAATATCCTAATTTTAACGCTTGAAAAGTTAATATTTCTAATTAATGAATGACTTAAAGTCATAATTCTAAATATGCAATCTTCCCTATTTTATGTCCAAAAACATTGCACGTTTTATAGGTGAAATCTTATATTCCTCTTATTAGATATTTCTTCTCAACTTTCAAGATAATCACAATTCACAACATAAAAAGATAATATCATTAATTAACATATAAAATAAATTAAAAATTATAAAATATAAGATGAAATATCAAATTAAAATATAAAATCCATCTCAAAAAATCGAAATATTCCAAATTCATCGTATAACTATTTTACTCATTTTCACCTTTAAAATTCCAAGCAATATAAATCAAAATAGCTGCCTATCTTAGCATCCATCATCTGGCATTGGATCTTGATCAAACTACATATTGCAGTCACAAAAACAATTAAACAATATTCACAAGAGTTGCACAAAGAATTAAATTGAAACTCAAAAAAAGTGATTAAAAGTCCATGAATGAGAAGCGATGGAAAAAGACAAAAAGGGTGAGCAGTTGCGGCTTCCAAAGCCAACGCCGCCTGTAAGCTTTCAATCACCATTACCTGCAGCACTCATTGGATTGCGCGCACCATTCTCTCTCTCCTCTCTCTTTCTCTCTACATGATGATCATCATCTTCTGCAAATCCATGTTCTCTTCTGCAACCTATGGTGCCTACCCTTTTGCCCATCCAAGAATCATCGCACTCTAGCTTATTCAGATTGGACAAATCCATGCCACTTATAAAGCTAGCTAATGCTTTTTTTTTTTTTTTGCAGACTCTGATTCTATCAGAGCATGCACCTGCCTCTATGCTAGCTGGCACCCCCCTCCGTACCCAATTCAATGGTCTCATCAATTAATAATTTCCTATTTCTTTCTAACTAAATATATTCATGGAAATAAGTAATTGAGACGACACAACTGCTATATACCAATGGATAATAAACGACATCCATTAATTGAATCTTTATTTCTTGCTTTTCAACGTGTGGATGATGATTAAAAGCTGAAGCCGCGCGCAGTCAATTTTGAAAATTTGTAAAAGTTAAAACAAATCACAGACTAAAATCTGACAAAAGATGGTGATGAACTCGCTAGATAATAACAACTAGGGAAGATTTAATTAACCGATCAACGTAGCTGGTTTTGATCAGTATGGTGGCGGCGGAGGTGGTTGCTGCCTGGTGGCCGGAGCCCAGATCACGTCGGTGGATTGGTAGCTGTACATCGAAACCCCACCGGAAGTCGCTGGCGCTCCGCCGGAGGCCGACTTCGGAGAGTCATCCACGCCGCCGTCCACGGCGGAGTCGTGCTGGTCGTTATCCACCTGCTTCAGCCGGTGAAAAGAAGGGTTGCTGAAGTTGGCGGCAATGAGATAAATAGTCCCAGCGGAGACCAGTGGGCCCACCACATGGCCACCCACCACCTGCCCCTGTGGGCCCGCCAGGGTGAGCGCGAAGGGGCCGTTGCCGGCGGCGGAGGAGGGGAGGATGGTGACGGAGATGGAGAGGATGTCGAAGCGGCCGTGGAAGGTGACGGTGGCGCCGGGGGTGGTAGAGGGCTGCTTGAGGGTGACGTTGGAAACGACGCCGTTTCCGTTGAGGACGCAGAGGCCCATGTTGCGTTTCCGGCAGAAGGCGGTGGTGGACTCGACGATGTCGACGCCGGGGGGGAGCTCGAGGACGTAGGGGCTCATGGTCGGCTCGGCTGAGTCGCGCTGGATGATGACCGGCGGCTTCGGCTTGTTCTTGGAGCCGGGGGGGCGGCCGCGGGGGCGGCGCACTACCTCGATGGTGGCGCCGTCGTTGGGCGGCGGGAAGGCGGCATTGCGGCGGCTGTCGGAGCTCTGGCTGTCGGCGGCCTCCTCGGCGGCGGAGTGGTGGTGTTGGAATTTGGTGTTGGCGGTTTGATGATGGAGTTTAGAGAACATAGTGATGGTGTGGTTATCTTCTTGTTTATCTTCAACGAATTCTCTCTTCATTATTGTTTATTAATTTGGTATTTCTATTTTTATATGTTTGAATATGGGATGGGGATAGGGATGATTGGCTGCATGTATTTTGAGGGCAATAAAATATGCTAAGAGTAAGCACAAGTAGGCGGATAGAATAGACTAGAGAGAGAACCATGTATTTGACAGAGAGAGAGAGGGAGAGATAGGGTTGGACTTTTTTTTCTTTTTCTTTTTTAAATTCTTGTTGGCATACTCATTAATGTTTGTACTTCCTTTTTTGAGTCCACATTGTGCTGCAATTTGTTTTCTTCAAAGTTAACCTTTTTAATTCCATGTTATGATTATGATGATATAAAGAAAAACATTAGTATGTTCCATTCCTTTATCACATGAAAAACAAAATAAATTAAAAAAAATGTTCGAAACCACAATTATTAGTTATGATAATTTTCAATGTTAATTATGAAAAGAAAAAAAAAAACACGATCTCATATATTTAGTAGTCATTTTGACTTCGGCTAGTTTCAATTTTTTTCACATTTCAAATCACATAATTTTAAAAACTTAGTTATATAATTTTAACTAAAATATATTATTTAAAGATAACGATTTTACATGCATACGAAAAGTCTAATTAAAATTGCGATTTATATAAAGATGATGATGTTTACAGTAATTAAAAATGTGATGACTTTTCCTTTTTTAAAATCTATATTGACAGTTAAAATATTTGTTTTTTTCTGAGCACTTTCTTTATACTAAAATTATTTTAGAGTTTTATGTTAAAATTGTTAATAATAATATTGGAGTGTATTTGCATCTTTACCTAATCAAATATAGAACACCCTTCATCTCATGATTGTGAGTAATGTGTAAAAAATAATACTTAAAAGAGAAAATGATCCTACTTACCACCAAACATATAATAAAAAATCATTTTAACCATTTTAACCAAACATATAAAGATAATTTTCATTCATTTTTATGATTATTTTTTGACCATTACATGTGAATAGTGTCACAAACGAGATGTGTTGACCTTAATTAATATCTAATAGTATTTTCGTAAATTTTATAATATTTCTAAATAAAAAAACATATTTAATGGTAGAAAGAGAATTATTTGTATCATTTGTGTGTAGTTTGGTTAGGATGGCCCGATACTTAACAATATTACGTACTTATAAACTTTAAAAGACCATATAGGAAAAGTTGCTTAATAATTATTAAAAAAGCATTACAGCATTTGGGTCATTGTTCATTTATTTATTCATTTATTTTTAGAATATCCTCATAATTTTATTTGTTAAAAATTATGTTGTTATTCTTTTTTATATTTGTTGAATTCGAGCTTAAGTTAATTTTCATGTAGAAATTCAATATTTATAATAAATGTATATAAGTTAATTTAAAAGAAAAGGAAATAAAGTGAGATTTGAGAGGTGTTTGAATTCAAATGTGCATATTCGAATTTAGGATAAATAAAATCTCAGTCATATTTGTTTTGTAATTTGCATAATTCCATAATTCTAATCTACTTTTTCTATTTTATCTTTTCTTATACATTTTCAAAAAAAAAACATTAATTTTCTTAAAATAAAATAATACTACAACATCATTCATTTTTCTATAATTCCCAATATTAAACGACATCTTAATTATGACATTATTTTATAAAATTTAAAAATAAATATAAAATTATCAAAATTTATTTTTTATAAAATATATTTAAAATTTAAATCGAAACTTATAAAATTTATATAGATAATTCTGCTCACATATCCACCACATTAATATATGCACACGATTGATGTGTTAAAAATATAAAATATTTATTAATTTTACTTTTTATATAATAAAAAAATAAAATAATTATATGTTATTTATATTAAAAATTGCCCACAATTAATATATTAAAAATTATCTATAATGAAGATTTGAGCAAAACTATTCACATAAATGTGGAGCCAAATATATCCCAATTAATTAATGAATGCAGAGAGAGGTGGGTGGGGATGGAGTAGTCGGGGAAATAGGCGGTGGGAAAACTTGGAAACCAAGACTGAGGAAGATTTGATGCGCCGCTGAATGGAAAAAATAGTGGGCTCCACTTCTTTTTCAATACCCAATAACCACATACCAACAAATAAAAGTTAAATGGTGGCTGAGATTTGTCAACTCTACAATTTGTCTCCAATTTGATAACAAATCTCCATTATTTCTACAATTTTTTGATTTGGGAGGAATGAAAAACTCCCTGCATTCAATTTTTTGATAGTAGGTTTTTAATTGAATGAAATGTAAATTAAGAAATATTTTAAATAAATTGATTAATTTAAATAGATATTGTGATTCTAAAAAAACTTTAATAAAGTAAGTGAAATGAAGGTATTTTAATAAATAAGTAAAATCATAAATAATAGATGTGATTTTACTAACAAAGTCGTGATCATGAGGTGCAACCTTGTTTGTATTATTTAAGATATGATATTGTATTAAAAGAGCTAACAAACTTTACAATATTTTAGTGAAAATTTATTTATATTTCGCATAAGATTTGAACTTGTGTGAATGAAAGAATACTTCGTCTCACATCACTGCTAATCTTACTAAATTGATTGTACTCCTAAGGATTGATTAATTATATCATTAATTTCAAATATTGATGAGATTGCTTGTTTTCATGAACTAAATATAACAAAATAACTGAGAACATGAACTGAAAATATTAATAAATCCACACTTAGAAGATATTCTTCTCAACTGAAAATGAATATTGTTTTAATTTTTTTTATATATTAAAAAACATACAAATTAGATAAAAATAATCTCACACAATATCAATCTCTCATTAGACATTTCTACATAAACATTGGATGAAATGAAATTAATTAAAAAGAGAAATAAAATTTGAGATGAGTAATCATTGTGGAATTTTTGTGTGAGTGAATTTTAAAGATATTAGGTAGGTTCAAGATTTAAGGACATTAAATTTAAAATAAACTTGAGAAAATAAACAAAAAGATATTTAATTTAACACGAAATTTAACCTTTAAAACTACACCTATTTTAAATTAGATAGAAATAGCCACTAACTCCAACAAAGAATTTTTTCACTAGATTGCATTTCCTTATATGGAAATTTTTACTAGATTGCATATCCTTTTCCATATATATAAAACCTTTAATTTGTTGAATGATTTCGTTTATAATTCAGACTAACCATGTATTTAAATAATTAATAAAACTCCTATTCAAATTTAAAGCCTAATTTTTTTAAGGTAAAATGCATGTTTAGTCCTTTGCATTTTATTTATTTATTTCTGCTTTGGTTTCTATATTTTAATTTATGTGATCATGTTTCGCATACAATGTTTTTTATTTTGTAGTTTGATTCTTACTATTTTGTCCTATAGAGTTATTATAGTCCTAAACTTATTGTATCATCTTTTGCTCATTTTATTAGCAAAGCAAATATGGCTCGAAGAATAGAGAACAATGTAGAAAAAAGAAAAGATTTAAAAAAAAAAAAAGGTACAACGAGTAAAACTATATTTTTGCTAATTTTGGATTATCCTTAGGATTCAATATAATTTTTCAGAGATAATTATAAAATCACACTTGAGGATGATTCAATATAAATTTTCAGAGATAATTACAAAACATTAAATCTATCTAGTCGGATATTTGTGCTTTTTAAAACTAAAAAAAATGAAAAACTTCAAGAAAGTGTTAGTAATACTCAAGAGGCGTTTCTAATCAAAACACAGTAAATTATTCTAATAGATTTGAGATAGGATACTAGTTTCTTACTAGTACATGGTGGTGATTAATATTACATCGAGATAAAGTATATCTACCTTTATAAAATTCTATTATATCAACTACTTTGAATAATCGCTTTTGTAAATAAATTAACTTCATGGATAATTGTTTACAGTTTAACCTAGCTAATATAATTCTCTCACCGAGAGACTGTTCATTACCCACACAATCATAGACCCAAACGAATCCTAGTGTGAAAATTATAATATTCATTTGACTTAAAAAATATAAAATATTATTTATTGTCATTATCAAATTATCCATTAGTTTTAAGGCTAAAACTTATATGTATCAGAGGCATGGATTCTAGATCCATATCCCAAATTCAAATTGGTACGTGGGGTGTTTTTAGGCGCGTCCACGTGCCCCACGCGCCCCCACACCATAGCTGATATGCGCTGCGCACTATCTGAATTTTATACTTTAAGGTATCACTCATTTACTTTTAAGGTATCACACATTTACTATCAAGGTATTATACTGTAACCCTTCAGGTATTAGTGTAAAAACAGCGCTGCTTTCTTCTTTTTCCTCTTTTTTTATTCTTCTCTCTCATTCTTCTCAATCTCTTTTCTTATCAATTTGTTATTCTTCTTATTTGTTTTGTACATTATTCTTCTTCTCTATCTTCTTATTCTTATTCTTCTTCAAATCTCCATAGAGTCATTTATGAAGTTTTTTTTTCTTCTTATTCTCTTTTACTCATATATTAAGTTTTTGGTTATACACCTAAAATTCTAGTGTTGAGAGGAGTTATTAGAATTGATGTTGACATCTGGGTTAATTATACATTTTTGATGTTGAATTTTTTTTCAAATGTAAATTAATGACAAAATGTATACATATGCGAGTATAATTTAAATTTAAATATATAAGAACATACTACATTAATTATCAAATTAATTAAGTCGTGCATGAAGTTGGTGATAAACTTGTATCATGAATTAATACTGTGAAAAGTATATGAATGATTGAAACAATAGTTTCTTGTTAAGCAACATTGGTATAAAACCTAGAAGGTGGGCCTTTATTTAATTGGGATGCACAAATTAAGCCATAATAATTAATATACAAGGTACCCTAGATTTTAGAACTATAAGAATCTAAAATTTTTAGTATTGTTGATTAAGTGTAGAAATTGAGAAGAAATTGAAAAAAAATTATTGATCTTAAGAGATGTGAGAAGAAATTGAAAAGAAAAGAAAAAAAAAAACAAGCAGCAAAGAAAGGAGTGAGAAAAAAAAAAAGGAAAAAAAAAAGAGAGAAAAAAGAAAAAAAGAAAGGATTGAGAAAAAAAAAAGGAAAAAAAAGGAAAGAAAAAAAGAGAGAAAAAAGAAAAAAAAGGAAGAATAAACGTAAAAAAAATAAAAAATTATATATATAGGTGTGCCCAGGAGCACATAAGTGCTTCTCTAGTTTTAAATCATTCCCATATATAATTTTTCAACGACATTCGAAAAATAACTTTTGATCATATTAATGTTGTTAAATTAGATATTTCTAATTTAAATATTTAATTTAATACAAAGATTTCATTACTCGGTATATGTATTAATTCGTATGATATCTCGCAATAATAATTAAAAAAAAAAAGATGTTTCATAGTTTTATATTTACAATATCATTTACATTCATATCTCCATATCTAAAAAAGAAAGTTAACAATACATAACATCACTGTTCATGAGATGAAATTGTAGTAATATAATATATGTCCTCTAATTTAGCATACATGAATTTCCAGTCATTTATCTATTCATTTTTATAATCTAGTCCTATAATTTGAAAGACATTATAAAATTATACTTACAAACTTAATCTAATGGTAGTATAATGGCATATCAGCATGAGCAAGATAATGGTAGTTTTCGAATTCCCCACACTCCTATTTGTAAATAAAAAATACGACATCGAATTATTTACTTAATTATCCAAAATTATGCATCGATTTATTTTTATTAATCTAGATAATCCCCATTTGGAATTTTGAAGAATTCATCATGCTATTTTGATTTGTTATTGTAGTCAACCAAATTAAAAATTAAGAATTCTTAAAAATTATATAAAAAAAAAAACAGATAAAGGGTTAAAATTCTAAAAAGATAAGTTACAAGACTAAATCTTTGTTTTTTGTTCTTTTTTCTTTGTTTTTTTTCCTTTTATATGTGCAACGTGCGTTGTTTATGGACCTTAATAAGTGGTGTGTCGTATACGAAAGTGGACACATAGTTATAGACATAGTCATATGCATATATGTTTGGTCTCGTTTATTACATACACCAATACAAATATTCGACGCTCACCTATTTTGACCAGAGTTATACTCAAACTCCTAACAGTCTAGTCTTTAGATAATTGATGAAGGAAATAAATATCTTGTTTTTGGTTTATTTCAATCGTTTTCAAACTTGGTTTTTGGTTATCTATTTTCATGATGAAAATATGTTGAATTATTAATTGTTTATGTTTCAGATTTATTTTTTGATGTTGATAAACATCGTTTTATTGTTGTTAGTCAGAGATATTTGATTTTCAAATGTTTAATTGGTGTATGTTTTTTTATTCTAGTTAGGTAGTATGTTTCAAAATAATAAATTCTGGGGGTGAAAACTTCTAAATTTAGCTATTTGGGAAAAAATATATTTTTCATTGTGGAACTTTAAATTTTAATATTGTGATCTGACATAAATTGTATAGAAAAAGGGATAAGAATGCCAAAAAAATATCTTGAATTAAAAAAAAAAAAAAAAGAAGAATCTTAAGATGTTATTTAAAAAAAAAATTAAATTGTAAATGGCTAAAAATAAATGTGCCCCTAATTTTATCATCGGCAGAATTAAAATATAAATTGGAAATGAAACAAAATGAAGATACGATTTTGAGTGATTTGTCATATTTGGCCTTTGCTAAATAATATTTTAATTTCTTAATAAAAAAAATCATTTGAATTTGTAATTTCTGATGGAATGCTTATTTAAATTTGTCTAAACTGGACTATTTATCTCTCTCTTTTTTTTTTTTTTTTTCATTTTTTACTTTTTTTTTCTTTCCACTTGCACATTTCTTGCAATTTCCCCTTTTGCCAACTGGAGAAGGAGAAAAATAAAACTTGTTATTAAATAAAGCTATGAGTTCGGTCACAATATATTGGTCAAATTATATAAATAAATTAAATGAGACTCAATCTGCCTAATTATATTTATGAGTGAAATTGATGACTGCTCCAATATTTATGATAAGAGTAGATATATACTCAAATATCAAACACCAAACAAAAAAACAATTCCCACACATTAAACGCCTCTCAAAACACGTGTTAAACAAAAAGTATAATAATAATTATTATAAAAAACTTTAATATCCACCATCATTTGGGAAAAAAAAAGGAGTGAAATTATTATAAGATTGTGTCACAAAACATGGTTTAACACACACAAAAAATTCTACAAAATAAAAAATGATTTCAGGAAACATATATGGATAGTTATATGAGATGAATCTATAGTTATAAGTTTTTTAAAAGAATAATGGAAAAATCATTTTTTTTTTTTGAAATCCATATATTGTAAGTACAATAGTGTGAACACTAAAAAGATGTGTATAATTCGGCGGCGATGTCTAATCTCTATGTCTGAAGCCACCAAATCTGGATTTGGATTTTGGAATGTAATGATGCTATTTGAATAAGACTGTTGGCAATTAGTCTATCTATTAATTATGTTATGATGGATGATAATCAGATGATTAAGGCGCTTATAATGAGATAATTTTTTGTTAATTCCATGACAATTGGCAACCAATGACGTGGCAACAAGTAGATTCAAGTAATGTAGTAATGATTAATGTATGCTCACGCGTCACGTCTGACTCTTTGACAATGAGAAGACAAATCCAAAAGCATCTATAGCTACTAGCCTTTCCTTTAGGACAAAGGATTGTACAAATGTTCAACTTTTCATCAGGAATAGATGAAGATTTTTTTTTTTTATCTCATTTTAGATATTTTTAAATTAAGTGGAAGGTAAATTGAAGGCTATGATTTGAGTTCTTTGGATAGAGTGATTTAAAATTCAAAATTTGAAATGAATGGATTTTAAATCCATTCAAGTTGGAGTGAATTTGAAATCCATCAAAATGACTCCAAAATTAATTCAAAATGAAAGTGGTGAATTTGAAATCCACGTTCATCCAAACACCATCGATGAATTTGCTACAATGGATTTTAAATCCCTTCTAAAATCCACCAATCCAAATGAACCTTAAATTCTCACGTAAAATTTGAATCTGCATTTTGGGAGGACTTTTTTTTTTAAAATATCATAAATTTTATCAATTCGTTTATGATCTTAGAATGGGCAGACATATGCTAAATTTATCATTTCGTGGGATTAATTTTATGAAATATAGATTTAATTGTGAAATGAATTTGAGTTATTTCATTTTTTAATAAAATAATTTTATATAAGTTTTTTATGTAACGAGAAATGTCAGATGTACACTTAAGTAAAAGTAATTATGAGTGACTTCTACAATGCACTTGGGCATCTTTATGCACCAAGTCGTAGTTTTTATTCTTTTCTTAATTTAAATGATGAAAGATTAAAGAAACCTTCATTAATAATTCAAATTGAACATAATGTTCAAAGTGCACTGTAGTGGGACTCATTACATTAATTATACTTAAATTCAAAATATTCAATTTCTTAGACTTCATCTATTTTTTCTCTTTAATATTTTATGATTTAAAATGTAGAATTTTACAATATTTCGCTATAGTGACTTAGTTTCGAAACTGATATGTCTTGATTTCCAGATAAATATTTGTTTAAAATTGATTCAAGATTTTGAAATGTAATTTTTTTTTATCTAAACTAGGAAAGAAGAAGAATGGCAACAATTTAAATCGTATATAAATATAATTATGCTAAATGCAATGGTATATAATAAATATTTGGATCATGTTTTGAAATTGGTGACAAAATTGAGAATTTCCATCTCATAAGTCCAATTCAATTTAGTGGTTGGAAAATATAAAAAATGTCCCTAAAGGGAAAGGTAATAGCTGTTTTCGCGCGATATTTTAGTAGACTAGTAGTCCTATTTGGAAAGCAAATTGTGATAGCTAATAAACTCGCTGACTTACAAAAAATTGTAGATTAAATAAATAATTATCAAAATATGAAAAAATTGTAATTGCGAATTCTATTTATTATTATTATTATTTTTTTTTTTTGTTTTAATGAGAAGTCACAGTTGTGAACTGTGATTCCCCTTAAATATTTGGAATTTGGGCACCACCAACCACCCCACCCACCTTATCAAAAAATTAACTCATTCTTCCTTTTTCAACAAAGTGTAAAAAAAAAATTTATCCTCCCATATTTTTTGTTTTTTCTTCTCAAATAATTAAATCAATAATTAAATCCACCATCGTTGCCACCTCCATTGTCATTGATAAGGAGTTCTTGAGACCAATCTTTTGTGGCAATTTATCTAATTTATTAAATCATAAGAAATTTTTGAAATAAAAAATTGTTGTCTTACTTTAGAAGATAAAAGAGAACTCTTTATATACTTTGCAGGTAGAGTTCTTCAAAAAAGATTTTCATATTTTGAATGGATTTTTTTTTACCGAGATCACACTTTTGAGGAAAATTTTTATGTACTTATTTTATTTTCATGATTGTTAGCACATTGTCACATAGTTGCTTTGTGGACAAATCATGACATGAAAAATTACTTGATACCTATAGTTCCACGTGGAAAATTATATCCAAGTTTATAATTTGTATATGGATAATTGTGCAGAGAATTCGTATGGACATTCACAATAAGAGTTTATTCTATATTTCAAACTCTACATAAAAGTTCAAAAGAATTTACATAAATCATGAAGCAACTGAAATGATGAACGAACAAAACTTCTCAGTTCAATGCAGTAGCCAACAATAAAAAAAAATGCAATAATTGAAAGCTGAGTGTTTAAAAAAAAAATAAAGAGAAAGAAAGAGGAGGGGAGAAAGATGATAGAAAAATAGGTGGAAATGAGATAGGATTAAGGAATTTGTGGTGGGGAAGGATGAAGGAAAAGAGTGTGTTTCAGTTTAAAAAAAAAAAAAAACGAAATCATAATTGTCAACTGTGATCTTTACTAATAAAAAATTTAAAATTGAAAGTTGCGGTTTACAACCATGACTTCTAATTAATATTTTAAAGCAAAAGCACACGACTCTATCGTCCAAATATTATAGTCATGGTTTCCATTTGTGAATTATAATAATTTGATAAAACTCAAAAACTTTTCGTATTTTGATAATTGTTTATTTAATTTGCCATTTTTTTTTGGTTATTCTAGTAAACCTAATTTTATTCTTACATCTTATCTAGAATTTACTCCGGTTCAATTAGACCCAACCTGATGAATCAAGTGATATGAACCCGGTTGATACATCCTCGCATCGGGCCTGTAGAAATATTTATTTGGGCCGGTGGGTCAAATTGGTTCACACCCCTCAATTATTTTTTAATTAAAAATATTGTTAATTAACTAAAATTTTGTGATATCACATACAAATAAATATTTAACAAATTTTCAAAGTCAATACTCATTGGGTTATATGTTTGGATTGTTTTGAGTATTCAATTTTATTGTTTAATAATTTAATTGATTGAGGTAATGTAATTTGTTACCCTTTTTATTATTGAAATAAAATCAAAAAATTTAAAATATCAGCCCAACCCAAGCCGGACGGCCAATTTAGCCCCGAGTCCATCAAGACTGTCCAATCACTTGGACTGGGCCAAATGGACCCGCTATTTTTTCGAAACAGTATATTTTTAGCTCAAATCAATTTTATTTAAAAATTGTTTTGGTTGGTCCAATGAGTCGGGCTTAAAATACCGACTCTAATCTTATCCACATGATGCATTCATATTGAAGTCTATATATACTGTTCCGAATGAAATAATGTAATGCTCCATTTGGATAGAGTTTTAAAATTTTGGATTTTAAGTGAATTAATTTTAAATTTATTTAAATTGGATTGAATTTAAAATTTACAAAATGACTTGTGTTTGGATAGAGTAATTTGAAATCCAATATTTGAAATGAATGGATTTTAAATCCACTTAAGTTGGAGTGAGTTTGAAATCCATCAAAATGACTCCAAAATTAATTTAAAATGAAAGTGGTAGATTTAAAATTCACGTCCATTCAAACATCATCGATGAATTTGCTATCATAGATTTCAAATCCACCAATCCAAATAGATTCTAAAATTAGTTTAAAATGAAAATAATGAATTTCGAATCCATATCTATCCAAACACTATCAATGAATTTGTTATTATGGATTTCAAAACTCTTTCTCAAATCCACTTATCCAAATGCGCCATAAATTTACTTGCAATCTTTGCTTGATTATTACTATTTTGTTTTCCAAGTCAAAAATCAATCAAATTCAAAGATGCTCTTTGTAAATTCAACAACATTTATCCAAATCATGAAATTTTAACAAAGGTCTCCAAAAATAACTTTTAGTGGAAAATAAGAAGTCAAGCCCTCAAATTAAAGTTATTCAAGTTAGATTCATATTCAAAGAGATTATATTGGAAGATTCAACTTCAAAATTCAGAAATCCAAGTGAAAATTTTAAGAGAAGAATCATAGGATTCTAAAGATTTCTATCCATTTTATTTTGATTCAATAAACATTTCAATTAGTACTATATATTATTACTATTTTGTTTCAACATACATATTTTATTGTTACAAATTTCTGACACCCCTTACTTCTTTTCGCCAAGATCTCAAGTATACATCAAATGTTTGTAGTGAAGTCCATGACAATCCTTAAAAAGTAAATTGTGGGTTTACTAGAATTGTTGAAGAGCTCAAAACATACGTAAGCACATGAAATTTTGATCACGAAGTTGATGAATGCTGATACATGTTTCAAGATGGACAAACAAGTTAAGGATGTCGCAAATATTATATGAGACCATCTCACATATGATTTTATGTGAGATGAAACTTTATATAATATCATATGAAACTGATGATGATCGTATTGAATGAATTGATCAATTTTCATTGATATATATAAATTTCATTTTACATAAGATACTGTTTCGCATAACACCCAATACCTTAGGCTATATTTATTGGTGATATTTGGTGGATGTCACCACCAAATGTCACCACAAATAATATTATTATAATAGGAGAGAGAGTATGAGTGTTATGACATTGGTGACATTGGTCACCACCAATGTCATGACACTCACTTTGGGTGCAAATTATACACGTGTCATTTTCTTATTAGTCTCGATTAATTTTTTTCAAATATAATTTAAAGTGTTGATATTGAAAATAATTTTTATTTAAAAAAAATATCAAAATTCATAAATTTTTTTTATCTATAAATAGAGTTCAATATTGACATATTTACTCGCCAATCCACAATTCAATTATTGTAATTTATATTTCGTAATTCAATTATTATAATTTGGATTTTTTATTTCAATTATTGTAATTTCTATTTCGTATTTCAATTATTATAATTTTTATTTTTTATTTCAATTATTGCAATTTCTATTTCATATTTCAATTATCGTAATTTCGATTTAATTTATTGCGAAATATAATAAAAAATATGCTTACAAAATAATATATAATTATTAAGTATTGAGAAAAAAATACTGGGTTAAGTTGGATTGGTGTCATTAATAAATTATAAAAATGATGAAATTGGATTGAGTTGTGGATCGTATATATAAAAAAAAAAATTAATATTTTATTATTAAATTGGGTTGGATGTGTATCACTGATAAATATAACTTTAAAAGGAATATATGGTACACCGAAAACTACACAAAGCAGCAACAATCAAATGAATCGGACAAATCTTCATTTCTAAAGATATGAATCATTTTCGAATAAAGTGATTCATTAACTGAAATAGTTTAATATGAAAAATAATTATAAGGTGGTTGGAATTAAGGATGAAAATATTTGGAAATATCTCCGATATATTTTTGATATTTTTTTTTTCATATAACCGATATAATAACGGTTTGTATATTTTTTCGATATTTACCGATATTTTCCCGATATTTTTGTAAAATTGAGATACCGATATTTCCATCGATATCGATATTTTTATCCTTGGTTGGAATCTCCAAGTCACCTACCTGCAATCACACGCCACTTTATTATTCAACCATGAAATAATTACAAATTTTTTTATATAATTTGTATATGAATAGATTCATGCAATAAATTGGACTTGTCCAAACATGCTTTCACACATTCAAATTAGTTTTTAGGTACTTTCACTTGAATGTATTTTTATATAATATTAGTTATATATTTATATTACATTGATCACACATTTTAGGATTTTTAACTGTATCTTAAGATATATAGAGACATCTATTAATACTTTTCATATTTTTTAATTATATTAGTCATACATTTTAGTTATGTTAGTTGTATATTTATGTATTATATAAATGTATGATTAATAATCACTTAAAGGAATCACTTAAAGGTACGAGTAGTACCACATACGGATTTATATGTATAAATTGTGTCGAAATGAATTTTTGAGCTGAAATTAGGGTTTCTTTGTCTAAATTATGATTTTTTTTTCCTGATATTAAAGTATTAAATAAAGGTAGGATAATATAGTATAAAAATATGACTAAAACAACATAAATGTCAAGAAAAAAAAATACACGGATCCGATCCGACCCAACCCGCATGCATGGATTTAAAATTCATGCACCAATTGCACATGGAACCTAATCATGTTAGGATAATTAATTTGAAATTCAAAATCTGAAATAAATAGATTTCAAATTTAATTAAGTTTAGAGTAATTTAAAATCCACTCATATTGCTAAAAAAATCATAATGAAAGAAATAAATTTTAAATCCACATCTATCCAAATATGATCGAGAGATTTGTTACCATAAATTTCAAATCCCTCCATCTAAATGGTTCCAATAAAACTACAATTTTCTCATTCATTTTAACATTTTATAAAAATCAAATCCTCCAATCCACATACAAATTTAATATCTTACCTTAGTTGTTTCTAAAGTCGTGACAAAAAGAAATGGTCATTGGAGGATCTGTCTTATACATGCAAATTAAAATTTGGTGTAGATCAAACCTAAAAAGGTAAGAGTCCATTCAAGAACAATTAAAAAAAAATTGATTTAAGAATAAGGGAGGTGGAATTTATTTCATTACTTAGGCATATGAAATTCTCCATCACTAAAATTACATTTTCCTGAGGCAAGAGGACTCTCCTACACAAGAATAGGAAGGCTCAATCTCATATGCATGTACAAAGAGACAAGAACAAAAGAATCAAGGATGAGGAATCTATAAGAACAAAAAAATTCTTGCCAACTGACGCAAACCACTAAAGCTCTTGGTCAAAGATGATTAGAACTGATCGATTTGAGCTACGAAGGATTTCACCACTTCTCTCCCACCAACATATCGGGCCAAAAATCGAGTATTGGTCCTCACATGTCCATCTCTATACACTTGCAGGTGGTCCTAGTTGAGTGCTTTGAAGATGAATAGGAATATCAACGTCAATATTGAGAACTCAAGTATGAACTTCGGCCCAGTTGCACGTTCAACCCAGTATTGCCACCTGTAAGTTCAACCAGTAGATAGCCGCTGATAAAGCCTGCTAAGCATTGCCAGATTATGCACCATATTTAGAATGGTGACTATGTATTCATACAAGCAACCAAAGATACATTGATAAAAATAAACTGATGTCTTTAACCCAACCAAATCCCGTAATACAGATACATACAGGCATTTGAAATAAAGATAAATTACGTAGATACCCCCCAAAACACCCCCCAAGATCAGTGCCTCTCACTTACCCTCCAACTAACCAACAATGACCACCTCAAAACACACTCCGAGCCCAGCCACAACCACATCCAAGTCCCAGTACACCATATTTCAGAATTTATCAGTCTGAATAACAAAATATACCCATCAGTATGGGAGCCATGTTCAGCAAGCAGTATAGGTCACTAGTAATTCAGTCATGTCCTCTCATCCATATTGGCCATTTTTATTCAAACTAGTACTATTTGCCTAATCTTTATCATAGTCGTAGACTCATACAACTTTATGTCAACTAAAAGTAAAACGGAAAATTGTTAACATGACATGGCATTGAGGCCCCAAAACATAACACAAGGAGTGTGGGTTAAAAAAAGACTTTCACATTGGTCCCTTTAGACACTTAAAAAGACATGCAGATATAGACTCACCAACTCCCTTCAGCAGATGTGTTATTTTTGTCAATTGTTTCCTTCTCAAATTCTTCTAGTATAGCACGTTGTCTTTCAGTTACAGTCCTGAAGAAAACACAGAATAAACATAAATCAAGCTAACAGGTAGCTTATATTTCTTTTGCAGCAGTGTTGGTGTACATACATGGAGAAACCACAGAAATATAAATATAAATTAGAACCAGAAGCATGTAAGAAATATAGCACCTCCAAAACATAAAAATTAAGAATCCTGATTTATCTGGCCACCTGAATGACTAAGAAATACTTAACGAAAGACCTAATTGTAAAAAAAAAAAAAAAGAAAAAAGAAAAAATAACGCCACATTTTCCAAAATTGCAATGTAATCACAACCTTTTGAATTTAGCAAAACAAAAAAAAAAAATCTTTAACCTTTCAAAACCTGCAATTGAATCTTGACGTATTGAATTTATCAAAACAAATCATGACTTTAACCCATTATTGCAATTTGAAGTACAATTGTATTCTCCAACAACCTGAGTTGATGTGTCAAGCGAAATAACATGTTAAAGTCGAATTTCAATAGTGTTTGTTTAAAGACCTTATCTTCCACAATAATGTGTCAGTCTTGAAAATAAGGACTAGTAAAAGAACCTCATTTTCCAGACTTTTTAACAACATATAGCAAATGTACAAAGATATTTATTCTATACAAATATGAGGTATTTAAAAAAAAAAAAAAAAAAAAAAGAAAGTGAATTTACAAATGGGGTTCACGACTAAAAAAATAAGAGGTTGTTTGAATTGTTATTGAGCTTGGTTTATTATCAAGAAAATCAAACTTGAATGGGCTTCAAACCAACATCAGCTGAGCTAGAGAGGTTTGATCATTTTACACTTTTTTCTTTTGTTTACTTGTCAAGTTCCAGTTTGAGCTCATATTTAAATTTTATCAACTGTAAAAATATGTGCAGGCTAGTCTATTATGTTTATCAAACCAATTAAACAATCTCGAGTCAAATATCAAGTAGTTTGATTTGATATTCAATCCTACATGAGATGTATACCAACTGCCGTTTCATGTTTCTAACAAAATTTTCTGTCAAGAGCACTCTTCAGGGGCCATCAAAAAGACACATCCTAATCGAAAACTGTCTTCCAAGAATTTATTGGGATGCATAATAAAGAAGACAGACAAGTAAGAAACTTACATAGGAAGATTTATGCAGAAGCGTACATACTGATCTCCATGGTCCACCAAAAACCCACTCTTTGGCAATCCTTTAGTACATTATGCTCATCAGCACATTGAAAGAGAGATCGATAAGACTGGCCAAAAAAAGGGAACAGTTCATCATACCTTTGCCTCTTAGCAAAACTAGTTGCCCATGTTGAACCCCCTTAGGTATCTGCAAAGAACACAGCCATAAGAAAAATACATGGGCAAACGGTACTAAGCAATATTCAAAAATACTGGTCAAAATCAGGTAGGAGAAAAACTATAACCTCCATCAAGTCTACCTACCATATGCAAAAAATAAAAAATCTTATGCAGAAGAGGTGGAGTGGAGGGGATAACAAAATAGGCTGTGATGCTCTAATTCAGGCTTTCCATCTATAGATCTGTAATTTTTATCATAGAAATATTTTATGTCCCATCATTATATGAAACTTTTAACATGCAAGTCAATTATAAAGACTTCTAATTTTTCAATTATCAACCCTGATGCATGTTCAAGTGGAATCCAGAACAACCATTTAAAATTTTCCTATAAGATACAAAAAAAAAAAAAAACTATCCTAGTACTTTGCAACTTCCTCATATATGAAGAAAGTGTTTGTCTTGGAAACAATTAAATTTGAGGTTAGAAAACTAGAAGGAAAACTCTTCTCTTATTTCACTAAATAAAGGGAGAATAAACATTGTTTAATTGGATAATAGCGAACAATTAGTGCCTATCATTTTTCTCTCCTTTGGTGACGGTATAACAAACTATTCCATATATCTAATCTGAAACATTTAATAGATGTAGAATGTCCTAATAGTTCTAGAAATACCAATATGCTTTTAAGAAGCACTAACAGTCTCAAATTCTCGAGAACACTGTATATCTCAACAAATAGAACTATCTGACGTGGATATAATTTATCCAACAATCCTAGAGGAATAAGGAAAAAACCGTCATCTCTTAGAACTGGGGCCAAAGGAGGAAGCATATGGGGTGTAGCACTCCATGTTAAGGGTATCTCCAACACTGGGCACTATTTTAGTCTAAAATATGCAATTCAACTCCAACAACCTACACTACTTTTTCCACTAAAAATGAATATTTCATAATATTATTATTATTTGTTATTATTGTTGTTGTTATTATTATTATTATTATTATTATTATTATCATTTCATATATTTACTAAGATTCATAATCATGATTTTTATTATCATTCAAATAGTATACCATATCATTTAACATCGCATGTAATCAAAATACCTTCTATATTAATTTTTGATAGATTAATTGTGATACAAACAAAATTAATAACATTTAATCACTCAAAATATAAAGAAGAAAAAAATGAATGAAAAATAATGAATAAAAAGAAAAAGAAAATAAAAAGAATAGCGCAGGTTTTGACCTGCGCTACTTGCAAAGCGAGCTACTGACAAGGTAGAGAAGATCTCACGTAAACTTCTAACACAATGGTGGAGGAGAAAAAACAACAAATCTGAAAGAAGTAGAGCAGTGTTAGAGATGCCCTAATGGCATGACTTGGTATTTGATGGCTCTAGAAATCAGTTGTACTAGCATGGTTTTTTACCCATGGATATATCTTAACTGAACAAACTTACTCGAAAGTTATAAATGCAACCCAATGCAGGAGTCTAAGATGAAGATAGCATCAACCAAACAAGGCAAGAAATTTTCCCAAAAAGGAATGAGAATTCAAGTTCTAGATGAAGATGGCACCAGTCTCATTGTTGGCCCTACCTCTTGGACTTGGGGACTAAGGGGGTAGCATTTGAGCAGACTATGTAAACATTATTGACATGGAAAGCAATCCAAATGCATTATGTGGGGACCCTGTATTCCTTAAGCAGCACTAGGAAGGAGATTATGATGTCAAGGATTGTGTTACAGACTTTCAATTTAATTATCTCTAGATGCAAACAGCTTGTTTACCAACATTAAACAACAATTTGTATACGTGCTATATATTTACACATGTCTATGTACATGTAGAGGGAGAGGAGTAAAGCTAAGCTCCAAGAGTTAATCTACTATACCTTGTTAAGAGGGAAATTCCAACACTACCCCACCGCCCTCCCCCCCCCCCCCCCAAAAAAAAAAAAAACAAAACAAATAATCTTAAGATAAACCTACTCTGCTAATTGGGCCATCAGAATATATATCTTCTATATCAATTCAATGGATCTATAGCTCCCCTCATCATGCAGCTCCTTTGCAATGACTTTGTTACATATCATTTGTTGATGTTACAATGCAAATTTAGAGCATTCCCCGACACCCTAGTTAACAATCTTTTCCCCAAGATGAATACCATATATTAGTATGGAGAAATAGTTAACAATAAAATTATTAACATGAAAGAAAAGAGTGCTACCAGAAATATATTTAATGAAATGACATTAACACAATCTGTCATATTGTAAAGCAAAGATATATATCATACTCGCAGTTGCATCTTCCCAGATAATGTAGGAACCTCAGTGCTACCACCAAGAATGGCCTGTCAGAAGCACCCAAAAGTCAAACAGAATACTTGAAAGTTGTGCATTTTAACTAAATTAACTGAGTTTTTACTTTTCTGGAAGTACATATTCATCATTAAATTCAGCATACAGTGTAGATATTAAAATCTAATACAAGGAGAAAGATTTTAGTATATTTAGTACTATATAGGTTGGGGAGAAAATCAAAGACATTAGGAACAAAATGAATTAATAGCACTTACTTGTGTAAAGCTAATATAAGAGTCAACATAAAGGTCAGCACCTTGTCTAGAAAATATACGATCTTCAGCAACCTGAATGGAAAAATGAAAAAAAAATTAGAACAATTTAAGACAACCAAAACACATTTTTGAGCACAAATAAGAAAGCAGCACAAATTCAAATGCCAATATGACAACCAAGATGAAATCTTCTGGCAAGATTATATAACCATGGGAGACCAACAAAGTAACTCATCCACCAATGTCAACTTATTTCTCAACTTCAAAGACATACATATATGATATATTAAACTAAACCAGGTTATAAAGAGACACCTTTACCCCTTATAAACTATTAATCTTGTCAGAGAGATAATAGAAATTATATTATTGTGTGTATTACCAGGTAAAGAGACCTCATATATATAGGGAGTAAAACCTATGTTAGAATCTAACAAGGAAACCTAAATATACAAGGAATCCTAGATATACAAGGAGATCTACATGTACAAGGAAATATATATCAAATCTACAACACTCCCCCTCAAGTTGGAACATATATATCAATCATATCCAGCTTGTCACAAAGTTTAGAGAAATGTCTATTTTCTAACGGTCTTTACATGGTTTAGTAATGACATCAGCAACCTGGTTGGACGAAGAAGTAAATGGAGTGGCTTCGAGATCAGTGCCGAATTTATCAAACCAAGTTTTAGGACTTCGTTTGAGAACCATAAATAGTTTTCTTAAGTCAATTGACCTTAGTAGCATTCTCCCCCTGAGCAACATACTCTGAAGGTTGCTCCATAAAAAAAACAGTTGGGGTCAAATCGCCATATAAAAAAAATATTCTTCACATCAATATCAGCCAACGGGGGTGTAGACACAAGCTCCCAAGTGGCACCAGAATTCAACATCCAAGACTTACCATGAGTTACGACAAACGCATCTATGGTGGTAGAGACAACAACAGTAGTACCCAAAGAATTTATCAGATTGTTATTAGAGCACATCTCTTGTAAGGCGGAAGAGGCAACGGTACGGGGAGAGAGAACATAGTCAACAGTAAGGGCAGAGAGAACATAGTAAACAATAAGGGCTGAGAGAACATGATCTTGTTTCCTCTAAGATCCCAAATATAATAGGAAGGCACGAGATCATAACAGATAGTTGGAACCATTCAATTTTATAGTTATCCTTGAAGTATTTTTAGAATCCAAAATAGACATTGAAGAAAAAGAAAGTAGCGGTAATAGAGAAAAGAAAACTGAGAGAAAAATCTCAGTGTTCAGAAAATCTAAGTGAAATCTCAAATCAGTGTTTAGAAAATTTGAGAAAAATCTCATATCAGTGTTCGAAAAATTTGAGAGCGAAATCTCAAATCAGTTTAGAAAATCTGAGAAAAATCTCAAATCAGTGTGCAGAAAATGTGAGAGCAAAATCTCAGATCATTTTAGAAAATCTGAGAAAAATCTCAAATCAGTGTTTAGAAAATCTGAGAACGAAATCTCAGATCAGTTTAGAAAATCTGAGAAAAATCTCAAATCAGAAATCTGAGAGAAAAATCTCATATCAGAAATCAGAGAGAAATCGCAGATCAGTTTAAAAAGAAATCTGAGAGAAAAATCTCTAGAAATCTCAGATCAGAAAAATTCAAATCAGCCGTAGAGGGTAGAAAAACAGTTATCCCGCTCTGATATCATGTCAGCGAGATAATAGAAATTATATTATTGTGTGTATCAACAGGTAAAGAGGCCCCCATATATATAGGGAGTGGAACCTATGTTAGAATCTAACAAGGAAACCTAAATATATAAGGAATCGTAGATATACAAGGAGAACTACATGAACAAGGAAATATATATCAAATCTACAAGTAGTCCAAACCAAGTTGTATAATCACAAAGGTAAATATGAGTTCAGCAAGTAAAAGCTACTCAAATCATATTACAGGCAGCATTACAAGCACATACAATAACAGAAATCCAACCCATCATTATGAAATACTGCCCATGAGGTAGATTGAAGGGGAAGGGGTGAACAATAGTCAATTTTAGGAAACCGTCAATCTTCTACATCTGGATAATACAAGATAACCAAGTTAAACTTATACACTCTGTGCAGATGTATACAAAAAATTCATACTATAGTATTACAAACAAAGAGATGACTGTTCGTCCTGAATGATTTTGCTGAAAAGCATAACTGATAGCCAATTAGTTTTTATCTTAATGGAAAGTGTACTTTAAGAATCGAAGATCTGGCAGTTGTACACATTAATATAACTTGTTAACAGTAACCAGGTTATTGAATTTAAAAACATCAGACCTTTTTCCCATTTGAAACTATGTTTAAATCAACTGGATCACTTTTTCTGCGCTTCCCTTTTAAGTATTCTTTTCCTACGGCAACACTTAATGATATTAATGTACTTATATCATTTAACCTTGTTTGCTAATTGAGATTTAAAGATCTTTTACGAAAGATCTTTTTTTCCCAAACAAAAAGAAAATAATTTTTACCTCAAAGACTATTCATGTATCAAAATTTCATTCGGGAAACAAGTATTTAGTTTTGTTAAGATGTATTAGCATGTGAAGCAAAAATAAATGAGAGTTTTGTTAAAGAATTTCGAATATAAAAGAGAGAAGAAGAGTGTTGCCTTTAATTTTATAAAAAGGTTGCCAGAGATCTTTCCCCATCCACCAGAATTACCAGCTTTTGGTACACGAATTGTATCACCTGAGTCCACACCTAATCGATAAAAAATGTAGATTAATGTAAGAACTTGGGTAAAAGATCGCTACAACAAAAAAAGCAATAAATAACAAAAAAAGAAAACAAAGGGTTTGTTCCCAAATGTAACAAAAAGATGCATTATTCAAATAAGAACTTAGAAAACTGACATACAACCGAAATGGAATAATTGCGCTTTGAAAATGCTGTTACTTAAGCATATTGTAACACTTATGGTAAGCATACCAAGCAACACTTGACATACGGAATGATTACAATGTCTTGAGATTTAGAGGTAACATGTTGGCGGAATTTATATATATATATATATATATATATAGATTCTAAACAGCAGTTGTACTATCAACTTCAATTTGATGCAGTTGTTTAACCTTACAGTCATCAACTGAACCTTGCAACTACTGAAGATATTCTGTTTGTCAAGATTAGTTTGGTCCCAGTGCAAAGTCCCCTTAAAAGTTTATTGGTTCTCAATCTATATCATTTGCTTGAGGGTCTTTTCCTTTGTTGAAGTGAGGTCTCATACCAAGGAACATTATTGATGTTTGTTCAATGTGAATGACATTCATACATTGATTCATAGTTGGTGTTCGTCCATTGACAAGACAAGGTTAAAAGTCCAGAAGAGGACATTATTCATGGGGAAAGGGTGTATTTGAATGATATAATTGTGGTGAGGTCTGCATAGTCAGAAAAGATTTCTGACATTGTTCCATGAAAATTCATTTTTGCAAATCTAAGAACCTTTCTGTCCACTAAATAAATATCTCCACAACTTTGCACAGCCATCTAGTACACTGCATGGAACTTACTAAAAATTTACAAGCAAGCAATCAGGATTGATTTATTCCATGGATCAATATGATAACCATAAACTTGAAAACATATATATATATATATATATATATATATATATATATATATATATATATATATATATATAATCAGTAGGTGTAAAACAACCAAACAAGTTCATAGCTCATCAAGTTAAATAGTACAAATGGACCTGCTGGTATAGTTACTTTAACATCCCTGACTCCTTTGCACACCCCTGATCCTTTGCACTCCATGCAGTATTCCTAAACCAAGATATTGTTGCTTTCATACATTGAAGTGTGTGTGTGTAAAAAGTAGTGATAAAAAGAAAATTACAACTGGACCTTAATTATCCGTCCAAAACCTTTACAAGCTCCACATGTTGTTGTAAAAGGAGGTATTGTTACCTAAAAATACAGTAACCAAATAATGATAACAGGCATGTATAAGCATTCAAAACTTTTAATATTCTTGATATATCTATATACTGACAGAAATGTTGTTAATAATGACCTTTTTTCATGAAAGGATCAATCAAAGAATACTCACTCTTCCAACTCCTTGGCAGGTAGGGCAGGTTTTTGTCTCAGCATTCAATGGGTGCCCACGGCCATCTGCGTGACAAGATAAATGAAAACAAAAGATCTCAAGTTACAAAGAGGCAATTGCATTGTTGATTTCTTAATTCTTAGGCTCAATGTTGCTACATGTTAGAACAGGAAAATCATTTGCAATCTTTACCACAAAACTAAGTCCACAATATTTCTTCTTGGGAATAGTGCAAAATGGACAATGGTCATCGCTTAAGAATTGAATTCATTGCTAGCTAATAGTTCTGAAATGTGATCATAAACTACCTTCATCAATATTATTCTAGATAAATCCTGCATCAGAATATAATTTGGAACTTAACATTTTACATTCATCACATTAGATCTGACATTGTACTGTCCATTTGATTATATTTAGAGATGGGATGCTGATCAAATACTTAATATATGTAATGTAAAGTAAAATAATTTTGAATAATATAACATTAAAACAAATGGATCTGAAAGTTCTATAATATGAAACGACTAAGAATTAACATAAACAAGTTATACAAAGAGTAAATATTTAAACTTTATAGAAAAGCATTAAGACATTTGCTAGAGGGGGATATATTATATGTTATGTGTGACAAACCTTCTACTTCTGTCTCTCTCTTTTTTTTTTTCTTTTTTTTAATTTTGAGTAGATGGTAATTGTTGAACTACCTAAGTCAGACCTTCAAAATCCACCATAAATGCTTGTAATCTGGAAAAACACAGAAATGCTTATTCAAATTTTGGTTGAAACTTCCTTTCTTCTCTCTGTATCTCTTCAATGCAAAGATTTTCAAGCAATTTAAGTTGTAGAAAGTATATTAAGTTAATTCATACGATTTATTAACTCAAACTACTTATCAAGTATCACAAAAATAATCACCATCATAAGCTTTTTATTTACTCTCAAGCACATATCTGAATAATCAAATAATAGCTAAATTCATTGGTATTTTCCAGATTAACATGGCAGTGGAAAGATAACATTATATCCACAAAAGTGAAGTTTATTTTCCTATTCTGTCCTTAAGAAAGTCAACAAACACAATTTCAGCTATTTAATGAAACTGCAATCTTTTTCCATTTGAGAGGAAAAATATACTAACACAAATTATTTAATGTCTGTATAAAGCAAGGCTCAGCCACTCAGGCATAAAACTAATTCACAGTTATAAAGGCCAGTAAATCATAGTCAAATAGGCCCAATTCAACAACTTCAATCAAGAGGATCAATAAGTAATGTTGAAATATGTAGCTAGTAAAAATAAGCATATTAGAAAACTACTTCACTTTCTACTCACGGCAAGAATCACATGGCACATCTGCATCAAAGGACAAATGCTTCATGCATCCTTTAGCAGCTTCAGAAAATGTAAGCACAAGTTCCACCTAGGTTCCCAACAAAAATCAAAGAAAATCTTTAATTTTCAGACCACTGAAAACAGATTCAGTTGACAACTTATGATGACAGGAAAGAAATAATTCACCTGGATATCACCACCCAGATTTTCTGTTTCATCTTCAAAAATCTGTAAGATGTCAATGAAGAAAGTCATTAGGACCAATTCTTCCATTTCCAATGTCACAGAGAAGCAGGATCAAAGTACCTCAGAAAAAATTTTGTGAAACGAATCAGAGAACTGAGTTTCACTAGCATATCTGAACTGATCCTCATCCATGTTAGAATATCCTGCATTTTTAGCTCTTTTTGAACTCCCTCTCATCTGTTGAAAAGTCAATTTATTAATTTCAATATTTACACAAATGGCCATAATGCCTGAAAATATTTAAGCAAGCAAATAAAAAGTATACGGTAAATACAAGGAAAAGAAGAAAATACTCTACCCTGTCATAATGGGTTCTCTTTTCAGGATCTTGCAAAGTCTGGAATCACCTTAGACAATAAAACAACAGATGCATCATTGATGTAGAAAAATAATGCAATGAATTAACCACTGTTTTGTAAAATTACGACAAATGCTTATGTTGACAGACCTCATATGCATCTCTGATCTCTTGAAATTTTCTCTTTGCAGATGGATTATTTTTGTTGGCATCAGGATGATACTTCTTAGCAAGCTACACAACCAAAAAACAAGAGAACCAAAAATGGAAAAGGTCATTGCTAGTCACATTGTCCTACTGAAAGCCCAAGAACCTTCAAACAAAATAAAGAAACTACAATGCTTAAGCATAGAATATCCACACTACAAAGAAACTTATGAGACAAATTGAGCTCGAATACAATGATCATACATGCAATTACTTACAGCATGAAAAGCCTTTTTAATCTCATCTCTAGTGGAATCTTTAGTAACACCAAGAATCTCATAGTAATCTTGTTCTGCAGATCGATAGGCTCCTGTAAAATAGAATAAAACCAACACAATAACCATAAGATGCCAATAATGCTACAATATCAAAACTTTAAACACGATATTGAAATCAAAAAAACCTGTGGCGTGGATGAAACGCTTCGACAATAGGAATTCATAAGGTGCAAAATCAACATTAGTTCCAGCAAAACTGAACCAATACGGCTCTGATGAATGTCCTAGACGCCCTAAACAATAGTAATTATTACATTCAGCTCTAAAATTAATTAATTATTCATGAGAAATACAACCAATTAGAGTATAACAGTATACAATTAGAGTCAGATGTTCACACTACTTACTTTGAGAATGGATCAATGCCCGCTGAAATCGGGAAAATTTTCCGCATAAAACTCCATTGGATGATAGTAAAGGAATTGTCTGCAGAGGATCATAACACTATTTGACGCTGGATTGCGCTTGAAATGCTGAAGAACATCAAATGAGATTAAAGAATTTACCAGAAATTTCTCCACAATTGATTTTGATGAAGAAGATAGCAATCGACCCATTTTAAAACTCTGCATCAAAAGAAACGAAATTCCGAGAGAGGGTTTTTGATTCCTTGTCTAAAACCCTTGTGGATTGTCAATTTCCATTTTTTTATTTTTTTAAGAAATTTATTACATGTTAATTGCAAAGCTAACAAAGGAGATTCCTTGCGTTATAGCGTCAGCAATGTTTTTATTCATTTAAAATATTACTTATTGTGTTTAAAAAAAATTAAAATTCTAATTGCAAAGTAAAATATGAATTTTTGTGAAATTGCAATTTTATATAACTTTTGAAAATTTGATAAAATAAATCGAATTTAACATTATTTTGTAATTATGGATCAGTATTTATTTTCTGATTAAAAACTTACAGACATATCCATCCAATCTGTTCATATTTGTTCCCACGTTATTAGTTAAACAATATTTAAAAAAATTATAATGAAGGGTAAACAAAATATAATTGTTCTATTCCATCATTTCTTGAATCCTAATAAAATTGAATTTTGAAATGAAGATGCAATACATTTTCCTTTCACAGATTTGATCCGCAAATTTTGAGTTCACTTTGTGTCATCTTTACACTCTACATCTAAACAAGTGTATATGCTCAAAGTTTTCTTATTCTTTTTTTACAAATACATTTTTTTTGTAAATGTTGAGTGAAAAAGATGGGGGTTTAATATTATTTGGTTGACAATGTGGTAACCATGACTGACAAATTCACATGTCAGATTTTTTTTTTTTAAGATAATACTTTGAATTGCAAAATAATACAAAATGCATGCTTTATTTTGCTAAATGTCAAAGTTTGTGTTTAAGTTACAATATTATGAAAATTTATATTTATTTTTTCAATTATGCCTTTAGACACATTGCTCATCCATCTTATTTCTATAGACATATTTAGTTCAAAAGCGATCAACAAGTCTCACACTTCTTTTTTAGGATATTGGTTCAGCTCTTTTTATGATTTACAAGGAGCATAGGTTTCAAATATTGTTGGGTGCGATTTATTTTATTTATTTTTATGGCTAAAAAATTGGAATTAATCGTACATGGTTTTATGAAATCCACGATAAATAGAAATATCATGATTATAGATGAGCGATGATTATGATGATGAATTGACTCTAATTAGGAATATCATGACATGTGTTGAAAAACGATTGGACAGACCTAATACAACGACAAAATTGAATTTTAAAGACCAATCATTAAAGATAGATGACCAAAATAAGAGAAGAAAAGAGAGTTAAAAGTAAATGATCTTTTATATTAATTTGACAGTATGTATGTACATTTTTAGGATCAACATCATTCAATTACAAAATTAGTTTTAAAGTTAGACAGGTTAATACAAAAACGAATATATAGTTGTCAATTAGTATTTATTTTTGTTTTGTTCACTCCTATTTGTGTTATTTTCATAATAATTAAAATAGCTATGATGTTACTTCTGATCTCTTTTTTTTTTAAACAAACACGCGAAAAGCAACATAAGAATTGAATGTGATTGGTATACATTGAACCAAGACTATTAATTCTACACGCACCTCCCATTCGATATGAATTGACACCAATATTTATATATATATATATATATATACTAGTATATATAAACAAATATAGAGCTCGTGAAGTGCACGAGATTAAAAAAAAAAAAAAACTAAATTAAACTTAATAAAATTAGAAAAAATTAAATATTATGTATATAAGATTTTTTTTATAGATTTGTACAATATACATCATCTAATTTAGAAGTAAATATAACACAATGTAATTAATATATTATTTAATTAATGAAACATATAGTAAAGGAACATAAATATTTTTTTGTTATTTAAAAAATATAAATATTATTATATCTATTATATTATTCAATCCTCCCACTATTTATTTTATTTTATTTTGATTTATTGTTAAAGTTTAGACTAACCGTCAAAATTTCTTTTAAATTAAATGATAAAAAAAAGTCAAATTTCTCAAATAAATTCTATAGTGTATTTTAAAACACATCTTTGCAGAAACTATTCAATTTCATTTAGATAATAAGTTTGAAAAGTTTGAGTAATCTTTTGTAATCAACTCACATTTATTGTAGTTTTTTCCTTTTTATTTATTTTTATTTTCTCTAAACTTCTTAAATTAGATAAATTCCAAATTTATAAATGATTTTTTTTTATCTGACATGTGTTATTTTAATAAATTTAGTTAAAATTTTAATTTTATTTACTAATGTTTATTATTAACATTAAATTTGATATCATTAAATAATCATATTAATTAGTTTTAAAATTCTATTTATTATAGATTTAATTTATAAAATATGAAATTATGAAAAAAATGTAGTGTTGGCATATAGTATATGTGGTCTTCCTTTAATATATTATAAAGATATATAGAAAAGAAAAGTTCGTATGGTAGTTGTCTACTGAATAATTAGCATACTGTTAAAATAAATATCAACATCATCCATTAAATAAGTAGTACTCCATAAGTTTTAAAAAATATATGTTACTTTATTAAATAAAATTTGTTTCAACTTATATCATAAGGAATTCATATATAGATTAAAGACGAAATTTTGTAACATATATATATATATAAATATAAGAGATTTTGTTATTGTATTACATCAGGTTAATTGTGAATTAATGATAGAATATTAGAGACATTCTTAATCCATCTCCAATGGTAATTTGGTTTCTAATTTTATACTAGAGATGAAAACTCAATCACTAAATTCAGAGGAAAAAAAATTCATTTTTATTTCCATAACTCAATTCTAGGGAAAATTTTAAATGTGGTTTTGTTTTTTAAGAACTCAATTCTAGGGAAAATTTTAAATGTGGTTTTGTTTTTTAGTTCTTATCGGCTGATTTTTAGTTTGGTTGATGGAAACCGTTAGATTCCACTTTTGGTGGGAAAACCTATTTTGACAACTATTTTTTTTTTTAATCAACCCTATTACACATTATTTAACAGCCTTTATACGAGTTTAGAAAACAATTCCCATCATACACCCACAAATCTAGAGCATAAATGAAATAAAAATAAAAAAAGTTAAAGTCGAAGGAAAAGAGATGTCTTCTTATAGCCATTCATACGTTTCATTGACGAAATGGTGTGACTGTGACAAGTTTACCAAGGTTCGAGTCTTCGGACAACCTGATAGTGAAGGATGTCGATTCCAAAATTGCTCAGACTCCTTGACCGAGAAATGGTGCAATTTGTTTGAATGGATTGACGAACCAACTAAACCCACCATGCCTACAACTAATCTGGAGCACAAATTTGCACAACTCAAAAGATGGTTTTCACAGCTAAAAGGTGAAACAATGCAATTGAAGGTTGAATTGCAAATGAGTTCCATTATATTGACAAGGATTGCACAATTAAGCAAAAAATGAATTGCTAACTAACCATCGATTTTCGGACAGGGAGCATTCACCAATGATTTCGATGTACCATCGCTCTTGTCTGTGTTTGGTACTTTCCACAAGATGATGATGATTATCTCATGTTTAATTTGGGCATTAGCCTTGGGAATCTTCGAATTTGTTTGATTTGGGAATTATGGTTCAGTAGTAGAATAGAAAGAATTTTCAGATTTGTTTGATTATATCAAACTGAAATGTAGCAAATTGAAAGAATAAATAGTCATATGCCTCACACGTGATAACTCCATCAGATTTTAGATGAAATTATGAGATGGGCCAAAAATACATAAAAATGGGTTAAAATCTATCCATGAGAATTCCAACAGGACCATATCTCATTTTCTCCACTCAACTCTATTTCTAAATGTTAGCAAGTAGCAACCTGCATTTTCATAACTAATGATTGTATTTCAAATTCGTCATTATTTGCTTCAGAGACCTACATTTTTTTTTAAATTTTCTTTTTCTGTTTTTACTTTGATATTTTCTAGCTGTGTCACTTTTTAATTACTATCAAGAATTACATTTTTTTTCTTTTAAGAAAATCCTCATCTTATTCTTTTGTGAATTCTTTTAGAATTTCTAAAAGAGATTTTGGAGTGACTTTATACACATTATTATAGTTACCAAATAATTTCTTAAGTTATATGAAACAATGCTAAATTGAAAAGGAGGGAATATATAACGAGAAATGGTTGTACCATATGCGTCTCTCAAGACATTGGATATAAGTTAGGGGACAAGGGAAACAAAGAAACTAACCATGATTATATAAATAAAATGAGAAAGATTTTTACCTTTTCTTTTTCCGAGGAAAAATCTCACGTTTGAGTCTTTTGATTATTAAGAAATATGTACACTATATGTTAACAAGTTCAGCCGAATGAAACATCGTGATTTCCATGAAGTCCATCCATAAATAATAATAATATTAATAAAAAACAAAATTGGGAGATTTACATTTAATATTATAAATTAATCGGGTCAAACACATTATTGTTCAAGTTTATTTACGAATTAAAAAGCTTTACAAGTTTATATTAGAGTTTGTTTGATAACTAATTAAGTTAAGTTTAAATGAACTTTCATTTGAACACGATCTTCTCATCAACATGTGTATAGCTGTATCTCAAAATAATTAAAAAAAATTCTATTAATGTATATTACTAATATATCCTGTATTCAATATTGTGTTTACATTAGTGCCATTGGTTTTAAATGAGAAAAAAGTCAAATAAAAATTATTTGCCTTCATTTCCATAATATCAATCTCACCTAACCATTTCTGATTTCCCTTCTTCGATGAATCTTCCAACTTTCAGGTTTTGTTTTGTTTTTCAATATTTATTTCACATTTTATCCATTAAATTCTTAGATTAGTCATATTGATTGCTTGATATAGTTTGTTAATAGTAAATTTTATGTTGTTTATTCATAATTTAAGATTTGTGTTTTTTTCGTTTTTTATATGAAATATATCAATTCTATGACAAATGTACTATCAATTTTTTTCAAAATTATTGTGAGTTGTAATTGTAGTTATTAATTTATTATAGAATTGATTTTATTCTTATTATTTACCATTAATTCTATTAAGAATGAAGAATACTTCCAAAAAAAAAATGAAAAGTACAAATCATATTGTAGCTTATAATTTGAATTTTTTGTAATATCTTATGCATTTGATTATTTGAATAGTAAGACTTTAAATGTTAAACAATATTTATACGTGATTTTTTTTCTAAAATCTATTGTTTATTTGTACCTTTAATTTAAAATCTTATATCCATTATTGGATCTTTTTTTTCTTTTTAACTCATCCAATTCGACGAAAGTGGAGCTGAATTCACATCTTATCAGAAATAAAATATGTTTGATATATCTATCATACCAAACTTTTAACAAATGATCTCAGCAACAACTTGATTTGATTTTGAACATTGCTGAAATCTCAACCATCCATACAAGATAAATATTAAAGGTTGAAAGTAGCGACCCACTTGCAATCAAAGAAGCCAACCAACAAATCTCATTTTCTAGGTCTCAACCAAAGCATGCATCAACTAATAAAGATTACCAATTAAATATATTTAGTCTAAACCTCAATGCTAATTAAACTAAACAATAATGATAATAATAATTCAATGAAACCACCTTAATTAATAAATTCTAGAAACACCATCACCACAAACACAAGACGAAATGGACAAAGAAGAAATTGACCATTTCCTAGATCCCAAAACCCCATCTACATTCATTCATCAATAATCAAACATCTCAGCTGAGGCCATGATTGGATACTGATTGAATCCCATCCATGGATTGCTCTGATCCCCAAACCCCTGCTGAAACTCCTCCGTCTGAAACACGCAGCTTCCGCCGGCGCCGGCTCCGGAGTTGATGTAATTCAAGATCTCGTTGAGAGATTGGAGCCGCTGAGTCAACTCCATCATCTGAGCATTCAGAACAGAGTTCTCACCCTTGACATTTACATAGTGCTGCGAGGTTGAATTTATGCTGCTTAGAATCTGACTGTTTTCCTTCTTCAATTGCGCCACCTGCGCCATCAGATCATCCAGATGCTTCTGTTTTCTCATCCTCGACCGCCTCGCCGATTCCCGGTTCGATAGCATTCGCTTCCTCTTCCTCTGATCCATCTGCATACCCTCTTCCGAACCGGAGTTCTGAACCGGCGCCGAACCGGAGGAATTTCCGCTAGATGACGCCATTTTTGTAATTTTTTTTTTGGTTTTAAATTCAAATCTCCGATCAAAAAGCTTAAGCTCAAAGTTACGGCTGCGAGTATTATATATATATATATATAAATATATATGTTTATGAAAAAACGTAGAACCAATAGAGAAAGACAACGGAGAAAGATTGAACGAGATGAGTTCTTCTCCTCAGAGAAGAATTGATCATAAACCCGGACCTGAGGATTTCACTGAGTACAGCAGACATGAATTTCAAACATTAAGAACAATAATTTTCGCAGCATCAATAAATATTTTCCTTTTATTTATATATATGATATGATCTGTCTCGATTTTGGCAGAGTAACGCCCAGATTTCTTCAAATCTATTCCAGATTGATATCAAATCAAGCAGAATCACAACTCACAATCGAAGAAAAACTATGAATGAGAGAGAGAATCTCTTCTATTTCTGGTTGATATCAAATCAAGCAGAATTTCAACTCAGAAATGAAGAAAAACTCAGAAGAAGAGAGAGAAAATGAAGAGAGAAGCAGAATAACAGTACACGTAGAGAGCAGAGAGGAGAGAAGAGAGAAGCAGAATAACAGTACACGTAGAGAGCAGAAAAGCTGCAGAGAGAAGAGAAGAGAGGCTTGTGATATGGTAGATGGGCCTGATTTATAGATGGGAATGGAGGGCAAAATGGTAAAAGAAAATATAAAAACAAAGAAAAACGGGGGAAAAGGTAGAAGGCGGATGGAATCTCTCGTGAAGGATAGTTAGGTGGAGAGAGAGAGAGGGGATTAGGCATGTGGGGGTGGAGAAGTAAGGTGAGAAACGTACAATAACAGCTGTGAGGAGGGAACACAGAGTGGCAATACCATCAATTTTCACGCTGAATTCAATATATGAATCAACCTTATTTCTGACAAAAAAAAAGATACTCGACCAACTTTTTTTTTTTTACCTTGATTTCAGCAAACCTGCAATTTTTTAATTTTTTTTAATAAAAGGTGTAAATATTTTCAAGAGAAAATGGCCTGAATTGCCCTAATTCACTATATTAATGGCCAATCTAACCCCCTTCTTATTTTTTTGCCCTATATACCCTATTCCTTATATTAATATACCCATCTATCCCTTTTTTTTAAAAAAATCGACATGGTGGGACCCGATCACTGATTGTGACAGTCGCTCATGTTGACTTCTTTTATTTGTGTATTTCATTCGTATTTTGGGTTATTTTTATACTAATCAAATGAATAAATAAGCAATATATCAATTTATTTATTCGTCTAATTATTTTAAATTTGCATCACTAATTATTTATCTCTTATTGTATTATATTTATATATAATTACAAGAATGGCAATTTTATGCAAATTGTTATGTTATTTAATTATTTTATTATAATTGCCGTGTATTTTATTTTATTCTAATTACATCTTATATTATTTAATACATTATATTTAAATCAAAAATAACAATAATACTTATAAAATATTGTCACTAATATATATTGGGTGGGAACGGCAATTTTGGTACATGTTTAGGGGGTGCACGGCAATTTTTTCAATAATTGCCGTGCCCCCCTATATTTTTGCAAAAAAAAATTGTAAAATTATTTTTAGTGTTATAATTAGGGAAAATTTTATTCTAAAGCTAATTTTGAAATTTGCATTGTAATCATTCATAATTTTAAATGATTAGTTTTAATTTCCCAATTTTTGCAAAATTGCCGTGCCACCCTATATTTATATATATTTTATACAAATTAAATAATTATTGCAATAATTATTTATTTCTTGTTATATTACATTATATTACATTTTTTTATGCAAATTGTTATCTTATTTAATTATATTATATTATAATTGTCGTGTAATTATTATTAATAATTTTTTTTTACTTATTTTTGCTAATTACATGTTATATTATTTAACACATTAAATTCAAATCAAAAATAATAATAACACTTATAAAATATTTTCAATAACATTTTTAACTAGGGAACGGCAATTTTTTTTTTTTTAGGGGGTGCACGGCAATTTTGAAAATAATTGCCGTGCCCCCCTAGTTTTTTTCAAAAAAATTTCTAAAATTTTCTTAAGTGTTATAATTTCTTAAAAAATTATGAAAAAGCTAATTTTGAAATTAATATTATAATTATTAAT
This sequence comes from Scutellaria barbata, assembly GCA_028654395.1. NCBI lineage: Eukaryota > Viridiplantae > Streptophyta > Magnoliopsida > Lamiales > Lamiaceae > Scutellaria > Scutellaria barbata. The sequence continues at coordinate 14,415,654 of CM053651.1, read as the reverse complement.
ATGTTTAAATGATTAGATTTAATTTTCTAATTTTTGCAAAATTGCCGTTCCCCTCTTTATTTATATTTTTTTTTACAAATTAAATAAAAAATAATTTATATTATCATACACGGCAATTATGAACATTATATATAATATATTATAAATTATGAACATTATAAATAAGTGAACGGCAATTATGAACTTATATTATATTATGAACGGCAATTATATACATATATTATATTATAATACATATTACATTACATATTGCCGTTTACATAATATAATATAATATATTAGCATTACATATTATAATATAATATATTATATTAGCATTACATAATTGCCATTTACATATATTATATTATAATACATATTGCATTACATATTGCCGTTGACATAATATAATATAATATATTAGCATTACATATTATAATATAATATATTATATTAGCATTACATAATTGCCGTGTACATATATTATATTATAATACATATTGCCGTTTACATAATATATTACACTAATAATTGCCGTTTATATTACTAATTAATATATATAATTAATATATTAATATATATAATTGCCGTTTATGAACGGTAATTAATTACCGTATAATATAATATTGTAATTAAATATTGTATTAAAAATTACAATATTAATTACAAACCTACTTTGGATTATAGTAGTGCTACACGGTAAATTTTAAAAATAACCCTAAATTGCTTATATTAATGTAAATACTAATCTAAATTATATAATATAATACTATTATATATAATACAATTATTAAGAAAAACGGCAATTTTAAAAAAAAATTTAAAGGTGCACGGCCGTGTACCCATTATTTTTTTTTTAAATTGCCGTTTATTACAAAATTATTTACAATATTATTTTTAAAATTATTGTATTATACAATATTAATTTTTAATACAATATTAATTACAAACCTATAGTAGTGCTACATGGCAAATTTTAAAAATAACCCTAAATTAATTATATTAATGTAAATACTAATCTAAATTACATAATATAATACTATTATATATATAATACAATTTCGAACGGCAATTATAATATAATATATGTAAATGGCAATTATGTAATGCTAATATAATATATTATATTATAATATGCAATGCTAATATATTATATTATATTATATTATGTAAACGGCAATATGTAATGTAATATGTATTATAATATAATATATGTATATAATTGCCGTTCATAATATAATATAAGTTCATAATTGCCGTTCACTAATTTATAATGTTCATAATTTATAATATATTATATATAATGTTCATAATTGCCATGTATGATAATATAAATTATTTTTTATTTAATTTGTAAAAAAAATATAAATAAAGAGGGGGAACGGCAATTTTGCAAAAATTGGGAAATTAAATCTAATCATTTAAACATATTAATAATTATAACATATTAATAATTATATTTTAGAAATTTTAAATATAATATAATTAAAAAATTGCCGTTTATATTACTAATTGCCGTTTAGGGTTATTTTTAAAATTTGCCATGTAGCACTACTATAGGTTTGTAATTAATATTGTATTAAAAATTAATATTGTATAATACAATAATTTTAAAAATAATATTGTAAATAATTTTGTAATAAACGGCAATTTTAAAAAAAAAATAATGGGTACACGGCAATTATTGAAATAATTGCCGTGCACCTTTAAATTTTTTTTTAAAAATGCCGTTTTTCTTAATAATTGTATTATATATAATAGTATTATATTATATAATTTAGATTAGTATTTACATTAATATAAGCAATTTAGGGTTATTTTTAAAATTTACCGTGTAGCACTACTATAATCCAAAGTAGGTTTGTAATTAATATTGTAATTTTTAATACAATATTTAATTACAATATTATATTATACGGTAATTAATTACCGTTCATAAACGGCAATTATATATATTAATATATTAATTATATATATTAATTAGTAATATAAACGGCAATTATTAGTGTAATATATTATGTAAACGGCAATATGTATTATAATATAATATATGTACACGGCAATTATGTAATGCTAATATAATATATTATATTATAATATGTAATGCTAATATATTATATTATATTATGTCAACGGCAATATGTAATGCAATATGTATTATAATATAATATATGTAAATGGCAATTATGTAATGCTAATATAATATATTATATTATAATATGTAATGCTAATATATTATATTATATTATGTAAACGGCAATATGTAATGTAATATGTATTATAATATAATATATGTATATAATTGCCGTTCATAATATAATATAAGTTCATAATTGCCGTTCACTTATTTATAATGTTCATAATTTATAATATATTATATATAATGTTCATAATTGCCGTGTATGATAATATAAATTATTTTTTATTTAATTTGTAAAAAAAATATAAATAAAGAGGGGGAACGGCAATTTTGCAAAAATTAGGAAATTAAATCTAATCATTTAAACATATTAATAATTATAATATTAATTTCAAAATTAGCTTTTTCATAATTTTTTAAGAAATTATAACACTTAAGAAAATTTTAGAAATTTTTTTGAAAAAAACTAGGGGGGCACGGCAATTATTTTCAAAATTGCCGTGCACCCCCTAAAAAAAAAAAATTGCCGTTCCCTAGTTAAAAATGTTATTGAAAATATTTTATAAGTGTTATTATTATTTTTGATTTGAATTTAATGTGTTAAATAATATAACATGTAATTAGCAAAAATAAGTAAAAAAAAATTTATTAATAATAATTACACGACAATTATAATATAATATAATTAAATAAGATAACAATTTGCATAAAAAAATGTAATATAATGTAATATAACAAGAAATAAATAATTATTGCAATAATTATTTAATTTGTATAAAATATATATAAATATAGGGTGGCACGGCAATTTTGCAAAAATTGGGAAATTAAAACTAATCATTTAAAATTATGAATGATTACAATGCAAATTTCAAAATTAGCTTTAAAATAAATTTTTCCCTAATTATAACACTAAAAATAATTTTACAATTTTTTTTTGCAAAAATATAGGGGGGCACGGCAATTATTGAAAAAATTGCCGTGCACCCCCTAAACATGTACCAAAATTGCCGTTCCCACCCAATATATATTAGTGACAATATTTTATAAGTATTATTGTTATTTTTGATTTAAATATAATGTATTAAATAATATAAGATGTAATTAGAATAAAATAAAATACACGGCAATTATAATAAAATAATTAAATAACATAACAATTTGCATAAAATTGCCATTCTTGTAATTATATATAAATATAATACAATAAGAGATAAATAATTAGTGATGCAAATTTAAAATAATTAGACGAATAAATAAATTGATATATTGCTTATTTATTCATTTGATTAGTATAAAAATAACCCAAAATACGAATGAAATACACAAATAAAAGAAGTCAACATGAGCGACTGTCACAATCAGTGATCGGGTCCCACCATGTCGATTTTTTCAAAAAAAAGGGGTAGATGGGTATATTAATATAAGGAATAGGGTATATAGGGCAAAAAAATAAGGAGGGGGTTAAATTGGCCATTAATATAGTGAATTAGGACAATTCAGGCCATTTTCTCATATTTTCAATTTGTTTTTATCTATTTATGTATTCTAAATTAAAATTCGCTTTTTTTAAAGTATTATTAAATTTTTAATTGACTTAAGTTTTATATCTAATACACATTTTATCTTCGAATTTTATCTTTCGACTTAGAGTTCTAGTAGGAATTTAAATTTTTTTTTTTTTTTTTGTCATTTAGGCTATGTTTGAAAGTGAGGTAGTCTGGATTTTTTTTTTAAATTTGTGGACTTTGAGATATTGAATTTTGTAATAAAGGTTAATGGTTAAAAATAGTTGTTTGTTTTGAGATTGTATGTGGTATATATGATGACCGTAGATGATAAATCATGTCTACAAAATGTTTATATTTATATTATTTTTATGCGAAATATGTGGTTAATAAGTATTGTTGTGTATGTATTTTATTTTAAAAAAAGTGTTTTGGTAATAATTTTGTAGATAAACAAGGTAGGATTTTGATGGATGAAAATTTTGAATTGGAATATCGAAAATAAACGAGGATTTTGAATTTTGGGATTTGAATTTTGTAATCCAAAATCCTAAAATTCAAAATCCCTCCTCCATAGAAAACTAACTAAAATATCCTTAGTGTGAGGATGAAAAAAAAATTGTAAAAATGATTGATATTTCTTACTATATTTAATGTTATTTTTATTATCTATATAAATATCTTAGCGGGACAGGAGGAATATGTTAAACTTTAGAAAATATTCAATTGAAATTTTTTGATTTGTGGCTCATGATAATCAACCAAAATATTCAATTTGAAATTGTTGGAATTTGATTTCAAAATTGGGTATGTGACTGGAATTACACGTAGAGGGTATTAATACATATATATATATATATATGTGTGTGTATGTTTTCAATGGTGACCTCTAAATTTTAGTTAAGAGAATGGTCGTGTTAATTACACGTGATGTTCCATTTTGTACAAAAATACATTTATTTAATCTTAAATTCTTTTTAGATTACTATAAAGACTAATATTTTATTCTCAACTTTTATCTTTATCTTGAATTTTATAGTAAGTCATATTCACCGAAATAGATTACTTCCTCCATTGTTTGACGTATTAGTGTCAACAAAATTATTAATTTCATCAAATGAAATAGGATATATATATATATATATGTATATTTCGATAAATAAATAATTGTTAAACATGCATATTTGAAGACAACATAATATAATCTCTCCAAGAATATAATAGGGTGTTTTGTATTGAATTATTATTACTAGGGAATATTAAAAATAATTAGTAGAAAGTTGGAAGAATCTAGAAATCTTGAAATAATGAGTATGACCTTTGGGAATTGCAAAGGAAGAAAATAATGTTTACTTATTAGTTTGGTAATCACGTTCAATGCACCATCACTGTCATTTTGAACATCTACATCTTTTTTATTTAATTAATTTAATATTATAATTACCTTTTAATTTCTTAACATTCTTTTATATGAATTGTCAGGCGTTTTTCCGCTTATAACGGGTTTCACTCTAAATTCTTGTATTCAATTATTTATATAGCATAATATTCTTTATTCTTTACACGGATTGGTGACCACAATTTTCACGCGTGAAAATACAACATGATTAATTTGTACATTATATATCGATTACATCAAGAAATATCTCACTTTTCATATATGTATGTTTGAATTTCTATCTTTATATATATACAACAATCACTAATATCACGTCTCATCTTCTTAAAGCTTAGAATATAATATTAATAATTATATTTATATTAATTACATCATATTTAATAATTTTATGATAAACACAATCTTTCTAATTTCATCTTAATAATTTATTATCATTTTAAAATTATTTCAATCTAATTATGAGATGGAATGTATTGACATAGATAAAAAATGAATATATTAAAATAATATTTTAAACATATTTATTATTAATTAAAAAAATTACAAATTTCATATTTAGGTATAATACAATCATAATTTTTTAATATCAATAATATTTAAAATGATCTAATGTAATTATATTTTTTTAAAACCCGTGTATAACACGGGCCTTTTACTAGTATATATATAAATCATTTTTACATAATTATTTCATTTTATTCGAGCCATTTTTTATGAGATCGTCCCATTTTTGATTTGTGATACTAAGTCTATTAAAAAGATTCTAACATAGATATCGTATTAATTAAATAATGATGTACACTATAATATTATTCATGAAATAGTCTTATTTAAGTTTTTGTTGCCAATCTGCAAGTTAATAAATAATCAAAACTTTTTAAACTAATAAATTATTAATTTATTGGTTAGCTAATTTTTATTATTTTAGATTTTGTCTACTTTCAAAAGTATTAATTTAAAAAGATTTTATTGTACATCAATATGATGGTATACAACCATAGCTTTGATGTTTGTCACCCTCTTCATAAGCTTGTTAATTTTAATTTGTCATAAAAGGAAAATATCTCCATATATTATTATCATAATTGCTTAGCTTATAAGTCATCATTATAATTATTCAAACTATAGGCTATGTTCCATGGTCATTAATCATTATCCGCACATCAATTATGAATTAGGTCATCTCTAAGGTAATTGGTTTAACCTAGTATCATTAAACATGTTGTCCAAGCTACTTTATCCAACCATGTTAATTCAACTTACTTTTAACAAATTATCATTTATTTATGGTATGATTTTTATGAGATTGTTTTATTATTTAATTTTGCCATCGATTAACCTACATCAATATTTTTGTAGTATCGTTTTATAAGTTTCTTTTTTGATCTGCTCATATTAAGCTCACCTTCAACAAGCTATATATACCAATATTTAGTGTTAGGATACAATATTTTACCGAATTTAAATTAAATCATTTCAAAAAATGCAAATTATTCCATTCAGAATAATGACCATGGAATATAAAGTGTGTTGATGTTTTTAGAGTATATAAGGTCTATTGTCTTATATTAGAATAAGTTGTTAAAGTACTATTTAGATAAATAAAATGGTGAAATTTGAATCTAATAAGCATGTCCCAATTTCTGATTTTCTTATTGAAATAATTTCTATATATATTATTAATACAGTACGTCATCTTCTTAAATTTTGTTTTATATTACATGTGTGTATGTATACATAAAAATATATATTTATGCATTTAAATCAAACCACGTTTTCAGGTACTGATTTCAACATTTACTACATAATTATAATTTTCATAATTCTCAAGCAGCATTCAATAAATTCCATCAATATATTGTGGGGCTGGTTTTGCTCAAATGTCCACTGTGGTCAATTCTTAATATATCCACTAATAACGTGTAATCATCTCATCCCCTCGTTATATGAAAAATAAAATTAATAGATATTTTAAATTTTTGACATATTAACTATGAACACATATTAATGTGTCCACGGTGGATAAATGGATATGACTGATTGTTAGGCTTGTCTATTTCTTACTTTTCTTTAAAGTCGAAATTACAAAAAGTCAAATATGCTAATTTTTGATAATTGATGATTAGTCAAGAATGAATATTCTAGTTTTTTATGTTATGATTGTATTCAAAAAGTATTTTTGATTTAATTTATGTTACGTAATTTCGATACCATATCGTATTAGCAGTTTAACATCTTTTCATAAACATGTACATTTATGTATTTATTATCCAAAGAGTAAAAAAAAAAATTAAAACTAAATGAATCAACGTTTTGGTGTAAAATCTTCTTGAGACAAGGTCTCAAAATATCATGAACATATAACTTAAACCCTTTTCTACTATTCAATATAACAAATAGTCCCAAACTACCACAAAAATGGTAAGAAGATTAAAAAAAACCCTTTGATCCCACATGTACAATTATTGAAAAATATGTTTTCCAAACCAAATTTTATTATTTTCAATCTATTTTTCTCTAAGTTTTATTAGTAATTCTAAACCATATATTTATTAGATCCGAATCTTAAAATGGTACCATTTTTCTCACGAGTGAATTAATATAACAATTACATGAGATTAAAGACCATCAATCTTCGAAAAGTTGAAGAAAACCCGATTCTTTGGATTTGACAAACTTTTTCAAGATTCATTTAATATATGTCAACTAGAGTGGCCTAATATCTTATTAGTGAATTAAACTTAATCATAAAAACTTGTATACACTAGTTGTGTAGATCTATATCAATATAATCCGGGTTGATCTAACATAGCACACGTTTTCACATGCCGTTACGAGCCTGAGTGTGTGCGCTCACACCTCTTCCTTGTGTTCATATTTTAAAAAATATGTATACCTTTAATTATAACATTCATACATTTACATTATATTACACAAACATGTTATACTCTTTATATCTTTTAGTTATATAAGAGCATCTCCAACCATTCTACCCAAGTTTTAGGTTTTTTGTTGCCACATCACTACCACCTCAAAAATATAAAAACATCTACTTTCAAACAAATACCTCACCAACCATTCTACCCAAAAATAACTATTCATGGTCCCACTATCAAATCACTCATATATCATATAAATCTTTATTAATTTACCATCTCTATTTATTATTTTATTTCATAATAAATAAAATTGAATAATATTTCAATGATGTAATTAAAATTTTAATTTTAAATATTTATTTAATTTAATAATACATAAAATAAAATTGGACAATATCTTATCAAATTTATTACAAATAAATAAATGGAATAATACAATAAAAAAAGACAATACATTTATAAAAATTGTAAATTGCATTTTTAAATTAATAAAAAATTAATTAATTAAAAAATAGTAACAAATTACGTTCTTTTTAAATAAAAAATTAATTAAAAAAAGAAAATGAAAGTGAAAAGGTGCGGCTCCCTCTCTCTCTCTTCTTTCCTTCTTCTCCCCTTTCTTCTTCCCAAATAGAGCTTCCTCTACCCATCTTCTTCTATCTAAACCTCTTCCCACCCTTTCCAATAATTTACTACCCATTTCATTGGATAGCAAAAATTGTCATATGAGCATCACCCTCACCATTGAAGATGTTCTAAGTCATACATTTTAGTTATGTTAGTTATACTTTTATATATTACATAAAATTATGATTATATTAATATAAATATATGAGTAATATTACATAAATGAATATATATATATATATACAACTTGTAATGAAATTATTATTTTTATTATTATTGAAGTTAAAATATAAAGGTTAAGATATTTATGTGTAACACACTAAAACCACATCAATATAATATAAATATCAATACATGAATAATATATATATATATATATATATATATATATATATATATATCAGCCCCGATTGCACCGTGCAATTATTGCACAGGAGACCAACTCAAACTTTATTATTTGATTGGTTGTATATTTTGGGGAAAAAATATTTAGATTTTTGCTTACCCAATACGTTTCGTTCTATTAATTCTTTTATTTGTTTTATTTTTTAATACTTGTTTTTCCATATATATATATATATGTTAATTTGTTAGTGAAAGGCTGGATGGCTGGCAAGATGATGGGCTGTCCCAAACATGTTCTGATCTCCTCAACTTTTGAGCATGTTCGTCTCCATTTCTTATAACCTCAAAATCAAAGTTTTGGCATTGTACCATTTTGCTTAATTAATTTGCACAAATATATTTGTTTTCTCGAAAACAAAAATGCATATGAAATTTATAATTGTTTGGAAATATTTCTTGACTGAATAGAGATATTTGGTACTTTTGAATTTTTTTTTTGTTTTTTATAATTGATCTTATATGAAATGTGAGAGAAGTTTAATCTTATGTCATAAGACACTAAAAATTTAGTCAGTTCTTTGTTTCAGTTTTTATTTTTATATTTAAGAATGCATTTTTTATTTCCTATATTCTCTTTTATTAATTTGTCCTTGTAGTTTTATTTATAAAAATTAATCTTTTACGCGTTTAGTGAATTTTAATTGATTTTATGTGTTTTATATTATACTTAAGTCTCTATATTTTATACGTACACTCAAATGTGGTCCTTACGAAGAAAATCAGCCACTAATTCCTAGGTTCAATTTTACTGCAAGAACTCAATGTATGGTAAAGTATAATAATCCAACTTTAATGTAAATAAATGTCCAAGAATTCAATTTTTATAAAACATATATACTCTTAATTTAAAAATTTGTAAAAATATAGGCGGGTCCCATATGCATTCCCCCTTTTCTTTTGTCTTCATCTATCAACATCCACTGTCATGAAGTTTACACAAGCCTTGCACGGAAAATTTAAAAATAATTGACTATTACTTGTTACAAATTTAATTTCTCAAATAGGAGTTAGTTTACGGCCTATCATTTACAACCAAAAAAAAATTTTAATTTCTAAAATGAATGTAGATTTAGATTTTGGATAATTATACTCTTATCACATTAAAATATATCTGTAACACGAAAATCTCATATAAATTCTACTCTGAATTTTTAGTGAAAAACATTATGTTAGTATTTAATTTGAAAGTCTCATTTCTTAACTCAAATTTTCACAGTGCAATTTTACGACCATGATAACGAATGTATATTTTCTAAATAATAATAACAATAATAATTGGTAGAGGTTTCCTTAGAATGTCTGATAAATGTGGAAATAGAAAGAGTGGTCCACAAACGCAGCAAAATAAAGTGCAAATGAGATGAGATCTTGAATTAAAAGTTTTCAGGTCCACTTTTTGAAATTTTCTTAAAAATAAATAAATAAATAAAATACTAAACTTCACATGTTAGATTTCTTCTAATAAAATCTCTCTCATCTGCCAAGGCATGGGACCCCCTTACCTCCAACGTCCCCACACACTATAACATATACGGCTTATTCATTTTTTGATATCATTATTTATATTTAATGTTTGTGGAACAAATCAATGGTCCAACTATTTTGATTATTTGTTAACGATTCAATTGTTTGAATCGCTTCAACCAATAATCTTATCGGCTATTTGATAATAATCTTTTTTTTTTTCGCATTTTTACTTAACATTATTATGTAATATGTATCATATTTTATACAAAATATTTTAAAAAAATCAATATAAACTTTACTTTCTAAATTCGAGACATGTTAATCAATATGCATTTTATCTATTCAATACCTAAAAATCATAATTATTTTTATGCATTATGTGCATGATCATGATCCTTGCAATCCGAGTTATATGATCCTAAAGGTGCTGAAAACATGTTTCATGCACGTCCACACACTTTAGAATTTGCACTCAAACCTTAGCTCTCACGCCCAATTTTAATTATTTTTGTGTAACATTGATATTCTATTCGCATAACCTTTTGTATTATGTATATTGAAAAAAATTTAAGTTATATCATTTAAATGTTATAAAATCTATACATAAAGGTACTCATATAACATAAAGGTTATACTTGTATAACATAAATGTTACATAACTTTTAATTATATTACTTGACTGAAAAAAAATCTAAGTAATTTTGCTTAAAAATTATGATATATGTACATAAAAGTTATACTAATATAACACAAAAGTTTCAGCTATATTACATTAATTTTTTTGTTGAAAAGTCTAAGTTATTCAATTAAAGGTTATAATATTTGTATATAAAAGTTATTCAAATATAACATAAAGGTTATATTCAAAGGTTATGACATAAAAAAGAGGGCGTGTATTCGGGCAGGACCCAACTCGACCCACCCATGTTCAATTGCATGGATCATGATCCATGCATTTAGTGCACACAAATACTATCCCTAACAAATCAACTATTAATGTTGAGTATGAAATATAAAACTTATCATTGAAAATTCTAAAATTATCAAATTAACATTTCTAAATTTAACGTCATTAACATTCTCTAAAATTTCTCTCCATATGAATTCATTGAGGATCTATTTGGATGAGTGGATTTGAGGAGATATTTGAAATCCATAATAACAAATCTATTGTTGTTGTTTGGATAAACATAGATTTCAAATCCACCAGTTTCATTTTGAATTAATTTCAGAGTTATTTTGATGATTTTTAAATCCTTTTAAATTTAAATGAATTTCAAATCTATTTACTTCAAAACACTATCCAAACACAACCTGAAAATTTTTAAATTATCAAACTAACATTTCTAAATTTAAGTAATTGGCATTCTCTCAAAAATTCTCAAATTATATATATATATATATATATATATATATATATATATAACACAAATATAACAATTGTATAAAATTTATAAATACATTTATAATTAGTTTTATCGCACTATCAATTAAATCAAGTCACGTCTATAATCAAATATGAAAATATTACGTGAAGTATATATATATATATATATATATATATAAATACTTTGCTAAAAATAACAAAAGTATTTCCTATTAATTTTAACTTATAAGTGAATTAAATTGAGAGATATCAAACTTATGTGATGAAAAAACACTTGACATATAAGTGAATTAGATTGAGAGATGAATAAACTTATGTTGTGAGAAATCAATTTTAGATGTTTTGAGAGTTGTTTGTTTATCAGATTGAATATGGATAATTTTGTCGATATTTAATCAATCAATTCTACGTATTAATTAGCTATCTTTGTAGAATGGCTAATTTGATATTTATGATTGTCCATATAATCTTGGATTTGTTAAAATGATTTGTTGATGAAAATTAAATGAAAACATGTTTAGTACATGTTTTGTTATATTGATTTAGTGTATTCAATTGTAATTTGTTTTATTTTATTATTAAAAATTGAAATCTTGATATTTGTTTGTTTAAATAAATTAGGTGTTGAATTTGAATAATTAATTAGATTTTAATTCAGTCAATAGTCTCAGTGAAATTTATCTTACTCACTAATTCTATAATTTACAATCGTACATTTGCACATGTAGCTTTTTAAATTATTATTTTTAATGAACCCATATATATTTATATACTATGATATTAACATTTGGTTTGTCACCAGTTTTCAAGAGTAACCTACTATAATCGAAAATAGTTTAATTAGGTTTTGTATTTAGGAAACCGATTTTTTTTTAATTGTGCTATTTTAGGTAGAACATCAAAGTTAGAATCCTAAAAGCATCATAGTTACAACATTAGGGTAATTAACCGATATATGAGTTTAAAGAAGAATTTAAAGAGAAACTTAGATGTTTTTAAGGGTATATTTCAATAACAGAAAAATAATTATCTTAGAAATAGCTTAAATTAAGTATTGAGGATTTAATTATATTCATTATAATATGATTTCACTCAAAATACTAAAATCAATTAAAATAAATTTTGGATCTTACACTCCAAAGTAATTTCTAAATTTAAACATAGTTTAACAAACTGCTCAACATCTATTGATTAATTATAATAAAAAGATGGACAACATTAGGTGGCTGGCATTAATGACACTGTACGAATTATAATTGCAAAGAAACGAAGAATCGATGACATGTGGATTTTATTAGATTTAAACTAGATTTCTGACCAAAGGCATCAAAATATAATACTGTATATTATACATATCTCTATTTATTTGTTTATTTAATTTCATATATTATGACTTATTTTTGTTAGATGGTCGGCCACATGTCAATTTTGGGCACTCTTAATATGTTTATTGGTAACGTGTAATGATCTCATTTTCTCTTGATATAATAAGTAAAATTAATATATATTTTAGATTTTCAACACATCAATCGTAATGTACCTACGATGGGTATAATAGTATAAATGTAACGATGTGTGTATATATTGTGTGAAATGACGTTGAATAATATTATTAACACTTTGAGGGACGCACCAACCCCTCCTCAAAGAATATGGCGCACAGAAAAACTAAAATTAATAACAATATTCTATGGATGAAAAAATAATCAAAATAAAAGAGGAAAAACAAACACTCTCCCATCCTCCATGAAAGAAGGATGAAGAAATAACTTCCTTTTGTGGGGTGGGGGTGGGGGTGGGGGGGGGGATGTAAACGTTATTAATCAATTGATGTTCTCTGTTGCAATTATTTTATTTTTTTATTCAAATACTGTGTTAAGACATGTCATGTAAATACTAATAATGTCAGTTACTATATACCTTATGATCATAATATAAGAACAAGAATGAAACACTTAATAGAGGATTGAGGTAGTAGGATTGATTTATACTTGAGAAAATTATTTTCCCACTTTTTTTTTTTTTTTTCTAAATTCATCAAATTTTCAGAGTTTCGAGATTTAGACATTCAAAGTTTGAGTTCAAAATTTCGAGTTTTAAAATCAGTCAAATCTAATAGTTTTTTATATTTGGTGGTGGACAAAAACACCACTTTAATAAATAATACACATCTATTTATGAGGTGAATATAAAATAATAATTGTATACATAAAGGTTTACATTTTTGCCCTAGCGGATTTGACATGGCTTATAAGGACAATAATGGTCCATTCTAAAGCTCAAAATTTGAAAAAGTAAATAAGAAAAAAAAAGGCTTTTTATAGATGTTAAGAGTTGATTGAACAGTGAAAAGAGACAAAGGGTGTATCTATTTTATATATCTTTTCACAAAGAAAATATCATCCACATTATTACATCAATTTTTATGATAAAGACATGAAGTAGCTGGTAAGATTCTTTTGCTTCCAAAGAATATACTTTTATATATTTACAAATATATATAACTCCACCAATTCAGATGTCATTTCCAAAACACTACATCTGAAATTCTAGAAAATAACTGCATTAGGTCATGCCATATTCATGTTAGGTATTGTATCTTGTGATATATATATATATATATATATATATATATATATATATATATATATATATATATACCTCTTTTCTCATTATCTCTTTAAACTATATGTTTATATTTTTCCCTTGACATTTTGGTGTTACAAGAAAATGTTTATGTGACGCTTTGCACCTAAAAGTACTATATATACTTTATTTTTTCAAAATATATCCATCGATTATTCATTTTATTTCATATTTAACTAATTATATCCCAAATATATTTATTCCAATATTAGGTTAGCCTCTCAACACAAAATTTTATGTCTTCTTCTGTATAAAGATGTTGTCGAACAAACAATAATATGCAATAAGACTTCAATTGATTCAACGAACAACAAAATTTGCGTTTATATATAAATTCAACAAGTATTGATCAAACACTCTTAATTATGAGTGTTTGTTAGGCGTTAGTTAAAAACTATTATAATTTTATTTGCTAGATAATGCTTAAACACAATATCATATGTTGGAATGTCTTGGTAGAACACTTGTACTTTTTATCTGGAGTGTTTATCAAATAGACTTTTTCGGCATTGGTTTGTTGATCCATAATATTTTGATAATGGATTTTTTTTTTTTTTTTTGGAAATGATTGGAAAAAACTTACATTAGAAATGTTGATGATTCTTTTGTTCTTTCCAACAACCGCATAAAAAAAATTACATCAACAAGAAAGAAAAAGATAAAAAACTCAAAAATAAAAGGTCAGTCTGCTATAAAATCCTATTTTTCTACTTCTCAAACCTCTAAACTTCTAGAAATAACAACCGTTGGAATATTGGAAAGGAGGTTTGAGCTAGCAATAACAACTTACTAAGTCGAATCAAGATGATCAATTCTTGACAAGATTGAATAAGTTTCGAATAGTGCTTACAGTATCATGTCAAATAAATGAAACAACATCATCTTTTGAATTGCAAAATTGCAAAGAATAAAAGTTCCGACAAACTAATTAGGAAGATGCAACAACTTATGAAAATGCTTATATATATGTTACATGTATAGAACCTTATTTTTAAGAGTATTTGTATGCATATGATGTTTGTTATAATTATGATCTTGGGCATACGAGATTAACTTCAACATTATTAGCTCTTGATTGCTTAGGAGTAGCATAAATGTAAAAATCAAAGTATTTATAGGTAGATTGATGATATTTCTCTTATATTATCATGTCTGACAGTTTCAAATATTTTTGAATACATATCTTGTTCAAAATCAAACAGATTTTAAAATAAAATAAAATAATGAGGATTGATTTTTTATACTTCAATTTTGAAAGCGTATTATATATCATTATGGTTATTATAATATAAAATATTAAGATATAGAAAATATAAAAATAAGAATTAAATGAGAGCATGAATACTTCTCAATCCTATTTTCACGCCATCATCATTTTTTTCCACCCCTATTTAATTATGAATCCTAAAAATATTGAAGTAGGGGAAAAAAATTAAAATGGTCGGTCTGTAGGGTCAGAGGAGAGAGGGCCCACCTGGAAAAGACACAATAGTTGCACGGCTGAGTATTTATTTTCAGCTTTTCTTGAAATCAACTAGACACATAACTTTGAGTTACCACGTGATAATGACAATAATAATAATAATAATAATAATAATAATAATAATAATAATTTAATAATGTAGAGCCTGTGAAATTTAATAATAGTAATTAGTTCAGTAATGATTTTTTGAGATCAGTTCATCAGTTGATTTTCTTTCTATAGTTGCAAAGTCTTCATATATCCAATACATCACATGGAATGTTATATACACTTTTTATTATATTTTCTATTTTAAAATAATCACCACTCAAATAATACACTAATTAAATCATGATGTATATGGAATGTTATGAAAAATGAAAAATAACTAAATGCAATTGAAAATTTAATTCGTTAACAAATAACCTGAATATCACTTTTAGTATCAGGGACATGAATCCTAAATCTGTTCTCCCAACCTAACCCAACGTGTGGACTGCTTCCACACGCGTCCACACTCTCCCACGTGCGGTCACACCATAATTGATGTGCGTCGCGCACTACCTAAATTTTATATTTTAATGTATCACTTATATATTCTTAAGGTATTATATTGTTACCCTTTAGATATTAGTATAAAAAGAGTGTTGCTTCTTTTTTTTTCCTTTTTTTTTCTCTCTCCTTCTTAATCTATTTTCTTATAAATTTATTATTTTTCTTATTGTTTTGTACATTCTTCTTATTCTCTATCTTCTTTTCTTATTTTTCTTCAAATCTTTATGGAGTCATTTATGGAGTTTTTTCTTTTTCTTCTTCTTTCTTACTCATTTTCATAAATTTAGATAATTGATTTCAAATCACAATTTACTACAATAATTTTAAAACATTGAAAATCAATTATTTCAACAATATGAAATCATGATTTGTTGATTTTGAGAAACAAGATGAAACATTTGAAATTTTAAGATTTTTCAATTAAAATATTAGTTGTATGCTCTTAAAGTATTACATAAATACCTTACAAGTATTATATATATTCATTTCAAATATTACATAAATACCTTATATGTATTACGCATATTCTTTCAAGTATTATATAAATATCTTATAGGTATTATACATGTTCTTTTCAAGTATTACATAATTATCTTATAGATACTACACATGTTCGTTTCGGGTTTACATAAGTACCTTATAGGTATTACACATGTTCCTTTCAAATATTATATAAGTACCTTATATGTATTAAACATGTTCATTTCAAGTATTATATAAGTATCTTATAGGTATTATACATGTTCCTTTCAAGTATTACTTAAGTACCTTATAGATATTACACATATTCCTTTCAAGTATTGTATAAATATCTTATAAGTATTACATATGTTCAATTCAAGTATTACAAATCAATAATACCTCAAATACACGATTTATATCAATTTTCTTCCCCAAAATTTCTGTAAACTCATAATACTCAATCAATAATCATCAAATTGAGATATTAAAAATCGCACATGATGTAAAGTTAGATGAGTTTGACGGTTGTGTACGAATAATAAGATGATACCATACAAATAAAATTAAGAAGAAGAAGATGAGATTGCAGCCATGGTGAAGAAGAAGATGAGAGTGCATCTATGATGAATAAGAGAAGAATAACATAGTTTTTGACTACTAACTGTTGGTCAACACTCTAGATTTTTTATCATAATCAGAATATGTTTTGCACTTTTTATTCGAAACATATGAGAATAGAATATGTTGAGCGATATCGGTGAAATTAAAAAAGAAAAATAAGAGAAGAGGAAGATGAAGATGAAGAGAAAGGAGAAAAGAGAAGAAGAGTTGCCGCTTGAAAATGGATGAGAGAAATTAGAGTTTAGGGGAAAAAAAGAAAAAAAAAAAAAGAACATAAGGGTGGGGTGGGTCTAGAGCGGGTTGAATGCATAGATTTAAATCCGTGCCCCAAGATACATAAATGTCACTCCACTTTTGAATATTTTATCATATAAAATGAATAATATTTTATTTCATATCTCACTGCAACTGTACATATATATAAAATATATAAATATATATTAATAATGTCGTTATTATACATTTTCTTTAATAAATCATCATTACAAGTTGATATAACAAATTTGGAAATGTAATTCTACTCGGTAATAGCTAGACTTTTTTTTCTCTTTTCCTTTTGGGGAATAGCTAGACTTAACCTAGACCTAGCTTGTGGAGATGAACTTGAACATGCCTCAGCAATTACCTTCTAAAGCTCTATCTTATCCACACTCCCAAAATTGCTTCTTTTCAAAGGTATACTTTAAGAGATTTCATCTGCCATTACTTGTCATTTTCGTATCTTTGCACATGCTAATATCTACAAATGTTTATTTATTATTGGAAATTAATCGAATATGTATAATATTAATTACAAGAAACAGTCTCCATAAGACATAAATTGTTTTGATTTAATATTCACGGTATCTAGAAACCGTTCCAAAAATATGACTACTAACATGTTGTGATAGTAGCACTCAAAATCACAAGAAACAACGAGCCAATTTGAATTTTGAGTTCTCTTCTAGAGTCAAGGAAAATGAAGAAGATAAACAATGGATTTCTTAGAAAATTCAATGTATTTAGATTGTGAAGTATTGCTGATCTATTTATACTTTTAGGTGTCCAATTAGATGCATCATCTCTGATTTAAACCAATCAATATTGTTCAATCCTCTCTCTTCATAAAAGATTAGGATCTAATGACTTTAATCATATCATTTATAAATGTCTACAACTTCTAGAGTCGAATTTGTGTGAGACCGTCTCACAAATCTTGTTTCGTAAGATAGGTTGAGTCGGATCAAACATAATAACTAGGTAATATTTTTGTATGTATGAGGTAATACTTTTCTCTATATTAGCTAATACTTTATATTATAAGATGTGTTTTGAGTTGAATTGGACTATAAAAAAAAAATATAATGTTTTTATGTATATCTGGTAATATTTTTTATATAAATTGGGTAATACTTTTATTTTGAGTTGAGTCAAATATGTAATATTTTTATATGTATTAAGTAATACTTTTGTATTATAAAATATATAATCGAATTGGGTCGGGTCGGATTAAAAAAAAAACGACTTTGCCCAACTTCTAACTCATCTTATTCACAAATAACTCTTAATTTACAAAAAGATTAAACTGCAAATATTTGAGATTTTTTTCTTTGAATAAGATCTCAATTATAGTGATGATTTCGTTAGATATCATGCAACTAGAATCCTCATTTTTTTCCACCAAAAATTTCAGTTAGATTTAGACATACTACACCTTTTAGTTATTTGGAGAATCTAAATACTCTTTTGAATTGAGAAATAACTCTCGGAATTTTTTTTCCTATTGTTATTGGAAGACTCATCGATTTTTTGGAAGTATCATTTCTGAATCCAATAAAATTATCGATATGCATTTATTCAAGATGAATTTTCTATTCACCTCAAATTTACAAAATTCCCCAAACCAATGGAAGAGGTCTATTCAAACAAAGGGTACCGGGAATCTAAAACTGATGAAGTGAAAATAAATCCCCCAACTGAGATCAAGCAAATTTTGGATTTTCTTTTTCTGTAGGTTCCACCAAACGCTGTCTTAAAATATAATTTTAGCCGACGGAAAAGAAGTAAGGAAAGACAGTTGACTGGATAAGGTTAATTTTGGCAAAAGTTGCACTCCCATTGTTTTTCATCTATGAATGATCAAGCAAACATGACAACTAAAAAAAATATATCAAGAAACAAATTAAGAGAAAGAAAGGACAACCTAGGGATTTCATGTTTTTTCTTTTCCTTTTTCTTATAATTTTTTTCTGACATTGAATATTGCAAATAGACACGAAAAAC
Source organism: Scutellaria barbata (assembly GCA_028654395.1). Taxonomy (NCBI): domain Eukaryota; kingdom Viridiplantae; phylum Streptophyta; class Magnoliopsida; order Lamiales; family Lamiaceae; genus Scutellaria; species Scutellaria barbata. Next base: position 14,395,855 of record CM053651.1, on the reverse strand, counting down.
ATTTTGGAGGAGCATGTTTTTTGGATCATAGCAAAGCTTTCATTGTTGAATTTTTTTTACATTTAATACATGTCATATGTTAAATAATAATATTATAATTATTTTAAAATATCAAAAGAAATACATATTATTAAAATGAGAAAACCCATCTTCCTTTATATATTTTTTTCCATTTCTAGATCAAAAAACTTCTGCATGAATACTCCTACCTAGAGGCGGATACAAGGGGGGGCAACTGGCCCCCAAAATTTTTAGCAAAAAATATCTATTATATCATATATTATATATTTTCTTATATCCCAAAATATTAGGGTAAAAAATATCTATTATATTATATATGATCATATATTTTCTTATATTTCAAAATATTAGGGCAAAAAATATCTATTATCATATATTTTCTTATATCACAAAATATTAGAAATGCAGGAGGATATGTATCCCATCAGTTACCACAATCCACATTGTCACGTTCAATCCATTAGTTGGTTTGATGAAATATATATAATTAAAAAAAAGCAATTGAAATTAATAAGCTAATCCAACACGCCTGATTACCTTGAGAATTGGAATGATTTTCTCTCATTTTTCAAATCCAACTTCAAATTACACTTCCCACTTTCAAAATCAAAACAATTCACTTCAAGAACTTATGCATTTGTTCTTCAACTGAATTAGAACTTAGAAGTAAGATTACCGTAAATTGGCGGATAGTGGTGACTTTTGAGTTATATTTATTTATTCTTGACCTAATTTAATTAAATCTTTTGTCTTTTATACATTAATTTGAAGATTTTGTTTAATTGTGTGAATTGACTTTATTCACTATTTAAATTTGATTTCAATTTTCAGGTTGTTGATCAAATCAAGTAAAATGAAAAATAAAAAAAATTAATGATTTTTTCAAAAGGAAGAATGCTCAATCCTCACTTTTCCTGTTTTTACTAGGTGAACATATTTTTTCTGCTATGAAACTTGTCAAGACTCGATTTCGAAATAAGATGAAAGATGAATATCAAGGAGTTATCTGATAACATATATTGAGAAAGAAATTGCACAAAAGTTTGATAATGATTCCATTATCGATGAATTTTGTGATAGGAAAGAAAGAAGATTGCAATTTTAGTTTCCAAACTAAAAAACGTAAATTTACTTGTTTTTGTTTCAGTTAGATTAATATATGATTAACTTGTGTTTTGGACTTTTGGTTATTTATTTTTCTCTTTGTGTAGGAAGTACTAAGGAGATCATATATCAATTATGGTTATTGTAAATTTTTATATTTAGTCTTTTGAAACTTCAATATTTGATGTATTCATGTTCAACCATTCAGGTTAGATGATTTTAACTTTATATTTTATTTTTGAAATCATTTCTAAATAAAATTATTGAGAGATATATGTGTGTGTTTAAAATTATATTTATATGTACCTATAAAATATTAATTCTTTTTATTTAGACTTAAAACTTAAAACCCTATTCACATACTCTGAGTCACATACTCTGATACTTACCCCAAATGTATGATTCTGGATCTGCCACTGCTCCTACCAGTCAAATGTGCCGGCATTTATACTATCTTCTCATCTCTCTTTTAATTTTGTATTAATCTGATTCGTGTGTTATTTTATAGCACGTGTGTAATATTACTACATATGTGACGTGTGAATAAAATTAGATAATTTCGTTAAACAAATAAACTGAGCTTGGCTATATGGTTTTCAAGATGACAAGTTATGCTTAGAATTTTGTTATTAATTTAGGAAGATTGCCTTTTTTTTCCTTTTCTTTTCTTTCTATAATAGTATAATTCATTATGCTATGTTTGTGGGCTGTCTCCATATATATGACTGTTGATTCCAATATTTTTGTCTTTCTTTGTGACTGCATGCAATACACCTATATTAATATATATATATAAAAAGCTAGTCGCCAACTATCTATCTAATTATAAATATAAATTTATTATATATATATATCTTGCCTTTTTAAGTTACATTTATGTTTAGCTTAGTTATCTCTTATTTCAAGGTCAAGTTATGAATAAGTGGACGCAGACTGAATTATTTCATAATTAATTGTTCATTGTTGACTATATATTTTCTTCTTGTATTGGAGTTATATGGTGCTATATCTCAAAGTAGCTAGTGTTCGCAAGTTGCAAATCCTTTACTATGGGCAAAAAGAAAAGTATGAATTTCTTCCCATTACACACTTAAAAGTTATGAAACATAATTTAATTTATCTATTTCTCTTATATTTTATTTCAAAATATATGAAATGACCAAAATACTCTCATGGGCGGACTTATTAAAGGGAAACACTAGTCTCCAACCCAATGCAAAAACACTACTTTGAATTAGTAGTTAGTTATTAAATTCTATTTTCATAAGATCATAATCTTATAAAAACTTAAGTTTATATATGCCTTTGACGAATTTCTCATAGGGTACAATTTAAGTAAACATCGAAATAAATTTTAATACGTCGAAATGTTTACTTCTTCATCTATCCCACTACTAAATTCAGGATCAGCCCTTGAATACTCTTAATTATTTTTATGAAATTTTAATGATCCTCCGTACGTCCCAGTCTTAGATGGGTCCATATATCCTTATGTATGATTGATTATATATATATATATATATATAATATTCATTTTCTTTTTCATGATATATACATGGTCAACTGTATTAAAAGACAACTTAGAATTTGAGGCCCGTTTGGTAAATAAGACAATGAGAGAATTTGTTTAATTTTGTTTTTCTCCACGTGTTTTAAATTCCTTTTCTGGAATTAATTAAAACAAGATAAGCGCAAAAAAACAATTTCGCTTGATCAACGATTTTGTCATGGGAAAATATTATAAAGTGATCGATCATATAGAAAAAAAAGACATTAATAAAGAAATAATAAATGGAAGTCGTTGCAGGTTGCCATCTAAGATTAATGGACCCTAATTAATATCTAATTTGTAATTACCATAGTAGCCAAGAGTCAACCTTGTATTCATAATACAGTTGATTTGTGATGATAGCTAGGCCCATTTTCCAGATTTAATGTCCAATGATTGTGTGACATATAAAAGGTGTGGTCTAATAATTCAAGAAAGATTTAATTACTAAGATGAACCATAAGTTAATTATTCTTGTTGTTATATATGGGCTCAACTGCAAACAGCCCGGCCCATTGAGTTAAAGACCCAAGACGTGAGTCCAAACTGGTTGATAGATTTTTATTGACATGTTTCTTTTACCAAGTCTTGTTTTTGTTTTGTTATTTCCTATCTTAGTGGGTTCATTGTGGCATTATGTTGGTAAAGGATAATATATGTGTATATAAGTTGAAAAAAATCAATAATCTTTTATGTCTAGCCAAATATACATTTCATTCTTGGATATATTTGTGTGAGCCTAATAGAATTACTAAAGGGTAACTTGTCATTCTACTCTATAATTTGTGCAACCCTAATAAAATTGAAAAACTATTTTTTACAAAAACAGCTTTGTTTTGTTTATATTTTGTTGATTAATTTTAAAGAATTATTTGACAGATGACATCATTGTCATCATCAACAAAATGTCGGATACATAATACACAAGTTTTATTGGAAATCCATGGTGATTCGAATTGCAAACTAATGTTAAATTCGTGATTTATTTTGCTAATTTGGATAATTTTATTTTTTAAAAATGTATTCTTTATTAAAATTAGAGACCTAAATTGGAGCTGATCAATTGTTATGTAACTTAATTATTATAGAATAAATGAAACAACATGAGCTCTTTGGATATTATTATTACAATAAATTTGTAGATTTCACATTAGATTCGCATTTGTCAGAGTGACCATAGCCATATTAGCCATCTTGATGACTTGATTAAATAAATCATATATACTTGCCAATAGAAATATATATACTTGGACAAAGTGTTTCAATGGAGCCCTTTTACAAATAATCTCTCATGAATTTATTGGTGCTGCACTTTTTTTCTTGGCCGGAACAACTTATGATAGAATACATCTTGTTTATCTTGATGAAATGGGTGGAATAGCTATTCCAATAGCTTTTTTTATTAATGTAATGAGCCTATCCTCTACATAGTCCAAAAGTGTTGATTTCTGATGGACACTTCCATTAGGCTTATAATTATCATCATTACTCGTATTATAATTTTTCCAATAGTAATTAGTGTGTGCTTTGTTATTTATAGTATGTAGTCAAAGTAGTTTATTAATTTTTCATAAGACCTAATTCAATCATAGTTAATTTGTTAGTTACACTAATTATTTAGAATTGAGATAGTGATCAAGTTTTTTTTTAAATGTGTTTCAGATGGTTATATTCCAGTTTGTTATTTAATTTCTTTTTCTTTGAAGCACGATAGAAATATCTAAAAGTTGGACCTCAATTAACAGTATCTACACATTTTTTATTTTTTTATTTTGGCTCCATTCTAATTTTTAAATTTAGAGTTTTCAATCTCTAAATTTTGTACTTTTGAAAGTGAAATGTCAAAAATTGTTAATTCGAATGAATAAGTTTCAATGATAAAAGTAGGGGGAAAATGTTGAATCATTAAAATGTTGTAATGAGTGACTAGATTTCTTACGATGTATTTTTATCTAATTTTAATGTTTCTTAATATTAGATAAAAACTAAAAACTATATACTTGAATGGCGTCGTTTAGTCACTTCATTTTTGTGGGTTTTTTTCTAATTAAATTTATTTTGTATAAAGAACATTTAAGTAATTGCACCCATATCCTCAATTGTATATACCTCAGTAATTGTTGGATTGAATTATCCTTTACTTCAAAACAAACCAATCAAATGGTTGATACCTTTTCTAATCTTATCCTCATTTGTAATATTTCAATCCTAAAAATAAATATTAAAATAAAAAAATGAGGGACAAATGAGAACAGGGGAGCTACTTGTTTGAGGATTGAGGATAATAGCAAAATGGCCAGCAGAAAATATATAAATAGTGATTAGTGATCTACTTTTATAAATTTTAAATAATAAGGTAAAATTGTTCATTAAACACATTAAAAAGTGTGAAACCAATATTCTATACAGGGGCACTAGCATCGCACAACTGTTATATTTGATGACTTATTTGAAATTAAGAGAGTTTGATGCATTTTACCTTATTTTTATAAGAATTATAGTAATACAAACAAGTGTATTTTTTTTCCTTTTTTTAATTTTTTTTATAAAAATTACCAAGTAAATTAAAATTTTAGAAACATCATCATGCCCATTTTTTGGTTTGAAGGAATAGAACTAATGTTTCTAGCTGACAAATCTTTTGTTTAGACTACATTTATTAGTGAAACTCACCAAACCTAATTCATAAATAAAAGGGAAAATGTTTAAATGTAACGCCCAAGATAAAAATAAAGCATAATTGATTAACTAAATAAGTAAAATCTTAATTAAAATATCTTATGTATTTTAATTTTTGAGTGTTTAATTTAATTACGTGCGTTTCAAATATTGTTTAACGATTGGTTTTAGAGGGATAAAATTTATAAACATGGAACATAAAATATTTTTAAACCATTAGATGCGTAACGGAAAAATGAGAAGATAGAAACGAACTAGAGGTCAATCGGACACCCGTAACTCAAACGGCGAAAAAAGGACAAAATACGAAGTTTCGGAAAAACGAGAAACGAAATCTTATCATGAATAGTAACTTTCAAAATTTTCTATAAATAGGCCCTCATTCGATTTCATTTTCACCATTTCTTCGAACGAGCCGAAAAGCGTCGAATACACGTAAGTCTTTCTCTCCTCTCTCTTTCCTTTTAATTTTATATTCCGTCGCTGCCGCCGGAGTTCGCCGGAAAAAGTCGAACTCGTCCGTTTTGGCTGATTTTCGTACACAACGTAGTCCTCGACGAGACGAATCTAGGACAACTTCCAGAATTCCATTCCAATTCTCCATTCGCCGGAAAATGGCGAAAAACCGCCGCTGCCATCGCCGGAAAAAGTCAAACCCGTCCGTTTCAGCTGATTTTCGTATATAACGTAGCCCTAGATGATATGAGTCTAGGACAACTTCCGGAATTCAATTCCGATTTTCCGTTCGCCAGAAAACGGCGAAAAACCATCTCCAAAACCCCAACCCTTGTTTCTTGCCACCTTTTCTCTCTCCCGTTTTTCTCTCTCTCGCTCTTTTTCTCGCCGTTGTAGGCACCGGAGAGGCTGCCGGAGTTGTGGGCTAGCCAATGGAGGGGTGGCGCCGGTGCCGGAAAATGGCCTAGAAAAGGGGGGCTGTTGCAAGAAGTTTGTGAGATGTGTGTGACGAAGGATTTTTGAGGCTGTTTTTCAGGCACTATTCATGCCGGAATCCGGTGAGGGATGGCCGGATCTGGTAGCCGGCGATGCGGGCTAGCCGGAGGACTAAGAGTTGATGGCATAGGGTGGCGCTGCCGCAGTCGGTGGTGCCGGGAAGGTGGCTGCTCGAACAGGCCGACGACGGGAGGTCTGGGCACCGCTGCCTAGAAAACTAGGCAGCCGACAGGAGATGCCGTCGGGAAATTTTCCCGTCGACGGGAACACACGCGATGTCGTATTTTTTCGATTCGTTTTCGATCTGAATCTCATTTTCTTTTCATTGCACTTTATCATCGAGACGTTGCCAACAAAATATCATTGACGGGGGTCGTGGGTCCCGGTCAAAGTCAACCCTTTGACCAAATTACCAAAATACCCCTAAATCTTAAAACGCTCCGTTCGAGCTCGTTTCAACTCCGATCGAGCTCATTCTTGTTTTGTTGTGATCCAAAATTCATTATCTTTCATCTCAGCCTTATAAACTGATATTTTCCTTTTATTTCTTTAACCTCAATCGTTAGGCCTTCCATTCCGATCCGTCTCATCTCGATTTTTGATATCGTTTAAATCTTTTAATTTTATTTAATAATGATCTAAGAAAACATCGTAATTTATGTAGGCTATCTGTTGAAGTGAAGCCTTGTGATACGTGATCTTTAAGAGGTGCTACTCACGTGGTAACCACCGAATAAGGTGGAGGTAATTTTTATTACGATATTTATAATTCTTTCGAAATATTTAAATTACGAACTATTATACTATATCAACTGAGTTGGGTATACGTGCTGAATACATGAGATGTTATATGTGATAATGTTATGATATGATGAATGTGAATGTGGTTGATGAATGATTCAAAATACTTGATGGATTGTGATTGGTTTCGGAATGTGAATGATTTATTATGAATGCAAATGTGAAGTTAATATTTGCATATGTGCAAATAAGATGTGTTTTCATGGCAGTTGAGAACCTGCTACTAAGTGTTGTGTTAAATTAATGTGCTTTGATGCGTATGTTTGATATGTGTATGTGTGAAATAATTATGTGTGCATGTGCATGCGTATGCAAGACGACTAAGACCCGTATATGACGGCTGATCACCGTACCAGGGCGGCTAAGACCCGCATATGTTTTCAGGGTGGCTAAGACCCGCATATGTTTCAAGGACGGCTAAGACCCGTAAAAATGTTTTCATGGCGGCTAAGAACCGTAAAATGCTTTCATGGCGGCTAAGCACCGCAAATTATGTGAAATGTGTTGTTTGAATGTGAATGATGGATTATATGTTTTCAGGGCGGCTAAGACCCGCATATATTTACAAGACGGCTAAAAACCGTGAATGTGATAATGAAAGTGATATATTTGAATGTGAAGGATGATTGATTTGAGATGGATGGTTACATTGCTAAGATGATTTAAGTCACGTGATTTGAAATGATCTATTTTTTTTCTACGGTTTTTATTAAAAGATAAATGTTTTAAGAAAATATGTTTTATGTGATAAAATGGTGTTTTGGCAATTATGTGTAAAATCTTTCAAAATTATTTTATGTCATCCCGAGTTTCCCCACCCCACTGAGTGTACTTTTGTCACTCACCCCTCTTTCTAAAATATTTTTAGTTTAAGGATTTTAGGGCGTGACGCGCGAGCGGTGGATGCTGGTAGCCGATGATCAATGGTTCCAGAAGATTTTATTTAAAGTGATTAATTTTTATGAATTTTAAGAAATGTATATTTCACAAGATTTTATTTATATTTATTCTTGGAAAGAGGAAATTTTTTTATAAGAGATTAAGATTTATTTACAAAAGAATCGGGACGTTACATCAAATAAGTCACTAATGTTTATTCTTAAATTCATATATCCCACTAAAGTATGTTTAGGTATAAAAACTCTATTAATGTTTATTCTCAGGTTCATAAATCCCACTGAAGTATTTTAAGGTACAAAAACACCACTAATGTTTACCTCTAAATATATATAACCCACTTAAGATTTATTTATAATATAATACACCAATAATGTTGTAAAATTAAAATATATATTTACACATTTTAATTTTTATTTCTTATTTGGACCTCATATATTTTTACATATTTTAGAACAAAATCTATTCATGAAAACATCAATATAATAGCTTATTATATATATATATATATGTGTGTGTGAATATAAATATTATTAATAATAATAATTATTATTTACACTTTTTTAATTTTGAAGACTAAAACTATTAAACAACTAGATTTATTTGAAATAATAATTTTATTATGATATTATTTTTTAATTCAAATACAACTTAAATCTCTATATTTTATGAAATGTTATGTGAAAGAAAATATCATAGTTAAATTTTTTTATTTCAAATCAACCTAATTGTTTATTTAGTCTTTAAAAGTAAAAAAAAAGTGTACATAATAATAATATAATAATAATTAATGGTAATAATAATAATAATAATAATATATTTACATATATATAGTAATATATTATATTAATGTTTTCATGACTAGTTTTTTGTTATAAAATATGTAAAAGATATGAGGTCTAAATAAGAAATGAAAATTAAAATATGTAAATAAATATTTTAATTTTACAATATTATTGGCGTATTATATTATAAATAAATTTTAAGTGGGTTGTATGTGTAGCATCCCATATTTTAATAATAATAATAATAATAATAATAATAATAATAATAATAATAATATTTTGAGTATTTAAAATTTAATTAATTAAGTTTAATGAAAATTATTGGCATGGGTGACACATCATGCTTGATATCATACATCTTGACCAATAAATAGGATAAAAGGGGTATTTGATTAAAATATAATAATAATAATAAAAGGAAATGAAAATGGAAGGAAAAAATATCTCCATCTCCCTCTTCTCCCAAACTCTCACCACTGTAGCTTCTCCATCTTCATCGGCAGTTTTATTTAATTTCTTGCACTTAAATCGTAGTACTCGTTGAGGTGTTTACGGTTTTGGGCTCGAATTAAAAATCGATGGTGGTTTCTTCTTTTCCCCTTCCTTTTTCCCCTGCTCTGTCGCCGCGGTGTAGCTGTTCTAGCAGGCGCTCGGTTGCACCGGCGATGTGTGTGAGAGGCGTGGTGACCGGCGCTTGCAGCGCCGGCGAAGATGAATAAAGGTCGCCGCAGCTAGCGGCGGCGACGCTGGAGTATATATATATATGTGATGCTGTGTGAATATATATGTATGTTTTTGCTTGCTGTTGTGTGTGGAGGATGGTGATGGGAAGGAGCCGGCGCTGGTTGCGCCGGCGTGGCCGATGGAAGAGGCCGCCGCAGCTAGCGGCGGCAGTGGTGGAGGTATAGGTATATATATATGTATGTATACAAGGGTTTGTAAATATAGATACATATGTATTGGTGTCAGTGTTTGGTATGAGGGGTGGTGTCGCCGGCGACATGGGTCGCTGGCAGCAGCAGTGGCGGAGCGGAGGGTGGAGGCGCGGCGGACACGGCCAGTGCAAGGAGGAGGCGGGCGCGGCTGAGAGAGAAGGGGGAAAATGGGAAGGGCCCTGTTTGGTAATTTGATGTGTTCTAGGGGGTAGATTGCAAAAATATAAAAGTTGCTACATCTTGAACATTAAAGTATTGAAATTCTGAATTTCATAATTAAACTTTAGATAAATTAAAGCATGTTTAAGGCCTAATTTATGTATAATTATCAATCAACATTGAAGTTAATTAAATTACATAGCTTTCTTTAAATAGTTGATGATGATATGCATTATTTGCCTAATAAATTATTGAATTAATTATAATGATATGTTTGTAGTTAATAATAACTTATATATTGGAATTATGAGTGTTATTATATAATTAATAAGAATTTTTACCTATGAAACAGAAAATCGAACTTTAATTAATTAACAAAGATAGGTTATAACTTTAATTTTTTATAAATTATGCTTTAAGTATCATAATTAGGTAGATAAATATCGGACCTTGAATTTAATAAAATGATATAGGTTATTACTTAGAATTAAATAAATGAGGTAAGTTTTAATTAAATAACAAAGAAAGATTTTATAGATTTATGTATGTTAAATTGGATTCATTTATATAATTAATTAGGGAATAAAGCCCTAGATTTTATCCAATTGATTAAGAAAATATAGTTTAAGCTCGATTTTGGAATTAGGTATTATTGCAGTATTTATTATGATTTTTAACCAAAGATTTATTTGGAATTATCAGTTAAACCTATATTTAGTAAGATTGCTTTTGAGACAAAAAATATAGACCTAAACATAATTATAGACATTATGTATGATCTTCATAATTTAATAAATAAATCAAATGCCTAATTATAAATATCAAATTAAATATCAATTTAAATCCTCTTAAATAATAATTAACTAAACATGTTATGCAATTAAATAAATATATTTCCTAAATTAACTTATAATTTCAGTTAATTGAATTCAGGTTTATAATTTAAATTATATAGTTAAGTAAAATACGTCATAATCATAAAGTTATAATTAATTTTCCTAAATCTAAGATAATTCTTCTAAGATCTAATTAAAGTCTAATTAAGTTTTATAATATTTTAATAAACACATTTTCATTATAATTTCATTAAAATCATGTTAGATGGTCTGTTAACAGAAAAATGCCTAGATTAAGAATATATTTTAATTAATAATAGTTCGATTAAATTTTAAAGCGAGCACTTATACTTTGTAGGAAATTACGAAGGGAGGAAAGAATTAAGCTCGGATAAAAGTAGACGTTTTGCAAACATCTTCCGTAAAAGGTGGGGGTAAAAATCTCTTGAATGTTTTAAATCGTACAGTTTTAAGAAAAATTATGTGACTAAGTGATTTAAATTCCGTCCTTATGTGCTGTTGTTTTCAATGGAAATATTTTTATTATGTGAACAGTATTTCGAGTAATTATATGAATTTGAGAGCTATTGATTTTCAAGTTACGCAAATGCAAAAGATTTCAAATGATGATAAGTCGGGATAATACCCGCTAAAAAGGGGTTTCTTTAGAAACCAACATATGTCAAAGGTTTTCTGTACTTATGTGTTATGTGAATTATGTGGCCAACGTGAACATGCTCAATGTGTATTATGTGTTTATGTGGAACCATTATGTGAAACTTAACTGCGCATGCGCCTGCACGCCAAGTAGGGTATTCCTTTTTGGAAACCCAACAATGGGAAATTCTATGGAATCCCAACAGGAAGAGGTTTAAAAACCCAAATGGGGTCGGCTTGGGGCCCTGATAGGTATTTTTCGAAAACCTATCCACAGTTGCATTTGGGCTCTTCGGGAGTCTACAACGTGTATTATATGTATAATATGCAAGCAATAGTATGTGTATTTTATTATTATAATTCCCCAACCCCACTAAGTGTCCTTTTGGCACTTATCCCTTTTATGTAAAATGTTTTTAGTTTAAAGAATTTAGGGCGTGGCGCCGGAGCGATGGATGCTGGTAGCCAATGATTAAAAGTTGAAGAAAATTTTAATTCAAAAAATGTATGTTTTATAATAATTTTTCTTGAATTTATTTATCTTTAATTTCTTAAATGAGTGAATTTTATTTATAAGTAACGCCTCGATCAAAGATTACCATTTTAAGGAAACGGGGCGTTACAGTATGTATTTAGAGGTAAACATTAGTGGTGTTTTTGTACCTTAAAATAATTTAGTTTGATTTATAAACTTGAGAATAAATATTAATGGTGTTTTTGTACCTAAACATACTTTAATGAGATATATAAACCTGAAAGTAAACATCAGTGGCTTATTTGAACCTTTTCCCTAAATAAAATATTAATTTCTGTCTCTTCCACTTACACAATCCACAACTCAACACTATAAGAATTTTTGCCTTTAACAACCCCTATTTAACAACCATTTTTATGAATTTGTATTGTCTTTTGGGTTTTTACAACACTTTTTCCAAAAAGCGTTGTCTTTTTTCAAAAAATTCGCCATACGACAACGCTAAAAATGGAAACAACAACGCTTTTTAAGTAGGGTTGTTAAATGGCGTTTTTTTGGCTATACGACAACCCTTTTTTGCAACGCTTTTGAGCGTTGTCTTTTCTTAGAACATTTTTTTTAAATTTTACAACCCATTATGCAACCCTTTTTTGTGTGTGTTGCATGTGTTAATTAAAAAACAATTATAAAATAATTGTTTTTTAATATAATTATTTTTTAATTAACTTAAATTTACTACATTTACTTAATTTATAATGTTATCTTATATTACATTAATATTATCTTATATGAACAAATTCATTATTTTAGAAAATAGTATTTTTATAAAATACAATTTTAAATTAATTAACAAATTAACTACACCTATTAAGTATTACTCTCATCTTTTTATATAATAATACAAAATTTGAATATTATTTTAAAACATGATTCGAAAATTACTTTTTATAATTCATAATTCATAAATTATGAATGTTTTTTGTAAGAAAAAAATAAAGATAAAATTATTGTGTTTTAAAATTAATATAAAAAACATAAAAAAAAAATATATATATATCATATCAATTAATTAAGAATATATAAAAAACAATACATATATTAATTTGAAAAATATATTATTATTTTAGAAAGTAAAGATAAAATGAGTTTGGTTTTAATTTGAACCAAAAATTATTTTACAACAAAAAAAACAATACATATATTAATTTGAAAAATATAAAAATTTGTATTACATAATAATATAAAAATTATATATTATTATTTTAGAAAATAAATATAAATTAGTTAGGTTTTAAAATTAATACCAAAAACATAAATGATCTGAAAAAATTATTTTATAAAATAAAAAAAAAGATATAAAAATGATTAATTAAAAGAATAATATGAAAAAAAATTAAATATGTTAATTGAACCATAAACTATTTTTCAAAATAAAAAAACATACATATATTAATTGGTCAATACAATTTTTTTTATATAATAATACAAAAATTATATATTATTTTAATTAAATTAAAGTTGAAAAGTTTAATTATTTTATGATGTTATTTTATATTATTTGCATTAATATTATCTTATATATATGAACAAACTCATAATTTTAAAAAATTAGTATGTTTATAACATATATTAAAAATATGTACTACTATACTTTATAATTGTCTTAATATGAAATTAGATTAAATATTATTAAACATATTAATTAGTCATTAATCTTCCAATTATTTATTAATTAGTCATTAATTATATATGTATATATATAATTAGTTAATAAAAGAAATATATATATCATATAAATACATAAAACGCTAATAGCCTAGTGGTTCAAAGTTCAACAAAGGTTACGAGCTCGAATTCTAGATAATGTACAATTATTTCTCATGATATATTTATTAATTCCACAATATATAAATTGAAATTATTTTTTTTGATATATAATTGCGCAACTTTTGCATATATATTATTTGATATATTTATTAGTTCCACAATAAACTATTTTTTATTAGTGACACATTTTCATTTTTTTTATGAATTTTAATTTTTTTGAATAAAAAATTATTTTTAATATTAACATTTTAAATTATATCCAAAAAAAATTAATCGAAACCAAAAAAATAATGATACATATTTTTTATGAATTAAAAATAAATATCGTGATATGTCATAACACTTACCTTCTCTATTTTAATATTATAAATATTATATTATTATGTATGGTTACATTCACCAAATGTCAACAACAAATGTGACTTTGCAGACAAGAGATAGAGGTTCTCAAATGCTCCAAACAGTTTGTCTCGAACTTTAGATGTTTATGCACATTTTTTGAGTCTATGATATATACTCGAAATAAGAAATAATATCTTGAGCACTGTCTGTTTGAGATGCTGTCTTTTGACATATGATGCTTGAGATATAATATCTCAATTTTAATTTTGATAATGTATATAGGATATTTTTTGTTGGTCCCAGTGATATAAGGTTAAGAGGGGGGTGAATTAACCTTATCAAATTTTCAACTTTTGTTCCAAAGATTGTTAAGTCCCTGATGAACAGGTAGCTAGTAAGCTTACTGCTCGATAGGTTCCTGCTCAGGCAGTGACCTCAGGACTTAGACAGAGAGAGTAATGCACAGCGGAAATACTTATGTTTTTCGAAACACGCTTTTAATGCAGTATGCTCAGATGCAGATAGATGTATAGAAAGCTATAAAAGACACAAGCAAATTTATAGAGGTTCAAGGGTGGAGTAATCCCTCTACGTCCTCTCTACTCCTTCACAAGGAGGAACTTTGTTAAAGCTAGTTTGATTTACAATAGACTCAGCTAACACAAACTAAACTCTAAACAAACTGTCAGCTCTATCCACACAGGTAGCTGCACAGTGACCAACTATCGACCCACACAGGATCTCCACACAGGTTAACCGACCCACACAGGATCCTTTCTCTTCTTCAAAGAGATTACAACTTAGCAGTATCAATTCCTGCCTAGGCGACTCCTATCAGACTTAGAATAAAATGAAGGATTTGATCACAATCAAATGCAGCAAGCTCCTTGAACTTCTGAAGATCACAAAGGTAGCTGGCTTGCTGCTGCTCAGTCTGATTAACTCGAGAGTATAAGCTTGTGTGTCTATTTGCTTCTCAGTTCTCTCTTAGTCGAATGTGTAGTTCGTTGTTGTTCTCTCTTGTGTGTGTTGCGTGTTTCCCTTTGTAAATCAGACTCCTATATATAGGCATCAGATAGTTTTCTACCCGTTGGGAAGGCTGTCCTTCGCATGATGAGGTGTCTCTTCCTGATTGGTTCTGCCGATCTTTTGACACCTGTTCTGAAATGCCTTCATTCTGTTCTGCAACTGCTTTGTCCTTTGTCTGCGCAACTTCACTCTGCAGACTGCTTGTACTGTGTCCTTGCTGCTTTATCGCACATGGCAGATTCTGATTCGTTGGAACTGGAGTGACTCTACTGGCTAGTCAGGTTGCATTGACTCTGATGTATCTGGTAGTATCCTCTTCGAGTCAGCCAGCTTCCTTGACTATCTCCAGGTTCCTTGTAGCATCCTTTTCGAGCTTTGCTTGCTGGTTGCTTGATACAGTATGCAGGTAGCAGGGACTTCGGCTTCCTGGCTGCTTGGCAGAATCTTCAAGTCTTTCCAACATCCTTGCCTTAGCATATTTACATGTAAAACTTATCCAGATAGCTAAAGATCTAGACTATTACATGTTTTGTCTCATCAAAATCTATTACATTTCATCCTATCAATTTCCCCCTTTTTGATGATGACAAAACTCCTTAACAGGATCAAAGAACCATATATTATTAACTTGAACAAAGATGCAGAGAGATATAATCATTTATACACATGCATCAAGTTCACAAGATGTGAGCTTTCATTAACCAGAAGAATCAAATTTTTCATTGATCAGAGATAAGTACAAGGCATATACAGATAGCAGAACAAACAGAAACTTAAACAGAATAACAAAATAAACATAAGCAAAGAGCAAAAACATCAAGTCTTCAACCAACTGGCCCTCTTATTTCTTTCAAACTTTGTGCCTTTCCACCAGTTGGCTATTGAATCTTGATAGCTAGGTTCCATCCTTTTCACCATCTCTTCAGACTCCTCAAACCTGAGCCAGAAGTCTTCACTATATGGTATGGGCTCCTTTCCAAGTTTCTGCTTTAGCTTCACTTGAATTGGAAGTCCACCTTTCTTTGTTAGCTCCAGGAACCTCTGCAAAGCCTCCTTGTTCGTCTTGAATCCTCTGAAAAGAGCAGATTCCTTGCAGAGGGTGGTGAAGTACTTCATTAGCTCCTTTCTTTTGAATGCTTCGATCTGGAAAAAGGATGGGTTGACCTCAGTAGGAAGAGTGACCTCCGGGACTTCTGGGGCTAGGAATCAGTCACTCCTGGGATCCGGGCTTGCTTCCAGGAAGCTTTTGAGAGTGGCACTTGTTGCGACATCCGGACTTTGCAAATTTTTCTCCATTTCGACCATGTCAGGCAGCTTGTGCGGAGGGAAGATCTTGTCAAGGACAACCCTGGGATCTGACGAGAATACAACATCCAGGTTGCTTTTCAGCTCTGCTTCAGTCCTCCTCCTTTTCTCTTCTCTCATATCAGCGCCCTTCCTGAAGCCTGGATGAACAGACCCAGAAACAGCATCTGATTTTCTTTTAGCGCTGCTGTCTGTAGGGCCCTTAGATCCAGCTCCCTTGTGTCCGCCTTCTCCAGAGTCATCTCTCCTCCTACTGCTTACAACCATCTGTCTGCAGGCAGCAGGGTCCTGTCCAGCCTTCTGTCTGCCTTCAATCCTTCCTTCCCCATTTTTGTCATCATCAGCACGCCCAACCGTAAAACTGACCATGGAGTGAATTTCAGACAAGGTGCCTGAGTGATCCCGCAGGGTCTGTGATTGGTTGAACTGCTCCCTGTCCATCCGGTCTACTGCAGTGACTAGAGCTTTCTGACTGGCCTCAAGAGAGATCATTTTCTCCTCCTGCCTGTTTAGCTTTTTCATCACGCTCTTGACGACTTCAACTGCAGCATCCCCTTTAGGGGGTCGGTAGGCGGCTATCATCTGAGTGAGCTTTGACAATGTCACGTTGAGGGAGTCCATAAAAGAATAGGTCTTCACAGAGTGGGAGCGGGTATCCTTGCGGATCTTCCTGCTCGCCTTCACCAAGGACTTCCCCATTTGTTCAATTGCTGTCAGCACCTCTTCATTTGATCTGGCAGGTTCCTGGCGTTCTCCTGCTGGTGCCTGTTCATCAGAGACAGATGTTAGCGCTTTGGATTTTTCGGCTCCGGTATCACCCTGTTCACTGGGTGACCCTTCATCGCTGCTGGTAGGGCTACTGGATCCTCCACCTCCTGATCCAGTATTCTTAGAGTGAGTTTCCTCCTCAGCATCCTCTTCATGTTCTCCCAGCTTCTTATCCTGTTCAGCTAACTTACCCTTGCTGAACACCATTTCGGCCTCCTTCTCCTTCTCTATCTCCTCTACTACCTCCTATACTGCATCCTCCTGTACTTCAGCCTCCTTCTGCACATCAGGCTCATTTTCTCCACTTTTGTCTCCTCCTGCCTCCTGCACTTCCACCATCTTTTCACCCGCAGCTACTTCCCCCTCAGCGACCGTCTCTTTCTGGTCCACCGATTTGGCAGGTGTTGTCTCATCCACCTCCATTGGAATAGCTGCATCAGGTTGCTCCTTCTCCATGGGGGCAGGTTCCTCCACTGCTTCAGCTTGAACAGGTGCTTCCTGCTGCACATGTTCCCCCTCAGCCTCTACCTCCATTGGTGTGGGAATGGTGGTCTCCGTGGTGTCATCGGCGGCTGCTACTGTGGTTGGGACTATCAGCTCAAGAGATGCCACAGCAGCGAGGGTTTCCAACTCATTGGCCTTGGGAAAGTCAGTTGGCGTCGAGCTCCTCTCCTTCATCGACGTCTGTACAGGTACTTCAGGAAGAATGATCAGGTCAGTAAGGTATGAGAATTCCTCACCATTTTTCTCCGTTGGTGAAGGTGACCGCCTGCTGATAAGTTCCACCATCAAAGCTGAGCAGGAGGATCCTTCACCTATCTGGGGTTCCCTTACTGGCCTCCTCATTCTGGTATCTGCCAGGCTGATATCAGCAGCCAACTTCAGCATCCTCTCCATGGCTTCCTGCTCCCCGTACTTTGCTATCTGGGCCTCAGCAAAGCCCACATCATCGTCTGCTCTGACCTGGTCAGCACCAGCATCCAGTATCACCTCCTCTCTATAGAAGTCTGGCTGGATGACAGCTTCTTTCCCCTTCAGGCTCCTGGGGCCAGGCAGCTGTGCGGCAGCTTCCTTCTGCTTCCTGGCCTCCAACTCAGTGGCTATCTCCGTGTTTTCAAAAAATTCTGGCCATTTCATCTTCCAGAGATCCTTTAGAAATTTCTTTTGAAGGATCTCTTCCAAATCATCTATGGCGACCCAGTTCAGTGCCCATTCCTCCTCAATTTTCCAGTCTGCCCACTGGATGAGTTCCTCCCTGGGCAGGTGCCTGAACTGCCACCAGGTGGTGAATCTTTCCACCAATTTACCGAACTCCACCTCCAGCTTCGGTATGCTGATGACGAACTCAGCTACATCCTCCTCATCTACTTCCTCCACATCATCATCATCATCAACAGCTGCATTCCCTTCCTGTTCCTCCCTTGGAGAATCAATCTCCACTTCCACTGCAGGCTTCTTAACAGCCCGAGTGGTGACGATCTCTGGTTCATCATCAGAGATGACCAGTCTCCTCTGCACATCTTTCTTGTGCTTGATCTTCTTTGGTACAGCAGGAGCTGGTGAGGGCTCTGCAGGCTCCTCCATCCTCGAGCTGCTTTCAGACGAAGGAGAGACATTGTCGCGGAATGCCTTCCTTGTCCTTGGAGCGCCCTTGAGGTCCTCAGAGACCTCTCTGGTTACTGGGGATGACCGAGCAGTGGTCTTCTTGGCAAAGACCTTACCCGCACCGATGAATTTCCCTTTCTGGATGGGCTTCCCCTAGGACAAATCCACCTTCAAGTGACCCAGGAGGGTGTTGATAATAAGCCCATAGGTAGGCTTACCTACCTTCTTCTCCACCTCCTCCACCAGCCTGGAAAGCAGGTAGCTGGCCCAGTTCACTTTCTCCTTCTTCACAATGGCCATCATCATCCTGTACCGGAAGTTGGTACACTTATCAAAGGAATCAGAGCGGTTCTCTATGATATGGCAGCAGATATCATGCAGCAACTCAAACTCCAGAAGGAAGACCTTCTTGCTGTAACTCCGGAACATCCCCGCCGTGTCCTCCTTCCCGGTGAACGTCGTCCAAAACTCCTCCAGCTGGTCTTCTCCGTAGGTGGAGAGGTCACTGGCATTCATCCCCTCTGTAGGCAGAGCGAACACCTCTTCCAGAAGTCCGGTGTCCACCACCACTGTTACTCCACCAACTTTTGATGTGATCTCCGACCCATCTGCAGAGACCTTCGCCCTCCGGTAGAATTTCTCCACCTGCTCCTCCGCGTACGGGGCCTTGTGATAGGAGCAGAGTCTGAGAAGCCCGGTCTCATAGAGGCATTGGAGAATATTCTTCATAACCTCCTTCGAGTTCCCTTCTTCCTCCACCATCTTGAGAAGGATCTTGCGGTCCACTAGCCTTCCATCAACAACTTGGGATGTTTTTGGTGCCATTTCTGAGAGAGAGAGAAATCTGAAAAACTGGAAAGCTTGAGAGAGAGAGAGAGCACGAGAGATTAGGGTGTGTAAGAGAATGGAAATGTTTAAGTGTAAGAGATGAGTGAGAAGAAAGACTTCCTTATATTTGAATTTTGGTGAGAAATGATCTGACTGTTCTGATAGGTCTTAAATTTGAAAAGACCCTTAATCCAATGGTTGAGATTTTTGGCGCGGTGTACGTGTGCGTAAGGACTTGATGTGATATTTTGTGGATATCGAGGAGTTTCCTGCAAAAACGGCTGCTAATCACGGGGTAACTGTTCCTCTTTTCACGCGCTTCAGTCACTGAATCCTGCAAGTAGCTCAAAGCAGTAACATTGTATCTAGTAACTGTCCAGGGACCTTGAGTAGTAACCTTTAGGTTGCTGCTCTTCCTTCGTCCTGCCTATGGTTCCCCCTGAATATTATAGCCATTTCAACAGGAAAACATAGAGTTATATAGAAAATATTATCACAAATTGATTATTCCCAGCTCGTTTCTTAGAAATGAAAATCTTGATTCGCATAGGGGCTTTGTGAATATGTCAGCTAGCTGTAGATCAGTATGCACTTTTTCCAAAGATATATCTTTCTTTTCAACGTGATCTTTGATGAAGTGGTGTCTGATATCAATGTGTTTGGTTCTTGAATGTAGAACTGGATTGTGGGTGATAGCTATTGCGCTTGAGTTGTCACATAGGATAGGTGTTTCCTTCTCTTCAATTCCGTAGTCCTTTAGTTGCTGTTGAATTCATAAAATTTGTGCACAGCAGCTTCCTGCAGCAACATACTCGACCTCGGCTGTTAAGGTTGCTATAGAGGTTTGCTTTCTGCAGAACCATGATACCAGTTTGTTTCCTAGTAGCTGGCAGGTATCACTGGTGCTTTTCCTGTCTATTTTGCAACCTGCAAAATCAGAGTCAGTATAACCAATAAGCTTGAGTCCTCCTTCTCTCGGGTACCATAGACCAGCTTCCTGGGTTCCTTTGAGGTATCTGATGATTCGTTTGGCTGCAATCATATGTGATTCTTTTGGAGCTGTTTGATATCTTGCACACATTCCCACTGAGAACATGATATCCGGTCTGCTTGCTGTCAGGTAGAGCAGTGACCCAATTAGTCTTCTGTACTTTGTAACGTCTACTGTTTTTCCATCAGTATCCTTGTCTAGGCTTCCTGATGTTATCATCGGTATGTTTACTGTGCTAGCATTTTCCAATCCAAATCTCTTTATCAATTTCTTAGTGTATTTTGCTTGATTGATGAAGGTTCCATTGCTTAGTTGCTTGACTTGTAGACCGAGGAAGAAGCTTAGTTCTCCCATCATGCTCATTTCGAATTTGGATTGCATGAGACTTGAATATTTTTTGGCACAATTCTTTGTTCGTTGAACCGAAGATAATATCATCGACATAGATCTGAACGAGCAGTATGCTATCTCCATCTTGGATTCTGAAGAGTGTCTTATCCACCTTGCCTTTCTTGAATCCATTATCAAGTAGATACTTCGAGAGAGTATCATACCAGGCTCTAGGTGCCTGCTTTAGCCCATAGAGAGCTTTCTTCAACCTGAAGACCATGGTTTCTGGATTTTCTTCAAATCCTGGAGGTTGCTCCACATATACTTCGTTAGCGAGCAGTCCATTGAGAAAAGCACTTTTGACATCCATCTGGTAGACTGTCAGATTGTTGTGAGCGGCATAGGCTAAAAAGATCCTGATTGCCTCTAGTCTAGCTACAGGTGCAAAAGTTTCTTCAAAATCTATTTATTCCTCCTGGCAGTAACCTTTTGCCACTAATCTTGCCTTGTTTCTGACTACTTGTCATTCTTCATCGAGTTTGTTTTTAAATACCCATTTTGTGCCAATTACTCCTTGATGAGTAGGTCTAGGAACTAGATGCCATACTTGGTTTCTTTCAAATCCATTAAGCTCTTCTTGCATTGCCTGTATCCAGTTGGTGTCCTCTAGAGCATCCTCTATGCAGCTTGGTTCTGTTTGTGAAATAAAGCAAGCAAACATTGCTTCATGGGGGTTGCTTCTTCTTGTTCTAACTCCAGATGTGGAATCTCCTATGATCTGATTCCTTGGATGATTCCTTAGCCATTTCCTTCTAATTTCTTCAACCTGTTGTTCATTTTGAGTTTCAGCAGGTTGCTCGTGATCATCCTGTTCAACTTGCTGATTTGGATCGTGCTGTATTTCTAACTGTACTTCCAGTTGAATTCCTTCAGGGTGGTGTATTTCTTCTTGTATCACTGGTGCCTGCTGGTTTGGAGTAGGTTCCTGTTCTCCATGTTGCTGTGTAGGTGCAGGTTGCTGATTCTGAGTTGATCCAATATTTTGGAGATTTGGTAACTCAGCATCAATATATTCAACACGAGTGTTGGTGATGTGAGTTTTTCCAAGATCTTCATTAAGTTCATCTATATCAGCCTTAGAACAGTGTGGTTCATCAAAATCCACATGTACTGTTTCTTCTACAACAAGTGTTCTCTTGTTGAAGATTCTGAAGGCTTTGCTTACCGAGGAGTATCCTAAGAATACTCCTTCATCTGACTTTGAGTCGAATGCTTTCAGGTAGTCCTTTCCATTGTTGAGTACATAGCACCTGCATCCAAAAATATGAAAATGTTCAATATTTGGAGTATAACCGAACCATAACTCATAAGGAGTTTTATTCAAATCTTTGTTGATAATGCATCTGTTCTGGGTATATCATGCTGCGTTGATTGCTTCGGCCCAAAATCTCTTGGGTAGCTGTGCTTCAGCTAGCTTGGTCCTCGCAGCTTCCTTCAGGGTTCTGTTTTTCCTCTCTGCAACACCATTTTGTTGCGGCGTCCTAGCTGCTGAGTATTCATGCTTGATTCCATTGTTAGAGCAGTATTCTTCAATAAACTTGTTTGTAAACTCAGTGCCTCTGTCTGTTCGGATTTTGATAATGTTCAGGCTCCTTTCGATCTGCAGCTTCTTCAGTAGCTCCGGTAACCTTCGCTGAGTGTCTGACTTCTTCGTCAAGAATAGTGTCCATGAGAATCTTGAATAGTCGTCCACCACTACAAGTGTGTACTTTCTTCCACTCATGCTTACTGGTTCTACTGGTTCGAATAGATCCATGTGTAGTAAGTCTAGCACTCTTTCAGTTGACCTTTGTATCTTGTTTTTGAATGACCTTTTAGTTTGCTTTCCCTTTTGGCATGCTTCACATAAACTCTCTTTCTTGTACACCATATCGGGTAGCCCTCTGACCAGTCCTTTCCTGGCTAACTTGTTGATCGTCTTGAAGTTCAGATGGCTCATCCGTTTATGCCATAACCAGCTAGCTTTTGATGATCCTTTTGCAATGAAGCAGGTAGCTGTGGTTGCTGAGCTCCAGTCAGCTACATAGATGTTTTCTTTTCTAGTTCCAGATAGCTTCACTTCCTTGGATTGGTTGTCCCTTATCAGGCATTTGTTGTGATTGAACTCCACTGAGTAACCTTTGTCACAAAATTAGCTTATACTTAGCAAGTTGTATCTTAGGCCTTTGACGTACGACACTTCCTTAATGTGAGTGTTTCCTTTGATGAGCGTTCCAATTCCTCTAGTGCTTCCCTTGGAGTTGTCTCCGAAGATTACTTTGGGTCCTTTGCATTGTTGAAAGTTCTCAAGGATTTCTTTGTCTCCTGTCATGTGTCTCGATCACCCGCTATCAATGTACCACACTTTCTTGCTGGTTCCTACTGTAGGTACCTGTAAAATAGAGATTACTGGTTCTTAGGTACCCATACATGTACGGGTCCTTCTTTGTTAGTACCTTTTGGAATCCAAACTTGTCTCACAACAATTGTTTTGTTGTAGACTTGGTGGTTTCGTCTATAAGAAGTATCCTTCGGATACTGAAATGTGTGTGCAATCTGTGTATGCCCGTCACTTTTGAAGTGAGGTCCTCCACCATACTTCCCTTGAGCATGAGCTCGTTTAGGTTTAGACATTCTGGTCTTAGTATTGGTGGGATAGAGGTTTCTGTTCAGCATCCTTGTCGGTTGCTGTTTTCTCTTGTTTCTATCAGCGGATTGATTCTGCTGTAGCCAGCTTTTGAAAACAGGCTTATCCCCTAAGGATGTGTACATGGGTCTCTTGCCCTTGTTTATTGTGTTCTCCAAGCTTACTGTTGAGTTATTAGATAACTCCTTTTCTTTTGGGGTTCCAGCTCGAATGAAAACAATAGTTTTAGATGACCTTGCTGTTCCTTGAGAGGTTCCTGTACAGTATCCTAGGCCTGTCCTATCAAATGGACTTTTGCCCGAGTTCATGCATTCCTTTGCTTCTTTAGCTGACTTGTTAAAGGATCCTATAACCGCTTGAAGATCACTCTTCTCATTCTCAAGTTTGGCGATTTTCAGATTGAGCTTAGATGCCTGCTCTTGGAGGTCACTGCACTTTGAGCTATCAAGCTCATATGCAGATAGCTTTTCAGCTAGCTGTTTGTTTTCCCTCCTGAGCATCTCATTTTCGAGTTTTAGCTCCTCATGAATTGAGTTTATCTGTTCGAATTCGCTCATGATTTGTTTAAGGGAGAGGCTTATGTTAGACTTTTCCTCTTCCAATATGGGCTGGTTAGAATATATTACCTCATCATCCTCGCTGTCCTCAGTTTCCTGTGCCATCAGGCAGATAAGTGCTTCATCTTCCGAGGATGAGGAATCACTATCATCATCAGAGGAGTTTGCATCTTGCTGAGCCTCCTTGGAAGGTTCCTTGCCCTTTTCCATCTCACTTAGGAAGGTTTTAATTCTTCTCCGTTCCTCTCTTCGTTTTTCCCTTTTCTGGGATGACTCTCCATTGGGGTACCTGTTGATTTTAGGATGAGGACACTCTTTGGCATAGTGTCCTGGTTTTCGGCAGTTGTAGCAGAGATCGGACATATCCTGGTTTGATTGCTGAGTAGTGGGTTGTTGGGGAGGTGCCTGATATTTCTTAAAGTCACCTCTTCTGTTGTATCTGATAAATTTCTTGAAGTTTCTTAGAAGAAGGGCCATTTCATCATCAGTACCCTCGACAGGTGGCTCTCCCTGCTTACTGCAGATAGCTCCAGTGTCTTTTGCGTTTCTGGCTGTCAGGACAGTTACCTTTGTGCTTGATTCTTCAGCTTCCTTCTTCCTTCTGTTGATATCATATTCGAAGGCTTTTAAGTCAGAGAAGAGGTCAAAGGTACTCATTGACTTTAGATCCATTGACACCCTCATTGCAGTAGTCTTGCTATCCCACTCTACAGGTAGTGCTCTTAGCACTTTCATATTTTTCTCCTTCTGGGTGTAGAATTTGTCCAAGGATTCAAGCTCATTTACAATGTTTGTAAACCTCAGATCCATCTGCTCCAAGGTCTCTTCAGGGAGCATCTCGAACAGCTCGAATTTCTGGGTTGCTGTAGACACCTTGTTCTCTTTAGTCAGCTCTGTTCCTTCACAGATTTGTTCAAGTTTGTTCCATATATCCATTGCTGTCTTGCATGTCTTGACCTTGCTAAAGGTTCCTTTATCCAGAGTAACGAATAAGGCGTTCTTGGCTACATTGTCCAGGTTAGCTCGTCTTCTATTATCAGCCGACCATTCTTCCCTTGGTTTGTCAATCACAGCTTGATGGGGAATGGCTCCTGCATCGCTAGCTTCGGCAGCTCTCGCAAATATTGGATTAGGTTTGGTGATCCTTGGAGGTCCATCCATGATAACCATCCACATTTCGTCATGCATGGCTGAGAGATGTGCCTGCATTCTAATCTTCCAATCGTCATACTCTTCAATAGAAAACATAGGAAGCTTGTGCGTGTCCATGATATGATGAAAGCGATGTATGCAGATTTTCGAAAAACAGGGATCAGAGATTTGACCAGACAAGTTGGGTTTTTAATCCAACCTGCTCTGATACCACTTGTTGGTCCCAGTGGTATAAGGTTAAGAGGGGGGTGAATTAACCTTATCAAATTTTCAACTTTTGCTCCAAAGATTGTTAAGTCCCTGATGAACAGGTAGCTAGTAAGCTTACTGCTCGATAGGTTCCTGCTCAGGCAGCGACCTCAGGACTTAGACAGAGAGAGTAATGCACAGCGGAAATACTTATGTTTTTCGAAACACGCTTTTAATGCAGTATGCTCAGATGCAGATAGATGTATAGAAAGCTATAAAAGACACAAGCAAATTTATAGAGGTTCAAGGGTGGAGTAATCCCTCTACGTCATCTCTACTCCTTCACAAGGAGGAACTTTGTTAAAGCTAGTTTGATTTACAATAGACTCAGCTAACACAAACTAAACTCTAAACAAACTGTCAGCTCTATCCACACAGGTAGCTGCACAGTGACCAACTATCGACCCACACAGGATCTCCACACAGGTTAACCGACCCACACAGGATCCTTTCTCTTCTTCAGAGAGATTACAACTTAGCAGTATCAATTCCTGCCTAAGCGACTCCTATCAGACTTAGAATAAAATGAAGGATTTGATCACAATTAAATGCAGCAAGCTTCTTGAACTTCTGAAGATCACAAAGGTAGCTGGCTTGCTGCTGCTCAGTTTGATTAACTCGAGAGTATAAGCTTGTGTGTCTATTTGCTTCTCAGTTCTCTCTTAATCGAATGTGTAGTTCGTTGTTGTTCTCTCTTGTGTGTGTTGCGTGTTTCCCTTTGTAAATCAGACTCCTATATATAGGCATCAGATAGTTTTCTGCCCGTTGGGAAGACTGTCCTTCGCATGATGAGGTGTCTCTTCCTGATTGGTTCTGCCGATCTTTTGACACCTGTTCTGAAATGCCTTCATTCTGTTCTGCAACTGCTTTGTCCTTTGTCTGCGCAACTTCACTCTGCAGACTGCTTGTACTGTGTCCTTGCTGCTTTATCGCACATGGCAGATTCTGATTCGTTGGAACTGGAGTGACTCTACTGGCTAGTCAGGTTGCATTGACTCTGATGTATCTGGTAGTATCCTCTTCGAGTCAGCCAGCTTCCTTGACTATCTCCAGGTTCCTTGTAGCATCCTTTTCGAGCTTTGCTTGCTGGTTGCTTGATACAGTATGCAGTTAGCAGGGACTTCGGCTTCCTGGCTGCTTGGCAGAATCTTCAAGTCTTTCCAGCATCCTTGCCTTAGCATATTTACATGTAAAACTTATCCAGATAGCTAAAGATCTAGACTATTACATGTTTTGTCTCATCAAAATCTATTACATTTCATCCTATCATTTTTCAATTTTGACAATCGAATTTTAAATTTTTAATATTGATTTTTTATGTTTTAATATTTTTTAGTTTCAGTTTTTTTTATCGAAGCTATTAAAATTGTTGATATGACCATTGGAAAATTTGACATGACATTCAAATTCCGATAGCCTCGTCAGTAATTTTGAAAATTTTAACAAAAAATAATTGAAATTAAAAAAAGTAAAAACATCAAGGACCAAAATTAAAAAACAAATACTTGATTGTTAAAAAATAAAAAGTGTTTTATGTACAAAACCAAAATTGAAATTAACTCTAAATTATATCAATAAGGGAAAGTTTGAAGAAAAGTTCATTCATTCATTAAAAATTTCTATACTTTGCATGAAATGGAATGTAGAACAATTAACAATCATGTATGGAATATTAAATATATATCACTTAAAAACATAATAATAAAATTATTATTAGAATAAATTTCATAACAAGACCCAATTTGTAGATTAGTTCTCAATTCTACACCCAAATTTTAAAATTTCTTAATAATAAATTCAATTTTACATTTTTTCTTAATTTAAGGCTTGAAAATTATATTGAGTTCTCAATTCAAGACAAAAATTCATTTTCTTTTTATTTATATTTATAATTTATTTATATTTTAATATATATTATAGTTTAGATAAATTAAGACAAGTTCGTGCAATTTTGGAATGATCTTCATCCGACTTGTATTGATTTATATAATATATATATATATATATATATAATAAATGCAATTTAAAAAATTAAGATTCTTTTATTTTCTTAATTTTATGAATAAAAGTATAGAAAATTGATTTTAATGTTAATCAGCTTAATATAAATTATATTTTATGAATTAAATTAATTATATATTTTTCTCTCTTTTTTTCATATAAATTAAGATAAGTCGGATGAAAATTGTTCTTAAAGCGCACTAACTTGACTTAATTTATCCAAAATATGAATATATATTGAAATATAAATAAATTTATAAATATAAATAAAAAAAGAAAATGAAATTTTGATTTGAATTGAGAACTCAATCTAAATTTCAAGCCTTAAATTAAGATAAAATGTTAAATTGAGCCTCTTATTGAGAAACTTTAAAATTCGGGTTCAGAAGTGAGAACTAATTTATAAATTGAGTCTTATTATAAAATTTATTATTATTATTATTATTATTATTATTTGCTCCGCCAACCAGTCTTAACAATTCTAATTGCAGGAAACAAAAATTGAAGTCTTTGTTGTTGGAAGTTGATTGAATTAAGAGATTTAAAATACAAAATTTGAGATGAATGGTTTTCAAATGTTTTTGAATCAAAGCGAATAAAAAATTCAGCCACATGGCTAAATTATTAATTCCTCAAATATCTCCATCAAAACGCTAACTTTAGGTTATTAATTTGTTCCCTACCAAATGACATGATGTTGAGGCTTCATAATAGGTAGCTTAAATTGCTCCATATATATGTGATATGACAAACAAGTTTGATTATTAATGTTATGGTTTCACATTCACAACATATGCTTAAAATATAATTTAAAGATAGATGATATATATCGTACGTTATGGTTCCATCCGACATTTTCTCTTTCATGTAAAGGTCTAATTTCCCCTCTTTTTTTTTTTTTAATTTGGTTCAAAACAAATTATTTTCTCTCTTCTTCGAGTTTATAACTATGAACTTAAAATATAATTTTTAAAAATTGAATGGACCACCCCAAATGCTCAAACTTTAATATTTATATACATTTTTGATAAATGCAACCCAATTTGTTTTTTTTTGTTGTTTACATTTTACTTTATCTTTAATTTTATAATAATATTTTTATATTATTACTACTTACACCATTGTGTATACTTTGTGATTAAGGTCCGATGTTTTTTCCTTGTTTTCTTTCTAATTGTATAATTAAATATATATTAATAAAATTATATTATGCGTTGATACTAGTATGTGAAACAAAAAATCATAAATTAATACTTTTTCAAGGCAATTAATATTTTAAAATATTCTGATTTTAATATATATATATATATATATATATATATATATATATAACTTTTGAAAGTCTTTGTATTAGTAGAAGAAAAATGAGTAGTTGCGATAATAAATTGTTTTCGCAAAAACATTAATAATTGTCGCAAAAACATTCAGCGACAACATTTTGTTGCTAAATTATTATCGCAAAAATCTTCTCGTACGACAATGTTGTTTTGGCAAATAAGTTTTTTTCATTGCTTTTTGCGACATCATATTGTCAATTTATATTTACATTTTTTATGATAATTTGTTGTCGCAAATACTTATTTGTCTTATACTTGTATTACACGTGCTCTATGCAAATATATATATATATATATATATATATATATATAAATGTGTGTGTTATTGTGTGTATATATATGTATCGTGTGCGTGTGGGTGGGGATCACATGTAGGAAGTGTCCATTGTATATGACATGCAGAATAGATGTTGCATTCTCTAAGGTGGAGCTCATCACCCATTTTTTTTTTTTTTCTTTTTTTATGTTGATCTAGTTTCTCTCTTAAAATCATTTCATTAATTCAACCTTCAAGTATACTAAATTCATGTAATGATGATGCTTACAAGACAATAAAGAATTGTCAAGATTGGACACCCTTTTTATAGTATATCTTAAACTAATACACACATATATATATATATAGTAGGTGTAGCATAAACAAGATGATAAAATAAATTGGGAATCTTATTTATAGTACTACTTTCCGCGTATCCAACTCGTAGATCTCTTCAACTGAACCATTAATTCTGATCCTTATATTCTCTGTCTAAAACTAGACCTAACAACTCTTCTTCCTTTCTCTCTCTTCAACATCTGTGTAATAACCTAATCATCATGTTAAAATCTGCTCAACTCCCAGATTGTGTCTACAAGAATGAGCCCATGTTGATCTGCCCTACAAGCCCAACTCCAAATCACACTCTTTCTCTCTCTAACCTTGATGATCAGAAGTTTCTTAGATTCACAATCAAGTATTTATATGTTTTCAGAAAATCTGTGGAGATAGAAACCCTTAAAGAGTCTTTGGGTAGGGTTCTGGTTGGGTACTACCCATTGGCTGGGAGGTTGAGGAAAATCGATGATCATAAGCTTGGAGTTGAGTGCAATGGAGAAGGTGCTGTGTTTGCAGAGGCAAAGATGGAGTTGAGAGTTGAGGAGTTTCTTGAATTTGTGAGGAAGCCAAACAGGTCCTTAAGGAAACTCTTGTATAGAGTTGAAGCTCATGCCTTTTTGGATATTCCTCCTCTTGTTGTTCAGGTTTGCTCTTTAAATGTTTTCATTTTTTTTTAAAGGGACATCATGATATTTTGGATAATATAATGATTAGTGAAGTGTGTTGTTCAGATCTTAGTTTAGGATTAATCAATTTGGTACACCTAAATTAATTCCCTGAAAATGAGGAGTGGATTTTTTTTTTTTTTATTGCTTAAATGGAGCCAACTTCAAATTCCAGTCCTACCCTTTTAATTTACTTTTAGTTATATAAATTTGAATCCATAGATCAAGAAATTAATCGTTGGAACTTATTTTTCATCCATCTATATTTTTTTATGAATTATTTGTTCAGGAGTTAAATCATTTGTGTAGGGGATCTACATATAATTTGTTTTCTTCTGGAAAACTGAAACTTAGGAGTTCATTATTTGTTTTTAATTTTTTTTTCTTTTTTCGTTCTTGTTCATAATTAATTTGTTTCTCTTTTCAATTTCTAATATATTATTTTCAATACATCACTTGTGGACGGATCTAAAATTTTCTTTTAAGAGAAAAACTTTTACATATTATAAAATAAAGTAGGACGTTAAATTTTACTGAGTGATGAATAAATTTTTACAATGTAAGAAATATGAAGTCTTATAAATTAATGATGTGAAGAAAGACATAAAAGATTACATATGAAGTCTTATAAATTAATGATGTGAAGAAAGACATAAAAGATTACATATAAAATAATATTGTTAAAAAGTCAAAAGAGAGATCATTGTCCTTGTACCTCTCTAAATTATCCGTAATTAGAGCAGCCACATCAATTACTTTTCTTACATTATTAATAATATGAAAAATAATATTAAAAAATATTAAGAAAATAAAGGAAAAAAAGAAATAATTAATTTTGCTGAGTTGAGCCAGATGATACTGACCTTTCACTCTCTAGTTAGAAATTCTACCACCCACAAAAACTCCTCATAAAATTTATTATTAAAATATTTATTAATTATCTAAAAACACCCTTAAAATAATCGATATACGCCCTAAAGTCATTACATTGTAATTTTGCATCGTATACCTAGTCTTTCTACCCTATATTTATTAACACCTCAAGCCTGCCCATTTACATATCGTATGCATATCTAAAATCCTCACTAACTTATGTGTAAATATCTAATATAATAATAAATTTACGTTAAATGATATAGGAAAATATCATTTTTATACATTAATAATGTATATATTTAAGATATGTTCACAATGAATAAACAAATATTTTTCATGAAAACCTTAAAAGGGCGGTCGAAAACAGAACTCAACCATATATTGTTTTTTTGTTTCATCTTATATTCAATTGTGTTTACTACATGTCAAGTGTTAATTAATGATTTAATTTATACATATATCGTGTAATAATTATTTAACAATATCAAATGAAACACACAAATATATAAACAATACCATCTCCAATTCTAATTAAGTGACATTTCAGAGGTTGAATTTTGTTTCCAATTATTTCTTTTTAGAGTTTTTTCATAACATTATTCTAAAATTATTATTGTTATAATTTCTTAAGTACTAAAATTTAAAAATTTTACAGAACTCTTTTTTTTAACTAATTTTATTTTATTTTCAATTTGAAATCATAAATCTTTAATTAGTTAATTAAATATAATTTATTCAATTTTTAAATATCTTAATTTATAACAAAAACTCTGTACACTTAATTGAAATCGAATCTACTACTTATATTTAACTTGAAATTCGTGTAATTTTTAGTGAAGAATAAAAATGGCAACTTAAAAAAAAAAAAAAAAGGTTATTGAAATGGAAGAATAGAAAAGTGTTGTTTGGGGCATTGGGAGTGGCGAACATGTGTCTGTTCCCTCGGCCACTAACCCTTGGCTCCTCCTCCTCGAATATATTCCCAACTTCTTTAAATTTTTACCCTTTTCTTTTCACATTTACTTTTCAATTTTCTATTTCATATGATGTTTTTACCTCTTATTTGAAATTGATGCTAGATACTTCTGATTGTTAGAAGAAAGAAATTACTTTTTTGAGACATCTTCTTTTTATACTTATATTAATATTCACGTAATTCTACTTTATAATATATTCAACAAATTCAAAAGTTTTTATCTATTCTTGTTCATACAATAAATAAATCAAATTGTTTCGTTCATTAAACCCTAGAGTGACCATCTTTTATTTTCTATCATGTTTAATCAAGTATTTCGGTTTATTAGTATAAGAAAAGTAGATATTTATCATAAATAAAAAGAACAATACCATATATGAATATACCACTTTATAATATAAGTATGTAATAGATGTCACATTGGCTGTTAGCTATAGTACATTTACAAGAAAAGCTCAGAAAACAAAAGACCCTACAATATGTTGATCATGGCAAACAACAACTTGCCATAGTCTTTCTCTCACTTGTTCTTTTCACTACAATCGTGACGTTTTGTGAACCCCTCTCTATCTCTCATAGGTAATAACTTTATTATTTTTATATCGTTATCCGTCATTTTCTATCATTAACATAAATTATCATTCTTTTTGATCATTTGCATCTAAACAACCAAAATAATATTAAAGGGTGAGTAAACAACTGTTATATTTTCCTTATAATTTTTGTGGGGTTATATACATGACCCACCCGTTACTAAACATATCATATTTAAAATAAATAAATATTAAAAGATATAAATACTTCTATCAAAAGTAAATATTTATTAAAAGACTCCAATACCTTTATTATTAACTAATTATTTAATTTTATGATATAACTGTAAAGATGAATGACAATGTTCCAGGATATGTTTACAAATTGGATAATATTAAGTCATTTTAAATTTGGTTATTTAGTAATATGGGTTTAATAATAGTTGGGGTGTTTACATTCTCCTCACCCTATTTTTTTAAATCAAAATTGAAAGAGTATTTTAGTTAAAAAAAAAAAAAGGTAACCAAAGAATATTTTCTCTTATATTAGAGCAAAAAAAAATTCTTCATGTAAAAGAATTCACCTCTTACCCTTTCTTTTAGTTACTAAGTTACTATTTTTGACAAACCTTTCTATAAGTTAGTTACTTTAGTTACCGTACAATCTTTACCTTTTTACTGTGTGTTTCAGGTGACAAATCTGCGATGTGGAGGTATGATCCTCTGCACCGCAATCAACCACTGTATCTGTGATGGGATAGGCACATCCCAATTTTTACATGCTTGGGCCCACATACACCAATCCCAGAATCCCACGATCCAACCGTTCCACTCTCGCCACGTGTTTCAACCCCGTAGCCCACCACAGGTGACCTTCTCCCACCCCGGATTTTCCAAGACTAACCCCACCACCTCAAATGCCCAAACTACCCTCAACATTTTCCAGTTTCTACAGTCCCAACCACTCATCCCTTCATCCACAACATTCTCACCCTCCCAGATCCTCCACCTGAAAAGACAATGCTACCCATCGCTAAAATGCACCACCTTCGAGGTTCTCGCTTCGCACACATGGCGGTGCTGGGTCAAATCCCTAGGCCTCCCACCCTCCCTCCCAGTCAAACTCCTATTCTCAATCAACGTCAGGGCTAAAATGCTCCCTGAACTGCCACAAGGGTATTACGGGAACGGGTTCGTGCTAGCGTGCGCTGAGGCGAAGGTTAAGGAGCTGGTCGCACTTAACATGCACCATGGAGTGAAGTTAGTGCAACATGCGAAATCGACAGTCACAAATGACTACGTCCACTCCATGGTTGACTTGTTAGAGGATAAAACGATGAGTACTGATCTAACAACAAGCTTGGTGATATCACAATGGTCGAAGTTAGGGTTAGAAGAGCTGGATTTTGGAGAAGGGAAAGCTGTCCACATGGGGCCACTAAGTAGTGACATTTACTGTCTGTTTCTGCCTGTTGCTGGAGATTTTGATGCAGTTAAGGTTCTCATATCCATGCCTGAAAGCGTGGTTGATAAATTTGAGTTTTACATGAAAGAATTTGGAATTTTGGAGAATGGAGATGCAAAGAATCTCTATGGAGTAGATAATCTCAAGATGGTTTCTGTTTAAGTTGTGTAACCGGATTTTGATTCATCATTCATCAACTTTTCTATATGTAATGTAATGGAACTATGTAAAATGCATGAGTTAGTATTAATTTGGACTGTAATTATTTGTATCCATTTATGTTAATTTCTTGTTAACTATATATATTGATCATGCATTTTAAAGTGTGAAGCTGAATTAATTAACATAGTTAAATACAAACATAAATATATGTATAGCACATCTTTCAATCGTAAATTGTGAATTAATATATAATTAATATTTCCTATTATATCAATCAACAACCTTACATTATATATATGGATAGGTGAATTCAAGTATTATTTTAATTTTTTATCCAAACTGTGATATAAAAATAATAAAACTATATTTTGTGGTAGAAAAATTAATTATAATTTATTTTATGCTATAACTGACAATTATACCTCTCTCTCTTAATTTGCATATATTTATATACCGAATGACATATCACAAGAATTCTTATTACCAATTTCGAAATGGAATTATTCTATATTTGTAAAGAGATATGTACGGTTGTATAATAAAAAAATAATTTTTTTCTAAAGTGCAGCTAATCTATAGTTTCTATGTATTAATTTAAGAAACCAATATAATAAGTATATAGAACTTATCATGGTTAGTATGACTATTTTAAAGTTAAATTATCATCATCGTATAATTTGGGATAACGTTGTTTTTTCAACTTAGTGCCCTTTAATTTAGTCCACAATGTTGATCCACAAAGCACTCTTTTTTTAAGTCACAAATTCTAATGTCTATCAGGTGCATGAATCAGTTCGGATTGATTTTTTTTTTTTTTATATGTTGATCTTGATATTATAAATGTGTAATCTTTATGTTGTATTGTTGTGACATTTATAAACTGTAATTTTTATATTGCATTACTATGCCATTTATATATAAATATCTAGTACAAAAGATACATATATATGTACATAAAGATATCTATGTATAAATTGTGCTAAAATTTTTCTTTTTTTAAAATTATAATATATAAATGTTACAATAATATAACATAAAAATTACATCAATACAATATAAAAATTTGATCTGAGACAAAAATAAAAAAAATTAGATCAATCCAAATCAACCTGACATGTGCACCAATTACAAAAGAAGATTACTATTTTTTAAGTTTTCCATATCCAAGTCAAGCAATCGAATGTTATAAATATAGGTATGAATTTTTTCCTTTTAACATTTTACTATCGTCCACTAGCTAGCCTACCTAGGCCACTACTAGGCCACTTTATAGATCCACATGAAAGATACTCTTTGACAACTTTTTCTTCATTTTATCATTTTCAAAAGTAATATATATATATATATATATATATATATATATATATTTTTTTTTTTTTTTTTTTTTTTTTTTTTTAATGTAAGACGTTTGGTGGGTTCATATGCCGGCATGAATAGTTTCCTTTTTTTAACTAATTAACGAGTCCAAGGATTATTCTCAATCATATGAATTATTACTAATCGATATTTCACTTATTAAAAAATATTTCATTACATAACTTATTCTTAATTTGAATGTTTTTATTGAGCATTCACATCAACTCAAATATATTTGATACACCATGCATGTATTATAGTACTTTGATATTATTGATATACATGTGATTTTGATTTAAAAAATTAAAAATAGCATGATAGGATTAAAAAAAATTCGATCATAACAATTATATCTTTCAATTTTCGTTTCATAAATGTTATGATTTTCAATTTAATCCTACAACTTAAGAATTTGTCTGATTTCAGTCCAATTTTAATTGAAAAATACGAATTTTGTTAGAAAATAGGACTTTTCGATTATTTAGAACTGACGAATGACACAATTGCCATGTCACTTTTAAGGCATTCAGAAAACTTCAATTTGATGAAATCAGACTAAAATTGAATATATTTTTAAATTGTAGAATTAAAATAATTAAAAATTGTGATAAGTATGAAAGCAAAATTAGAACATTATAATGAAAGACAAACAAATAATTTGAACCTTGATAAATTTATATGGACAAGTATTTATGCCTAGTCTTCTGTTTAATCTTGAATTTGAAGCTAGATCATCGTCGCTATCCATGACAAGAGAATATGTTAAAGAGTATATGTCATAGTTGAAACTTGAACAACTTTGCCAAGATTTTGTCGCTGACTCACGCTTGATTGGCAAGGAAAAAGAAGTAAAAAATTGGAATAATATTGTGCTTTTTTACTCGTAATGTGTAGAAAAAGTTTGTTTCCATGTGCTTTGTAATAATACTTAAACGAGATCGTGCTCGATCCTTTAATCAAGAATGAATTTCATATAATTAAATTCGAATTTACGAACACTTGACACATCAGTTTCTCCTAAAGAAAGAAATAAATAATCTAGTATCATCATCATTTTAGTTGCGTTAATTAATTATACGTATGAAGGCATTTGTGTGTCTTACACTATCAAAATATTATTAAAAAAAGTTAATGAATCTGTCACTTTCATTATCCATCAAGCCAAGTCGTAATATTTATTTCGAACGAAGGTCAAGTTACCATCATTTTGACAGAAAATAATTAAATTATTATTATGTAACTTTTCAATTAGGTTGATAAATAAAAAGGTGGATATAGCCGTATAAAAATAACAAAATGGTAACAACCACTTTATAATTAATAATAACACTTTTTTTTTTTAGCTAATGAAGTGTTTTGAATAGCAATATTATTGATAAAAGGCAAATGTTTTAAGCACGATATTAGAATCATCTTCTCAACTCGATTCGGTGTGTGGTCCGCCTCCACACAAGCATATTCATCCTTATGTGTGGTCACATCATATATAATTCATCCAGTAAATGTATTATTTGTATATTCTCAAATTATTCATGGTATATTTTTAAGGTATTAGTTGCTCGTTTAGTGAAGATATTAATTATATGTTCTTAACGTATCAGTTGTTTACTCTTAACATATCAGTTGTATAATCTTAAGGTATTACATATTTATCTTTAAGATATTAATATTTATAGTATAAGGTATTACATATGCATCTTTAAGGTATATTTACCTGTAAAGTATTAATGTTGATAGTTTAAGTAACTACATATTTATCTCCTTTAAGATATTAATGTTGATACTCTTAAAATATTAGTTGTATACTTTTAAGGTATTGATTATATACAATTAATGTATCAGTATGAGAAGAAGAAGATGTATGACATAGTCGCTAGATAAACAGTAACCCTAATGGAATAAATAATCAACAAAGATGAGAAGAAAAACAAGAAGAGGAAGAAGAAGAAATCACAAATGTGTAATCACAATTTGAAGAAAAAAACTCATAATTATGGAATCGTGGATTGAAGGAGGAGAAGAAATAGAAAAGATGAAGATAGCGTATGAAGAAGAGTAAGAAGAAGAAGAAAAAAAAAGAAGAAGAAAAAGAAAGATTGCGAGAAGAAAAAGAAAAGATAAAGAGAAAAGATCAGAGATTGCAACATAGGTTGTGGTGGAGAAGGAGATCAACTAGGGTTAAAAAGCAAAAAAAGAAAAAAGAAAAAAGAAAAAAAAAGAAAAAAGGTAAGGGCTAACGAGGGGGAGCACGGATCTTAAGTGCTTCTCAAATGGGATCGAGGTTTATTTAACATTGGATTTTCCAACTTAATATTTTTCCTTTTTCATTATTTTCAAAAATCATTTATTTTATTAAAATTGAGATTTGTTAGGTTTTTGAGTTTTTATAGGATTTGGTTGTTATTTAATTCCTTATCTTAAACATTTTATTATCTAACTATATTCCTATATTTTAGGATTTTTTTCTCTTTTCTTTTTATCTTATTTTTATAGGATTTCAAGAAAAAGAAAAGAACGTGATTTCAAGAACGTGGAGAGAGAAAGGAAAAGAACGTGAGATGAAGATCATGAAGATGATTTCAAGTGAGTGGACACATGAAGATCATGGAAGATCATGAAGTCTTCAATCATCTCTATAAATAGGAGGACGCTTTTGAAGATTTATACATCAAGAAAAACAGAGATTAAAGAGCGTTCATTAGAGAGCTTTCCAAGTTATATTATTTCTGGCTTTTTCATATCACGTTTGTGATCTTTAGTCTTTGTATACGTCCATTCAAGAATAGTTATAGATTTAGGACGTATTGTGAGTTTTCATCTCCTTGTACTAAAATTCTTATTTTAAAGGAGTTCTTCGCCTTGTGGAAGTCCACAAGTATATTTGTACTCGTGGATAAATTTCATCTCTGTTCGTTTTTGTTTTTGGTATATTTTTATTCCACTGTGTTTTCTCGGTGTTGCCGACATTGTGACAACACCAGGTTCTCTGATTAGTTTTTTCAGTTATATAATCCATGCAGGACTTTCAGTTGGTATCAGAGCCACCCACTTGACATACTAAGTGGTGGTTCTGGTAGTCATGCAAGACATGGATTATTGCAATCCAAATTTTGGACGTATTCCAATTTTGGATGGTTCGAACTATGCATATTGGAAGATTCGTTTTCATTCAAAGATCAAATCAATTGATGCACGTGCCTGGACAGTAGTTGTGGAAGGCTATGTTCCACCACTCCATGAAGTTGATGGAGATTTCATTCCAAAGCCTCAAAAATCATGGATGATCGAGGAGATCAACAATTCAAATTTCAACGAGAGAGCAATCAATATTATTTTCGAGGCTGTGGACATTAATGTTTTCAAGATGATTCAAAATTGTACCACTGCTAAGAAAGCATGAGATATTCTGCAAAAAAGATATGAAGGAATGAGTTGTGTTCGAGAAGCAAAGATGAGACTTTTGATGTCAAAGTTCGAGAACATACGCATGGAGGAAAGCGATGATATTGGAAGCTACTTTGAGCGACTTAGAGACATCTACAATCAAAGCCAAATGCTAGAGACCCTATTAGTCGCAAGCAACTGATTTCCAAGGTCATGCGTACTCTACCATCAAGGTTCAATATCAAAGTATCCGCCGTAGAAGAAGCCCACAATCTTGCTCTCATGGATTTTGATACTTTGCAGAGCATCTTCCAAACCTTTGAGCTCAATCTTCTAAGTCAACAAGAAGCATCAAATAAGAGAAAGAATATTGACTTGCAAGCCCAAGAAGATGAGTCCGAGGATGATGATGAGCCATTGGAAGAGATCACCGAAGGACCAAACGTGGCCATGCTCACAAAGAAGTTTAATTCCATGGTTAGAAAGTTAAACAATAAGCCACGTCCAAAGGAAAATAATCGTCAAAATATCGCGAAAAATCAGCATCAATTCAAGCCTTTAGGATCATCCTCTCAGCCCCAAAAATACCCCAAGAGAACAATCTCTGATCATGGTAGATATAACCCTAAAATATCGATTATATTCAATGACATGCATATTCCGGGTGGGGTCATTACGCCAACGAATGCCCTAATACTTTGAGTAAGTATGGAGTGAAAAATCACTGGATTTTCCTGAGTGATGAAGAGGACGACACTGAAGCTGAAATAGAAAGCCAAACTGCATTAGTTGCAAGAGTTGATGAACAGACTACTGGTGTTGTCGATGGTGTCATGATATCACAGACAACACCACAGAAATCTGATTTGTTCAATTTTTCAAATTTGACTTGTTTTGATTATGTTTGTCTTACTAGTGTTTGTGATGATGCAGATTTTTAAGTTGGAGATGACTTAGATAAATATGCATTCATTGATGAACTCCAAGGTCTTTACATCTCCTTGCTCGGTGAATGGAAGAAACAATGTAAGCAAATGGAAATTCTGTCCAAGGAGAATGACGTGCTGAAGAACTCAGTTGCTAAGCTAGAAACCGCTCTTAAGGATATTGAACTTGGGAAAGTTCAATTCAAACTTGAGGAGACGGAATCCATCTTCGCAAAATGGAATTCAAGTTCTATCAAGACAAAAGAACTCATTGAATCAGGTAGTACCTCCAAATCAGGTATTGGATCAGAAAACTCAGTTGAATCGGTCTTTCCAAATCTTTTCAAAGATACACATGCAAAAATTAAATTTGTGATAGAAAATTCAGAAGAGTCTCAAAAATCACCCAAGTTAAGTCCTATGAAGAGGAAATACATATGTCATTATTGTTTTCGTCCATGACATATCAAACATTTTTGTTATGCCTTGAAACATAATATGACCAGTGGTCTGGTGTTGCCTGCGGTGTCATCTAACACCACTAGGACACTGCCGTCAGAAAAAAACGTAAACAAAATTTGGGTTCTGAAAAAGTTGTCTTAATCCTGTAAAGTTGTGTTTACTGCTCTTAAGACTAACCTTTCAGGTTCTTGGTACTTCGATAGTGGCTGTTCTCGCCACATGACGGGAACTAAAGAATATTTATCTAATTTTGTACCTCTCTTCGGTGGGTCCATGACCTATGGAGGCGGTATTAAGAGCAACATTGTTGGTAAAGGGACACTGAATATTCCAGGTTTTCCTAAGTTAAAGAACATTTTATTGGTTGATGGGCTTATGGCTAATTTGATTAGTATAAGTCAATTGCGTGATAATAATCTTGAGGTGAAGTTTTGTAAAAACTCTTGTGAAGTCTTTGATGAAACTAATATGTGTATCATGATAGGTTCAAGATCTCATGACAATTGCTATCTTATTGAAGAAAATGTCACATGCAACAAGGCTAGTTTTGATGACATGTTTTTGTGGCATTAAAAATTAGGCCATGTGAATTTTCGTACCTTATAAAAATTGTTGAAGTTCGAAGCTGTACAGGGTCTACCAAAGTTGAATCAAATCTCGAAGGTAGTTTGTGGAGACTGCCTAAAAGGTAAAGAGGCCCGTGTTGCTCATGGTGTCACATCACATCAAGAACAACACTCAGGTACTGTACATTGTTTTGAACTCTTACACATGGATCTTATGGGTCCAATGGAGGTGAGAGTCTTAGAGGTAAAAGGTATTCCTATGTCATAATTGATGTCAGAAACTTTCTCTCAATTCAAAATTTTATATACTAGGATTAAATCCTCTTACTCTTCAAAAATTTTGAACATCAGATCAGACTATGGTAAGGAGTTTGAGAATAATTTGTTTGCTGAATTTTGTAAAAAGAAAGGTATAGGTCATCAATTTTTCGCACCCAAAACTCCACAACAAAACGGAGTTGCGGAATATAAGAATCAGATCTTACAAGAGATGACACGTGTTATGCTTAGTTCTAAAAACCTCTCATGACATTTTTAGGCCGAAGCATTAAATACGGCTTGTCATATTGGCAATCATGTTTTCTTTAGACCAAGTAGCAAATTGACACCTTATGAGATAGTGAAAGGTAATAAGCCAAATTTGAAACATTTTCATGTTTTTGGGTGTCTCTGCTACATTCTCAATGATTGAGATAATCTTATCAAATTTGACTCAAAGAGTGACAAAGCCATTTTTCTTGGATATTTTTTGAATAATCATGCATATCGTGTTTATAATTTAAGATCAAGGACTATTCAAGAATCTGTCAATATTGTGTTTGATGATTTTTCCGATGTTACAGGTAAAACATACGAAGATTCAGTGACAGATTTGATCGAAACTCCAAGTGCTCAAGAAACTGGAAATACTGATGTTGCCCCCAGTGTCACAACACCAGAAGCAACACCGGTAGAAAATTCAGAATCTGATGATAGTGAAGATGATGTGACTGATCCAGTACGTAGAGACCCACTTGCACGTATCAGAAAAAATTACCCTACCACTCAGGTGATAGTGGAATTAAATGAAGGTGTACAAACACATAGGAAAGCCCCGGTAAACTACAAAGAAATGATAAGAAATGTGTGTATGTCTACCACATTTTCAGAGGTAAAGTACTACTGTTTTGTGTCTCAAGTTGAACTAAAAAATGTTTCCGAAGCTTTAAAAGATGAAGTTTGGATACATGCAATGCAAGAGGAACTCGAACAATTCGTTAGAAATGACGTTTGGTTTCTTATTCCTCGACCCACCAACACTAATGTAATTGGAACTAAATGGATTTTTAAAAATAAAACTGATGAGTCGGGAAACATTGTAAGAAATAAAGCTCGTTTAGTGGCTCAAGGGTACACGCAAGTTGAAGGCATCGACTACGATGAAACCTTTGGTCCCGTTGCTCGAATTGAGTCCATTAAATTACTTCTTGCAATTGCATGTTATTTAAAAATCACACTTTATCAAATGGATGTTAAAGGGGCATTTTTAAATGGTATCTTGGAAGAGGAAGCTTTTGTTGAGCAACCTAAAGGATTCGAAGATCCTTTCCAACCTCATTATGTTTACAAACTCAAGAAAGTCTTGTATGGTCTGAAGCAAGCTCCTGTTCTTACTTAAGTTTGGATTCATATGAGGCATGACAGATCGAACTCTTTTCATTAAGAGGAATGATCGAAACTTTATGATTGCTCAAATTTATGTTGATGACATTGTGTCTGGTGCTACTTGTCAAAATGATCTAGATGCATTTGTGAAAGCTATGTCATCTACCTTTAAAATGAGTATGATCGGGGAGCTAACTTATTTTCTAGGTTTGCAGGTCAAGCAATTGAAGGATGAGATCTTTATTTCTCAAAGCAAGTATGCTAAGAACTTGGTCTCTCACTTTGGTTTAGAAAATTCCAAGCCTATGCGTACCCCCATGGGATCTACTCAAAAGTTGTCCAAAGACAGTATTGCCGATGGTGTCGACAACACCCTTTATCGATCTATGATTGGAAGCTTATTGTATTTGACTGCAAGTCGACCAGATTTGATGTACAGCGTTGCTGTATGTGCTCGCTACCAGTCAGACCATAAAACATCTCATCTTCAGGCTGTGAAAAGAATTATAAGGTATGTTTCGGGTACGATTGATTTGGGTATTTGGTATATTAAAGATACTAATCTTCATTTGGTAGGCTTTAGTGATTCAGATTGGGCAGGTGATGTAGATGATAGGAAGAGTACCAGCGGTGGTTGTTTCTACTTAGGAAAGAATCTCGTATCTTGGCATAGTATAAAGCAAAATTGTGTTTCCTTATCAATGGCCCAATTCGAGTATGTAGCCATCGGTAATGGGTGTACTCAACTTTTGTGGTTGAGACAAATGCTTGATGACTATGAATTTCAAATTGAATCCTTGAGCTTGTTCTGTGATAATGCTAGTGCAATAAATATTTCAAAGAATCTGGTACAACATTCACGCACTAAGCACATAGACATAAAACATCATTTTATTCGAGATTTAGTTGAAAAAAGGGTAATTCAAATTGAACATGTGTCCACCGAAAATCAAATTGTTGATATTTTTACTAAGGTCCTAGATTTTGAGAGGTTTTCTTCTCTTAAGAAATATCTCGGTTTGTGTGTTGCTTGATTGCATCAGTCTTTTTACGGGTGTTATGGGTAATGTTGTTCACACCAGCACAACACCTATATAAATTTTTTATTTTCTAGGACTTTTTAGACATATGTGTGCTTGTATGAATCTGGAAAGTGTGTTTCTTGTGTATGATATTGCTTGGACACCTAATCATTCGATGGCTCATGTTTTAGTGAAGTGCACATTTTGGTAAAAATTAAAGTCACAAAGCACTTGGAGCACGACATTCGCTGCGACGATACTTTTCAGGCAGCCTTGTGACCGTTCTAAAAAGTGTTGTGTGACCTACACTGAGTAACTCGAGGCACGACACTCGTTATGACGATGTTTCCTTGTAAAAAGGTGTAGGAGATACCACAACCACATCAATGCTTGATCTCACAATCGAGTAACTAGACACATGGCGCTCGCTACGACAGTGTGATCTTTTCAAAAGGTTGGTTGGGATCAGATGAATATCAATTTAGGTAAGTGCATGGAAAATTTTTGTTTTTGAGCCCAAATATTATTAAATGGTGTCCTCGAGGGTGTCACATAACACTTAGAAAACACTGACCGAAAATCTGTTATGTATTTGCTACGCATCCTTAGATTTGTGCAACTAATTTTTCCAAGTTTTTAGTGGACATATTTGATATGTGGATAACCCCTAATTCTTTTGAATTTCGAATTTTTGTGATACCTTATTTTTAGGAGGTTGTTGGATTGATTAATCTTGTATTTGTTACTTAACAAATCCTTTTGATTTCTCCAGATTTTCAAAGGCTCAAAATACAATTTTATCTCCTAAGTCACCCTCTATCTCAGTATTTTTTCTTTCTCTCTCTCTCTATATATATATATCTCAAATTTCCTAATTGTGTGCCCTAATTCTTCTCTCAAAATTTTCCCAAATTTGTGTCCTAATTTCTTTGTCATTGTCATGGATT
The DNA here is from genome assembly GCA_028654395.1 of Scutellaria barbata. Taxonomy (NCBI): domain Eukaryota; kingdom Viridiplantae; phylum Streptophyta; class Magnoliopsida; order Lamiales; family Lamiaceae; genus Scutellaria; species Scutellaria barbata. Next base: position 14,351,420 of record CM053651.1, on the reverse strand, counting down.
GATCACCCTCTCTTTCTGCTAACGACTTGAAAATTTTGTCAACCATTTACAACATCTTCTTCGTTTGATAACCACTTCAAGGTCTTACGGGACAATTTGAACTCCTTAATTTCAGCTCAAAAAGGGGGAAATGATGGAAGTAGGGGAGAGTGGAGGAGATGTTTGAGCAAGTGTTGCTGCTGTTGTGCAGAATTTTTGATTGCAGAATTTGTGGTTGCAGAATTTGACTTTGATTGTAATATGATTGGATGCAGAATTTGGTTGCAAAGTTTTGATGATGAATGATTATTGATTTTGCATTAATTCTTTGTCATCATTATCTATTGTGATTGATTTTGTTTGTGCAGGATTAACGGGGAGAATGAATGATTTTTGATTTTGAGCTGAAAAAGCAAAAAAGGGGGAGATTTTTAACGTTGGATTTTCCAACTTAATATTTTTCCTTTTTCATTATTTTCAAAAATAATTTATTTTATTAAAATTGAGATTTGTTAGGTTTTTGAGTTTTTATAGGATTTGGTTGTTATTTAATTCCTTATCTTAAGAATTTATTATCTAACTATATTCCTATATTTTAGGATTCTTTTCTCTTTTCTTTTTATCTTATTTTTATAGGATTTCAAGAAAAAGAAAAGAACGTGATTTCAAAAACGTGGAAAAGAACGTGAGAAGAAAAATGTGAACTTGAAGTGAAGATTATGGAGATGATTTCAAGTGAGTGGACACATGAAGATCATGGAAGATCGTGAAATCTTCAATCATCTCTATAAATAGAAGGAAGATTTATACATCAAGAAAAACAGAGATTAAAGAGCGTTCATTAGAGAGCTTTCCAAGTCATATTATTTCTGGCTTTCCAAATCATATTATTTCTGGTTTTTTTCATATCATGTTTGTGATCTTTAATCTTTGTATACGTCCATTCAAGAATTGTTATAGATTTAGGACGTATTGTGAATTTTCATCTCCTTGTACTAAAATTCTTATTATAAAGGAGTTTTTCGCCTTGTGGCAGTCCACGAATATATTTGTACTCGTGGATAAATTTTGTCTCTATTCGTTTTCGTTTTTGGTATATTTTTATTCCACTATATTTTCCTAGGTTCTCTGATTGATTTTTTCATCACCAGGTTCTCTAATTGATTTTTTCAGTTATATAATCCATGCAGGACTTTCATTCTTGATGCGTGAATAGTGAACAAATTAATTAGTGCGTTTCAACAATTTATTTTTTCACCAGTTGTGTGTTGTTTTTTTGTGAAGACAATGCAAATAATACATGAAATTCATATTTTAGTTAAAGTCGCTCACATAGGCTGCGACCGCCCAGTGTTTAAGGCTTCGTCTAAAATTTAAATTATTTTGCATACACTGTATTTTATTAATTCTGATTTTATTTTACAATATTTCTTTAAATTAGCTATAGATAAAGTCACCATTAGAAAACATAATTACAGTTTGTGTTTGATGGGACAGGTGCCATTCCAACTTGGACAATTCGGCAATGGACTTTTATTAGGTCGCTCCATTTCTTAGTTTTCATAGCCCATTCTTATGTTAACATGAAAAGCCCATTTACAGGCCCATATAAAAGTTCCATATCCAATGGACTCTGCTTTGAAACTATTCCTCCACCGTCGTCGGACACGACGTCGTTCTCGCCGGAGAAACCATGGGAGGAGAATGTAGCAGAACCAGTATTATCAGTATACAATTCTCTCCCTAAGAAAGGGAAGCTTCGAGGCAGCGAAGTCGCTGTTTTAGCCGTTTTTCTCCTCCAATCCTTCCGAGGTTAGTAGTCTCAGAATAGTTAGCTTAAATTCATAGTTTTCCAGTTGTGGCTGTCGGAATTGCTGAATTTATCGCGTGATGATCTCTTTTAGGTTTAATTTTCTGTTTCTAAAATTATTGTTCGACTATTGTTCGGATAGAGTCGATAGACGTATAGAATTGCAAATGTTGATTCAGTTTCCGGATGAATTGCCTAGAAATGGTAACAAGACAGTGTTGGATGGTATCATGATTAACGTCATTTGGTAATTAGTATATGAATCATAGCCATGATAATGGAAGTGAGGTTCTGCTAAGTGATGAGATCATAAAATCAATTTTCCAGTTGAGGTCAGATTATCCTGGCTGCGGTAAATTCAAATTTTCACCTGTCTGCCAGTTTCATTGGTGCGTAGAGCAGTTAACATGTAGGTAGTAGGTGTTTTCATTGATATATTTTGTTCATAGTTCATCTTGACCTGAAATAGTATCCATCTTTTTTTTTTTTTTAACAGGTGGAGTCACATCATTGAATTCGCAGACACTCAGTTCTTTAACCGGTCATTCTCCTGAAAATCGGAATACAGAATGTCCCTTTGGAAGATTCTGCCCCAAAGAATGGGAATCTTGATCTTTGTTTGTTGAGGGGTGGGGGGCTATTGGTTTAGCATGTTTTCAAACCTTGGGTAAGGTCGTAGTGTGTATCATTCCCTACTTGTGGACATACAAGATTATAGTGAAATTTGATTTTAACTGAATAAATTTGATTGCTTTGTTGTTGACAGCCACTTCTTCATGTAGCTCATGTTCCACCTAAGGAATTCCAACATTCTGAGACTGCTCTTAAAAACTAAAACACTCAGGTGGCTTGTTCAAACATGATCCATGATTTTAGAACTATTTATTCTTTCCATTTGTGTTCTGTGCATGAGTCATTTTTTTTCTTATATGTAGTTATTCTATATGTGGTTGGCCTGCATGAAGTCATTCATGGAACAACTGGTAGAAAACAGGCAACCTCTGGAAGAGGTGCAATTTTACCGTTTGTGAAGTCATCTTTATGCAAGTAAGACTTGTTAAAATCTATTTGAGCTTTAAGAAGTATGAAATATAAACAAAGGGTTGATTATAAAATCACCTTGAAGTTTGGTCTTTGACTCTATCCGTAAATTGAGTGTTTCTTGATATTTATTTCTGTTTTATAAATTGCGCATATTTTTTATCATTGTCTAATAAGACTTTCCATTTTTGATTTAATTTATTTTATACCATTATTCCTTGTAGATTAATAGAAAGAAATATCGAGTAGTAATTATAATATCTTAAAAGAGTTTTTGTAATTACAATATTACTCAGTTTGCATTGAGAGATTTATTCTGTAACCAACCTTCTAAATAATATCTTTCTTCTTTTCTAGCATGACAACAAAGAGCAATTCATATTCATGCTCCTTTTATGTTTCCTCTGGTTTAGACTGAAAACCTCTATTTACACACGCGCACACACACACACACACACACACACACACACATATATATATATATATGCACAAGCACACACATGTAAGTCTTAGGATGCATAGGTATAAACATTGATCAACAAGTGCTTAACATAAGTTAAGGAGCATGAAAGGGTATGGAGAGAAGCTGATGAAAGTATTTTGTCTGAGGTCAGCTTTTCAGAAACATTGTTTGGGATGTATGTGGTGGAGTTCATTCAAGAAAGGTGCTTCTTCAATATCTTCAATTCTTCTTGTGTGCGTCTTCATATTGATTTCGCTGCTTGCTGTGGTCGACTGGATTGACCTTGTAAGTATCTTTAAACAAATACTCTTCTCATGAATTTCCAAAATTATTTTTTAAAAAATGAATATATTGTTCACTCTGTGTGTGAAGATAAATAGTTTAGTGTTTAATTACAATGTGAAAGCAATATGCTTGTGAGATAAAAGTCTCCTATTATCAGTTTATTCTAAAAGAGGGAAACAAAATCTTCATTTTTTCTCCGCATTGTGAAGATTTGGTTTCTTCTCTATATGGAGAGACTATACATTAGTCAAATTGTAAATCATCTTTGTTCATGATAATAATTTTTGGTTAAATTCTCAGCAAATAATTAAACTCTTCCTTTTTTCTGCATTTCTGATTTTTGCATGTTTATATTCTTAGGATTATTAGTATCCTAAACAAGGGCTATTGGATCTGTAAATCTGGCTCAGACATTGTCTAATTGAGCCATATAAAGTCTATGACCTTGAATTAATCTTGCTTGTGGAATCATTAAGAGAAAAAAAAAATTAGAATTTTTGACATCACATCTCAAGGAAAAAAATATTCTTAAAGAAAAAAAAAAGCTAGAATTTTGCTCTCTCCTCTATTAATTGCTTTGCGTGTAGTAAAGTATTGACTATTTACTCGCCTAGTACAAAAATCATCTCAACATGCAGACTTTAATAAACAATTAACTCTCAAATCATGACTGATTTGTTTTCCTAAAAAAAAAAGTTCTTACATTTCCTTCTTGTGCTTGCAGTCAAAGATAACAAGTAATTTATTTGATATTAATTAAGAGTTCCTTATGTTAAAGCCCTTATCTATTAAGATCAGATGAGATTAATATTCCAATTAGTAGGATTCATCTCCTATTTCAACTATCGCAATATTTGCACGTGTATTTTCTATTTTGTTTATGTTTAAGGAACTATTAGTGGGCTGCTGAGCAGCGACTTGAAGAAAACTAATTAGAAGTACTCATGGCGATGACCTGACAATTGACATAAGAGATAAAAAATAATGTTGAAATAAAGGATTTTGTCCACATTAAGTACAAATTAATAAGACTTATGTCCATTTCATTCAAAATGTTAAATTTTGATGTGTGATTTTTAACATTTATTCAAATTTAATTTTTAGTTTTTTAGTTTTCCATTTGAGGGAATAATTTACTAATTGAACCTGGATGAAATTTAATTAAGTAGTTTGCTCTTAACGTTAGTGTAAAATAAGTGGGATTAAGTAAAAGATGAAATTTAGTTCAAGAATAAGGGATTCTGTTGCATTAATAGCCATGTTTCATTAAGTAGATATGGCTGCCTAATTACAGCCATGTAGTTTCCATAGTCATGTGAAATACAATAAATTTTGCTTTATAAGATCATGTCAAAATATGAGAAATTTTGTTTATTTTGGTTTTGCAGAAATTTTGTTGAAAGTGATAATTTGAATCTTTTACAGTGAAATGAAAGTTTTTATATTTAATTTTTTTAATATATGATATGTATTGAATGATGGTGTTGGCAGTGTATATTTGAAACACACTAATGTAATGAAATTGAAGGCAACATTATTAAAATTTGAATTAAATACTTATTATGATGGTGTTGCCAGTGTAAATTAAGTACTTTATTATTACCAATTATTGATAGTAGAAGTGGCAGCTCTCATCAAAAGTTCAAATTCTCCCTCCCCTACTTCCTAATTTATGAAGATTCAAATGTAGGAAGAAAAACAAATCTTAATGCAAACATTATGTTATGCATTAATCAATTTCATTGTTTTTTAGGCTAAATATGCTGGATACTCCTTCCAAAAATTCCCCAAAAATTCCACCAAAAAACCAACAAATGCCCTCAAGGTCCCCTTAGACTGTGCTACATGGAATCTCACCAGGACCTGCCCAAGAAACTATCTGAACACGTACAAACCTTCAGCTAATCCTTGGTCACGATCAACAACCTGCCCGGAGTATTTCCGGTGGATTCATGAAGATCTAAGGCACTGGAAACAAACAGGAATAACAAAAGAAATGGTGGAAACAACGCTAGAGAAGATCAAGCACCAGAAGGCGCATTTAAGACTGACAATTTTGGACGGGAAGATCTACACGAGCAAGGATTGGATCGGGAATCGCTCTTTAATCACATTATGGGGGATTGTACAGCTGGCAAGGAGGTACCCTGGGAAATTACCTAATTTGGAACTAATCTTTGACACTGCTGACAGGCCTTTTTTCGAAGCCAAGGACTTCCGGCAGCCGGATGCCGTCCTGCCACCACTGTTCCGGTACTGTTCATCCAATCAACACTTGGATATTGTCTTCCCCGATTGGATGTTTTGGGGCTGGTAATGTTTCAACCTTTTTTTTTCAGTTCATTGTTATTTCCAGTTTGCTTGGAATGCAAATATTCTCATGTGGGAAAAAATAAGAATTAGAAAGAACAAAATTGAGGTACTTTTACATGATTAATTCCACTTTACTATATATATATATATATATATATATTATCACACTTTCTTTCCTGCACTTCATTTTTTAGGCTATCCAGAGATTTTCTGTAAAAAAAAGTATCTATTAATTGTGAAAAGTTTACACTATCTTCTTTATTCTGGTTTTGAAAATTTTAACTATTTGAAACTTTCAATTTCATGTTGTATTTCAGTCTCATTCTATGAATGTGTGTTTTAAACATAGTCCATAATAGCATGTGTGGTGCAAATACGAAATTAAATGCAGTATATATACTACATTAATCTCATTTTCTATGTACTGCATTTTAATAATGATACATGTTAGGACAGTAAACTTGAAACAAAATAGGGAATCCAAACTGCTATTTGATATGCTTTGTTATTATTATGGGAAGAAAAAATATGTAAATGTTTACTTATAGATATTTGAATTATAGTACTCTTACTAAATGCTTGAATAATGTTTAGTATTTCGAAAATAATGTTTATTATTATTTTGTGTAGCGCCGAGACAAATATAAAGCCATGGAGAAGTGTGTTAAAGGACATAAAAGAAGGATCTAAGAAGATAAAATGGGAGGATAGGTTGCCCTATGCCTATTGGAAGGGAAACCCTGTTGTTGCCGAATGGAGACGTGACCTTTTGAAGTGCAATGTCACTCCTCAAACTGATTGGAACGCTCGTCTTTATGTTGTGGTTATTCTCATGCACTTTTATGACAAATTTCACTTTCCATGTTGAATAATTGTGTGAAATCAGACTTGTTTATGTTAATGATGCCTAAAGTCTTATTTTGAGTTTGTTCGTAAATAGAATCGTGTAATGTTTGCGTTTCAGAATTGGCTGGCAAAGTCGAAAGAAGAATCCAAGAAATCAAATCTTGAGAACCAATGCACTCACAGGTTAGAAATTAGCCATAAAACATAATTTTTTGTTTTTTTGGTTTTGTAAGCATGCTTAAATTGTTACACTTATAGAGAAAATTACTTCACATGTTAAAATTGCAAAATATGCATAAATTCTCAGGTTATTTGCTTTGTAGTGAGGTTATTCAAAATTTAATCAATTTCATTTGAAATGAACTAATTCTACTTCTACAAAATACCTTAAATGTAATTCTTTCCATATGGTTTTCTGCATTTCAGGTACAAAATATATATAGAAGGATATGCATGGTCCGTGAGCGATAAGTATATTTTAGCATGCAACTCTCCAACGCTAGTGATGACACAACGTTATTATGATTTCTTCACAAGAAGCTTGATCCCTCAACACCATTATTGGCCTATTAGGGACAATGATAAATGCAGGTCTATCAAATTTGCAGTTGAATGGGGAAACAATCATACGGAAAAGGTATACTTGTTATCACACATGATGCCAAACTAATCCGTATTATTTCTCTCCGCACTAATATCAAAACCAACTTGAAGTATGACCTTTTTTTTTTTCTCCCCAATTTGCAACCTAGAACCATATTTCCGGTTATAATAGAAAATTTCTTTTGATTCTTGCTCAGAAAAATTGATTTGGGGCTTTACTTTGGTTTGAAATGTAGAATGTTATGTTGTAGATTTTATGTATTTCAGTTAAAAAAATAAGGGGACATCAAATTCCATTTTGACCGGAAAAGTGATCGGAAAATGTCGACCCTAGATTGCAATTTGGAAAAAAAGGTCATAATTCTGTCTGGTTCTTGATACTAACCCTATCTCACCTGAATTGACAGGCGAAGGCGATTGGAGAAGCTGGGAGTGGGTTCGTCTTCGAGGATTTGAAGATGGATTATGTTTACGATTACATGTTTCATCTGTTGAACAAATACGGGAAGTTGATGAAGTACACACCGAGCATTCCCCTCGAGTCGATAGAGCTTTGTTCGGAATCATTATCGTGTTCTGTAGGTGGGAAACGAAGGAAGTTTATGGATGAATCCTTGGAGGCGTGGCCTAGCACTTGGGTTCCATGCACAATGCCACCACCTTATGAGCCTCAAGAACTCGAGGCTTTTGTTGATGGAAATGTGAAAGCAACTCAACAAGTGGAGGCTTGGGAGAAGGAGTATTGGTATAAACTAAACAGAGCTGAGAACTAGTTAATAAAACATGAGATTGGAATGCATCTTGTATGGTAATTTAATAATATTTAGCCAAGTTTTGGACCCAGCTTCCACTATATTATCAACTATGCTTTATGGGATTTATCAAAAAGAATAAAAAGTAATTTTTAAATGGTGTCAATATATATATTAAAGTCCATGATTGGAGTCTCCATGGGTCCTCCATTGTTTGGGGGGGGGGGGGGGGGCTTTAAAAGAAACGACTAATCTTGATGATTGATCATTTCTATCGACTAATCTTAGCTGGACCCAAATTATTTAAAATGACAAACCTATATCAATTAATTTAGGTCAAGTCAACTAATTACCATGTTTAAACATCAACAGTTAAAATTATATGTTGCAGAAAGTTGGAAACCAAAAAAAAAAAGTATTTTTGCAAAGATGGTGATGCAATTTTCTTTTTTCAACGCATGAGGATAAAAATAACACTATGTGAAACGAGGATAAATGTCACTTTGATAAATTTAATTTGCATAAACAAACATTCAATATATAAAAAAATAAATTATGGTCGTGTGTACGGGGAGTTCACAATCGTGCAGCTAATCACCTATGATCATATATGACCATATTCACAACCATAAGTAGAGATATAAACAAACTTAGTTGAATCCAACTATCGAATCTTTGAGTTTGATTTGTTTATTTGTTGAATGAACTACAACCTAATTCATCAAATATATTCATTATTCATGAACTTACTTGAGTTTCATTCATCGAATACATTCATGATTTACACGATTACGCAAATTTAATCGAGCCTCAACAAACTTGATAAATATAAATAATAATATACTCTATTCATCAACTCTATAACAAAATAATTTATAATCTAATTATAAAATATCTATAATTAGATATTTATATATTTATCTAAGTGAAAATATAAAAATTATATATCAATAAGTCAAATATTAGTATTATATTTTATGAATTAGCTCACAAGCCAGCTAAGTAAATTAGAATTTCTTTATTTATCTTAACGAATCACAATAAACAATATCTAATAAACTTTTATGGAGTCGAATGTTAAATAGTTTAGGAACGATTTTATTCATTTACTTAATAAATGACACAGTTGAATAAAACTAATATTGAAGTGTTTTTGCTCCAAGTAAAATGTGAAACAATAAAAGTGAAATTTTTTGTGAATTTACCCAAATCAAAATAAAAAAATTAACGGAAAAAGACAAAGTCTGCAAGACAGAAACGCGTGGCGAATAGCGCGTGGCAACGACTCTTGGAAGGCAAGGCAGTCGAATGATTAGATCTTGAGAAGGGAACTGACTGAAGAGGACCAATAGGATTTCGAGTCTCAGACTATTCAAAATTACAACTGATTTTCGATCTCTCTTTAATATTTTAACGGTAAATTGCCAATTCCCTAATTATGACCTACTAGAGTTCTTCGTTGTATCTTGTAATCGCCAATTTGGTATTCAGGTATTTTGATTTGCTCTTGCGCTTTTTATTTCTGTGGAATAATTAATTTGAAAAATTGTTTATTGATTTTTCGATTTGACTTGTGATGGATGGTGATGTTCATGGTTGTGAAGTTGCTTTTGCTTTGTACTCGTTTCTATATGATTTTCTGCTTTTACCTTCCTTTGATAGGATTTTAATTTTCTTCCCGCAGCGTCAAGAAATTTCTATTCCACAATTGATTTTCCTTCGTGTGAATATTTTTGTTATTCGTTTACTTGTATTTTTGTGAAATTTAGTATTTTCTTGATTGAATCTGCTGAGAAGAGGTTTTAATTGGTAAATACTATTGCCGTGATTTTCTATTCGCGAGTGATTGCTCAAGATATTTGTACTTTTTTGCCTGGGAATGTTGAAAATTTGAAATAAAAAAATGGGAAAAATTGATGTTTTTCCCCTTTCCGTCTTAATCTTGATTAATTAAAGTTGGAAGACTATTTAGTGCAGTAAATATGTATTAGGTCCTTTTGCAATTAGTATCATAGCTTGTCATTGATTTGCATTAACTATGATAAAACGTGGATGTATTTCTTGTGTCGTTGATTTTTGTTTTTTTTTTTCTAGATTTTTGGTGTGTTATGCATCTCCCCTACTTCGTTGATTTTTTTATTATTTTTTTGGGGGGTTGGTCGAAACATTGTAAATGACTTATTCTAGATTTCATATGCCTTCAAGTTACTTTCCTGCTATGCACTTTTACTAAGGAATAACTGTTTCATATACTTGTCAAGTTTGGAACATTGGAAGCTTTATCTGGATTACTGTGAATTCCAAAGCAAAAATATGTTATTCCTATTGAACCCTTTACCAAATATAGGAGAGATGCTCATTTTTTATATTTACAGAAATATTGTTTGAGTTGTCTTCTAGAAATTTTAATTAAAATTCTGGCAACATGAACTGGAAATGAAAGTAGGAAATGTCAGCTTGTTGTCTGTATGTGTTAATTTCCACTAGTCTCATTACTCAGTTTTTTTTTATTTTATGTCAGTGTTTCTTAGCTATGTTGCGCTTGAGTTCTTGTCATGTTTAATTTTTTTTTTTTTTATACACTGATGTAGGAACCTTCAGATTATCAACTCAGTGCTGTTGCATTTTTTCTCATACTCTGCTGGTGAGAGAAGGAAACCATGGCAGGGAATATGCCTGGGTATCCTTCTCATAACAAAGTTTCAGAAGATGGAACTTGCATTTACTCACAAGATGATCCACCGCCTCGAAGACCTAAATGGTACTTCACCAAAAAAGAAATAGAGGAGCATTCCCCATCAAGAAAGGATGGCATTGATTGTGAATACGAATCACTCTTGCGGCAGTCATATTGTTCATACATACAAAAACTTGGCGTGGAGCTTAAAGTGTTAGTTTCAACATAATATGTGTTGTCAGACATTCATGCTCTTACTCCTGTGTGTGATGCCTATATGTTTCCAAGTTGTTATCATTCTTCTTTATTTCATATTCCTTATGCTTTTTCTGCCAAATGCAGAGAAAAGGGCTTATTCATAATATGAACAAATGAGACTAGTATAGTCATGTTGGCAAAAAAAAAGTTAAAATGATTGCATACTACAGTTTATATGTGTGTGGTCACATGCATAGAAGTGCTTGAGCTGCATTTCATTGTGCTTTGTACATTCTAAATATAACTCAATTTCTTATAATCATCTTGAATATACTTTCCTGAGTATTCGTTTTTTCTATTTTTTTAATCAATGTTTCTTTGTGAATATTTTTTCTTCATTTGATCAATATTAATCTTTGGATTTATTCTTGCCGGTTGTTTATTTCCAGACCCCAAGTGACAATAGCTACTGCATTGATGTTGTGCCATCGGTTTTATATGCATCAGTCCCATGCAAAGAATCATTGGCAGGTAGAAGAATTACTCTTATTTGTTCATTGTTGTTTACAGTATGCAGCTTCTTACGTGATCACCATTCAGGTGTTTTGTTCTTCTGTAGGCTTTGATGTGTCATAGGAAGCATACTTAGATATTAGACGATCTGTAAGAACATTTTTCATCACAGCTGTGAAATATGTGATTTGTAAACACTTCAGAATTCATATACTGTGTTCAAATTAATGACCATTAGTAAATAAAGTTATTATACTGGGAATTGTTAATATGATATTTTATTGGAATTCTCAGAATTTGAAGTATTGAAAATGATGATAAAGGAGTCCTCATGATGGCTTATGTTCTACATTCCTAGCATGATTTCAATTGCTACTTCTTTATGATGCAATATTGAGTGTGCGGGTTATTTTGAAGACGGTTGCAAATGCTTGCATGTTCCTTGCCTGCAAAGCAGAAGAAACGCCACGTTGGCTGAAAAATCTCATTGTTGTGGCATATAAATTAATGTATAGCTGGGATCCTTTAGCTCCACAAAGAATCAGACAGAAGGTATGATATGCTAGCTCTTTCTTTGGCTTATCTATCTTTATATTCTATGAAAATTTGGAATGTATTCTCACTTTCTGTTTCTTTGACGATATGTGTAGGAAGTTTATGATAAACAGAAGCAATTGATCATTCTGGGGGAGCAATTGGTTTTGGTTGCAGTTGCTTTTGATCTCAACATTGAACACCCTTATAAGCCACTTGTTGCAGCTCTGAAGAGGTTGGAAATTTCTCAGAAGGAGGTGGTCCAAGCTGCATGGAATTATGTGAACGACTGGTAGATGCACTTATCCTTGTAGTCTTCGATTTTTCTATAATGATAATCATTGTAATCTTTCATGTTGATTTCCTAACCAGAGTATCCTCTGATAATACTCAGGCTTCGTACAACTCTGTGCTTGCAATACAAACCACATTATATTGCAGCAGGTTCCATCTTTCTTGTTTCCAAACGTCTAAAGATAAAGTTGCCTTCTGCAAATGGGAAGGCATGGTGGATGCAGTTTGATGTTTCCCCAAAACAATTAGCAGGTTTGTTATTGTGATTAATTTGTTTCTTGTGTTTTTACTTTTTCCCCAACTATCTTTGTTGGACTCTTAGTTTGCAAGATTCATCCAGTAGATATGTAAGCTCATGACTGGATACTACCATGTAGAGATACTGAGGCTATATTACCATTTGCTAGAACAACTTGTGTTCATAACAGAGTCTATCTAGTGCTAGATTATCTTATTTATTCGTATTTCATCTCTCAGTAGTTCGAACAATATGCAACCTCTCAAAGACCCATTTTTCTTATCTGTTCTTGCAATTTTTGCAGAGGTCGTTCAACACATGCGGCAGATAGAGCAAAGTAGTGAACTAGCTATGCCTAAGCCAAAGCTAGCCTCAAGCAGAACAACTAGTGGATTGAAACCTGTGGCTCAAAACAGAAAATCTGGTACCACCGAAACATGCATCTCAAATACATCAATGGTTGAGCAAGATGCAAGAAATCATTTGATGGATAATTCTCCAATGCTCTCAAAATCTGCAGCTGTTGAAAAATTCAACCAGAAACAGCCAAACTACGATACTATTGACAGTGTCCATAAAAAGGAGAATAGCTTGAGTGACTCGGACTGCACAAACAGTGTGGTCGAGGATGGTGATGCAGAGCTCGTCAATGGCAGCTCGAACGAGAACACAAGTTGCAAGATTGTTTCAGTTAAAGAAAGCTGTCAAAATCTTGACATTACCAGAATCAGGGAGAGATTGAAGAGAACAAAATTGGTTAGAGCCGAAAAAATGAAGTCAAGAGACAACTTGGAAGATGAGATGTTAAGTCATGATGCTTGGATTGAGAGAGAACTTGAGAAGGGGATTGAATTACTCGAATGAAGAAAGCAATTCGTTTTACAGAGATTAGCTTGAGAAACTTTCAGCTCATAAATATGATCTCAACATTGTTAATTCAAGTAGAGAATGTTGTGATGTTGATTAATTTTCAACATGAGAATGGTTCTCAATTCGCTCTCAATGTATATTGAATCATTCATTTCAGTGATATTATTATACACCAAACTATGGAGCCAACAATAGCTGGGCTGATATAAAGTTTATGGGCTTCTGTAGATAGTTGGGCTAAGGAGAAAAGCCCATATCATAATAAAGAGGATAAAGATGGTAAATGTTTTTTTGTTACTGAATATTTTATTTATTACTGCCATTATAATTTTTATTTAATTCGATCATTATTTCTCTTGGACATATTTTTTGTAGGTTTTAATGAACAACATATATCAATCGGGATGGTGGTCATATGCTCATATATGTATGCAGAGGTTAGTAAGTTTCACCAATGTCTTGTCCAAGTCCAAGATTAATTTGCTGTCTAAATCATGAAATTGGTTAAATTTATAGTTACTTTGAATTATATTGTTATCTTATGCTGTTTATACACAATCATATTTTTGCAGATAAGGGGATTTGGGATCAATCAGCAATGAAACTATGTACGTCTTTCAACTCGTAGCTCGAATTCAACTTATTCAGTTTTAACATTTTGGGATTCATAAGACTGTTTATTTCTAATTTTTTAAATTCCGAAATCCCTGTTTGTTTTAATACCTATTCATAATTTTCATCCACCTAAATCATACCCTATAAATTATAGTTACGTAAATCATTACAAACAACACATATTTTTACACTAATATACTTACAACAATCATACAAACAATACATTTTTACAATAAAATTATACAACGCCAAATTTTTCAAGATGTAATTTTACATTTGCAACATCATCTTATCATATACAATCCTAAAACAAACTATCAGGTTTTATTACACAATCCAGGATTCAAAGTTGGATTTCACCCGATCTCCTCGAACTAGAAACAAACATAATCTAAGTTACACTGGCCAACATTCCATCCTTGAAACCGATAATACAAAGATCAAAAACTACACAGAAAATCAAATGAAGTTGGGGTGGAATAATTCAATTTTAATCATAAATCAAAATTTGAAACATGCTTATATCTAATTTATAAAACAAATTCAACTTGAAAGCTTTAAATCTAATTCTCACCAATTAATGCGTTTTATTTATGTCTCAAATATGTAAATGACGAGCATCATATATAGTAGCATTCTACTCGGAAAATAAACATATATAATATACAATATTATTCAGAACTAAACCTGATAGACTATGTGTCAGATGGTTGATTTAATGCTTGGAAGGTACAATATGGCATAAAAACATTCTGCATATTCATAAAATCTTGTCAAACTTATAATAGAAGAACAAGGCAGAGAGCCAAAATTTCCGGCTTTCATAAATATGTTTAAAAGGCCTTTCATAGGGAACCTATATAGCTTATGCTTATCCTCCCTTTATGAGAGAACCAACAACAAGTCTCTTGTTAGACCCGTCTTATCGTTTTAGTTTCAACCCGTAATCCATGACGAAATATAAATTATCTTTTGAAAATATATTTAGATTGTGGATAGTAGGGTTCCGTATCACATATTTATATTCTTAAGATGGTTAATTTCTCTCTGATTCAGAAATTACCTTTTTATTAAACTTTTAACCTTTATATTGCTTTAGATGTAAAGATAAAGAGGAGCTTCATCCGAATGTTGCATAAAAGACTAAAAGTAAAATTATGGTAGATTACGTGTAGGACATCTCTATATATAGGTTTCTAAAGCAGTAAAGTATCTCTATCAAAAAAGATACCATATACTTTTGAGGTCTACTCTAGTTATCATTTTTATTTGAACATGATACACATTCCTTGTATAATATTTTTTTTTTTTTTTAAGAAAAGACAAGTATCTATGTATATATATATATTTTTTCTTTTTTTAAATTATAATAGAAATTGGAGGACTCGAACCTGAGACTCTGGTCAATGTGAGATATGTACCCACTGTAAGGCTAAGCCCATGAGCACGAGTATATATTCCTTTCTTTAAATTTGTTTTTTTTACAACATTTTATAGAAGAAAATATCCTTTCTTACGAGGCAATGTTATGTTCTAATAAATAAAGATGAAAATAATGATATCGTTGGAAATATAGTAATCTTAACTTGTACAAAAATATAGATGGATATATCAATATCAAATAATGATATTATAAAAAATTAAAAAAAAACTATGGAAATATTATTAAAATTTGGAAAAATATATGATATCTTAGGGATAATGATAAGAAACAAAAATAGATATATTTAACTTAAAATCTCAACAAAGTCATATGTTTAAAACAAACATATGTAGAATAAACTTTATATAGGTGTTAATGACAAATTTTCATAACAACTTGATACAACCCAATTAGTTACTACGCATATTATAACCAATTAGAATAATTCGGAATATACAGATCATATTAATTCCCAATATATATAGTTAATTCCCCTAATTATAAATATAGAGATCAGAATAATTCTGAATATAGTAATATGTACATGTCATTGATAATTTTGTATGTTTCCGTATTCCTTCCAATTATTTCACCATTAAAGGGATAGTCCGGATTAACTGCAATCATCATTTTTTTAAAAAAAAATTCAAAGACTATGAAGTCGTTTTGATCAAAGAAAACTGTATAAGATACTTACAAACTATATATAATTCCCTCCTAAAAATGAATATAACTAATATTGCATTGAGGTTGGCTTAAAAAAAGAATTTATTATAGGGATATGCATGTAGAGTGTATTGAAATTAGCAGAGAGTAATTATTAAGGCAATGCAGAGATAGAAAAGAGTGGGACTATGGCCCTAGTGTTGCCCTTATAGATTGAGAAAGCATATATTCTCCTAATCTAATGTCTTTGTCTTCTTCTCAAACACCTTTAACTCCTCGAAACTTTAGACCTCCTTTTAAGGGTTTTGCCAAATTTATGCAACTTTGATTAATCAATTCCTTTATATATTATAACCATCATCCCCATATCAAATTATAATATTGGTTGAGTACCCAAAAGGGATGTCTTTCTTTTAAGAAAAATATTCACTTAGTGGGTTGTGTTTGCCCCTTGATTTAAGTGAATAGAAAACAGACAGAAATTGAGGATGATGATGGTCAGCAAAATTCTTTTCACCTGAATTTTTATTTTTAAAGAAAAGTTGCTTTCCACCTAAATGAAAATGAAATATTTTCATCTTTTTAAGTCAACACGCAATGATGAGTAAAGTGAGAGGCTTAAACACTTTGTTAACAACAAACTATGTTTCTTCGGGTTTAACTGAGTTTGAGAAAATCCAACTTTATAATCTTGAGTTTTTATAAAGATAAATAGTTAAAATTTGTGTTGTTATAAGAATTAATAAGGTATGATTGTTATTCTAAATGTCAAATTAATGTTGGAGAAAATGTTTTTTTTTTTTTGGCATAATATTATATTGTGAATTGATGTAATAGTATTGATTGAATGATTGCAATATTAGAATTAAGGTGTGTATTAAAATGTGTATTAATAAGTTAGAGTTAGAGTTAATTATAGTATTTTGTTTTTGTTTTTTAAATAGGATAGTATTTAAGTGGATTTTATAATCCTTCCTTAAACCCTTAACAAACAAGATTTGAGATTTTTTAAACCCTTAAAATGATTTGCCTTACATATACAATTGCCTTTGTCATTAGGGCTACCTACTAACTTTAGTATTTGTTATTTAATTTACTAAATATTTAAAGCTGTATTTATGATCACAACCACAACTCTAGACCTCCTAAAGTCCTTTATGTTTTGTATATGAATGTATGTACCAATTTATTATTACACATGTTTCTATGTTTTTATCATGTTATCTTTTATCAATGTATAGTAATAATGTTATATTATACGCATATGTCCTATGAGGTGATATAAGTACAAAATTAACATATGGTATAAAGTAAGAGATCCAAAATAACTATAGAAATTATTGATCATCATGATATTCTGATAATTAAGCTTTCCTTTTTGGAAAAATTCAAAAAAAAAAAAAAACAAACAAAGCCATGTAACTTTTTGCTTGTCCAAAACTAATCATCCTAATTCAAGATTTTCACTTTAATCATATATTATTTTACCTAAAATGTCCAATTAGAGCCTAGATTTACAAAAGGCATCGCAATTAGCCACGTCAAGAAATTATGATTCGTTTTACATTATTTGGCCACTTAAAATTGACCACAGATGATCAGAATTGCGTGGCGAAAAGTATTGTTTACCTCTCTTATTGTACTAATGTGATAATTTTCAGGCGTAAAATAATGAGAAAAAAAGAAATCGATTAAAATCCCCTTATGCAATAGCAACATGGCCAATTTGGGGATTTTCGACCAAATTTGATTTTTTTTTTTAAACATATAGGTTTACGTTTTGATTAGTAGGACTAGTGCAAAATTATGGAACTATTGAATATTTCTCCTCCCCTTTTAGATGATTTGCCCTTTCAATAATCACTAGAAACATATAATGATCATATTGTATTGAATAATTGATTTAGTAGAATAAATTGAGGGTCCATTTGGATGAGTTGATTTGTGAAATAATTTTCCATGTTGAGAAATTCATTTAAATAGACATGAATTTGAAATTCATATTATCTTTTATTTTAAATTAAAATTTTAATAATATATGTGGATTTCTAAGTGGATTTGAAATTTCAAATCCTATATTACAATCCTTCTATCCAAACACATCCTGAGAGATTGATAATTTGTGAAGATACTGATAATATATTACTTTAAGAGATGTGGCTGTGCATTAATCAAATCCATTAAACAAAAAAGAGTTGTAAAGTGCTAAGAGACGTGGGGGTTTGACCTTGAAATTGACTGATTAAATCTTGCCAATAAAGATGATTATATTACTGATGTAATTAACTGGTCCCTAATACCTTTATAATCATATCAAGTTGTAGGGTTCTTTCTATTTTTTTTTTTTTTTTTTGGCTTTCTTTTTTCGACGAATTACAGCTTCAAAGAATATGCTGTTTTGACAGTGACTTTTTATTATTTAATTTAAGATGAATATAGTTATATAGCCAATAAGTATCAAATAATTCGCTTTTGCGAAATTGTTTTCCTGTAGTTATTTAAAAAAAATTAAAAGAAAAAAAGTTAAACTGTTTTCCAGGCTAAAGTTGTACACCCTTTTAGTTAAATCATGATTGGTTTTCTATGTTTAGCTAATATATTATTAGTGGGTCTATAATTCGTCTATGATTAATTACTTTTTATAGTTTTATATTAAAAGCACTGCAAAATTTGAGGTTTATTTAAACAAGTCACGCTCCACTTTATATTTTTATATATGATTTGATTTTTTGTATGTAATAATGTCATATGTAAATAGGATATGATTGAAAGTAAATAATTGGATTTGAAGTCATTATATCTACACTTCACCAGTTACATTTGGCTGATTTCACAGTTTACACTTCTACGTACCAAGCGAATCTATGAAAGCAAGCCTATGGAAAGATAATTAAAAATATTGAGAATATAATTTTTAAATTCACAATTGTTTCTATATAC
Source organism: Scutellaria barbata (assembly GCA_028654395.1). NCBI lineage: Eukaryota > Viridiplantae > Streptophyta > Magnoliopsida > Lamiales > Lamiaceae > Scutellaria > Scutellaria barbata. The sequence continues at coordinate 14,332,360 of CM053651.1, read as the reverse complement.
CAGGTGCACGGATTCTAGATCCATGCAACCGGGTCAACCCGCCCAAAAATGTCTTTCACGCGCCCCCACGCGCGCCTCATGCGCCCCCACGCGCCCAAACCCTAACTCAAATTCTAGTTCTACTGTATATTGGCATAACCTTTTAGTTTAGCGAACTTAACCTTTTAGTTTAGCGAACTCAACCTTTTAGTTATATGCACATAACCTTTTGCAGTGCTGAGTAGTGAAAAAAGTATAAGTTATTCACTGAAAAGGTTATGAAATTTGTACATAAAGGTTATAGTATTACAGTATAAAAGTTATATCATTACAACATAAAAGTTTCGGCTATATTGAATTTTTATAGTGAAAAAACTATAAGTTATTTATTGAAAAGGTTATGAAATCTGTACATAAAGGTTATACTATTACAACATAAAGGTTATATTATTACAATATAAAGATTTGGGTTATATTGCATGAATTTTTATAGTGAAAAAAGTATAAGTCATTCAGTGAAAATGTTATGAAATTTGTACATAAAGGTTACACTATTACAACATAAAGGTTATATTATTACAACATAAAGGTTATGACATAAATTAAAAAAAAAAAGGGCGCGGATCCGGATTAAACCGGACCCGACCCGACCCACGTGCCCAGTTACATGGATCATGACTCATGCAATTTGTGCACACAAACACTACTCTTTTAAATTTTAGATTATAATAAGAATCATGTTTGTTGTAGATTTAAGGGTGTTTAATTTTATTGTATATTACTAAATTATGTTTGGAAAAAATGGGTTTTGTTGTATAATATCATATTAAAAGAAGTGAACGTAGTAGTAGTATTATTGAATTAGATTTAATGTTAGATAAATATAATCTCTTATCGAATGAGTATGTGTATGAAAACAGGGGCAAAGTGTTGGGTGGTGAAGACCAGAATACATAAAGAGAAAATTAGGAGAGTGTGAAAAATGGTTTAATTAATAATATGTCTATATTTTCAATCTTAGATTTTAGTTTACAATAAGTTGGCTTGTTAACGAGGTTGCTTTTATTTTATAGGAAATAAGAGGATAAATAGGGTTCACATTTTAAAAATATGGGATAATACCCCAAAATAACCAAAAACATATAATTTTAAACCAAAATGTCCATAAATATTTAAATCACTCTTCAGCTTACCCAAAACATTATATTTTTAACCCAATATACCCAAAAGTGCACATTCTAGTCAACGTTGCATCTGTTTGATGGGATGGTTTTGAATTTCAGTGGAAAAAGTGGGATAAACATTCACAAGATGCACAGTAAAGTCTGCCTATATAATACACGAAATAATGACTATATGCAAATAAGGTTACACGAAATTTCTATTATAGGGCTACACGAAATAATTTTTTTCCTGTTATAGGACTACACAAAATATGGTCTATAGGGCTACATGAAATTACAAAATAGAGCTACACGAAATAATTTTTTTCCTGTTATAGTGCTACACGAAATATGGTCTATAGGGCTACACGAAATTACAAAATAGGACTACACGAAATAATTTTTTTCCTGTTATAGGGCTACACGAAATAAGTTTTTTCCTATTATAGGGCTACACGAAATATGATCTATAGAGCTACACGAAATTATAAAATAGGGCTACACGAAATATTTTTTTTCCTGTTATAGGGCTACACGAAATATGGTCTATAGGGCTACACGAAATATCTTTTATAGGGCTACACAAAATTACAAAATAGGGCTACACGAAATAATTTGTTTCCTGTTATAGGACTACACGAAAATATGGTCTATAGGGCTACACGAAATATCCTCTATAGGGCTATACGAAATTACAAAATAGGGCTACACGAATTTAATTGTTAATGAGGCAATTAATTAGCCCATTGACTTTTGTGGGCCAGAATAGGTATCAGTGAGGAAGGAGGTGGTTTCAAAAAAAATTGGGTAGTTTGAGCATTTAATATATAGAATTGGGTAAATTGTGTATAATTATATTTATTTTGGGTATAATATGTACCCACTATTTGAAAGGGGGTAATTTTGGTTGCTCTCCCTTTTAAATATTGTGGTGATATAGTATTTTATTTGAATATAATATATATGAAAAATGTTAAAATATTTATAATGGGCAATTTTTATTATATTCACTGATGATGTGCAATAATCCCACCTGAAATTGTGAAATAGATATAATAAATATCTCACATAAACAATATATTAATATATTTACGGTATGTAGGTTAACAGGATTGTAGTTTATATATATTGCTATTTGTCATTTAGCCATGTCTAAGACAGCTCTTATAGGATACCTGAGTTGATGAGTTTGTGGTGAAGTGGAGAGAAATCCTCCATCGTCGTAGGTTCAAATTCGTGGGGGCAGATTTCACTGAAATATTGTGGTCCTATTTGGCTCTCTCCTACGGATGTCTATCACTAGAACACATTTCTCGATTTACATCTCATCCAACTGAGGGGCCTACAGGTGAGTGGAGCTTGTATCCTATTTAGCTCTCTTCCACATTCCTCAATTTACATCTCAACTGACTGAAAAGTCACAATCGGATAGAATTTATATCATATTTGAATATCTCCCACAGAAATATACCACTCGAACACATATTTTAATTTATATCTAAATCAATTATGGGGATCTACTACTGTCGGGGGAATTCTATTGACCTCTTAATAAAACTTTGGTCATTAGAAACAATAAAAACAGATAAAAAGAAAAATAAAAACAAGATTTATGAAGGTGAAATAGATGGGACCCAAATGAAGGCAGGCAAACAAGCGTGTTAGGCTTTCGTACAAACATTTATTGGTTTCGTTTTCACCGTTGGCTGCCTAACTTAATTAATTTCAATCAATCACTGCAATAATCTATTTTTTTCTTTTTCAATGAACTTCATACGTACATTTGATCATTCAGTTTGGAAATTGTTTTGACTATGACAAATTTTGATTGAGAATTTTGTTGGGTTGAAAACAAAAAAAAAAAAAAAAAAAAAGGTTTGACGTTCTTCGAAAGAAATAATATCATGGGGCATGCTTTGTAATTTCTTAGATTGAATTTTTTTTTTTTTTAAAGAGAAGCATATTTTTGCTTGCTGAATCTATTATGTTCGATATTATATGAGTAGCTATATAAATTTCTTCTAGAAAATTAAGTTATTATATGATTGTTTAATAGTGGGTGGATTGAGAGAAATTCGATTTTCAAATCATGAATTGTGTAATAAAAGTGAACTGTGTATCTTTGTTTTGAAATTGTATAAGATATAATTGTAATGTAGAGGTAACATCATGTTTGGAAGATGTTGATATTTGTAATATTTTATTGTGTATGTATTTTATTGTGAAAGTATGTTTGTAATGAATCAATATATGTATAATTTATAGGGTATGATTTGATGAATGGAAATTTTGAATTTGAATATAAAACAAAATTGGATTTAGGATTTTGAGATCCAAATTTTGAATTTGAATATAAAACCTAATTAAAGTACCTGCAAACCCTAATTAGCCTTTCATTGGTGAAAGTGCAAAACCACTTAATTGCAACAATCATAGAACAAAGCCCTGGAGCAGAAATCAGCCTTTTGTGCAATCAATCCTGGAAGATGGTCACTGAGATTGACAGCATAAAAAATGAATAAATAAAAGAAAGAATTCCATAAAAAAATAAAAAATAATGTACTTGCTTTGTTATTAGGACATAAGAATAATAATAATAATAATAATAATAAATGTAAAATGTAGAATGTGGAAGCATGCGTGGCTGGTTATGTAGAGCAGAGAAGCCTTAAAATATTAAAGGAAGAAAAAGTGAAGGCCCATACTCTGATATATTTCACATTCTCCCACTTTTAGTCTGATTTGAAATCTTGTGGGTCTCTCTTTCATCAATTAATTATTAATATATTATGTATCTTAACAGAATATGTTGTTTTAGTTTACTTAAGAACAAACAGACAAAATCACATGAGCTGAGTATTATTTTGTGGAATTTAAAGCTGATGTTTTCGAATAATTAGTATTGAACAGAGTATGTATTATTGGTAATTGATTTTCAATTATAAATGATAAATAATATGATGCAATAATCACTTTTCTTATAAAAAAGTAGACTTTATATATCCAGGTGTATGCCACAATGTACAGGAAATGGCTGCCCTGGTCTGTGTTCACCTTTTCTTGCTTGCCACTATATAAATATATATATATATATATATATATATATATGTGTGTGATTATAAATATCTATATATTAATGAGATTAATATACGAGTTTCAAGTTTCGAGAAGGCCTATAAATTTTGGCGTTATTTAGCACGAGCTCGAATTTTGCGTTGAGCCCTAAATTTTTTATTCATTATTTATTATTCTCTCTTTGATTTCCAAAGCCAGCGATGTTTTACAATTTTGCACGTAAATAAAGAAAATTGATAAAAAAAAAAATGTTGATTTACTTATATTTAAATACATTCATTATATCATTATATGTAAGTTTTTAATAACGGCTTATGTTATTTAATGAAAGCACTAAATGAGGGACCATTTTGATAAAATATTAAAAAAATCTTTCTTAGAATCCTATAATGGTATTTATATAGGTTTTTTATTCTACCCAATATGAATCAATATGTCTATTTTTGTTTTTTTTCAAAAATCTAACACAATCATTATATTCAAATCATAATATTTAAAAAAGGACGTGATCTTTACTTATCAGTGGTGGACATTTAATATATGTCCACAATAGGTAGGGGACATTATGTTGATACTACTTATACAACGACATGTTAGATTGAAACATTTATTTTAGAGTAAAAGAGTATAAGATAATATTTTACTTAATATAGGTTTGCACAATTAGTATATATATGCTAAATATATAAGATAAACTAAAATATAAACTTGAATTATAAAATTGATTTATGAAGCCTAGAATTATCTCGATCATATATATATATATAGGTAAGAATAATTACAAAGCTTTTATTACAGAACTGATATGTGGAGCTTACAATTCATCTCAAGATAAATTCTTGAACTAGTGTCTCATTCAAATTTTTTATTAGAAAGTAAAACATTATATTTAGTTTGTATTGATAACATAATTCAGGGTGGAAAATGCTACCGAAGGTGATGGCCAGTACCGCTACATGCAATCTAGTAAGTTTTTATTTTTTATTTTTTATTTTTTAAATAAATTATGAGAGTAGAAGTAACCAAATAAGATTAGAAAATTTATATGGTTAAAATTCGAATTCTAATCATCATAATCTACACATTTATAAAGGGGTTGGTCTCATGTGCAATTAATGCACAGTATAATCTAAGCAACTCGAATCCGTGTGTTTTTTTATTTATGTGTTGACATTTATGTTTTATTAGTATGATTTTTATGTTGTATTAATATGACATTTATATAACTAGCCTTTTATGTATACTTTAACTTTAAAAAAATAAAAAAAATTCAGTACAATTTGTATACATGTATATCTTTATGTGATATTATTTATACATTTATATCAATATAGTCATACATTTATGTAATATTTAAAGGTACAACTAACATTACTAAAATATATAACTAGATAACTAAAAGTTATAACTAACATAACTAAAATGTGTAAAAGGTGTTGCATGTCGTGTAATATAATGTAAAAATATGAATGTTATAAATAAAAAGTATACATATTTTTTCCAAAAAATGAACTAAGTGTGCGAGCGTCTTCTCTAAGACACGTGGAGGTGCGTGGGATACGTGAGAACGCATACTGATGCATGGGAGTACATGTTGAGTTTGATCGATTTGGATTGCATTGATAAGGTTCGTACAATGCACAAAAATCGTACAATTGATGCACGAGAATTTTTGTGTTAATCAAAATGAAATAGGGAATTAGAAATAATATTTGGTACAATTATATTTACAAGCAATATTTTCGATAAAACAATTAATATATTTTAGATATATAAATAATGGATTTTATTAGAATATATAATATCTTTGAAAACACAAGTAATACATTTGAGGATAAAATATCTGTTATCCTACCAATATCTTTTAGTAAAAAAATAATATATTTTAATATAATAAAGGCTTAATTGTATAAAAATAAAATAAAATATATTAGCTTTACGAAATTCACAATTTTATCCTATTCTTTTAAATGTAACAAAAAATATCACTATTTTTATCAATTGTCGTCAATCTGCCCACAATTTATTTTCAGATTGAAGTTCATGTATTGGGCAAAAGTGTCATGTCATATACCACATTAAATATTATATAATTTTAAAATAAGTAATTCTAAAGGTTCAATTGTAAAACTAATCACCAACTTGATTTAATCTTTTCTTTTTCCCAATTAGCATAATAATAATAAATTTTAAAAATTTAATCTTTATTTTTTCAAATTAGCAAAATGAATTACATTTAGAATGAATGAATATTAAGCCTTAATCAAGAAAAACACTTCCCACAATTTTAGCACAATAAAAATGAAAAAAATATACCAACTTATGCTACAAATAAGGAATCACCAAATTCAAAATTCAAAATAAAGTCAACTTCTATTCACTATTCATTTAGAATCATGATTCAATTTGTTTGACCATCGAATGTCTTACTATATCGTCACATCAGACCTCACAAAAGTCACTAACATTGTGATTTATTAATCTTCAAATGAAAAAAAAAAAGTATTTTTTTTAAAGTTACATATGTAACGTCGGGCGTGTGTAATTAGCGGAACATATTCACTTAGATCAACAAAAAATAGAATTATAATTCGAAGTACAATAATGAATTGAGTTATGTGTGTGTTTTTTTTTTCCTAATTCCTAATATAAAAAAAAAAAAGGATTGTATTGTAATTCTTGAAAATAGAGTGATTTTTTTTTTTTTTTTTTGCAATATGATATTCAATATTACCATTGTTGTTCAAAATTACATGGCTTCTGATCTGGAATTTTTGTTAGGTGTGTAGACACCGATCACCAAAAACTAGAACATAGTCTGATTTGCAACAATTGATAAAATTACTAAATGCAAAGTATCTGGATAAAATTTCGAAAAAATAGTGATTTTTTTTCAATTAGATCTAAAATAACTAAATAAATTTCACACACAATTTTTTTTGACAAGGTGAAGTAAATCCTTTCATATCATATTTTTAGCATATAAATAATATTTTTCAATATATATTCTAGTACCTTTTAGCTATACAAATAATATATTTCCATGCATTACTACATATAATAGTATAGGAATACAAGTAATACATTTCAATAACACAAAGTAATACCATTTAATAAAAACAAGCAATATCTTAATTAAAAGAATAGTAACATTCATAACAAACGACTCTCATCAAGACATGCGTGGTAAATTGATACATTACTGTATTAACAAAACTATCAACAAACTGTTGCATATAATTTAATTTGTGCTACAAAATCAATTCAATTGCATCTTTTCTTGTATTTCTTTTCAACATGCACTTATTCTTCTTTATAAGCAATTTTGTTTTAATTTGGCATCTTTTTATTTTCCACGTCATTTTCCCTCTCTTCTCTTCTTCTTCATCTTCTCAATCAATGTAAGAAAAGTGAAAGAAATTACAAACAAACTCAATACAAAACAAGATCAAACGAGTAAAGTTGTTGTGAGAAGAAGAATTAATATATTAAAGTTTTTTTTTTTTTGGACTTTTATTATTTAAAGGAAAAATAAAAATAAAAACCTTTTCCTTTCTTCCATATAATGTATTTTTAAAAATCTAATGCATATTTGGTTAAACTTGATGTTTAAGCAAGTCACTAGTAGCATCAATCTTTTCACAAAAAGAATATATAAAGAAATTGTACTCGACTTGCCGACATAACCACATGCATTTTGCCCTACCGACTATATATAACACCAATCTCATCTCTTAATTATTAGAACACAACTATAAATAAATAGTAAATAATTCTTTCTTTTTTTTTAGTTACCCATGTTTATTTATTAATTTTCAAGTTTCAATTTGAAAAAATATTTATCTGCTCTCAATCTTGTTGCAACCAATAATTTCTACAGATTAATATTTATTTTGGCATAAATTACTTGAAGGGAAAATGTATATTGCAGCAGTAATTACCTGATTCGGTTAAAATTAAATTATATTAAGTTATCATATTAAATTATTTCGATCTAAATTAGCCATTGGAAATCACTAATTGCAACAGATTGGGGACGACAAAACATTTTTTTAACTATGATGGGTGTAATTTTTTTATTTTTTTTTTCAAATATTGGAGGAAGAAAAACAATAACAAATGTAAAAGTAATTTTTCAAATTTAAGAACCAGAAAAATCAGTAGGTCACTATAGAGGACAAGAAAATCTTTCACTTTGATACTCTTGAGATAATTCAATTTTTTTTTTTCTTGTTAGACAGATAGATAGATGTTAATTTGTTATTAGATACATGTGAGATACATGTGAAAATGATGCTACAATCTCAATTTTTAGAAAAGATAATTATTTAACATAATATTGAATCCAGACAAGTAGATTGACTTTTTTGTTTTTAATTTCTGCCGTCACCCATATAATTTTAAAAGATACTCCCTGTAGTTCCAATTGAGTGACGTTTAATAGGTCAATATTTGTTTCCAATTTTTATTTTTTTATGTAATTTAATTCTTAAATTATTCTTATTAATATTCTTTAACTAAAATTTAAAAATTTAATAGATCCGTTTTACATAATTAATTAATTTGATTTTATTTTCAGTTTTTTGTTCTGAATTTCTTAATTACTTGAAGATATATTTCTTCAATTTTGATTAATTAACCAATAAAAAACACTAAGATTGTATTTGGATAGAGTGATTTGAGATTTAAGATTTGAAATAGATGAGTTTCAAATTCACTTAAATTAGAATGGATTTGAAATCCACCCAAAAAACTCACAATTTAGTTCAAAATGAAAATGATGGATTTCAAATCCACATCCATCCAAACATCATCGATGGATTTTTTATTATGAATTTAAATCTCTCGTCAAACCCATCTATCTAAATATTGAACACTAAAATAAAAATTGATTGGTTTCAAAGGAAATAACATATAACGTTGCCCGAGCTCGAGAAGCTTGGTTGTGAAGGCTAAGAGTGGTCAGTCATATGAGCAACTTTAAAATATTAGTTTTAAATTATGTGTTGTACGTGAAAATCAATTCATTTTTTTTCTTGGAGGTTATATTATTAAATTAGAGTCCTAACTTTTAATTGAATTTGAAAACGCTAATAAATTTTAATTAAAATAAACTATATGAGTAAACGTCAAAATAAGCATAAGGAAATATGAATGAAAAGGAAATTTGAATGAAACAAAACATTAATATTGATAATTTTATAATAACAATAGATATATGTTTGAAATGACATCAATAATCTTCATATATATATATATATATATATATATATATATATATATAAAAGTAAGACCAAGCATGCCACATATCAAATCCACAATTATTCTCATAATAAATGATTTTAAATACAATAGCTTTAAATATGCCTAATTAATGACTTTAAATTAATGTTGATAAGAAACATTACCAAATGATATAAGAATTTTTGTTAGATTTGTTAAAATATCACATGCTATACTTCAAATATAAAAATTATTTATATATTTGAAATTTATTTAATTTTAAAAAAATTGATAAAAGTATAAAAAGAAAAAAATGATAGTGGCTTTATTAAAAAAAATTGTTCAGATTTATTAATTAATGAAATTGAATAATTTTTGTCTATATATGTTTTAAATAAAATATGAGATTTATTTGAAAATTTTAACTTTTTATTTTTTTACCATTTAATTGAAAAAATATATTCAAAAACTATTATAGACTTTAACAATGAAAATCAATCTTTAAAAATATTGAAAATGTTGAATAATAATATAAACATAGCAATATATATTTTTCAAAACATTAATAAAATATTATTTATATTCATTTACAAACACAAATACACTCCAACATTTAAGTAATGCATTAATCTCATTATGTTATATTTAATGTTAAATTAGGTGGTATGTATTGCACAGAGTCATATATTTATTTTACTATATAAATAATATTAATTTTTAATTTTTTATTATAGTTAATTCAGTTTATTTAAAATCTCGTGTATTGCACGTGTAACGCTCCGTTTCTTTTTAAAGGAGTAATTTTTGGTTAAGGTGTTATTAAGTATAAAATTCACCATTTTAAGAATAATAAAGGTTTATAAAGTTAACATTAATTGTATGAATTACACGTTTCTAAAATTTACGAAATAAAACATTTTAAATAAATTCTTCTACAACCTTTACAATATCAGCTATCAACATTCACCGCTCGCGGCTGAACATTTTTTAACATAGAAGGGTGAGTATTTGAAATACATTTAGTGGGAAATCCCGGAAAAAATAAATTCAAATAAATAAATAGTAGCAATCATACACAGGGAAACATTTCTTCACAATCACAATCATATATATGTGGGACTTAGTCTGACCTATCATGAATACAAATACACATAATCATAACAATCAAACAAGGCACTTAGATTGTGGGAATTAATCCGACATATCATGGATATTATTTCTTAACACAGAGTTTTAGTCCGATCGTAACACAGGGCTTTAACATGATCGTAACACGGGACTTTAATTCGATCTTAACATAGGACTTTTGTTGGGATTTCAGTGTTTAAATTTTGATGAGACAAACCAACCTTGTAATAGGAAGTTGGAGTACCTTATTTTTCACAGTGTTTAAGTGAAAACATATAGATTAAAATTAAGTCTGTATTTTAAGATTTGAAAGATGGAGGATCTCAAAGAAGACTTGTTGTATCAAGCGAAGTAGGAATGAAGAAACTGCAAGAAGAAGTTACAGCAATGCAGCAATAAAAAGGAAAAGAAGCTACAACCAAGCAGAAGTTACAACAACGCTGTAAGAATAAGTTACAGTAGTACTATAAGATCAAGTTACTGCAAGTAATTCCAGAATGCAGGGCAGAAGTTACAGTAGTACTATAAGATCAAGTTACAGTAGTACTATAAGATCAAGATTTGCTGCATACTTCAACAAAGCTTAGACACAATAGCAACAACAACGCTACCTACAATCCGAGGAAGTATAAATACAGTACGAGGAATAAAGATTAAAGCAAATCAGAATAGAGTCGGTTGAGACAAGATCAAAGTTACAGTTGTAGATTCAATGCAAAAATGACACGTGACCTTATAGGTTGCAGAAAGTTACGAGCTACAACCACCACATTAAATGCACTGAGTAGATAAGTCAAGGAGCATTAAATGCAAGTCATGTCTTTGATTAGACCCTAATTTCAAACGAGAGATATCTCCTTGAACGGATATCTTTCTACAAGTATAAATAGAAGTCGGGCTACACTAAGACTGGTTACTGATACATTTGCGCTCTAAAGACCAAGCATTATCAAGCTAATACTCTCAAGCATTCTTATAAGTTTTAGTCACTCGGCCTAATGAAATGAAAAAGCTCATCTTCAAAGATTCTAAGAGGATATAAAAGATCACTTCAGCGCACCAGTTAAAGAAATAACAAACATATACTTTTATCTATTTGTTGTGTGTTGGTTGTTTTAGGTGTCATCAGTTGAAAGGATTTATCTTTGCTGATTGTTATTAGTTGTTTAGGAGAAAGACAATTTCCCTTTGTGGGCGTTTAGAAATCCTTTGTAGGTTTGCCTTTACAACTTGCAGCAACTGTGTGTAAAGCTGAGTTCTAGTAAGTGATAACTCGTTAGGTTGATAGATTGTTAGGTGATATCCTGTAAACCAATCTTACTTAACAAAGTTCCTACTCGGATAAACAGTAGAGTAGACGTAGAAGAATTACACTACCTTCAAACCACTATAAATCCATAAGTGTTTTTATTCGCTTTATATATTCTGTGCTGCATCTTTATTTTCTTTAATCATAAGTATAAAAGAATCTATATAAGAAAACATTTTTGAGAAAACAAGCCTTCAATCAAAATATGTTTTCCGCTGCAAGAACTCTAAGATACAACATACTGCATTGCTTCATAGTGCTATAAGTTGTATCAGCATATGCTGTAAGTTCAAGTAACTTACAGTGTAACAAGTTTGAAATGATTTTCAAAATCGACGAAGGTTCATTCACCCCCCCCTCTAAACCTCCGAGACCACTTGGGACCAACAACTTTAACCTGATCGTAATAGGGCTTTAACCTGATTGTAACACGGGGCTTTAACCCGATCATAACACAGGATTTTAACCTGATCGTATTGTGGTTCTGAGTTGTTGCATATCCATACACACATATTCACTTCACACTTAATAATTACATACTTCATATTTGCATTAACAAGCTCATGGTACATCATTCACAATTTAGTAACAATCACATCGACATTTTATCATAAAAGCAATCTCATTTTACATATTCTTAAAAATCTCATAATTGATAGTACAAAACTCATAATGCAAAGTAAAGAAGTTACCCCCACCTTAAAAAAAAACTAGAATGTCTATTCATAAGTTGTCAAACAAATATAGATAATTCTTCTTTCCACGTTTCCTACATCGAACATTAAAAAAGTTTTAGTACCTTATCTAGTTATAAGTTAATAATCTAAGGTCACTAATAAATAAACTACGACTTGTGAGATTTTTCTTGTACACAAAAGAGCTTGAAACGTCTTTCCCATGACATTGTGGTTTAAAGAATAAAAGAAACGATTTTAAGGTAAATATAGGATTCAGGTGAAATTATAATGAAAATGCGTTTATTAAAACAATAGAAAATTTAATTAGACTTTAATAAAATCTTGAAAGATTTAAATTTAATTTTAGAAAAATTAATTATAAAATTACGACTTGAGTTAGCTTTTGAAGACTTGAAAATAATTTTAGGAAAATTAAACAAGAAATAATTAGATGGTTTATTAATAATAATTATATATATACATATATATGTGAGGCAGTAAATCTGTTTCACAACAACAACTAAGCTTAACTTATTTTAGATAATTACATTATCAAATTAAACTAAACTTTGTTTAAACTTTAATACAAGTGTAATGGAATTAAAATTTTGTTAAGTTCTATAAAGTGATTGCATGGACATGTATATATATTCTAATTAAATTTTCATATCAAAAAATAAAAAATAAAAAAAAAATAAAAAAAAAAAATATATATATATATATATATATATATATATTAGGTTTTACATAATCAATTTTGTTTGTAGATAAATTCATTTTCAAAATCTCACAAGAGGTTTTTTAATTTAAAATATTGATTATAATTAATAAATTGGATATTAAAATTAAACATTGCATTGCTGAATGACATAATTAACTGTTTTATTCCAAAAACATAAATTTATAAGATGTTAAAATAAATTAGAGAAACTCAGTGATGCTTTTGATTGAGTAATAAGATAAACTATACAATTAAAATAATTATTTAACTTAATAATCTTAACTAATTCATAATTTCATGCATCAAACAAAAAGCAGCCTAGCTAATTCAATTGAATAAATTAATATCTACATAAATATGCCATACTTTGTACATTAATTGAAGGAGCTAAATTTCAAATTTACACTTCATACCTTATGTTCTTCCCTTTTGTTTTTTCTTTCCTTTGAATTTTTCTTTCCTAATATGACATCTCCTATTTATCTTCATTAGCTAAATATGTAAAAGGAAACACGTAGTTTGATAGAATTATTCCATACTAATATATATATATATATATTTTTTTTTTTTGATATTTTCTTTTATCTAATTTTATATATTTTTATTTTATTTTTGTTATTATTACTAATTTATGGCATGCAGTTATATATATACATGTATATACACTGTATGCACATATGTGTATATTCATATATATAATAATTTTTATATTATATATATATATATATATATATTTATGAATTATTTTCAATTTAAACTCTTATTGATTAAATAATTTACATCATTATTTGGGCCTCGTATCAATTATGAAATTTTTTATTACAATTTACTTAGTGAAATTTTAATCTAGGGTGTTATATTACACGAACGTTAAATACTGGTTTATTCCCAAATATATGATCTTACACAAATAATAGACACAGATCATGTGTGGGGTCATTCCCAATTACATCCAAATATTATCATTATAGCACCTTCTTTTTCAATATAAAATCTTTCCAAATTTAAGTTTACCTTCCAATTCTTCCAACCTTTTCTCACTAGATGTTCATCAAATTAATAACGAGGAATATGTGTACCACCCACTATAAGAAAACTAGCACCTTTCCAAGACAAAAATTCAAATGAAGCAAAAAATCGTTAGAATATTTTATAATTCCAACAAATATTCCAATAGCATAGAACGGACATCCAAAAAGAAAAAAAAAACCGTTAAATATTGTTTGGAATCAAATATTCCAACGAAAAAAATAGTGGAATTTTTAAATGATTGGAACTACTGTTATTAAACTAATAAAAATATTCCAAAAGATTATTTAACTATATTAATGATCGAACTAAGATAGTTAAAATATTCAATTATTCAAGCCTTTGTTGTTTTTGATAATTTAAAACCTGATTAAGTTATGCAACCAAATGACTAAAAAGCTTGAATTGATTTATTTTTTGTTACTTGCTATAGCGTTCTGTTATACCAAAATTTATTTAAGTGAAACTTCATTAATTAGATTGAACTTATATTATTGAATATAATATTATTAATGTATTGTTAACTTAGTTAAAAATATAGATAAATATAAGGGCTATTTACATTTCTAACCACTAGTGGAATTTTGAAATTATGGCCACTTTTTTATCAATTTAAAATTCATTGAAATTATTGTTGGAATCAATAATTCCAACCAAAAAATATAAAATTCCAACGGAATTTGTGTCGTTGTAATTTGATAGTTTTTTTTTGTAGTGACTTGTAATAAAAAACGTTAGTTTTAGCCACAACTTTGTTGGTTGTAAGGTAATCCAACAATGGCTATAATAGCACCGAAAGAAAATAAACAGAAAAAGAAATTTTTTGAAGCCTCAGATGTGTAAATGTTACAAACGTATTGATTTCACTAGACTAAGGTATTACAATATCTAAGAACTGCTATTAATGAGCGGTCAATTTCGTAAATTAATTTCTTACTCATCGAAATTCATTATGAGAAATTTTACAGTATATTTTATAATTATCTACTTGGAGCATTTACTAATCCCACAAAATAAAAAATAATTCATCCAGAATGAAACCTAAAGCCACTTAAATCTTGGTCAAAGATGAGTATTACTCACTTTATTGAACCAAATTTCTAATGAACTTAACATTAATTCATAATCTTTTATAGCTAAATTAGGACATTTTTAGCCTTTGTTATCCATGCCAAACATGCTAGTTTGTATCATTAAAATTTTTGTTGTACTATCCTATTACATGTTAACATGATCTGATAATTTCATTCACATCAATCATATCATCTAAACTCAGATTATACCACTGTTTCATGTACTCTTAGTATATTAATTGACAAAAATGATTGAAAACTAAAAAAGAGTTATGAAGGCAAATTAAAAAAAAAAAAATTCTTATACAAATTGACAAAAAATATTATGGGTTTCCTTCAATATTATTAACTAACTACCATCAATATTTCACTCAAACCACGAGTAAGTGATATTGACCTTTATAAATGTACAGATTGTGATGATTAGAGTTTGAATTTAATCGCGTAAGTTTTAAAGTTTTTATTATATGTCTCCCTCCCTTTCACTTCCACTAGCTAATTATAAAAAATAAAAAATCAATATTTTAATCATTTATTTTAACATTTGCTTTCAGCAAACAATTTGTGCTGACAAGTTTATTTTGTGGTTGAATATTTTTTTATTATGTTGATAGAGATTTTAATTAATTTGTTCGTACCATTATTTATTAGGACCACCTAACATATGTGACTAAATGTATTTATTATATATTACATGATCTGCATGTGGATTCTTTCATCACCTGAGGTAACAACCGCATGCTCTGCGCATATTCTGTTATATTAATTCTAACTGAATTAGGAAAAAAAAAATCACGAAAAGAAAACGAAGAAAGAAAACCTCATTTATATATAGGATTAATATGATCACAAGAATTTTAATTATCATTTGGACTAAAAGTGATTATCAAAGGGTTAAATTTGTGTTATATATATATATATATATATATATATATATATATATATATAATAACTTTATAAGACTACAAACATTGGTTACCAATGCATACATGATATAATATAGAACTGAATATCCCGAATCTTATAACTCAAATAATATCTCAACTTTATAAGTATACAGATTGTAATGACTAGAATTCGAATCTAAATCATACTACTTTTTTAGTATTTATTATCTTCCACCCACCCATCCTAACTTATTAAAAAAAAAAAACTACAATTTGGATTAATTTTTATACATAAAGACAAAGTAGAGTTTTTACAGCACAAGGATGTAAGTGAATTGGACAAGGATATAAATTAAATGAATGAATTAGGTGAAGGGAATAATGGAAGAGGATAAATGGAAAGAAGCCAAGAATTAGATCCATATATCTATGGGAAAATGATGATGTCATGGAAAGGTCAATTTGACATCATTATGATGATCATCCAAATGGGTGTCCTTATATGGCATGGGCAGTCTACATTGTCCTTTCGATAATTTCAAAACTAAATCATAATGTCTGTCTACCTATACCTATGGTACTTATGTCTCAATATATATATGTAAGGTATGTATATATACCACATGGTCTTTTTAAGATGTCATGTTATTTATAATGTTTGTTTACTAATAATACATGTTTTGCATCTTTTTAGTTTGATTCATTTTTTTCCCCAAACTTGATTCCAAATACATATATATCCATGGCTTTGTGAACTTGCCCAATGTTATTTTGGCTCAATTTCATTTGAAACTATTATATCCTCTAGACTTGGTTATAATGTGAATTTTCATTAATTTGTTTGATTAAATAAGATAGAATTCAAATTTAGCTTCCTTAACATTTTTTTTTAAGTGCAAGGATCGGTCGGTAATAACAACACAAACAAAAGGACTAGCATAAGAATGAGACTGTCGTGCCAAAATATGTTTTTTTTCCTTATTGTCTAACAAGACATAAGTTAAAATTTGGAAATTATTGATAAACAGACAGACAGCTTTGAATAATAACACTGAATTTTGAGAGATTTTTCCAAGATTTGTTGTTAATAACATCAAACACCTGTTTTGCATCATCACTTTCAAATATCATATTATCATATCTAAATGAGCGTACGTATGATAGTTAAGACTTAGCCATCTTATCACTTTAACTTCAATTTGAAATAAATTTAAATTATCGTGATTTGAAATCAACAATAATAAATCTCAACATATGTATATATATAATTAAAGACCAAATCATGAACACAATTCAAACTTGCTTAAAAAAAAAACATCTTCAAGGTAGAAGATGCAGTTTTCGAAATTTGAAAGAACAATTTCTTTTGTATAATAAGTTTCAGGAATTATGTTTTTGTTCCTTTTTTTTATTATTAATCTAATCAGACTGTACAAATTAATTGATTCCACTTTTCGAGTTTTGAAATGAAGTATTTAAACACTTCAAATCAAAGTTGAAAGATCAAAATAGTCAAATTTTATAAGTTTAAGATCAATTATAAATTTATTCTAGTCGAGTTTGAAGAGGAAACTAGAACTCACTATTATTCTAATTGATGTCAAACATAATTTTCCATATATATATATATATATATATATTTCCCAATTCCATTTATTTAATACCTTTTTTGGTCTCATTGACATAACAGATGTCATACATACAATCATACTCAATTTAATAGAATTGTTTGATCTTAAAGGAGATCTTCTATAATTTCGCATGTGAGGACAAATTTTTTTTTTTTTTTTGAACCGTATGCATCAAAAGGTGCATGTACGGTTCCATGACCAATATAAGCTTGAACCCTCCTTCATAACTCCCGAAACTTCTTCGTGGTGGTTCCCTTCCATGCCTCATTTCAGAGGGAAACCTCAAAATATATACATGTACTTCACAAGTTGATCATGAAGCTAAAATGCACTTATAAGTTATAACCAAATTTAGAGTCGAGTACAAAATAGTTAAATAAAATATGAAATGGTAAAATGAGCCATTTTGGTAAATTAATTTTGGGGCAAGAATGTATGGTACACATATGTATGTATGTATGCATGATGCATGTATGGAAGCAGTGTGCATGGTTTTTTCACTTGTCCTTCTTATGTTTCACATGCATACACATATAGATACAGATAAATATACATTTGTTGATTCTCCTTGTATTTGTTATCTAGTCTCAATATAAATATTAATATTAATATTATCTTCTCACTTCTCAATATTTAATTTACATAAATTTCCACAATGTCAGAGCTCAGGAATTTTCGCACGCTTGACCTCCATCACTAGGGAGAACTGAAAAGTGAAACCCTATCTAAATTATCACACGAGCTTAATTTCATTTATATTCACACTATTTTTCCATTTAAATATGATATTTTATTACTTATTTTCTTGTTTAGTAATTACTATCCAATAGAAATTAACACCTTTGTTTTTGATAAATGCAGATTTAATAGAAGAAAAATAAAAGAGAGTCATACAAGAAAATAAATGAAAAAGGTAGTCATTAGCTGAGTAGTCAAAATTCTAATGCAGGTTAAATTAGAATTCCCTCATTTAATTTATTAGATATAATAAGTCTTAATTATATAGTTAGTTACTTGATATTTTAATACATATTTTATAGGTATTAGACACCAAAACTTATCAAATATATTAGGGAATCATTAAAAAAAAAAATTAAGATTCATAGGAAGATTTTATGAGGAGAACTCGAGAGCAAGTATATGAAAGAAAATGAGAAAGATACATAATGTATTGAATATATCTGATTTTGTAGTTTAGTCCAAGAAACTAATAAATCAAACCCTATACTAAAAGAATTCCAGTAAATTAATAATATCAATTTTAGTTCTGTAATTCTATATTGAATAGAGTAAAAGGATAGAGATCATTAGACTATGGAAAAACTAAATTTGTATTGATCACGAATATATATATATATATATATATATATATATATATTATACACGAAGTCACACTAGGGCCAAAGGGACAGTGGGTTTCCTCAAATTTTGAAAATTATTTTTATATTATACTAATTTTAAAATTATTTATGAAAAATTACAAGAAATTTTTAGTGTTAAAATATAATTGAGTTATAATTATCAATTTTATTTTTTATAGTTTGCAAATCAAAATTTGATTTTGCCTTTGTAATATATTGTAACTTATTTTGATAGAACAAATAAAGAGAATTTTTTTTTTTTTTTTGCTTTTCTTTTCTTTTTCTTTATTTTTGATATTTCAAAAAAAGGACATTATCTCACTATTAAGGTAGGCGGCGAAGTGATCATAATTTTTTAATCATGCCATTTGATTTTAATAATCATATTTGTAAATTTGCTTTTGATTAGAAAAGCGATAAAAGACACCCGTAGGGATGAAACGTTTATATATTTAAGGACAAAAAGTACTTTCAATACTTTACAATAAAATAAATAAAACCTAATATCAATCCATTCTCTTATAAATATTTAGTTTCTAATTTATATATGTATTTTAATTTGAGCTTTGATTGGATCTCGCTCTTCAATTTCCAAGGTGAATTTCCAGGAATCTGTAGCTCTAAAATTAGTGTGTATAAACTATAAATCTTGAAGTATATTTCTCAAGAACAGTTTTCATCGATGGCACGTAAAAGAATTAATTTGAATTAAAGTAACTTTTTTTTTTTTTTACTATACATAATAAATCTACCATATGTATACATAATTAATTCTTTAGTTATGTGCAACATTTCATATCTTCTTGATATATCCTTGGTTAAAAAAACAAAAAATTTAATCATGTAATTGGACCACAAGTGATTGAGGAGAGAAAGATGAGGAATTCTTTAGGGCTCTCTCTTTCTGGTTCCACTTGATATGATGGCCCAATACAAAATATAAAGTCTGCCAACATGTGGGTAAGAAAGAGAGAGAGAGAGAGCGTGGTAGCTATCATTTCATTGCACAGACTTTTGTTAAGAACCTTGGGATTGAAGGGAGGGAGTTTCACCGTCATGGCATAGAGAGAAACCATATATATTATATCATCCTGTAATTCAGAGAGAGAGAGAGAGAGAAAGAGAGGTGGTGGTATTTGTTTTTTAATCGTGTAAGATTGCAGAAAGTTTTGACTGAAAAGAATCAAGAGAGAGAGAGAGAGAGAGAGGTGGTTAGGATAGATTCATTTATGCATTGATGGTGTCTTCCTTTGATTTCAAGGGTGCTTAATGATGAGACATTGAAAGAGTAAAGAGAGGAGTATGAAAAGGTGCTAAAAGCATGGGGAAGATCCAGGTACATGGCTGTCACCTGATGACCTACTACTGAGAGAGAGAGAGAGAGAGAGGGAGTGATTCTGGTATTCTATAGCTTATAAGCTTTCTTAGCTTTAAAAATTATTAATCTTGGGATTTTCAAGTGTTTAAAAAAAATTATCACCTCATAATGGAGTCTGCAAACAGCCATCATCATCATCATCATCTCCAAGATCAACTTGTTGCCTCTTCTTCTTCTTCTTCTCCTTCTTCTTCTTCTTCTTCTTCTTCTTTAACTACCTCTTCTAATTGCTATGGACTACCATCCTCTACTCATGCTAATTGGACTACTCCTCCTCCTACCTCCTTCTTGTAAGTCTCTCTCTCTCTCTCTCTCTCCATGTTTCTTGGGAGTTGCTTCTTTATTTAGATAAATATATGCAAAATCAGTGATCATGATTTGGCTGCTACTTACAACTTATAATTATGACCTCCTAATATCCTTTATGACTTAATATATATACCCCCTCCCTTTTCTTTTTCATATTGATTTGATGTTCTTCAATGACAAGGTACTTGTAATTTCTCTCTATCTCTCTTGTTAATTAAACACACCATACATACATATCTTCATGCTCCCAACTTTTAACTAATTATCTTGGAAAAATCTCACAAGGGTTTTTCTTTGATCCATACCCTAGCTAGCTAGCTAGGGTTTCAATTTTCAAATCCTTTCCACTAACAACACTCAAATTTCATCCTGTTTTTCAGTTCATACCCCAACGAAGCAACCACTTTAAGCTCAAGAGAAACAAGGCAACAAGAAAACACCACTCTTCTCCCTCCACACTACAACTCCATGGCCCCAGAGATAGGCTTCACCACTTGGGCTAATAGCTCCACACAAAACACCTTCACTACAAATGATCATTGTGGCCAAGATTTACAACAACATTCTAGAATTAAGGACGAGGAATTGGCCGATCACTATTACCGCAAGTACACAGAGATACTAAGCAGCACTTCACCATCATCATCTAGCCCTGATGACCACCATAACGATCTCGGAACGAAGCTCTTGCTCAAGTCCTTCTCATCTGGAAACCTCATCAACAAGATTCACCTTTCTCAAGATCAGGATCATCTCTACTCTCACAATAGCATTGCTGCTTCGAATAATGGAAGAGGGCTGTGCCAGATTTTCCCAAGTGTAAATGTTTCGAGTTTGAATCAGACGCAAGGGTTTGCAAGTGCAGGAGCTTTTGACATGAATTTGGAGGCTATAGATCTCCTTGCTTCTTCAAGATTCAGTGCCAACTTTGTACCATCTTCACACAATCAAACTGGGATCTTCAGAGATGGATTCTCTTTTGGATTTGATCATATGCAACAATCTCTTCAGATTCCATTTTATGGCTCTAATAATCATAAGGTAATTGGTTTTATTAATATTAAAATTAATATTAATATTAATCTTCTTCTTCTAGTACTAATTCAATTTGATCCTCATGAGAAGAAAACATTTTTATTTCTATGGGCATTTAGATTTTCTTTTTTCTTTTCAAGAGAGAAAAATATAGGACAGCTAGTAGTCTTTAAATTTTAAAAAATGAAATTATGTGGCTGCTTTTTTCCTTTATATGATATAAATTTATCTTTTACTTTCCTTTAAATGAAAGGGGTCTTCTCTTTTCTCCATTCAAAGGCTACTTCAGCTTTTTGCATTATAAACACCTTTATATTTTTCAGAAAAATTGAGTCTTTTTAGTGATGGATTTTGACAAGAGGGCCACACTTTTTTTTTTAATTATTATTATTATTATTATTATTCCGCTGAACTACTTTACTCTTTTGAGTTTTAAAGGTATCAGCCTCGAGCAATGCTGTTGTAGAACCAAAACGAAACTGCGACAAAATGGAGACAAAAGCCCTAATTCAAAATGCGCCTAAAAAATCCCGTTTAGAAGCACGATCTTCTTGCCCACCATTTAAGGTACTGTGCCATACAATTTATGCAAAATGATTCCAGTTCAGAAAACTGATCAGATATATATATATATATATTTTTTTATAGAACATGTGTTTATTAACTTGTAATTGATTGATTCAGGTGAGGAAAGAGAAATTGGGAGACAGAATTGCAGCTCTTCAACAATTAGTAGCACCTTTTGGCAAGGTAATATATAATACAATTAATTTATTCATAAGTATAGCAAACCATAAAATCTTGCATTAGTCTAGGTCATTTGGACCCCTTTATATAGATGCTACCCAAGGTATAATATCTAGAAATATATAGGTGTGAGTGACATGATACATTGAGAGATAAATTTCAATTTTAGCACTAATTAAATAGATTTGATAAATTAAGTACATTAATTATATATTAGGTTGGTAATTTAGGACAATAATTTAAAACATATTGCCGAAAATCTTGAAATGTGGGTTTTATGTGAAGTACACTTGGTCAATCGGTCCAATTGGGACATTCTGGTATGAATGTCTTCAAGGCATAAAAAGTAATCAAGTTACTATTCTGAATTGTCAGTTCGAATAGATTATATCTTTAGTTTGTAAACCTATATAGTGAGTGTATTAAAATTGCAAAGTGTCCTACATTCAGTGTAGCATTATAGAACTCAAGACATGGTCTCCAGAAACACATTTCAATCTTAATTAATTAAATCATATATAGGTAGTATAATACATGAAGATTTGGAAAACCCTATCAACCAACTGCAGGATTTATGACACTGCATGAATCAAAGATCAATGATCATTAAGTAGGTTATATGCATGCATGTGACCAATCACAATTGAAAAACACTTATGTATTAAAGTTGTGACTTTTGTGTTCTACAAAGTTATTAGTACAGCCCTTAAAAAAAATGTGATTTCTCAGATTCTTGTTATTGTTATTACTACATAAAATAGTCTTTCATGCTAGTGTTAGATACTTGGATTTATTTTTTTTGAAATTATCAAACATAAACTTACTAAAAAGGCGACGTGAGCAGTTAAAGAAATGAGTTGTGGTCAAAAGTTACGTTTCATGCATGCTTAGAATCTCAATGAAAGAGGACATATTCTCTTGATCACAGGCGTAGCAGTAAATTAATATTTCATTGTTATATACTTTTGTTTTTCTTGGATTAATTTTTATTTGGCTCAAGAAAAAACAGTAATAGATCTATGAAAGAAATATTAAATGTGGGGGTTGGAGAATATTGCAGACAGACACAGCATCGGTACTTATGGAGGCCATTGGATACATCAAATTCCTACAGAGCCAAGTAGAGGTACTTTACATATATATACATACACTGACACACTTGACAAATATTCTTCTTGGTATTTGTTAGATCATTTATATATATAATAAATGAATTAAGTTTCCTTTAGAAAATCCAAACTATTTGGATGTAGAAGGAGAAAACGGGTATTATTTTTCTAATTTTTTATTTTTTTCAATACATGTTTTAATAGAGCATGTGCGCAAAATATAATATATATATAACTGATCTATATATTAGGAAAAAAAATCAGTTATCGCTGTTTATTTTTCTCCTACATGAGAAAACCTAGTGTTATATATAGCTAGCTACTAATTAGAAATATTCTCTGTGAATGAGTTTCTCTAGCCACCTATATATTGCTAGTATCTATTATACCCATCTAACAACTCTTATTTCAAGAAAGCAATTGGAGATATATATGTCATGTATATATACTTATATATATATATATATATGATTACATCTTCTATTACATTTTAATATGTTATCTTGTATTTCACTATCATTAATACAAAGTGATGTCATTTATAAATGTGGTAAATAGGTTTTTTTTTAATATTAGATGAAATGGAGTTAGAATAGATGATTTCATTCATGATCATGCATCATGATGATATCATTCTTCTCATTTTTGGTCAAATTGTTTTCCTTTGCACTTTGCATTTCATGATATTTGAATTTCGTGCTAAGTGTTATGTCACATAAGATAAGTGCGTATTTGAAGAAATATTGTATGTACATTAATTAATCTTGTTATGCTTAAATTTTACATTCACGTACATCAAAATGGAATACACTTTTATTGTTTTAGTTATTTTGATTCTCATAGACAACATAACGTGGAATGACAACTTCTTCTAAAAGAGTTATCAAGTCTCACTAACATCATAACATTTTATTTTCAATTTTTTTGATAAATTTGAGCGTGTGCAGACTTTAAGCGTCCCTTATATGAAGGCATCCCAGAACAAGTCTAATAGAGTAATGAAAGGGGTAAGGATGTAATTTTAATTCTTTTCTTATATATACATGATGTATATTAATTAGTGATTTAGTCTAATATACATGATATGTGATGGTTATTTTGAAATATAAAATAAAATATTAATTAAAATTAAAAATCTTATATATATATAAATATAATACACATCTTGTCATCGAGCTAGTTAATTTCAACTTAGGGGAAATTACAATTTTCATCTTGTAACATAGATCTTATCCTTTTATGTATCATCAATTTTACGTGATCCAATTTTGGTCCTCTAACTATGATTTTTCAGTCAATTTTGCATGAAATTTCGAATTTTGCCTATTTGGACGTCGTACTTGCTAATATGGAATTTTCAAATCCAGCATCCATGTAGACAAAAATTGATATTTCGAGTAAAATTGGTGCAAAAAAAAATTGATAGTTAGAGTACCAAAATCAAAATACGTACAATAATTGGTTATAAAAAATGACAAAACATATATTATCGAACGAAATTTGAGAGTTAATTCAAGTACATTGTGTGACAAATAAAATTAAACTGAATTAACTTTCTTCTTTTCTTTTTTACTAGGGTCCTATTGAGAATGAAAACGAAGAGACAAAACGTGATCTGAGAAGTCGAGGACTATGTTTGGTTCCATTGTCGTGTTTATCTTACATAACTGATGGTGGTGGCGCAGCCGTTTGGCCGCCACCTCACTTTGGTGGCGCCACCTAGTCCAAGCTACCTTCTTATTTGAATATGTCTAGATCAAGCTAGAAGCCTTGTATTTGTATCATCTTGATGACTAAATTTAACTTTTAGTCTTGAATTGGTCTCCACTTTTAATTTAATCTAATGGAGCAAACTTGGTCATCCTCCAAATAGGAGAAAAGGGGAAAAGATTTTGGGATGGACCAAGTTTGATCCATTAGTAAGTCACTCAATTAATCAAGTTTGTTTTGATTTAATCTTCATAGTCTAGAGTATTAAATTACTTTGTTAATTTGTGTAAATTAATACGATCGATGATGATATTTGCTGCAATGTCATTGATTATCCTTTTAACATCAACATTGGAAAATAATTATATTTTTGTTGTGAAATATGTGGTTTAAAGTTGGGACTCTAGATGAAAGTATGAAAAATGAAATTGATTTGCATGATCTGTGAGATTTTGAAATCTCTATTTATTATTAGTTTCTTATATGAAATCTCATGATTCGTCTTCGATAAAGAGTCAGTTTTGTTATAGGTCTATCATATCTAGAGTTTATTCGTCGTTAAATATGTATTATTTATTTTAAATAGCCAAATTAATCAAGAAAGTGAACAAAAAACATAAATAAATAATACGAGGGGTACAATACTGACAGTTGGAAAATAATCTCATGTTCAATTGTTTAGCATTTGTGTTAATTATTTCATAGACAATATAACATATAAGACAAAACAGTAAAAGAAAAGGTAAATGGGTTGGTAATGGAATGTTGGCAGTGGCCAGTGGGTAATAATGTTGGACATAAAATATTCTCTCAAGAACCATCGATAAAAATAAGTCCAAATTGAAATTTATTACTTTGTCTGGTCTCAATGTCAATGAAATATCCTCTTAAAGATTAAATTTTGTTTTTAATTATTCACAAAAATTTTTATATAATTGGTGCACGAATCTAGCACCTGACCCGATCCAACTCTCGTGCCCTCACGTGTTTGGGTGGAGTGTGCTCAAACATACCCAAATTCGCTCCAGGTACTATATCTTTATGTTACGTTAAGCATACTTTTATATTATGTTAGTCATACCTTTAGGCCTTTATATTATCCTAAGCGTATCTTTATGTAACATTAAGCATACATTTATGTCATGTTAAGCATATATTTATGTTTTATGTTATGTTTAGCACACTTTTAGGGTTTTTATATTATGTTAAGCATACTTTTATGTTATATTAAGCATATCTTAATGTAACATTAAGCATACCTTTATAATTTTATATTATGTTAAACATACCTTTAGAGTTTTTATATTATGTTAAACATACATGTATGTTATATTAATCATACCTTTTTTAAGTATGTTAATTATATCTTTATGTTTTATATAAATATATGACTAATATTACCTAAAGATATGCGTAATATTTATATAAAAGTATACATGTACAAATTAGGATTTTTTGTGCTGAAATTATAGTTTTTTCATCAAAATTAGGGTTTTTTTTTTTTGCCAAAATTAGGATTTTTTTTAAAGTTAAAGTATTACAAAAAGGTATGTTTAATATAATATAAAGGTATGTCTAACACAACATAAAAATCAGGATTAAAAAAAAAACCTGCAAATTCGGATCGAATTCGACTCGACCCGACCAGCATTGTATGGATAGATCTATATCAGTTGCACATAAATGCAACTCTTAATTATTTATTTTATTCTAAACATTTATACAATATTATTCCAAGATCATCACTATCACAATATTTCCATCCTTGATCACATATGTTACTAGTCTTTAATATATGTGTATTGTATTAACATGTGTGATACTTCCCTCGATCCCAATTAAACATTATTTTAAAGCTTGTTCATGTATTGGCATAAAAGTTGGATAAATATATCCTAACTAGTTTAAAATTAATGACTCAAAATTTGAGAGAGAATCAAATTAATTGTATAAAGAAAATTATATATACTTATGAACTTTAGCAGATGAATATTTAATAGTTTAATTTGAATAAAGTTGTATAAAATTCTAAAAGGAAACCTAATTGAAAACAAAATTTGACTTCGAGCTGGAAGACTTATACAATGATAATCAAACTCCAAATCTAAAAGAAGAACCTCATGTATGTATTCAGAATGGGGCCCATGAAAACTATGGCCCAATTTTGAAGCCCTAAAAGGCCCATTTGGAAACCGTTTGGGTGATTTTATGGGCTTCGTTATAAAATTAATATTATTATCGAACCAGCAAGCGCGTACGGAGATTCGCAGTGGTAGAGATGGCAGAAGTACAGAGAAGACCGGGAAGACCGCTGCCTCCGCCGGGAAGGGGCCCACCACCTCCTCCCGCCGCCAGAGCCGCCCCTCGTCTTGAACCAATCGATCGCGAGAAGGTCTTTTTTTCCTGCCATTTTTTATTTAGTAACTCATTTTGAAGGAAACGTTTTTTTGTGTTCGTTTATGCTTCTGTCAAGTGTTTTTGAACAACGGTTGATTTGATTACCTGTCTGTTTTGTTTTTTATAATTATTTTAATTTTTTGGAATGCCATTTTGAGAGCATACTATGTTCCTCAGAGTTAGGGTTTAGGGTTTGGGGAGTATGCTTCGATTATCTGCAAATGGGTTCTAATTTTATTTACTTCTTTTTCATGAGAGAAAAGGTGCACGCGTGCTTAACATTGCTCTGGTGTTGAATTAACTGAAGCTGCTCGATAGCTAAAATCATATATGCGTATTTTTGGGAATTTCACTTTCTAAGTTATGATATGAACTTGAAAAACTTATCCCTAATTTCACTTACAATTATTTGGGTTCTTTGACTGGAAACTAGCAAATTGATTTTTATTTTCAATATTCTGGTAGGTTATTAATGTTAACCTTATAATTTTTTGGAAGTAACTCCATTTAGTTTCTTTTCCTCTATTTTCTTTGGCTTTTCCCATCAATCTTGGGCTTGTGGCTTGCTCTTTTCCATTGTATGCTATTAATCTTTAAATCCACCTCATCTTCTTCTTTATTGTTCTTTGTTTTCTAAACTTTTCGATCAATGTGCTTGTATTTTGATCCTTTTTATTGTCCTATACAATTTGTAAAGTTTACCTGTTTGTCACTGATTGTTCCATGCAGACTTGTCCGTTACTACTTCGAGTTTTCACCAAGGTATGCCTTTCATTGTTGAAACAAAGTTCCGATGTTTTATGAATGGATTTCTCTAGCTTTGATTTTTTTTGAACTTTTGACAGGTCGGAGGCCATCATAGTGATGATGATTTTGCAGTGAGAGGCAAGGAACCAAAAGATGAGGTCCAAATTTATACGTGGATGGATGCAACCTTGCGTGAATTAACTGATCTGGTATGTGAAATTGCTCCAAATATCTTGCTTACTTCCATTTCTCACCTTGTACATCTCTAAGTTGTATGCATGTACACTTGCATGGTTCTTTGTAATCCCTTTGTGGGCTCCAATAAAAAGAATAATAGATACCTAGTTTCTTTCATGCATCAATCAATATTAGTCTGAATTTTGTATTACTTGGTGATTGCTGATCAGTTACTTAGATTAGTAAATCACTGGTAAATCTAGGTAAAGGCTATGTCGATTGAAACTGTCAATTATTTTTATATAAATACACATTTTAGTCAGATAAGAATTGTTGGAAATGCCCATCGTTGGTAATTTTGATATGTTTGCTTCGTCTCATATTTGTGATGGTTTTGATTGATTGTTGTACAGGTTAAAGAGGTAGCTCCAGAAGCCAGAAGACGAGATGCTACTTTGTCCTTTGCTTTTGTCTATCCTGATAAACGCGGTCGTTTTGTGGTTAAAGAGGTCAGCTCTATAGCTACATGCGCTGGTGCTTTTGCAATAGTTTCCTAACTTTTGTGTTTGTAAAGATCAGTCTTAAGACATTCTAGATATATGTATGCCAGATGGAAATATTATGGCATGATGTACTCTTTTTTCTAGTAATGCAAACAGATTGTATGTTGACTCCTACATTTTTGTTGTGAAGGTGGGGAGAACCTTCTCTTACCCGAATGCAAGGCGTCCTGACAGTGGAAGCAAAGCCTTGGGCGATCTTAGCTTTCAGGTACATAAATTGGTTTTCGTTGCACCCATCTTGGCTGCATGTAGCATTGATATTATGGAGTATGATCAGATTTGTCTTGTTCATTGAAAATGCAGATAGGCGATTACTTGGACGTGGCAATTCTGACCCAGTAATCGATCGTTCATTCTGCTTGAATCGAATTGTTGTAGTGAAGTGAGCTCAACCATTTTTACCTTTTGTAATATCATCTATCTCTGTCAAGGGGCGAGATATCCTGGCTCATGTTTGTTATAAATATGATTGTCCAAAGTAGCTATTGGGATGATGATCTGAATTGTGCCTAAACATTGACTTATGCTTACAACGTCATTATTTCTGTATTTTCCAGTTATACTACGTCGTGTTGATAATCCTACTAGTATTAAACTTATGTGTGGGTAAATTATTATAAGATTCAATTAAAATTATAAATCACAGTGTAGCCCCAACGTTCAACTGTTATTTGTATGTTAATTGCAAGGGAGTGGTGGTTTGTAAGAAAAATACAAACCTTCCTCAAAGGGGTGCTTGTTATTTCAAATATACTAGGATTTTTTTGGTAATAGGTTGAAATGTAAAGGGAAGATTTCGTTATTTACCCTATATGCTTAATACTCTAGATTTGATGGTAAAGTTCTCCAATGTTGTACAAAACCTGATAATTGATTAAGAAATCTGGATTTTCCTCTATACATATAACTCAAAACAAATATAACTCAAAACAAACATAAGCCAGGCAATAAGAGTTGTGGATGTGAGGTGGCAAAAGATTTCTTTGGTTGGGGGGGGGGGGGGGGATAAATTTACCAAGTTATTCAGAGAAATTGGGCAAACTTATTCAGATATTGAGTCTAGATGGGTCGAACTTGAGCTGATCAAGTTGTATGTCAAATAGTGCTACAACACTGAAAAAGAATATAACTTAAATCGTAGCTAAAAAAAATATTTATTTTTCAAGTTCAGAGGTTCATCTAAGGAAATAGCAAGGATCACGTGGCTTGAGAGTTGAGATATGTGTTGTGATGTTGATGTAAGTGATGCAAAATGCTCTTCTACCCATCATCGTAAATAACATTGAATGTGCTACAATTATCAACGTTTGAACACATCATTGAGAGATAAAACTGGTAGTGAAAGATTGCATATGCTGATTACAGATTATATGTATATAGAATTTCTCAGTGAGTTAGTTGTTAGTGCATATTGGACGTAGCTCAAATATGATGACAATAATTTTGTTTTTCATTTATGTGATGTGAGGGTAAGGTTGTACTTCTACCTGCTCCACCACTACATGCTCTTCACTCACCTCTATACTAAATCATTTTCATCTTTAATTTTTGGGGAAAATATATATTACTTTAAACCTTAGATAAGGGCAGTTCGTAATTGTTTATGAATGACTCACAATCACAAATATGTGTGTGTCTATATATATATATATACCAATTGGTTATAAACACATATTTGAATATGTTCAAAAAATATTTGATTATGAATATTCAAATTAAAATAATGAATATTATATACATCAGAATATAAATGGTTATTTTAAGACTATAGAAACTTATTTTCAATAACAAGTAATGAATGATAAGTAGTTAAATATATAATTATTAATAATAAATGAACATGTCAACTAACACTTTATGAACATGAACATAAATATAAATGAAGTCAAAAATGTCATGTTCATTCATGTTCATTAATTACGTACTTTAATTAATAAACACAAACCGAGGATGTTGATAAATTGTTAATCAAAACTTTTTGTTTGTTTACACTTTACAACACCACTAATTTGTCGGTGGAGTAGCACGATAATAATCATTAATGTCGGAATAGAGTGCTCTTTTTTTTGAATGGAATAGTGGGTTTCTTTTGATTTAAGGGTGGAAATACCATTTCATTACATCTTTAACTTACATTCTTTTATTTTAATTAATTTAGTCCTCTCTATTAGTAGAGAAATAAACAAATATGAATGTAACAATTTTAAAAGAAATTAATCTAATTTGAAATAATACGAGAAAATAGTTTTTTTTAGGGAGCTTGAGGAGTGGGAGGAGGGCACAATAAAGAGTAGAAAATTTGTGTGATTCAAGTTTAAATTCGGGTCATTATAATTTATATTTTTATAAAAGTGAGATACCATTTAAATTATAAAAGTTATGGTAATATGAGAAAAGGGGTTGAAATTAGAAAGTTTGAGTAAATGTATAAAGAGTTGGACTCTCATACATCAGTTGTATAGATCTATATTCATGCAACTGAGTCGACCCAACCCGAATCCACGTACATTTGAGTTTTTATTTTATTTTATTTATGTGTTACATTCATGTTATATTTGTGTGATGTTTATGTTATATTAGTATAACTGTTATATCTAAATATCATTATATTTATGTACTGTAACTTCAAATAAGAATTTCAGCATAATTTGTATATATATACCTTTATGTGATATTACTCACATATTTATATTAACATAATCATACCTTTATATAATATATATTGTTGACGTCGGAATTTGTAAGAGGATAATTTCTAGTCTAACACCCAAATGTAATGAATATAAAGTGAAAAATGTGAGAAAAACTGGCCCGGAGCCTACTCGGGCAATTTAGTTCGGCTGATCCTGGACTGTAAAATGACCGGGCAGGACCTTATAATATTAACTTAGAGAAATGAGCTCTCTAGTGTTGTTTACAGAATAAGAATTCAGATCATTTACAATTTGAAATTACATCTATTTATAGCTGAAAAATACCCTAAGTATTGGAGATCGTGGAGATCGTGGAGGTCGTGGAAGTTGAGCCCACTTTCTCCTTGATTTTTGTCTACTTATACGACGTCGAGCGGTTTCATCACCCACGATCTTTTGGTAGTTGGCTGCTACCTGGGCGGCTATATTGGCACTGGCCGGCCATTCTGGACGGTCTATAAGGTTGGACGTCCATTGTGTCATCTCGGCCGGTCGAGTGAACTGATGACTTTTATTAGGCCGTTCAAATGCGATATGCCGTGCAGCTCGGGTCGAACGTCCAACATATATAAAGGTACAACTAACATAACTAAAATGTATGACTAACAAAACTAAAAAATATAAAAAAGAATTATATAAATATATAATTATATTAATATAAAAGTATACATAATATCACATAAAGGTATGTTGATAAAAAAATACACTGAAAAATGATTTTTTTAATTATAAAATTATATAAAAATTATAACATTTATATATAAAAGTCATACTAATATATTATAGATAACAACATAAATAAATAAATAATCAAAAAAATGCGAATTTAAGTCAGATCGACCCATAGATATATGCAATCAATATACATGAGAATTTGTGATGTATAAAAACTAGCAAGCATAAGAAAAAAATAAAATCGATTGGACAAAATACTGGGTTATTTTGATAGTATATATATATATATATATATATATATATATATATATATATATATATATATATATATATATATATATATATATAGAAAATGGTGATGTGATCATCAATGGTCCCGCCAATTAAATAAACTAATCGAACATGATAATCTTAACGTGATAATTCTATATTAGTTGTATTAATTAATTCGTGTTACACGACGTCGTTCTGGCTTCCCTTAACGACGCCGTTTCTGCTTGGTTGCTCGAATCTCTGGGCACCCGAACCCGAATTTCCAGATCGCTCTTCATAATATCTCTGTCGCAAAACAATCTCTCTCTCTCTCTGTGCAAACTCTAAATCTACGTAAATTCACTCTCGTGTGTGTGTGATTCCAGATTTATATACCTTCCCACTTAATTATGGAGTTTAACCCAGTGTCCTGATTGATTTCCGAGATCAACATTTTCTCTCTCTACACTTGTATCGGATCAATGAATATATTTGCTCAATCACATCGCTTCAACTCGTGAATTTTTTGAAGGTCTATGATAGGGCATGGCGATTAAGAGGGGATTACAATCTGGCGCCGGCATCCAGAAGAGTAAAGACGTTGGATCTCGCTGCCTCATTTCTCTCCTTGTCTTTTTCTGCACATTTGTTGCTTTCTCCTTTCTATTTGTCGGCCGCGGCCTCTTTGCAGCCGCCTCCTCCGGTTAGTTCCCCTGAAAGTTTCATTTTGAAAAATTTTGCACTCTTTTATGTTGGAATTAATTGATTATAATTAGTGAAGAATCGTGTCATTTAGACTGATAATTGTAGGAATGTAGCAGGAGAATTGGAATTTATCTGAGTTTTGGAAGTGTTGTCTTTAACTTCAATTAACAAATCTAGATGAAAGTTAATTGGGAATTGAGAAAGGAGCTCACATGTTCAATGGATGGTACCTTTAGATTTAATCTTCAATGGGTTTCAATTATATTGATTTTAAACCTTTAGCAGTAGCTTAAATGGTTTCTTGAAGGTACGATGTATTTTCATTGGATATGAAAGCATCAGATAGTTTATCCAAATTTCATTACAAGTTAACCGCATCACCTACACTAGTTGGAAAGTGCATAGATTGTTAATCTGGTTAATGCTTACAAAATTTGGATTGGGTGGGTGAGTAGTAGTTGTGCTTCAATTGCCGTTAGGTGTAAAAAATGGGTTATATCTCATTTGAAATTTTAAAGGTAAGATTTTTGAGTATTAGGATAAAATATTGGGAGGGGAAATAGATGAATTACTTTTTCAAATTTTCTGCAGTCTTTTCTATTTTATTTATTGAAAGAATGTTAAAATGATCCTATGAGGTGATTGGCATGCCAATTCCACCTCAGGTATATTATACATTTATTTATGCTGAGTTTGCTTAATTAATTGATAAGTAAGCTACCTCATTAGGACATCTGCGTTTAATCTACCTTTTAGGTACTTTCTGTGCTTTCTTTTTCTTGCTGAAGTTAAGCTAGAGTAATTTAGATGGTTGTTGGCAATGGGTAAGAGGTGGTATGTGCAACTCTGAAAGTGAGTGGGTTTGATTTGGTTCGCAACATTTTGGGAAGACCATGGTCTTGAGAGAATGTAGTTGAGATGTTGTGGAGAAAAGCATACAGTGTTCAGAGGCATCCACAATGAGATGGATTGGTGCCTTTCCAGTGAAGAAAGCCTATGGTGGACCTAGGGTGGAGGAGTCAGGAGTTGTGTGTACTGCCATCCCTATATTTCTTCCAGTGCTGTTATGTCTTATTGCTTTATAGTTTCAGCCTATGGTGGAGCTAGGATGGAGGAGTCGGGAGTTGTGCTACCCTCTATTTACTTATGTGCTGCTAGGTTTTATTGCTATATATCTCTATATATTCCATAATTTTATCTCTCTCTCTCTCTCTCTCTCTCTCTCTCTCCCTCTCTCTCTCCCTCTCTCCCTCCCTCTCTCTATAATCTGCATGGAAGGTGCGAATGGGGTTAACGAAAGTATTAGAATGGAAGCTGTTCCTTAAACCTTGTGGTTTTCAGAATGAATGTAAACAAACACTGAAATTGTTAAATATATGCTCTACTTTCTCTTCTGGTTAAATTACCGAGAAATAGATGGTTTTGTTTGCACCATCAGTTCCTATTTGTGCAAAATTTGCTCTTCAGTTTGTTGTTAATTTTCTCACTAATTTATTTGACTGTGAATTTGTAATTGTGCAGGTCAGGATGAACTATCAACTGTTTCCAGCAGACAGGTATCCTTCTTTGGTAACTACATTTGGAGTATGGTTTTGGATGTTTTGTATGGTTTAATCAGAAAGTGTTTTTTAATTCAGGATTTAAATTGGAGACAGAGGCTAGCATTGCAACATCTTAAGTCTTTATTCTCAAAAGAAGTAAGTTTTCGATCGAACAACACTGGCTGAAACTTTGGACATATGCTGTATATTGTAGTTTTCCTCTAATTTGAGCATGCTTTTAGGTAATTGATGTTATTAGCGCCAGTACAGATGATTTGGGGCCTTTGAGTATTGATTTTTTTCGAAAAAGTAAATTGTCTGCCTCTTGGAGACCTGCCGGGCACGAAACTGCTACTGATAATGCTACTTCTGCTGAGGTCAGCATGATTTTACTGATGTATTCTGTTACTTCCAATAGAAAAAAAAAAAACTGAATTGTTATTTGAAATATTCTTGATCTCTTATTCTCTTTTTGGTAACTTTAAGATTTCCGGAGCAGTGGCAAAGAACAAGCAAGAAACATCTAAAGTCAAGGAGGAACATGTTCCAAACGGTAATGTCCTTCTGAAACTTATGTGCATAAAATACTTTGACTTTGTTGCATATGTATATAAAATATTTGACAATGCTATTTTGTGCAGAAGATCATTCTATATTTTTTGAGACTCCAGCTAAAATAGTGAGAAGGGTAAGTACCAGGATTGATTCCAGTTTGGTCTCACTGATATATTTTTCTTTTAAAATTGTATTTCTTCTGAAATGACAAACTTAATCTTTTAATAATGACCAAAAAAAACACTTCCAGAATAGTCTCACTGATATATTTTCCTACTAAAATTAGAATTCTTTTGTGTTGACAAACTTGGGTTATTACTAAGGAGCAATGTTTCATAACCGAACCAACCATCTCAACCAGGACCTGGCCATGGGTCCGGTCCTATGAGATCTATACAACCGGATTGTCTATTAAACCGATGGGAACCGGAGAAAACTGGTGAAAACAGATCAAACTGGTGAAACTCGGAAACCACCTTTACCGGTTATGAAAATAAGTATGCAAAAAAAAAAAAAAATGATGACAATGAGGGTCTAAGTTTGTTAAGCTATATTCCATGAAAGAGATGTCATGACGTATGTTTCTTTTCTTCTTATTTTATTACTGTTATTATTATTATTATTATTTGACTCAGTCATGGTTTTGAAATCAAAACAATAAAAATACCAATTGGATGAGAAGACCTAGAGAAGAGAAGAGCAAACTAGATGGCAACATCTTTTGAAACTCAAAACCAGATCTGTAATTAAAGACAGAGGAGTGAGCATTGTGTGTTGTGAGTTCTTTCGATGTGAGATAGTCTAGTTAAAATAACAGGAAGAGTGGAGGGGAAA
Source organism: Scutellaria barbata (assembly GCA_028654395.1). Classification (NCBI taxonomy): domain Eukaryota; kingdom Viridiplantae; phylum Streptophyta; class Magnoliopsida; order Lamiales; family Lamiaceae; genus Scutellaria; species Scutellaria barbata. The sequence goes on along the minus strand of CM053651.1, from coordinate 14,295,677 downwards.
AATTATGTTCCTGAAAGTAAAGAAATAGTGGTTTTTACTTTTAATTAATTGGAATTGAGTCACAAAAAATTGAGTAGGCTAGGATTCTTGCACTATGTACCTACTAGATTTTTTCCCCCCCCTCTAACCAAAAGAATTTGCTTTCGGTATTTTAGTTTTAAACATGTGATATTTATTTTTCTTTAGATAGCTTGATTATTTTATTCACCTTTAATATTTTATACAAAATGATATATGAATATACAAATATATTACATAATGTGGAAGAAGTATTGAAGAATATACTCAATTCATTTAATTTCAACTACTCTGGTTGAACTACCAGTTGAACCGTTTGAACCGCTAACGGTTAGCAAGACCAGTTTGATCACCGGTCGGGTTATGAAAACGCTGCTAAGGAGCAAAAAACTATCATTCTTAAAACTTGAATATTCTATCTGCAAATATCCTGTTCTACTTATGAATTTCTTGGATCTACACTAGCTATAGCATTAACTGCGCAATCACTATGCAGCAATTGAGAGAAAAGAGACGTGAAAAGCGAGCTGCTGACTTGGTAAAACGAGATGATGATGTAACAGTAAAGCTTGAAAATGCAGCCATTGAACGCTCTAAATCAGTTGATTCTGCAGTTTTGGGGAAGTATAGCATCTGGAGGAAAGAAAATGACAATGAAAATGCAGACTCAACTGTGCGCTTGATACGTGATCAAATGATTATGGCAAGGGTGTATTTAAGTCTTGCAAGGATGAAAAACAAGCTTGACTTGGCCAATGAATTACAGAATCGGCTCAAAGAAAGCCAGCGTTCTTTAGGAGAGGCAACTTCTGATTCTGATCTACATCACAGGTAATGGACATATAGCATTGTGTATGCTTATCAGATGAATAAGAGCTTGTTTTATAAGGAGATTCTTTAAACACGAAATATATTTATGGCAGTGCACCTGAAAAAATCAAATTGATGGGCCAAGTGCTGTCTAAAGCTAAAGAGCAATTGTATGACTGTAACCTCGTCACGGGGAAGCTAAGAGCCATGCTGCAATCTGCAGATGAGCAAGTTAGGAGTCTGAAAAAGCAGAGCACATTCCTTAGCCAACTAGCTGCAAAGACGATTCCGAATGCGCTTCATTGTTTAGCCATGCGCTTAACAATTGACTATTACCTTCTCCCACCAGAGAAAAGGAAGTTCCCTCGGAGTGAGAATCTGGAAAATCCGAATCTTTATCACTATGCCCTCTTTTCTGATAATGTTCTTGCTGCTTCAGTTGTGGTTAACTCAACCATTATGAATGCCAAGGTATGGAATTTCATTTTTCTGCTTTTTCTTTCTGCACAACTAGGTTATGGATTTCAATTTGTTCTTTCCTTCTATATTAAAGCTATGTTGGCAATTATCAGGCAATGTTGCAAAACTGTTTCATCCTTTTCCCTTTAATTTTCAATTGGTAGAATGCATTCTCAAGTGAAGTTCTGTCCCAGATACTTATAGATTCACCCATCCATGCTTTTGGTATATGGCTGAGAAACATATGTACGCTTTGGCCCACTTGTATGGGCAGACAATTCAATTTGAAATGTTGATCCTCGTGAATAACTTAACATACACTTGCATTTATAAACGCCTGCACATTGACATATGTGCATGCATGTGGTGACATATATAGACACACACTCCCATATGGGTCGCAACTGATGTATTAGAGTGATTCTTATAAGATTGCGGTATATGTCCACATATGATTGGTACAAGTGCATATATGCATTAAAAAATGATCCTCAAAATCTTCTCTTCTGTATAGGATTATAGGAATTTCCCAATGCACATTTATTTATGCATTAGTTTGCACCATTTACATGCAGCTGGCTGGTGTTAGTACACATATTCACTTATGTATGTGTTCTCATTTTATTATTGGACATGATAAGATGCAGGATTATTCATTTCAGACAGAGCCACTTGTGCAATTTTCAACGTGACAGTTCTATTGCTGAATATGGTGCTTTTCTTTCTTGTAGGACCCTGAGCAACACGTTTTCCATCTTGTAACTGATAAATTGAACTTTGGTGCAATGAATATGTGGTTCCTCTTGAATCCCCCTGGTAAAGCTACAATCAATGTCGAAAATGTAGATGAATTCAAGTGGCTCAACTCATCCTATTGTCCTGTTCTACGCCAGTTGGAGTCTGCTGCCATGAAAGAATACTATTTCAAGGCTGCTCACCCTACCACACTGTCTGCTGGTTCTTCTAACCTGAAGTACAGAAACCCAAAGTATCTGTCAATGCTTAACCATCTAAGGTTCTATCTCCCACAGGTTTATCCAAAGTTGGATAAAATCCTTTTCCTTGATGATGACATTGTTGTTCAGAAAGACATGACTGGGCTGTGGTCAGTAGACCTCCATGGAAAAGTAAATGGTGCAGTGGAAACATGTGGTGAGAGCTTCCATCGGTTCGACAAATACTTAAACTTCTCCAATCCTCATATTGCTAAAAACTTTGATCCAAATGCTTGTGGGTGGGCATATGGAATGAACATGTTTGATCTAAAGGAGTGGAAGAAGAAGGATATTACTGGTATATACCACAAATGGCAGAACATGGTATGCATTCCCTTTTATTCTTTTTCCTAATTTATTATTTTTCAATTGCGTCTGTGTTCTGGGTTTGTTGGGTTTCGTTGTGAAATTATAGAAATTCATTACCTTAAGAGAAATAAATGGGAAAATGAAGAGAACTCACATGCAAGTATCACATGTATATGTTCCTTTATTTGTTTTCTTTTGTTGGTCTCAGAATGAAGACAGGGTGCTCTGGAAGCTTGGGACACTACCTCCAGGACTGATTACCTTTTATGGGCTTACACATCCACTTGAAAAATCATGGCATGTGCTCGGTTTGGGTTACAATCCGAGCATTGATAAGTCGGAAATTGAGAATGCAGCTGTTGTACATTACAATGGGAACATGAAACCCTGGCTAGAATTGGCAATGACAAAGTACAAGCCATATTGGACAAAGTATATAAAGTACGATCACCCATACGTTCGCAACTGCAAACTAAGTGAATGATGAAGGAAAAAGTCGGAATTAGGGAAGCCATGCTATCTCTTGGTTTTCCCCGAAGAATCACACCATCGAACTAGCTGAGGAAGAGCTAAATCTGGTCAAGGCAAGTTTTTAGTTTGGCCGTTCCTTCACCATGCGTTTGTCTCTCTACGATTCAATTCGATTCATCTAGTAATGTTCTTAAAAGGAACTTTGGAGTGAAAAAATTCCAATGCCTGATAGGTAGTGTTGTCTCCTTTACATTAGTTATGAAGATGTGTTTGTTGTTGGTTGAAAAATGGTTGAAGTTAGTAATTGTATTCTTTGAACAGCCTACTTAATTACTAGATTTAAAATGTAATTGTACTTTGGCCTTTTGAGCAAAGATAAGTTGTTGTTAGTTCAGCTTGTACTACTGCACTGTTTGCAGACTTAAATCCTGTAAGAGAAATGAATATATATATATATATATATATATATATATATATATTAGAGAGAGAGAGAGAGAGAGAGAGAGAGATGATTGGAGTGGGAAAAACATAGAGGCCTCAACTCTATAACCACACCGTGATGGACCCCACTACTATGGTCTTGTAACTACTAAGTCTGGTGATATTTTATTTGAAAATTATTATATTGCATGCTGAAAAAGACTGCTTTGATTACTATGGATTTGTATGCAAAACAGTATTCTACATGTTCAAAAGTATTAATAATGAAATATATTATTTTAAACAGTGACAAATATTACTTAATTTTTATTTATTTTTACACTCAACCGTTTGTTTGAGTAGTTGTCTGATTACTTAGGTTTTTATGTTAAAGTGTTACATTGTATGTTAAAAAAGTAGGAATTTTATGGATTTGATGTACGGAAAATAAGTTAATTATTAATTTGAGGCCGAAAGGATAAAAACTATCAAAAGGAGCCTAAAAGATGAAACATCATTAAAGATCCACGAAGCAAAAATAAAGTCAGGGTTGGCATTTCAATTTATTATCGTTGTTGCTATGTAATTATTTTATTTCATAATTATATTTTTCATATACGGCAAGTTCATTAATTATATTTTTGGATTATTATTTTAATAATTTTTTTTTAATAATTAGGAATATGTAGGTGCCAAACAAAATCTTAAATTTGTGAGTTTTTAATTGATAAATTCATCTTTTAGTCATAAATTGATGGTTTTTATTTTTCAAGTACCGAATTGATATTTCAATATCTTTTAGGCTCTCAATTAATAAAAATCAAACTGAACTTATTCATCTAAGTAATTGGGATTCATGTCACAAGAGTCATACTCTAAAATAACAATAATATTTATGGTTTATACTTTATATACGGGTTCAACTAATGCTAGTAGAAACCCAAAATGTATCTATTTGTTTTCTACAAAAGAACCCTAATATCTATCAAGATTCTAGTTCTGCTACCTTATTCACCGTGAACACATTAATATGCATCTATAGTTAATATGTCAAAAATCTAATAAATATATTAATTTCATTTTTATATAATAAGAGGATGCGATCATTGTACGTCATCAATAAACTTATTAAAAATTACGAATGGTGGACATTTTAACATTTTTCGGCTCAAAACTTTTTGCAAATCCATCTACCCTAATTATACTATTATAAGAATTTTGGGAAGAAGAATAGGATCGGCCCACATATTTTTTATTATTTTTTTGGGTAGACTTATACATTACCATTCCAATAATGCAAGTTTTGTACTTTATAATGTGAAATTACTTTATATTACATTTTACTTTTCAACTATATGATATGTTACATTATGTCATCTAGAACCCAATTCCATTGTGTATCTAATATTGGACAAGTATCAACTTTGACATTGATTGAAATAAAAATCTAACAAATTTTACCCTCTTAAAAGTAAAGTACAACCAAAAGATACTTTGTTCTGTAAAGTGAAAATATGTACATAATTTTAATGATATAGTTTAATTTCTCTTTAATATTTAGCGTTATTTATCCTTGAAAGTGCTTCTAACTTCAGTAAACGAAAACAATGTGTCGGTCAATTTACCCAATTATAATTTAAGAAACTGAAAAAATTGAAAATTATTTAACTAAAATAAATTTAGAAATGGTATAAAAGTGAAGCAAGAATAGAATTGAAATTTGGAATCCTTTGGATATTTTATTGACCACATATGGATGAAGATAAAGAATGTTGCATCTTAGTGGACCACAGAGTTTTGCAGGAGAGGGCCTCAACTTCTATGTATTTGCAAGGGATGGTCTCCTTATCTGTTTGGTAACAGATAAATATACACGTGGCACTAATATGTGCGTTTAGTGTGATTACCTCTTCGTGACGTCATCTCCCCAAACTTAGTGAAATGTCATGAATACCCTTCTGACGACTACTTTTTTTGGGAACGTCAAATGTGGGCCCTACCATATTAATCTTGAAATATAAATATTTATGGGATGTAACTATCCGCACCTCGATTTTTCCAAATACAACCCAATTTTAAATGCATCCTAATTAAAATATTTGTAACTTATAAAAATTCTAAACACACCCCAAATCATTCCAATTTTACCTTTTTGAAGAAATTAAAAAAAAAAAAAAACCCTAATCCTTCTGAAACATCTCGTCGCCCCAATCAAACTCTCTCCTCCTTTCTCAATCTGCTACCCCTCTAATTTTCTCTTTTCTTTTATATACTTCCAATTTTAGTTTAGCAATTTGAAGGAGTTTTTTTTTTTTCTTTTAATCCTTAAGATATAAATTATAAGGGAGAATAAAAATCTGAAGGAGATTTTTTTTTTCCTTTTAATTCTTGAGATATAAGTTATAAGGAAGAATAAAAATCTTATAAAAAATTTGAGAAACAAAAATTTACGAAAACCCCGTTCGATCCTGATTGATCGAATATGAAGTTGTATGTTCGATCATTAGAAATCGAACATAAAAAATAAGGTTCGATTCAAATATGTCGAACAGATTACGTTCGACTTTTCCGATCGAACAATGACTATTATATTTGATTCGAATAGATCGAACATTGCATCATTGTTCGATCTATGCAGATCGAACATCTTGTTTTCGAGTTAAGAGGTGAAAGAAGTGGAGAGGAGAAAGAAGATAGCAAGAGAAAAATGAAGAACTTCTAAGAAGAAAAATAAAGAAAAGATAATTTTGCTGAGTCTTAAGATTAATGATTCAAAAAGAATGAGGAAGATGGGTTGGGAAGGGTACTTTAGTATTTTATATTATACTTAATTTTCATTTATTTTATTATAGGATGTATTTAAAAAGAGGGTGGGGTGTGGATAGTACCACCCATATTTATATTGAGTTTCAAAATATATATTATTTTAAGATTTTAAAATATATTTATCAATAAGTTATAAAAAATACTTCATTTATTTCTATTAAATTTAAGAAAGCTATTAAATGAAAGAGAAAAAACTTTCACAGTAACTATATTTAAATAGAGATAGATCAGTTTTTATATCATCTTTCTTAATTTTTATGGAAACATCTAAAATGATATTTATTTTGTGACGGATGAAGTATTAAATATTGAGTAGGTCCTATATAAGACAATCTCAAGTGAGATCTTATATAAGACGTTAATAAAAATTGATTACTCCATTCAACATGATCAATATTAATTTCATTTAAATGTATAAAACTCTATCTCACACAAGATTTAATGTGAATCAATCTTATATAAATTTTTACATTAAACATTTGAAGTAATATTTTCAAAGGATAAATTTCATTAGAAAACTCAATTTATAGATTAGTTGTCAACTCTAAACCTAAATTTTAAATTTCTCATTAAGGGCTCAATTTAATCTTCTTTCTCATTTTAAACCTTGAAAATTATATTTAGTTCTCAATTCAAGACAAAATCCATTTTCTTTTATTTTTTATTTTTTAATTATATTTATAGAATTATTTATATTTTAATATGGATTTATATTTTACATCATTTAAAACAAATTAGTGCATTTTAAGGACAATCTTCATCCAACTTATTTTAATTTATATAAAAAAAATAAAAAAAAATATAATCAATTCAATTCATAAAATATAATTTATATTAAATTGATTAATATTAAAATCGATTTTCTTTACTTTTATTCATAAAAATAAGAAAATAAAAGAATCTTAATTTTATGAATTACATTATACATATATAAATTAATACAAATCGGATGAAGATTGTTCCAAAATTACACGAACTTATCTAACTTTATCTAAAATATAAATATATATTGAAATATAAAAAATTGTAAATATAAATATAATTAAAAAATGAAGAGAAATTTAAATTTTATCTTGAATTGTAAATTTTAAATTTCAAATCTTAAATTAAAAAAAATATTAAATTTAATCTCTTACTAAAAAACTTTAAAATTTAAATTTAAAATTGAGAATTTATTTATAAATTGAATCAGTCTTATTTACAAATTACTATCCGTTTACTTAATTTTAGGCATGTCCATTTATGTACTTAGTACATATGTACTTTATCTATATAAATGTAAATAATGCATGTATCAATTATTTTAAAGGATGATTTTAGCTAATCAATGAATATTTTAATAATAAATTTTATGAGATGTGTTTTACAAGGGTGACAGAGTTTCCTAATACCAAACGTTCTTAAAGAGGAGAAAGTGAAAGGTCAGTATCAGGTGGGTCCAACTCCGTAATATTAATTATTTTTTTCCCTTAATTTTCTTATTTTTTTTGGTATTATTTTATTATTATTAATAACATATTAAAAGTAATTGATGTGGTTGCTCTAATAAATTTTATGAAATGTGGGATTTTCATAATCTATCATATCTATCAACACAAATTCTTTTGTGCACTTAATGCATAAAATTTAAAATTTATATAATTCGAGTTAATTCGATTTGGATTAGTAATTTTTTTTTAAAATTTTATATTTTGATCTTTATGTACAAATTTGATGATTTTTATGTACAAATATTGTGATATTTATGTACAAATGTTATGACCTTTATATATGTAACTTAGGAAAAAAAAAATTCAACAAAATTTGTACATAGATACCTTTATATGATATTCATGTGACTCTTATATATATTCATATAACATTACATAAAGATATGAATATTTGTATATAAATGTTACATGAATATCATATAAAGATATCTATGTACAAATTTTGTTGAAATTTCTTTTTTTTTTCTAAGTTAGTACATATAAAGGTTACAAAATTTATATATAAAGATTTTGGCCTAAAAAAAATAAAATTAAAAACACATTGATCTGAGTTGACTAGAATTATATGTGCAACCAGTGCACATGAGACACACTCGTCAATCAAATATTGGAGTATGAATTGGATCATCTATTTTAATTTATTATTTGATTTTATATTTCATTATGTTATCTTTACACTTAACATGCCGTGATTATTTTAAAATATTAGATAAAACAATAGAGAATTTTATTTGATAATTTTACGGTATACCTCTAAGTTGTTGAGTTAAAAAAAAACTTAATTATTCTTTAAATTAAAATGTAATATATTAATAAATAATGTGTTTGATATGAAAATCGGTAGAATTTTTATTTTATTTATTTTTATGTAATTAGATTTTTTTTTTCCTTCTATTTATTAGACCTATCTTAAAAGAGCAATGTTCCTCTAAACCTAGATTTGTGCATCTGAGTATGAACAAGTTAGATTGGATTAGATTCGACCTAAATTTGCACCTTAATTAATCTTTTTTTTAAAATTTATTCGATAATTTTTATAATATACAAATGTAATCTTCATGTACATAAATTATAATTTTTAAATAAATAATTTAAACTTTTTTCAATATAAAAAATCATATAATATAACTGAATTTTTATTATAATAATTTAATATTTATATTATATTAATATAATATTTATATACTTAAAAAATAATATTATTATAATATAAAATTTTAAAATATATTATAAATCTGTAATACATTGTTAAAGGTTAAACTAATAAAAATATATAAATTATATGAATATAATTAAAAATTTTGAAGAATATAATTAAAAAATAAACTCTGCAATCAGTTGTTAGAATCAATAAGTCTTCAAATTGTTCAAATATCAATAAGTCTTCAAATTGTACATTTGAAAAAATGGAAACCCTTCTTATGAAATTAAGATTTAAGTGAAAAAACACCATCAACTCAAACCTACGATCCCCGATCCGTAAACTTTGGTTCATATCAAGTGAACTTAAAATGTCAAGTGGACTTAAAATATAGAAGAGGAGGCTTTAAGACAGTATAGGTTTCTCTCTCTAGAAGAAAGAATCTCTTATCTTCTCTATATTTCTATTTCTGCTCCTCCCTGACACACCCACTGTTTTTTTCTTTATCCATTTCCACTCTTCTTCATCTCCTCCTACATGCCCACATCAATTTCCTTCATTCTCATCCAATACTATTCTGCATACACATAGCTTTTACTATTGGTCAATTCTTTTCTTCTTGGTGGATTCTTCTCTTGATCGTTGAAGCTTCTTTGTCAGGTTTGATCCTTACTATGCAAATCAATTTTAGAACCCCATCCCTTTCTCTGTAATTGATCTGGGTCTCTTAGAATCTTGATTTGTTATTGGTTGGTCAATAATTTAGGATTAATTTTCAAAATTAGAAATTTGGAATCTGTGTTTGTTAACTTTAGAGAGAGAACTGTGAATTACATGTGAATGTGAAAGTGAAAGGTTCTTGTTTGATCTATTGCTCTTGCACAAATTGGCAAGTTTTCCTAATATTGGATCAATCCTAAATGCAGAATAAAAATGACAAGCTAACAGATTTTTGGATTGACTTTAGTATTTCAGTAAATGGGCTGTGAGGTCATGACAATGATTGATTAGTTGTATGGTGCAGTGAAAAGAATTTGAGATGGCTTCAGTACAAGGCCCAGTTGTTTGCCCTGTGGTTCATGCTAAACAAACTGGAGTTTGCTCTGTGCCTGTTGATTCTCCCCTACTCAAAGCTAAATTCGTTAGAAGTGGATTGTGGGGGCTGAAAGGGCTCAGAAGTGGAAGGACTAATGTTGGTTATCAACGGCATTTAAGGAAATGCAGCACAATTCGGAGTAGCTTCAGTTCTTCGTCAAATGGTAATGGTAGCATGGCAGGAAATTCCAATGAGAATGAAGCCGATTATGTGAATTCGAGTGTGCTTGAAGCTGGTAACTTTTCTTTTTATGCATGTTTATGTGTTGACTAAATTGCAGTGATTGTGCATTGGATTTTGATTTTATTGTTTGTGCTATTTATAAAGCTTTTTATTTTTTTCTTTTTTGTGAATATGTGAAGCAAATGATGAGGAGCTACGTTCCTCACTACATTTCCAAATACTTCTAGATGCAAGTAAAAAAGTGAGCCTAATGATTTCTAATTCAACTTCAATGTTATAGATTTTACCATCTGCTTGTTTAGCTTCAAATTTGTCCTTGGAAAAGAGAAAACTGTACTTTTAAGGGGAGAGAGTGAGAGAGAATGACTCCTTCATGTGTGTGGATTTGTTTCAATGCTCATATAACTATTATACATTGTGCAAGTGCCAATCATGGTGTGTCTGTTTGATTTTTGTGAAATTAGTTGAGGTGAGAAGTGGGGCAGACGGTTTCATGATCAAGATGAGAGATGGTAGGTATTTGAGATGTGCTCATAACAATCCTCAGGGAGGTCATCTGCCAGATTATGCTCCGCATCCCGCTATTGTTTTGAAGATGGAAGACGGGACTGGCCTTCTTCTCCCAATCATTGTTTGTACGTTCATAATATTCTCGCTATTTTCTAGTGATTTCTAAGCTGGTTTTGCTGTTAATAGTCTCCTTATTCCTTTTACTTGTGGCTTTTGTTACAGTGGAGATGCCAAGTGTGCTCCTCATGGCAGCTGTCCGGAATGTCCAAATCGTATGTGCACTCTCTTCCTGCTTTTGTTTAAGCTTCCAAGCATAAGATTCAAATATAAGTTTATTGCTCGTATTTTCCTATTTTTTTGTTTACCGTTCAGGTTAGACCAACCATGTATCAAGTGGTGAAGGATATGATTGACAAGATGGGTTATACAGTAAGTATCGTATTTTATCTACCAGCACTTAGTTATCTAAGCTTAGACCTTGAATTTTTTTGATTGTCTCCTTTTCAGGTGAAAGTTGTACGTGTGACTAAGAGGGTACATGAAGCATATTTTGCTGAGTTGCATCTTACAAAGGTAAGTTTAGCTTCTTAATCACGGGTGAAATTGTATAATACTACGCATTCATGTCTTAATTAGAGACAACGCTGCTGCATAGCTTTTTGCTAATAACAAATTGTGGTGATTGAAGTTGGATAATGAAGCTGAGAGCCTAAGCTTTGATCTTCGACCCTCAGATGCCATTAACATTGCAGTGAGATGCAAGGTAATGTTCCACATACTACATTGGATCTCGTCCTACTGTTTATATTAGTTTGTTAACCATTTAGACACATCTGTAATCATTAAATGAATTGTGCGGCGATGACTTATATGAATGATGCACTATATATACTGTGCTAGGTGCCAATTCAAGTGAACAAGTATCTTGCATATAGTGATGGTATGAAGGTTATTGAATCTGAAAAGGTGTCGGTGCAGACTTCCTCAAAAGATGCCCTATTGTTCTCACAACTCGACAGGTAATGTTGGTATCTTAAATCGTCTTTGTTCATCGTGAATGAGAAAGAGAATGGATTAGGATAATGAACAGAAAACTTAAAGGGTCCGATTCTTTCAAGCAAACAAGATTTTGTTAATCTAATACGTGGCAAGTTGATCGATTTTAGTTTAGAACATCACCAATCTAAATGAATGATTGTATGTTCTGAGCTAAGTAATTATCTAAATCAAAAGACCCATCTCGTGTTTCTATTGATGCAGACCGACTGGGCAACCATGCATTCAAACAAAAGAATTCAACTTAGTGAGGAACATGCTAATTGCAGCTGTTGAAGAACGCTACACGGATGCAGGTATTTGTCACCAAATTTAGATTCCTTACAACACCGAAATACCAGTGTTCATGTGTAGTTTGTCCTAATTTACTCAAATCACTCAAAAGTTAGTTCAGAATGAGAATGATGAACTTCGATCAAGTTCTTATTTGGGAACAGCTTTAACAATGTTGAAACTGTTTATTACAGCTGTGTGGAGAGACAAGCTGACTCAACTCCGCTCTAAAAGGAACTGGGCATAACACGACCGTATATATATCCCACAATGAAATCGTATAATTCCTAATTATGCGATGTGTTTTACTTCTGCTCTTGGTTTCAGGCACTACAGTGGATCGCTTGTGTATATAGTGGTACAATCAATTGTATTAGGCCATCCGATATGTAGAAAGCTCATTACGTGTATATATGTGTCTATGTACTGATGAATTGTGTATGTTAATACTTGTGGATCTGCTTCACTTATATCGATTTCTCCTTGATAATAATAACCAAACATTTCAAAACCTCAATCTAACATAAGGTTGAGATTGTATGTAGCATTGACAGAACCATTAGGTCAGCTTGTCGTAAGGGTCAGGGTGAACTCTTGAGTTTTCGATATTATTTGAACTAATGGTTAATTTCAATTTGATCCTCTATATTAGGTTTTTTTTTCAATTTTAATTCAATTTTGGTTGAAATTTTCAAAATTTTTGATGTGGTCATAGAAAATTCTGACGCGGCGATCAAATTCTAATGGTCATGTCAATGATTTTGAAAATTAGGATTAAAATTGAATTGAATTGGAAAAAATTAAACATAGATAATTAAAATTTATTTTGGATATTTAATAATTAAAAAATGAAAAGTATCTTATATAGAAGATTAAATTTGAAATTACCCATGAACTAATGTATTAATGTCTACTTTTAATATCTTATAAGCTTGTACATTATATAAGATGTTTTTAATGTATATAAGATGTTGGATCTTAAAATGTTTGGGTGAGATAAGATAATTGAGCTTTTGACATGGTTGTAGAATTTACATAATAAACTTTACAAATAATATTGATATGTTTGATCTGAAATTCATAGAATTTATTTGTTGAAATATGGTCAATAATATGATTTTTTTTTTTAATAATTTGTTTTACATCAAACTTGACATGGTTAAAATTATATGTTTCATGTATTAACATAGGTGACAAATTATATTGAAATTATTCTCAAGAAACTTGTTATTTTTTGTGTTTGCTATTTTTATACAAAAACATTATAATATAAAAAGTAATATACCGTCCATTGCATAGTACTATACTAGTTATTTTATTTTATACAAAAACATTATAATATAAAAAGTAATATACCGTCCATTGCATAGTACTATACTAGTTATTTTATTAAGTATTATATGTCCTAGATTAATTGGATTGGTTTAAAAAGAGTCCATTTATTTATATTTATTTTGAAAATGATCCTATTTCTTATAGGATGTGGGATGGACAATTTGTTAACGCTCTAGTCCTACGGGGTGGGGTCCATAGAAAAATGTGGGGCTTTTTTAATGAAATATTGCAAATAAAAGATTTATTAGATTTTTATGATGCTTTCCTGAATGTTTATTAAAATATATGAGTCGTCTATAGTAAATCGATATTTACTAAATTAAAGAAAAAAGATCAATAAAGTACTATGACGTTATAGCACTGACCACTTCACCTATTCTAATAAACATTCTGAAAAGCACCACAAAAGATGAATAAATATTTTTATTCACAATATTTCATTTAAAAAGCTCTAACCCAAATTTTTAAAAGAGTTATTATACCCAAAAAAATCATAATTCAGAACAATGTGAAATCATAATCTAGAGTTGACTCTTGTCAAACGGTTTCATTAATCTATTTCTGTTAGTAGTGTATAATTTATAATCCACAAAATAAATATTAATTTGTAAAAATGAATTTATATTATAAGTATTTTATACATAAAAAATTATATTAATATTTTTTGTTGAAGTTTCCATTAATTTTGTGTAAGAATTAATTGTGAATATAAAGACTAAATTTGTTAGAGTTTCCATTATTTAATTCAATCAATCATGTCTTATCAATTTCTTACTTCTTTGATCTTTTTAAATTTTATGGTATTTAAAAACTAAATTATAGCAAAAAAGATAAATGAAAACTATCAATTAGATTTTGTGGTATTTGACGAAAATTTATGAAAAAGTGGCATATGAGTCCATTTTCTCATATATAAAATATCTCTGTGGGCTCCTCTCTCTATAAGCAGGAATCTCTTATCTTCTTTCCAATTCAACTCTCTGACACACAGTTTGTTTTTTCTTTTATCCATTTTACTCTTCTTGATCTCCTCTTCCTTTTTCGCCCCATCATTTTTTCTTGATTTTGATCCGATACAATTCTGCGTACTCATAGCTTTCACTATCGGTCAATCGTTTTCTTCTGGTAATTCTGCTGCAGATTCTTGGTGGGTTCTTCTCTTGATCGTTGAAGCTTCTTTCTCAGGTTTGATCCTTTTATGTACATCAATTTGAGAAAAGAAAAAACCCAACTGATGGTCTCTTGAAATCTTGAATTGTTATTGGTTGATCAGTAATTTAGGAATAATGAGAGTCACGTTAGAAAATTGAGAAACAACTTAGCTTGATCCTGTGTTTGTTGACTTTTAGAGGGATATTTGCTGAATATTGGTTGGTGTGATGAGAGATAATTGTAAATTACTTGTGATTATGGAAGTGAAAGGCTGATAATCATTGAAACATACAAGTTCTTGCTAATATTTCATTGATCCTAACTTCAGAGTAAAAAGTAGTAGCTTACAAGATGATATTCAATTTGTAAACCAATACTTTGCTAACATATTGAATCATCGGAAAGATGAAGAATTTTTCGATTAATATTTACTTTTCCTGTGATTTGTGTATCTTGCTGTAAGGTCAGGATATTAATTGATTCGTTGTATGGCGCAGTGAAGATAGTTTGATGGCTTTACTGCAAGGCCCAGTTGTTTGCCCTGTGGTTCATGCTAAACAAACTGGAGTGTACTCCGTGCCTGTTGATTCTCCACTACTCAAAGCTAAATTCGTTAAGAGTGGATTGTGGGGGCTGAAAGCACTTCGAAGTGGAAGGACTAACGTCAGTTATCAACAGCGTTTGAGGAAATGCAGCATGATTCGGAGTAGTTTCAGTTCTTCGTCAAATGGTAATGGTAGCATGGCAGAAAATTCCAATGAGAATGAAGCCGACTATGTGAATTCGAGTGTGCTTGAAGCTGGTAAGTAGTTTTTATTTCGTTTTCTTGTCTTTTTCTTGTTATGTGTGTTTCCTAAATTGCAGCAATTGTGCACTGGAAATTATGGTTTCTTTGCTATTCATATAGCTTTCTTCGTGAGTATATGAAGCAACCCTGACTTTATATTTCATCAGATACAAATGCTTTTAGATGCAAGCTAAAAGCGAGCCTAATGCTCTCTAATTTAATTTCAGTGTTCTATATTTTATCTTCTACTTAGCAAAAATAGTTCATTTAGGGGGAGAGTGAGAGAGAAGCACTCCTTCATTGGAACTATGTGTGTGGATTTGTTTCATTGCTCGTATAACTATTGTACACTCTGCAAGTGCCAATCATGGTGTGTGTGTTTGATTTTTGTGAAAATAGTTGAGGTGAGAAGTGGGACAGACGGTTTCATGATCAAGATGAGAGATGGTCGATATTTGAGATGTGCTCACAACAACCCCCAAGGAAGTCATCTGCCGGATTATGCTCCACATCCCGCTATTGTCTTGAAGATGGAAGATGGGACTGGCCTTCTTCTCCCAATCATTGTTTGTACGTTTACAATTTCGTCACTATTTTCTTGTGATTTCTAAGCTTGTTTCGCTGTTTATAGTCTCCTTATTCCCTTGACTTGTGGCTTTTGTTACAGTGGAGATGCCGAGTGTGCTCCTCATGGCAGCTATCCGTAATGTCCAAATTGTACGTGCACTCTCTTCCTGCTTTTGTTTAAGCTGCTAAACTTAGGAAACAAATAAGAGTTTTTCCTCTTCGTTTACCGTTCAGGTTAGACCAACAATGTATCAAGTGGTGAAGGATATGATCGACCAGATGGGATATACAGTAAGCATCCTATCATTGCCAGCACTCAATTATCTAAGCTTAGACCTTAAATTTCTTTTATTGGCTCTTTTTTAGGTGAAAGTTGTACGTGTGACTAAGAGGGTACATGAAGCATATTTTGCTGAGTTACATCTTACAAAGGTGAATTTAGCTTGTTAATCATGGTTGAAGCTATAGAATACTGCACATAGTTCTCTAAATTAGAAGCAGTCTTTCTGTATAGGTTTTCTCTAATAAACATTTGTGTTGATTGAAGTTGGATAATGAAGCAGAGAGCCTAAGCTTTGATCTTCGACCCTCAGATGCCATTAACATTGCAGTGAGATGCAAGGTGATGATCCACAAATTACATTGGTTGCATATATTTAGAAGTCAAAAGTTTTAGTATTGAGTGATGCCTGTCATTACAGTACTAAATTACTCTTTATTACATATCCTTTCCATGTTATTAGCTGGCTTGGAAAATTACTTCGATGGTGCAATACTTGGTAAAACCCCTAAATTCATTTCTGAAGAAGATATGAGAAATCAAGGATTAACTTATTTAGCACAAATTAAAATGCAACCTATTTATCGTGACATAGCTTAGTTTTTCATAATCAGCTAGGAAAATACCTCCTAAATCTAACCATTGAAACGACATCCTTCAACAGGGAATGATTAGGGATCCTTGGTAGTTTCCTATTTGATTAATAATTAAGTTGCACTATACCGATCTAATTTTTTGGGTTTAGGGTATCATGTTAACATTGTCAAATGCCTTGTGATTAACCAACAATACCAGATTTTAATTTTATTGCTGATAGTTATGCGGTAACATGATTCCTGTGCTTATAGGTGTGTTCTTATAAGATTCATGTTTATAATGTTACTTGGATGAATCTAAGCTTTGGATACATTTCAAACAACTTAGAACTTAGTAGCAACCCTGTCTTTGTTTCTGCATTGCATCTTGTAGTACTGTTTTTATTAGCCCGTTAACCATTAAGCCTGTTTCTGTTGTACATGTAAGAAACATCTGTAATCATTCCAATATTTTCACTAGCTCTTGCAGTTGACGGGCATTTCATTCATTAATTCTGGACTATGTGATACTTCCGAATTTTTTAATCTTGACATAAGCAATCACCTTTACGAATTCTGCATTATACTGTGTGTAGGTGCCGATTCAAGTCAACAAGTATCTCGCATATAGTGATGGTATGAAGGTTATTGAAGCTGAAAAGGCGTCGGTGCAGACTTCCTCCTCAGATGGCCTATTGTTCTCTCAACTCGATAGGTAAAGTTGGTACCTGATGCTCTTAGTTTGGAGAGAGAGAGAGAGATGAACAACTACTTTCTCTCTCTCTCTCTCTCTCTCTCTCTCTCTCTTTTTCAGAGCTAAGTATCTTAAGGGAGGGTCCTATTTTGTGTTTCTATTGATGCAGACCAACTGGGCAACCGTGCATTCAAACTAAAGAGTTCGATTTGGTGAGAAACATGCTAATTGCAGCTGTTGAAGAACGCTACAGGGATGCAGGTATCTGTTATCATATTAGACGACATTGATTTATAACTTAGATTTATTACGATGTTGCAACTGTTTATTGCAGCTTTGTGGAGAGACAAGCTGACTCAGCTTCGGTCTAAAACGAACTGGGCATAACACTATCAAATCCCACTATGAAGTTGTAGGTATTGCCTGTGTCGCTACCATCAACTCTTATCGTACATCCTTTCTGACCGTAATTGTGCGATTTGTATCTTTCTGTTTTGTTGGTTTCAGGCACTACAGTTGGATGTCTCGTGTATATAGGAATCATTGGTAAGGCCCTTCAAGTAATTAATTGTATTAGGCCTTGCAACGAGCATGTAGAAAGCTCGTCTCGTGTATATATTCGTCGTGTTTAAACTTTTGGATGTTGATTTCCGTATGCCAAAAAGGTAATGTTTCAGAGCCTCTGTATATTAAACATAAGTACATGAAATGTAGCATTAATAAACCTATTAAGAGTTGTTTTTCTTTTAAGCCTTACTTTGATAACTACTTAGATAATTTGATCAGTTTAATGCGTGGGATGGAAGCCAATTTTCTGAATAAATGTATTTAGTTTACTTATTTTTGTCCGTTCCACTTTATCATTAAATTGAGAGAAAATATAACACACTAGCAAGTAGCAATAGTTATGATGATGAGTCAAGAAATCAAGAATGAAAAAACAAGGAAAATATGACACACACACACACATATATATATATATATATATTGTCCATTATTATAGTTATTATCTAATATATATATAAAGTAAGGCGGGTGTAGACTGGGGCATGAATCTTAAGTTCGTATTCTTGATCTGACCCATCAAAACAAATATATATATATATATATTTTTTTTTTAATTTAAGATAAAGAACTATTAGCGGGCGACTCTCTTTTTTTTTTTTTTTCTTCCTCTTCCTCTCATTTGCTTCTTCTTGTCAAATGCAAGGCAAAGATGGAGTAAGGGTATTGTTTTCTTTGTATGGCATCGTATTGCTTCTTTGTATGGGTTCTCTTTTTCTTTTATATCTTCTTTTCTTCGTTCTTTGATTCACATTTTCATATTTATGATTTTTTCTTCAAATCACAATTTCATGTTTATGATTTCTTCTTCTTTTTCTTTTTTTTATTTTTCATTTTCGTAGATTTAAATAATTGTTTACAATCACAATTTCATTACAATGTTTTAAAACATTGAAAATCAATTATTGCAGTTACGTAAGATTAATTGCAGAAAGTTCGAAGAGAGAAATGATGAAATTCACATTTGAATTTTTTTAAGATAAATTTACACTCTACAATACATTAATACTTTTTGAGTATATTATTAATATCTCTAAGTTATAGGATTCAGTAATACCTAGCATTTCAATAACTCTTAAAATAAATTAAAGATTTTAAACTTACATTGTACACTACACTAATACCTTTTAAGTATATGATTATATAAGTAATACATTTACATATAACAAATAATATAGTAAGTAATATCTATCACTAAAATAAAGTAACTAATACCTTATAAATATGTAATTAATACATTATATATTAATAAAGTAATACATTTTAGATATATAAGTAATACCTTTAGACCTTTGTGATAAACAAACAACACCTTTACATATAACAAGTATGCCTTTAGGTAAAATAAGTAATATTTTTCACTAAAACAAAGTTAAACAAAATAATACATTTAGATAACACAAGTAATATATTTACATAAAACAAGCAATACTTTTTGAGTGTACAATTAATAAGTAAAATGTCAACATATATTTCAATTATACAAGTAATATCTTATGAGTACGAAACAAATACTTTATCAATATACAATTAATACTTTTCATTGAACAAGTAAAATTTAAACATATATTTCAATTATACCAGTAATACCTTATAAATATACAACTCATACATAATAAATATACAACTAATACTTTGACTGAAGAATTTACAATACAAGAAATATGAGTATTTTGTGATAAAAAAATTTTGTGACAACAAAAGTTGTCGCAAAAAATCTAAACCCAAGCACGCCACAAATGGCTCATATGGGGTAGGTAAAAACCAGGTAAACTGGCTCCAAAACAAGATTGGATTCGATCCAATCGAAACCCACTAAATTTGGGACGGGTCCTGAAATTTGCTAAACCTGCCCCATATATATATATAATTATATATTTGAATTATATTTTTTTTATATTTTTTTCAACAAAATATAAAATAAATTTGGGATTCTAATTAATCATCCTCTCTCTTTTAGTCCTCTCTTCAAACACCAAGTCAAATCGAAACCATCAAGTCTGGGATGGGTCCTGATATTTGCTAAACCCACTCGTGACCCGCCTGCATATATATCTATATATAATTATATATTTGTATTATATTTATTTCTATATTTCTTTTCAATTAAATATAAAACAAATTTGGGATTCTAAATTAATCGTCCCCTCTCAAACTCGCTTTCTTAATCTTCTCTTCAAATATGCCGCTGTCAGTCTCCTTTTCCAAACCAGATCAGTCCAATTTCTTCCTCATATAAATTATGGAATTTTATGGTTCTTAAAATCTCCTTTCTAGTCACCTTCTTTAGACTGATCGATCAAATCTATTTGTGATATAAATTGATGGAATTTTATGGTTCCTAAAATCTCCTTCATGCATTTATATATTTGTGTTTCTTAGTGGCATAGACTCAAAATTAGTGTTCAGATTTATTATCTAAAGTTATTGAAAGATATTATTATGATTTGAATAATTATTATTTAAAAAAAAACAAAAAAAAAAGCAAAAAAAAAAGAATAAAAAGAAAGCAAGCAGGGTGGGATGGGATGGGTTTACCCGTCGAGTTAGTGGGACGGGTTGAGACGAGTAGGACGGATTTTCAAGCAGGACGGAGCTAGTCCCGGATCTGAAAAAATTATGATGGGATGAGTCTCGGGATAGGCCAGACTTGTCCCTGACCCACCATATTGTCATTTCTAAGTGAGATTAGTAATATTTTCAAATGATAATAAATTATTGGGGTGACATTATAAAGATTGTGTTGTAATAAAATTAATTAATATAATTATTAATAATAAATTTTGAGTTCTAGAATGACATGTGTTCATTTTTTTTTTTTAATATGTATAAAGGTATATATTTTCAATTAGATCATTTTTTAATTCACCTAAAAATTCTACACAATTGTTTTAAAATGAATTTAATCCTCTCACTCTGAATTTAGTACTTGAAACGGCATATTAAGCAATCTAGAATACTAGAATGTTCATGTTGGCTTTTAATCCTGTATATAAAGTTGTGAAAGTATATTGAGATATGACCATAGGATTTGAAATAAAAAGGTAAAATGCTTCCTTATTATTAATTTAGGTTAACTACATTTTTTGCAAAATGAGGATGATAGCAAAGTAGTTGCATTGTTAACAAATCTCGTTACTCTAAAGCTAAATTAAATTGAGTTCCAGATAATACACTAGACTCCATATTTAGTTTCAAATCCATCAAAAACATTCAAAATGTATAAATTTTCCACAAAATAAACTCAACATCAAATCAACCTCATTTCGCTTTTGGGTTGAATGATGAGATGGAGAGATCCTCGATCAATCTCAATGAATTTGATATTTTTTATTTTTACTCCAAATTAATCCTCTATTCAATATAAGTGGAAAATAAGATATTTTTCCACATAAAAATGGTATTTTCCTAGCATTATTGAGGATAGGGATGACAATTTTGACCCGTCTCATAGGTACCCGACCTGATCCGAGGTATTTGGGGCGGCGCGGGTCTGAGTCCTCATGCCCCGCCCCTCGCCCAACGCCCCATGACCCGTCCTCGTTCTGCTATATTTTATATATATATATATATATATATATATAATATGTTATAAATATATATATTTTAATATATATATATATGTGCATATATTTAGAAAAATAAATTTAAGTTAATTATAATCATTTTAATTTTATCTTATTTGAGAAGTGTTCATTATGATTAAAGATGTGATTATATGAATAAATTAAAATTATTTCATTATGAATCTCATAAGATAAAATTAAAATGATTATAATCAACTTATTTTTATATTTTTAAATATATGTATTAACATATGAATTTTTGGAATACATTAAATTTTCATAATTTTACCATTTAAAAAATATATATATAAATTGAGTGGGGTAGGGTGGGGCGGGTCTGAGTATTCTACCACTCGCCCTGTCTCGACTTCATTGTCATCCCTAATTGAGAATGTTATTGAGCTTTGGGGAAGGACAAAATTAGGATGAGTGAAATTTCAGTTATGTTTGTTATGAAATTTGCAAAATTCTATAATTCTATTGTATTTTTTATTTTATTTATTTTTTTACAATTTCTAAAAAAATATTTATTTTTTAAAATAAAAATAATACAACATTATATATTTTTTCTACACTTTTTAATATTAAGTGACATATTAAAAATAATTATAATCTATAAAACCTCAAAACAAATACAAGATTTTTAAATTTCATTTTCTTCAAAATTCATTTAAAAATCCACCTCAAACCCAATCCAAACACACTAAATTTGATAGTGTACGTGTTTAATGCTTGGTTTCCAGTGTCCTAAACTAATCAAACACTCCCTTCCGTTACATAACATTTTGTAGAAAAATGTTTGCATGTTGTTCATGGGCAATCTTAATGGAGACATAACATTGTGTAGAAAAATGTTTGCATATTTTTTGTGGGCAATCTTAATGTACTCACTTAATGTACTCACTAGTGTACGATCACATTTTCTAAAATTTAATTTATAGTATGAAATTAATAAATACGTTAGATAGCAGAATATCAGCTGTGGATATATATATATGAATGAGGACAAACATTTTGTAAGTTATTAAGTCTTACATATATTCCTTCATTAATTTATCAATTACATCATCCTAAAATTTTCCTTCAATTTATACACTTCCTTTTGATACATCTTAATTCGTTTACATTCTTCTCTAAACAAATATTATCCAAGGAATGTTATGATGTTTGATAATTTGTAAATTAAATTTCGCTTAGAACGCCAATTGTTCTTATAAAATTGCTGCATGCATATGTAACATGCCACTTGCTTCTTTTGTCCACGAAAACATTATTCATATAAAAAGCTCAAACATCAATTAAAAAAAGAAAGAAAAGAGGTGGCCAATTAGCTAATTGCCCATTTAAATAAAATCAATTATCCAAAATGGAAATGTGAGAAGTCATTGGTTAGCAACTGCAAAAGAAGAAAGCTTCAAAATTTCTTCACTCCATCTATGTTTACATGTGTCGTATATTAAAAAAATGATATATAATATGAAATATCTCAATGTAAAGGATGATCCAGGTACAAATGAGAAATCAAAGGGATTAATTGTCGTTATGGATACTGCCCTTTTTCTATTCATGATTTGCTGCTACGTACAAATTGAGCAAAAATTATTATTTCAAGTTGATGTTGAAATCTAGTATATATTCTAGCTACATTATAAATATACGTAAAACTTAATATCTACCTCTAACATTTTTTTTTTTCATTTGACGATCTTAATTTTTAAATTAAAAAAAAAACACTTTAAACCGCTATACATACTCTACAATTTTTTTTTAATTTTCAACCCTAACTTAGTTGTTAATTGTCATGTTAATTACTATATAATATATAGTTCAAATGGATTGGTCATATCTATATATTTCTAGCCACCAATATAGAAAGCTCCATGACCACCACCTTGAGCTCAAATTTGCAATCACCATCAACACTTAATCATAATATACAAGCATATGCTAAAATAATACACTTTTAAAATCAAATTATAACTCTAAGACAATTTCATAATTCGCATTCATTCAAATGAAATTGACATATAATTTTGATTTGACTTTCAAAGAAGATTATTTTGGTGTATGAGTAGCTCATGCATTTTGGTTGAGTTTTGAAGTGGATTGCATTTTTTTAGTTTTCATATTTGTGCTAGCTGAAAATTTTAATATGTCAAAAATTGAGTTCGAATTGTAATTGGTTAAACCCATAAAATATGGGTAATATAACAACTTTAAAAAAGTTTGTAATTTGGATTGATGGATTTAAAATGAATGGATTTCATATTTTTTTAAAAATTAGTTCAAAATGAAAGTGATGAATTTCAAATTAATATATCTTTATGTACACATCATCAATAAATTTATTATTATAAATTTCAAATTCTTCTGCTAATCTCTTAATCCAAATACAATCTTAAAGCAAAAGTTGTTTTGATATCAACCTACTAAGTATTGTAGGTCATCTCAGGTAAATGCTATTAAAAACAAAACTATGTATTGATAATGTAAATTAAAATCAAAACACTATTAAATTGAAATTGAAGTTTCCTATGGTAATAAGGCCAAGACTAATTCAGCATTGAGATAAAGTCAAAGGAAAACCATATTTTTATAAATTAATTTTTAATTTTGGATTCGAATTTTAAAGTTTCTCAATAAAAGACTCAATTTAACATTCTTTTTCAATTCAAGATAAAATTTCATTTTTTTCCTTTTTATTAAACTTATAATTTATTTATATTTTAATAAGTATTTATAATTTAGATAAATTAAGATAAGTCCATGTAATTTTGGAATGATCTTCATCCGACTTGTATTAATTTATATATATATATATATATATATATATAATAAATGCAATTAAAAAAATAAAGATTCTTTTATTTTCTTAATTTTATGAATAAAAGTATAGAAAATTGATTTTAATATTTAATATAAATTATATTTTTATAAATTAAATGAATTATATTTTTTCTTTCCTTTTTTCATATAAATTAAGATAAGTCGGATGAAAATTGTTCTTAAATCACACTAACTTGACTTAATTTATCCAAAATATGAATACATATTGAAATATAAATAAAAAAGAAAATGAAATTTTGTCTTAAACTGAGAACTCAATCTAAATTTCAAACCTTGAATTGAGAAAAAAATGTTGTATCAAAATAGGGGAAGAACACCCTTTCATGAGTATCAAAAGAAAACTACCTATTTGAGAGTTGTATCATGTGCTTTCTATTTATTTATTTTAATTTTAGTGTAACCTCTATGTTTTTACAAAAATTCTCCTATATTTGGGTTGATTCGATTCAAATTCGACAATTTTATTTTGTTTTTTGTATTTTATTTGTTGATCTTTATGTTATAAATATAATTTTTATTTACAAATATTGTAACCTTTATTATATAAAGATATAGATATTTGTACATAAAGTCATATGAATATATACATAAAGGTTACATGAATATCGCATAAATATATTTTGCTAAAATTCTTCCTTTTTTTTTTTTAAATTACAATACATAAAGTTCACAAAATTTGTACATAAAAGTCATAATAATATAAAAAAAATTAAAATACGTGAATTCAAATCAACTTAAATTGCATATGCACCAATTACACAACAACTCACCCATAATTTTATTATCAAACACTATGTCAATTTTATTTTAAAACAAATTTGCGTCAGGAAACAAATTCTAATATGAAGCCAATTGGAAGTGTATGTGAACTTTGGGCTAAACTTACCATCCTGGGCCTCAGATTGAGTTGGTCTTGAAATGAGTTTGACCCACAAACATGAGTTGATGGCTCAGAGTGGCGTAATCCATTGCTTGTGTACATAGTCCAACATGCAAAGCCCATTCCAAAAGTCCATGTGGTGGTTGGTCTTAGCTCATAATAATAGTATAGTTGAATATGTTTTTTATAGGAAAAATGCTAAAATACATATGATGGACAATTTTTAATATATCATCGATAAAGTATAATGATCTTATCATTTAGTTATATAAAAAGTGAAATTAATATATTTACTAAATTTTTGACATAAACACATATTAATGTGTCAACGGTAAGTAAGGTAGCAGAACTATATCTCTATATAAATATGATAATGTCTAGAAAAATATTGACACCTATTTGTATAGTAAAATAGTTTTTCCATAGCATTTGCAATTCAAAGTTACATTTTCAGTTGAAAATATAAAATGCAGTCTAGTATTTCCACTATTGCAGTTCATCCTGCTTTTAATTTTAGTGTAAATGGCTTTCATTACCCCTTTTTATAAGACAAGAAACTTTTCTACCCCTGTTTTATAATAATAACTTTTTTACCCATTTTATGTGCAAAAAGTCCAATTTGCCCTCAACTTCACCAACAATGTATTTCATATCTATGTATTTAAAATTTAAATCTAAATACACTATATTATATTTTATATTCAATTTTTCTACAAATGTCTTTCATAGATAAGTTTCTAACAATCACTCTTCAAATACAACATGTAATTTTTTTTAAATATCTCACACTCCAACCAAAACTCTGTATTTGGGGAAAATCATCTGAAATTTGTTTATCCGTAGAAGATATGTTTATCTGGGAATTTTTTTTTTTAAGATCTGAATGCCTTCAACATGTACACGATTATAATTAGGGATTTGTTTATACGATATGGTTATCAGTGTATTGCGCTTCAACCAAACCCATTTGAGATTTTTATTTTTTTGGGAAAATTTGGGAAAATCATCTGAGATTTGTTTATACGATATATTTATCTGTATATTGCGCTTCAACCAAATCCATCTGGGATTTTTATTTTTTTGGGAAAATTTGTGAAAATCATCTGAGATTTGTTTATCCGATATGTTTATCTGTGTATTGCGCTTCAACCAAACCCATCTGTGATTTTTATTTTTTTGTACACGAGTATATTTTATGGAGTACACGATTATCTCGTGTACACGAGTATATTTTATGGAGTACACGATTATCTCGTGTACACAATGTGCGTATCGTATACACGATTCATAACGTGTACACGATTATAACATGAATTATAATTATCGAGTACACGTTGTAAAATATATATCGTGTACACGTATATCGTATATATATATATTATAATCATGTACACGTATTAAAATACATATCTTGTACATGAGTATCGTGTACACGTATATCATATATATATTATAATCATGTACACGTATTAAGATACATATCGTGTACACGTATATAATATACGTGTAATAGTGTACACGTTGTAAGATATCTATCGTGTATCGTGTACACGTATATCAGAATATTTAACATACATGATTTATCGTGTACATATATCAGAATATTAAATATCGCATGATTTTGACGATTTTCTTCTACTCGTGTATGTACATACTCGATTATGATGGTAATTATATACAATCAAAAAATCCAAGAAATTTCATAATTATTCACTGAACATTCAAATCATCAAAATCAAAAATAAAATAAATAAATAATAAAAAATTGTAACCAAAACTCTTGTCTCTCTCTTCGAACAGTTCGATGTTCCACCTCCAAGTTCAGATTGTGTAAATCAACTCTCATTCACCTTCTCTAACCTTCTTAGCTTATTTTGATGCTATCATTTCCGAGTGCGAGCGACGTCGTGCTTCCATCATAGGCGCAAATCTGACATCTACCATCTCCAACAAGAATCACCGTCATTTCTCCCATCTTCCTAACTCATTCTCATCTCAGTTTATCTCATCTCAGATTCGACCATTGATGTTGAAGTGGTGGAGATTGAGTTTCGGTGGAGTTTGGATTGGGGGGAATGAATTTTCAAGCTTGGGTTGGGGGAATGAATTTTCAATTTTCAAAATTTTGGGTTATAGAATTTTATATATTTTGAAATATTAAAATTTAAATATAGTTAAAGGGTAGTATTGGAATGTATTTAACAAAATACCTTAAAAATGGGTAAAAAAGTTATTTTTATAAAAGAGGGGTAGAAAAGTTCCTTGCATTATAAAAAGGAGTAGTTTTGGACTTGGCCCTTAATTTTATGGTATTATTAATTAAAAGATGTAAGTTACTATCTCTAAAAACATTAAGCCGTGGTGTAAATATAAAATCATTTGGAGAAATCAAGCTCAAAAAACAATGAAATAACATAATTTTCTACCCACTCATATTATATGCTCTCTATTTTCTAGTTAGTCAAATAAATAGTCAATAAATAAATATTGCTCTCACACTAATCATATTCATAATTATATTTATAAATATTTCTAATACTAAATTTGAAAAACATAAATTACATTTTTAGAAATATAACAAGTAAATATTAAAAATTATATCTTAATAATTCAACCTCAAATCTCTAATAACATCCTAGTTCCGGTTTTATTTAAGATCACAATTTCACAAGTTATTTAACCAAAAACCGGAAAAAAGATTCAATTACTTAGTTATCATAATTATTTTATTTTGTACTCGAAAGGATGATGATGTAATTTAACCACCACTAAAATGCCTATCCATTAACTTCATTCAGAATAGCAGCTTCATCCCGTTCTCTCTCTATCTCTTCAATGGCTCTCTCTTTCTCCAACCCCTTCCTCCTCAATAACCCTTCCCCTCCTCTCTCTCTCAACGCCAAGGTAAAGCAAGCAACATACCAACGAAGAGCCCTTGTTTCACAATTATCCTATATTATTCTCATCACCAATTTTCTGTACTTTGTTTTTCGGAATTAGCAGGTGAAAGGAGTATTGGGCAGCAATCAGATGCGGTGGAGCTGCAGGAAGAAGGACATACACCCGGAATTCCACGAAGACGCGAGGGTTTACTGCAATAGCGAGCTGGTGATGACCACCGGTGGAACCAAGCAGGAGTACGTGGTTGATGTGTGGTCCGGAAACCACCCCTTCTACCTTGGCAGTCGTTCCCAAAATCTTATCGATGCCGATCAAGTTGAGAAGTTCCGGAAGAAGTTTAGTGGCCTCGACTCAATTATGGAGATTCCTGTTCTTAAAGGAGAGATTATCCTTCCTCCTAAGAGAAAGTCCAAACCGAAAAAGAAGTAGTTTAACGATTGTTCTATATTTTTGTTTTTGGGTTTGTAATTGTTAAGTTTTCTTATTGGGATATGGAGTTTAATGGTTATTGAATTGATGCTTCGGATTGTTTCTATGCCAATGAGAAGTGGTTTATTGGTTCATGATTTGTGTTTATGGTTTTGGAGATTCTTTTGTGCTGCTTCTGTTCGTGTTTTTCTGATGTGAAATGATGTCCAATTTCAGATTATTTAGGCTAATTTTCTTTCTAATCTGTAATTATCAGATGTGTTTAAAATTGATCAATTGCGTTTTAGTAATGGTAATGCTTTCACTATCGGTCAATCGTTTTCTTCTGGTAATTCTGCTGCAGATTCTTGGTGGGTTCTTCTCTTGATCGTTGAAGCTTCTTTCTCAGGTTTGATCCTTTTATGTACATCAATTTGAGAAAAGAAAAAACCCAACTGATGGTCTCTTGAAATCTTGAATTGTTATTGGTTGATCAGTAATTTAGGAATAATGAGAGTCACGCTAGAAAATTGAGAAACAACTTAGCTTGATCCTGTGTTTGTTGACTTTTAGAGGGATATTTGCTGAATATTGGTTGGTGTGATGAGAGATAATTGTAAATTACTTGTGATTATGGAAGTGAAAGGCTGATAATCATTGAAACACACAAGTTCTTGCTAATATTTCATTGATCCTAACTTCAGAGTAAAAAGTAGTAGCTTACAAGATGATATTCAATTTGTAAACCAATACTTTGCTAACATATTGAATCATCGGAAAGATGAAGAATTTTTCGATTAATATTTACTTTTTCTGTGATTTGTGTATCTTGCTGTAAGGTCAGGATATTAATTGATTCGTTGTATGGCGCAGTGAAGATAGTTTGATGGCTTTACTGCAAGGCCCAGTTGTTTGCCCTGTGGTTCATGCTAAACAAACTGGAGTGTACTCCGTGCCTGTTGATTCTCCACTACTCAAAGCTAAATTCGTTAAGAGTGGATTGTGGGGGCTGAAAGCGCTTCGAAGTGGAAGGACTAACGTCAGTTATCAACAGCGTTTGAGGAAATGCAGCACGATTCGGAGTAGTTTCAGTTCTTCGTCAAATGGTAATGGTAGCATGGCAGAAAATTCCAATGAGAATGAAGCCGACTATGTGAATTCGAGTGTGCTTGAAGCTGGTAAGTAGTTTTTATTTCGTTTTCTTGTCTTTTTCTTGTTATGTGTGTTTCCTAAATTGCAGCAATTGTGCACTGGAAATTATGGTTTCTTTGCTATTCATATAGCTTTCTTCGTGAGTATATGAAGCAACCCTGACTTTATATTTCATCAGATACAAATGCTTTTAGATGCAAGCTAAAAGCGAGCCTAATGCTCTCTAATTTAACTTCAGTGTTCTATATTTTATCTTCTGCTTAGCGAAAATAGTTCTTTTAGGGGGAGAGTGAGAGAGAAACACTCCTTCATTGGAACTATGTGTGTGGATTTGTTTCATTGCTCGTATAACTATTGTACACTCTGCAAGTGCCAATCATGGTGTGTGTGTTTGATTTTTGTGAAAATAGTTGAGGTGAGAGGTGGGACAGACGGTTTCATGATCAAGATGAGAGATGGTCGATATTTGAGATGTGCTCACAACAATGTCATCTGCTGGATTATGCTCCACATCCCGCTATTGTCTTGAAGATGGAAGATGGGACTGGCCTTCTTCTCCCAATCATTGTTTGTACGTTTACAATTTCGTCACTATTTTCTTGTGATTTCTAAGCTTGTTTCGCTGTTTATAGTCTCCTTATTCCCTTGACTTGTCGATTTTGTTACAATGGAGATGCCGAGTGTGCTTCTCATGGCAGCTGTCCGTAATGTCCAAATTGTACGTGCACTCTCTTCCTGCTTTTGTTTAAGCTGCTAAACTTATGAAACAAATATGAGTTTTTCCTCTTTGTTTACCGTTCAGGTTAGACCAACAATGTATCAAGTGGTGAAGGATATGATCGACCAGATGGGATATACAGTAGGCATCCTGTCATTGCCAGCACTCAATTATCTAAGCTTAGACCTTTAATTTCTTTTATCGGCTCCTTTTTGGGTGAAAGTTGTATGTGTGACTAAGAGGGTACATGAAGCATATTTTGCTGAATTACGTCTTTCAAAGGTGAATTTAGCTTGTTAATCATGGTTGAAGCTATAGAATACTGCACATAGTTCTCTAAATTAGAAGCAGTCTTTCTGTATAGGTTTTCACTAATAAACATTTTTGTTGATTGAAGTTGGATAATGAAGCAGAGAGCCTAAGCTTTGATCTTCGACCCTCAGATGCCATTAACATTGCAGTGAGATGCAAGGTGATGATCCACAAATTACATTGGTTGCATATATTTAGAAGTCAAAAGTTTTAGTATTGAGTGATGCCTGTCATTACAGTACTAAATTACTCTTTATTACTTATCCTTTCCATGTTATTAGCTGGCTTGGAAAATTACTTCGATGGTGCAATACTTGGTGTAAAACCCCTAAATTCATTTCTGAAGAAGATATGAGAAATCAAGGATTAACTTATTTAGCACAAGTTAAAATACAACCTATTTATCGTGACATAGCTTAGTTTTTCATAATCAGCTAGGAAAATACCTCCTAAATCTAACCATTGAAACGACATCCTTCAACAGGGAATGATTAGGGATCCTTGGTAGTTTCCTATTTGATTAATAATTAAGTTGCACTATACGGATTTAATTTTTTGGGTTTAGGGTATCATGTTAACATTGTCAAATGCCTTGTGATTAACCAACAATACCAGATTTTAATTTTATTGCTGATAGTTATGCGGTAACATGATTCCTGTGCTTATAGGTGTGTTCTTATAAGATTCATGTTTATAATGTTACTTGGATGAATCTAAGCTTTGGATACATTTCAAACAACTTAGAACTTAGTAGCAACCCTGTCTTTGTTTCTGCATTGCATCTTGTAGTACTGTTTTTTATTAGCCCGTTAACCATTAAGCCTGTTTCTGTTGTACATGTAAGAAACATCTGTAATCATTCCAATATTTTCACTAGCTCTTGCAGTTGACGGGCATTTCATTCATTAATTCTGGACCATGTGATACTTCCGAATTTTTTAATCTTGACATAAGCAATCACCTTTACGAATTCTGCATTATACTGTGTGTAGGTGCCGATTCAAGTCAACAAGTATCTCGCATATAGTGATGGTATGAAGGTTATTGAA
This sequence comes from Scutellaria barbata, assembly GCA_028654395.1. Classification (NCBI taxonomy): domain Eukaryota; kingdom Viridiplantae; phylum Streptophyta; class Magnoliopsida; order Lamiales; family Lamiaceae; genus Scutellaria; species Scutellaria barbata. The sequence goes on along the minus strand of CM053651.1, from coordinate 14,263,833 downwards.
GCTGAAAAGGCGTCGGTGCAGACTTCCTCCTCAGATGGCCTATTGTTCTCTCAACTCAATAGGTAAAGTTGGTACCTTGATGCTCTTAGTTTGGAGAGAAAGAGAGAGATGAACGACTACTTTCTCTCTCTCTCTCTCTCTCTCTCTCTCTCTCTCTTTTTCAGAGCTAAGTATCTTAAGGGAGGGTCCTATTTTGTGTTTCTATTGATGCAGACCAACTGGGCAACCGTGCATTCAAACTAAAGAGTTCGATTTGGTGAGAAACATGCTAATTGCAGCTGTTGAAGAACGCTACAGGGATGCAGGTATCTGTTATCATATTAGACGACATTGATTTATAACTTAGATTTATTACAATGTTGCAACTGTTTATTGCAGCTTTGTGGAGGGACAAGCTGACTCAGCTTCGGTCTAAAACAAACTGGGCATAACACTATCAAATCCCACTATGAAGTTGTAGGTATTGCCTGTGTCGCTACCATCAACTCTTATCGTACATCCTTTCTGACCGTAATTGTGCAATTTGTATCTTTCTGTTTTGTTGGTTTCAGGCACTACAGTTGGATGTCTCGTGTATATAGGAATCATTGGTAAGGCCCTTCAAGTAATTAATTGTATTAGGCCTTGCAACGAGCATGTAGAAAGCTCGTCTCGTGTATATATTCGTCGTGTTTAAACTTTTGGATGTTGATTTCCGTATGCCAAAAAGGTAATGTTTCAGAGCCTCTGTATATTAAACATAAGTACATGAAATGTAGCATTAATAAACCTATTAAGAGTTGTTTTTCTTTTAAGCCTTACTTTGATAACTACTTAGATAATTTGATCAGTTTAATGCGTGGGATGGAAGCCAATTTTCTGAATAAATGTATTTAGTTTACTTATTTTTGTCCGTTCCACTTTCTCATTAAATTGAGAGAAAATATAACACACTAGCAAGAAGCAATGGTTATGATGTTGATGAGTCTAGAAATCAAGAATGAAATAACATGGAAAATATGACACACACACAAATATAAATATATATATATATATATATATAATTTTTTTTTATTTAGAGCAAAGAACTATCAGCGGGCTACTCTCTTCTCTTTTCTTTTTCTTCCTCTTCCTCTCATTTGCTTCTTCTCCTCAAACGCAAGGTAAAGATGGAGTAAGGGTATTGTTTTCTTTGTATGACATCGTATTGCTTCTTTGTATGGGGTTCTCTTCTTCTTTTATATCTTCTTTTCTTCGTTCTTTGATTCACAATTTTATATTTGTGGTTTTTTCTTCAAATCACAATTTCATGTTTATGATTTCTTCTTCTTTTTCTTCTTTTTATTTTTCATTTTCGTAGATTTAGATAATTGTTTATAATCACAATTTCATTACAATGTTTTAAAACATTGAAAATCAATTATTGCAGTTACGTAAGATTAATTGTAGAAAATTCGAAGAGGAAGATGATGAAAATTCACATTTGAATTTTTTAAAGATAAATTTACACTCTATAGTACATTAATATCTTTTGAGTATGTGATTAATATCTCTAAGTTATAGGATTCTGTAATATCTTGCATTTCAATAACTCTTAAAATAAATTAAAGATTTTAAACTTACATTGTAGACTACACTAATCCCTTTTAAGTATATGACTATATGAGTAATATATTTACATGTAACAAATAATATATTAAGTAATATTTATCACTAAAACAAAGTAACTAATATCGTAAGTAATACCTTATGAATATGTGATTAATACATTATATATTAATAAAGTAATACATTTTAGATATATAAGTAATATCTTTAGACTTTTGTGACAAACAAACAATTCCTTTACATATAACGAGTATGCCTTTTAAGTAAAATAAGTAATATTTTTCATTAAAACAAAGTTAAACAAAATAATACATTTAGATAACACAAGTAATACATTTAGATAAAACAAACAATACTTTTTGAGTGTACACCTAATAGTAAAATGTAAACATATATTTCAATAATAAAAATAATATCTCATGAGTACGAAATTAAGACCTTATGAATATACAATTAATATCTTTCACTAAACAAGTAAAATTTAAACATATATTTCAATTATACCAATAATACCTTATGAATATGCAACTCATACGTAATGCATATACAACTAATACTTTGACTAAAGAATTTACAGTACAAGAAATATGAGTATTTGTGATAAGATTTTTTGCGACAACAAAAGTTGTCGCAAAAAGTCTAAACCCAGACCTGCCACATACAGCTCGTATGGGGTAGGTAAAAACCAAGTAAACAGGTCCCGAAACAGGATTGGATACGGTCAAATCGAAATCCATCAGATTTGGAATGAGTCCTGATATTTGCTAAACCCGCCCCTGACCCGCCTATATATATCTATATATATAATCATATATTTGTATTATATTTATTTCTATGTTTTTTCAACAAAATATAAAGCAAATCTGAGATTTTAAATTAATTATCTCCTCTCAAACTCTCTCTCTTAATCCTCTTTTCAAACACGCCGCTGTCACTCATCTTCTCCAAACCAGATCAATCGAATTTCTTCCTCATATAAATTATGGAATTTTATGGTTCTTAAAATATTCTTTCTAGTCACCTTCTTCAGATCAGATCGATTAAATCTATTCCTTATATAAATTGATGGAATTTTATGATTTCTAAAATCTCCTTCATGCATTTATATATTTGTGTTTCTTGGTGGCACAAACTCAAAATTCGTGTTCAGATTTATTATCTAAAGTCATTGAAAGATATTATTATGATTTGAATAGTTATTATTTCAAAAAAAGAAAAGAAAAGAAAGCAAGCAGGGTGGGATGGGGCGGGTTTTAGTAGTGTATTTCATGGAATTAACAATCATTTACCCAAATACATTGGAGGAGGGCTTGTGTGCCCCTCGGGTATGATGTGCCCCCAACCCCAACTCTAATATTTTTTAAGTAATACGACTAATATCTTTACATTAGTAAGTAGTATCTTGAATAATATCTTTCAATAAATCATTACTCATAAGTACCTTACAATTAAATAACAAATACCTTATAAATATAAAAACTAATATGTTTCACTAAAACATATATTTTAGTTATACAAATAATACCTTATGAATATGCAACTAATATCTTATGATTATACAACTAATATTTCATGAGTATATAACTAATACCAAACTAATAATACATTTAGGGTACATACACTCGGATATATAAATTTTTGCCAATATATTGTAGTGGATACGTTGTTAATATGTATGAATCGCATCAATAGATTTTATACAAGATATTTGACTATTATAATAGGGAAAAATCATTTTGGTCCTACTCTAGGGGCGGTGTCCGATTTTAATCATGTTAATTTTCGATTATCAATTTTAGTCATGAAATTGAAAAATTTATCCCATTTCAATCATTTTTCGGTCAATTTTCAATGAGTGATACACACTCACTCCCACTTACGAGTTTTCTAATGATTTGCGCTTATATGGCAGTTTATTTTGCATGCAGCATTTATTTTTCTGTTATTGTTTCCCTAAAATTCACCACATCATTTAAATGCATTAAATAAAACAAAAAATGAAAAAGATTAAAAAAAAAAAAAGGAACATAATTAAAGTAAAAACAAAAACAAAAAACACAAAATGCAAATCCTAAACAGGATTGAAAAGAAAATCCCTCAATCCCCCCTTAACAAAAAAATAAAAAATAAAATAAAAGGGATGGCATTTCAAAGAAAATCCCCCAAATCCTCAAGGTTTATGATATCTTCTTTGAAATTATAGTCAAAGAAAGGAAGGTTTGTGGTCAAGAGATCATGCCGCAAGAGCAATCTGATTGCTCGGAAAAGATCCGAAAAGTGTTGAACACATTTTTAGTTTTCAATAGATTATAGTACAAAAAATTGGGATAATAATATTCTACAGCAGATGTAGTCGTTGTTCTTGTTGCATAAGTATTTGGAAGTGGCTTCTCGAAAATGGTCTTTCGTAGGCTGACGAACAAGATATATCTATTCTTTTAATAATAATTGTGATATTAATATTTTTTTTTCTGCAATCAGAGAAAATGATCTTCTTTATATTTATGAAATGCTTCGTCTATCAATGATGATATATGCAATTTCTGGTCATGTATTTTTTTGAGACAACTAAATTTCTTTTAAAAAATGTGTAAATATATCATTAATGTAATTTATGATGATGTGTAAATACACTTCTAATCTTTTTTTTTTGAGAGTATTCACTCCTAATAGTTTTGTTATGGTGCAAATATGCCCTAATGATATATGGATCTTTTTCAACAATCTTCTTACATAAGTTTTTTTTATACTTTATTAAATAAATAATTATTTTTACTGAAACAATTCTAATCATAAATAAATTTTAAATTTTAAAAATAAACTTTATCTCGATAAAATATTATATTTGAGTTTATTAAAATTATGTTGTAGAATTGTATACCAAACTTTTACTTATTTTGAAATAAACCTAATATGTTAGTATGCATATAAAGGAAACTTGTTTGGATATTGGATTAAGAATCTGTGTTTGTTGTTTGTTTTCATGTACATTATCAGTTTTTTAACTTCTATAATTTAAAACTTAAAAGAATAGTGTTTTTTTCAAGGGAAAATGTCGTATTTGCTTTGTCAAGTTTTATTGTAACATGTAGTCTATTTTATTCTCAATTTTTTTCATAGTAAAATTCATCAATAAAATTTAAAATTGATTTAAAATATTTCAAAATACAAATAATTAACTATCACACAAAATATAATACATAGTAAAAAAATAATAAATTTACATTTGAAGATTGTGAATAAAATATCTATATAACAAGAAGGGTCAATTTGCAACTTAATTCAAACGTTGGGGGTACATTTACTAAAAAAAAAATGTCATATTTGCAATATCTCAACAACCACCTTAGCTATACCGTATATAGATGCACTTTTACGGCCAATATCTTTTCATCTTCAATAATACTACTATTAAAGCCTTAAGTGGAAATCCTAAAAATATAAGGATTTGTAAACTAAAATGGAAAATACTATTAAAAGAAATCACAATTGAAAATTACCTTATTTATTTTATACTTTTTTTTACTAAAGTTCAATTTATTATTGTAATCATCAAATTATGTAATATAACACTTGTTCATTATTGATGACATCATTATTGATAAATGTTGTATTGTTATGAAAATTTCTCGTGTTGTATAGCTGTGCATTTTTCGTTGATTTCAAGTGGTTCAAAGGTTTAGAGGAGGATGAATGAACCTTTATCGATTTTTTAAAATCTTTTGAATTTTCGGTGTTTGTAGCCTATAATAGTTTACAGCGATATACACAGTCTAGCTTACAACACTAGTATGTTATGATACTTCTTATAACTTAGAGTTCTTGGCAGTGGAAACTTAAACTTTTGTAGATAGATTTCGTTTGAAAAATATTTTGAAATATAAGTTTTAAGATCTTTTATGCACTACGACAGAATAGATATGCAACAAATATATGAACAACAGATAAATAAAATAACAAAAACAACACACAAGGTCTTTTATAATTGTTCGAACGTGGTGTATTCCTTCTACATCCACTCTTCTCCTTCTTAAAGAGGAACTTCGTTAAGTAAGTTTGCATTATAAGACTCGACCTTACAAACTCTCAACCTAACAAAGTTACACCTAATAAGACTTAGTTTTCACACAGATTACCCAAGTTCTAAATGCAGACCCACACAAGATCTCTACAACTCACATAGAGTTATTGTCTTACACTTGACAATATGAACATCCAGTAAGGACAAAATTCCTATCAACTAAGGACACCTAAAACAACTTAAGCACACAGCATAGAGGTAAAAGTATAAGAAGTTTTCTTTAATTGGTACTTGAAGCAGCCTTTGGATTTTTGAATCTTGAACTAAAAACTTGACTATTTCTTGAGGTTGAGTGACTGAAACTTTGTAGCTTTGATAACTCTTGGAACTTGAGAACTTTTTGCTTAACTTTGAATGTGTGTAGTTTTAGTTTCAATAATTGTATTAGTCAACTATTCCTTTATTTATAGGTGAAGTATTATGCTCGTTGAAGAGAGATACAACACTTTGAATTTGAATCCTCTTCATGGTGTAGAGCTCATATTAAATGTCATTGTTGGTCATACAGTTATGATTTATTATCTTGCACAACAGGTATTTAATACGGCTGTACTAGCTAGGTTGCAGCTTTTATGCCTATCAGGCCACATGTCTGCTGTTTACTGGCTCTTCTTACTGCATCTTTCAACTTGTCTTTAGTTCCGTTGAAGAGATTGATTTTAGTACTGTTATTGATCTTCTTCATACTTCATTGATGTTATTACTTCATGATTTTTATGCATCTTGTCTCTTCATTCTTGAGAATGTTGTATGTAGTCCCTACAACCTTAGTCTTCTTACTATAACTTAACTTACAATTCTACTATAGTTATGTTGCTTACAATGTTGTTCTACTGTATTTTCATCTTACTTACAATGATTGTTTTACTTACTACTTGCAGCAATTCTTTACTTTGGATTACTGCCGATGTATCTTAATCTCCTCCATTCTTCAAGTTTATTCTACAGACTCTAAATCGAATCTAAATTCACTTAAACATTATGAAAAATGAGGTATTCTACAGTCCTATTACACTTATTTTTTGTTTCATCAAAATCTAAATAATAATTTCCTAATTTTTTCTCATAATTAAAATAATCGAGTAAATTATTAACACTCATTTATTGTTTTAGATATTAAATAGTGAAATTACGATTGCAATGGTCTGATAGCTATTGACTCATAAAATAATGGAAAATATTATTAAAAAAAGAAAGCACAATTGAAATTTAATTAGTTTAATTTTTTTTTATTTTACTAAAGTTCAATTTATTATTGTAATCACCAAATTATGTAATATAAGACTTGTCATTATTGATAACATCATACGCTCACTTCCCTAAAATACATTTCTCGCCGTCTAATGTTGTATTGTTATGAAAATTTCTCATGTTTTAAAGTTGTTCACTTTCTCATAATTCAAATTATCGAGTAAATTAGCATTGATTTATTATTTTGTGTATTAAATAGTGAAATTACGATTACAATGATTTGATAGCTATTGACTCATAAAAAATGGAAAATATTATAAAATGAAATCACAATTGAAAATTACTTTATTTATTTACAATAGTAAAGTTCAATTTATTATTATAATCACCAAATTATGTAATATAAGACTTGTGCATTATTGATAACGTCATACCCTTCTCTAAGTACATTTCTCGCTGTCTAATGTGGTATTGTTATGAAAATTTCTCGTGTTCACTTTCTCATAATTCAAATTATCGAACAAATTAGCATCTATTTATTATTTTGGGTATTAAGTGCTGAAATTACGACTACAATGGTTGATAGCTATTGACTCATAAAAAATGGAAAATATTATAAAAAGAAAGCACAATTGAAAATTACATTATTTATTTTATATTTTTTTTTGCTAAAGTTCAATGATTATTGCAATCACCAAATTATGTAATATAAGACTTGTTGATTATTGATGACGTCGTACCCTCATTCCTTCAAAATACGTTTCTCACCGTCTAATGTTGTATTGTTATGGAAATTTCTCGTGTTGTATAGTTGTTCACTTTCTCATAATTCAATTTATTGAGTAAATTAGCATTGATTTATTATTTTGTGTATTAAATAGTGAAAATAGGAATATACTATCGTAATGGTTTGATAGCTCATATATTTAGCCAGAGCTGATCCTTTTTTTTTTCTTTTTGTTATGTTTTATATTTGCAAGCTTTTCTTTATTTATTTAGATAAAAAAAATTAGATGAAAATATGATTTTTTTTAGTGATTACCAAAGTGATATATAGATTAATTGTATCAGGTCGAACCGATCATTCTTTTTGTTTCTATATATTGCTAACAGTAGTTGTAAATAATATTTAGTCACAATAAAATCATGCTAAGTGATTGTGAATAAAATGATGTCGTTTTTGAAATGTTAGATGCTAACCTAGTACTGGAGGTCCTGTCATTGTGAAGTGTGTGAGTGGGTGTTATTCCGTCTTGCGTAAGTTGGTTATATCATTTAACAATAACGTATAAAATATACTCAAATAAAAAACAAAAATTAAGAATATGAGGAACAAAATATTCAATTATAGGATATTACTTTTCTTCAGACGATGACATTCGATTTTGAAGGAACAACAAACCTTGACCATTAGCTTGCAGTGATTGAAAAAATCAAGTGGAGTGAAGTGTATCATCTCTCCTTATGATGAAATACATTCCTACTAATAATGCTTATAATTATTGTATTATCCATACAGATAAAATAGTTTTGTCTTCTCGATTGCAATGCTGTTTTTATAATTGGATTTTTTTTTTTTTTTTTTATATACTGATATAATGTACAGATAATTCTAATCATTGATCCACTTAAATACATCCAAAGACTTATCTATTTTCAAAAAGCTTTGAAACGGTACAGTGGGAACCGTGAGGAATGAGGTTCTACCATTTATATTACTTCTACACAATAATTTTATACATATAAAGTATATTAATTATGTGGGAATATTAAAAATAGCAATGGATAAATAAAAAATAACATACACGAAGTACAGGCTTGTAATCATTACTTGTACATTTTTTGACATTTCAACATAAAATCTAATAAATTTACAATTTAAACACCACTTTCTAATATTTATTAATTTGGCTGTACAAATCGCTAGATTCAATGTCATTTCGAACGACCAACTTCATAAAGAGGACGAATATTTGAAACAATATTCTTTACAATTGCAAATTTTAATGTTTGAAATACATAAGTGCATATATACACATATTTAATTTTTAGGATTCTTCTGGTAAATTTTTTTTTAAGATTCCCACACAATAGTCCTTATTTCAAAGTGGTGACATTTTTATGTTTGTAAGACCGCAATCGCGTTTCTTTTTTTGATAAGAGAAACATATTTCTCTCCATTTTTTTTTGTTTTGCTTTTTTAAGAGGAATTAAAATTGTGACAGAACAATTTGGTAAGTTAATCAAGATAAAAACAATTTTCAAAATGTTATCAATGAATCAAATCACAATTTTGTTTTTGTGAAGTTACAACATTTAAGAATTATTATTAAGTTGGAAAGAAATGATAATTCTACATCTTTTTGTAATCAGCCTCATAATAAAATATGGTGGTGTTTGGATTTGTTAGTCATGACTCATGAGTTAGGTGTTTGCATTCGTATTCGGCATATTCCCACCGAAAGATAAACTGGCCACAGCATTCTGCCACGTGTCGTGGGACCCACCCGTTTAGCCGCCGGGAGAACCCCAGCCATGAGCCTTCCACCGCCACCACCTTAACTAAATTGATTCGAAATACTCTGCATAATTTATATATTCAATCAAGAAATCAAACTCTTCCCACTTCATTTTTGAAACAATTTGTTGCTATATTTTCCCAACTTTTATCCTCTCATTTAATTATAATCTGAAAACTTTTAGAAGGATTTACAAATGGACAAGCCAAAGGTGTTTGATGAAATGCTTGAATGGAGGAAAAGCTTTGGCACTAACACCAAGATGAGGGTAACTTTTTCCATTGTATTTTTCAGTAAACAGCTTCCTTGATAGGCAATCTTCTCAGAAAGTTGAGGATCTTTACATTCCTATCAAGATATTAGTCTTTCTTGGTTCATAAAAACAAAATGGTTTGTTAGACAACTTCTGCATGGTTAAGTGTTTGTTTATCATCATATCTTCAGGATTTTGAGTTTAAGGAGATAAATGAAGTTCATAAACACTACCCCCACGGTTATCACGGCGTAGACAAGGAGGGAAGACCTGTTTACATCGAAAGATTAGGCAAGATTGATTTGGAACTGCTTCTGAAAGTGACAACCTTGGATCGATACGTTAAATACCAGATTCAGCAGTACGAGAAGACTCTTACAATCAGGTTTCCTGCTTGCTCTGTTGCTTCAGACAGACACATTGACAGAAGCGTAGCAATTCTAGATGTTGAGGGTGTGGTAAGTGCTTATATCTGTTTGTAATATGATTACGTTGCCAAGAATTATGAGTTGTTTTGTTTGATGATTTTTGTTATGATATTCAGAGTTTGAAGAGTTTCACTAGACCTGTTCAAAGGGTTCTAATGCAACTTCGCAAGATATATGATGACAATTATCCTGAAGTATGTCTCTGTAGTAACAATTGTTGTCCTAAATTACATTGAATAAATAATGTAGAATATAATGATACTTTTGTAGACCCTTTGCCAAATGGTGATCATAAATGCTAGTCCTGGCTTTAGATTACTTTGGACTGCTGTGAAGTGCTTTCTTGATCCCGATACCGTTTCCAAGATTCAGGTACCTGCATGTCGTTCGTCAACCACCCGTTGTAGGTTTTTATAGTCGATAAATAAAGGGCTCTTGTTTTAAATTGTTAGGTAATTGGAAACAAGTATCAAAGCAAATTGCTTGGAATGATTGATAAAAGGTAAGTACTAAAGAGGTTTTTCTGAACTTGTGCTTGTATTGATCTATGTACGATGTTTTGATGGCTTTGATGGTGCAGTGAGCTGCCAGAGTTTCTTGGTGGAAGCTGTTGTTGTGAGTGTGAAGGAGGCTGTCTGAGGTCAGACAGAGGCCCATGGAAAGACACTTGTGTTTTTGAGTTGAAGAACAAAGAATATGTTGAGAAACAGTAGTCAGTCATAGAGTAGAATAATAATTGTAAGTATGATGGTAAATATGCATACATGAACATTTGATCAGTGATACAAAGACCATTCATTTCTAGAATCATAATATATTTAATGAAGGGAATTGCTTCAAATATGTTCATTCATTCCCCATTTTAATGTGTTTATGTATGTAACATAATTGTTAATTTAATATTCTCCATTATCTTAAAATTTTCAACACAGCTTTCGTGCATGTTATTCTATTATTCATGTAATATATCACGTCTCCTGGACACGCATACAGCATATATAAAGTATATTCTCAAGTCCAATAAATTTGTCCAAACTTGCATTTACACGCAAATGGTGCTGACACAGAAATTGTGAACTTCAAGTCTAAGATAATCCAATTAATTACCAATTAAAGTTTGAACCCTCTGTTTCCATAAAAAGAAAAATGAATAAAATAATATATATGAGGTCTTCTATTTTACGTCATATTTTATCTTTTACTTTTAAATAATTACCACACCACTTATATAATTAAATGATATCATTAATTGTGTATTAAATGTAATAAAATATAAGATAAAAAGTAGCAGAAAAATCAAAATTAAAAAACTTATTTAGAACAATCAGGCACTTTTTAAGCGACCAACCACTTGAGATTTGAAAGCAGATAGATGATACAATCATACAAACTGAGTTAGAACATTCACATCAATAATTTTTAAGAGTATTTTTAGAATATTTTAGTAATAAATTTGCATTTTACCAATAGTGCTTAAGCAGTGCGTTGGTATTGTCCTGCAGAAACGTTTAAAGGAGAGAAAGTGTGAAATACAAGCTACACAAGCCACATGTTTAAAAAGGAACAGAGAGTGTCGGTATTAATAATTTCACTTTTTTCTTTTCTTTATTTTTTGTGATATATTTTCAGGATATGTTTAATTCCATTATTGATTGGATTTGATTTTATCGTGAGATTTATTAGGTTAGCTTAATATTGGATAAATTATCCATCCATTTCCTGGATAATTATATTACAAAATTGAGTGATACAATAATGAATATTTTTTTTATCATGCACTTACATTTTTCAAATAAACAAGTTAAATTTATTGATATAGTATATTAAACCTAATAAAGACAAGCAAATCGACACTTAATATATTAATAACACACTTAAAACTATTGATGCTGCTTAGTCATATAAGAAACCATTGAAACGAAATTACTGTTCCGTTAATCAAGTTTAATTCTTTTAAAGTTCATAACATTTGGTGTACCTTTTTCACACACAATTAATTCACTCCACCTAAAATTTATTATTTATATTATGAATACTTATATAGGTACGTCCTCTTAATATAGGATCTAAACCGGTATAATTGAGAAATTATAGTTTAATCGAAATATATCCCCAATTGTAAAATAAAAAAATAATCTCATTCATACATAATGCCTAGAATTTATCCGTGAAAATTAAATTTGGATCGAAATTACAATTCTTTAAATGAATCCAACGTAAGTCTATTATTTAGAATAGAATATTTAAAAATGAAAAATGAAAAAGAAAGAAGAAGAAGTGGGCTATGCTATGGTAAGGCATATTCCCGCCAAATGAAAAGATACACACGTGGATGGGGCCTTCGCCACCACCCGCTTCTACCTGCAATCCCAAGCCTACGCCATCTCAAAATTCTACCCCCAATTCCAAGATTTCCTCCAATTTCACAATGTCCAACTCTCTTGATCCAGTTTCTACTACTTGTGAGTGCTACAATAATGCACTGCTTCTTCTACTTTTACTCGAATTCTTTCCTTTCTCTGTAAAATAAATCTGCTTCTTTACTGTTTATGTTGTGGTAGATCTTAGTTTCTTTTTTTTTCTTTTTTTTTTCGGATTTAGTGTATTGAACATTGGAGAAACTTTGTTTGGTTTATCATGAATTCCGGTTCCAGGATGATAGGCGCATGATTGTAGATTAATTCTATTTAGGTATGGATATATTACTTGGCGATCAAGTGTAGTTAGATTCTTAGATTCTATGTAAATATCTACAAGTATGAATTTTTGTTTCTAATGTTGTGGATTATTTTTGTTGCATCGATCAAGTAGTTTTCTCTTATTTCACTTGAGATTCATTAGTCTTTTGGCTACTTTTCATGGGAATAGGATGTTCTTGGCCTGAGTTTTGGTATTGTATTTAGAGGTAGCTTGTACTATTAAATTTAGTGGAGAAGTGGATGCTCTTGCTATAGTAGGAGGGCTTTGCTTGTTGATGTGATATGTGGATCTTTGAGATAACTCTGTGCTTCCACCATACTCCCAATTTCATCGTTCTTATTTTTTAGTATGCATATAAATGATGTCTAGATTTCGTTGATGTAAAACCATGCGGTATTTTCTGTGGATTGAAATATTTGAGATACTCCTTCTCAGTGAATTGGTGACAAAGTTTCTTTCTCTTTTTTGCTATATCCTTCATGGTGGGTGTAATGCATGTTATATGAAGTTTGTGTGAAATTCTTTTACTTCTGTGTGTGTGTGTGGAATGATCATCTTAACTACAACTGTAAATTTCTGTGCAACCCAGGTTCTTGTTGTATTTTTAATTGATGACAAACAAGAATGTTCTTTTCTGGAAGATGGGCAGATACTATCAAAAGTCATCAGTAAAATTGCAGTTGGCAACTAGTTTATGAACTAGTGGGTGATTAACACTTTGTTAGGAATTAGCATTGTTATTCATGCTTATGGATAGATCATTCAGTCCATCTGGTTCAGATAGATGTTTTTTTTTTTACTGCTTTTTCGTCTTAGTAATTGTTGTCTTCATATTATGGCTTTTGCTAGATGTATTCTGTCCCTATGGTCTTGAATACTTGCAGTTTTCTACTATGTTAGTTTCATGGCAGTATGTCAGAAATATTCTCAAGAGTCAGTTTGACTGCATGAGTGTTGACATTTGAATCAGGAAAAATTGTGTTTCCTCAGGTTTATGTAAGGATGAAAAACACAAACACAAATCAGATTGTGAAAACTCGGAGGAAAATACAAAATTTGGAATTCTGAAGAAAGCCAAAAATGTATCCGGTAAACTCAAGAGTTCTCTTAGAAACAAGATCCGAAGGAGAAATGATGTTGGAGTTTGTAGAATCAAGGATATTCATGAAATTGAGGAGCAAAATGCTGTTGATGCTTTTCGACAGGCTCTGGTCATGGATAATTTACTTCCAGAAAGATTTGATGATTACCACGTAATGTTAAGGTAACCCTTTCCTTCCCTCATGTGTGGCTAGAGTGGATTGATATGATATGAATAGTCTTTTAATTTTTTTTTGTTCACCTAGTCCATTACTTATAGTCCATTCCGAAAGTGTTTCTGTTAGCAGTAGCAGTGCATGCTAATGGGGTCTGCATGGAATACACTAAATTTGAGAGCTTGCGAATAATTTCCCATTTAATATATTTGTGGAGAAAAATATATAATTACATGCACTTGTCAAGATTTTTGATATTAATTGAATAATATTCTCGTCGGCAATAACTTGGTAACTTAAGTTGAGACTTAGTTGAAATTATTGTTTACCGGTTCATTTTATGTTGCAACTTCTAAGAAATATTAAGATAGTTACAATGATTCCATAAATTTGTGGATCACTTATATCATTTAAAGGAAAACCACAGTTAATTTCCTAGACAACATGAGAAATTTGGTTTTCATGTTTTAAACTATCAAACCTTTTAACCTAATCTAGGCTTAGATTAGATGGATTGTAAGTTTAATACACTTTAAGATGAATGTGTGGGTATATCATGTTCTTGTTTCATTGTGATTCTGATTTCAGGAAATTTTTTCTTGTTCTTGGCAAAATTTTGTATAAGCACGAAGCTGCTGATGCGTTGTTGCATCAGTATTCCAAAAAAATTAATGACCATGAATTTAGTTAAATATACTTTCTTTCCCCTGATCAATCAACAATATGCAGATTCCTGAAAGCAAGGAAGTTTAACATTAATAAAGCAAAGCTCATGTGGGCAAACATGCTTGAGTGGAGGAAAAACTTCGGCACTGATACAATCATGGAGGTGATCTTCAATTCATAACATTCTATTACACATAATTTATTGGAAGCTTTGGTGTTGAGTAAATGGATACATCTAGTTATAGATATTTTGGCTTTTATGGTGACGCTAGCTTTATTATGTATTGGTTTTAGTTACAATGATTTGAAACATTGATATAATTTTATTGAAAGAATAAAAATTGCCATCAACATATAATAAAAGAATACTCTCTGCATCATGAAATTGAAGAAGTTGTGTATACTTTGGCATTAGTTGAGATTTCCATAATCTGTTATTAACTTGTGCACTAATACCGGACTTCTTTTTGTACTCAGGACTTTGACTTCAATGAGCTGGACAAGGTTCAACTATATTACCCTCATGGTTACCATGGTGTTGACAAGGATGGAAGACCCGTATACATCGAGAGATTGGGAAAGATTGACATTGACATGCTACTGCAGGTTACGACCTTAGACAGATTTGTGAAATACCAAGTGCAGGAGTTTGAGAGAAGTATTGCTATTCGGTTTCCTGCATGTTCTGTTGCTGCAAACAGGCACATAGGTTCAAGTACAACAATTTTGGACGTTCAAGGATCGGTACATGTTCTTTATTGTTTTTCTTTAAATAGCATATTGATTTTTCATTGTTCAAAAGAGATTGTACACTGGTTCATTTGAGTTCTTTGGTCATGCTCAGAGTTTAATGAGTTTGACAGGCCCTGTTATGGAATTCATCAAGTTGGTTCAGGAGGTTGATAACAACAATTATCCTGAAGTATGTCTTGTAGTAGTCCCTTGATTGCTTCGCATTTGTCAACACTATAGTTGATGTATAAGATTAACAGTAATGCTGAAGCAGAGATTTAATGAATATATCGCAGACGCTCTACCAAATGTTCATAATCAATGCTGGTCCAGGATTTAGGATGATCTGGAACGTGGTCAAGCCTTTGCTTGATCCTGAAACAACTTCAAAAATTCAGGTATCCCTGATGGCTATATTCACTGACTTTTGTAAAGTTGCGTATTGTAGCTATTAATACATGAGATAGTGTGTGTTTTCATCCAAATATGTTAGGTGCTTGGCAACAATTATCAAGGAAAATTGCTTGAAGCAATAGATGAGAGGTGACTATCACTACATTTATCATTCAGTACTATAGTTCTTTTGATTTTGAACTCATAGAACCCATTGCTTGGCAGTGAGCTACCTGATTTTCTTGGCGGTAGCTGTACCTGTGCAATTGAAGGGGGCTGCTTGAGGTCCGATAAAGGACCATGGAAAGACCAAAGCTTATCAAAGGTGACAAAACTTGTAATGTAAATCGCTCTTGTAAGTGCTTCTTTTGCCACGTATCTTTAAAATTTGATAATTGAGATCTTCCATATGTAGATGTCTATAGATACAGAAGTGCATCCAACATCCTCAGAGAAAGATGAAAGCTAGTTATCAAGGTGAGCATCATATGTACAACAGTTTATGCCAGTATATCTTTTCCTTCTTTTGTTGGCACCAAGGCTGACTATTTTGTTGCACCCAATTTACACGGAGGAACAATCTGAAGCACTACGTTTGAGAAACTTTCTTTGATGCTTATTAGACTTGTTAAATTAGATCAAATACACTGCAAGTTCTAAGAACATGTTTGACATAGTACTTAGAACATGTATTAGCTCTTCTACCAATTTGTCAAAAATCAGCGGATGCATAGCATCAAACCCGATTCTGTTTTAATTATGGTTAGAGAGCAATATTATTTTATTTTTTGTTTAGAGTTACGTTTCTGATTATGATTTAGATCTCCTTTTTTACTTTGGTATATGAATTTGCATAGTTCATTCATATTGCAACGCATAAAAACATAATTTTCTGCAAGAATGAGATCTAAAACAGTAAATGTAAGTGGTTTGTGTCTTACTGAACCTTGGTTTCCTTGGCCTGGAGGAAACAGACGAGGCATTGTAGTGCAATATCAGCATTCTCACTCTTCATTAGCTCCCCGGCAACTTCAGCCGGTGTGGCGGAAACTTTGATGAGCAGCTCTTCAATCAACGGAAAGAGTGAGTGTTCCTCTATTCTCAGATAGGTGGAAGCAAGTGTCCTAAAGCCACTGAATGTGCAGTAAGACATCTCTAACTGTACATCCATTCGACCAGGTCTAAGCAGGGCTGGGTCCAACCGGTCCTTGTGATTGGTTGTGAACACTATAATTCTCTCATCCCCACAGCTAGACCACAACCCATCTATAAAATTCAGTAGTCCAGACAAAGTTATCTGTTTACACAAAAGTAAGTAGTGAAAATTAGATAACAAAATTAGTGCTATATAAAATTGGGTGTTACACGACATAATAATAATAATCGAGAGAGGGATTGACCTTGTCATCCTCAGTTAGTGCATTATCAGAATCTCTGTTCATCAACCCCACATTACAATCAATATCCTCAATCACAATTATAGAACGATTAGCAGTTCCAATCAAGAGCCTCCTCAGATCGGAATTACACTGAACCTCCCTCAAATCCAAATCATAAACATCAAACTTGAGATGATTAGCCATGGCTGCAACCAAGCTCGACTTCCCCGTCCCAGGTGGCCCGTACAACAAGTAACCCCTTTTCCAAGCTTTCCCAACTCTTGTATAATAATCCTTCCCCTTCACAAACCTCTCCAAATCCCCAATCAGCCCCTCCTTGGCATCGTCATCCATCGCCATCGTCTCAAACCTTGCCGGATGGTTCAGCACCACAGAGCTCCAATAATCCGTTCCGCTGTAATCGACAGTGTGAAGCCTCACCGTTCTCGTCTCTTCTCTGATCTCCTTTGCTTTCCTTAATATATAAGGTAAGTAGACCTTCAACGCATCGTCCTTGTGCTTCTTGTGAAAGCTCAACTCGAAGAAATTCAGTTGAGTTGGTAAGTTACTTCCGTTTTTGTCCTTTTGTTTGATGACCGAAGACTGCAGGAGCCATCGGAAGTTGATCCCGGCGTGGACGTCGACGATCTCCTGGTTTTTGTCGAGGGTGAGGGCGAAGTGGTGTTCCTTGTGGGGTTTGGTGACTTTGATTCTGTGTGTTGTGGGGGAGATTAGGGTGGCGAGGTAAAGGGTGGATGCTTCGAAGAGGTGGTTGGGTGTGAGGCCATCGGATTGGTCGATGACGAGGGTGAGGCGCTTGGAGAAATGGAGGAGAGATGAGGAGAGAAAGGTGGAGATTTGTTGCGGAATGAGTTCGTTAGCGACGGATTTCAGGAGAATGGCGGTGCCAATTAAGGAAGCTGCGGCGGTGACAAGCTTATCGGAAGATGGGAGAGATTCATACCAAAACGCCATTGTCGTCGATATGTGTTGCAGTTACTTGGGGAGGAGGTAAGAGAGATACTCTATATATTTAATACGCTACAACTCAACAATTTTGGATTTTTAGTATTATTTTCACTTCCAGATTCTCCTCTCTCTCTCTCTCTCTCTCTCTCTCTCTCTCTCTCAGAGTAAATGAATAGGGGTTTTGGGGTTTAAGGATAGTCTGGGTCCATTCGTGTCTTCAATATAGCTACACGACAAAGGTTGAATCAATTGTCCCTACAATATCAGATAAAGATTAGATATATACCCCTTCATAATCCGTAGTCAGATGATAAATGTTGCATCACAAGAAATATAATGGAGTGTAGAATCTGAAAAGGGCAAGATACTAATTGCATTTGCAAGCTCTTATTTAAGTGAAAGATATGCAGCTAAAACAATAATTTTTTCATAGATCACATATATGTGATGGAAAGATGTCTCACCTTTTTTAGCCAGAACCAAGATAGCAGAATTTGCCCAATAATCACAGTCCTGAAAAGAGGACATTCTCCTCCCACCTCATACACCTAAAAACAATAATGAAAAAATAATAATAATAATAATAATAATAAAAGAATCTGTATAGCAAATTCCATGGGATTCGACAGCAACTAACAAATGATAAAACATTAAACAGGTGGTCAAAAGATTGATGAGCAAAGAAGAAAACACAGCATCTTTCGATGAAATCAGTGGCATCCAACTTTCATGTGTCACAAAATTTTATTGCTTCAATGAACTCAATTTAATCGAGCTCCACCAGTTATATGTACTGTGAGTACAATTAATATGCCAAAACACGAATTTGATTGTGCACGGTTGGTTACTGTCCTTAAGGATGGTTGGCTGTTCACACAATCTGAGTTAGCCGTGAAGACAAAATCTCATGTTCGAGTACAGCTTGGTGCAGAATTACAACAAACATTAACGCACTGATTGAGATCATGATCAGGTCTATAAGATACAGATAAATGTCATAAAGCAGAGACAATGAGTGGTATTGAGCTAAATATGGCTATAGAACGACCGTCTTCCAGCATGAAATTTCTTCCACTCAGTCCGAAATCCAGCTGTGAACTAACTGCTAACATGTACTGGATGGAAAAAGCTCCAAGGTAGTCAACAGGTCTCTTTCTTCACAAGAGTTTCACTCTAACATGGCTCTTTTTTTCTGAACTTAATTAATTCCCCATTTCTGCAGAAGCATGATAAACCATACATTTTACATCCTCACCAGAGAGAGAGAAAGAGAGAGACCAATATGTAAAGAGAGGAGGGCAAGTTCTACACATTAAATGAATGAAAAATAATGCAGTGAAATTCAATAGAATAGAGTGAAGAAATATCACATACATGCTGCGAGCAATTAGGTAATAAATCCCATGTTATGAAAGGTATGAAACTGAAAACTACTTTGAACACAATTGGAAATGAAATTCTGTATACAATGGTTTTCTAGAAACAGATTAAATCAAATGGAGTTCTGGATTACATAGGCACACAGATACAGAGGACAAGGATCAGTTATCTGTAGCAGACATGTATAACCTTGAGAAAACTGTCTTAATGAAGTGGCAGTTCTTCAATCAATTTTCTGATATCAAGGATAACATATCCAAGTGACTACAAAAGGCTTAGAAGGGTTCCTTAAAAAGATAGGCCCTGAGGAAATTTCAATGGAATTTCAAAATGAAGGCATTTTTATCTGTGCAACTCCTGAAACGCAGAGATTTGAAAATAAAAGTACATCCTAGATTCTTAGGTGGAAACTGATTCGGCTGGAGCTTGTACAGACAAATTCAGGACGACATCCATACTAATATACTCACATGGTAGAAGATTTTCTGGATATGAAATGCATCTATGTTAAATGAGATTAAATGCCATTTTTAAATAAATAAATAAAGTAGCAGAGTGTCATCAAAGAGCAGATATGAGTTAGGGCTTAGGATTCTCCTTTTCTGTTCAGTGACCTGTATTTTAGTCACTACAGCAATTGAACATTCATGCAAATAAATGACTCATTTTTCTAATGGCAAATGATTTGTAATTTGAAGTTCCAAATTAAAGCTGAAATAAACATTATATGACATTTATAATCCTACAAGTCAAAAGGCATGCACACAGCCATGCATGTCAGAGACACACATACACACACATATATATGAAGATACGTGCATAAACATGTTCAGCCAGCAAGATACCTTAAGCAACAGTAAAGGTTTCAACTATTGGGGTACCTAATCTAAAGCTCAGAAATTGACTCAGATGTTTTGACTACAAAATGCATACCACCATTTTATTTACACTAGTACATCAGAAATTGAAGACACCTAAATGCTCTCACCACGAAAATGAGCTTCCTTATCTTTGACCATCTCGGCATAGCAGTTGACTACCTCCTGATCCAGCTCATAGTAATAATCCATTCTGTTCAATGGTTTCATATCAAGGTCAATGAAAGATGCCTGCAAGATTGCAATGCTTTAAGATCAGACATTAACTAGAACATGCAGTAACACACACACACACATACATATATAATTCATTCTCACATAATTATAAGAAAAATACCCTGTAGATAACATTAGAATTAACATTTATTCTCGCACGAGTTTTAATGCAACAAATAGGGTTTCTAAAGAAGGCAGCAGAAAGAACTATTTAGCAAGTGAACATACAGGGATCTAATGTTGAGTATTCTAATGTTTGTGCTTTACATTCCGCATTTTATGTGATAAAATCTACTGTCAAAAAAAGCAAGAAAACAACTATAAACACGGTCTTTCTTCATAAACTAAAGCTGAAAATCAGGCTGCATAACATGGTCTCAACACAAAATTGAGGACGAATTTAATTGGCAGAAGTTCCCAAATGATATTATGTTTTCCCCAGAAAAAGCAAATCCATGCTTCTGAATTATAAGCCAAAATCCATACTGGTTCAGAATTCATATTGAAGAAAGAATTATATGCCCAGAACTTAACCATAGATATTTAGGAGGATTGATAAGGTGTCCACCTTGTAATAAAAAAATTGCTTGCTTGATTCCAGAAAGACTGTTCCATAAGGAGACTCCAGGTCCTTATTTCCTCTGGGCCTAAAACTAATCATCATACTTAGGTCCTTTGCAGTAGCAGATATCAAATAATCCCTCACAATTTTTAATTTTTCATCCCTTGGCATTGAATGAATGGATGAATATCTTGCTGACATTCTGTTTGCACCTTTTCTCTGACAGACCACACAAGGCTGAGAAATAATATCATAGTACGCATGGATGGCACCTTCAATATCAATGGTATCAAGCTTTTGCACCTCAAGCAGCCGATTCAACAAACCAGACTTAAGAACAGTTTCAGCAACAAGTTCCACAAAACACTGTGTGTGCATCCTGTCTTTCACGGAAATAACATGTTTAAGTCCGTCAATGAATGATCGATCAGCCGTATAACTTGCACAATCAGCACCACCACCCATGCCTCCAAAAATAAGTGTCCCATTTAAGAAAACCCGGAAATTATTCTGAGGGGTAAGAAAGAGGGCCTTAATTGCCTTTTGTATTTGGTCCTTGGATCCGGAAAACAAATCGAGTGGATCATATTTACTTATTTGTGATATCTACATTTAAAGAATATCCATCAGTTATTCAATCAAATAAACCTCCTTCAATTACAGCATTGGATCTAAGAGACGTACAAGAAACCTACTTCATTGTAGAGTTGAAATATTACAATAATCGGATACAAATATTACCTTTCCTTGTTGCCATTTCAGAGCTTGGTGCATTTTAAAACGAGAAATTATCCTTTTGACAGCATTTTCTTCAGCTATAAATTCTGAAATAGGAAGAAATCCACATTTGGGCTGCTTTGCAGAAGAAGAGAAATGGAAGATGTTACAAAATGCAACAAATTTTTTGAGGAAGTATGCATTTCTAGCAGACTAAGAATAAACATGTATGGGAAGAGAAACACAAGGAAAGCACCTTTATCTCAACAGAGACACAAAAGTCCTGATCGAGAGAACCTGAAACTGAAAGATAAATCATGATCAGCAGGTTGTAGATATAACAAGAATTCATACTTGGATGAAAACACATAATTTATCTCAACTGTTGGTGGTTTAGTCAGTAAATAGCTTGATTATTGGGTGATGGTCGCAAAACGAGATGAATAATCCATAACTCAACCACCAAAGATAACACTTAAGACATTTTACAACTACAACTATCATGACCTATTTCAATTTCTATGTTTCAGAGAATACCTCCACATCTACCTTACTGTGAGATATACCGCTACTATTGAAATTCATAACTCAACACCCAGATAACAGTTCTCTTCAATTAGAATCTTAAAAAAAAAATAAACAATCTACCAGATCTCACAAAACAAAATAGAGATGCCACAAAACAGAGGGGATAGCGAGAAATTTCCTGAAGCAACTCAAGCAAACATCAAAATGTGATTGGATGATATCAGGTTTAACAAAGGGCGTACAGGGAACACAAGCAAGAGTTTCATCTGTCCAGACAATGCCGAAATGCATCTCGTACCGTGAGGAAACATTGAATGATCAGCAATGAGAAGAGCTGAATCAGAAAGAGGGTTAACTTTGGCAGCATCAACCCGCCAAGAAGGACGCTGACAGAGAACTTTGTTTTCAACAGTCTCCAAAAATTCTCTTGAAACTGGAATGCGTATCTGTAACAAGTCACATACAAGTTCTAACAGTTGAGTTATGCCAAATAACATGATAGTTTTTACAAACTAGAAACAAATATCTGAGTTTTTTTTTTTTTTAAGAAAGGAAAGAAAACTAGAGACAAACATCAGAGTTTTTTATTTTTTTAAAGAAAGAAACAAGAAAACCCTCAGTGTTAAGCCTTCTCACTAACCCTTCATTCTTTACTTAGTGTGATAAAAAAAAAAAAAGTCAGATATTGAATATCAAGTAATCAATTAAACCTTTGAGCTTTTGTAACTAGACGACAACAAAAAAAACCCAGAAACACACACCCAGATACCTATTGATGAAACAATTGTGTGCCAGCTGAAAGACAAAATACAGTAACCAAGTAGAGAATACAAGTAAAGGTTGTTTTTATGTTTATTTGTCGAGCAAAATGAAAGATTGTAATATCATAAGAAGAAAATAAGGCAGAACTTGCTTGAAAACTTTTCTAAGCTATAATAACTTACCCCTGCATCAACATGTTCAAATCCCATCAGTGGACCCATTACTTTTTGCACATACAGCTGCTCTGCAATTTCTTTCGTTGGGGCCGAGACAATGCCTTCAAATTCTCCCCACAGAAGGCCTTCATGCTTGGTTAAAGTGGAATGGCCATTCTCACATTTAGTTCCATTATTTGGGACTTTTTGTATCCTTAAAACCTTTCCAACCTAGATGCAATGGAAAAAAAATGCATTAAAATAGTAGTACAAATTGAATTATCTAATTTTTTTAATACAAATTAATGTTAATCACCTCATTTATAAGACTGAAAATCAATCATCACAATGCATAAATGAACCATGCATACTGGGAGAGTTGAACATCTGAAGGAAAACAACTGATAGAATTATCACTAAATAGATGCTGAATCAAATTATCTACCCATTACCATCAATGACGTGTTCAAGGTATCTCTTTATATTTGAAGTCTTGGATTCTGCATATTCTAGCTGATATTACAGCGACTGCCATTACAAACAAGAGTTTTAAATTTTGAAAACATCAAGTTCCTCCTTTCACGCAGGAATCTTCGATATTAATATATTGATCATTTAAAACATGAGTTGTTTTACAGTTAATTTATATCATCCAAGACATGGAATGAATAACAAACATCATATACAAAGACATAATCCTTGCCACACTAAGTTGAGGTCTTTAAGAAATGCAAAAAGGTCAAAAAGTGTTATAGCAACTTTATCAACTTTCTTTCTAACTAATTAGTGAAGAAATACAACCAAATAGATCTTAATTCTTAGCACCATCAAAATCCACTCAGGGTGGCCAAGGTAAAGATTTTCTCCCCATGTCTCCTCTAGTACATTCCATGGAGCAATAAAAACTAACCTATAAGGTTTGGGGTGGAAAAAAGCAGGAAAGGCATAAAAACATAATGCCCTTGTGATGTTTATTTACAACACTTCTGGTAGCAACAATTTTTATTTTAATTTCAGCGAATCTAGTTTAAAATAACTTGCAAAACTAGCACACAATCATAAAAAGAAAAACCAAAGATATAAGAAATGTACAAAATGGGGAGAGATTCCGCAGTAAGCAAGAACCAAGTTTACAGCTCCTTCTCCTCTATAAGCCCATTCCTCTGCATCTTTTGCTTGTAAAATCGCCAATGCCATCCACTGCACGCACGCACACACACAAAATAGAAGCACTTCCTTGGTTTCATTTCAAACATGCAAAACAATAATACAGTATAGTGGTACTTGCAAATCGAGTTAAAGGAAACTGAATGATAATACCACTCAAATCCACAATATCATAAACCAAAAAAACATTAAGAAAATATAATAATAAGCTTAAAAATTATTAAAAGAAAAAGGGAAACTTCAACAGAAGCGTAATTCACCAGGGATCATTGTAGAATCAGCTTAACAGAAATTTTGCATAGGTAAACTTCAGAAGTAATATTTCTACAGATAGATGCTTCAAATTTCTCCACTGAATGGCAGAATAAAAAAAAGAAAAAAGGAAAAGAAGTGACACTGTGACTATGATCTTCTAACTGAAATTACAGCACGACTATCACAGTCCATAGATGAAGAAATCTGGATCGGATAAATAAATTATTTCCAGATTAAATTCTGCGGAAACATGCAAAAATTAGCGGGGAAACCAAGATAATGCTGAGAGAAAAACAAAAAGAAGAAAGAAAAGTTACTCAACGGAGATTTGCGCCAGCCTGTCTGTGTACGGTCGTCGTTAACGGCCGCCGTCACCGTCAGCGACCTCCACAAGTCAGCAAAATAGACGAATGGTAGGCAAAGGGGTTGAATTGTAAGAAGAAAACCTAGAAAATGGATTTAGTAGTGGTAGTGGTAGTGGTAGTGGTAGTGGTAGTGGTAGCTCGATCAAATTCCTGGAATAGGGTTTAGAGAGAGAATGGAGCGAGAAGATGATCTTACGGGGTATTCAGAATCTCTTTTCCCTTTATTTTCCTCCGTGTCCAATACCGGAAAACTATATTACATGATGCACGCCACCTATGCTAGCGCATATCCACGTCATTAGTACATGTGTGTATATATATTCTTTTTAGAGAAGACAAATGGAGTATAAAATTACTCGACTTAGAATATTCTGTAATTAAAACAACTCCTAAATTTTATAATAGTATTTTATTTTAAAAGTATAGATTGTGATCATAAATTTTTTTTAATGTTTATTCATTCTTTTCCCTCTAACTCATTAAAAAAAATTATTTGGATAATGCAAATTTTCTAATTTTTATTTCTTTCATTTCACTCCCTCTAACTCATTAAAAAAAAATTATTCTACCTGAATCATGCAAATTTTCTAATTTTTATTCATTCTTTTCCACACCTCTAACTCATTAAAAAAAAAATATATTAACTTCAAATTAGCAAATTAACTTACCTAAATCATGCAAATTTTATACTTTAGTACTTCCTTCCACTCCCTCTAACTCATTAAGTAAATTAACTTAACAATGACAGATGTATAATGAAAATTTTATATTCTCTATTCTCTTCCTTCCACTTTCTAACTCATTTAAATAAAATATTTCCTTCGACTCCCTCATCCTCATGCAAATAATTTTTTTTTTCTCTTTTTCACCTCCAAACTTATTAAAAAAACTTAACTTTATAATATTATACAAATACATTAAGAAATGTATTTTCGAAGAGTAAATATGGTGTCCAATTGGTGCACATACAATTTGGGTTGATCTAAATTTGTGATTTTTTTTTCAAGTCAAAATCTTTATATTGTATTCATTTGATATTTATGTTGCATTGTATGACCTTTATGTACAAATGTTATAACTTTTATGTAATATAACTTAGAAAAAAATAGAAAAAATTCAACACAATTTGTACGTACATACCTTTATGTGATGTTTATGTGACCTTTATGTACAAAATATTCATGGTCACATGAATATCTATATACAAATTGTATTGATTTTTTTTTTCTTTTCTAAATGACAGTATATAAAGATCACAATAATATAATATAAAGTTTACGCATTTATATTCAATCCGAATTGTATGGATCTTAAATCCATGCACCCGGTACACATTAGAATTTATGATTATCAAATTCAAGATTTATCCTGTCATCTATATTCTGAAATCTCTAAATATAAATATACATTCATGATATTAAGGGTCTGAAATGGATCTGAAATTATGTTAAGAAAAGGATGCAGAAAGCTATTTTCGAAAAAAGAATCCGAAAAGGGTCCAAGTTTCCTTTTTTTTTTTTGAACATTTTATTTCTCGATTCTCAAACAACCGAAAAATGTTCCATCATAAATGAAATTACTGAAACATACATGAAGTTTTCCGGAATGGAATATGTAGAAAATGATGGAAGGTGTAGAAGAACTGCCCAATTTATATCTATATTAACATAAAAGTAGTGAGGTCAAAATTTACAGTTTTATCACTCGCTATCTAACAATGCCATGTCATATTTTTGATATTAAGGAATATCAAAAATAAATTATTTTGCCAAATATATCATATATGTGTCAGGTAGGATTTCTTATTAGAGAAGTAATTGTTTATTTTATCATTCAGATAATGCAGTCCTACTCACATATCCATCGTGGGCATATTATGTCCACTCAAATATTCAAAATATCTATTAATTTTACTTTTTATATAATAAGGGAATGAGATCACCGGAAAGTAACCTTTCGTGGTCCTGGACATCTCCGGAAAAACCCGATCCAGAGGGGTTCTTCTGCTGCAATAGAGCGATTAATTTAAATAAATATTTTTCGTCTGCTTAAATCACAAGCATCCCGGAACGGTTTTCATGATTATATTTATAAATATAATATAAGATGGGCCGGTAATTTGCATTGGTAATATGGGCCCTAATTGGAGATTTTTCAATATAATTGCCCATATTAATTGGGCCTTTTCCAATAAAACAATTTGATATTATTTTTTCTTAAGCTACAACCCAATCCTTAAAATTACATTTCAATGCCCACTACATTCTTCATAATGGTAGCAAATAACAATCACATATTTAATTTTTATTATCAAAATTATAAAACTATGTTTGAAAATTTGAAATAAAAAATTTCAAAATCGTTTTAGAAATCAAACAAAACTAAATCTGAAAATTAGTTTTAAATCTAAAAAAATATTAAAATGTTCACAAATAAAACATTGACATAATATATGAAAACTATGTCTGTAAAATTTAAAAACTATTATAAAGAACAGTAAAACCTGTAATAATAATGATAATAAGGGCACAAGAATAAATCTAAAAATGTAAAATCAATAAATAAACATAAAATTCAATAAAAGTATATGAAATGTGAAAATATAATAAATATAATATTTTTTTGATAATTATTATTTGAAAGAAATAGAAGATTAAAATTAATCAGATATTCGTTTGAAAATCTTAAATTAATTTTTAAAAGCATCTGATTTTTTAAAAACATCTATATATATTATTTTAAAATCTTAACCTAAATTTAAGAATCTATAAAACTTTTAAATATTTATCTAGACCAAACAAATTCTGAAAAGCAATGCAGGAAAAATATTTTAAATTTTAAAAAATAATTTAAACAATAATAGACACCAAATATGTAAAAAGTTATTCCAAATAATTTTATCAAATAAAATTATGTAGAATAACATTAATTTCTTTATAAAAAAACATTTATCTAGAATAACATTAATGTAAATTTAATATATCTTTTATAATGCAAATATTAAAAACGTTATATGTTTCATGTTAGAATTATGCACAATTATATTATGTTATCAAAATTAAAATTAACAAATTTTATATACATATCGTACGTTGCACAAGGGAAATACTAGTTTGTGGAAGAAAAAATAATGTATTTCTTTTATAAGTTTTGCTTTAATTTAGAAGGCCCAAACAATGTTTGGAAGTGGTTTAATATATATTACTTCTAATACCCACCAATGACATGTAATGATTTTATCCCCTCGTTATATGTAGAACTGTCGAAATGGGTTGACGGGGTGGGCCGACCCACAACCCACCTTAACCCACCCTTTAGCGGGACGGACTTTTTATTAAGCGGGCCTTTAAATCCCAACTCAGCCCAACCCATTGATGGGTCGTGGTTTGGACGGGCTAGCCCACTTTTTTTTTTCTTTTAACCATTAAGCAAAGCTCTCAGATTATCGACAGAAGCATCGTTCAGTGGTTGATTGATAGTTACAGAAAACAACTTGCCATCCATATTCCAATCAGAGAGACATGCAGCCACAGAATGGCTGAAAGCAGTGTCCGGCTCCATGATCGCATTAAGTAGCTTCCTATGCATTTTCCAGTCACTGTCTATGAATTGTCCACTTACAAACATGTAGCCAATAGTTTTAGAAGACGACCATAAATCAAGAGTAAGGCAGATTCGGCCAGGCACCCCCTCCATCACCCTCTGAATGCTCTGTTTTTCCCCGAGATAAGTAGCCACACAGTCCCCTTGTACAGTGTTGAAGCTCACCATATCGAAACGTGGCTGTAAATTCTGAACAAACGCCATAAAGCCGGGCTGTTCCACCATGTGAAGCGGGTAATCATGATAATCATCCTAGCAATCTCATGTCGGCACCTGTCTGCATCAAATGAAATGTAAGGTACACTGGCTGTTCGATAGCGTCTCTTCAGGGTATCAGCGAAAGTTCTCATTTTTTGTATTTTTAATTAATTAAATTTTTTTTTTAAAAGGTGGGCCAGCTCACCCCAACCCACCCCATCCCACCCCATCCCACGGTCCAAATGGATCATCCCATTTAGGTCCGCTTTTTTACAGGCTTCGAAATATCCGACCCAACCCACCTTTTATGTCTGGCGGGACAGGCTGGCCCAATAAGGCTGACCCGTTTTGATACATTTAATTATATAAAAAGTGAAATTAATAAATATTTTGAATTTTTGACATATTAATTGTGGATATATTAATACGATGGATAAGTGATCAAAATTGATTACTTATAAATGGCTTGTGAATGTTTTTCTTAATATAAATTTTTCTATTTAGGCATTAGTATTTTTTTATTTATTTATGTATGAGTTATGATCCCTTATATTTGCTCAAATGATTTATTAGTTAAAGTTAATTAATCATATATAATATATTTTTGTAAATTAAATGACTTCATCGTTTAAAATTCATTTTTATACATGATGTATGAAATTCATCAATCTTATTTATAGTTTCATTTATGCTCATATTTATTTTATATTTGTAATTTTGAGCAGGTGGGTGATAAATTTTTTTAAACAAATCATATTATCAAATTAGAATTTCTTCATTAAAATTCATTTTCAATGCATTTCATATCAAATTTATTTTTTCTTTTTTTTATTTATGTACATTGCATATATAAAAGTAAAATAACAAAATTAAAATGTTTAGATGGAGCATTTGAGTTTTTTTATTTTGGTTTGTAGTAGTTATGATTCTAATAGCAAACTAAAATATTGGACTTAAAAATATATGTATTCTAACTATAAATTATACTTTAACAATTTACAAATATGAAATAAAAATAAATAAAAATTACAAATTAAAAATTAATAAAAATAAATAAATAAAACCTTTAGATTATATAAGAAAAAAAATTATAAATAAACTTTTGGTAAAATCTAAAAGTTATTGCATGTTGTATGTTGCTAGAGTTTTGTTATAAATTGATCTAATTCAAGATTATTTTATTTTGAAAAAATATATATAGATGTTGAATTGTAAGTAGAAAAACTAGAAATGAGTTATAGGATTTTCAAAAATTAAAAGCAAACATTGTTTGAGATTTGACTACCCTCATTTGAATGTGCGAGTACCAATCCAAACATACCATGTGTTTGTGGGTGTGCATTTAATTTTTAAATTACAATTTTCAACAAAAGTGCGAGACAATGGTCAAACTGCAATATTAAGTCTACTAACATCATTAGTAGATTTTTTTCTCAAATTAGTTGTCTTTGAACAATTATCTTTCTACATTGATCTTATAGAGTATTCTCCATCTTCACAAGGAATTGCTAATGGCTGGATTCAAAATTTTAAATTTGGGGTACAAACAAATAAACAATGTATAATATAAAAAAATTCACACATAATTATTGTTTAATATTTAAAGTCGTAATATCAAAATATGTGAAAATATATGATATTGCAAAAGATTGAAACAAAAGTTTTAATTACAAGTTACAATTTAGTATATCAAGTCTTATTTTTTAAAAGTGATCTGCATCTTCATTAGAGATTTCTAAAAACACATAATTTTCAATGAAAGTAACCAAACAATCATTTAATAATTGATCACTCATGTTATTCGCAATCTATTTTTGACATATATCATTTTTGAAAACACTATTTCGACACCTGCAATAGTATTAAATCGACGAAAATCGGGTTGATTGTCCATTGTCTTGGTTTTCTTTGATTTAAGAGTATTATTCTTTATTAATAATAGAATTAATAGTAAATAATAAGAATTCAATCATATGAAAATAAATAACTTCAATTTTTATAACACACTAACAACTACAATAACAACCCACAACAATTTCAAAAAAAAATTCACAACACATTTATCACAAAATTAACAAATCTCACACACACATGAAAAAAAACACAAACATTAATTTATGAAAAAAAAATTCAAATTAATCAATTAACAAGGTAAATAAAGCGATAAATATTAGTAATGCTAAAATTTTAATAGATAAATTGTTTAAAAAAAATAAAAGACAAAATAAAAACAAAGAAATTAACTTGGAAGACTAGTAATGTGTTTAGAGAAGTAGAAATTGAGAGGCAATAGAGTAATATTTCACTAAAGAAAGGATAGTATTATAATATATATATATATATATATATATATATATATATATATATATGATGTTGCTCCGGTCTGACGTGCGTCTTTTCGGAACCAAAAACTCGAAATCTTGAACAATCGGATCCAACGGACCTGCAAAACAAACACTGGGAGGGGTTCCCGGCGAAGGGACTCTGACGCTCAAGTTAGTCGAAAAGCTCTAAATTCTCTCAAAGTATACGATAAGTGTATTTTTTGTGTATTGCGTGTGTGTAAAGTGAAAAGAACAAGGATATAAATACTCTCTGATACTTGTTGTAGTAGGAATATGAGTCCTAATTGTGGTTGAAGTAGGAGTTCTCCGAAAATCCAAGATTAGCTCGATATTACCCTAAAAATAAGGGATATGGACAACAAACCTGTGAAAATAGCGGGCAGTTAGGATTAATTCATTCTTATCCAATCGGTCAGTTCGTCGATACCCTCCGAGCTAATGTAGTTCGCCGGGACACTCGCCGGGATAGGCATAGTTCGCCTATCAGAATAGTTCATTCATGACGGCCAAAACCAGGTAAGAAACCCGGTTTGATTCAGTTCGGTCGGGAGACTAGTTCGGTTCGATAGAGGCGATCAGTTCGACCACATCAGTACTCCCCCCCTTTTTCGAAGTGTATGTAATACACTGGGGGAGTTCGCTAAGGTAGTAGTTCACTAAGGCGGTGACCGAACTGAACCGACGCCCCTTTCCGAGGCGAAACGTCTTTTCCATATCTTTTCAGCTGACATCGCTCTGTTCGCACGACACGTGGTGAAAAAACTGTTCCCGTCCAATGCCTTTTCGTTTTCCGCCGTTAGATTTCACTCCATCCAACGGCGGACAGATCGCGTCTCTTTGGATTTTCCCCCCAAAATCAAGATCTTCCACTCTATATATATGTCATTACCCTCAACCTTCAAACGCTTCTGTGCTCATCTACTATAGACACTCATCCTCTCCGATTCTCTCATCGATTTAGATTTCTTCTCTTAATCCCAGGTACCCCTTCCTCTCTCTTCTACTCTTTAATATTTCAATGGCATCTTCTTCTTTGGAAAAACCCAAGAGGAAAAGATCTGTAGAAGATGCCTTTTCTTCTACCAAGGTCACTCCGACCCATACTGTGTTCTTGAGTTCACTGATGGCGGGGGGCTATGTGGTGGTGATCCCGGGTCCGGAGGATCGACCCCATCGAGCACCGCCTGGTCATCAGGCATGGTTTCTGAAACATGTCACACTAGGGCTAGTTCCTCCCATCCATCATTTCTTCTTAGATGTTAGTGTGGAGTTCGGGATATGTCCGAACCAACTCCACCCGAACTCCATTAGTTACATAGTTTCTTTCTACATGGTTTGTAAATGGATGGGGGTCGAGCCCTCTGTAACCCGTTTTCGATCTTGTTTTGTGTTGAAAAATTCCAATCCTTTTCGTTTCTATCTTAATCCTCGGAGTGGCGCGAGGCGAGCTTATTTCCTATCTCCCGGGGATGATAAAATCAGTTCCTGGGAGAAATATTATTTCTTTGTGAAAGCGCCGATAGATCGGCCTTTTCGTTCGCTTCCTTGGGCCCAGCGTTTGGGTCAAACCGACCCTGCTCCCGCTTCGGACCATCAAATCACAGTCCTGAACGAAATCGCCCAATTGAGTTCTTGTGGGGAGCTGTTGACTTTTTGGGGGTTTTATTCGAACAGTCTGCTCCCTCCCCGTTTTAATTTAGGTCGTTTTATTATTACGTCATTCTTTATGTCAAGCTGGTTATCTTGTTATCTTACTTTATTTTACTTTTTTCAGATCTCACCATGAATCGATTTTTCTCCATTGCGAGCGATGCATCTGACGAGGAGCGAACTCCTATCTCCCCTGCTCGACATGGAGTTGATCCCGTTTTGACCGACACCTTTAAGAAGGCTGAGGAAGCTCGTCTTACCGAACTGGCAGGTAGGACGCTTGGTCCTGTCGCTGTGGTCGAAGAGGAGGGCGCCCTTCTTCCTATTCCTGAATTAGTTGCTCCGGCTCCTCTTACTGTAACTTTGACTCCTCATGGTCCGCTTCCGATTGCCGCTTCTACCTCTCAGCCGATCGACCTAACCGAGAAGATCGGTGAGGTACCTCCAGCCCGGACTCCTTCATCCAAAAGGAAGGGGTCTTCTAGCTCGCGAGCCTCTCGACCGAAGAAGGTGCGAACAGAGGAGGTGGCGGAAGGAGGTTCGTCCAAGGCCGAGGGAAAAACGGCGGGGAGTGAAGAGGAGAAGGATGCGGAGGAGAAAGAGTTGCGGAAGAACCTGACCCATCTATTAAACACCCAGAAATATTTTGTAGGCTATGCAAGACAGGCTCTTCGCCGAAGGGATGAGCTACGGGACAGTCGTATGGAACTGGAGGAGGTGGTCGAGGAGAAGAAGACTCTGGAGAGCGATCTCTCAATTCGCTCCGAGAAGATCGATAAATTGTCGGCCTCGCTGGTGTTAGGATGTATACTATAAGCCTAGCTTTTGCATGAACATCTATTTATGATATGAGAATCTTTTATGGTCAAATGTTTGCATTTTATATATTTGTTATATATATATGTTATTGCAATTGTCCAATTAATTTATATTGTAGATAACATGGTGTGTGGTGCCACACAGAAGATCATGTTATCAGTTCCTTATAGATTATAAATGGTAGCTCACAGCCGAGATAATTTTGGACAAATTATCGGAATGGTTGTAGTGTAATTTGGTGTTAATCTGTCTTGATTATAAAATTACACTAGTACATTTTGTATGTATTGAGCAGGACCAATTGAGGTTGTTTTATTTTGTACTGACTACATAAATAAAACAAGTCCTCTGTTATTATGGATGTGCGTCCTCTTAATCATTGTATGATAACGGGCATATATACTCGATATATGTTTTCTTTAATTTACCAATGGGTGAGATTTATTTATTAAATCAATAAACTCGGTAAATTGGGATACAATGTTGTTTATATGGTGTGCTGTTGATTATATAATGAAACCGTGTCCTAATTATTTAGGATGATGATGTCCCCTTGAGGAACTCATAAGGATTATCATGTAAACCCTGCAGGTGGATTTATTCCGGCATGATAATAAAGTTGAGTGGTACTACTCTTGGATTAAATATTAATTAATTGAATTGTCAGTAATTCATTTAATTAATGGACATTCGATATCTTAAACATGGGGAGATAAACGCGCATATAATAAATAGGAGCCATATCTAATATGGATAAGGGACGGTAGTTCAATAATATCTTTTTAGTGGATTAAGATATTATTTGATAGGCTTGAGAAGTATATTCAGATCGAATTAAGGACTCCTAAGCCTATCAGGAGACCGATTCCTAATCCTCCTCAAGGTCCCTGTTGTAGCCTATAAATAAGCCTTAAGTCAACCGTTTCTCAAGTAACAGACACAGAAAAATCTGATATACGATTTAGAGAAGAACGGTTGAGAGTCTCGATAGCTCGTTGCCCACACAACGTTCGAGATAGGGCGAGGAATACAGCAGAAGATCGTGAGGTTCAGGCTTCATCGATTTCTCGATCTATAGTTCTGACCTTAGAACTAATTTTGGTGCAAAAGGTATGATTCGTTTTCCGCTGCGCGTTAATCATATTTGCATGGATCCCGATTCGGATAATCGAATAGGGTCGGCGATCCGGCGGTTCCTACAGCTGGAGCAGGTCCAGATCGATCTGGCGATGGCTCGCTCGGAATCTGCCTGGAAAGAGGAGCTGTTGCTGGCGAAGGAGAAGTTCGCTATGGAAAGACATGAGGCTTTTATCCGGGTGGAGGCCGAGAATCGCCGGCTGAAGGAAAAGCTAGAGGAGGAGAGGAATGCGCGGGCTCGCTTTGGGGAGGAGATGCAAGCTGAAGGTTTCCAGGCTGGAACTGTTGCGGGCTACCATCAGTTCGTCAAAAGCCCCGAGATGGAGCTGCTGATCTCTGAGTACCGCGATAGGCTTTTTCATCAGCTTTGGAACTCCACTCTTTTCCTCTCTAAAGCAGCTCCGATGGCGGAGGCCTACTTCAAAGAGGGAATCCGCTTACGCCAGGAGGAAGTAAATGGAATTGTTCGGCGTTTCCAGGAGGAGATCGGTCAATCATTGCCTGAGTCCGTCCTTCGGTACAGCCTTTCTTCTTTGTTTAAAAAATTAACTCAGACTTTTCCTATTCCTCCTGGCTGGCAAGGGGATCCGGACGAGGATCCAAAGACGGAATGATGGGCCGGGTATCTGGAGCAGTCGATCAAGGAAGTTCTTCCCGATCCTCAAAGTGTTGGTTCGGCTGTTCCTCAGTCCAGAGAAATAACTTCGAGTTTAGTTGCCGATCTACCCGAAGAAATGTTTGCCCTTTTGCCTGCTCGGCCTTCGATTAGCGAACCTCCTCCTCCTGCAGTTCCCTCAGAAGATCCTGCTGATACTTAGATTTTTTTAGCTTTTTCTCAGAAGTTTGTAATGCTTTAGTTTTTCAGTTTCTGCCAGACTTCTGTAATGTAACATTTTTTGAATATTATCGGATATCGTTTAGTGTTTCTCTCAAGTTTCTTTTCGCAAAGTAGTTCGAAATAATCAATCTCGTCCCAAGGGTCTCTGATCAGTTCGATCAATCAGAACTTCTAAAAAGAAATAATTCAGTTCGTTCCTAGGAAGGTTCAATTGATCAGTTCGGTCGATCAACCCTTCCAAGGAGAAATAATTCGGTTCGTTCCTAGGAAGGTTCAATTGATCAGTTCGGTCGATCAACCCTTCCAAGGAGAAATAATTCAGTTCGTTCCTAGGAAGATTCAATTGATCAGTTCGGTCGATCAACCCTTCCAAGGAGAAATAATTCAGTTCGTTCCTAGGAAGTTTCAATTGATCAGTTCGGTCGATCAACCCTTCCAAGGAGAAATAATTCAATTCGTTCCTAGGAAAGTTCAATTGATCAGTTCGGTCGATCAACCCTTCCAAGGAGAAATAATTTAGTTCGTTTTCAAGATTAAATATAATACGACTTTTGAAACAGAATTGTAAAGACACAGCCATTTTAACGTGGTTCGGCCAAATCAGCCTACATCCACGAGTCGGATACCAACTTATTTTATTAAGTTGACAGAAATTTAAAAAGTAATCGTACAAGAGTAGCGTACTACGCATAAAATTTCTTCAAATGGCTCACATGCCAAGATCTTGGTAATAATTTCCCTTCTCCATCAGTCAGTTCGTAAGATCCTCCTGAAAGAATCTTGGATATTGTGTACGGTCCTTCCCAAGTAGCGTCCAATTTTTCGATATTGACCAAGGCATCTGATTGCCTTAGAATCATATCGCCGATCTGGAACACCTTTTTCTGAACTTTTTTATTAAATGCTGCCTGAACCCGCCTCTTGTAAAACTCG
The DNA here is from genome assembly GCA_028654395.1 of Scutellaria barbata. NCBI lineage: Eukaryota > Viridiplantae > Streptophyta > Magnoliopsida > Lamiales > Lamiaceae > Scutellaria > Scutellaria barbata. The sequence goes on along the minus strand of CM053651.1, from coordinate 14,227,171 downwards.
TTTCGAACTCTAGCCTTATCTCGAAGTTCGTCCAAGAATATTGAATCGATCTTGATTAGTTCTTCGTTCTTCAGAGGCTCGAAACTTGTGATTCTCAGCGCTTCTCCTTGGATTTCTGTTGGCACGACGGCTTCCATTCCGAATGCCAAACTAAAAGGGCTTTCTCCCGTCGTCCACCGTGGTGTAGTTCGATATGCCCATAAAACCGATGGTAGTTCGTCTACCCAGTTGGACTTCTCTGACTCTAGTCGCATTTTCAGTCCGTCCAATATGATTCTGCTCACCACTTCGACTTGCCCATTTGCTTGAGGATGAGCCACTGTTGTGAATACTTGTAGGATCTTCATCTCTTTGCACCACTCGATAATTTTCTTTCCACGGAACTGAGCTCCATTATATGAAACCAAAATTCTTGGTAAACCAAATCTGCAGCAAATATTCTTCCAGATGAAATGGATCATTTCGGCTTCGGTGATCTTGGCTAATGGTTCGGCTTCGACCCATTTGGTGAAATAGTCCACCGCCACTACTACAAACTGCTTGCTTCCTCGAGTTTTCACAAAGGGGCCGACGATGTCGATTCCCCATCTAGCGAAAGGACATGGCGAATAGATAGTTAGCATGTCAACGGCAGGTGTATGAATTTGCCATCCATGTTTCTGACAAGCTTCGCATCTCTTAACTATTTCGTTCGCATCATTCTTCATTGTGGGCCAATAAAATCCAGCTCGTACTACTTTTCGAGCCAAAGATCTGGCTCCGGTATGTTCGGCACATCCCCCCTCATGGGCTTCTTCCAAGACTTTGATTCCTTCTTCTCTGGATAAACATCGGGCATCTGTCGTCAGGAAGGTTTTTCTGTACAAGGCCTCTTGTAGTAGATAATAAAATCGAGCTTGCCTTTCCAGCTTTTCTAATTCATTTTCTGTTCCTTTTCTCTTGCCTTCTAAAAAGCGTATAATTGGAGTTCTCCAATCCGGACTCATCCCGTCATCAATGCTCATTACTTCTTTCTCTCTTTCCACTCCCATTACTGTTATAGTCCTCTGCGAACAGTCTTGAAGCGAACTGCCTATCTTAGCAAAGAAATCTGCCTTTTGGTTCTCGTTTCTGGGAATCTGCTCAATTTCAAGTTTCTCGAACTTACTTTCCATTTCCCTGATTTTTTCCACATAAGAACTCATCCGATCTTCTTTGACTTCGCATCGGTTTTGCAGCTGTTGAGTTACTAGTTACGAATCAGACTTGACCGTCACATGACGAGCTCCAACTTGTTCGGCTATTTTTTAACCTTGTGGGAAGGCTTCGTATTCTGCTTCATTGTTAGAGGCTTTGAACAAGAACTTGACAGCGAACTGTAGCTCATCTTTTTTTGGGCTAATTAGTAAGATACCAGCTCCGGCTCCATGACGAGAAGAGGATCCGTCAACAAAGAGTTCCCATTCTTTCTTCTCCTGCATTCTGGTTGTCTCTTGTATGAAATCTGCCAAAGCCTGACCTTTAATTGCTGTTCGTGGTTCGTATCTAATGTCGAACTGGCCTAGCTCAACGACCCACTTAACCAACCGGCCCGAGGCTTCTGGCTTCCCCAATATGGTGCTCAACGGATGGTCAGTTCGCACTATGACTGTATAACTCAAAAAATAGGATCTTAATCTTCTGGCCGCAATTACTAATGCATATGCTACTTTCTCAATCTCCGTATAGCGTATTTCCGCATCTTGAAGGACTTTGCTGACGAAGTATATTGGGAACTGGTCCTTGCCTATCTCCTTCACTAGGACCGAACTAACTGACTCTTTTCCGATTGCTAGGTATATTATTAGCGGTTCTCCTTGAACTGGTTGTTTCAACAGGGGAAGTGTAGCAAGGAAAACCTTCAGATCGTCGAACGCCTTCTGACACTGCTTGTTCCAGCCAAACTGACTGCTTTTTCTAAGAACTTTAAAGAAAGGTAATCCCTTGTCCGCCAATCTGGAAATGAATCTGCTTAAGGCGACCACGCGACCAGTTAAGATTTATACTTTTTTCATAGTTCGAGGAGCAGTCATGTTTTGTATAGCTTGGATCTTGCTGGGATTGACTTCGATTTCCCTTTCAGTAACCATGTAACCCAAGAATCTTCCCGCTTTTACTCCAAAAGAACACTTCACCGGGTTCAAACGCATTCCGCTTTTTTGAATAGTTGCCATGGTTTCTCTTAAATCTGAAGGATGTGTGTTTGCTTTAGCAATTTTTACCAGCATGTCATCTACATAAGCTTCCATGTTGTGACCTAACTGATTGGCAAACATCTTGTCCACCATCCTTTGATAAGTAGCCCCAGCATTCTTCAATCCAAATGGCATCACCGTGTAGCAATATGTTCCTGACGAGGTGATGAAAGCGACATTGGGTTTGTCTTTCGGGTGCAAAAGAATCTGATGATACCCCTGAACTGCGTCCATCATACTGAGAAGTTCGCATCCTGCCGTGGAATCGACGAGCTTATCAATTCGGGAAAGAGGATAATAGTCCTTGGGGCAAGCCTTGTTGAGATCGCGAAAGTCAATGCACATACGCCACTTATTTCCCGGTTTAGGTACCAAAACAACATTAGCTAACCATCGAGGGTACCGGATTTTTTCAATATGTCCGATTTCCAATAGCTTCTTGACTTCTCTCTCAATGATCTCATTCTGTTGCTCTCCGAAATGTCTTAACTTTTGCTTGATGGGTCGAGCTTCAGGCTTGACATTTAATCTATGAACAGCTATGTCAGGATTTATTCATCTCATGTCCTCCGGTTTCCATGCGAACAAGTCCACATTCTCCCTTAATACTTCTATTATTTCTTTCTCAGTTTGTTCAGCTAAGTGACGACCAAGGCGAACTGCATGACCCGGTAGCTCCGGAATCAGTTCGACACTCATCAATTCTCCTTCTTCGAACTCAGCAGTGTTCGGTTCTCGTTCTTTTTTTGTGATTGATGTCTCTTTCTCGATCAGCATCATCCCTCTGTTCCGAACTCCACTTTCGGGACTCTAGCTGGCAAACTGCAGTAACATAACATCGTCGAGCTGTCTATTGGTCCCCCTGAACCCTTCCTACACCTAGGATCTGGCCCTTATCATTCTCGACAGGAAACTTCATCATCAGGTGGGCTGGCAAGATAATTGCCGCATAGGTACCCAACGATGGGCGACCTAGTATAACATTATACTGAGAGGGTGCGTCTACCAACAGGAAAGTTATGGTCTTATTCTGCCTCCATTCTCCTTCTCCCAACACCACAGGTAATTGTACCTTGCCCAGAACAACCACTGCTTCTCCGGAGAAACCATAAAGGGAGGTTTCTACCGACTTCACCTCTACCGTCGACCTCATCTTCCTGAAACAGTCCATGAACATGATGTCTACGGAACTCCCTGTATCCACAAATATCATTTTAACCTCAAAACCTCCAATTTCTGCAGAGATCACCAAAGCGTCGAACTGAGGACTTTGGATGGCTACCTTGTCGCGAGCTCCGAACTCTATCACAACGTCGTCAAAAATGGTTTGAACCTCGATATTCTTTTACCGGACTAAATTCAACCTTGCTTTGCGAGCTCTATTTGAGTCCCCATCAGTAGGGCCTCCGATGATCATGTGTATTGTAGGCCTCTCCTCTCTCGTGGGCTCATTATGTTGTGGATTTGGTGGAGGTGGAGGTAGTTCGGGCTGTTCTCGTCTTCTATCTCTTCTTGGCCCTCGCTGGCCGTTTCGGTTGTCTCTGCATTCGTGCGGAGGCTGTCGAACATACCGGGTCAGTTTGTTTTCTCTAATCAGTCTCTCCAATTCATCTTGCAGATGCCAACATTCATCCGTACTGTGGCCGTACTCATTATGGAACCGACACAATTTCCCGTTACAGTAGGTGGGTGGTTTCTTAGGATTCGGACTCCAGATCGTCAGCCATTTTAACTGGGGCAGATTCCAGATTTCCATTAACACTTGTTCGGGAGGAATTGTCAATGGCGTGTATCGTTCATATTGTCTTCGGTCTCCCCTATTGTCTCTTAACTGCGGAGGTGCGAACTTTGTTCGGGATTCTTCGAAGTGCTGCTTCCTTATGCTTTCCTGTTCTCGTGCTTTGTTCGGTCGGTTGGAACTCTCCCATTTCTTCATCCGAACTGCTTCTTCTAGATTGATATATTTGGTAGCCCGTTGTAACAGATTGTCAAAATCCAGGGGGGTCTTCTTCACCAGAGAAGTGTGAAGATCCCCTTCTCTCAATCATTGAATAAAAGCGCTAACCACCAGATCGCCCGAGGCCTCAGGGGCTTCAAGGGTGGCAGCTGTAAATCTTTTGACATAGTCCCTCAATGTCTCCTCCATCTTTTGTCGGACTCCAAATAGCGTCTGAGCAGATCGCCTCTACTTCCGGATACTGGCGAACTGATGTAAGAACATATCTGACAGCTGCTCGAAACTGTGAATTACTCCGTCGCCTATTTGACTGAACCAAGTCTGAGCAGCTTTGGTAAGGGTAGTAGCGAACACCCTACACTTAATCCCTTCAGAATACTGGTGTAAGAGAGCGGTATTTTCAAATCGACATAAATGCTCCTAAGGGTCAGCAGTGCCATTGTATTCGAAGTTGACTGGGCGAAAAGAGACAGACAGCTTGTCCTTCATGATCAGGTCAGAAAAAGGGTTCCCCCTTTGGTTTCGCGGAGCTCGGCGGGCGTTTTGATGGGCTTCCCTCAGTTCTCTTCGTAGTTCAACAACTTCCTCCGATAGTTCAGAGTGTTCCCGCTTATGACCTTTGGGATGATCAGACTGACTTTCTCTCTCATTGGCTTGCGACTAATCCTCTGGCTGATTCTTCTCGACTTCAATCTCAACATTTTCAGGTTGTTGCCTGACTTGTGCCGTCAACGCCCTTTGAACTGCCGCCGATATCAAATCGGAAAGCTCTTCAGGGGTCAAAGAAATAGTGTGAGGGGGATTGGCTGGGATTGTGTTCTAGCTGTCCCCTTCTTCCTCGTGATTTCTGGATGGTCCACCAATCTCCATTCTCTGCGTTCCTCTAGTGTTTACCATGTTTGCTCTCAACGCCTCAACTCAGATTTTCCCACAGACAGCGCCAATTGATGTTGCTCCGGTCTGACGTGCGTCTTCTCGGAACCAAAAACTCAAAATCTTGAACAATCGAATCCAACGGACCTGCAAAACAAACACCGGGAGGGGTTCCCGGCGAAGGGACTCCGACGCTCAAGTCAGTCGAAAAGCTCTAAATTCTCTCAAAGTATACGATAAGTGTATTTTTTGTGTATTGCGTGTGTGTAAAGTGAAAAGAACAAGGATATAAATACTCCCTAATACTTGTTGTAGTAGGAATAGGAGTCCTAATTGTGATTGAAGTAGGAGTCCTCCGAAAATCCAAGATTAGCTCGATATTACCATAAAAATAAGGGATATGGACAACAAACCCGTGAAAATAGCGGGCAGTTAGGATTAATTCATTCTTATCCAATCGGTCAGTTCATCGATACCCTTCGAGCTAATGTAGTTCGCCGGGACACTCGCCGGGACAGACATAGTTCGCCTATCAGAATAGTTCGTTCATGACAGCCAAAATCAGGTAAGAAACTCAGTTTGATTCAGTTCGGTCGGGAGACTAGTTCGGTTCGGTAGAGGCGATCAGTTCGACCACATCAATATATATATATATAATAAAAAAAATTAGTTTTTTTATTTTAATAAAAAATTCAATTTGGGGTACAGTTGTACCTCATATATCCCTCTGTATCCACCGCTGGTTAGTGAAAACAACTCTACTAACTTCTCGATTATGGGATCATTTGATTCTTTAATGGAAGGGGTTACCAATTACTATATATATATATATATATATATGATTAGGTCATGGTTATTTAGATGTTGTGAACAAAGCTTTACAAAACTGTAATATTTGAAATGAGAATGAAACAATTTGTGCACCATGTTTCCGAGCTAAGACTCATAAGTTTCCTTTCACACACTCCATATCAGATCAATACACAAAAATTGAATTGATACATATTCGAAATGATAGACAATGCTAAACAAGTAATTCAATATATTAATAATGGTGGGAAAAAAAAACCCTTTAGCCTTTTGCATTAACAGTATGTGCAAAACATAATTACTAAATATAACAGTTTAAACGTTCCACATTCATTAACTCTCACATATAAATGGTTTTCCCTTCCTTTTTGGGAAAATGATCAAATATACCAATTTTCATATAACTTGAATTCTTTTTTAGAGAAATCGGCCTACTTTGCCCTTTTTCTTTATATTATAGGCGCATATGCCCCAAACTAAAAAAAAAAAACCCTGCATACCCCAATTGCTATAATATATACCCCAATTGCCCTATTTCTTATCCAAGTCAAAGAATCAATCCATCGCCCTGCCCGCCCCCACCTGATTCGTACGAAATTGATAGTAGCCATTTTCGTTTAATATAATTTGTATTTATTTTTTCGTCCAATAATTTATTTAAAAATTAATGAATTAACGTCTAAAAAATCACCTACACGAAATGTAGGGAAAATTTTTTTAATGAAATGGGAAGAAATTACCTACACGAAATTCCTTGAAAGATATTAAATAAAATAATTTTTTTTCTTTTTTCCCACACGAAATTGAAAATGAAATGATTTTCGTGTAAAATAATTTTTTTTATTTTTTCATCGAATTATTTTTTTAAAAATGAATGAATGCACGCCTAAAAAATACCTACACGAAATCTAGGGAAAAAAAATTAATCAAATGGGAAGAAATGACCTACACGAAATTCCCTAGATCGACTACTAAATAAAATTAATTTTTTTTTATTTTTTCCCACACAAATTCGAAATTAACATGAATTCGTGTAAAAGGAATAGTTTAGATTTTTTCGTCCAATAATTTATAAAAAATGAATGAATTATCGCCTAAAAAATACCCTACACGAAATCTAGGGGAAAATGAAAAAAAAATTAATTTTATTGGAATAAATGACCTACACGAAATTCCATAGAAAGATATTAAATAAAAATATTTTTTTTATTTTTTCCCACACAAATTCGAAATTAACATATTTTCGTGTAGAAGGAATAGTTTAGATTTTTTCGTCCAATAATTTATTAAAATATGAATGAATTATCGCCTAAAAAATACCCTACACGAAATCTAGGGAAAAATAAAAAAAAATTAATTTTATTGGAATAAATGACTGTTGGGATTTCAATGTTTAGATTTTGATGAGACAAACCAAATATGTAGTAGGAAGTCATGAGTACCCCATTTTCACAATGTTTAAGTGGATAAATAGATTAGAATTGAGTCTTGAGTCATGTATTGAAAATAGTGGTTAAACGAGGATAAAGCTGCATCTAAGCTTTAAGGAAAGATATCGCTGTAAGAAGACAGGATACAGTATCGCTGCAGGAAGGCAGGATACAGCATAGCTGGAAGAAGGAAGGAACGACAATGTATAAATAAGGCTAAACTTCTATACAGCAAAGCAAGAAAGAACGGCGTGCAGCAACGCTGCAAGAAAAAGATACAAGAGTACTGCTAGAAAGAAGTTACAGCAGCACTATCAGAAGATACTGTAACCAGGTCTAAGTTACAGCAGCACTAAAAGAAAGCATCAGCTGCACAAGGACCTAGGATACAGCGCAGACTTACAAGTCAGTTAAGTAATACAGCGCCAACTATAAGACGAAGTATCCTGCAAATCCTAGGAATGATAAATGCAGTACGAGGAATGGAGATTCAAGCAAGAATAAAAGAGCCGTTCAAGAAAAATTCAAAGTAGCAGACACAGAGCCAATAAGAAGATGCCACATGGACTAACGCGTTGCAGAAAGCTGCGATCCGCAACTGCCGCATTAAATGCTCTAAAAGGAAAAGTCAAGTCGCATTAAATGCGAACCATACTTTAGCCAGGCTACTTTAAATTCAAAAGAGGGATGTCTCCTTCAACGGATATCTTCTCCTACAAGTATAAATAGAGGTCGAGGAGAACTGAAGCTGTTTACTGAAAACTGTTACTGAGAACTAAAATCCATTCGTGAAAGTTTCAAGCTTACAAATCTCAAAGCATTCAAGCCAACAATCAGTTTCAGTCACTTAACCTGCCGAAGTGAAGCAAGTTCAAGCTGAAAGTTTCCCTACGGATTCAGAAGCTCACTTCAAAGCACAAGTTGAAGAAAAATCTTTTTATCCTTTTAACCTTATTGCTGTGTGTTTAGGTTGTTTTAGTGGTGTCAAGCAGTTGATAGGAGAGATCCTTGCTGTTTGTTTAGTTGTCTAAAGTTAGGCAGCTTCCCTGTGTGGGAGTGTGAAACCCTATGTGGGTTAGCCTTTGAAGTTTGCAGTTGTTGTGTGTACGCTGGACTTCAGTAGGTGGTTTGCTTTGTAAAGTTGATAGATTGTTAGGAGAGTCCTGTAAATCAATCTTGCTTAACAAAGTTCCTGCTCGAGGAGCAGTAGAGTGGACGTAGAAGGATTACACCACCTTCGAACCATTATAAGCCATAAGTGTTTAATTGCTTTATTTATCTGTGCGCTTATCTTCTGCATTATTATCTGTCTCTCATCATAAAACGTCTTGAATGAAGCATTCTTGAGAAAAACAGCCTTGTGTTTTAAAGTTAATTTCCGCTGCGTATAAAACTCCAGGTTACAGCGTGCAGCACTGCATCGTAGCGCTGTAAGCAGTAACCATCTATCGCTGCAAGCTCAAGTAACTTACAGTGCAGAACGGTTGTTTTAAAAGATTTTGAAAATAGACCAAGGTTCATTCACCCCCCTCTGAACCTCGGACACCACTTGGGACCAACAAGTGGTATCAAAGCGAGTTGGGTTAAAAGCCAATTTATCTGGTCACCTACCCAGATCCACCTTTGTCTCGCTGTTTTCTTTGCATTAAAATCATTTTTTAAAGCATATCATGGATTCCTCCAATCACAAGCTACCTATGTTTTCCATAGAGGAATATGACGACTGGAAAATAAGAATGCAGGCACACCTTTCTGCTATGAATGATGAGATGTGGACGGTCATAACTGAAGGACCGATAATCCCCATGAAGGTGAATCTAATGTATGGAAGAGACCATGCAGAAGGAGAGCAGCCACCACCAAACTTCCTGACTAAACCACGTCAAGAGTGGGGAAACGAAGACAGAAAGAGAGCCAACTTGGATAATGTGGCAAAGAATGCTCTATTTATTACTTTGGATAAAGGCACATTTAGCAAAGTTAAAACTTGCTCAACATCCAAAGAAATATGGGAAAAGCTGGAGCAAATCTGTGAAGGAACTGAGCTCACCAAGGATAATAAAATCTCCAACGCTACCCAACTATTCGAGCTCTTCCAAATGAGGAATGAAGAGACTCTTGAGCAACTAGATTTGAGATTCACATCCATAGTGAATGAACTAGAAGCTCTGGGCAAACACTACTCACAGAAAGAAAAGAACATGAAGGTGTTAAGAGCCCTACCTGCGGAGTGGGATAGCAAGACCACTGCCATGAGAGTGTCTATGGATTTAAAATCCATGAGCACATTAGACCTATTCTCCGACCTCAAAGCGTTTGAATATGGCATCAATAGAAGGAGAAAGGAGTCAGATGAGTCAAGCTCCAAAGTTACAACACTAACCGCCAGAGGAACCAAGGATACAGCAACCGCTAGTTGCAGTAAATAGAGTGAGGATACAGCAGAAGTTGCTGAAGAGGATATGACGCTCCTCCTAAAGAAATTCAGGAGATTCATTAAGAGTAACAACAATAGCAACAACACCAACCTCAACAAAAAGAATGACTTCAGAAGAAGTCATCCAACCCCTCAGGTATCCTCTTCCTCACAGTCAAATACATGGAATATTGACTTGTGCTATAATTGCAGGAAACCTGGACACTATGCAAGAAACTGTTCTTATCCAACCGTACACAAGTATCCTGTAGGAGAAAGAGAACAGAGGAGAGATAAGAGAAGAGAGAAAAGGCACAAGCTTCGAGCTCTCATAGGAGAGATGGAGAAAGCCAAGGATGCAGTAGTTCCGAAGGAAGTACTGAAAGCTGCAGAATCCTCTGACAGCAATGCTGAAACCTCATCCTCTGACAAAGAAGCACTCATATGTCTGATGGCTAGAGATGGCGAGGACAGCGAAGAAGATGAGGTTACAGTGCCAGGATGCAGCAGTGATGTATGGTATATCGACAGCGGCTGCTCAAGGCACATGACAGGCAGCAAAGAAACGTTGAAAGACTTCCAAGAATGCAAAGGACCTAAAGTCATATTTGGAGATGATTCCAAAGGAAGCACAAAAGGAAGCGGATGCCTAGTCAAGGGGAACATAAAGATCAAGGATGTATCCTATGTAAAGGGGCTTAGATACAATCTTCTAAGCATCAGTCAATTTTGTGACAAAGGATACACAGTGGAATTCAACCTCAATAAGTGCTTAATCAAAGACAGCACCACAAATGAAGTAAAGCTTACAAGAACAAGAAGAGGAAATATCTACCTAGCAGATTGGAATTCCTCCACTCAATCAACATGCTTCATTGTGAAAAGTCCACCAGAGCTGAGCTGGCTATGGCACAAGCGATTCAGTCACCTGAACTTCAAGACTATCAACAAGCTAGCAAGAAAAGGCCTAGTGAGGGGATTACCAGATGTAGCTTTTAAGAAGGAGAATGTCTGTGGAGCTTGTCAAAAAAGAAAGCAAGTTAAAAGCTCATTTAAAGATAAGATTCAGAAATCATCCCACAGAATTCTAGACCTTTTACACATGGACCTTTTTGGACCAGTAGAACCAGTAAGCTTGAGCGGGAAGAAATACTCCCTTATGGTAATAGATGACTACTCTAGATATACATGAACGATCTTTCTAGCAAAGAAGCCGGACACTCAAGAAAAGCTACCTGGCCTCATGAAGAAAACACAGAATAAAAAGAGCTTGGGTATAGTGAAGATAAGATCAGATAGAGGAACTGAGTTCACAAATAAATTTATAGAGAAATTCTGTTCTGATAATGGTATTCGTCATGAATACTCTACTGCAAAAACACCGTAACAAAATGGAGTTGCTGAAAAAAGGAATAGAACCCTCAAGAAAGCAGCAAGAACAATGACAGCAGAAGCAGAAATACCCAAGAGATTTTGGGCTGAAGCAACCAACACTGCATGCTACACGCAGAACAGATGTCTAATCATCAATGATCTTGACAAGACGCCTTATGAAATATGGAATGGTCATACACCGAATATCTCTTATCTGTATATCTTTGGTGCAGGTGTTGCATTCTCAACAATGGAAAGGAACATCTGAAAACTTTCGATGCTAAATCAGACGAAGGAGTATTTCTAGGATACTCTGCTGTAAGTAGAGCTTTCAAATTGTTTAATAAGAGAACCCTGGTGGTAGAAGAATCTATACATGTGGTGTTTGATGAACCACATTGTGACACAAAGAAGTTGGAAAAATCACCTGAAGAGACCGCTCCTAGAAAGGAGAATGCTGTACCATACATAGAAGGAGTTCTGCCTACAGAAGAGGAAAAAGAAGAAGAAGCTGCAACCTTGGATGCAGCGGATATTCTTACAGAAGCAGAACCTCCTGCATTACAGCAACATAATGAGCAAGATACACCAACTCATGTCTTTGAGCCAGATAGGACATGGCTAAGAAACCATCCAAGAGATCTCATTATAGGAGATCCATCCATTGGTGTAAGGACAAGAAGATCCATACCACATGAAGCAATGTTTGCGTGCTTCATATCACAATCAGAGCCTAAGAATGTTGAAGAGGCACTGCAAGATAGCAACTGGGTGCAGGCCATGCAAGAAGAATTGAACGGATTTGAAAGAAATCAAGTATGGCAAACAGTTGCAAGACCAACTCATTAAGGTGTAATTGGAACAAAGTGGGTGTTCAAGAACAAGCTAGATGAATCAGGAGTCGTTGTAAGAAACAAAGCAAGATTAGTTGCTAAAGGATACTGTCAGGAAGAAGGAATTGATTTTGATGAGACTTTTGCACCAGTAGCAAGGCTAGAAGCGATAAGAATTTTCCTAGCCTATGCAATACATATGAATTTCAACGTCTATCAAATGGATGTTAAAAGCGCATTCCTGAATGGTCTCCTTATAGAGGAAGTACATGTTGAACAACCTCCTGGTTTCGAGGATCAAGCAGAAGAGAAGGTGTTTCGGTTACAAAAAGCCCTATATGGACTGAAGCAAGCACCAAGAGCTTGGTATGACACCTTATCTCTCTATCTTCTGGAAAATGGCTTCCAGAAAGGAACAATCGACAAAACGCTGTTTAGGATACAGGACGGAGAAAGTGTACTTCTTGTACAAATTTATGTGGACGATATTATCTTCGGATCCACAAACAAAGAGCTATGTGAGAAATTCTCCAACCTGATGCAGTCAAAGTTCGAGATGAGTATGATGGGAGAATTAAGCTTCTTCCTCGGACCGCAAGTAAAACAGCTACCTACAGGATCCTTCATCAATCAAGTCAAGTATACGAATGAGCTTATCAAGAAATTTGGCATGGAGAATGGAGCAGCAACGTCAGTTCCCATGTCCACATCCATAAGTCTTGACAAAGATGAGGAAGGCAAAGATGTTGACATAACCAAGTACAGACGACACATTGGATCATTGCTGTATCTCACAGCAAGCAGGCCAAATATTATGTTCGCAGTAGGAGTCTGTGCAAGGTTCCAAGCAGCACCAAAAGAATCACACCTTTTAGTAGTAAAAAGGGTGATTAAGTATCTGAAAGGAACTCAGGATGTAGGCCTATGGTATCCTAAGAAAGGAGGATTCAAGCTTAAAGGCTACTCCTACTCAGATTATGCAGGCTGCAAGATTGATAGAAAGAGTACAAGTGGGACGTGTCAATTTCTGGGAAATAGACATGTCTCGTGGTTCTGCAGGAAGCAGACCTCAATTGCAACCTCTACAGCAAAAACAGAGTATGTTGCAGCAGGAAGTTGCTGTGCGCAGATTCTCTGGATACAGCAGCAACTTAGAGATTATGGGATAGAAGAAAAAGAGACTCCAATTCTCTGTGATAATACGAGTGCTATTGCAATTACCCATAATCCTGTCTTTCACTCAAGAACAAAGCACATTGACATTCGTCATCACTTTATAAGAGACCATGTTGAAAAGAAAGATGTCGTGCTTGAAAAAGTTCATACGAATCTCCAGCTTGCAGACATCCTCACCAAGCCTTTGAGTGAATCTAGGTTTTCTATGCTTAGAAACGAGTTGGGAATCCTTAAGTTGTGAAGAGAAAGGAAGATGCAGAAACGCAGGGGGAACCTCCGCATGCTTGTAGAAAGCAGTAAAAATGGTACTGTAAGCTACGCGTTAATACAACACTGGGTTCAGACAGCGCTGCAACTCTATTCTTACAGTACAGCAGTTATCGAGAATTCAAGCAGCACCAGGTTACAGCTTTTATTTCAAAAGAGTATTGATTGCTCTGCAACCTTGTACTTGGTTTGCTGCAACCTTAAAAAGACATTTATTTAGGCGGCAAAGGGCATGTCTTTCAGCATTAAATGAATGACTCGGGTGCCAGGAAGTGGAAAGGGCGCTGACAGAGCCCACGCGTCAAGTAATTATTAGTGTCGATTTGACATCTCCACGTTTTCCTGAGCCACTAGATCAATTTCCTGTTTTATCTCAACCGTCGATCTACGCACGTCTCTTGAGAACCGCCATAAAGACCAAACGTGCCATTTGAATTCATTTTTCACCATCTTCAGAGAGAGAAACGCATTCATCGCAGAAATTCTCTAAGTGCAAACCCTCGTTCTTTCTCTTTCTCTCTCACAAAATATCATCAATGGCTGCCAGAAGAACCATCGTTCTTGATGGAAGGATGATCAACCAGGAACACATCCTTGAGTCAGGGCTGTATGATAATGCCCTGATCAAAAGGATTTTTGATGCTCTTCAACAGACCCAAGTCCTAGGGCTGTTGACCACCGTGTATGCTGGCTTCTCTGTGGAGTCAGTACAGAGATTTTACGCCTACGCCAGGTAGGCGGAAGAAAGGAACTGCATCCTGTTCCGAATGGATGTAGATGGAGAAGAACGGTCGCTGACCGTTAGGGATATCGCCACCACCTTCAGCATCTCGGCTGCAAGTTTGACCCCCAGCCAGTTGGCGACGTATGGGGAAAGTTCCATTCAAGAGATGTGGGATCTCTTTCGAGCAAGGGATGCAGGGGCTGAAATCAGGAGAAACGCCCCCAAAAAGTTCTTCAAACCGGAGTTTGAACTTCTCCACGACATCTGTGCATACTCCATCGAAAGAAGGACCGGGAGTTATGACAAATGCACAGATCTCCGGTTCCGGATCATGTCTGTGATCATGGCCGGAGAAAAGGTGAACTGGGCAAGGTTCATCATGAAGAGGCTGTGGGAGGAAGAAGAGAAGATAACGGAGCGTCGGAGCTACGGTATCACCATCTGTTCTCTGCTCTGCAAGCTTGGCCTTCAACTTGCAGCACCCGCCCCCATTCACATCGGAAAATATCTCGGGGAGAAGAAGAAGGGCAAGACTTAGCCGAAGGCTGCAGGAGCAGGAGTTGCGAGGAAGAAAATCAAAGACAAAAAGAATGCAACTCTTGCTCTGCAAAATGAAGCTGCAGGCAGCGGGGAGGAAGCCGAAGAATAGGACGTCTCGAGTCCTCTTCCTGTTATCAAGAGGAGTTCAGGGAAGGCTGTACCTGAACTTGAACCCTCTTCCTCAGATGATGACGCACCTTTGGTGAGAAGGGCTCCACGCAGCAAGAGGGCTGCTGCTGCTGTTGGGGATGTGTCACATCAGCCCAGGGATAAAGGTGACTCTCTTGATTCCCAACTCTCTACACCTAATATGGTTATAGTTGACATTGCGGATGAGTCACATCGGCTTCAGGAGCCACATCAACACCGGGTCGAGCCAACTGAAGAAGAAGCTCGTCTACAAACAGAAGTTTCAGTGCTCGATCCCACCTTTCCAGCGGCTAGAAATATGGCTGCAGAATACTCTCTCTGGAGAGAGATGAGGCTGTCTAAGGGAGAAATCCTGTTGAAGTGGAAGGATTTCCTGACAGTCGAACAAGTTGTCCTGGAGTGGGCCAAATCAGAAGATATTTTGGCACTCCTGCAACCTGACTTTGCAGCAAGAGTTCAAGAGCTCGATGGATGCAGTGCTGCACAGGGAGCACAGGACAAGGGAAAGGGTAAAACTCTTGCAGAATCCGACTCTGCAGAGCTGTCGATGAGAGCAGCAGTGGAAGATGCGCAGGTCTTCCTTACCCCGGCTGCGGAGGCTGTAAGAAGGGGCGATGACGTCGCGTTTGTTCAAGAGCAAATCGACACCTTGGGAGTGAAGCAAGCTGAAGAAGCTATGTTGTATCTTGCGTTGCAACAAAGCTTGATGGAAACCAGAATGCAGCACACTCCAAGGAGAATGCGGGGAGAAGGAAGTTCAAGTTCGCATCAGATGAACTCCCCTGCATATGAGCAAGTGGTTGAGGGCCTCTCCAACATTGTCACGCTGGATCAACTGGAGGAGGAGGAAGCTCAACTACTGGATTATGGCGATTCCCCGGTTCGCGAAGATGAAGATGCTGCTGATGCAGACTCTGAGGGAGAACCGACTGCCATAATCAGAGATGTCATCACTGACATCGCTGCAATCGCCGATAACGCAACCACAGAGGACGTTGTAGAGACAGGACTCCCTGTACTGACCACGACAGCAGTACAGCCGGCAACCACCCTTCAACAAGAAGAAGAAGCTGCAGAGACAAGCATGGTGGAAGTTGAGATTCTTGCAGCAGAGGAGCATACAGTACTGAAAGCTGTGGACGCTGTAGGAAACCAAGCAGAGCTGCAAGAACCCATTCTTGCAGCAGAGGCTGTCATTGTTTCAGGATCGGCCGAGGAGACGGGGTCCGTTGAGAAGACCTCTGTGGAGGATGTTGTTCTGTCAATACTCCATGAGGGTGAGAAGACCTCAGGTGGGGAGGCTGTTCAGACAGCACCTACTGAGGATATTGGAGCTTAAGCTGAGGTAACCCCAGTGCAGCTAGAGACACCTCGAGAGGAGGTTGATGCTGCAGCTGCTGCACGCTCTCAAGAACCTTCCAAGGTTACAGCAACAGAGGTTACTGTGGATGCTAATATGTCTCATGCCGACTTCGCAAGGATGATAAAGGAACGCAACATAGTTGTTCATGGGCCAAAATCTGGCGGAGCAAATCCTGTTCAAGTCTCATCCGACGAAGAGGAGACAGATGAGGAAGAAGGAGAAGAAGAAGGAGAAGAGCACCCATCCTCAAGCTCTACAAGCTCTCAAACCAGCAACCATGAGGATGAGGTTGCTACTGAAGTTCTGAGGCAGGATGCAGCGCCAGTATGTCAAGATGTTATTCCATTTGCTGCATCTGCTGCTGCCTCGACGAGAAGGAATTCGGGGCTGACTCCTGATAAATCTATCAACAGAGTCGAGACCGCTGTTAGACACCTACTGCATGCTCTCCAGGAGCATGAGTCTATCATGCGCAACAGTCTTAGGATCACCGCCCAATTCCATGCTGAAACCATGACGGGTTTCAAGAAGGACCTCGAGGTGCTGCCTGACATGATTAAGTCGAATCTTGCTAACCATGCAAACAGGCTGTACTACGATCGGGTCAGATTGGAGAAGGAGTTGAAGGTCGAAGCTGCTCTGACGCGCCAGGAGATCAGGCAATGCAAGCAGCTACTGAAAATACCTCAACCAGACTCAACTCTCACTCCCAAGTCCTGGAATCACTTCTGGATCGCGTATATGATCAATCTCAAAGAACCAGAAGTGTGGACGATCGTTTGGGGAACCTGGAGCTGATTGTGGGAGAACTAAGGGACATCATGGTCCGAGCTTTCCCTCAGCATGTCAATGCTCCAAAGCCCGCCCCTGAACCGACCCGACGCCCTCGATCAAGAGTGGTCCCAGCTGCCCCTGCTCAGCCCCCGACTTTTGATGATGCCAAAAAGGGGGAAGGACTTGAAGGATTTGATGATAGATACAGGAGCACAGGGGCTGCTGAAGCTGAAGAAGACGAAGATGATGACGAACAACCTCTCAGCAGGAGGAGAAGAAAGTCTGGATCATCTGCTGCTGCTGATATCCCTTCTCCGAAAAGATGGAGAAGAGATGATGATGGAGCTGGTGGAGCCGGTGCAGCTGCTGGAAGAAGATCGGCTGCAGGTTCTGCACACAGCAGAGCTGCAAGCAAGGATGCAGCACCTCCCAGCTATCATCATAAGAGAAGGGATGATAGTCAGCAGCAAGGCTCAAGGAAGAGGATGAGCGGGGACGAGTCTGAGAATCAAAGGCGCCAGAATGAAGAAGCTACAGATCCTAATGCCTGGATTCAAAGACTCGGAGTAATTGGTGAAAGAAGAATATTTCCAGATCATTTCTATCAATACCCTTCTTAAGAAATCCCTCGCCTTGACACAGAAAATATCTCTGCTGAAGTGTCGGTGTTGATGGATCAAATGCCTGAAGGAGAGAACATGGCTTGGAGATTTGACATCTTCAAAGAAGTCAGACTGCCTTTTGATCGGAATCCACCATTTGAGGCGATCACGATTTTCAAACGATCAGAGTACCTCAGACACTTCAGAGAACTATGCAGGAAAGGCAAATTCAGCAGGTATCACACTTGCAAGACTGCATTGAGGAGATATGAGCAGCTCGTTCTGGAAGGAGGTCTTGAAAGTCAACAATTCTACATCGACCAGGTGAAGAATGGGCTGATTGTACCATACTGCGAGGACTTCTGGCTGAGATGGATTCAAGTTCCCGTGATCAGACACAAGCTGGAAGAGTCCTACCAAGAGTTCATCAGGGACTGGTGGAAAGGATCAAGAGGAAGGAAAGGCCTTGAAAGGTTTGTAGGAAGAAGATCAGACGAACCGACAAGCAAAAGGTCTCTGTTTTACTAAGCTGTATTCAAATACCTTCTTGTGATCCATGTTGTATTTTTGCTATGTTGTAAAAATTTCTCTCTGCTAATGAAGAAATTTTTCCTTATGTTTTATCCAAGTTCAACTCTTATGAACTCATGCATGCTGTGTATGTTTTCCTGTTGCTTATGATGAAAGGAATAGCATGATGCATCTCTGATGAATCCAGGATTAGATTTAATTGTTCAAAGCTGTGCAAGCATGTAATCTGGATAAACCATATGAGTTAATGTAAAATGAAACTTCTTCATGAACGAAATAATGTAAATGTTTTGTCATCATCAAAAATGGGGAAATTGTTGGGATTTCAATGTTTAGATTTTGATGAGAAAACCAAATATGTAGTAGGAAGTTATGAGTACCCAATTTTCACAATGTTTAAGTGGATAAATAGACTAGAATTGAGTCTTGAGTCATGTATTGAAAATAGAGGTTAAACGAGGATAAAGCTGCATCTAAGCTTTAAGGAAAGATATCGCTGCAAGAAGGCAGGATATAGTATCGCTGTAGGAAGGCAGGATACAGCATAGCTGGAAGAAGGAAGGAACAGTAATGTATAAATAAGGCTAAACTTCTATACAGCAAAGCAAGAAAGAACGGCGTGCAGCAACGCTGCAAGAAAATGATACAGGAGTACTGCTAGAAAGAAGTTACAGCAGCACTGCCAGAAGATACTGCAACTAGGTCTAAGTTACAGCAGCACTGAAAGAAAGCATCAGCTGCACAAGGACCTAGGATACAGCGCAGACTTACAAGTCAGTTAAGTAATACAGCGCCAACTACAAGACGAAGTATCCTGCAAATCCTATGAATGATAAATGCAGTACGAGGAACGGAGATTCAAGCAAGAATAAAAGAGCCGTTCAAGAAAAAGTCAAAGTAGCAGACATGTAGCCAATAAGAAGATGCCACATGGACTGACGCGCTGCAGAAAGCTGCGAGCCGCAACTGCCGCATTAAATGCTCCGAAAGGAAAAGTCAAGCCGCATTAAATGCGAACCATACTTTAGCCAGGCTACTTTAAATTCAAAAGAGGGATGTCTCCTTCAACGGACATTTTCTCCTACAAGTATAAATAGAGGTCGAGGAGAACTGAAGCTGTTTACTGAAAACTGTTACTGAGAACTAAAATCCATTCGCGAAAGTTTCAAGCTTACAAATCTCAAAGTATTTAAGCCAACAATCAGTTTCAGTCACTCAACCTACCGAAATGAAACAAGTTCAAGCTGAAAGTTTCCCTACGGATTCAGAAGCTCACTTTGAAGCACAAGTTGAAGAAAAACCTTTTTATCCTTTTAACCTTATTGCTGTGTGCTTAGGTTGTTTTAGTGGTGTCAAACAGTTGATAGGAGAGATCCTTGCTGTTTGTTTAGTTGTCTAGAGTTAGGTAGCTTCCCTGTGTGGGAGTGTGAAACCCTGTGTGGGTTAGCCTTTGAAGTTTGCAGTTGTTGTGTGTACGCTGGACTTCAGTAGGTGGTTTGCTTTGTAAAGTTGATAGATTGTTAGGAGAGTCCTGTAAATCAATCTTGCTTAACAAAGTTCCTGCTCGAGGAGCAGTAGAGTGGACGTAGAAGGATTACACCACCTTCGAACCACTATAAGCCATAAGTGTTTAATTGCTTTATTTATCTGTGCGCTTATCTTCTGCATTATTATCTGTCTCTCATCATAAAACGTTTTGAAAGAAGCATTCTTGAGAAAAACAGCCTTGTGTTTTAAAGTTAATTTCCGCTGCGTATAAAACTCCAGGTTACAGCGTGCAGCACTGCATCGTAGCGCTGCAAGCAATAACCATCTATCGCTGCAAGCTCAAGTAACTTACAGTGCAGAACGGTTGTTTTAAAAGATTTTGAAAATCGACCAAGGTTCATTCACCCCCCCTCTAAACCTCGGACACCACTTAGGACCAACAATGACCTACACGAAATTCCCTAGAAAGATATTAAATAAAATTAATTTTTTTTATTTTTTCCCATACAAATTCGAAATTAACATGAATTCGTATAGAAGGAATAGTTTAGATTTTTTCGTCCAATAATTTATTAAAAAATGAAAGAATTATCGCCTAAAAAATACCCTACATGAAATCTAGGGAAAAATAAAAAAAAATTAATTTTATTGGAATAAATGACCGATATGGATTCCTGGTTTCAGACGTTGCATTCGTACTTCAATCAGCGTTTTGACCGTATGGAGACAGCTATCAGACACGAGCATTCCCGGCTTCAGGAGCAAATTCCACAGATGATTATGGATCAGCTGCATAGTTTCTTTGGGCCTACCCGTGGAACAGTGTATGGTGATCAGTTTGGCGCTCGATCAGGGGCTCAGTACAGTCGTCCTACATCCTATCACCAGGATTTCCCGCCACCCAGACAGGACGATTGGCACTCTTCACCCGATGCTCCTCCACCACCATACTGGTGTCCCGATCCAGCTATGCCTGCTCAGTGGGCTCCTTGGCCCTGCACTATTGATGAGCCTGCTGCATCACCCGCGACCCCTGTCCCTGTAGAACCCCTCTCCGCACTAGTGCTTTTCGATCCACCTATTGGCCCTAGCGGTTACACCGGGTATTCTACTCCGTCGATGCATCATTCCAGACATGATGTTGATCGGAGTGAAGCATCAGATACTACACACCCAGGTATGCCTGAGACGTCGGTAGGCATTCATCAGGTTCGTCGGCGGGCCCGGTCGCGTTTCTTACGGAGTCCATTCGAGTCGACCTTTCCCAGACGGGCTGATCATTCCATGGATGACTTTCTCTTGTGGACTCGTCTAGGAGATGCTGCAGATCAGTAAGTACCATGTCTTTTGGCAAGTGGAAGGTTGTTTTATCTTTGTTTATTTCACTGCATCTAAGTTTGAAATATAATGTTATGTTTCAGGCGTAACGTCGGTATTGGATACGCCGTTGGTCCATCGTTCTTCACATCGATTGTAGACCCGCACAGCGAGTTGGATCGAGAGGTGAGTTCTACATTACAGTTGTTATGACTTACTTAGAAACATATCTTGCTCATTGTCCATTCTATTTTGTTATATACAGGTTTTAGATGCATACCTTGCACTGTTGCAGAGCCATCCAGATGTGTTGGATGTTTCGATTGACGAGTCTCTTAAGGGACTGACACAGATCATCGATTGTTCCTTCAATGTAAGTCTTTACTCGCCCGATTTAAATGTTATCTAACGTCTCCCTTATACTTTAATCCATTTGTCTTCTATAGGAAACATGCAAAGATATCTGGCGAGCTAAACATGCCTACGACGATAAAGGATGTGCCTATTATGAGGCCGAAGGAGAGGACTTTTCTGAAGCTGATCTAGATCGACTAGTACCGTATGTTCGTGGTGTGAGACCGAAGTGGGAACACTCGAGGCCATGGTGGGACAGAACATCTAAGGTGACCTATTTTCAACAAGCTTCAGCCTCTATGACTTTATATCGGCGTACTAATTTGTTGTTTTCCTTGTTGTAATCTTCAGATTTACCTTATCTTGAACTTGGACGGACATTGGGTTGCAGGCGAGGTGAATATGCACAATTACACTCTCACCCTCTTCGATAGTCTTCGACATACTTGGACAGAGCAGATCGAGGGGATTCGGTATTTTCAGACCCTTTAGATCCGACGCATTTTACCGAAGCTGTTGCTGCATTCTGGCTACTACCATGAGCTAGATCGTTCATCACACTGTCCCACCCTATTGACCTTAAGACAGCAGAGTCCAGACTTTGTTACAGGTAGGACGATTCGACGTCATGTGGCATTTATGTGTTGAAGGCGATCGAGAGCTGCTTGAGTTGTACGTTTCCTCGTCTCGATATTGCTGACGGGATATTCGAGATGCGTAGACGTATAGTTTACACATTGTATAGGTGGTCGGCAGACGGAGATACCGTTGTTGCTGACGAGATGATGGATTGATGTTTTCCTTTTTATTAGATCGAGTAACATTGAACGAAAATAAGTTTTTTCCTGTTTTATCATTTTAGTATGCATACGGATGTTTATGTTTGAAATTACGATTCTCCTATGCCAAATGTGTCTTAACAATTCAGTAATTTTGGTACGTTAAAATGAAAAAAAGGGTAAATACCTGATTCACTACATATGTATACAAAACACGCATTTCAAACATCCCCTATATTAGCTGCTAAAAAGATAGGACGTTTTCTCTTCGTATGGGTCTCCGATCTACAAACAGAGCACTTTTTCTTACGTCTTGTGGTGCTATCATTTTGCGGTGGGGCAGAGACACCTTCATCCTCTTCAGGTCCAGGCTGCTGAGATGATGACACATGCGAAGTTTCAGTACAGCGTGTTCTGTTGTGTCCAGTGCGCCCACATCGACTACATAAGCTGGAACGATGTGAGTGTGCAGACCCGAGGCCCGTAGATGGAATCCTACGAGTCCTCGGTCGACCGGCTTGTCTCGGGTTGTTTGGGGCTAAACAAATATGTTGTTGTATTTCTTCAGATGGAACCCAATCCTGTGGGCTCGGTACATGAATAACCTCGCAACCCCACATTTGTTTGAGCCAGTCGGTGCTGTAATACGGATGGACATATGCAGTCACTGATTCTCTTACGGAACTAACATGAAAATAAAATGAGTTATTTCATTGATGTTATGTTGTACAATCAAATGCAAGAAATCACATAAATCAGTAAATAACTTTCAAAGTCGTACCTTATCGCTGCACACGCATGCGAGCATGGAATTAACTCGTGTTGAAAAAACCGACACTCGCATGTCCGATTTGAAAGGTCAATAATGTGAAGTTTACCACCGTCCGAAATCTTGAATTTATATCGTGTTAGTTTGTCGACGGTCATTCGCCGGCCTCTTTTCACTGATTTAATCAGCCGGTCATTTGCCGACTTAGTAAGGGATTCTGTCCTTTCCTCTGCAGCATTTCTTCACTCGTAAAACCACTTCTCCATAACTCGTCTAGCACACTCCAAAAATGAACACACAGGTAGCTTTGGGCCCAGAGCAGACGATTGTTCCACACCTCAGCCATGTTGGAGGTCATGAAGTTAAATCTTCGTACGGGGCATCTGACACGAGACCACCTTTCTACTCCAGCATTTGCCAAGGTGTCAAGCGCACCTTGTTTATTAGTTTCTGATAGGGTATTCATGTACCTACGAATGTAAACAGAGCCATACGTATTAGTGTTATCGCTCGAGTTTGAATTAGTTTGAAAAAAAAAATATTTAAGTTTGATGGACAGTTGTCATACCTTTCGAATTCAGTCTCTGAATAACAGTAAGCTGTTTTTTGGAAAAGCCCTACAAAATGTGATCCATACTTTGCCAAATTTTGTTGCAAATGAAAACAACATAGACCATGGGTCGCCTCAGGGTACGTATTGATAATGGCATTTCTGATGCTCGTGTGTTGATCAGACACTATTAGTAGTTCATCCGGGCAGCCATACGAATTTCGAACATGCTGCAAAAACCAGGTCCAGGATTCATCATTTTCCACATTTCCTATCCCAATGGCAAGTGGAAAAATTTGGTCATTGTCATCCTTTGATACAGCGACAAATCAATTGCCTTTGTACTGACCTTTTAAATGGCAACCGTCCACGACTATAACCGGTCGCGCGTAATTTCGAAACCCATGAATTGATGCGGCCAAAACGTAGAACACGTACTTGAATTTGCCATTATTTAGTGTCTCCAAAGCTGTGTACGAGCCCGGGTTATATGTCTTCAACACTTCCAAATACATTGGCAGCATTGAAAAAGATGTTTTAGGATCTCCATATGCAAGTTTCATAGCATGCCTTTTTGCCCGGGAAGCAACCTTATAACTGAGGTTTATCCCATGTCTTTGGTTCATTTCGTGCATTATGCTTCTAGGGTCCAGATGGCGATCCTCTTTGTGAATATGGTCAACGTAATATTGCTCGATCAATGCAGATGAAAGTCGACGAGGAACATTGAGCTCGTTCAGATTGTTCGAACATTGATGGGGAATGAGGACGTTCGAGATTCTCCAAATCCCATACTTCTCAGATGCATGGAGTACAAAGGGGCAATTTTCCCTTTCGCATTTAACCCACCATCTCTTTGTATCTGACTTCTGCACACGGTATTCAACATGGTTATCTAAATGGTAAAACCCCACAACATTTTGTAATTGAGTTTTTGTTGCAAAAGTCGCCCCCTTTTCTAAAACATTAGGTGGAGTTGGCTCATTGTCGCCTAAATCCCCTGCAGATTGTCCCTCTATCTCCGGCATCTCCGGAATGAACCATTCAGAGTGATGAATGTACCTCAAAAACTCCTCGTAGGCAAATCGTTGCTCCTCATCCAAAACATTTTCGTCCTCTTCGTCTAGCTCAAACAGGTCGTTCATTGTTTTCTCCGGATCCGATTCATCTTCCTCATGTTCTGAAACTACGACAATGTAAATAAAAATATTACAAAGTCGGAAGAGTAAGATGATGAAAATACAGTCAATAAATCTAGAAATTTGAAAATACCTTCACCTACTGTATATCCCTTCTTGGCCTCCATCATCCTGTGTCGGAGGGAATACTACATCGTCACGTACAATCTTCTCACCTTCATATACAGTCGGGGACCTATTCAAGTCAATATAGTCAATACCCCAATCTGCTCCAAAGTCAACACGACCGCTAGATGATGGACATTGACCCCATATATCATTTTTTGAAGATGTTCCAACCTCAGACGATTTCTCTTCATACGGGACACCCCACTTTGTATAAAATGTTTCGTCATTTTGTAACCCAAAGGGAACATTATCACGACCTCAATGTTGGTTGCTTATGTCACCTGACCATGCGATCCCTCCTTCATATGACGAATGATGATACGTATACGGTTCTCCTTGAGCTTCAGATCCAACGTTAACATTCAAATCTCCAAGGCTGCGATTCTCGTAATCTCTTGAAAACCCAATATTAGATGCTTCAACATCCAGTAGCTTAAGTGTAACAAAAACAACAAGAACATCGTCGCTCTTCGACAATAATCTTTCCAAATGGTAATCGTTCTTAATTTTTTTCTTTTTAACTCTTCCATTCTTTTCTACTTGTGAGTGAATCACATATCCCCAACGAAGCATGTCAGCACACACAAGTCCATGGATACACATGAATAAAGTATAGAACGTCAATCTTTCTATTTGAACCTCCTCTTTATAACCATTTTTATACTCCAAACCTTCCCAATAGCCTCCGTACCAAACCACTACCATCCTAACACTCATATCCTCTATGCAGGAACAAAAACACAAAATAAACACAGTCAATCACGTCGTCATCTATTTGTAAGTGCATAATGTACATAAATTCGTGTAAGCTGACTACGCTTCAAAACACATTCACATAATAACAAGATAAATAATTGGCTATTAACATACCTTGTGAAACCAAAACACCGAAATATTTTCCCTGTACTTGGAGACTTCGAAGTAGTCTTCAGAAGTTAGGACGACGAGAATTTTGTTCATTAAAAAAAATTTAATTCAAGTGAAGCTACTCAAAAAAAACTTATTTTCATATTGTCATTATATAGAGGATTTACAGGCGATAAAGTTGCATGTGACTCACTAGTGATAAGTAATAATTCACTGATTCACTAATTTACCGTTGCACACATGTGACTCACTAGTGAGAGGTAATAATGCACTGACTTAGCATTCGATCATGTATTATCTTGTCAGCTACTTTGAGTCTTACACGAAATTTGTATTACTCACCCGATTTCACCACATCTAATCAATCACACCAACGAAATTATTGGCATCACAATTCACTATCTAATATGTCCTTTTACATCAATTCAAAAAAAAAAAAATCCTACACAAATTAAACTTACACGAAAAAAAAATTAAATATTTTTTTCCCTACACTATCATAATTTTCGTGTACGAAAATTAAATAGGAGAAAAATAAATTCGTCTTTTTTCCTAGACCAAAATTAAATTCATGTAGGCAAAAAATATTTAAATTTTTTTTCAATTTTTGTTCCTACACGAAATGTAGGGGAATAAATTCATTTTTACCCACTCATTGAGGTTTTATTTCTTACACGATTTTCGGTTAATCACTCCATTAAATTGTACATTTTTTTTTTCTTACACGATTTTTGGTTTTTACAATCTCCCATTTCATTTCAAAGTTCGTGTAGGAAAAAATTAAAAAATGATTATTTTTTCCCTGTACGAAAATAAATTAAATTTCGTGTAGGTAATTATTTTTTTATTCATTCATTCATTTTTTTGAAAAAATTAGGCCAAATGTTTAACCCTTACACGAAATTATAAGAATCAAAGAATTAAATTATACATTTTTAATCACTAATTAAATTGTACATTTGTTATTCTTACACGATTTTTGGTTTTTAGTATCTCCCATTTAATCCCATTTAACTGAATACATTTCGTGTAGGAAAAAAATTAAAACAAAAATAATTTTTTTCCCTACACGAATATTATTTTCGTGAAGGGAAAAAATTAAAAATTTCCTACACGAAATTAAATAGGTAATTTTTTTTATTCATTCATTCATTCATTTTTTATAAAAATTAGCCTAATGGTTTAACCCTTACACGAAATTATGTTAATTAGAGAATTAAATTGTACATTTTTTTTCTTACTCGATTTTCGGTTAATTGCTGAATTAAATTGTACATTTTTAATTCTTACATGATTTTTGGTTTTTACCATCTCCCATTTAATTTCGAATTTGTTGTACGAGAAAATTCAAAAACATTACTTTTATTTTATATCTTTATAGCAAATTCGTGTAGGAAATTTTTCCCCATTTGATTATTTTTATTTAATATCTTTCTAGGAAATTTCGTGTAGGTCATTTATTCCAATAAAATTAATTTTTTTTTATTTTTCCTTAGATTTCGTGTAGGTGAGTTTTTAGGCGATAATTCATTCATTTTTAAATAAACTATTGGACGAAAAAATCTAAACTATTCCTTTTACACGAAAATATGTTAATTTCGAATTTGTGTGGGAAAAAATAAAAAAAATAATTTTATTTAATATCTTTCTAGGGAATTTCGTGTAGGTCGTTTATTCCCATTTCATTTTTTCCCTAGATTTCGTATAGGGTATTTTTTAGGCGATAATTCATTCATTTTTAAATAAATTATTGGACGAAAAAATAAAAAAAAATTATATTACACGAAATTTATTTAATTTCGAATTGGTGTGGGAAAAAATAAAAAAAATTAATTTTATTTAATATCTTTATAGGGAATTTCGTGTAGGTCATTTATTTCAATTTGATTAATTTTATTTTTTTTCCCTAGATTTCGTGTAGGAGTTTTTAGGCGTTCATTCATTTATTTTTAAAAACATAATTGGATAAAAAATTCCTTCTACACGAATTCATGTTAATTTCGAATTTGTGTGGGAAAAAATAAAACAAAATTAATTTTATTTAATATCTTTCTAGGGAATTTCGTGTAGGTCATTTATTCCAATAAAATTAATTTTTTTTTCATTTTTCCCTAGATTTCGTGTAGGGTATTTTTTAGGCGATAATTCATTCATTTTTTAATAAATTATTGGACAAAAAAATCTAAACTATTCCTTCTACACGAAAATATGTTAATTTCGAATTTGTGTGGGAAAAAATAAAATAAAAATATTTTTATTTAATATCTTTCTAGGAAATTTCGTGTAGGTCATTTATTCCAATAAAATTAATTTTTTTTTATTTTTCCCTAGATTTCGTGTAGGGTATTTTTAGGCGATAATTCATTCATTTTTTAATAAATTATTGGACGAAAAAATCTAAACTATTCCTTCTACACGAAAATATGTTAATTTCAAATTTGTGTGGGAAAAAATAAAAAAAATATATTTTTATTTAATATCTTTCTAGGGAATTTCGTGTAGGTCATTTATTCCAATAAAATTAATTTTTTTTTAATTTTTCCCTAGATTTCGTATAGGGTATTTTTTAGGCGATAATTCATTCATTTTTTAATAAATTATTGGACGAAAAAAATCTATACTATTCCTTTTACATGAATTCATGTTAATTTCGAATTTGTGTAGGAAAAAATAAAAAAAATTAATTTTATTTAGTAGTCGATCTAGGGAATTTCGTGTAGGTCATTTCTTCCCATTTGATTAAATTTTTTTTTAATTTTTCCCTAGATTTCGTGTAGGTATTTTTTAGGCGTGCATTCATTCATTTTTAAAAAAATAATTCGATGAAAAAATAAAAAAATTTATTTTACACGAAAATCATATCATTTCCAATTTTGTGTGGGAAAAAAGAAAAAAAATTTATTTTATTTAATATCTTTCAAGGAATTTCGTGTAGGTAATTTCTTCCCATTTCATTAATTTTTTTTCCCTACATTTCGTGTAGGTGATTGTTTAGACGTTAATTCATTAATTTTTAAATAAATTATTGGACGAAAAAATAAATACAAATTATATTAAACGAAAATGGCTACTGTCAATTTCGTACGAATCAGGTGGGGGCGGGCAGGGCGATGTGATTGGTTCTTTGACTTGGATAAGAAATAGGGCAATTGGGGTATATATTATAGCAATTGGGGTATGCAGAGTTTTTTTTTTAGTTTGGGGCATATGCGCCTATAATATAAAGAAAAAGGGCAAAGTAGGCCATTTCTCTTCTTTGTTATCCATAAATATAATAATTGATTCGGGATTCCAAAATATTCATTTTTAAGTCAAATCAAGTGTCCAATTGTCCCACGAGTCAAATCAATCCACTCACCATAAAGATTTCCACTCACCCACTTCATTTTAATCTCAATATTTTAATATAACATTAAAAATACTTAAATAAGAATTGTATACTAAATATTGAGATTAATAGTATATTAATAGTAAATATTTTGTTATAATTACATAAAAATAACTTTGTTACTAATAATTACATGAGAATAATTATATTGAATAATTTTTTTAATTGTATTAATAGTAATAATTACACGAAAATTATTAGTTATAGACTTATAGTAATACAATTCCGTGTATTAGTGTATTAGTAATTTTGTTAATTGAGATTACAGTAATAATTTCCGTGTAATAGTTATACTAAACATTAGTATAATAACTAATAATTTTCGTGTAATAACTAATAATTTTAGTGTAATAATTATACTAAACATTATTAGTATTTTGTTGTGTGAAAATTATTTAATAATTTTTTACTAGTTAGTATTTTCGTGTATAGAATTTTCATGTATAGTATTTTGTTAGTATTTTCATGTATAGTATTGAAATAGTTAATTATTTAAATAGTTAATATTTTCATGTATTATTTACTCTAAATAGTTAATTATTTTGTTAGTATTTTCGTGTATAGTATTTTGTTACAGATGAATATAACATTTAGTTAATAGTTATTTAAATAGTTATTAACTATACACGAAAATTATTTAATAATTATTTAGTTGTTAGTATTTTCGTCTATAGTATTTAAATAGTTAGTATTTTGTGTATTATTTACTATAAATAGTTAATTATTGTTGGTCCCAAGTGGTGTCTGAGGTTCAGAGGGGGGTGAATGAACCTTGGTCGATTTTTCAGAGTCTTTAAAACAACCGTTCTGCACTGCAAGTTACTTGAGCTTGCAGCGATAGATGATTACTTCTTGCAGCGCTAGAATGCAGTGCTGCACGCTGTAACCTGGAGTTTTGTACGCAGCGGAAATAAACTTTTAAACACAAGGCTGTTTTTCTCAAGAATGCTTCTTTCAAAACGTTTTATGATGAGAGACAGATAGATATGCAGAATATAGAAGCATAGATAAGTAAAGCAATTAAAACACGTATGGCTTATAGTGGTTCGAAGGTGGTGTAATCCTTCTACGTCCACTCTACTGCTCCTCGAGCAGGAACTTTGTTAAGCAAGATTGATTCACAGGACTCTCCTAACAATCTATCAACTTTACAAAGCAAACCACCTACTGAAGTCCAGCGTACACACAGCAACTGCAAACTTCAAAGGCTAACCCACACAGGGTTCTACACTCCCACACAGGGAAGCTGCCTAACTCTTAGACAACTAAACAAACAACAAGGATTTCTCCTATCAACTGCTTGACACCACTAAAACAACCTAATCACACAGCAACAAGGTTAAAAGGATAAAAAGGTTTTCTTCAACTTGTGCTTCAAAGTGAGCTTCTGAATCCGTAGGGAAACTTTCAGCTTGAACTTGCTTCACTTCGATAGGTTGAGTGACTGAAACTGTTGGCTTGAATGCTTGAAATTTTGTCAGCTTGAAACTTTCGCGTATGGATTTTAGTTCTTAGTAACAGTGACAGTATCAGTAACCAGCTTCAGTTCTCCTCGACCTCTATTTATACTTGTAGGAGAAGATGTCCGTTGAAGGAGACATCCCTCTTTTGAATTTGAAGTAGCCTGGCCAAAGTATGGTTCGCATTTAATGCGACTTGACTTTTCCTTTCGGAGCATTTAATGCGGCAGTTGCGGCTCGCAGCTTTCTACAGCGCGTCAGTCCATGTGGCATCTTCTTATTGGCTCCGTGTCTGCTACTTTGACTTTTTCTTGAACGGCTCTATTATTCTTGCTTGAATCTCCGTTCCTCGTACTGCATTTATCCTTCCTAGGATTTGCAGGATACTTCGTCTTGTAGTTGGCGCTGTATTACTTAACTGACTTGTAAGTCTGCGCTATATCCTAGGTCCTTGTGCAGCTGATGCTTTCTTTCAGTGCTGCTGTATCTTAGACCTGATTGCAGTAACTTCTGGCAATGCTGCTGTAACTTCTTTCTAGCAGTACTCCTGTATCATTTTCTTGTAGTGTTGCTGCACGCCGTTCTTTCTTGTTTTGCTGTATCGAAGTTCAGCCTTAATTATACTTTGCTGCTCCTTTCTTCTTCCAACTATGCTGTATCCTGTCTTTCTGCAGCGATACTGTATCCTGCCTTCTTGCAGCGATATCTTCCCTTAAAGCTTAGATGCAGTTTTACCCTCTTTTAACCTCCATTTCAATACTTGGCTCAAGACTCAATTCTAGACTATTTATTCACTTAAACAATGTGAAAATTGGGTACTCAAAACTTCCTATTACATATTTGGTTTGTCTCATCAAAATCTAAACATTGAAATCCCAACAATTTCCCCCTTTTTGATGATGACAAAACCTTTACAATATTTCGTTCATGAAGAAGTTTCATTTACATTAACTCATATGGTTTATCCAGATTACATGCTTGCACAGCTTTGAACAAATAAATCTAATCCTGGATTCATCAGAGATGCATCATGCTATTTTTATCATAACCAACAGGAAAACATAAACAGCATGCATGAGTTCATAAGAGTTGAACTTGGATAAAACATAAGGAAAAATTTCTTCATTAAGAGATAGAAATTTTTACAACTTAGCAAAAATACAATAAGGATCACAAGGAGGTATATGAATACAGCTTAGTAAAACAAAGACCTTTTGCTTGCTGGTTCGTCTGATCTTCTTCCTGCAAACCTTTCAAGGCCTTCCCTTCCTCTTGATCATTTCCACCAATCCCTGATGGACTCTTGGTAGGACTCTTCCAGCTTATGTCTGATCACGGGAATTTGAATCCATCTCAGCCAGAAGTCCTCGCAGTATGGTACAATCAGCCCTTCCTTTACTCGGTCGATGTATAATTGTTGAATATCAAGGCTTCCTTCCCGAACGAGCTGTTCATACCTTCTCAATGCAGTCTTGCAGGTATGATACTTGCTGAATTTGTCTTTCCTGCATAGTTCTCTGAAGTGTTTGAGGTACTCTAATCGTTTGAAAATAGTGATCGCCTCAAATGTTGGATTCCGATCAAAAGGCAGTCTGACTTCTTTGAAGATGTCAAATCTCCAAGCCATGTTCTCTCCTTCGGGCCTTTGATCCATCAACACGGACACTTCAGCAGAGATATTTTCAGTGTCGGGGCGAGGGATTTCTTAAGGAGGGAATTAGTAGAAGTTATTTGGAAAGATTTTTCTATCACCAATCACTCCGAGTCTTTGAATCCAGGCGTTAGGATCTGTAGCTTCTTCGTTCTGGCACCTTTGATTCTCAGACTCGTCCCCGCTCATCCTCTTCCTTGAGCCTTGCTGCTGACTATCATCCATTCTCTTATGATGATAGCTGGGCGGTGCTGCATCCTTGCTTGCAGCTCTGCTGTGTGCAGAACCTGCAGCCGATCTTCCAGCAGCTGTACCGGCTCCACCAGCTCCATCATTATCTCTTATTCATCTCTTCGGAGAAGGGATATCAGCAGCAGCAGATGATCCAGACCTTCTCCTCTTCCTGCTGAGAGGTTGCCGGTCATCATCTTCTTCCTCTTCCGATTCAGCAGCCCCTTTGCTCCTGTATCTATCTTCAAAACCTTCCCCATTTTTGGCATCATCAAAAGCCGGGGGCTGAGCAGGGGTAGCTGGGACCGCCCTTGATCGCGGGCGTCGGGTCGGTTCTGGGGTGGGCTCCGGAGCGTCAACATGCTGAGGGAAAGCTCGGAGCATGATGCCCCTCAATTCTCCTACTATCAGCTCCAGATTCCCCAACCGGTCGTCCACACTTCTGGTTCTCTGAGATTGATCATAGACACGATCCAGAAGTGTTTTCAGGACTTTGGAGTGAGAGTTGAGTCTGGTTGAGGCATTCGCAGCATGCTGCTTGCATTGTCTGACCTCCTGGCGCGTCAGAGCAGCTTCGACCTTCAACTCCTTCTCCAACCTGACCCGATCGTAGTACAGTCTGTTTGAATGTTCAGTGAGAGTTGACTTGATCATATCAGGCAGCACTTCGAGGTCCTTCTTGAAACCCGTCATGGTTTCAGCATGGAATTGGGCACTGACCCTGAGACTGTTGCGCATGATAGACTCATGCTCCTGGAGAGCATGCAGCTGGTGTCTAACAGCGGTCTCGACTCTGTTGATAGATTCATCAGGAGTCAGCCCAGAATTCCTTCTCGTCGAGGCAGCAGCAGATGCAGCAAAAGGAATAACATCTTGACATACTGGTGCTGCATCCTGCCTCGGAACTTCAGAAGCAACCTCATCCTCATGGTTGCTGGTTTGAGAGCTTGTCGAGCTTGAGGATGGGTGCTCTTCTCCTTCTTCTTCTTCTTCTTCTTCCTCATCTGCCTCCTCTTCGCCGGATGAGGCTTGAACAGGAACTGCTCCGCCAGATTTTGGTCCATAAACAGCTATGTTCCGTGCCTTGATCATCCTTGCGAATTCGGCATGAGACATGTTCGCGTCCACAGTAACCTCTGCTGCTGTAACCTTGGAAGGTTCTCGAGAGCGAGCAGCAGCTGCAGCATCAACCTCCTCTCGAGGTGTCTCTAGCTGCACTGTGGTTACCTCGGCTTCAGCTCCAGCATCCTCAGTGGGTACTGTCTGAACAGCCTCCCCACCTGAGGTCTTCTCACCCTCAGAGAGTGTTATCAGAATAACATCCTCCACAGAGGTCTTCTTAACGGACCCCGTCTCCTCGGTCGGTCTAGAAACAACTTCGACAGCCTCTGCTGCAAGAATGGGTTCTTGCAGTTCTGTTTGGCTTCCTGCAGCGGTCACAACTTTCAGCACAGTATCCTCCACTGCTGCAAGAATCTTAGCTTCCACCCTGCTTTTCTCTGCAGCTCCTTCTTCTTGTTGAAGGGTGGTTGCCGGCTGCACTGCTGTCGCGTCCAGTGCAGGGAGTACCGCCTCTGCAACTTCCTTCGTAGATACTTCATCGGCAATTTTGGAGATGTTTGAGATGACATCCCTGATTATGGCTGATGGTTCCCCCTCAGAATCTGCAGCAGCAGCATCTTCATCTTTGCGAACCGGAGAATCGCCATAATCCAGTAGTTGGGCTTCCTCCTCCTCCAAGCGATCCAACGTGACAATGTTGGAGAGGCCCTCAACCACTTGCTCGTATGCAGGGGAGTTCATCTGATGTGAACTTGAACTGCCTTCTCCCCGCATCCTCCTTGGAGTGTGTTGCATCCTGGTTTCCTTCAGGCTTTGTTGCAGCGCTAGATGCAGCATTGCTTCTTCAGCTTGCTCCACTCCCAAGGTGTCGATTTGCTCTTGAGCAAATGCGACATCATCGCCCCTTCTTACAGCCTCCGCAGCTGGGGCAAGGAAGACCTGCGCATCTTCCACTGCTGCTCTCATCGGCAGCTCTGCAGAGTCGGATTCTGCAAGAGCTTTCCCCTTTCCCTTATCCTGTGCTCCTTGTGCAGCACTGCAGCCATCGAGCTCTTGGACTCTTGCTGCAAAGTCAGGTTGTAGGAGTGCCAGAATGTCTTCCACTGTCAGGACAGCTTGCTCGACTGTCAGGAAATCCTTCCACTTCAACAGGATTTTCCCCTTAGACAGCCTCATCTCTCTCCAGAGAGAGTACTGCTGCTCCATATTTCTAGCAGCCGGAAAGGTGGGACCGAGCACTTCTGTTTGTAGATGAGCTTCTTCTTCAGTTGGCTCGACCTGGTGCTGATATAACTCTTGAGGCTGTTGTGACTCATCCGCAAGGTCAACTACAACCATATTAGGTGTAGAGAGTTGGGAATCAAGAGAGTCACCTTTATCCATGGGCTGATGTGACACATCCCCAACAGCAGCAGCAGCTCTCTTGCTGCGTGGAGCCCTTCTCACCAATGGTGCGTCATCATGTGGGGAAGATGATTCAAGTTCAGGTACAGCCTTTCCTGAACTCCTCTTGATAACAGGAAGAGGACTCGAAGGATCCTCTTCTTCAGCATCTTCCCCGCTGCCTGTAGCTTCATCTTGCAGAGCAAAAGTTGCATTCTTTTTGTCTTTGGTTTTCTTCCTCGCAACTCCTGCTCCTACAGCCTTCGGTTGGGTCTTACCCTTCTTCTTCTCCCCGAGATAATTTCCAGGATGAATGGGGGCAGGTGCTGCAAGTTAAAGGCCAAGCTTGCAGAGTAGAGAGCAGATGGTGATACTGTAGCTCCGACGCTCCGTTATCTTCTTTGCTTCCTCCCACAGCCTCTTCATGATGAACCTCGCCCAGTTCACCTTCTCTCCGGTCATGATTGTAGACATGATCCGGAACCGGAGATCTGTGCATTTTTCGTAACTCCCTGTCCTCCCTTCGATGGAGTATGCACAGATGTCGTGGAGAAGTTCAAACTCCGGTTTGAAGAGCTTCTTGGGGGCGCTTCTCTTGATTTCAGCCCCTGCATCCCTTGCTCGAAAGAGATCCCGCATCTCTTGAGCCGATGCCTCCCCATACGTCGCCAACTGGCTGGGGGTCAAACCTGCAGCCGAGATGCTGAAGGTGGTGGCGATGTCCCTAACGGTCAGCGACCGTTCTTCTTCATCTGCATCCATCCTGAACATGATGCAGTTTCTTTCCTCTGCCTGCCTAGCGTAGGCGTAGAATCTCTATACTGACTCCGTAGAGAAGCCAGCGTACACGGTGGTCAACAGCCCTAGGACTTGGGTCTGTTGAAGAGCATCAAAAATCCTCTTGATTAGAGCATTATCATACATCCCTGACTCAAGGATGTGTTCCTGGTTGATCATCCTTCCATCAAGAACGATGGTTCTTCTGGCAGCCATTGATGATATTTTGTGAGAGAGAAAGAGAAAGAACAAGGGTTTGCACTTAGAGAATTTTCTGCGATCAAAGTGTTTTTCTCTCTGAAGATGGTGAAAAGTGATTTCAAATGGCACGTTTTGATCTTTATGGCGGTTCTCAAGAGACGTACGTTGATCAACGGTTGAGATAAATCAGGGAAAAGATCTAGTGGTTCAGGAAAAAGCGGAGATGTCAAATCGACGCTAATAATTACTTGGCGCGTGGGCTTTGTCAGCGCCCTTTCCACTTCCTGACACCCGCAGTCATTCATTTAATGCTGAAAGACATGCCCTTTGCCGCCTAAATAAATGTCTTTTTAAGGTTGCAGCAAACCAAGTACAAGGTTGCAGAGCAATCAATACTCTTTTGAAATAAAAGCTGTAACCTGGTGCTGCTTGAATTCTCGATAACTGCTGTACTGTAAGAATAGAGTTGCAGCGCTGTCTGAACCCAGTGCTGTATTAACGCGTAGCTTACAGTACCATTCTTACTGCTTCCTGCAAGCATGCAGAGGTTCCCCCTGCAATCTTGCATCATCTTTTTTTCTTCACAACTTAAGGATTCCCAGCTCGTTTCGAAGCATGAAAAACCTCGATTCACTCAAAGGTTTTGTAAGGATATCTGCAAGCTGTAGATCCGTGTGAACTTTTTCTAGCACGATGTCTTTCTTCTCAACATGATCTCTTATAAAGTGATGACGGATGTTAATGTGCTTTGTTCTTGAGTGAAAGACAGGATTATGGGTAATTGCAATAGCGCTCGTATTATCACAGAGAATTGGAGTCTCTTTTTCTTCTATCACATAATCTTTAAGTTGCTGCTGTATCCAGAGAATCTGCGCACAGCAACTTCCTGCTGCAACATACTCTGCTTCTGCTGTAGAGGTTGCAATAGAGGTCTGCTTCCTACAGAACCACGAGACAAGTCTATTTCCTAGAAATTGACACGTCCCACTTGTACTTTTTCTATCAATCTTGCAGCCTGCATAATCTGAGTCGGAGTAGCCTTTAAGCTTCAATCCTCATTCCTTAGGATACCATAGGCCGACTTTCTGAGTTCCTTTCAGATACTTAATTACCCTTTTTACTGCTAAAACGTGAGATTCCTTTGGTGCTGCTTGGAATCTAGCACAGACTCCTACTGCAAACATAATGTCTGGCCTGCTTGCTGTGAGATACAGCAATGATCCAATGAGGCGTCTGTACTTGGTAATGTCTACATCTTTACCATCTTCATCTTTGTCAAAACTTATGGATGTGGACATGGGAACTGACGTTGCTGCTCCATTCTCCATGCCAAATTTCTTGATAAGCTCCTTCGTATACTTGACTTAGTTGATGAAGGTTCCTGTAGGTAGCTGTTTTACTTGCAGTCCGAGAAAGAAACTTAATTCTCCCATCATACTCATCTCGAACTTTGACTGCATCAGGTTGGAGAATTTCTCACATAGCTCTTTATTTGTGGATCCGAAGATAATATCATCCACATAAATTTGTATAAGAAGTACACTTTCTCCGTCCTGTATCCTAAACAGCATTTTGTCGATTGTTCCTTTCTGAAAACCATTTTCCAGAAGATAGAGAGATAAGGTGTCATACCAAGCTCTTGGTGCTTGCTTCAGTCCATATAGGGCTTTTTGTAACCGAAACACTTTTTCTTCTGCTTGATCTTCGAAACCAGGAGGTTGTTCAAC
Source organism: Scutellaria barbata (assembly GCA_028654395.1). NCBI lineage: Eukaryota > Viridiplantae > Streptophyta > Magnoliopsida > Lamiales > Lamiaceae > Scutellaria > Scutellaria barbata. The sequence continues at coordinate 14,189,827 of CM053651.1, read as the reverse complement.
ATATACTTCCTCTGTAAGGAGACCATTCAGGAATGCGCTTTTAACATCCATTTGATAGACGTTGAAATTCATATGTGCTGCATAGGCTAAGAAAATTCTTATTGCTTCTAGCCTTGCCACTGGTGCAAAAGTCTCATCAAAATCAATTCCTTCTTCCTGACAGTATCCTTTAGCAACTAATCTTGCTTTGTTTCTTACAACGACTCCTGATTCGTCTAGCTTGTTCTTGAACACCCATTTTGTTCCAATTACACCTTGATGGGTTGGTCTTGCGACTGTTTGCCATACTTGATTTCTTTCAAATCTATTCAATTCTTCTTGCATGGCCTGCACCCAGTTGCTATCTTGCAGTGCCTCTTCAACATTTTTAGGCTCTGATTGTGATATGAAGCATGCAAACATTGCTTCATGTGGTATGGACCTCCTTGTCCTTACACCGATGGATGGATCTCCTATTATGAGATCTCTTGGATGATTTCTAAGCCATGTTCTATCAGGCTCAAAGACATGAGTTGGTGTATCTTGCTCATCACGTTGCTGTAATGCAGGAGGTTCTGCTGCTGTAAGAATGTCTGCTGCATCTAAGGTTGCAGCTTCTTCTTCTTTATCTTCTTCTGTAGGCAGAACTCCTTCTATATATGGTACAACATTCTCTTTTCTGGGAGAGGTCTCTTCAGGTGGTTTTTCCAGGTTCTTTGTGTCACAATGTGGTTCATCGAACACCACATGTACGGATTCTTCTACCACCAGGGTTCTCTTATTAAACACTCTGAAAGCTCTACTTATAGCAGAGTATCCTAGAAATACTCCTTCGTCTGATTTAGCATCGAAAGTTTTCAGATGTTCCTTTCCATTGTTGAGAATGTAACACCTGCACCCAAAGATGTGCAGATAAAAGATATTCGGTGTATCGCCATTCCATATTTCATAAGGCGTCTTGTCAAAATCCTTGATGATTATACATCTGTTCTGCGTGTAGCATGCAGTGTTGGTTGCTTCAGCCCAAAACCTCTTGGGTATTTCTGCTTCTGCTATCATTGTCCTTGCTGCTTCCTTGAGGGTTCTATTCCTTCTTTCAGCAACCCTGATACCACTTGTTGGTCCCAAGTGGTGTTCTTGCAGCAGAGTATTCATGACGAATACCATTGTCAGAACATAATTTCTCTATAAACTTATTTGTGAACTCGGTTCCTGTCTGATCTTATCTTCACTATACTCAAGCTCTTTTCATTCTGAATTTTCTTCATGAGGCCAGGTAGCTTTTCTTGAGTTTCCGACTTCTTTGCTAGAAAGATCGTCCATGTGTATCTGGAGTAGTCATCCACTACTACTAGGGAGTACTTCTTCCCGCTCAAGCTTACTAGTTCTACTGGTCCAAAAAGGTCAATGTGTAGAAGATCTAGAATCCTGTGGGATGATTTCTGAATCTTATCCTTGAAAGAGTTCTTAACTTGCTTTCCTTTTTGACACGCTCCACAGACATTCTCCTTTTTGTAAACTACATCTGGTAATTCTCTCACGAGGCCTTTTCTTGCTAGCTTGTTGATAGTCTTGAAGTTCAGGTGACTTAATCGTTTGTGCCATAGCCAGCTCAACTCCGGTGGACTTTTCACAATGAAGCATGTTGATTGAGTGGAGGAATTCCAATCTGCTAGGTAGATATTTCATCTTCTTGTTCCTGTAAGCTTTACTTCATTTGTGGTGCTGTCTTTGATTAAGCATTTGTTGAGGTTGAATTCCACTGTGTATCCTTTGTCACAAAATTGACTGATGCTTAGAAGATTGTATCTAAGCCCCTTAACATAGGATACATCATTGATCTTTATGTTCCCCTTGACTAGGCATCCGCTTTCTTTTGTGTTTCCTTTGGAATCATCTCCAAATATGACCTTAGGTCCTTTGCATTCTTGGAAGTCTTTCAACGTTTTTTTATTACCTGTCATGTGCCTTGAGCAGCCGCTGTCGATATACCATACATCACTGCTGCATCCTGGCACTGTAACCTGTAACAAATTCAAACAGATTTAGGTACCCATATCTGTACGGGTCCTTTGAGGTTAGTTACTTTGGGAACCCAAACTTTCTTAACAGTAACTACTTTACTGTAAGATTTGTTGGTTCTCATGCTGTATGCAGTTGTCTTGACAGACTGCTTGTTAAAAGTGTGTGCATAACCAACATGTGTGTTACCAACACCCTTGTAGTGTGGTCTTCCACCATACTTCCCTGGAGTATATCTTCCTTGAGGTTTAGACATGTAGGTCTTAGTATAGGTGGGAAAGTTTCTTCTATGCTGCAACTTTGTTGGTTGCTGCATCCTTTTGCTGCATGCAACAGATGGCTTCTGCTGCAGCCAATTCTTAGATGCAGGCTTACTCCCTGCAGTTGAGCATTGGGGTCTCTTCCCCTTATCCGTCATTGTTGTTTTGTTCATGATCTTTTCAGAGTCACAGAGTAACTCTTTCTCCATTGGAGTTTTAGCTTGAACAAAATTTACAGCTTTGGATGTACTTGCTGTATTCTGAGAGCCTTGATTGCTGTAACCTATGCCTGAAATCTCAAAAGGATCTCTGACACGATTTATGCAATCTCTTGCGTCCTTTGAAAATTTGGTGAACGTACTCATCTTGGACTGCAAGGTTTCCTTCTCAAATTTTAGCTCGGTGATCAGCAGATTCAATCTAGAGACCTCTTGTTGCAGCTTACTACACTTTGAGTTAACAGACTCTCGTGCAGTGAGCATTTTGGCAATGTCGATGTTTTTACTCTTGAGGATCTCATTATCGATTCTAAGGTTCTCATTCTCAACCTTAAGCTCCTCATGAATTGAGTTGATCTGCTCGAAATCACTCATGATCCTTTTCAAGGAGTGGATCATGTTCAGCTCCTTATCAACTTGTATGGACAACGGTTGGTAGATTACCTCATCTTCTTCGCTGTCCTTGCCATCTCTAGCCATCAGGCATATGAGTGCTTCTTCGTCAGAGGATGAGGTCTCAGCATCGCTGTCAGAGGATTCTGCAGCTTTCAGTACTTCCTTCGGAACTACTGCATCCTTGGCTTTCTCCATCTCTCCTATGAGAGCTCGAAGCTTGTGCCTTTCCTCTCTTTTTTTATCTCTTTTCTGTTCTCTTTCTCCTTCAGGATACTTGTGCATGGTTGGATAAGGACAGTTCCTTGCGTAGTGTCCAGGCTTCCTGCAATTATAATACAAGTCAATATTCCCTGTATTTGACTGTGGAGAAGAAGATATCTGAGGGGTTGGATGACTTCTTCTGAAGTCATTCTTTTTGTTGAGGTTGATGTTGCTGCTATTGTTGTTGCTCTTAATGAATCTCCAGAATTTCTTTAGGAGGAGCGTCATATCCTCTTCAGCAACTTCTGCTGTATCCTCACTCTGCTTACTGCAACTGGCGGTTGCTGTATCCTTTGTTCCTCTGGCGGTTAGCGCTGTAACTTTGGAGATCGACTCCTCTGACTCCTTTCTCCTTCTATTGATGTCATACTCGAATGCTTTCAAGTCGGAGAATAGGTCAAATGTGCTCATGGACTTCAGGTCCATAGACACTCTCATGGCAGTGGTCTTGCTATCCCACTCCGCTGGTAGGGCTCTCAACACCTTCATGTTCTTTTCTTTCTGTGTGTAGTGTTTGCCCAGAGCTTCTAGTTCGTTCACTATGGATGTGAATCTCAAATCTAGTTGTTCAAGAGTCTCTTCATTCTTCATTTCGAAGAGCTCGAATAGTTGGGTAGCGTTGGAGATTTTGTTGTCCTTTGTGAGCTCAGTTCCTTCACAAATTTGCTCCAACTTTTCCCATATTTCTTTGGATGTTGAGCAAGTTTTAACTTTGCTAAAAGTGCCTTTATCCAAAGTAATAAATAGAGTGTTCTTTACCACATTATCCAGGTTGGCTCTCTTCCTGTCTTCGTTACCCCACTCTTGACGTGGTTTGGTCAGGAAGTTTGGTGGTGGCTGCTCTTCTTCTGCATGGTCTCTTCCATACATTGGATTCACCTTCATGGGGATTATCGGTCCTTCAGTTATGACCGTCCACATCTCATCATTCATGGCAGAAAGGTGTGCCTGCATTCTTATCTTCCAGTCGTCATATTCCTCTATGGAAAACATAGGTAGCTTGTGATTGGAGGAATCTATGATATGCTTTAAAAATGATTTTAATGCAAAGAAAACAGCGAGACGAAGGTGGATTTGGGTAGGTGACCAGATAAGTTGGCTTTTAACTCAACTTGCTCTGATACCACTTGTTGGTCCCAAGTGGTGTCCGAGGTTCAGAGGGGGGTGAATGAACCTTGGTCGATTTTTCAGAATCTTTAAAACAACCGTTCTACACTGCAAGTTACTTGAGCTTGCAGCGATAGATGGTTACTGCTTTCAGCGCTAGAATGCAGTGCTGCACGCTGTAACCTGGAGTTTTGTACGCAGCGGAAATAAACTTTTAAACACAAGGCTGTTTTTCTCAAGAATGCTTCTTTCAAAACGTTTTATGATGAGAGACAGATAGATATGCAGAATATAGAAGCACAGATAAGTAAAGCAATTAAAACACTTATGGCTTATAGTGGTTCGAAGGTGGTGTAATCCTTCTACGTCCACTCTACTGCTCCTCGAGCAGGAACTTTGTTAAGCAAGATTGATTCACAGGACTCTCCTAACAATCTATCAACTTTACAAAGCAAACCACCTACTGAAGTCCAGCGTACACACAGCAACTGCAAACTTCAAAGGCTAACCCACACAGGGTTCTACACTCCCACACAGGGAAGCTGTCTAACTCTTAGACAACTAAACAAACAGCAAGGATTTCTCCTATCAACTGCTTGACACCACTAAAACAACCTAATCACACAGCAACAAGGTTAAAAGGATAAAAAGGTTTTCTTCAACTTGTGCTTCGAAGTGAGCTTCTGAATCCGTAGGGAAACTTTCAGCTTGAACTTGCTTCACTTCGATAGGTTGAGTGACTGAAACTGTTGGCTTGAATGCTTGAAATTTTGTCAGCTTGAAACTTTCGCGTATGGATTTTAGTTCTTAGTAACAGTGACAGTATCAGTAACCAGCTTCAGTTCTCCTCGACCTCTATTTATACTTGTAGGAGAAGATGTCCGTTGAAGGAGACATCCCTCTTTTGAATTTGAAGTAGCCTGGCCAAAGTATGGTTCGCATTTAATGCGACTTGACTTTTCATTTCGGAGCATTTAATGCGGCAGTTGCGGCTCGCAGCTTTCTGCAGCGCGTCAGTCCATGTGGCATCTTCTTATTGGCTCCGTGTCTGCTACTTTGACTTTTTCTTGAACGGCTCTATTATTCTTGTTTGAATCTCCGTTCCTCGTACTGCATTTATCCTTCCTAGGATTTGCAGGATACTTCGTCTTGTAGTTGGCGCTGTATTACTTAACTGACTTGTAAGTCTGCGCTATATCCTAGGTCCTTGTGCAGCTGATGCTTTCTTTCAGTGCTGCTGTATCTTAGACCTGATTGCAGTAACTTCTGGCAGTGCTGCTGTAACTTCTTTCTAGCAGTACTCCTGTATCATTTTCTTGTAGTGTTGCTGCACGCCGTTCTTTCTTGCTTTGCTGTATCGAAGTTCAGCCTTAATTATACTTTACTGTTCCTTTCTTCTTCCAACTATGCTGTATCCTGTCTTTCTGCAGTGATACTGTATCCTGCCTTCTTGCAGCGATATCTTCCCTTAAAGCTTAGATGCAGTTTTATCCTCTTTTAACCTCCATTTCAATACTTGGCTCAAGACTCAATTCTTGTCTATTTATTCACTTAAACAATGTGAAAATGGGGTACTCAAAACTTCCTATTACATATTTGGTTTGTCTTATCAAAATCTAAACATTGAAATCCCAACAATTATTTAAATAGTTACTATTTTCATGTAACTAGTACACGAAATTATATTACTATAACTAATAATTTTCTTGTAATTATTACTATTAATACAATGAACAAAATTATTCAATATAATTATTTTCGTGTAATTATTAGTAACAAAATTATTTCCATGTAATTGTAAGAAAATATTTACTATTAAAATACTAATAATCTCAATATTTAATATACAATTCATATTTTAGTATTTTTAATGTTACATGATAATATTGAAATTAAAATGAAGTGGGTGAGTGAGAATTTTTGCGGTGAGAGGATTGATTGGATTCATGGGCCCATTAAAGAAGTTGACTCAAAAATAAATATTTTAAAATTAATTATTATATTTAGAAATATTTAAGGATTAATTGTTATATTTAAAGGTAAAATGGGATAAACTTATTTTTGTAACACGTGAAAAAAGGTGCAAAAATTGTATATTATAAGAAGTTTGACCTATTCTACTCGTTCAAATACATATAATAAAAAAAAATAGTGAAACAAAATGCGCAATTAACACGGTTCTCAAATAAAAAATCTCACATTTAATTTAATAATGCATATATGTAGGGGTGGAGATCGGACTGATTGAATTGAAAATATGGTGTTTCGGAAAAATTTCAAAAAATTTTGAAAATGAAAAACCAATTCTAATTTTCATCCAAAAATTTTCGAAAATGTGAAATGTAATCCAATTTCAGAAATTTCGGAATTTTCGGAATTTTTTTCGAAAATTTTCGGAATTTTTTTCGAAATTTTCAAAAATTAAAAATTTTTCGAAATTAATTAGTTGGTCTATTAGCTATATTACCTTTTCTAATATTCTAAAAAATAATACGACCTAATATACTACAGTATAAACTATGGTATATAGTATATATTATAAAATAATACTAAAAAACTACAGTATAAACTATAGACTATAGTATATAATATAAACTATACTATATACATATAGTATATAATATATTTATATACTATCATATAGTATAAAGTATATAAAATATATTATATAGTATATAGAATTATAAAATATACTATAACATGTATATTTATATTTACATATAGTAAATGTATATAAAATATATTATATTATATAATATAATTCAAACATTTTATACTATTTACTATAGAAGAATGTTATATACTATTATTTCGGAAATAAATTAGAAATCGGATCGAAATTTTGGATCAGATCGGAAATTAGAATTTCCGAAAATTGAATTTCGGAAATATTTCGGATCGGATTTCGAAATTTCCAAAAATTTCAAAACTAATTTCAATTATCATTCGAAAATTTTAGGAAAAATCGAAATTCGAATTTTCGAATTTTGAATTAAAAATATTTATTCCAAAATTAAAAAATTTCAAATTGAATTCAACGAATATCGAAAATTTTCGTTCCAATCTCCACACCCTACACCTGTATGTGTGAACATTAATATCTACAATTAAAAGACATGAAAAGTAATTAAAATGAATTGTATACCAGTCAGAATGTCAGATGGGGGGGACTTTAATAAATTACTAGGGCCCATGAACAACGTTAATATTCAATAGTGTAGGGCCCACGAACAACGTAATATTCAATAGTATAGGGCCCACGAACAACGTTAATATTCAATAGTATCGTTATAATAATATATTTTCTTATATATTGTGGCAAAATGGACTTATGTGGTCTGCACTTGCTCCCTTGTCTATTATGACAAGATTGATGCTTTCCAACCCAAAAAATTTAAGGATATTGGTCCACAATTTTTTTTTAAGGATATTGGTCCCTCCGCTTGAACACTGGTATCTATCTGATTTGGTTCCTTATTTTCAAACTTGTTTTCTAATTTAATTGCGTAAATATTTTGGTGACTATTACCGTATCCCTCAAAAGTGTGAATTTGTTTTTAAATTTGTTTGAAATAAACTGTGTTCATAAGTCTATATGGACTTGAAGATCAATGATGCCCAAATTCATATTGAACTCTCTTGTTACTTTAATTTGGAGATTGGTTAGCAGTTTTATTTTAATTGATGAAAATCAGATAAGAAATGATCTGAATTTTCTGCACACTTTTTCATAAACTGTCTCATTTCCAGACAGATCTGAGACTTGTTTTTTTAATCCAAGTTTAAGATTCACATTCCGAAAATTATGATATTTTGTGTTTGTTGTGTGGTTTAACAAAAGAAGAAACTTTGATCATATTCAAACTGTTTTGCCTTTACTTTGTCTTGTTTTGTGGCACATTTGAACAGTAACATGTTGGGAAATTAATCCCCAAGGGTAAATATACAAGAAATAAAAAGGAAGAAACAATCAACAATACAAGATTTTACGTGGAAATTCCAAAATTGGAGAAAAATCACGACCCACCAAAGAGCAAAGAGATATCACTATGTAAAAAATTCTTACAATCACACAATATTTCTCTCTTTATCTCCCAACACTCTCTACACTCTTACAAGCCTAGAATGATTCTCACATTTTTAGAACATTCTCACATTTTTAGAACACTCTTTACAAAAGAAAACAATGAAGAAATTTAACTAGAATCAAACACTAGATTAAAGTGTATTGATTGAGACACTTGTGACAAAGGTACCTAGGCCCCTTAAATAGCCTTAAGGCCCCTCCCACTTTGTTCACAAATCCAATGTGTGACAAACACTTCTTTTATTTTAACACAAACCCATCATAACACACCTATAAATTTGAGGGAAACTGATATTTGCAAAGATTACACAACAAAGATGATAGATAACATCAGATTGCAGATATTTTCTAAACTTATTAAACCTAAGTTTTGAAAATCTTTTTGGCACGTGGTACATGCGGAAATTTTGATAAACTTCATCAGTCTAAAATACTTATATTTGTTTATTGGATGCCTTCGAAGGATGATTGTGTTAAAACTCAAAATTTATGGAGCTTTCAAATGTAACCACGATCTTGCAGGTTTGTGTGCGGTTGTTAGTAATGTTCATGATAAATTTATTTTGGTATTATCGATGATTTGAATTTGTTCTACGATTATGGTTTCAGAAAAATATGATATGAAATTGACTTATTTGTTACAACACCACCGTCCAGTGGAAGCTGCAAAATTGGAGAAAATGTCTTTGCATATTACTTAGCTACGCTAACATCATCGTGGGGCCTAGAAAAGATGGTATACATCGTACTCTTGAAAGTTAGCTATAGGTTGAAATGTCCTATAATTGTTGATAATTTAGTTATTTCTAATTTTAAATTCAGTTAATTAAAAATTATAAAAAATTATATGAAATCGTCTCATATAAGATTTATCTGAGATGGAGAATTTTATGTGAGATCGATATTAACTAGTTAATGAATTGATCCATTTTTTTAATTTATATAAATTTTGTTTTATATAAAATTTTCTGTGAGATCTACTCATTAAAAGAATTTTTTTTTTTTTTTTAATTTTGTGCTTTGGGCTTCGGCCAAATTTTTTCTTTAGAACCTTTGTAAAGATCTATTTGACGTGGTTAATATACAGATATAAAATTTGTCTTAATCCTAATATGCCAAAAAAAAAAAAAAAAAAACTTTTCTTTATTTTATTAACAGTGAAGTCAATTAGTAAAGGTATTTATTTATAATCTATAATATATACATACTGCATAATATATATATTGAGTAATGATAAGAAATTCATTGTTCGTTTCTTATGAAGTCATTCTAACTGATGTGAAAATATACATATATCTTAAAAAAATTCTATTTTTTAAGTATATTTTCTTCTTACTTGGAAATTTCTTTTTTTTTTTTCTTTAAATTCTTTTGTTATGAAACTTAAAATACCAACCTATTATTCTTTCTTATTTTATTCTATTTTTAAATATATATTTTTCCTTATTCGTCTCAATTTCTTTCTTAATCTATATCGTTCTCTTATTTTATCCAATTTTTAAATATTTTTTTTTCTTATTGATGCAAATTTCTTTCTTATTTATCTTATTTTTAATAAAAAAATTATTATTCATGTTAATTTTTTTTCTTATTATATATCATTTCTTTTTATTTTATCTCATTTAAATAAAAAAATTATTATTCATGTTAATTTTTTTCTTTTATATATCATTTTCTCTTAATTTATCTCATTTTTAAATATTTTTTTTTCTTATTCAATCAATTTCTTTCTTATTCTATATCTACATTTTTTTCAATTTTATCTCATTCTAAATCCATTTTTCAGTAAATTGTAGATTTCTTTTTCTCTAATATCTTTGAAACTATCTCATTCTAAATCTATTTTTCAGTAAAGTGTTGATTTCTTTAAATTATCAATGTCTTTTCTTCTCTATTTCCATTAAATTTTCAATTTCTTTTTCTCTCTCTTGGTTGCCATTAAAATCAATAGTCCTTGATAAAATATTTTCAAACTCATATTATTCTATGTCCATTAAATTAGACTAAATTTGAGTCTGTAAGTTATTAAGATTGAAGAATTGTATACAACAATCAAGGAAGAAATGAAGACTCTACAAGAATATCTTGAAAAGATATAGCTGCTGCAAGAAGAATATACAGCTATAAGAAAAACATACAGCTTAATTATAATTAAGAGAAGATTACAACAGAACATACAACTACAAGAAAAACATACAACTTAACTGTATTTAAGAGAAGATTGTTGTAATTAAAAGATACAGCTACAAGAAAAACATACAACTTAGCTGTAACTAAGAGAAGATTGTTGTAAGTTAAAGATACAACAAAATATAACGCAACAAAACAGTAGTAAACCTGCTGCATATTGGGAAGAGATATTAAAACAACAACAGAGTTTACTCAAGCTGCAATATAAGGAAGATCAACTGCAATATTAGGAACAAAATCCTTAACAAATTGAAATGAAGCTGGTAGAGATAAACTGAAGTTGTAGGTTCAAATACAATCAAAACAAGACATGTGGCCTAACAAATTGCAGAAAGCTGCAAGTTGCAACTGCCGCATTAATGATTCGCAAAGCAAAGACAAACAACATTTAATGTAAGTCACACTGAGAAGAAGTACATCAATTTCAAATGAAGAATGTCTTCTTCAATGAGCATTTTTCTACAACTATAAATAGAGGAAGAATAGCACTGAAACTGGTTACTGAAACATACGCTTCCTAAAGTCTAAGCAAGAACCAAGCTAAACTCTTAAGCAAAACAAGATCTCGTTTCAGTCACTCAATCTCGTGAAGTAGCCAAGTCAAGCTCAGAAGCTCAAAGTACAAAGAGACTATTTCACTACACCAACTGAAGAAACCTTATATACTTTTACCTATTTGTTGTATACTAGGTTGTTTTATAGGTATTAAACAGTCGATAGGATTATATCCTTGCTATTTGTATAGTTGTTTAGGTTAAGACAATTACCTAATTGGGATGTTTTGAATCCTATGTGGGTTAGCCTTTGAAACTTGCAACAACTGTGTGCAAGCTGAATTCCAATAGGTGGATAACTTATTAAGTTGTAAGTTGAATTCCAGTAGGTGGATAACTTGTTAAACTGTTAGTTTGTTAGTTGTACTCTATAAATCAAACTTACTTAATGAAGTTCCTACTTGGGGAAGAAGTAGAGTGGATGTAGAAGAATTACACCACATTTGAAGCAGTATAGTGGATATAGAAGGATTACACCACCTTTGAACCACTATAAGATCACAAGTGCTTTCACTGCTTTATATCTGTTTTGTGTTGCATGCTTATATCTTATCATTTTGTATAAACAGTTTCTGAAGAAAACATTTTACAACAAATCATCTGTCAAAAGTTATTTTCGCTATAAGAACTCTTAAAAACAGCAGACAGTACTATTTCATAGTGTTGTAAGCTTATCTTCTTGATGTGTTGTAAGTTCAAGTAACTTGTAGTGTAGCTTGTTCAAAAGATTTTGTAAAATTGACAAATGTTCATTCGCTACTAAACCTTCAAGACCACCTGAAACCAACATAGAACATGAAATTTATCTACAATTAAAAACATAAATGATGAGACTAAACTACATAAGAAAAGAAAAAAAAAATAAATGATTGAGATATGAAATTTTTTAGAGAGAATTTCTAAACTTATGAAAATAGATGCTAAATAAGCAAGATTATTATTTACTTTTAAATTCTAAACTTATGGAAAATAGCTGTTAAATAAGCAAAAGTCATGATCGAAGTATGGTCCATTTGATTGTGGATCTTGTTATTATCGAAGTTGATGCCTCATGCATTTTTGTCCAACATTATCATTACTTTTTGTAAAAATTAACTATTCAATATTTTTTTAAGGTGTAAAATATTTGAAGAAAAGACAATATATCTTCACTCTACATCTACTGTACTAATTAAGGATCCAATATTTTTCAGTAAATATTATTAAATTCATTAAAGAATGTATATATCAACAACTGTCTAAGCTGGTTAATTAGGTTGGGTCTTTCCATATTATTTTTCTTCCTTTTGTTATGGCGCATTATTGTTTTGACAAAGTCTTGGGTGAGATCGTCTTATGGATCTCATGTTGTGAGACAGATCGGGTCGAATATAAGAAATTATATAATACTTTTGAGTGTATTACGTAATACTTTTCTATATATTAAGTAATACTTTGTATTATAAGATTTGTTTTGAGTTGAGTTGGACCATTTGAAAAATATGTAATACTTTTATGTGTATCAGGTAATACTTTTATGTATATCAGGTAATACTTTTGTTTTGAATTGAGTCAGACTATAAGAAAATATGTAATACTTTTATGTGTATCAGGTAATACTTTTATATTATAGGATATATGACCCGGATTGGGTTGGGTCGAGTTTTAAAAACACGCGGATCCTAGGGCTTCCAGGTGCTCTCTTTTTCCCATACAACATGTAATACTTTTGTATATATTATGTACTACTTTTCTATGTATCATATAATACTTTTGTATTTTACATATATAATAAATAATATAATACAAAGTATTACTTGAAATATAGAAAAGTATTACCTAATACACACAAAAGTATTACTTAATTATTATGTTCGACCCGACCCGACCCGTCTCACGGAATGGGTTCCGTGAGACGGTCTCACACAAGACCTACTCTATTGTTTTAGTGTCTTTTTTTCTTTGCTTTTAATTATTGCATTCTTGTTATAATTTTAAGAATTCTGATCTTTTTGTATAGTTTTTGTTTTCTTTATATTTAATTAAAATTTTCATTTTCCTGTTCTTAAAATCCCTCTTTTTAACTTTACTTTTCTCAATGTTTTCTTCTCAAATTTTTTTTCCCTCCAATTTGCCAACTGATGTCACAAGACTCACAACCATCTTCCCAATATCTTGTAAAAGAGAATTAAAATCCCCAAATTTTGTTTTTCATTTTAACTTCCGAATTCTTGTTTTTAGAACCCAGATATTTTCCAGCTCATAAACTATTTTCCAGTATCTTTTCCAAAAAATTCCCCTAAATTTTCTCTTTTCATTTTCCTTCTTTAAATCCCAAACGCTTTATTATATTAATTTTTGAGAATCCGAATAATTTATTTTATTAAACTTTACTATTTTTCTTCAACTGATTTTCTAGAAGTAGTTACTTATAATACAATTATTTTTGATATTCCAAATGAAAATATAAGAAGATTAATTTTTCATAACTAATTCTACTGGTAGTTTTTTCCTTTTTTTATTTTCCTCATTTTTTTCTATGATGAAAGGACATCGAACCATTTTGTTTGAAATTTTATGTTGATTATAGACCATAAATGTTGCAATGAACTACTCTTTTATCACTATATATTTTAGTTTATTATTTGAATATGTAAATTTAAGAAAGATTTGAAACTCATGATAACAAATCGATCAGTATCCAATGTGTATTTGAAATCCATCTATTTCATTTCAACTGTTTTTTAAATTATTTGAAAAAAATTCAAATTTCATGAGAGAGATGTGTAACGGAGAATGATGGAATAATCATAAGGCACTTACCTCATAAAAAATCACTTCATACAATATTAATTTTATTATTTTCAACCCTTTTTTTTTTATAGGACACAAAGAGTCAAGAAAATGTCACACAAAAAATATATGGTGAAGAATAAAGGTATAGTACATTTCGATCCCGATCGATTATGTGTCGATACAGAATTGGACTCCATATCTTTCATTTCTAAGAGATGTGACTCTCAATTGTAATTTAGCCACACACTTTTCTGAAATACTTGACCATATATATATATATATTTCATAAAAACTTTCATATAAATTATGTAGCTTTGTATGATTATAAATGAGACCGACATTGATAGTGTTATATGAATTGACCTGCTTTTGCTAATTCTATATAAATTATATTTTATATAAGATTTTATATGCAACTGTTTTATATAAGACCTACCCATATTTTCTTCTTAACTAAATTAAAATATAAATTAATCTTCTCTTTTAATAGAGGAAATTAAGTATCAAATCTCTTCAAGTAAATGTTGATATAAAATATACATAGTTCAATCCAAGATTATTATATAACATGGTTTTTTATTTGATGATTTAATTAAAAAAATTGACTTAGCAGAATATTTTAATTTTCTGATTTTTGTATGTAATATATAGTGCTACAAATAAAAAATTCTTTATAATTATATATATATATATATATATATATACTATGTATTTAATTATATCATGATGAACATCAAAATTACTTAAATTTTTTTGTTCTTATTTTGCTATTTTTACCCACTATCATTTTTTTTAACATGCATCATATGTACATTGATAAGGGGTAATTTTCACACTAGTACAAATGAAACATAACGTCAAAATATATACTCCCTCCGTCCCTTAACACTTTGCACACTTTCTTTTTTAATTTGTCCCCAAACACTTTGCACACCAAAAAATGGTAAAATTTATCATAATTCTTATCCTCACAATACACACTTATTTACACACAATGCCATTACTTTTTTTCACACAATGTCATTTAATATTAAACTAATCACTCCACTAGAAAAAATAAATTTGACTATTATACCCTCAATCAAAAAGCAAATATTCACTTTTTCTTAAAAATTGTGTCCAATTTGATGTGCAAAGTAATGCGGGACGGAAGGAGTATAAACTTTCCAAGCACATTCAGTTTTCGCGTGCTGAATTATTTCCCCATACATGTCAATCTTGGCCATAAATATGTGTGAGCAAATCGCAACACAACATAACACAACTCAAACAAATCTTTATTTTTCCTTTCTAGTGAATTTTTTTGTCTTCAATCATGGAAGCAACTCAAGTTCTTCACATGAACAAAGGAGAAGGAGAAACCAGCTACGCCAAAAACTGCACTGTTCAAGTTCGAAACAACCCTTTTTCAATAAATTAATTACCATGCATGCATATAACTAACTCGGCCATTCTCTCTCTAAACATTTCAGAGGCAAATAATATCATGTGAAAAGACAATAATGGAGGAGGCAGTGACAGAGTCAATGGTGAACACTCTCCCACAAAGCATGGGCATAGCTGACTTGGGATGCTCATCAGGGCCCAACACTCTGATGGTGATTTCAAGGATAATAAACACAGTTTACGAAACCAGTTGTCGAATGGGTGTCCCTTTGCCGGAGCTAAGGGTGTCGTTGAACGATCTCTATGGCAACGATTTCAACAACGTGTTCATGTCGTTGCCGGAGTTCTTCAACAAGCTTGGTAAGGAGAAGGGCATTGGGCAGGATGGGTGCTTTGTATCAGGTGTGGCTGGCTCCTTTTATGGCAGATTGTTCCCTGCAAAGAGCCTCCATTTTGTTCATGCTTCTTCTAGTCTTCATTGGCTCTCTCAGGTATTTACACGGGCCCTATAATAATTTAGTATAAGGTTAACATCATTTTTTGTCTCGTGGCAATGGTGTCTTTCGATTTTAGTCTCATAAGTACCACGATTTTCAGTTTAGTCCACATTTGAAGAATTTGTCCGATTTCAATACAATTTGGATCAAAAAATTCGAAATTCGCAAGCCCTAGTTAGGAGAAATTGAATCAAAATCAAACAGATTCTTAATTTATAGAACTAAATTGAAAATCGTGATAATTATGAACCAAAATCGAAAAATATCATAGTTATAAGATGAAAAATGATTTTAACCCATTGAGTATATATATTGGAGTTGCATTTCTATTTTACAAATTGTATTGTTTCATCGATCTAATCTGTGTATTCGGGTGTGTGCTTCGTTGTATCTATTTGAATCTATAAAAATCCATAAATTCGAGGGGAGCATGAGAGTCATGCTATAAATTCCATCGAATTTTAATTACAAAAAAGAAGTTTTAAATATAGCAAAAATAAGTCAAATACATTTTATTAACATCGTGTACACGATCAAGTCATATTGTGTATATTAAAATCAAACAATACATTTTATTAATATCGTGTATACAATCAAGTCATATTGTGTATATTAAAATCACGATTTGAAGGGACAGTTTGCAGGTGTCCTTTTGAAATATTTAGATTATTTTTTTCGATATTTAGGGAGTATTTTACTTTTAAACAGCTAGAGATAGTAAAATGTGTTAATGATGAAATGCAGACACCATTAGCAGGAGATGTGAACAAAGGAAAGATATACATATCCAAGACAAGCCCAAGAGGCGTTGTGAAAGCATACCTCAAACAGTTTGAGAAAGATTTCTTTGTATTTCTAAGGTCGAGAGCGGCGGAGATGGTGGCTGGTGGGCGGATGGTGCTCTCATTCATGGGCCGCACCTCACCGGAAGCCTCCGCTGAAGTGGGCAGCCACCAGTGGGAGCTCCTATCTCAAGCCCTGATGACTATGGCCGTAGAGGTATAACATATATTCAAAAGGGATAATTATAGATAGTAGTCTAATAAGATAAGAAACATCTTAAAATAGTTCAAACATGATAAAATAATACTTTTTCTGTCCCACAAAGATATAGTTGTTTTCACATAGATTGAGAAAGTGTAGTTTATATAATTAAAATATTTGAAACAATATGTGTACTTTTGAGTCTCATTAATTATGTCACACATTGAATTGGTGGCAATCCAGAAATTATAAATAGGATATGCACAATTATAGGTAATACTATAATATAATATTGTACAATTCAAAATAGAAAACAAATTCCAAAAAGGGAGCAACATAAACAAAATATAGGTATTCTAGAATTTGAAAACATATAACATAGGAAATTACAAACAAAAAAATTCTTTAACTTAATGAAATATTCCTTAAAATGAAAAAAAGTTGGGTATGCGCTTGCATACTCATTTGACCATATAGATCCGTCACCGCATTGAATAAAACATTTTTTCAAAAAGCAATATAGGAAATTGAAGTAAAGTAATACTTATATACATTAATTAAGCACATATATATATGAAATTGAAAATTAAAAAAACATATCATGATAGTAATAAATGTATTTTTATTGGACGGACAAAAATAGTAATCAAATCTATCTTCGTGGAATGAAAAAAATAAATATCATCAAAATCGGCATTTTTACCCTTTATGAAATAGGATCCACCTCATAAAGAAACCAGCCGGGGAAGGAGAATGAGGAGTATTTTTATCCAAAACACACACATAAATTATTTTGACTAAAAGAAGATGTTTCTATAAACTTGGCTAAAACAAATTTAGTCATCTTATTTGACTATTTATACTTATTACCACTATTTGTTTTATTCAAAACTATAATAAATGCTTTATTGCATCAATCTTGTTATTCATGCATCTAGGTTACAAATAAATTTAACACTAAATTATGCAGGGTGTTATTGAAGAAGAAAAGATTGACTCATTCAATGCCCCATATTACGCCCCGTCAGGTGAAGAAGTGAGAAGTGTAATAGAAGAAGAAGGGTCTTTCGTTGTGAATCATCTCGAGGCCTTTGAGATTGGGTGGGATGGAGGTTTTCCACAAGAAAACGTTGTTACCAAACACGATTATAGAGTAAATGGAGAATTAACGAGGGGTCAACAAGTGGCTAAAACTATTAGGGCTGTCATTGAATCAATTCTGGAGTCGCATTTTGGAAATGAAATCCTGGATGAATTATTCCGTAGATATGCCCAATTGGTCGATCATTACTTCTCCAAAACTATAGCTAAGCACATTAATTTGGTTATTTCTCTCACAAGGAAATCTTAACCAAATTAATATAGGAGAGTTATTCTTTAGGGTCGCTCGATTCTTCTATCGTAAAATATTTCGTATTTTATTATCATACATTTAATTAGCAACGAAATTTCAACAACATTAAAAAACTTTGTTTCAATGATTAATATTTCATGTGAAAGATAGAACTTCATCATTGATCATGTGAAATTGAAGATGTTATTTAATATGCATTTTTCTTTAATATATTTGAATCTAAATTGAGTAATTTATATTTTTCTCTAACTCATTTTATAAGAGTATTTATAGTGGTTTGAACATCAATGCATATTTATAGTCCAATAAAAAGTAGTCCATCAAGAAAGTAAGTGAAGCCCACATATGTGACATAGAGACTCCAAATCACTTACTCTAACCCCTAAGACTATGTTTATCGGGCACCTTTACGCCTAGGTCATAGCTAGTGTTCAAAACAAAAAAAAAATAAAATGAAAAAGCAATTAAAATTCATGACCATGGTTGTGGCATGACCATGGTCATGGATTTTGGTTGTACAATTATGTATGACACGTGTCGTTGTATGATTCGTCGAGTAAATTTTATTTAGATAATTATGGATTTCGATTTATCCACTTAAAAAAAATTATACACCAAAATTCATAAAATAAAATTCTCTATAAATAGATACCAATATTGATATATTTTGGATTACAATCTCATACATTCTTTTTTCTCTTCTAACTTATTTTGTAATTTATATGTTGTAATTTATTCACTCTTTTTTCTGATATATGTTGTAATTTATTTTAATTGTATTCCCAATATTTTTTTATAATTATGATTTTTTAATATTAAATAATTGTATATATTTTTTAAATATTTAAAATATAATAAAAAATAATTATAGATATAATTGTTAATTATAAAAGAAATAATTTATTAAAGGTTGGTTGTGGTTGTGGGTGGTCATTGATAAAGTATGAAAAAGATGAGAATTGGTTATAGGGTAAAATGTGTATGTGGAGGAGAGAGAAATGAATTGTTTATTAGTTGGTTGTGGGTATGGTTGGGTATGGATAAAGATAGTCTAAGGCCCTGTTTGGTTCAAGTTCCCTAGTAGGCTCATTTATTACTTCCCGATATAATAGTATTTATGTACATCATTTACATGACTATATAAAATCTTTGATTTTTGTACGACATTGACTTGTTTAGTTCATATAAACGTGTTTTTTTTTCCATGATAATAGTACATAATGACATTTGGAATCTCATTTCCAATTCTCATTGACTTGCTTTCTTTTTTTGTTTATTATTGTAAATTTATTATACCTTAATTGTATATGTGATATAAAGATTAGATGAAAAAGATTGATGAATGATTTTGCATTTTAATTCATCAATTCTTTATCTATATTTGTAGTTATATGTCGAAAAAAAAATTCATTATGGTAGGTGATTGTCAAACTTACGTTTATTGATTAAATTATTATAATATTTAATTTCTTTTGAAAAAGAAAAAAATCAAAATATTCTTTAAAATTAGTAGTTTTGGTATTCTAATAATGACAATAAATATTTAAGTTTCGATGAAGATATAAATAGAATTTATCAAATATTGAGTAAATGAAGAAAGTAAGATGAAATTTTGTAATTCAAGTGTGAGATGTAATTAAATTACTAATTTTATTATTTTATAATGTAATATATTAACTTTATCAAAATTATGATATATTTATACTCTTAATTTAAATCTTGTTTTTTTTTATTAGTTGCTTGCGCCTTTGGATTGGAATCCTGGATTCGTCACCGCATAGATAACATGTGTTAATTTTTACAACATAATACATACTGATAATGTGAAAGGAAAAAAAAAAAAAAAAAAGGAATTAACTTCAATATACATAGTGTGAAGTCGCCATAATTGAGATGAAATATTCTAGGGGAAAAAATCACTAAATACCTTGTAAATGAACACTCAATTCAAACACAAACCTTAATTGAATTTCACAAGAATGCCAGATTCAACGTTTTCTTCTTTTTTTTTTTTCCAGTTGATTTATGATAGTTGAGAGAGAGAGAGAGAGAGAGAGATGTCTCCATGTCAGTAAACAAAGTTGATGAGCAGGATAGTGGCACAAATATCTGTTTAGGTGATGCATATATCAACAAAGTTGTTGCAATTATAGTTATGTTCTGTTAATATCTTTTCCTAGCTATCTTCCAAAAACTGATATGTCCTAGACTCCAAGTGGTTTTTTTTTTTGCTATTGTTTTTGGTTTTTTTTTTTTCTGAAAAAAAAAAGTAACGGTATATTTTATGGTCAATTTGAAAAACATCGAATACTTTAACTAAGCATAGTTTTTTGTTTTTACTTAGAATTGTAATCGTAAACACAATACATGATAGTATTTTCGGGCGATTCGAATTCACATATTCAGTTGAACAACAATGTTGTCCCAACATCATAGTTAAGCCATATGACCTTAAAAATACAATTTAATTTTGATCTCCATCAAAATGTCATTTTGGGTATTAATTTGAAGCCTAAAAAATGCACATGTGATTTGAATTGTAATATTGAGTGAAAATAAAGATTGATTTTGTTCATTTTTAAAAGTAACTAGTAGTATACCCATGCATTACACGGTTTGCCATATAAAATATAATTAATAATTCTATACTTATAATAACATAATGTAAATATATAATATACAAATATGTAGATGAATTAAACAAACAGATTGAAAACTTTATATTCAAAATAAGAATGAGATAAATAAAAATGTTCAATTTGACCAAATTTGTGCAACCATTAAGTACTTAAAAATCACATGAATTAAATTTAGTAGCTAAAATTAAAAAAAAAAATTGAATCCTACAAATATGCTATGTATATTGAAAACGATATAAATTTAATAAAAAACTAAGATTAATAAATATTATATTTTATCAATGTTCATAACTATAGAAATATTTTAATGAAATTTTTGGTTCCATCAATACAAATAACTCGATTATTCTAAATCCAATAAAATATATATCAACTCAACAAATACCCAAAATCCATTGTTATTTGTATAAATAATATTATTGAAAACTAGACTTAATCTAGAATATATTCAACACCCCAAACTAAGATAAATAAACCATATCAAGAGATTATTTGTTTTTTTTATTTTTTTAAATAATCAACATTTTCTAAATTGTAATTTTAATTAAAGGCATTTTCTTTCATATTTGTAATTTTATTAGATATAGTTTTAACTTTAAACATACTTTTAACTCCCACACTTTAGTCTATAACCGTAACTATTACAAATCAATTAAAAAAATATTCAAATTCTCTAACATATTAGATTTGATAAATTGCTATATAAACATCAAATTAAATATTATATTAAGTGGTAAATTTGATATATAATGCATTTAAAATTGATAAGTGCCAATTTTCACCTATTTTTACGTAGGTTTATGTATTCATTTGAATGTGTTAGCTACGTTTTTATGGTGATTATTGTGATTATTTGTATATAAGATGCATTTGACGGGTTTGTGTTTAGTTTCATGTTTTTAACGAGAAAAAGTACAAGTTTTGAGCGAAATTGCCAGGAAGGAAAGCACGACCGTGCTTAATAGCACGGTCGGACCGTGCACAAAAAGAAGGAAGCGCGCACGACCGTGTAGCACGACCGTGCCGTATAACACGGTCGTGTCCGGGCGATCAACAAATTCTGGTATTTTGGCGAGATTTCATTTTTCAATGGATATAAAAGACCCCAAGAAACGAAAAAAGAGGAGATTGGCAATTAGAGAGAGAAAAATACACATAGAGAGAGATAGAGAGAGAGAGACGGAAGAGAAGACGGAGAAGAGCCGAAGGAATCGGGAGATCGTTGGCGATTCGAGTTGAATCTTTCTTTTCTCGTTAGTTTTTCATTAAAGAGATGATATTGTTAATCTTGTTTATGAGTTTGACGATAAACATGTCTAGCTAAGTCTTTTTAGGGTTTCTAGGGCTTGTTAGTAGTTTAATTCGAATCTTGATGAATCTTTGATTTATTTCAATGTTCTTAATCTTTCATCTTATTTGTGTGTTTATGAATTGATTGTTTGTTTGATTATTTGGCCGATAATTGAGCATGTTTTAATAATTGAATCAAAATTCGGGAGATGAGATTTAATTATGGAAGAATAAACACATGACACATAAAAGACTTAGATCGGGAGATTAAGGAATTTATGTGATGAGATATCAATCTTGGGTGTTTTTGGGAGTTGTTATGTTTTCATCAGATTGAGTAGGGATACCTTTGATAGCATGATAATCAACTGATTAATTGACTCGGGAGAGCGATTAATTGATATGTGTGATTGCTCATATAGGATGATTGATTAATGAACTTGGATTGATTAAAGTGATGTCTTGATGAGAATTAGATGAAAGCATGTCCTAGAACCTGTCTCAGATTTCTGTCAACTTTGAGTGAATTTTACCTTCGTAATTGTTAGTTTATTAATTTAATTGCAATTCATGATATTTGATTTCCCTAGATAGAATTGTGAATAGAATTTGGGTAGTTAGTGATTTCCTGAATCGATAGTCTCTGTGGGATCGACCTTGCTTACCGTTTCTGCAATCTACACCGTACACTTGCGGGATAGCTAAAAGAAATTAGTGAACAAGTTTTTGGCGCCGTTGCCGGGGCCTGAAGTTTAGGAATAATTAATATTCGAATTTTGTTTTTAATTTTAATCTAGGATTTTATCTTTATTTCTTTTTCGTTTTTTAGAGAATATCTAATACTTGTTTTTCAGGTGGTTTCAAATTGTGCATGAACACTCGCTCTAAAAAGGCGAATTTGAGTGCACTCGATTTGGAGATTGAAGCAACTTGCAGACACCGTAAAACACGAAAGCAACTTTTTGCTCCAACTGAAATGGCTGACAATAATCCAATGGATCACGTACTAAACAATCAAGGAGGCATGAACCAAGCACCACGAGTTGCTCAGAGACCCATCAGAGACTATTTTCAACCGCAGCAAAATGGAAGGGGGGTACTAAGACCACCTATTCAAGCGAATAATTTTGAGTTGAAGCCGGGTCTAATTAGTATGGTGCAGCAGAATCAGTTCGGGGAGAGTCATCTGGACGATCCCAATGCGCATCTGGCGCAGTTTCTTGAAGTCTGCGATACGATCAAGTTAAATGGTGTTTCTGATGATGCCATACGACTACGACTGTTCTCTTTCTCATTACGAGATAAAGCAAAGTTGTGGTTCAATTCGCTCCCTTCAGGCTCGATTACTACATGGGATGGTCTAAGTAAGAAGTTCTTATTCAAATACTTCCCACCAAGCAAGACGTTGAAGTTGAAAAGTGAGATCACACAGTTCAAGCAATTCGATGGAGAGTCCTTGGGCGAGGCTTGGGAAAGATTTAGAGATATGTTAAGAAGATGTCCTCAACATGGATTCCCCGAGGATCAACAAGTCTATTTCTTTTACAATGGATTGTTTGGATCAACGAGAGCAATGATAGATGCAGCAGCAGGAGGAGCTTTGTTAGCAAAAAGTCCAGATGAGGCAATATATATTTTGGAGGAAATGGCAACAAACAGCTACCAATGGCCGTCTGAGAGGAACACATATAGAAAAGTGGCTGAAATTCAAGGTCAAGATCATTTGTCCGCACTATCTTCACAAATAGCAGCTCTCACAACTCAAGTATCTGCGCTGGCGAAGGTTCAAACTCAAAACTTAGGAAGTGTTGGAAGTCAAGGATGTGAGTTCACCCAACAAGAAGAAGTAGAAGATGTCAATTTCATGAATGGGCAGAATTACAACAATCAAGGCTTCCGAAACAACCAAAACTTTCGGAATAGGGGGATGTATCAGTATAAACACGGAGGGGCGAATCATGAGAATTTCTCCTATGCAAACACCAAGAATGTTTTGCAGCCACCTCCGGGCTTTTCTGTTACAAATGGAGTCATTGATGAACCGAAGAAACCAGCACTTGAAGATTTGGTAGGTGCATTTGTGAATGAATCACGAGATAGATTCTCAAGGTTGGAAGAGAAATTTGATGCACAGATGAAGGCCTTGGAGTTACAAGTGGGACAAATGGCTGAAAACATAGGAAATCAACACAAGAAGGGACAGTATCCAAGTACTACTCAAATAAACCCAAGGGAGCAATGCAAGACGATTCAATTGAGAAGTGGTACGGAATATGAAGGACCGAGCATGCCAGTGGTGGAGGAAGATGAGAACGAGAAGAAAGAGGATGAAGAAGTAACAGAGCAAAAGGAAGTTGAAGTCGAACAAAAAGGGGTTGAGAAGCCAAAATCAAATTCTAACCCTTCACTTCCATTTACTATTTCCTCTCTTCATTTTCCTCAATGTTTTCAAAAGAAAAAGTTAGATGCTCAATTCGCTAAATTTTTGGAAATTTTCAAGAAAATTCACATTAACATTCTTTTTGCAGATGCGTTGGAACAGATGCCTAACTACGCAAAATTTCTGAAGGATGTCATGTCGAAGAAGAGGAAAATAGCGGATTATGAAAGAGTGAATCTTACAGAAGAATGCAGTGCGATCATACAACAAAAGTTGCCGCAAAAGCTGAAAGATCCGTGGAGCTTCACCATTCCATGCGTGATTGGAGGATCAAGTTTTGACAAAGCTTTATGTGATCTAGGAGCAAGCATAAATCTGATGCCGTTATCCATTTTCAACAAACTTGGTCTTGGCGAAGTGAAGCCTTCCACAATCACGTTGCAATTAGCAGATCGATCAATTACTTATCCCAAGGGGATCATTGAGGATGTACTAGTCAAAGTTGATCGATTCATTTTCCCAGTGGATTTCGTAGTTCTCGACATGGAGGAAGATCATGCTGTGCCCCTCATTTTAGGACGACCATTCTTAGCTACGGGACGAGCCTTGATCGATGTCCAAAAAGGAGAGCTCACTCTGAGAATGAATGACGAACACATCTTGTTCAACATTTACAAAGCTATGAGATTCCATGATGAGAACGAGACGTGCAACTTCATCGGGATAGAGGAGGCGTGTGTGAAGGATCAAATGGATCGGATCTTGTCGAAAGACGCATTGGAGTTCTGTTTGAAGGAATCGCTACAAACTCACGCAGAACACTTGGATTTTGAAGTCGAAGAGGTACTCGATTATGTATATTGTTTGGAGGCATTACAAGAGGTCTCAAAGGAGAAACGAGGAAGAGGGAAACAAAGAAAAGGTGGAGAAACCGGGCACGACCGTGCGCCACCGCACGGTCAGACCGTGCCCGGTCAAGAAATCAGTCTGAATGGTGTAGCACGATCGTGCCCTATGGCACGGTCGACCGTGCCAGAACAGCGGACATGTTTCCAAGTCGAGCACGACCGTGCGCCACCGCACGGTCAGACCGTGCTCGACCGCGAAAAGTCGACTCCAGACGTCGAAAGCACCGTATTTATTCCGGAATTAAAGACTCTCCCAGATCACCTTCAATATGCATTTTTGGGAAGTGATAAAGCTAATCCGGTAATCGTTTCCTCATCTCTAAACTCAAGTCAATTAGATAAACATTTACGTGTATTGAGAGAACACAAGCATGCCCTCGGTTGGTCCATTTCGGATTTGAAGGGAATAAGTCCCTCCGTTGTTATGCATAAGATAAGGATGGAGGATACTTATAAACCTTCAATCCAAAACCAAAGGAGACTTAACCCAATTATACAGGAGATGGTGAAGAAAGAAGTCCTAAAATGGCTGAATGCAGGAATCGTATATCCCATTTCCGACAGCAACTGGGTAAGCCCGGTACAGGTAGTGCCAAAGAAAGGAGGAATGACGGTGATCAAGAACGAGGATGAGGAGCTTATAGCCACTCGAACGGTAACAGGGTGGCGGGTGTGCATTGATTATAGGAAATTAAACACCGCCACCCGAAAAGACCATTTCCCTCTCCCTTTTATTGATCAAATGTTGGACCGTTTGGCTGGATATGAATTCTATTATTTTCTCGATGGATACTCCGGATACAATCAAATTGCGATTGCTCCGGAAGATCAAGAGAAAACCACTTTTACCTGTCCATATGGCACATTCGCATTTCGAAGGATGCCCTTTGGATTGTGTAATGCACCAGCCACGTTCCAACGATGCATGATGGCTATTTTTCACGATATGATAGAAAATAGGATGGAAGTATTTATGGATGACTTTTCAGTTTTTGGAACTTCCTTTGATATTTGTCTATCTAATCTTTCTCAAGTTTTGCAGCGATGCAAGGAAACTAACTTGGTGCTAAATTGGGAAAAATGTCATTTTATGGTGAATGATGGAATTGTTTTAGGTCATCGTGTTTCATCTGCAGGATTAGAAGTTGACAGAGCAAAGATAGTGGCAATTGAAAAATTACCACCACCAAAAACGGAAAAAGCAATCCGCAGTTTTCTCGGACACGCAGGTTTTTACCGACGATTCATCAAAGACTTTTCAAAGATCACAAAACCATTGAGCCGATTACTAGAGAAGGAGATCGAGTTCAAGTTCGATGAAGAGTGTCACGTGGCATTCGAGACGTTGAAGAAAGCATTGACGAGTGCACCAATACTGGTAACCCCAGATTGGTCACAACCATTCGAGTTGATGTGCGATGCAAGCGATTACGCCATGGGAGCTATGCTTGGGCAAATGAGAGATAAACTGCTGAGGCCGATTTACTATGCAAGTCGAACGCTGGATGAAGCTCAACAAAATTACACCACTACGGAAAAGGAGATGTTGGCAGTTGTTTTCGCATTCGACAAATTTCGTCCTTACCTCATCGGCACTAAAACAATAGTTTACACTGACCATGCTGCAATTCGTTATCTCTTCGATAAGAAAGACGCTAAACCACGACTAATACGTTGGGTGTTATTGTTGCAGGAATTCGACTTGGAAATCAAAGATCATAAGGGCTGCGAGAACGTGGTAGCGGATCACTTGTCAAGACTAGAAAACGAAGCGGTTGATCAAGGAGACGAGATCAAGGAAAAATTTCCCGATGAATGCATACTTGCAATAAACGATGCTCCGGTACCATGGTATGCAGATATCGTGAGTTACTTGGCACAAGGAGTCCTCCCACCAGATTTAAATGGGTATCAGAAGAAGAAATTTCTGCATGATATAAAATTTTATATGTGGGATGACCCGTATGTGTTTAGGAGATGTGCAGATTCAATAATTAGGAGATGTATCCCGCTAGAAGAATGAGATGACGTCATGGAGATGTGTCATTCATCTCCCGTAGGAGGACATCATAGCGGGAAGAAGACAGCCATCAAAGTACTACAATCAGGTTTGTATTGGCCATCTTTATTTAAGGATTGTTATAACTTTGTGGCAGGATGTGATCGATGCCAAAGGACGGGGACAATATCAAGGAAGCACGAGATGCCCCTCACCAACATACTAGAAGTGGAGATTTTCGACGTATGGGGCATAGACTTTATGGGACCATTTCCCCTCTCCAATGGATACAACTACATCTTACTAGCCGTGGATTACGTGTCCAAATGGATAGAGGTCATTCCCACCAAAACTAATGATGCTAAAGTGGTTTTACAATTTTTGAAGAAAAACATCTTCAATAGATTTGGAACACCCAAGACAATTATTAGTGATGGGGGAAAACATTTCCACAACAAAATCTTCGCCAAGCTGTTGGAGAAATACGGAGTGAAGCACAAAATGACTTTGGCGTATCACCCTCAAGCAAATGGATTAGCGGAGGTATCAAATAGGGAGATAAAAGCAATTTTGGAGAAGACGGTGAGCGTAAACCGAAAAGATTGGGCGTTTCGTTTGGATAACTCCCTATGGGCATATCGAACGGCATTCAAAACACCCATAGGTATGTCCCCTTACCAACTTCTTTTTGGCAAATCATGTCATCTCCCAGTGGAATTGGAACATAGAGCATTTTGGGCGACTCGAGCACTGAATTTCGACTACAAAAGAGCAAGCACGGATCGCGTACAAAATCTCTTGGAATTGGATGAATTTCGAAATGATGCCTATGAAAGTGCTCGAATCTACAAGGAACGAACCAAATGCTTTCATGACAAGATGATTCAAAAGAGGACATTCAAGCCAGGAGATCCGGTACTACTATTCAATTCGAGGCTCAGATTGTTCCCTGGAAAATTGAAGTCAAGATGGTCAGGACCGTTTTGGGTGAAGAAAGTATTTGATCCGGGCTACGTTGAGTTGTTAGCAAAGGATGGTCGCACGTTCCCTGTAAACGCACAACAGATCAAGCTATATTATGGAAATGGAACAAAGGAATCGGCCACGTGCATTTATTTCATAAATGACTCGTGAAAAGGTACGCTCTCATCTCGTCTGGCTGAAGACGTAAAACTTAGCGCTACTTGGGAGGCAACCCAACTAGTAGGTGTCGTTTCGTTTATGTTAGTGTGAAAAAAAAAAAAAAAAAAGAGCACGGTCGTGCCCCATGAGGCACGGTCGTGCCCCACAGATCAGCGGGTAAGAAGGCTGGGGCACGGTCGACCGTGCAATACGGCACGGTCGTGCCCCACTGATCAGCGGGTTTGAAGGCTGGGGCACGGTCGACCGTGCAATACAGCACGATCGTGCCCCAAAAGATCGCGATTTTAAAAAGGGGGAAAAGGGGGGAGAATTTCATTTCTTTTCTCCCCCAATTCGAAACCCTAACCGCAATCCACCAAATTGAACGAAATTTCACCGATTAAATCTTTGCAAACGTAAATTCATCACTACCCCACACCATAATTACGTAAATTCCTTCGAATTGGAGACAAAAAGACACCCCCATTGCCATTTAGAGTCCACCAAGAACAACTTTTGTTTTTCGTCAAAAGGATCGAATATGGTTGGAGGAAAGAAGAGAAAGACAACCAAGGACGCTTCGACTAGCTCTTCGATCCCTATACCCACCTCTCCTACACACTACGAAGTGCGGTTAACAGATCCCGAGCATCAGGCTCGGTGGAATGTATTGGTGGAGAGACAGATAGAGGCGACTCGGTACGCCGATGACGGTGCACTACAGTCGTTAGGCCTACACGATGATTTTTGGAGACTCGTCGAAAACATCGGGTGGACGGCCTTTTTCAGAGGGCGATGGAGGACATACCCGAAGATTGTACTGGAGTTCCTCAGTACCCTATCTGTGAAGGAACGATCGAGACCTCCATTGACCTCGGAGAGTATAAGCTTCTGTTTGCAGAATCGGAGGTATGAGATTTCGATAGCACAATTCCGCCAGATTTACAACTTACCGGCCGAGGCGACCACAGTGAAGCATCACCGGGACTTTAGGGCGACAGAATTTTGGGGCTTGATCATTGATTGCAGTGTACGAGAGCCAGTCCCGTGGGATGCGAGGAAGGCGAAGGCCACCTGGATACGCAACCCTGTTTTCAGATACATGCAGAGGGTGCTAGCCAAGACGCTATTTGCTCGGCATGATAGCGGTGGGTTCCGGGTGGACGAGCTCTACATTCTGTATTGTATGGTCCAGGCTGTGAAGGTAGATGCCGCTACATTTTTGATCAGGCAGATGAGCAGGGCGGCGAAGCAGACGAGCGGGGTGATTGTCGTAGGCGGCATGATCACCCCTTTGGCACTACACTTCGGGATGACATTGGACTCGCTATCACATGTGCCCGGGCCCACATCGATCGATATGCAGACGCTGGTGAACCAGCACTTCATCTGTCCTGATCCGATGGGCCACGATTACGTCTTTCAGCAGAAGGGAGCACCGGGATTTCCACTGCCAAACCCGCAGTTCACGACTGTCAGTGAAGAGAATGAGGACGCGTACGTGCCAGATCAGCTGAACTGGTCCATGGATACTCCTGCACACATTGCCCTTTTTGAAGGTGTGCCATACGAGCCAGCAGCCCCTGATGTGCCGGACATGCATCACGAGGCGATGGAGAAAGAGGAGGCGTACGAACGAGGTGCAGACCATGCTTATACCGTGCCCCCACCACATGAGGAGTATCCACAGCAGCAGCCGCCGCAGCAGCAGTACGACTACACCGCCCAGTACGATGCTCGATTAGGAGCGTTGGAGACCGGCTTGGATGAGCTGCGTGGGGAGTTTAGAGACTACAGGGCGACGATGATGGACTTCATGGCACGTATGGACCACTGGAGGATTTCCAGTGGCCATGTCTACCCACCACCGCCACCACCGGCTGAGGATTGAGCGACGAGAGGTCTAGTTGCTTATGTTTTCCCTTCTCTTGTATTTTTCATATGTTGGTTTCGTTTCTTTGTTTTGTCTCCTATTTTGATGTCTTCTTTGGAATTGTAGACTTTAAGTTTGGGGGATGAATGTTTTTCGAAACGAAAATTTGTGTTGAATTTTTTTTGGAAATGCATGATTCTATGGTCGGTATTGTGTTTGAATCGATGAACATGCTTAGTGCACAATAGGTTTGATGATATCTTGATTTTTTTGTTCTTAGAGCTATAAGAAGCATGAGTTGAGTAAAATGAATATGAATCCATGTTACTTGTTTGAAATTGAAAATTCGGGTCGAACTAATTTTTTGTGAATATGTTTGAACATGAAATGATTGTGTATTTTTGAGGAGTATGAAAATAAGCTTGTGAGATTTGAGCCTTGACTTGATATTACACCAAGTCTTATTTTCTTAATTGAGTGTTGGCGATAGTCTTGTATATACCTCTAGAACTTGCTTTGGTATCTCTTTTGAGACTACAAGTACATGTGAATTTTTGAGAATGATATAAGGCCATCTTTGTTTTTATGAGTCACATAGCCAAATAATTCCCACAAAATCTGATTTATTTCCTTTGTGAGCCCCGTTGAGCTTATGAGCCTAATTCTTGTTTTAGCCTAATTAAAGGGGAGGATTATCCATACCTTGATTTTGAGCCTACCTATTTATGATTCTGAAGCTCAAGTAGGAAATATATGTAAAGTTGGAGAAAATTTTTGGTGGAGTAAAAAAAAAAAAAAAAGAGTAATGTGTAGTTGGCATGAAGAATGGATAGATGAAAAATAATAATTGCATGAGTTGTGCCTTTTCTGGAACTCAATTGCATAATTATCACGAGTTGTGCCATTTCTGGAACTCGATTGAATGATGTCTGCGATTGGTATATTGCTGGAGCTCATGTTTTGGGAAAAGAAATCGATTGAAGTTGTATGATGAAAAGCAAGAAATTGTGGTTTCAAATTTATAAAGAAGCTTCGATCATCTATTTGAGAAGTCACTTTTATCCCAAATTTTTCTTACCCTGTCCAAAGAGCTTCATTGCGTCCAAATGAAAGTCTTTATTGATTCTTGATATTCGCATGAACAAAAGTAGTGGAGAAGTGAGACGATCTGCAAGCCTATGGCAGGTTTTACTTGATTTATCGTTTTGAGTGTATACATGTCCTATCTATAAACACTTTTGAGCGTGAGTGATACAATTTACCTTGTGAGGTTCATTACTCCTTGAAAGTGCATAGTTATGAAGTGTTTGAAGTATTTGTTATAAGTTTGGATGAATTTTTGATGTCGATTGGGTATATGTGGTTTATTGTTTATGATACTTAATGTCATGGTTTGTGGTTTATTTAGTTAGAAGTTTAGTTTTGTTTAGATAGTTGATGTTTCTCGAGGACGAGCAACAGTTCAAGTTTGGGGGATTTTGATAAGTGCCAATTTTCACCTATTTTTACGTAGGTTTATGTATTCATTTGAATGTGTTAGCTACGTTTTTATGGTGATTATTGTGATTATTTGTATATAAGATGCATTTGACGGGTTTGTGTTTAGTTTCATGTTTTTAACGAGAAAAAGTGCAAGTTTTGAGCGAAATTGCCAGGAAGGAAAACACGACCGTGCTTAATAGCACGGTCGGACCGTGCACAAAAAGAAGGAAGCGCGCACGACCGTGTAGCACGACCGTGCCGTATAACACGGTCGTGTCCGGGCGATCAGCAAATTCTGGTATTTTGGCGAGATTTCATTTTTCAATGGATATAAAAGACCCCAAGAAACGAAAAAAGAGGAGATTGGCAATTAGAGAGAGAAAAATACACATAGAGAGAGATAGAGAGAGAGAGACGGAAGAGAAGACGGAGAAGAGCCGAAGGAATCGGGAGATCGTTGGCGATTCGAGTTGAATCTTTCTTTTCTCGTTAGTTTTTCATTAAAGAGATGATATTGTTAATCTTGTTTATGAGTTTGACGATAAACATGTCTAGCTAAGTCTTTTTAGGGTTTCTAGGGCTTGTTAGTAGTTTAATTCGAATCTTGATGAATCTTTGATTTATTTCAATGTTCTTAATCTTTCATCTTATTTGTGTGTTTATGAATTGATTGTTTGTTTGATTATTTGGCCGATAATTGAGCATGTTTTAATAATTGAATCAAAATTCGGGAGATGAGATTTAATTATGGAAGAATAAACACATGACACATAAAAGACTTAGATCGGGAGATTAAGGAATTTATGTGATGAGATATCAATCTTGGGTGTTTTTGGGAGTTGTTATGTTTTCATCAGATTGAGTAGGGATACCTTTGATAGCATGATAATCAACTGATTAATTGACTCGGGAGAGCGATTAATTGATATGTGTGATTGCTCATATAGGATGATTGATTAATGAACTTGGATTGATTAAAGTGATGTCTTGATGAGAATTAGATGAAAGCATGTCCTAGAACCTGTCTCAGATTTCTGTCAACTTTGAGTGAATTTTACCTTCGTAATTGTTAGTTTATTAATTTAATTGCAATTCATGATATTTGATTTCCCTAGATAGAATTGTGAATAGAATTTGGGTAGTTAGTGATT
Organism: Scutellaria barbata; assembly: GCA_028654395.1. Taxonomy (NCBI): domain Eukaryota; kingdom Viridiplantae; phylum Streptophyta; class Magnoliopsida; order Lamiales; family Lamiaceae; genus Scutellaria; species Scutellaria barbata. Next base: position 14,156,913 of record CM053651.1, on the reverse strand, counting down.
TCCTGAATCGATAGTCTCTGTGGGATCGACCTTGCTTACCGTTTCTGCAATCTACACCGTACACTTGCGGGATAGCTAAAAGAAATTAGTGAACAAAAATGAAAAGGTTATAAAATTTGAACTTATAGTTTAAAAAAAACACTCACATCTCCTTACTTAACACAATCAAAATTACAAATTCAAAATAAAAGTATGTTAATAAACAAAACTATAAATAAGAATGATAAATTTGATTTATCATGCATTAAAACGAATTTTATTAAAAGCTATTTATTTTGAAATTATGATTGAAAAATGCACACCGCACCATTACCTCACCCCACCTCTTACAACCAACATCCATCAAAATTATAAATATAGAATAAAAATGACAATAAACAAAATTTCAAATAAGAAGGAGAAATATGATACATATGTATTAAAATAAATTTCAAATGAAGTTTTTTAATTTGAAATTCTTTATTTGATTTAATTATATATATTTTTATTAAGTAAATTTTTTATAATACATTTCTATTTTTTTTAAACTTTAATATAAATTTACAATAACTTAAAGTTACACAAATATTTAAAGTAAATAAAAAATACATTTCATTATGTATACAATATGAATATCAAATTAAAAATCATTAAAAATGATTAATTTGATATATTATATGTCATAAATGAATTTGAGATATAGTTATTATATTTTAAATATTTGGTGAAAAATATTAATATACAATAAATGCAATATGAAATGTAATAAATGATATTTCCTGGAATGGAAAGTTAAAATGGACGGGAAAATACTTTTGATATTTTTGACAAACTATTCTGTTTATATATATATATATATATAAATAATTAAATAGTAATTAAAAAATTGGTGAGTGCATAGAATTATCGATGGTGATGGAAGTATTCAAGTGTGGTAATTATATTTATATTTCAATTTGACCATTTTTAAATTCACTAATTAAAAGTTCCACACAATTGTTTTAAAATTAATTAATTTTATCTCTCACTCTGAATTTAGAATTTGAAACGGCATATATTAAGCATTGTATAATACTCGAATGTTCATGTTGACTATTTAACTCTGTATACTAAAGTTGTGAAAAGAATGTTGGGATATGACCAGGGGATTTCAAATAAAAAGGGTAGTATATATGCTTTTTCCATATTATAAATTTAGGTTAACTATATTTTTTGCAAAGTTAAGATGATAGCTAAGTAGTTGCATTGTCAACAAATCTCATTACTCAAAAGTTAAATTAAATGGGTTAAAATCACGTCCCATATCTACAATATTTATCAATTTTGGTTCCATAATTATCACGATTTTTAATTTTGTTCCATAATTAAATAATCTATCCGATTTTAATCCAAATTTAACTGGAAAATTTAAATTTCGATTTGACTGGAAAATTTGAATTTCATCAAAAAAAATGTTACATGGTTACACATGATCCCAAATTAAAAATTTTCAACGACCAAAATATGATATGACAACACGTGTCAAATTATTAGTAATTATCCTTATTAAAAAAATTTAAAAATTAATAAGAAATTCCACACCATTAAATATCAGTTGAAATAAATGAAAATTGAATCCACATCACTAAAACCCAATTAAAATAAGAAATTAAAAAAACTCACTAATACATTAATTTGATTAAAAAAAGAGAAAAGATCATAACCTAAAATTGCGTGTTTTAAAATGGGAGATTCCTAAATCAAATTGTATAAGCTAAAGAAATTGGATTTGCATTGTTTTGTGAATTGATTGAATTTAGGGAGTGAATGAATTTGTTAAGGGAAGGGGGTTCGATGGAGTTGTAGTGGTGGTGTGTGGACTCAGATTGGCGGCGGGTGGTGTGGAATGCCGGTGAATCTGGAGGACTTGGGCGATGGAAAGGGGATGGTGATCGAAGGAGCTCGACTGGACCGATGGTGGCGCGACTGTGTTGTTGATGGCGGTTCGGGAGAATTGACGATCGAGTGGTGGAGAAAGATATGATCCCTAGAATAAAATCAAATAAACATAACTCTTATTTATACTAATATAAATCTAGAATCTTAAAAGATCAAATAAAATCGAATATAAAGATATTAACAATAATGAAATTTATCCAAATCTTCATCAATATATCTAATCTCTATCTCCATCATTCTTCCGATCTTCAGAACAATTCGAGGATCAGCTTCAGAAATGAGAACCACTACGAGTTACCATCCCAATTTTTGTAACCTGCCAAATACTCTTTTTCTATAGTCTTAATGGACTTGTTCATCCATAGCAAATATTGTTGGTTAGCCTAGCACCATTCATATGACACTTTTTTGTGTGGGGCCGACATGTCACGTCGAGATATACAATTTGATGTGGGGGATTTTGCGTGGACGGTCCTCATGGTGTACGAGTATAATAAGCTAGCCTCCCGCAAGATTGGTCCGGTAGAGATTGTGGAGAAAATAAATCCAAATGCCTACCGCCTTGGCCTCCCTAACCAGATTCGCACTTCCGACGTATTCAAACATCTAATCCTGTTTGAAGGCAACAACGCTTCTGGAGAGAAGCTGATTTCGATTCGCCCGGAGAATGGTGGAGATGAAGCTGTCTTATTGTTCCCCGCTAAAGTGGATCCGATTTCAATTGACAAACAGAGTTCACGGCCCTTTTAATCATTATTTATGCATGTTTATTCATTTTGCCCCATTGGGCTTTATTATGTTGGACCCTAGTTGTGGGGAGTACTTATTTTGCTACGTATTTTGACATTGAGAACTTGATTGCTTATTAATGAACTTTGGGTTTTCATCCCCTTGCCCGTATTCATTGAATAAACGTTTTGATAGAAGGCTTTAATTGTACAATCTATACGCACCGCTGCATCACCACGTCTCTTTCCGGAGAAGAGAGAAGATGGAGGTGGGGGCGGCGACTTTCGCCAGAAGGGGCAGATGCATGGCGGCATTGTCATTCGGATTTGGAGAGAGAGTGACGGATGGTGGTTTCTTTATTTGAGTCAAATTAATGTGTTAGTGATTTTATTTTTTTTCTCTCCGATTTTAATTGAGTTTTAGTGATGTGATTCAATTTCCATTTATTTTTATTGGTATTTTAGTGATGTAATATTTTTTATTAATTTTCGAAATGGTTTAATAAGGATAATTAATAGTAATTTGACATATTTTTATGTCATATTTAGGTCATCAAAAATTCCCAATTTGGGGTCACGTGTATCACACGTGACATTTTCCCACGAAATTCAAAATTTTTTATTAAATTTGGACTAAATCATATAAATTATTTTATTGTGGAATTAAATTGAAAATCGTAATACTTATAAGATCAAAATTGAAAAACACCATAATTATGGGACAAAAAATAATTTTAACCCAAATTAAAGCAATTTTTAGATAAGTATACCAGACTCCATATTTTGTTAATTTCAAATCCATCAAAATCATGCAAAATGTATAAATTCACCATAAAATAAAATCATCATCAAAACAACCCATTTTGCATAAAGATTATATGTAGAGATCATTCGATCAATCATAATGAATTTGATATTTTCGAGTAAGTCTTTTATGCATCAGTGTATCAACCTATTCATATCTTTATATGATATTAGTCATACTTTTATATCAAGATAGTTATATTTTTATATAATATATAAAAGTACAACTAATATAATTAAAAATGTACGAAAGATATTAATATTTGTTAAAAAAAAATGTTAAGATATACTTAAAATCCTAAATTATATGACTCATATAATATAAATGCACATCTCTTGTGAAAAAGTGTGGGTTGGTATGGGCGTATCCACCCAAACGCGTGATGGCATATGGAGACGCATGCGTAAATGCAGCGGGTTAGGTCCACCTTGATGCATCTTTAAGGTTCATACACAATTACATAAAAGTTTTGGTGTTTTAATTTTTACTCCTAATTATTCCATTAATCAATATAAGTGGAAAATAAGATTGTTTCCACATAAAAATGGAAATTTCCTAGCATTATTGCAGATGCCCTTGGGGAAGGGCAAAACACTAAATTTGATAGTGTACGTATTCAATGCTTGGTTTCCGATGTCTTACGTTTTGGGGACAAAATTTATATCTGAAGTCTTCAAGGGCAAATGAATGGCAAGTTTGGTAAGTGTGAAATCAGTTTTAGATTCATATTATGATGCACAATCTAAGTAAATAAAAAAATTACAATCAAATTAGAAAAAAAAAACTGTATGGAATTGATATACTTTTTAAAGTTTTTAAGTGAAGGTCCTTTCTTGATTTTCGTTCTTTTTTTTTTTCTTCATTTTTTTCCATTTTCCCCTAAACACTCAGCACCTTGTTCAAAACTTATTAACATCCATTTAATTTTACTTTAATATATAAGTTTACTATATTCTAAGATCATGCTTGTTTTGAATTGTCTTCCATTGGTTTAATGGATAAATTTTATAACAAAAATCAATTTATAGATTAATTCTCAATTTTAGACCTAAATTTTAAAGTTTCTCAATAAGGGATTCAATTTTATATTTTTTTTCTCAATTTAAGGCTTGAAATTTAGATTGAATTCTCAATTGAAAACAAAATTTCATATTTTTTTATTTATATTTATAGATTTATTTATATTTCAATATGTATTCATATTTTGGATAAATTAAGACAAGTTAGTGAGCTTTAATAGCAATTTTCATCCAACTTATCCTAATTTATATGAAAAAAAGAAAAAAATATAATTAATTCAATTCATAAAATATAATTTATATTAAACTGATTAATATTAAAATTGATTTTCTATATTATTATTCATAAAATTAAGAAAATAAAGGAATCTTAATTTTGTGAATTACATTTATTATATATATATATATATATATATAAATTAATACAAGTCAGATGAAGATCGTTCCAAAATTGTACAAACTTGTCTTAATTTATCTAAACTATATATACATATTAAAATATAAATAAATTATAAATATAAATAAAAAAATGAAATTTTGTTTTGAATTGAGAAATCAGTCTAATTTTCAAGCTTTAAATTGAGAAAAAATAAAAAATTGAGCCCCTTATTGAGAAATTTTAAAATTTGGGTTTATAATTGAAAATTAATTTATAAATTGGGTCTTATTATGAAATTTAACATCTTTTTATTTTTATTTATATTTATAAATTTATTTATATTTCAATATGTATTCACACTTTGGATAAATTAAGACAAGTAAATGCACTATAAGAACAATCTTCATCTGACTTATCTTAATTTATATGAAAAAAAGAAAGAAAGAAAAATATAATTAATTCAATTCATAAAATTAATTTATATTAAATTGATTAATATTAAAATCAATTTTCTATACTTTTATTCATAAAATTAAGAAAGTAAAGGAATCTTAATTTTTTTGAATTGTATTTATTATATATATATATATATATATATAAATTAATACAAGTCGGATGAAGATCGTTCTAAAATTGTACGAATTTATCTTAATTTATCTAAAATATAAATATATATTAAAATATAAATAAATAAAAAAATGAAAAACAAAATTGAATTTTGTCTTGAATTGAGAGTTTAATTTAATTTTCAAGCATTAAATTAAGAAAAAAATATAAAATTGAGTCCCTTATTGAGAAACTTTAAAATTTGAGTTTAGAATTGAGAACCAATCTATAAATTGGGTCTTGTTATGAAATTTATCTTTTATGTTATATTAATCATACCTTAATGTACAAATATTATAACATTTATATACCAATTTCGGCATAATTTGAACATATATACATTTATATACTATTACTTATATTTTATCAACATAGTCATATTTTTATATAATATATAAATCTACAACTAATATAACTAAAATGTATCACTAACATAACTAAAATGTATGAAAAGTTGATATGTCTATCTACAAAAAAATGTTAAGATACAACTAATATTACTAAATCTATAATTAACATAATATGACACCTGAAAATATGTTTGGGTGAGTTTGTGTGCAAACCTAACAACGCATGAAGACAAGTGACAGGTTGGATCGACCTGAGTGCAGATGTACAAGAGTTTTGATGATAAAAAATTATACAAAATTTTTGTATACCCAAGAAAAGAAAATGTATTTTCAATAATTTAATCTTAACACCATATTAAAAACTTGATTCAGTCCCAAATTTATATGATAATTAACATTAAAAGTATGACTCTTATAAAACAAATTTAATTTGTGGATAGTGAAATTATTTCAGCATAAGAATTTATACCTGTAAAACTGTATTTTATATATATGTGTCCCATTGATAGTTTGTTGATGATAACATTTCTTTCATTTCCCCTACAGTAATCATTTTCCCCAATCTTTCTCTATCAATCTTTTCCCATTTGCAGTTTTTGGAGATGCCCAATTGTCTCAAAGGACATTCAAATTTTGTCCACCACAAATTACATCACTCTACTTCTCTTTTAATGTTTCACCAAAAAAAAAAAAAAGCACAGATAAAAACTATATTCATCAATATCATCACTTTATATATATCTTTTTTTTTTCTTATGGCCATAACTCACACTTTACAGATCAGTAACATTTTCATCTGAGTGTTGAATGATGATTTAATTTCCACGACTAAAATATATTTTGTATCGATTTGCTAAAATAGTTTTTATAATTCAATTATGTTACCTTGATCCTTCAATAGATACATTAAAAAAATTAGCATTGGGCTTACTTGATAATCGCTATCTGTCACATATAATTTGATTTTTTTTTCTTATTTACTTAGAATTAATCTATGTGAAAAGCAAAAAAAAAAAAAAAAAAAACACCCATCTATAGAATGTTTCTTGAAATTGGTTTTTACCCATCATGGAGTGTGCTATTTCCCTTGGATATTAGCTGTGAAAACAATATACCAATGTACGATGTCTTTCATGGGACAATCGATCATTTACCCGAATACATTGTAGTGGGTTGGGTACGTTGTTAATATGTCAGAATCTCATCAATAGATTTTATATAAGATAGTATCATAATATGTGATCTTGATATATCAATGATAGTTTGTATATATTAAACAAGGATTCCTAAATATAATTATTTTCGTAAGTTGTGAATGTCAAAACAAAAGTGTAAAATAATATAGATGGGCCGATTGACCCAAATGTAACTTATTTTACTCAGTCGAATAAATTAGCCTTTCAACCCAACTTGGAAAGGTTTTTTATTTCAGAAAAGTCCATGCAAATATATTACTCAATCCAACTTAAACACACTATATTATAAATACATACATTCTTAATTACTTTTGAAACTTGTGGGACTCATTTTATTACAATTTTATTGTCGATCTTGAACCATTCTCCATTGCAATAGTACTATGCATATATGCATAATAAATAGGCATCATAATATTATAGTTAAGTGTTTACATTAACACGGATGGAAACATGATATTCCTAGCTATTATATATAATACATGTTATGTCTGGTGAATTATATCGAGTATAGTATTTATTATCATTTATTTACGTATAATTAAAATAATCATATCTGTGTGAATATGTGTAAATAGACAATAAATGTTGTACCTTATGCAATAAATCAAATATAACATTTATGAGACATTCTTATTGCATAGAGTCACATCCAAATAAAATGCAATTAGTTGTGGAATTTTTGGGGGGAGATATATATATAACATGATGAGGCAAAACACATCCTAAAAATGGAAATTTTGCTAAATTGATAAAGGCCAAAGATTAGGGCTCCACAAGAAGAAGAAAAAGAGCAATTGAGGTGTGTTCTTGTAAGGTAGGAGGACCTCACGGGTCATTTTTCTTTCCTCCTATAGAAATTAAAATAACCAATTTGCTAAACTAGTTCTTTCATAAGTGACTCAAAACTTCTTTCATTTCTTTTCATTTAAGGGAAATCTATTTAAAAATGAAAACCTATCTAAGGAATTAATTAGTTGCAGGTAAATTGGTATAAAGATAAAAGTGTTTGACAACTTTAATAATAAAAGATCACATGTTTAATTTTCATGGTTTATTAATGACTTCACGTTAATGTTGTCATATATTTAAACGATAGTTATTGAAGCCCAACAAGAAATATTGTTTAAATGATTATCGACCTTCTCGTGTATACATCAAGCATCATATTTATACACGAATAACATATCAAAAGATGTTAATACATATGATTAGTCAAAGATAGTTTAAATATCGGGATTATTATAAGGAAAAACTAGATTAAAAAAAAGGGTTTGGTAGCAGGTGAAAATACGAAGTTGTAAGGAATTTTATATACGAATGATTAGTGCCTAAAAACAAACCAGCTAAAGCCTGCCTAATTGTATTGATATTTTGAGGCATAGTTTAATTCTCTTACATTTGTATATTTTTATTTTATACATTTATTATTTGTCATATCATATATCCTTGTTCTGGGCCCTACACCAATACGGCTTATAATTGTTTGAATACTATCTTTGTTGCAATTTCATATTTCTTGTTTAATTTTGACTTTTCTACCACTGAATTGAGGACATTGTATGCTATATACTTTCTTTTAATCCCTTTTGCTTTGATCATGATTACTTATTTCAAAAAATTTGTCCACTATATATCTGGCCTAAATAAATGGAAAAATAAAATTACTTTGCCCGGGTAGAAAATGGCTTCAAGAGGAATATGAAAATTTGAGAAATAATTGATCATACATTCATTAAAACGTATGAGAAAGAAAGATGAGTTGGTACATAAACGGATTTGTACTTATAATATGTTCATAAAATTAAATTTCTAAGAGGATTTCACTTTTTTTTTTCATTTATATTAGTATATGGTATTAATAGAAATAAGTTTTATACAAGACCGTTTCACGAATCTTCTTATATAAAAATATAATTTTATATGGGTCAGTTAAGGCCCGGTCAATACGAATCAATACAAGTCACTATATAAATCTGCAGGTTAATTAAACTATTAATAATACACATACATTACTAATATTTTTATAACTGTGTTAATCCATAAATTAATTTGTTGACTAATGTTAATCGTGTTGACCATGATTTATCCGTATTGAATGAGTCATATGAATCATATGAAATTCATCTCACATAAGAAACAAATTTGTGAAACTATATGAATTTTTACATATATATGATTAATGGATTGTTTTTCATACATGTTCTCATTACCGTATGTTATATATATCACCCGTAACTACAACAATTACCTATTAGCTTCAAGTAATTTGTCATAATTTAAATAGTTAAGAAGTACTATATATTATGAATGTTGGACAGATATACACGTGGAATTCAAACAAAATTTATAATTTAAAAGTTTTTATGGAATAATTTATAGTTTACTGGAAGATCTCATGATATTTTAAAATTTCTTACCTTAAATTTGTGACTGATTTTCAGTATACGTACATAAGACGTATATTAATAACGAAATACAAGAACAAAGAAAACAATTTTGTAATAAATGATCTAAATTAATATTATTAGAAGTTTGGATCGATTAAAATCAACAAAAAATCATGTTGAGAAAAAAGAAATCTTAGTAAAACTCCCATTATATATGTACCCAGGATAGGAGTATGATTTTCTCCCTTAGATTCGAACTCCTTTTCTTAGAAAATATTATGAAAGTTTTGGTATAGTTTTAGAGTTTATCTGAAATACCAAATGCCCATAATTGTTTTAAAAAGCTATTACAAAGAGGAAAAAGACAACATCACTAACAACTACTGCTAACTATATTTCCCTTTTTAGAAAACGAGCTACCTGTTTCTATTTGAAACAACTCACAATTTTTTCAGGGTGAGAATTAAAAAAAAAAAAAAAACTACATTATTTGTCCATAAATATATAATTTGAGATATAAAATAATTTTACTAAAAAAAAAAAAAAGTTGTATGCCAAACACAACGGTGCACAATCCATAATGTCTAATCAAAATGGTAATAATTAATTTTGTTGTGCCTATTATTTAAAAAGGGTAGGAAACTGATATTTGGAAATAATTGAGACATTAAAGTGCAATTTAACGGATTATCAATCATTTCAAGCAATCACACGAACTATCTTGATAGTCATAATTAACTCTTTAATTAAATGGTAATAATAAAAGAATGTTCCAAAAAAGACCCACTATGCCACCCTTTAAGACTAGGTAATTATGACTTAGGGAAAAATATTTGAAATTTGTGGCCCATTATCGCTAATGCAAGAAAAAAGTGGCCTTTTCCATATGAGATATTTAATTAAATAAAATTGAAAAGAAAAGTAGTAATCTTTAAGGAAATTGCTTCATAATATTGGCAAAAAGCAAACTGTGTAGTTGAAAGCCACTAATCCCGGATTCTATATGGGCCATCAATCATTTGATCATCCATAACATTATATTGCGTTTGCAGTAAAAAGTAAAAACATCATATTATGATCATAGTAAAATCAATCTAGTAGAGCTAGATTTTAATAAATCTAGGTAAAGAATTTGTTACAAACATGGATACGTTGTTAATGATCATGAATTTTGTCCTTTTTAACAAAATTAATTAATCAGGGTAAGATTAGCATAAAATAATTGTGATATTTATGAGATTGACTCACTGAGTCAATTTTTGTAAAATAGAGTTAATTTACTATCTATCACTGAGTCAATTTTTGTAAAATAGAGTTAACTTATAAAATAGATATTGACTTATGAAAAAGAATTTCAATTGTAGATTATCTCACGAAAATATATAAGTGGGATAAAGCTCTCTATTTGATAAATGTGACCAATAATTGTAGGCTGTGTGATGCAGGCGGAAGCTTGATGACTAATAATTACGATCCATTAATTTTGAGAATATCCGTATGTGACAATAATTTTAGAGAAAATTCTTTTTTTTTTATTTCATAAATTAATCAATTTTCTAGAATAATAAATATATTTCCTACTTATACTAATATAAACTTAGGATCTTAAAAGATAAAAATAAAATCAATTATAAAGATATTAATAACAATAAAATCTATTTAAATCTACATTAAATTTATCAAATCTTCAATCTCCATCACTATATTTGTTTCTTATTTCATAAGTCCAAGAAATGAGGTTTTAAAATCTCAAATTCTTATTTAAAACGTCTAACAAATAAGGATTATGATATCCACTTAAATATTATCATATTTTACAGAAAATAAAATAATTAACTCTACACTGTAATCTATTAATTTATAGATTTCAATATACATCTAAATTTCTATTATTATAATTATCCAATCATTACTATTACATCAACTAACAATATATATAATATTACACAAATGCATTTTTTCAAGTATTAATTTGACATCTAAGATACTAATCATACCCAATAAAATTCTTAAATGAGTATAAATTTTAACTATTCATCTTTATTATAAAAATTTAGAATTTTAAAATTAAAAAAAATTCAAAATTTTAAAATCGAATTTTCTCAATCCTACGTAAACCCAAAATAAACATCCCTTACAAACTTGACCACCTTTCATGTTTAGAAGACTAATTATAAGTGTTTTAATAATCCAATGTGAAACTTGACCACCTTTCATGTTTAGAAGACTAATTATAAGTGTTTTAATAATCCAATGTGAAACTTGACCACCTTTCATGTTTAGAAGACTAATTATAAGTGTTTTAATAATCCAATGTGAAACTTGACCACCTTTCATGTTTAGAAGACTAATTATAAGTGTTGAATGTATATATATAGTGTCACTCACCTTATCAATAAATAAATGTATATTTGAATGTTGATATTGTAATTTAGATTGCCTTCATTTCTTACACTATTAGTTCTATATATTTCAATTTTAATATGTAACTATCATTTTTTTTTTTAAATTAGTTTGATCTGACTCGAAATATTACTCTTTGTCTATATGATGTCATAATTAGAAAAGTCTTGTATACAATTCTTACGTTCACGTAAAAGAATTGACATTTAAGTAAATTAAAATCAGATCAAAATTGAAAATAAGTATTATCAGAGGATCAAATTAAAATGCATAAAATTGAAAGTGTATTTGTGTAATGTTATATAAAATGAAAAACTTGTCGACGTGTTCTTCAAAATCAATTACCAAATCATCATCCAATAACTTTTTTCTTAAATCTTCTCAATGTCAGGCGATAATGATCGCAATCTTACCACTGATATAATAACATAGAAAAAGAAATTAAAATTAATTAACTGATAGTTACATATCAAACCCTTAATCCAATACAACATGTGATTAGATCACGCGTGAAATAAGACAAAATATTTACATATAGACCAAAGATTTGAAAATCTTGTAGCCCTGAGATCTCAACCTGGACACGACTTGATCAAGAAGATTGAATTAATTAATTAATTAGATTTCAATTTAATGAGGTTAAATGGGCAAATATATACATAAAAATCTATATAAAATCATTTTACAAATATAATTTCGTAAAACATATCAATCCAATAATCAATATCTAAGCTAACTTATTTCACAAATAAATATTTATTTCATAAATTATGGACTAACCTCTCTCATAAAATTAAATTCGAGAGACTTATAAAAAGCACACACCAATATAAAAATTAAACACAACATTCAAATAGAGCCAACTTTGAGAGATGGGGATTGAGACTTTAATCAAAGCTCAAGTAATTAATAAGAGATGGGTCCTAATTAAAGCTAACTTGTGCCTAATTATATTAACACTTGTTTTTTTATGCCAAAATATATTAACAAATGCGAAAATATGTAGGTAGGTAGCGACTCTTTTGTTTGTATTTTCCCTCTTCATTTCGTCCCCATCCAAGAGTTGTTAATTCTTGGTTTAAGTTATATTCTAAACTTCTCTTTCATATTAGTCTATATTTACCTTATTAAGAATATTATCAAAACTTTATCCTTTTAAAAATATTACATGTAGCAAAAGGGAAAAATAAATTGTTTTCTCTCTCATTCAATATTTTGTTTTATGAAAAATATTCTTAATATATATTATACGAACTAAACAAAACAAAAATGGGTCAAGTGTGTAAGTTGGGACACTCTTGTGATATAAATTAAGTTAAATTTAAAAGATTCTAATGTAGTTTATAATCCGTTTGAATTTAAATAAAGATAGAATGAATTAAATGATGTTCGTATAAAAGGATGTGATCTGCTATATCAAATTATAATAACCTTGTATATAAGTTTTATTCAATGAAGAATAGGAAATTTTGGATGCACTTAATCGTCATGTATGTCGTAATATTCATATTGTTTCTTACTTACAAACATGTAAGCAAAGAACGACACGTTTGAGTATATGTAATAATTTATTCATTGGTACTACAATAGTCCTCCTTAAAACAAGCAAAATGTTACCTCAAGAAAACACTCCATTAGAATAGAATAATTTTCTATTAGCACAAGTAGGACAGAATAATTCAATAAACAAGGGCAAAAAAATTTCCAATTACAATGATATTTTAATCCTACTACCCTACTCATTGTTGGTAAGTTAATATGTGTTCATCGTTGTCAACATATATATAAATTTCATTTTTCATATAATCAAAATGATGAGATCAATACATGCCATTAATAAACATATTAAGAATTGACACGACAGATACTTTAGCATTTTCTAGTGATATTCATCACTCCAAAATCCACTTCAACTAGAATTCTATAATAAATTTACTCTAAAATTAACTATGATGTTGTAGATGTACATTCCATCCACCATATACTCTTCCTTTTTTACCATACTTGTTTTAGCCTTTTGTTTTCTAGTACTTGATGTTTAGCAATGTCAAAATAGTATTTTGTATCATCTTACTCTATCCATAAATCATTGAATATATTGCTCCACATACTTCTCCCTTGACTATAGTAGTCTAATAAGTGTAATATGAACATTTATCATAACTTCATGTGAATCTTCTATTTTATTTGATATTTCATTTTATATTTAAGTGATTTCAATACATATTATATATTAATTAAAAATGTCATTTATACATGTTATGATTATTTTGAAATATTAAATAAAATATAATTTGAAATAGAAGATCTTATATGCACAAACTTGAAATAACAATTTCTCACAAACACACGAATATTCTCATATTGAATCATCAGTCTCATTTTAATGTTTAATCTTGTCTTCATTGATTTTAATACACATTAATAGCACATGTTAAATTAATGATAGCAATTAGATTGGAACGAAACATAACCTCGTTCCCTCAAAACACAAACATACGATCATATTACCATAGCATAAACGAGACCCATAATAACTGGAAAAAAAAAAAAAATTAATTTGCCACCTGCTAGAGTCACAGAATTAGACAAATGGTCCATGTAGTTTACAAACTAGTACGATAATATCTGAACAATGAAATTGATCTCCATAGGATTTCACATAATTTTCTAAAAATAATTACGCCATTTTCAGTAACTGATACTTATCGTACTCATCAAACACACTCTGTTTCTTCTTCTTGCACCAGTGTTTGTCAATGAACGCATCAACTGTTCGCCGGAACTCTTCGTTGCTCAGCCTCTCCATCTCCTCCGCATCGACCCAACTCACTGAGTTCCGGCGGCTCTGACTCTCCGACCGCCGGAGCTTCGGCTGCGGCTTCCCCCGCTCCACTTTCTCCGACTGCGTCCTCTGAAACCTCCTTATCTGTCTCCTCGCCGCCTCTATCGCCGCCGCCACATCCTCGCATTGCGGAATCGCCGCCGCCTCCTCCGCGCCTATCATCACAATCTGCTTCTCCTCATCGCCGCCTTCCGCCGTCGCTGCATCCGCCGTCGGCGGATCAGTAGTCTCGCTTTCATCAGCCACCGCTGCCGCAGCCGCCGCCGCGGAGTCACTGTGTTTCACGTAATCGGTGTAGAGATCGCCTCCGCCGGAGAGGCTGACGGCGTCGCTCCGGCGGCAGAGAAGGAAGAGCAAAACGATAATGGCGTTTCCGATGAGGAAAACGACGTGGTGGTTGAAGAGATATGTGGAGAGGTCGAGAAGGCACCCCACCGCCGATCGGAAAACAGCCGGAACACGCGCCGACGACCACGAGATCAGGCCTAGAACCACCAAAACCTCGAAGAATTGCCATAGCTTGGCGATTCTGCGAAAGCAATTGAATCTGGCAATAGCCTTTTCCTTCTCTAACTTGACAATATCAAACATTTGTGATTCCATATTCGAAATAATTCCAAATTAGAGATGATCAACAACTTAAGACGAGTTGTAACAGCGAGTGATTGTCGGAA
Organism: Scutellaria barbata; assembly: GCA_028654395.1. Lineage (NCBI taxonomy): Eukaryota > Viridiplantae > Streptophyta > Magnoliopsida > Lamiales > Lamiaceae > Scutellaria > Scutellaria barbata. Next base: position 14,141,601 of record CM053651.1, on the reverse strand, counting down.
GGAGGAGGGGGCTGTAAGAAAGGGAACAAAGGGCGGGGGAAATCAGAGGGAAATGAGAAAAAGAGAGTGGAAATGAAAAGACATGTAAATTGGAGATTTAAATAGAGGCATAACATATACATAGAAGAGATAGAGGAAATGGAAATGGAGGAGATCACTGCAACAATGGATTCTCTGAATTTGTTTCAACCGTCTCTGTTGCCTACTCTTTAAATAGATTGCAGGGGCTCCCTATCTCTATCAATTTTTTTATTTTCTTTTTCAGTTTCTTTTATTTAAACTATAATAATTTCCAGTGTGAACCCTCCTTCTTAACCATATATACATATAAACAAATTTTGTTTTTTGGGTTATTAAATTTTGTTCATTTTTAGATAAGAGAAATGATTTTTGTCCACTATATCCTTTTAACATTTGAAATATAATGTGATGGTATGGACTACACTAATAATAGTACGTGAGTGTAATATGGTGGTACGGACCACATTAATAATAATACGAAAATGTAATATAATTATACTATCGTTATGGTATGGGGTGTACTATGGTGATGTGGGCTGGTATCAAGTTAAATAATGTGGTACGGATTGATACAGGTTAAATATGGTCGTACAGACTGGTCGTACGAGGTTAATTCCATTAAAAATACAATAATCTAAAAAAGTATTCTCTTGACTAAATAAGAATAGTTTCAAATTTTTATTTAAAAAATAATATTTCTTTTATAATGAGTTATTTATAATTTCATCGTAATTTCTACTTATGTTGTATGAAATAAATAAATAAATAAATAATTTGGGGGCGAGGGGTGTTAGGTTATTATTGTATGATTGGGAAATCAATTCTACTTTCCATATGGTCTTGTAACGTTAATAGTAGACCGATTAAATTGGATTTCCCTCGTATAAGAATAGATTTAGGATTTTTTTTCTAATTGTTTTGTAATTTTAAAGTAGATTAGGAGTTAAAATTTATATAATGATGGACATGATGTAAGAGGATAAACATATATACATAAAAAATATAAGAAAACAATTAAATATAAAACGAACATGTTTAAAATTTCGAAGGGGTGATCGATCACACCACCCATTCCTAATTAAATTCTTCCATATCTATTTACACAAATTTATGAGTTGTTTGTTGTTATAGCACGGCAAAAGGACATGCAAGATAAGAAAATTGCAGGTTTCTTCATGAATCGTGACCCGGTTTATGAACAAAAGTTCTCGGATAAACATTTGGGTGAAACGAGGTTTCTAACAAATCATTTCATTTATTATGAAGTTAATCTTGGTTATAAATGCATCGTAAGGGCTAGCTTGTCGAACACAAAAACAAAATCTTAATCTATTACAAAGAACAGCTACAGTCGAGTCGAGTCAAGAAAGATCATTTATCTTTAAGACGAGATACCTAAGATAGTATTCATTGGATCGTGCGTATCGTCTCCCAAAGATAAAACGACTTCGTCCTTTGAGATGTAGCACCACAATCTCAAAAGTTCCAGCAAACTTTAATGTTTTGGAGAACTGAGCAAATGCAGAATGGAAAGCTTTGCAGGTTTTCGTTTTTCGTTCGTATCAAAAACTGATACATGACGATCTCTATTTATAGGTCTCCACCACGGGAGTTACACCTGAAAATTGATAGAAAATAACTGCCCACTAATTGGTCTTTAGCGTAAGAAACGTTTCTTTCAAAATTTGAATTCGTATCAAAAACTTATGCATGACGACCTCTATTTATAGGTCTCCACCACGGGAGTTAAACCTGAAAATTGATGGGAAATAACTGCCCACTAACGGGTCTTTACACCTGAAAATTGATAGGAAATAACTTCCCACTAACAGGTCTTTAACGTAAGAAATGTTTTGTTCAAAATTTGAAACGGCGATAAAAAATGTATACTGCAACTTGGCGCTGCAACTTTCCCGCTGCATCCTTGGCCGCTGCATCCTAGGAAACCCAAGCCGCCCCATCCGCCCAAGTTCAGCCCAATGTTCAATTGCCAAGACCACGATCGAGGTCCTGTCCAGGACCGTGCTGGGCCGTGCCGAGCCAAGCCGAGGCAAGACGAGGCGAGCGCGCGCATGTGTGTTACACAAGCATACCACTCCAAGAGTGTATTAATTATTGACTCACTTCACATAACTTCTTAAATACTTGCATTTATTAGGTTCATCTTCCTATATATGATAGTTAAGCTTCTTTTCTACACTCAAGACCTTCACATTCACATTTCAAGTGACCAACTTGGATGTTTAATTTCTCACTCACTAAAAATTGGTTTTGAGTAATTCAAAATGCCTAGATTAATCTTTTGGCATCCAATCCTTAAAAGAATTAACATTTAGCCACTTAACTTTTGGTGAAAATGGTGTCACCCACCACTTTTTACAACCAATTTTCCAATAGTTAAAATATGTCATTCATATCTAAATTGTTTAAAGGATGTGTCTCATGTGCAATTGGTATACATGTAATTTGGGTCGATCTGGATCCATGTGTTTTTGATATAATTTTTTTTTTTTGCTTCAGGTCAAAATCTTTATGTACAAATTCGGTGATCTTTATGTACAAATTCTGTGACATTTATGTATAAATTCTATGACCTTTATATTCAATAACTTAGAAAAAAATGATATTGACCTTTATATTCAATAACTTAGAAAAAAATGAAAAATTTTAACAAAATTTGTACATAGATACCTTTATGTTATATTCATATGACCCTTATGTATATTTATGTGACATTTATGTACAAATATTCATACCTTTATATATCTTTATATATTATTACATAAATAAAAGTGTGGATGTTTCTTACAAAATATGAATTACCGAATATATCCCCATTATAAATTATTATTTAAGGTTATAACAGTAATTTAGGATTTTTATACTTAAATAATTTTATATTAGAATTCTAACTAATTCAAAATTTTATAAAATCCTATTATAATTAGAACTCTAATATAAAAGTGTTATATATACAATATTTGTATTATTTCTTTCCTTAATTTGAATTGTTCTCTTGTGCAACGCACGTGATTAAAACTCGTTACATAAAAGTGTGGATATTTATACATAAATGTCACACGAATATATACATAAGGGTTATATGAGTATCACATAAAAGTATCTATATACAAATTTTGTTGAAATTTTTTATTTTTTTAAAGTTATAATGCATAAAAATCACAATATTTATATATAAAGATCATAATATTTATACATAAAGACCACCAAATGTGTACATAAAAGTTAAGACATAAAAAAAAAAAAAAGATAAATTCAGGATCAGGATCAAATCAATCAGATTACACGGATTTTGAATTTATGCACCAAATACACAGGAGAATTTGTCTTATTTAAATACATACGATTTTATCTCAGTCAAGTTCCCGTGCCATACGTCGGTTCTACAAAGGTACTTATTATAGTGTTGCCAATTGAGTTAATGGGTGTTTCAAGTTTGAAAAGGCATCTATCTCAATATTAGGGACATAAGAAAGTACAATCAACTGGAATTACTTCAAATTTTTTGAAGAAAAGAAATTCCCTAGAATTACGGTGACAAGTGACATTGAAAAAAGGACAAAGCAATTATATGAAAATTGCAAGTCTGTTAATATGTACATAGTTTAATGATTTAATCCCCCTCTTAAGTAAAAAATGAAATTAATAGATATTTTGAATTTTTAAAATATCAATGGTGGACTCAGCTCACGATGGGTAGATGAGCAAAACTATTATATATATACACATATATATTCTAAGAGTGAGAATAATGATATTTGCGAATAGATCATAATCTATGCAAGATTCCAAGGAGACTTAGTTGTGCTGGCCCTAATTACAATGTCGGTTCAACTGTATTAATGTGGTCCTAACGTTTTTATGTCGACTCTAAACTGTCGACTCTAAACTAACTTAGCCTTCAAATTATGTCAAGTTTCTAATATATTTGCAGTTGCAATGTTTTTGAAATTCCAAGATTCTTACCCACCACAAATATGCATGTCATATGGGGCTTGACACGACAATCTTAAACATTGCTAAAATGTACTCAAATTATTTCCATCTCTACATTAATATTATAATAACAATAATATACATTTCTTCGAAGTAATGTGTTCCTAATATATTCATTTTGGACACACCTACACGTTATAGTTGATATATATTCATCGCAAATGTTACTTATATGAAACTATATAACTTAACTTTGTTTTCTTGTGCCAGAATGACCAACTCAGTTCAAATTATTGAGACTCGTTTTATTTGATGACCAAAGAAAAATATTGGATGGGATTTCACTTGGGTTCGGTACAAATTATATATACTTGATTTGAATTAAAATTCTAAAATTTTTGGGTACAATCTTTCACTTTATTAATTTTCATTAATTCAATACCCAAATGGACGACTATATTGTGGACGTTAACCAAAATACATGTTTTAAATTTGAAATAAATTATATAGTAGTGTTTCATTTTTGTCCCCTCAATTCAATTCAATAAAACAAACCAACTTAAATTAATTAAAACTCCATGACCAGAATATAAATACTCATATCAAATAATCTTATAAATATAATCATGTGAAATAGATTGAGTTTTACTATCCATAAATTAGATTTATATTCACAAACACATACTCTCTTTGTTTCATAATAAATGTGGTTTTAAAGTCTAAATTTTGTTTCATATTAAATGTCGTTTTAGACTTTTATATAATTTAATTCTCAAATTATTTCTATCAGTATTCCTTAGCTAAAATTTAGGAATTTAATAAGATACCTTTTATAAAATTAATTTGATTTTCTTTTCAATTTTAAATCATAAATTTCTTGATTAGTTAAGGCTATATTTATCAAATTTTTATATTTCTTAATCTATGACAAAACTCGAATAATAATAATAATAATAATAATAATAATAATAATAATAATAATAATAATAATAATAATAATAATAATAATAAAAAATCAAGCCATGAATTATTGGCTAATATATATTATCAACCAACACTAGAATCTTTATTGGAAATAGATATTTTAGTAAGATGCCTCAAATTACTCTTAGACATAAAAACTTATATCAAATCATTTCAAGTATATAATTTTATACGATATTGTCTAGTGTTCATAACTTCTGAATAATTAATTTCAAAAAAATTATATTTATAAGACGATGTTACAACTTAAAGTGATATACTCTAATTCAGATAAGATGGTCTTTACAGAGAAAGAGATCATTTAGAATATTTCCTTCATAAGATATATTCCTTAAAACTTGATTTATATTAAGAACAGATTTATAGAATAGCTCAAAGAAAGTTAGTTTCGTTTTCCTTCTTCTTTATAAGGTATGAGAGAACTCCAATTTACTTTACTTTTATCACGCAATCTAAATTAAAGATGCCAGTTCCTTTTTTTTTTTTTTCTTGACAATAATTGGTGATTATATATATAATGTAAATGAGAACCTCATAATTTCTTTTTCTTAAATCTGTTTTCCTATACTAATCGAACATCTTAGTTTGTAATAAATTATAGACATTAAAATGGTCTTTCTCTCTTTAAAATTTAAAACAATCTTGGTTTAATTGCCGAGACCTTTGAATTAATACTGTCAGTCACCTTAACTCTTTGATTTATTTGTCAATTGGTGTCACCTTATATACAAAGTAATATTTTAGTCATTACAAAAAAAAAAAAATTTACAATCATCATATAATATTATAAAGAGTTTAATTCGTTGTTACTAAAAAGTGAATTTTATATTTATATATATGTAAACCCATAAGGCTACAAAAAGCAATACATAAAAGTAATAAAATGTGTCTCTTATTTTATTTGCATATAAATGAAATTGTCTCACAATTATTAATTCTTGAAAGTGAGCCCTACTACATACAATTTATATTTATTTTTATAAGTTAATATATTTTTTTTAATTATATTGAAGGTTGACCTGTTTCATAAAGATCGATCGCAAAATTGTTTTATAAGAATCATACATTTATTTGAATAAAACATCAGACTCTAATTTTTTTTTTTTTTTTATGTTTAAACGATTAGGATGCTTTAAATATTTAAGTTTGAGATAGGTGTAAATGACATTAAAAAAAAAAAAAAAAAAAGACATTTCTGATTTTAAGCAGTTTTATTATGACAAATTAATTTTTTTCACGACAATTTAACATAGAACTACATTTTTTTTAATTTAGCTACATACTGATATTAGTGCAATAGACATATTATTATAAAAACTAAACAGAAAGATTTATTAAAATAAAATAATATTTTATGACTTCCTTTTAGATTATCTTTTTATGATTCTCATTAAAACACTTTTCATGTTCCGTTTTTCCTCAAAAGAGAAAAGAAAATAAAACAAAAAGACCGTGAGAGAAAAGGAAATTAATTGATGTATAAATTTTCTTGCATGCTTTCAACCAAAAAAATAAAATAAAGGGGCACTTTATAATTTTGGCCCGTCAAGAATTTGAGTCCTCAATTATTTGCATGAAAGAATGTTATAATTTTTCAATCAAAAGAAACAAAAAAAGTCAAATTAATAAAATTGACGAAAGCGAGAGAGAAGACCGTGAAGTCGTGTGGATGAGCCAATGAACACGCGCCAGTCACGTGCAGCTTTTTCGTTGAAATGTATTGCCCCGTCAAAAGGGGTGGTCCCTATCACGTGCTTGGCTTCCCACTCCACTCTACCAATACTTAGTTTCAATTAAGTCTTATACAACATCATTTTATGGATTCGATTACGTGAGATGAGTGAGTTCATAACCCATAATTTATAATTTACACATGAATTTATAAAAATAAATTTTATTTATGAAAATAAAAATCCATCTCACAGTAAATAATCGTGAAATCATTTTATATTAGTTCTTGTGTTTTTTTATTAACTATTCTTTTTCCTAACTAGTAATAATGTCTGATTCAAGATGTCTTTATTGGTGAATTAACTTTCTTTTTAGTAAGAATTGGGGGTGAAGGAATTATATCGAGACTTGACTCAAAATGGGAGATGTATTTGTCATGAAACTAAACTTGTATAAAGTGAATATATATTTAAAAGGTTATTGATGAACATATATCATATTCACACCATAAAGTCCACTTATAAAAAGAATACAGCAATGAGGAAGAATTTGGGAACTCGTTTGAACACGCATTTTGTACTGGCATTTGTTAAGTTGAAAGGAACATGGAAAAGTTTTCCAAATTTATCACGGATTTAATTTCCTTTTTGCTCCCTTAGACGAGCTTTTTGCCAATCTCAACTTTCTTTATATTCTTCTCTATTTATTATAGATTTCATTGTTGAAAAAAACACCTAATTTTATTTAATATGTAATTTTAATCAAGTTTTTTAATATTAGTAAATATAACATAATTTTTTATATTTTTTGTAACTAACAAGAACTTTTCAAATATGATTACATTAAATGATGTATTCTTTCATTTTGATGATCTCAACTTTTTTCAATTTCATCATTTTTTATAATAGTTTCTTTATGATAATTTTACACTTCTGCATCAGTGCAACATACATATTCAAAGACTATTCTTTCGTTAAATTTACAAAAAGTATGAAAATTCATGTTATATTTATTAATATTAAAAAAACTTGATTAAAATTACAAATTAAATAAAGTTAGTGATTTTTTTGACAATTAACACTTTATATTAGATGAACCTATATACATCTCTTAGACTAATAATACACCACAATCTTTAAAGCAATTGAAGGTATAAAATCCATTTTTTGAGATGTAATTAATATTTTTGGGTGTGAATAACCCTAGCCTTTATTATATTAATGCATGCATAGTATGAAGTATAATATCTCGATAATGAAAAGATAAATACTTTCCAACAATGGAATAAGAGTACTATATAATATATAATATCTCCGTTTATTAAATTTATATTTACCTGAAAATATTTGGTCCGAATTGTTGGGAACTAATCACGAATAATACTTCTTGTGTATGATTATATTATGTCAAGAGATAGGTCAAGATCGCTATGATTGAGAAAAAGGTAAAGGTTTTCATAGTATATCCCTACTATTTTAAAATATTTATATTGCATCATATCAAATTAGAAAAAGAGGTTGTCAAAAAATATAGATAAATACTATTGCTGATAAATCTCGGTTATATAAATTTGATTTCAACCTAATTGTCTGATTCAGACCTAAAAGTAACAGATAGAGAGTAAGTTTCAACTAAGACCTAATTAGTAAAGTTTTAAATTTATAACTAGCAATAGATTTATATGATCCACAATTTCGTGGAACAAAAGAGATTAAATGTAAAATTTCACCCAATTTTCCAATAGTGTTTTTTTCATTATTATTATAACAAACATTTTTAGGGAAGTTTGGGTATATGCCACTCTGATCCATCTTATTTAAACAATGTCGATTCTAATTTTTTTTATTTTAAACGTCATCTATATTTTTATGATCATCCCACGAACTTTTATTGTCACATAAGTGTGATAATGAGCCCCAACGACTGTATGTACAATCTATGTGTGACCCTAATTATATATCACGCATTTTTAAAGAACTTTGGTTACATACGCGACCATGAGTTTGAATGTCTTACCATACATGCTATAAATATTGAGTGATATTTTTGTATATGTATATATATATGAAGAACATTTGGAAAAAGGTGGGTCAAAATTTTTTATTTTTATTGTACACATCAAAATCTCAATAATTAACTATAGGGAAAATGTGCAATTACCTCTTACTTTATTGAGCTGTAAATATGTCACCAATCCTTTTTAAGTGTAAATATATTCCAAATATTTAAATTCCTCTTTAACGATTGACTCCGTTCCTCAGGAGGAAATGAAGGTCTTGTAGATATTATTAAATATAACGTATGTAGTTCAGTTTATGTAATCACACAAATATCTATATAATTGTGTAATTGACTGTAAATGCTATAGTCATCATACAATACAAAATAAATGGAAAACCAACACAAAAATATACATGAGACGCTCATTTTCACAAATCATACATAATTTATGGATTGTGAAACGATTTATCCCACAAAATTAGATATATCAGTCGATAGTAATAAGAGTTACTCTCGAAAAAAAATTAAGTCAAAAGAAAATCTTAATTTTTTGGTAAACTATATTAAATGAGAAGCACTCAGTTAAAAAAAGTGTGTTCTTTCGGCTATAATGATGAAAGAGTGATTGAGGTTAGGTGTAAAGACGATTTAATTGCACTTCCATCTAAGAAAAATTAAAAAAAAAAAGGTAAGAAAAAAGATTTGATTGTAATATCTCTGGGTTTTATTTTTGGAGAACCCACCACACAAATATATCCAATAAATTACCTATTTCAACCAACACAAAATGGTGTGTTTGGTTCTATTAGTGCTTCCTTCAAATCATTTTGCTACCCACTTGAGCTTTTTTTTTTTTTCTTATTTATTTGTGGTCTTTGGACCACAAACCCCATTAAATTAGGCATAACTTATGGGAAGTATAATTTCGAAATTATTTATACAATCGTGTTAAGTTAATTACATAACCTAGTATATTCATCCTTTTTTTTTTTCTCCATTAAAAGTATAACTTTGGTGGTTATATTTTTGTAATTCAAATTTTATCATAAGGCATGTCTTATAAATTCCATATCAAAAAAAGTGTATCATATATATGCAATATTTCTCATCGTCTACGTATGCATAAATCCACAAACTTTGTAAATTGTAAATACGTATAAAGAATTCGCGGCAACATCAAACATCTAACAACAAAATATTAATGATGGTTTTATTTTTCCACTGCAACAAAATAATTATTAGTGATGAGCTTTTTTGCGACAACAAAAATTGTTGTGAAAAGTTTATTTTTAATGATAATGTTTTGTTGTAAAAATTGATAATATAAATTGACAATAATTTGTTTAAAAAAAAAAAACCGTGACTATAACAATGTCACAAAAAAAATAAAATTACAAGAAGACTTTAGAGATAATAATTTAGGAACACAATACTATTACAAAATATTTTTGTGACGACTATCAATGTTTTTACGATAATATTTTGCTATTGCTAGAAATTAAAACTTGTTTGTTGTATCTTCATTATATATAGAATAAAAATTCTTGATGACTAAATATACACTAATATTTTGGGTTAGGGTTGAACATGCCATAAGCCTAGAAGCAACAAACTTTGAATTTACAACTAAAATTTATGAGAAAAGTGCAAAAACTTAGGATGCTTTCTCAACCAAAACAACCATATCCTTACAAAATTTCATACGCTAATTTAAAACAATAAGAAAGAACGTAAAGTGTCTGCTTTTCTTGGACACCTCACGGTGAAAGTATGAAATAATTAATGCAAAAGTAAAAGGGTTGGCCTCTTAACAATCAATTCTATACTTATATTTATGCTGTGTTAGGATGTCATCAACCTAAACAATCCTTTCTTATTTAACTTTAGTATATAATATATTTCAAGATGTTAAGACATATCCGATAATTATTAAAATTTGTAATGATTTGAAAAGCCCAACCTCTTGCTATGATTTATCTCTTGTATGATAAGATTTTAGCATTCATATAAACAAGTACCCTAGAGTTGACAATTCATGAGAAGCTAACATTCGAACATTGATCACTCATCATCGATAATTCTAATTTATTCTCCCAAAACACTATTCAAACATCACTCAAAATACATTTAAACATTTCATTAATTTATTGATTGATGCATAAACATCTTAGGTCAAGGTGTGTTGGAGATAATTTTTTCAAGAAAATATTGTCTGATGGTGTAAGAATTATTGATAGCTCCTTTTTTGAATTGCAAGGCTCTTTAAGATAGATTATTACAAGATATTTCTACAAAAAGCTTTTGTATATGTAATGTAAAAATAAAAAAAATTTAAAAACAAAATTGACTCTCTTGCAGATAAATACGAATATTTATGAAAACATTATAATGTATTGATAGCGATTTTGGCATGACACCTGGCAAAACAATATTAAAGCATCGACTTTATAAGAAAATTTTCTGAATTCCACTCTGCTAAGAAACTGGAATGTCGGCCTTTAATTTCCATTGATTGTGGAGTTTTTTTTTTTTTTCTTTTTGTGTGTTATATAGAAAATCTTTCACAAAAAATAAAAAAATAAAAAAGAAAAGGAAGGAAGAAAGAAAGAAACAGTAGTAGAAAAAAATATTCCTATTTTAAAGTATATTTTAGACATTGAGCAACTTTTTCTGATATATTTTTTTTTAATTTGATGTCTAAGATTCGATAGTCTCTATCGAAGTATCGATTGAACTAAAGGGTGCCACGCTTCTAAATCCTTTGAATAGTTTTCCATTAAAATTAGTAATTTATTTTGAGTCGGAAAATGCAATATTGGGCTACACCATAAATTGGACCACTATTAAGTTTAGGTCCAATATGTGGATTCTAAAATTTGGTTTAAGCTCAATGTGTCTTCTATGCGTTTGTTCCCTGTACTTGAACACAATAATAAGAATTCTAATATGCTATGTCAAAAAGATAAACAAATAGATTTCTTAAAATTTAGGTTTTTTGTATTTGTACAGTTTTCTTCACTACTGTTTATTTTCTAAATTTTTGCTTCAATAAATAACTAACTAGACACAAAATTTCAAAATTTATAGGTCCACCATGGACCGTGGTTCAGGCTATATAGGTTCATATTTTTCTGATTATGAAGGAGAAATGAGACAAAGGACAATGAATATATGCATGTAATGTCCAGTAAAACATGAGTGCTGGAATTCAAAGAGACCAAACATGACTTGAACCATGTAACTATACACCCGCTACCCAGCCCGACCCATCGGGTTCGACATGCTATCAACCATTGCCGGATGATGACCAAACCTGTGAGAAAAGCACGTGCTTCAACGAGCCATAAATCTCCTCATACCTGATCTGACTTGAGCATTGGATGGTTAAAACCTGTAGCTAATCTGGAAAGTTAACCCTTGCTTTGCAGATTAGTTCATACCTCATGTTTGACTCAAATACATCATCTACAATAATGCCTGGCTAACATGGTAAACAACAAGAACCTAGTCAGTGTACCAAATCATTCAGCTATCGAATTATAACCAGAGTAGAGGGCAACATTAACTGCACATTAGCCTCTTCCCCATTGGTAAGATAAGCATAAAAACATGTTCAAAATAGATCATGGCTACAAGGATTATTACATAAAAGTGATTCTCATGGATTATTTGAGCGACTTTGGGGCTAAATCTGGATTGCAGCTTAATGTGCACAAATATCCTGCATCTAGACAGCAGGTTTTTCGGAAAGATCTTAAGGCTGCCAATAACACACACACACACAGACATTTAGACATTAAGACATATGACTGTTTTTCATAGTATTAGCTCCTTTTCTTGATTTGCACCACATAGATTTCATGTACTGCTTATCACCCTTTCTTGATTCGCACCACATAGATTTCATGTACTGCTTATCACCCTTTACCTAAAAGAAGGCAGTGCAGAGATTATTTCATACTGTTAAAGTTAAAATCATGAGTGTATTGAGAGTTTTCACTTCATCATAGCATCAGTTATTGCTTTTTCCCATCAAAAGAACGATTACCCCAACATCGTAATGGAAACACCAGAAAAGCTAGATAAACAGGAGTATACAATAAACCATGCAAAAGATATGGAAGTTTCGACAATTGGAACCAACTCAGGAATCCGATAAGAGCATAACTGATTATTTTTTTTGTGCCTGTTCAGCTGTTCCCAGGATTATCATCATGCCTTTTCTTGATCAGAAGAGTCAACCAGGTTACCACAGAAGAGAAACTATAAGACCGATATTTATAAGTGTTTTGTCTAGATCATAACCAAACTAAGTATACAGTGAATTCTTTCTTGAAATACTTTGTCCATGCTCATCTTAAATATGTAAACAAGCCCTTGGATGGGGTTGCATATGAGCTGCAAATTGACAATCTGATAGTCAATAGATTACTCTTAATTTTTACAAGTTTTACCTTTCCATTTACCTGCCTTTTATGAATAATACTATTACCTTTTGCAAACTATTTTAGTGTAATAATTCAACAATAACTTCATAATTACTGAAACATCATTTTGCATTGCAAGCCTCCTCCTATCTCATTACAGAAGATATGAAACTATAAGATTGATTTTATAAGTAGTAATACATCATTTTATATCACGAGAAACTCCCCTATCTCAATACGGAAGAGAATGACTTGTATGATAATCTGATTCAGGATTCTTAGCTTTCCACTCCAGCCAAAACAAAGCAAAATGGATCTTTAGTTACACATAGAATGAAGATATCTTAAACCTCTGCCAGACCCAACACACACTAAGTGCTTAAAGTTCGTCAGATTTCAGATTGTTCTTGATAAAAGACAACGGTTTCTGAGGAAAACTGTTGTCTGATGTGCGTGGTGATAGCAAAAGTCGTATTCCTCAGTAATAAACGTAATAATAGTACAGCATTTTATACACGTGGCAGCAGGAGGAAAGTGGCGCTGTTCCACTTATAAAAACGCAAGATGAGAAACGCGTTTTCTTCGGCCAAGTTTAAAGAAATAAAAAAAATGGAAAAGAAATTAAACGCGCGTTTTTACTTATAAAAACGCGTGGCCTTGAAACAACTTTGTACCAGAATTAACGGCTGACAATGACAGCTTCATACAGCAGTTCATCAAACCAGAAAAATGGGTTTCAAGTTAGCAGTTTGCGATTGATGGCCAGGATTCGTTTGTCATCCGATTGGGTTCATTCAAGTTGCGTTGTAAAGAGTATATATAGGTCTTTTAAGATGTGATGAGAGAGATAGTTTTCATTCATTGTATAGATTTCTAGAGAGAGTGAAAGTGAGAGAGTTGCTCAGTATTGAGTGTTCTTTGTAATCTTGTTTTTTCATTCCCCCGTTTAATAAAGCTTTCCCCTCCCTGATTTCCAAGTGGATGTAGGCATTTTTGAAGCCAAACCACATTAAGATCTTGAGTGCTAGCTATTCTTGTTTTGGTTTTTCTTTTGATTTCTTGGTTGGAGTTGTGAGTTTTGAGTTCTTGTGCTTTGTTTGTGATTTGAGGTGCGAGTTCTTGTTGTTTCTTGGTATTATATTGTCAAGTGGCGCCGTCTGTGAGAACTCGAAGGCCAAGAAATGGGCTCAATCAAGTTTGATTTGGAAAAGTTCAATGGGGATGGTGATTTTGGTTTATGGAGACTCAAGATGAGGACTCTTTTGGTTCAACAAGGAGTTGCTAGTGCTCTGAAAGGTGAGGCAGGATTCCCAGAATGAAGAAGGAGGAAAAGGACGTTCTCCTTGAGAAAGCCCATAACACTCTTATATTGAGTCTTGGGAACAAAGTGCTAAGAGAAGTGGCAAAAGAAACCTCAACAAAGACAATTTGGGATAAGTTGGAAAGCCTATACATGGTAAAGACCTTAGCCAATAGGTTATATATGAAGAAGAAGCTCTATGCCTACAGGATGAATGAGGACAGTCACAAGCCAACTTGGAGAATTCTTGAGGATTCTTGATGATTTGAAATATATTGGAGTATCACTTACACAAGAGGATAAAGCTCTCATGCTTCTCAGCTCAATGCCTAAAAGTTTTGAACACTTCACAGACACAATCCTCTATGGCAGGCAAGACACCATCACTTTAGATGAAGTTATTATAGCTCTTAAGTCCAAGGAATTATCCAAAAGTACTGATGGAAAGACTGAATCAAATGGAGAAGGTCTAGCTATCAAACAAGGTGCTTTCAAGAAGAAGTTCCACAAATAAGATCAGAAGCCTGCAGTGAAGAAGAATGATAAATCTCAGCAAGATGCCAATGATGATGTTGGAAATAACACCTGCTTTCACTGCCACAAGCCTGGACATTATAAAAAGGATTGTTTCAAATTTAAACAATCAATCAAGAACAAAACAAAGGATCCATAAAATTAGTCCAACCAAACTGCTGCTGAACCTTCATCTGCACAAGGGTATGAGAATGTTGAGGTTCTCTCCATCACTGATTCAAGTATTAGCACTAAATGGATCTTGGACTCAGGTTGCTCATTTCATATGTGTCCCAAGAAGGAGTGGTTCAATGACATAAGCCTGTAGGATTATGGATCAGTAATGCTTGGTAATGATCAAAGTTGCAAAGTGAGAGGTATAGGTTCTGTTCCTCTATGCATGCATGATGGTGTTATAAGGATCTTGACCAAGGTTAGATATGTTCCAGTTTTGAAAATGAATCTTATTTCATTAGGCATATTAGACACTCAAGGTTATAGCTTTCAATCTGAAGGTGGAGCACTTAAAATTTTGAAAGGTAGCTTAATTGTCATGAGAGGATACAAAAGGAATGAGTTATATTTTTTGTAAGGTAAAACATGTCTTGTGGAGATAAATTTAGTTACTGAGGTGGACAAGACACTGATATGGCATTCCAGGTTAGGCCACATCAGTGAAAAGGGTCTGCAAGAATTAACAAAACAAGAAGCTTTTGGAAAAGATAAGATTTCTAAGTTGGATCTCTGTGAAGTGTGCATACTGGGAAAGGCTAAGAAACTTAGTTTCGAACCTGGAAAACACGCAACTAAGGGTATTTTGGAGTATATACATTCAAACCTATGGGGTCCAGCTAGAACAAAAAACCATAAGTGGTGGCAGCTACTTTCTATCTTTAGTGGATGATTATTCAAGGAAGGTATGGATCTACATTCTCAAAACTAAAGATGAAGCCTTCCAAACCTTTAAGGAGTGGCTTGCTGAGACTAAAAATACTACTGATAAGAGGCTCAAAGTATTGAGGACAAATAATGGCCTGGAATTCATATCTGATGCATTCAACAAATTCTGTAAGGAGAATGGTATTGTGAGGCATAGAACTGTACCTGGAACCCCTCAGCAAAATGGTATTGCTGAGAGAATGAATCGGACAATATTGAATAAGGTTAAGTGCATGTTAATCAGTTTAGGAATGCCTAAAACTTTTTGGGGGGAAGCTGTCTCAACTGTTGCATTTCTCATCAATAGAAGTCCTTCATCAGCACTTGGTTTCAAGATTCCTAAAAAGAAATGGTGTGGACATATTTCTGACTACACTGGGATAAGAACCTTTGGGTGTTTGGCCTTTGCACATGTGAAACAAGATAAACTAGAGCCTAGAGTATTGAGATGTGTGTTTCTAGGATATCCAAATGGGGTAAAAGAGTATAGATTGTGGTGTTTTGAACCTGGAAATCAGAAGTGTATAGTGTGTAGAGATGTAGTCTTTGATGAGAGCAAAATACCTATGAAAGTAGGTGAGAAAAGCTCATGTTCTGGCACAACAACTGATCAGTGTCAGTTTGAGGTGGAGCAGCTGAATTTGAGGGATTCAATACCAAATGTACTATCAGATTCAGATCATGGTGATGATCCTGAGGTGGAGCAAGATCAAGAGCAAGATGATCTAGCAAATTATCTGCTTGTGAGGGATAGAACAAGAAGGCATGTCAAACCACCCTCTAGATTTGGTTATACTGATAACATCTCTTTTGCTTTGCTTGCCGCACAGGAGGTGGAGTGTCAAGAGCCTAGAACCTATAATGAAGCTATTCAATGCAGTCAAAAGGAACATTGGATGGTGGCCATACAAGAAGAGCTATGTTCTTTGAACAAAAACCAGACTTGGGAGGTTGTGAACAAGCTTAAAAACCAAAAGCTTGTTGGCTGTAAATGGATCTTCAAGAAGAAGATAGAGGTTGCAAAGGGTGGTAAGATAAGGTTCAAGGCTAGGTTAGTTGCCAAAGATTTTACTCAAAAGGAAGGGGTTGATTATACTGAAATTTTCTCCCCTGTAGTAAAGCACTGTTCCATTAGAATGTTGTTGTCTATAGTTGCACAATTCAACATGATTCTTCATCAAATGGATATCACTACAGCCTTCTTGCATGGTGAGTTAAAGGAGAAGATTTTCATGAAGATTCTTGACGGTTTGCATGTGAAGGACAAAGATAATGAGGCATGTTTACTGAAGAAGTCACTCTATGGCTTGAAACAAAGTCCAAGACAATGGTACTTGAGGTTTGATGAATTCATGCTGAAAGTTAATTTTGAAAGAAGTCAATATGATAGTTGGGTATATTTTAAGCATGATAAAGCTGTGCATATTTTCTTATTACTTTATGTTGATGATATACTTATAGCTAGTACTAACCTCAGTGGAGTTAATGAAGATAAATCCTTACTCAAGTCTGAATTTAAGATGAAGGACCTAAGGAAGGCAAAGAGGATACTTGGAATTGACATTCATATCAGTGAAGAAGGTGATGCTGGATCAAGGTGACTATGTTAAGAAGGTTTTAATTAGGTACTAAATGAATCAAGGTAAGGTGTCAGTTATTCCAATTGGTCAGCATGTGAAATTATCCAAGGATTAATGCCCAAAGTCACAGGAAGAATCAGATTTGATGCTGAAAGTTCCCTACTCCAATGCTGTGGGAAGCACCATGTATGCCATGGTGTGTTGCAGACCTGACTTGACTCATCCAATGAGTGTAATAAGTAGATTCATGGCTGATCCTAGTGGAGCTCATTGGGAAGCTTTGAAGTCAGTTCTAAGTTACATAAAAGACTCAGTTGGTCATGGTTTGAAGTTCAAGAAAACAGATGAATATGCATTGCCTATAGTGGGATTTGTTGATGCAGATTATGCATCTAACATAGATACAAGGAAGTCACTCACCGATTATGTATTTACCATGTTTGGGACTGCAATTAGCTGGAAAACAAGTTAACAATTAGTGCACTACAAGAAAAATGCTAAACAACAACACCAATTTTACAACGGTTTTGAGCTAAAAGTGTTGTCGTAGACATCTTTTACAACTGTTTTTCGAAAAACCGTTGTCGTTGTGCGAAAAAAATGCACAACGACAACGGTTTTTTTGTACCGTTGTCGTAGATGTCTACGACAACGGTTGGGACAACGGTTTTTTTGTATCGTTGTCGTAGATATCTACGACAACGGTTGGGACAACGGTTTTTTACAACGGTTTTTTATACCGTTGTCGTTTAGATCTACGACAACGGTTGGGATAATGGTTTTTTTGTACCGTTGTCGTAGATGTCTACGACAATGGTTGGGACAATGGTTTTTTTGTACCGTTGTCGTTGTGTAAATTTTTTCGCACAACGACAACGGTTTTTTTGTACCGTTGTTGTAGATATCTACGACAACGGTTTTTTTGTACCGTTGTAAAAATGAAATTTTTTGAAATTAGTTAATAAAAGAATTGCATGTAGAATATAAACACATAAACATTAGTGGCCAAGTGGTTTCAGCTCGAACAAGGGGTCTCGAGTTCAGACCTCAGGCAACACAAATTTATTCGCGCTGACGTGGCTGGTGACATGGACAACAATGATGACGTGGCAGGTGATGTGGCGTTGACCCGACGACGTGGCAGGTGGCGTGGTGTTGACCCGACGACGTGGCAGGTGACGTGGTGCTGGCGTGGCAGATGGCTTATTCGT
The DNA here is from genome assembly GCA_028654395.1 of Scutellaria barbata. Taxonomy (NCBI): domain Eukaryota; kingdom Viridiplantae; phylum Streptophyta; class Magnoliopsida; order Lamiales; family Lamiaceae; genus Scutellaria; species Scutellaria barbata. The sequence continues at coordinate 14,122,997 of CM053651.1, read as the reverse complement.
GCTGACGTGGCTGGTGACGTGGACAACAATGATGACGTGGCAGGCGATGTGGCGTTGACCCGACGACGTGGCAGGTGGCGTGGTGTTGAGCCGATGATGTGGCTGGTGACGTGGACAACAATGATGACGTGGCAGGCGATGTGGCGTTGACCCGATGACGTGGCAGGTGACGTGGTGCTGGCGTGGCAGATGGCTTGAAGACAGCACTTCATAACCGTTGTGCTAACCGTTGTCGTAGATGTCTACGACAACGGTTAATAACCGTTTTAATAACCGTTGTGTAAGATGAAAGTCTACTACAACAGCATCTTCCACAACGCAAAAATAGATCTTCCACAACAGTTATTAACCGTTGTCGTAGTATCTACGACAACACCATCTTCCACAACGGTCGAAAATTGTCTACGACAACGGTTAATAACCGTCTCTCACAGAAGCAATAAAGGAGGCTATTTGACTCAAAGGCATTCTGCAAGAATTTGGTCTGGTTCAGAGCTGTGTTCCTGTGTATTGTGATAACAATAGTGTTATACACTTGTCCAAGCACCAGGGGTATCATGAAAGGACCAAACACATAAATGTGAAACTGTATTTTGTATTAAGATCCATACTTCTGAAAATCCTGCTGATGCATTTACTAAGTCCTTGCCAGTTCAGAAGTTCAGGTTGTGTATGGATTTGATAGGTTTGAATGATGGCTCAATGGTTCATGAAGCCGAGGCTGTGAATCAAATTGATGTGCGTGGTGATAGCCAAAGTCGTATTCCTCAGTAATAAACGTAATAATAGTACAACATTTTATACACATGGCAGCAGGAGGAAAGTGGCGCTGTTCCACTTATAAAAACGCAAGATGAGAAACATGTTTTCTTCGGCCAAGTTTAAAAAAATAAAGAAAATGGAAAAGAAATTAAACGCGCGTTTTTACTTATAAAAACGCGTGGCCTTGAAACAACTTTGTACCAGAATTAATGGCTGAGAATGACAGCTTCATACAGCAGTTCATCAAACCAGAAAAACGGGTTTCAAGTTAGCAGTTTGCGATCAATGGCCAGGATTCGTTTGTGATCCAATTGGGTTCATTCAAGTTGCGTTGTAAAGAGTATATATAGATCTTTTAAGATGTGATGAGAGAGAGAGAGTTTTCATTCATTGTATAGATTTCTAGAGAGAGTGAAAGTGAGAGAGTTGCTCAATGTTGAGTGTTCTTTGTAATCTTGTTTTTTCATTCCCCCGTTTAATAAAGCTTTCCCCTCCCCGATTTCCATGTGGATGAAGCTTTCCCCTCCCCAATTTTCACGTGGATGTAGGCATTTGTGAAGCCGAACCACGTTAAGATCTTGAGTGATGTTCATGTTTTGGTTTTTCTTTTGATTTCTTGGTTGGAGTTGTGAGTTTTGAGTTCTTGTGCTTTGTTTGTGATTTGAGGTGGAGTTCTTGTTGTTTCTTGGTATTATATTATCAGTTCTGATGACTTGAAACTCAACTAGCTGATTTCTAATTCACGAGAGCACAATTCAAAAGCTCGAAAATATTGAAAATGTGACTGAAGGACATGGAAGGAGCCAAGATGAATTTGGCATTTTTATGTACAATCAGTTATAAAAATACAAATAGACATTCTTCTACACTGTATCAATCAAGCTCACATAAAAAAACAAAAAACACAATGGTTATAGATATCTAATTCGCAAAAAAACAATACCAAAAGTGTTAGTTCACAGATCAACTAAACCACATTCATTATTATTTCCTTCTAAAAGCATAGCGAGCAAGAAATGACAACACATATTACTGCACAGAGAAATGCATGGTGAAGAGGAATTCTTATCTTTCAAGAACTAGCAAGAGGCATCAAACTGCTGCACGTCACGAAAGACTTCAACTTTTCCCTAAAAATCACTGCATAACGAGAAACTGAAAGCATTACCTTACTAAAACGCAATTGATAAAATAGCACATCTGATAATTACAGATCAAAAAGAAAATTAGCCTAAATAATCTGAAATTCGACATCATTTTACGTCAGAAAAACACGAACAGAAGCAGCACAAAAGAATCTCCAAAACCATAAACACAAATCATGAACCAATAACCACTTCTCATTGGCATAGAAACAATCCGAAGCATCAATTCAATAACCATTAAACTCCATATCCCAATAAGAAAACTAAACAATTACAAACCAAAAAAACAAAAAATACAGAACAATCGTTAAACTACTTCTTTTTGGGTTTGGACTTTCTCTTAGGAGGAAGGATAATCTCTCCTTTAAGAACAGGAATCTCCATAATTGAGTCGAGGCCACTAAACTTCTTCCGGAACTTCTCAACTTGATCGGCATCGATAAGATTTTGGGAACGACTACCAAGGTAGAAGGGGTGGTTTCCGGACCACACATCAACCACGTGCTCCTGCTTGGTTCCACCGGTGGTCATCACCAGCTCGCCATTGCAGTAAACCCTTCGTGTCCTTCTTCCTGCAGCTCCACCGCATCTGATTGCTGCCCACTACTCCTTTCACCTGTTAATTCCGAAAAACATAGTACAGAAAATTGGTGATGAGAATAATATAGGATAATGGTGAAACAAGGGCTCTTCGTTGGTATGTTGCTTGCTTTACCTTGGCGTTGAGAGAGAGAGAGGGGAGGGGAAGGGTTATTAAAGAGGAAGGGGTTGGAGAGAGAGAGAGCCCCATTGGAGAGAGAGAGAGAGAGAGAATGGGATGAAGCTGCTTTTCTGAATGAAGTTAATGGATAGGCATTTTAGTGGTGGTTAAATTACAACATCATCCTTTTCGACCACAAAATAAAATAATTATGATGACTAAGTAATTGAATCTTTTTTCCGGTTTCTGGTTAAATAACTAGTGAAATTGTGATCTTAAATAAAACCGAAACTAGGATTTTATTAGAGATTTGAGGTTCAATTATTAAGATATAATATTTAATATTTACTTGTTATATTTCTTAACATGTAATTTATGTTTTCCAAATTTATTATTAGAAATATTTATAAATATAATTATGAATATGATTAGTGTGAGAGCAATATTTATTTATTGACTATTTATTTAACTAACTAGAAAATAGAGAGCATATAATATGAGTGGCTAGAAAATTATGTTATTTCATAGTTTTTTGAGCTTGATTTCTCCAAATGATTTTATATTTACACCACGGTGTAATGTTTTCAAAGATAACAACTTACATCTTTTAGTTAATAATACCATAAAATTAGAAGCATGGATGAACTGCAACAATGGAAGTAGTAGACTGCATTTTATATTTTCAACTGAAAATGTAACTTTGAATTGCAAATGCTATGGAAAAAATATTTTACTATACAAATAGGTGTCAATGTTTTTCGAGACATTACTCTCTTTATACACATACAATTATGCTACCTTATCCACCGTGTGTACATTAATATGTGTCCATGTTAAAAATTCAATAAATCTACTAATTTTACTTTTCATATAACACGATGATAAGATCATACGTTGTCAATGATATATTAAAAATTATCCATAATATGTATTTTAGCATTTTTGCTATAATAGACATATTCAACTATACTATTATTATGCGCTTAAGACCAACAACCACATGGACTTTTGGAATGGGCTTTGCGTGTTGGACTTTGTACACAAGCAATGGACTACGCCACTATGAGCCATCAACTCATGTTTGTGGGTCAAACTCATTTTCAAGTGTTAAAAAAATATACACCTTACCAACGAACTCAATCTGAAGCCCAGGATAGTAAGTTTAGCCCAAAGTTTAATTGTTAAAGAAAGCGCAGTTGATCTACACTTCCAATTAACTTCATATTAGAATTTGTTTTATGACACAAATTTGTTTTAAAATAAAATTGACATAGTGTTTGATAATAAAAATATGAGTGAGTTGTTGTGCAATTGGTACACATGTCATTTGAGTCGATTCTGATTCACATATTTTTATTTTTTTTAACTTCAAGCTAAAATCTTTATGTTGTATTGGTATAATATTTATATTGTATTGTTGTGACATTTATATACAAATTTCGTGAATTTTATATACTGTAATTTAGAAAAAAAAATAAAGAATTTCAATAAATTTTTTATATAGATACATTTATGTGATATTCATGTGACCCTTATATATATTCATATGACATTTATGCATAAATATCTATAACTTATATAACAAAGGTCATAACATTTGTATATAAATGTTATACATTTATAACATAAAGATCAATATTTAAAATAAAAAGTAAAACTCACAAATTCGAATCGGCTCAACCCAGATATACAACTGATTCACAGGAAAATTTGTGTAAAAACATAGAGGTTACACTTAAAACTAAAATAAATAAATAGAAAGCACATGATACAACTGTCAAATAGGTGGTTTTCTTTTGATACTCATGAAAGGGTGTTCTTCCCCTAAAATAATATTTTTAATTAAATACATGATTGTTACAATCATGGAATATATATATATATATATATATATATATATATATATATGAAAAATCTCAAGCTTCATCTCATAATTTAGGTTTTATTATGTTTTAATTATTATCAAATTTACATATCTTAATTTTGTTTTTTTAACCTTTTTTCTTTTCAATTTTGATATGGTTTTGTTTGAACTATCAATTTATGTGTACATAGTCGTTAGAATCGAAATATCCACATCAGCTTTTCGTTTCGTATCTATGTAAGCAAAAAATAAATTTTAATAAATCAGATTAAATTAAAAAATTATGTTAAAAGTCAAAATTGAAATACATAAAATAAAATTGATGGGATATATAAAAGAGTTGATAAGGTTTAGCAATTTGCTCTGTGTATGATTGTGGTGCGCTTTTTCCGGCAAAAATGGTATCTTTGACTTTAACAAGCTAACAATTGATCGAATGCTAATTCATTAATATGGTTTTCCTTTGACTTTAGCTCAATCCTGAATTATTCTTGGCCTTATTACTATAGGAAACTTCAATTTCAATTTAATAGTGTTTTTTATTTTAATTTACATTATCAATACATAATTTTTTTTTTTTGAAATAGCATTTACCTGGATTGACCTTCACCACTTAGTAAGTTAATATCAAAATAACGTTTAGTGTTTGGATTAAGAGATTTACAGAATAATTTGACATTCATAATAATAAATTTATTTATGGTATGTATATAAAGATATATTGATTTGAAATTTATCACTTTTATTTTCAACTAATTTTTTAGAAATATGAAATGCACACTTTAAATCCATCAATCCAAATTACAAATTTTTTAAAATTGTTATATTACCTATATTTTATGGATTTAACCAATTACAATCCGAACTCAACTTTTGATACATTAAAATTTCCAGCTAACACAAGCATAAAAACTAAAAAAATGCAATCTACTCCAAAACTCAACCAAAATGCATGAGCAACTCATATACCAAAATAACCTTCTTTCAAAGTCAAATCAAAATTATATGTCAATTTCATTTGAATGAACGCAAATTATAAAATTGATTTAGAATTATAATTTGACTTTAAAAGTGAATTATTTTAACGTATACTTGTACATTTTGGTTAAGTGTTGATGGTGATTGCAATTTTGAGCTCAAGGTGGTGGTCGTGGAGCTTTCTTTAGGTGGCTAGAAATATATAGATATGACCAATCCATTTTAACTATATACTATATACTCCCTCCGTCCCAACTCAACTTGCCTACTTGCCATTTATGTTTGTCCCAACCGAACTTGCCAGCCCAAAAATGATAATTTTTTTTTTACCAAAATATCCTTATTTTTCAACTTTATTAAAGTGAAAAAAGCAAAAAGTAAGTATATTTAATTGAAAAAAACAAAAAGTTAGCAAAAAAAGCAAAAAGTAAGCATATTTAATTGAGTCAACTGTGTTTTCTTAACCTCCGTGCCCGGTCAAAATAGACAAGTTAAGTCGGGACGGAAGGAGTAGTAATTTGCAACAAATTTTTTTTTTGTAGAGTATGTATAGCGGTTTAAGTTTTTTTTTTTTTTTTTAAATTAAGATCGTCAAATGAAAAAAAAATGTTAGAGGTAGATATTAAATTTTACGTATATTTATAATGTAGCTAGAATATATACTAGATTTGAACATCAACTTGAAATAATAATTTTTGCTCAATTGGTACGTAGCAGCAAATCATGAATAGCAGAAGGGCAGATCCATAACAACAATTAATCCCTTTGATTTCTCATTTGTACCTGGATCATCTTTTACATTGAGATATTACATATTATATATCACTATTTTAATATAGGTTAAATAACACTTTTCCATTCAAATTATACGCGATTTTACACTTTTTTGTATAAATTTTGAAATGTTGCATTATGCTGTATGAACTTTAAATTTATTACATTTTACGGTACTGAATAAATCATAGCCGTATACGTGTGCTAAATCAATGACTAGGATTTGTCTAATACCGTAAAATTCATCAAACTTAAAGTTCATCTTGTAACACACCTTTTCTTTTTAAGGTAAACATTGACTGAGGCGTTACTTACATATAAAATTCATTATTTTAAGAAAATAAAGATAAATAAATTTGGGAAAATTATTATGAAATATACTTTCGAAATTCATGAAATATAAAATTTTGAATTAAAACTTTCTTCGACCTTTAATCATCGGCTACCAGCATCCATTGCTCACGAGTCACGTCCTAAACTTTTTAAACTGAAAGCATTTTTAAAAGAGCGATGAGTGCTTGAAATACACTCAGTGGAAAACCCGGGACAACATCAAATAATTTCCAAAAGTAACGTTTGTCTTTTAACAAAACAACATAACATAGACCACATTCAAACATATCACTTTATTTTACGATTCTAAGTCGTCGTGAAAGCGCGGGTCTTAACCGCTGTGAAAATATTTACGGATCTTAACCGCCTTGAAAATATTTGTTTTTCATAAACATATTACACGTTGTGGACTCCCGAGTAGTCCCAATGCAATCTGTTGAATAGGTTTCCCAAGAAGACCTATCGGGGCCCAACCCGATCCCATTTGGATTGTTACACCCTTCATGTTGGGTTTTCGTAGAATACCCCCTTATTGGGTTTCCGACCAGGAATACCCTGCTTATTGGGTTGTCACACAATAGTTCTTACATAACACATAGTACACATTGGTCACATTCACGTTGGCCACATAATTTTACTAACACATAGGTACAGAAATCTTTTGACATATATTGGCTTCTAATAAATCCCTTTTGTGCGGGTATTACCCCATCTTATCATCATTTGAAACTTTTAGCATTTGCATCACTTGAAATCAGTAGCTTTTAAAATCATATAATTTACTTAAATTCTCTTCACATAGTAAAAACGTTTCACTTGAAATCAACATCACATAATCACAGATTTTAAATCACAGTCTCATTGTTCTTCATAAAACTGTATGATTTAAAGTATAAAAAAGATTTTACCCCCACCTTGGATACTCGATAATACTGATCAAAAGTTTTTGGTCTTATTTCCCCTTATTATTCCCTACAAAGTATAAAAATGGAACTTATCATCTGGTTTAAACACACACATGCATATATACATAAATACATACACTTCTGCCACTACTTTCAGCGGCGGCCCACAGCAGCCATGTCGATGTAACTCCGACGTCGGCTTCCTCCCTTACACACTCCCATCTCAAATATGTATATATACGCACATAATATACACACGCATTGATACACGTACACATAGTTATATATATACAGAGGCATACATACATATACATACGCAGAAAATTGCACATATGCAGCCGCTCACTGCGGCGGCTCTCAACCAAACTCGCCGGTACTACAAGCACCGGCCACCACACCCTTTCACACGACTCGTCAGTGCGACCAAGTTTCGACAACACACAGTGACAGAGACGGCAACAACAGTAGGAGAGAGAGAGAAAGAGAGAGAGAGAGAAGAGAGAGGCTGTCACCTCCTTCCCGCGACCATTCCGATGGAGACAGCGACTAGGTCAAAATCCGAGTCCGTATTTGTGACCGGCTCAGCGAGAACAATAAAGTAACCAATTTATCTTGCCGAAAAAGCTTCATCGACTGTGAAAGAAAAGGTGGCGGTGATGATGGTGATAGTTTGGAGAAGAGTGACCTTTTTTTCTTTTGCTTAATTCATTTCCCAAATCTATTCTAATCAAACCACCCCACACACCACAACATGCCACCTGTATCAAAACTAAGTAAGAGGTGTCACTTTAGCACTAACTTAGTTATTATAAGTTAATTAGAGTTAATAGTAAGACTAAGATTTTAACAAAATATGTGGGTGCTACATCCTTCCCTTTTACAAAGAAATTTCGTTCTCGAAATTTAGAAACGTACCAAAGTCGATAAATTTGGATATTTTGCAAGAATTTCGTCCTCTTTCTCCCAAGTTGCTTCATTCGCGTTGTGCCGACTTCATTGAACTTTCACCAAGTTTATATCTCGATTTCTAAGCTTATGGATCTTTCTATCTACAATAGCGATCGGAGATTCCTCATAAGATAAATCCCTTTCGAGTCCAATACTTTCTTGGTGGATGATGTGACTAGGGTTAAACACGTACTTTCGTAGCATGGATACGTGGAATACATTGTGAATGCTAGCGAAATCAGGTGGTAGCACTAATCGGTATGTTACTTCACTAACCCGTTCCAATATTTTATAAGGTCCAATAAACCTCGGTTTTAGTTTACCCCTCTTTTCAAATCGATAAACTCTTTTAGTAGGTGACACCTTCAGAAAGATTTTATCGCCCACTTCAAATTTTAGTTATCTTCTCCTTTTATTCGCATAGGATTTTTGTCGATCTTGAGCCGCTTTAATTCTTTCTCGAACTTTTCTTATTACTTCTACCTCCTGTTCGACCAACTCTAGTCCTAAAACTCATTTTTCACCCACTCCATCCCAGTATTGGATGATCGACATCTTCTTCCATACAACGCCTCGTATGGTGTCATCCCAATTGTTGACTGATTACTATTATTGTAAGTGTACTCTACTAAATATATATGATCCTCACAACTTCCCTACAAATCCAAGGCACTGTCTCTCAATATGTCCTCTAGAATCTGTATTGTTCGCTCTGTTTGGCCGTCAGTTTAGGGATGAAAAGCAGTGCTGAAAGTTAATTTAGTGTCTAACTTCTTGTGCAAGCACTGCCAGAATCTGGAGGTAAAATGGGGGTCTCTATCTGACACAATAGAGATTGGCACTTCATGGAGTCTGACAATTTCCTTTATATAAATTCGTACTAATCTATCCATGTCGAACGTTATTTTAATAAGTAGAAAGTGAGCAAACTTGGTTAGTCTGTCTACTATAACCCACCTCCACTCGGGTATTTCCAGTGGTGTTAGCATCCCCGCTGATCATTGATGTTCTGTTTTTACTTGCTGACAAATGAGACATTTTTTGATGAAAAGTCCAATGCTCCTTTTCATGTTCCGCCATCAAAAAGTTTTCTTCAGATATTGATTCATCTTCATACCTCTAGGATGTGCTGAGTGTAGGGTGTTATGCGCTTCTACTAGTATTCTTTTTCTTAATCCTTTATCCTTCGGCACACAAGGTCTTCCTCTAAAAGTCGGAGCTTCATTTGCTGACCTCGTAAATCCTTCCATAATAGCCAGCCAAGCCTAAGAAGCTTCACATCTCTCTTATGTTAGTCGACATCTTCTAATTACTAATGACTTTCACTTTAGCTGGATCTACCTCGATTCTTTTTGAAGTGACGATATGCCTAAGGAACGTAATTTTATCCAGCCAAAACTCACGCTTCTTGAACTTTGCATATAACTTTTCATTTCTCAAAGTTTCCAACGAAATTCTCAATTGTTCTTTATGTTGGAGTTTATCATGCGAGTATACTAGAATGTTATCGTTTAAAAGAACTACGACAAAACAATCGAGGTATGGATAAATGACTCGATTCATCATATCCATAAAATTGTTGGCTCATTACTAAGTCTAAAAGGCATTACTATGAATTCAAAATAATCGTCTCTTGTTCTGAAGGTTGTCTTAGTTATATCTTCTTTTTTGACCTTCACTTGATGATATCCCAATCTTCAATCTATTTTCAAGAACACACTTGTGTCTCTTAATTAGTTAAAATAAATTTTCTATTCAAGGTAGCGGATATTTATTCTTGATAATTCTTTTGTTTAGCTCGCGATAGTCGATGCACATTCGAAACGTATCATTTTTTTCTTCACGAATAACACCGGAACTCCCCAATGAAATACACTGGGACGTATAAAGCCTTTTTCCAAGAGCTCTTGTAATTGCACCTTTAATTCTTCTATCTCATTTGACGACTTTCAATATGGTGTTTTTGACACTAATGCCGACCCAATACCAAATCTATGATGAACTCAGCTTGTCGATTGGGCGATGGTCCAGATATATCTTCCGGATAAACATCCACGTATTCTCTTATTATCGATATTATTTTGATAGGGTTCGTTTTCTGCTCTAGATTTATAATATTTATCGAAAACATCTCACATTCTTCCTTCTTAAGCATCTTGGTCGTTTGTCATGATCTCTGGCTCTTTAGCGGCCTCGCTTCGTGTGAGAGCAAGAACTCGAGCTTTTCCTGCTTCGTTTCATAATTTGAAGCCTGGTCTAACGATCCTACTTTTAGGACTAATGTTCGAATTATGGCCAGGTTCTTAGCATCGGTGACAATCTCCAATCCTCCCGATGTATTATCTGGTGTGAATTCTTTCGTATCTTGAACAGGTGACTCTCATTCTGAAAATAGAGGCGTTCAGAGCGCCACTTACCAGCAGTCATTTTTATTTGGTTGAAAGATATAGTTTGACATTGATTTCGATCGTCCCAATTCTTTTTTCTTTTCAGGCATTTTAGTAGGTTTTTTGGGAATTACGTAATCCAAGCACATATACAAGATGACTTCTTGACCTTTCTCGACGATCTCAACATACGTCATTTCTTCATGTCTTAATAGCAAAAAAATTTAATCGTAAGCTCCCACTAAAACGTCTAGATTTCTTTGTATCAGTGCTGACTAAGTGTGTCGCGTACCTACTTGATTGATTAAACTTTCTTTCCTATTCTCTAACTGCCAGCAACCCTTGGTTGAGATGTAGAAATTTCATTTTCTTCTTACCAAGGTAAAGTTTTGGCAGGTAATTTTGCATAATCACTTCTTTAAAGTCCGTCCACATCATTACAACTCTTATTTTTAGGGTAAAAATTCTATCATATAAGTTTCGCAAGAAACCCGTCTCATTGATGAATTGAAAATAACACATAAATTTTTTTGCTCATTGGTACAGATTAGGTGAGCAGAAAGTCTATTTGGGGCCATCAATCATTCTCCACATCAGCAAGTTCTCCTCTTCCATTGAATGTTGGCGGATTAAATAGTCGAAAAATCATTTGATAAAGAAAGATTAAAGAAGTGTGTTTTCTTTTAGAATATTTGTGATCATCGAATTTCTTCCAAGGTCATCTCCCGTGATTAATTGGTCGTAAGACCAAGAAGTGTTATTGTCACGAACGTAAGCCTAGAGAATCTATCATGAAATTTTCAACATCGTTCTATTCCTGAGGTTCAAGGCATGTGAAGTCCATTCTGAGCATTTATGTTATTCTAGCTATTGTCGCATTTTACGAAAACTATATATTATATTAAAGTCTGTGATATTAGAACCCTTGAGAATCATTTCACTCAACTTGTAACATGATTCCATAAATCATATAAATACTTCAATAGATTTCTCTATCATCGTTACCATCATAACATTATCTCACATATATCATAGCTTAACTTGACATAACCCATCACATAACACTACACCAACTCCTGCCACGGTCATTTACGCACATGAGCTCATGATGCGGCCGTCAGCGATTCAGTGGTGGCGTCCAGCAAGCAGTATGTCGATAACAGTGATACCCCACAACAACATGATCATAAACCATTAAAGCGATTTTATAAGAAAACGTCTATACGACCTCATTTTTCACATAAATCCAAGGTTATAAAGTAGTTAAACATCTAAACGTAACATACCTTAGAGAAGGCGGAACAACAGATTAGAAGTGGATGCCAGTAGCTAATAAAATATTTTCTTTCCAACAAAAGTTATATTTTTACTCCCATTTTAGATTCACGTTGAATCAAATATTTTTTTTAGAAAATAAAACATTTTAACGGGTCACTACAAGAAAACAGTAAACTAGCAACAAATTTTACCAACAAATGGCAACCGTTGGTAAACAACAACAAAATAATGACGGATTAGTGACAAATTTCATATGTTAAAATTCATGACTGATTTATCAACGCAATAGCAACCGAATATTACTAACAAGAGAAATTTGTTGGTAAATTGTCACAATTTTTTGGAGCCAAATTTAGCAACTATTTACCATCAAATTACTAATGATTATTACCAATCGATATAAATCCGTTGGTAAGTTGGGAATAATTTTTTTAGCCAAATTTAGCAACTATTTACCATCAGTTTACTAATGAACATTGCCAACCGAAGAAAATCCGTTGGTCAAATTGGCAGAATTTTTTGGAGCCAAATGTAGCAACTATTTACCATCAAATTACTAATGGACATTATCAACCAATATAAATTTGTCGGTAAAATTGGAACAATTTCTTGGAGCCAAATTTAGCAACTATTCACTTTCAATTACTAATGAACATTATCAACCAATATAAATAGTTGGTAATATTGGTTAAGATAAAGGGTCTTGCATCTACAACTAAACATATCATTGGTAATTGCTAACAAAATTAGAATTTGTTGGTATTTACTAATGGATTTACACATCTTTGATAATTACAACGAATTTACATTTAGTTAGTAAATGTACCAATTGATTTTTATTATTTGTAATTACCAATAAACACGGTTGTATTTGTAAACACAAATGAATTCAAAATTCTTGGTTAATTACAAAATGATTTTGTTATATTAATAATTATAATTATTTTATATATGCAATGTTAAATATATATATATATATATATATATATATATATTCAATATATAGTTTATATTAGGGAAAAATAGTTCATTATAATTAAGTTAAGTATTTTATATTATATTAATATTATAACATTAAATATATATTTGTATCATTATATGGTTATATTATTAATATACGTAAATGTATATATCTATACCAATTAAACACCAATTATTAATATAAGTCAAAGTGAAACACCAATTAATTTCTACACTCAATTGATACACGTCATATATATATATATATATATATATATTTAAAGTTTGAATTTTCATTCTTTTCATAATAGACAAAGCTGTGAAAACAGTCAATCTCAACTTCAAAATTCTGAGTTCTGTTTTCCAAATTTATAACAGCCCTCGCCTAGAAAGTTCATATCATAACGAAGTCGATCACCAATTGAAATTCCATCGAAACACATGAATCCTTGAGTTCTTGACATCTGTTGTTGTCACTGGTAAGTTTATTGCCTCTTTTTAATCTTGAAGATGTTTGTAAATTATTTATATTTCATTCCTTCACCCTTGAAGATGTTGGTAGATTATTTCTGTATTCAAAGTTTTTTGTCATAATTAAATCTAGGTTTTGAATTCACAATATAGAACTAATAATGAATCCTACAGTTTTAAGTTTCATATATATTTCTTTATAATTCTTGACTTTAAACTGATATATAACTCATCATAGATCCTGCATCTTTTAGTTTTATATGTTTTTGTTTATAATTCTTGAATTTAAACTAAACTAGACAAACTCTTGGCAAATTGCTTATGTATTAAATTATGACCCCCAAAGTATTCGATGAAATGCCTAAACAAGAATAGACTCATATCGTACAAGTTTCAATTGCTTAATTATATGACATTTTATTTGCATTCTTTTTCACTTTTAAAAATATCTCTTTACAACCTACTCCCAAAATAAAACTTTAAATAACCCAAGAATGGTATATGTTTAAGCGTAGGCTGATATTTTTTTTACAAGCATTGAAGATTCATGTTAATTAGATATAATTAGAGAAATCTTGTGCCTCTTTGTTCTTTTTGGTATATGTACTTGTATTATTTCTCAACTGTTCATTTTTGTTTCTTATCAGCAGTGATCGCTAGAATTATATATTCAAATTTCTTTTTTGTTAACTGTGATTCCTATTATTCTAGTGCTGCAAACGTATCAATAGATCTTTTATCAATTTATTCCTATTTATTGTTTGTTTTTTGATGATCTAAGTATTTTATTTTTGAAATCAAGCTAAGTTAATGTTATATACATATATTATCTGACCACAACTTAATTAATTAGCCACTCTCTTAAAATTTGTTATTGATTTATGCAAATAAAATTTGGATCACTTATTGACTTTCTATATGATTGTTTGAAAAAATCAATAAGGAAGTCTTGGTTAGGAATTCTATGTGTATACATCTAGTTACCTATATGTGAATATTAGGATTAAAGAATGTTAAATGACATGAAGAAAAAAAAAAGAAACTAAGCAATGTAAGATTAGTTAATATATTTTTCACCACCATGTTTAACTAAACTGTAACATCAACAGGTTGAAAATGAGACCAGATCGTCAGTGGATGTATCGTAGAATGATTAATGGTCATCTAAACCAAGAATTTGTGGATGGCTTACAGAAATTTATTGAGTTTGCTAGTAGTCAATTAGAATGGATGGATGGAAATCGAATCAGGTGTCCATGTAATGGTCATAGGTGTCAAAATCATGTATATCATGATTTAGATACCGTTAAATTTCATGTGGTTAAAAATGGATTTGTTTCAGAATATTATGTTTGGGACTGCCATGGTGAAAGTAATGTGGATGTTGCTGGTGGTGAAAATACAAGTTATAGACAGGAAATGAATTATGTAGATACTACAACTGCATACCACTCAATGGTGTTTGATGCGGCTGGTCCTGATTTTAATCCTCAAGACATGGAGGAACCTCCAAATCCAGAAGCTCAGAAATTTTATGACATGCTTAGTGCTGCAAATAAGGAGTTGTGGCCTGGTTGTCAAAAACACACATTGTTATCACATGTTGCTCGAGTTATAGCAATGAAATCTGAGAACCACATGACTGAAAAAAACTTTGATCAAATGGTTCAATATATGAAGGAGATTCTTCCAGGTGATAATTTGGTAACTGAGAACTTCTACAGTACTAAGAAGTTGCTACGAAGTATGGGTCTACCAGTTGAAAAGATTGATTGTTGTACTAATCTTTGTATGATATATTGGAGCGAAGATAGCGAGTTAACTAGTTGCAAGTTTTGTGCATATCCTCGTTACAAGAGAGCGTGTCGAGGAAGTGGTACCAAAAAAAAAACTAATATTCCGTATAAGAAAATGTATTACTTTCCTCTCACTGATAGATTAAAAAGATTATATGCATCTGATGCCACAGCTAAAGAAATGAGGTGGCATGCAGAGCATGAATCTGAAGATGGTGTTATGACTCATTGCTCAGACTCTCCTGCGTGGAAGCATTTTGATCAAACATATCCAAATTTTGCATATGAAATTCGTAATGTGCGATTAGGACTTTGTACTGATGGGTTTCAACCATTTGGACAATCAAGACGACAATATTCATCATGGCCGGTAATAGTAACACCTTACAACTTACCACCATGGCTATATATGAAGGAACAATACATGTTCTTAACTATATTGGTTCCTGGTCCAGAAAACCCAAAAGATAAACTAGATGTATTCTTACAACCTCTTATTGAGGAATTGAAACAGTTATGGGATGTTGGTGTTATGGCATATGACATTTTCAAGAAGCAAAACTTTCAAATGAGAGCAGCTCTTATGTGGACTATTAGTGATTTTCCAGCATATTCGATGTTATCTGGTTGGAGTACTGCTGGTCGATTAGCATGTCCGTATTGTATGGAGGATTCAGATGCATTTACTCTTTCTAAAAGTGGAAAACAGTCATGGTTTGATAATCATCGTAAATTTTTACCACTAGATCATCCATTTCGAAAGAATAAGATCTCATTCTTAAAAAACAAAATTGTGGTCAAGGTTGCTCCAGCAGTTAAGACTGGAGCTGAAATACTAAGAGAGATTGAAAATTTTGGAATGATGAAGGTCACACAATTGGGAGCTGATATGACTAATCGAATGAAATGCAAGGATTGTGGTTGGAAAAAGAGAAGCATATTCTGGGATTTACCTTATTGGAGTTCACACCTTATTCGACATAACTTAGATGTAATGCACATCGAAAAGAATGTTTTTGACAACATCTTTAACACAGTTATGGATGCAGAAGGGAAAAGAAAGGACACATCTAAGTCTAGGGAAGAGTTAAATGATTATTGTCGTCGTCCTGAGTTGCGAAAAAATGTATCAACAGAAAAATACCCTAAGGCATGCTACACTTTGGACAAGCAGAGGAAACAAGCTTTGTGTGAATGGGTCAAAAAACTTCGATTTCCTGATGGTTACGCTTCGAATATGGTAAGATGTATAGATATGAAAAAACTTAAGTTGTATGGTATGAAAAGCCATGACTGCCATGTATTTATGCAAAGACTATTACCTATTGCATTTAGTGAACTACTCCCATCAAATGTTTGGAAGGCACTTACGGAGGTGAGCCTCTTATTCAAAGAGCTCACAGCGACTTCTATCAGAATTGAAGACATTATGCGATTAGAAGAACAAATTGCAATTATTTTATGCAAGCTTGAACGAATATTCCCACCGAGTTTCTTTAATTCCATGGAGCATCTTCCTATACATTTGGCTTATGAAGCAAAAATAGCGGGTCCTGTACAATATCGATGGATGTATCCTTTCGAAAGGTAATAAAAATCATATTTTTTCATTATATCGTCTAATTAATTCAAATTTATGATATTGTGACCATTCATAAATGTCATAGGTACCTAAGAAAGTTGAAAAACAATGTTAACAACAAAGCTAAAGTAGAAGGATCAATATTCAATGCATATTTGGTTGATGAGGCAACATCATTTTGTTCCTACTACTTTGAGGATCACGTGAGCACGAGACATAGACAAGTTCCACGCAATGATGACTCTTGTATGCAAGAGGATGAAAGTGATGAATATGAAGGGAACCTATCAATATTCAAATTTCCTGGTCGACCACTCGGAAAGTCTAAATCCAGATATATGAGTGACGAAGAACATAAATCTGCACAAAGCTATATGTTGGTCCCAGTGGTATAAGGTTAAGATGGGGGGTGAATTAACCTTATCAAATTTTCAACTTTTGCTCCAAAGATTGTTAAGTCCCTGATGAACAGATAGCTAGTAAGCTTACTGCTCGATAGGTTCCTGCTCAGGCAGCGACCTCAGGACTTAGACAGAGAGAGTAATGCACAGCGGAAATACTTATGTTTTTCGAAACACGCTTTTAATGCAGTATGCTCAGATGCAGATAGATGAATAGAAAGCTATAAAAGACACAAGCAAACTTATAGAGGTTCAAGGGTGGAGTAATCCCTCTACGTCCTCTCTACTCCTTCATAAGGAGGAACTTTGTTAAAACTAGTTTGATTTACAATAGACTCAACTAACACAAACTAAACTCTAAACAAACTGTCAGTTCTATCCACACAGGTAGCTGCACAGTGACCAACTATCGACCCACACAGGATCTCCACACAGGTTAACCGACCCACACAGGATCCTTTCTCTTCTTCAGAGAGATTACAACTTAGCAGTATCAACTCCTGCCTAAGCGACTCCTATCAGACTTAGAATAAAATGAAAGATTAAAACACAATCAAATGCAGCAAGCTCCTTGAACTTCAGAATATCACAAAGGTAGCTGGCTTGCTGCTTGCTCAGTCTGATTAACTCGAGAGTATAAGCTTGTGCGTCTATTTGCTTCTCAGTTCTCTCTTGGTTGTATATGATCGTTGTATATCCTCTTGTGTGTTGCTTATATCCCTTTGTAAATCAGACTCCTATATATAGGCATCAGATAGTTTTCTGCCCGTTGGGAAGGCTGTCCTTCGCATGATGAGGTGTCTCTTCCTGATTGGTTCTGCCGATCTTCTGACACCTGTTCTGAAATGCCTTTATTCTGTTCTGCAACTGCTTGTCCTTTGTCTGCGCAACTTCACTCTGCAGACTGCTTGTACTGTGTCCTTGCTGCTTTTTCACACATGGCAGATTCTGATTCGTTAGAATTGGAGTGACTCTACTGGCTAGTCAAGTTGCATTGACTCTGATGTATCTGGTAGTATCCTCTTTGAGTCAGCCAGCTTCCTTAACTATCTCCAGGTTCCTTGTAGCATCCTTTTCAAGCTTTGCTTGCTGGTTGCTTGATATAGTATGCAGGTAGCAGGGACTTCGGCTTCCTAGCTGCTTGGCAGAATCTTCAAGTCTTTCCAACATCCTTGCCTTAGCATATTTACATGTAAAACTTATCCAGATAACTAAAGATCTAGACTATTACATGTTTTGTCTCATCAAAATCTATTACATTTCATCCTATCACTATATTTTATTGAATTGCTCAGAAGTAGAACCATTTCTCAGGTTGGTACCTACTAATCCTATTTTCTTACCTTGGTAGTGCTTAAAAATTATGTTTGCTTATATTGGTTATTCTTGTATGTTCATACACATCTAATATTCTATTTGTTTTAATCTATTATTTTTTGCATCTTTTTTTATTTTATACAGAATTTACAAAAATGTTTTGAGGCGATCTCAACCCAGTATATTGGAGACTGAAATTGACAGCAAACTAGAAAATGAATTCCCATATTGGTTCGATAGATATGTGAGTATTATAAAAACTACTTATTTTTTATATTGATAAAAACTTCACGTACTAATTTGTTCTTATGTTTATAGGTACATGATCCTTCAAACAATGTTGCTAATAAGTTCATAAAGGATCTCGCGAAGGGCCCATTACGGACATATGTGTCATATCACGGGTATTGTGTAAATGGTTACAGATTTCACACTCTACAACACGGTTCTATGAGAGCTACTATGAATAGTGGGGTGTGCATTAGAGGCTCTAATTCAAGTGTGAGTGAGAGTGATTACTATGGTCAATTGATAGAAGTCCTTGAGTTAGAATACCCTGCTTTACCAATCAAGAGAACTGTATTATTCAAGTGTGATTGGTTTGACCCTACTCCAAATCTTGGAATAAAGGTCCATAAAGAGTATATGCTTGTAGAAGTGAACCATAAACGAAGATTTAATAGATACGAACAATTTGTGTTAGTTGTGCAAGCAAATCAAGTGTATTTTTGCAATTATCCTAGCTTAAGGCGTGAGAAGATTGATTGGTGGGCAGTGTTTAGAGTTAAAGCTAGGGCTGTCATAGATATTACAGAAACTAAAGAAGAAAATGAACCATCACCATTTCAAGATGATGACGTTCATATCCATCATCATGATGAGACTCAATTGGATGAAGAACAAGTTTCCTTAGTTGATCCAGATAATGCGTTCATGGACCTTGAGAATGATGATTGTGAGCAAGAAGATGAACTAATACTTGAATCAAATGAAGAATACATGGATTCGACTGAAGATGGTGAAGAGTTATATGATGAAACCATCGATACTAATAATGGCTAAGTAAGTTGTATGGATATATTATTTCTGCTAGTTTACAGGAATATCAAATAGATACTTTTTGATGATTACATATTATTTATTCTCTAGAGTTGCTACATTATACACACTCATACATGTATGATAGTATTATGACTATCATACAATTTTCGCTTGGAACTTGTATTTTAAATTTGATAATGTCTTCATTTGCAGGCATAACACTTCCTTACATGTTGTTGCATGCCATATCACAAAGGACATAAAATTGTGCTTTCATAATGTGGATATACTTGGTTAGTATTCTTCTAGCTAACTGAAAAGTACTAATATAATGAAATTCAGTTTTTGTTTTGTTCTTTTATTCCTTTTGAACTATAGATTGTAGTAGAAAATATATATCTCTTATGTAGATGTGAATATATGGCAACACATCTAAAGGTACACAGTTCTTCTATAACTTTTTTCTCTTATTACTGATTCCTATTCTGTTCAACTTTCATCTTCCTTGATTTCTCAATTATTTCAATTCAAAGATGTTTCGGTTGTAGCTTGTAGATCTGTTATATTGTAATGACTTTTATGAAGTTTTGTTTAGATAAGAATCTATGAGGTCGCATTTAGATACTCTGTTATTATTTTTGTCTGGTTTATATGTGTTGCTGATTTTTAATTATATGATGCTGAGAATTAAGAAATGCAGATATATAATTGTGATATGTAATAGATCCAAAGCTCTTGTATTAACTATGATGGATTTATGATTTCAGTGAGTTTCATGTTGGAGATTTGTGCTTGAAAGTTTAATCTTAGATGAATGACCAGATATTTGATGTCTCTTCATCTATTATAGTTGTCCCTATTTCTAATCATTTGATATTACCTGATCAGGTAGCTAAAACTCTATATTTGGTCATAGAACTGTCTCAATTATTATTGATTCTATATTAGTGTTATTGAGAAATTGATTTTAGACAATTAAGTGTGTTAGAGCTGTAAACATTGTGCTTGTTTACTAAGTCAAGTTAGAGTTTCTCATTATTTACTAAAATATGTAGATTATAATTAATTTCTCAATATATATAGGCTCACTAATCAATTTGAAGTTCTGATTTACATGCTTAATATTCAACCATCTACTTTGAGATAATGTATGTCCATTAGAAAGACTTATTCTGGTGGTGTTCATGAGAATGATCTCAAGGCTAAGCCTGGTGAACTTAAAGAAGTAGTTATTGAAATCATACATACTAATGAAATAATGTGAGTTATGACAACAGAATCAAGGTCATCCTTTTTTAAACATTGAAGTCTGTCTGCATCATATCAATAATATTGGTCATATTAAATTTATCCATCTCTTTTGTTATTTCAGACTCTCCTTATCAAGGCCGGTTTCGCTCTGTGAACTAGTAGCAGATTCACATTCTGAAGTGGACCTCGACAAGTCATAATCGTTTTCATCTGTATCTGGTTTCTCGCTGATTCTGACAGCAGTTCCTTAAACTTGTTTTTATCTATTGAATGTCAATTTACAAGTTTTTAATAAAAACATCTTATTAGCCGCACCTACTTGTTTATTTGACTCAAATGCAATTTCTGAAGTTGCTGGTCTTTATTTTAACTGGTGTTCTAAAAACAAGAAAATTCAAAATAAATCATAATAATGTGAAACATATTTTCTGAAATAAAAAAAAATTAAAATTTTAAGGTCATATTCAAATTAATGAGTCAATATAATTTACTTAAGGTATTTTAAACATTTTTCAGGTCATTGATAACTTGTATTATGTTAGGTATTTTAGGGCTTAATTTCATTTCATTTTATGTTAAAAAAACATGTATCTGTGGGATTTTGTAAAGATTTTATTATCTTATTAAGATCTTACGTGTTTTCTTGATTTGAAAGAAGTTTGATAGATTTTTGCACAAAGTGAAAGCTCAATTAATTAATAAGATCATAAAAAGCTAAGTTTGAGTCAAAATATGAAGTCGAAAACGTGCAATTGTGGGAGAAACACATATCTTGTGCTTTAAAAGTCCAAATACAATAATTTTTTGCCTTGTTGGAAAGATAAGAAGAAGTTAAAAGTAGTTCTCAATTATGCCTCCAAGAAAGTAGAAAATGATAAGAAAAAAGTTGTGCAGAGACGATTTTATTTTTGTTTGACAGGGCTTAAGTATTTTAACTTTTTGTAGAAAATTGACATTAGATTAAAATTAGTGGCATTAGAAATCTGACTTTAAACATATAAAACTTTCATGGAGAAATGGAAGATAAGAAAATGGTCAAAACGAGATTGGAATACAAGATCCAAGTCAACTCGGGTGAGGTCGGATCGCGTGTAATTGCATTACGAGTTTTGTGCTCGATTTGAACTAATAATCAATCTACGTGTTAAGTTACTCGAGGGAGAGGTTATAATCTATAAGCTTGGTAGCATGACATAAGATAATTTTGAGTTTTGTGTGGTTTTTCTAGATTAGTAACTTAATTGAAGTGGAACAAAATTGTAGCCTTATGATCGATCCTTGTTGAATCTTTGATTTTCTTTGATAATTGCTTGTTTGATCTTTATATTCATTTATTTGGTTTCGATTTAGGTTAATTAAAACAACTTTCTTAATTAGGTCCTTTAGATAACATTAGGTAAATTAAATAGGTACTTAACATTGTTCTAATTCACTATAATCTCTATGGGATCGATCTTGTTCATCTCATCTATAGTCACTGTGTACTTCGGAACAGTGTTTTCATAACCGGACCGGACCGGCCGGTTCAACCGGGAACCGGCAAGGAAACCGGTCCGGTTACACCCAATTAACCGTTTTTTCGGTTAAACCGAAAAGAACCGGTCAAAATCAGTTTTTTTTTTGGCTATGAAAGTTCTAAGAAACATTGGATAGATGTATGTAATATTGGCCTGAGTTCGTTTTCAATATATAAATATTTCAATAATATATATGATTTATGTCGTTAATATCGATAAGTTATAAAAAAATTAAATATTTAGTCGTTAATATCGACAAGTTCTAAAAAAAATTAAATACTGATATGATTGATGGCGTTAATATCGACAAGTTCTACAAAAGTTAAATATTAATATATAGATATTTCAATATTGGAAGTGAGGTGCATCATTTGGAAGATATCGAAGAAGGGGATGAGGAACGAATTGTGGCAAAAATGGTTGAAGGAGATGATGTGATATGATCATCAAGATTTACAATATTTTACTTTGTCATTTTATCTATCTTAAATTTTAATATTTAATATTTTAATTTTTAGTTTGAGACTTCATTATGGATTATGGGGTATGTAATTTGACATTTTATAACTTTATCATATTTATTTTAATATGAATCATATAAGTATATAACTTTTTTAATGTAACATAACTAATATTAAAAAAGATAGATAAAGATCATTTTACCGGTTGAACCACCGGTTCAACCGATCCGACCGGTTGAACCGTGAACCGGTGGCCAGGCTGGTTTGGCCACCGGTTCGGTTATGAAAACACTGCTTCGGAATACACTATGAATAAGCCGAACAAATTTTAAGTCATCGAAGAACATATAAATTTAACAGATATAGATCTTGGTATCTTAACGAAATGAATACCAGCAAGTATAAGACTCTGTAATACATGAGATTAAAATAATTAAACTATAAATTTAATAAAATTAGAAAAAAATATTTATTATTTATATAAGAAATATATTTATTTATGGTAACAATTAAATATAACACAATTTGATTAATATATTATCTAATTGTTGAAATATATATATGTTGCAATAGTAAAAGAACCTAAATAGTTCTTTATTTATTATTTTTAAATTTATATATATATTATTCTACCTTCAAATTTTCTGTTCAATCAAATGATAAAAGAAGGGAAGTCAAAAGTTTTTACATAAATTTCATAGTTTATTTTAAAATACATATTTTTGCAAAAACTATCCAATTTTTTTTAATTAATAAGTTTGAAAAGTTTGAGCAATAAATCTTTTACAATCAACTCATGTTTATTTTAGTTCTTTCATTTTTATTTATTTTTATTGTTCTCTAATTTTTTATATTAAACCAAATTTAAAATTAATAAATTATTTCTATGTTTTGAAGTCTTATAGCATGTGTTATTTTTGTAACGCCCCATTTTCTTTTTAAAGATAAACCTCGACAGAGGCGTTACTTACAAATAAAATTCACTCATTTAGGAAATTAAAGATAAATAAACTCCAGAAAAATATTTATTGTCTATTATATTTATACTTTCGAAATTTATGAAATAAATCATCTTAAATTAAAACATACATTTTTGAATTACGATTTTCTTCAACTTTTAATCATTGGCTACCAGCATCCATCGCTCCAGCGCCACGCCCTAAATTCTTTAAAACTGAAAACATTTTACATAGAAGGGGTAAGTGCCAAAAGGACACTTAGTGTAACACCCCCTCTTTTTAGGGTAGTTACTTTTACTAAATCAACAAAATTTTCTAAACTTATAAAAATTCTCGTAAGGTTTTTTTTTTTTTTTTTAAGCAACGAAATTAAACTTTGTAAGGAACATGCGAAAATTTTAAAATGATCTAAAGCATTTGAAAACGAATCAAATCGTTTGAGAAAAGTTCTTATCAAGGAAAATCAAAAATAAAGTCTTCTTAGCATGAATACTAAAATAATAATTCTTAAACCAATTCCGAGGCCATCACCACCGATCACGCTTCAGCGCTGCTACCCCTTGCATCACATCTTACCTTTACCTTTATCTGCAGTATGAGGTAAATACTATAAGCAAAAGCTTAGCAAGTACATCACCTAATCTCACAAAATATTTTTCTTTGTTACCTTTGAAAAATACAAGTCGTCAGCTAATAAAACATTATATATACTTATACTGGAAAATAATATACTGTGGGCCCGGACATGGTACCAATGCGCGCAACTCCGTAGAACCCGGGGTAGCTAGCCACCGAAATTCAAACGGAGCAACTAAATACTGATAGGGCGGTCTAGGAGCCCATAACTCTTTTTCTAGTGGGCGGTCTGGGAGCCCGGTACCAGTCTCTGAAAATATATAAAACTATATGTATATACCTTTTCAAAAAAAAATATATTTTTCTCTCTTTACATCACTTAACCAAAACATCATTTTATATCAACAAAGAAGTATAAATAAAACTCACAAAACACATAATTTAGCAAATCATACATTAAAGCATATTCACAGATGACAAAATGAGCATTCACGTAAATTTTGCATCAACATTAAACAGATAAAACAAAACTACTCATACTGCAGGTGAGAGATGTACTTACCTGAAACTTCCAAAACTATCTCAAGACTCTCAAAGCATTCTAAGCCTTCTCAACCAAATCTAAAACATAATTAGTCAATAACTTAGAATTTATCAATATAATACACACTAAATCTATAGTCTTTTAACTCTTTGCAATTACAAACCTTAAATTTCTAAACCAACTATTTAATTACATAACTGAAAATCAAGTCACCAATCTGTATGTACATAACTATACAGAGCCGTTAATTAAATTAAATGTGTACAATTCTACTAGGCAGTTTATACTGTTATATTGTTAATTTAATGTCTCTGTGATCTAATTAACCATATAAGAATATTCATGCAACCTTACTGTAAATATATACATACTAGTTATTATTGCAATATTTAATCCTTATATGACACATTTCTTAATTACATCCCATCATGTATTAAAAAAAATAAATTTATATATCAGCAATCAAACAATTAATAGATAAAGAATACTCAAGTAAATAGGGGTAATCTTGTCTAATTACGGTTCCAACATAAGAAGACCAAAATCACATCTTATTAGTATTTTATAAATTACCATTCATCACAAACGTGTGTCTGCCACTACACCACAATGATTAATTCCCTTCTTTTATATTTTAATTTATCCATTCAAATCAAGTGGTTATACTAATATCCCAAATCAAATAATTAATTATATTTCTTTAGATTATGTGACATTATGTAATAATATTAGAACCTGGAATAAGGAAAATTTACAATGGCTTAACAAGATTCTCTCTTTCCTATTGAATAATAATTAACAATTTATCGAAGACAGAAATCTAAATCTAAAACAATTTACAGGAATGGTTAAATTAACTAATATTCCATCTATGTAATTTCGAAGGTAATGATTTCCTAATCATTATTTCTAATTATTCTAAACCTATATTTTTTTTGTTAGTCATAACTAATAACTATGAAAGAATCAATATACAATAAACAGTTTCAACTTCCAATGACTTATTTACTCTCCTACTTTAGAAATCTATCCATAACAATGTATCTTTATTAATATTCTTTACGAATAATACAATTAAAGACAAAAAACATGCAGAGGACTATTTTCAGTCAATAACTGATAATGGAATTTATATAAAAAAAACATTTATGTGAAAAGCTTACGGATTGGGAGTTGCACCGCTCGTACACCTTAGTTCTTCTATGCTCTTGTATTTTTTCTCCGTTTTTAAGATTTGTAGGGTTGAAACTTGCGGTGTGGTATATTTATATATTTAGGGTTTAAGTAACTTCTCTGCTTAGGAGATAAACTGAATTCCTAATATATCTCAACTACTTAATATATGTAGCTATTTTCATATCTTCATGCTATCAATTTAAAATTCTAAAGATTTATTCCTATTCCACTAAATATTAGCGTTCTAATCACATTAGACGTAGTATTTCAAATAACACATAATTAATTCCTCTCTATGGTACTATTAAATCATGATAAATTAATAAAAGTCTATTATTCATAAAATAGACATAATTATAAATTCGGGATATTACAATCCCTTATACCTTATAAAGGTTTCGTCCTCGAAACTTAGAATAACTCGGGATATTTTTGTCTCATATCCTCTTCACGCTCCCAAGTTGCTTCTTCAAAACGGTGATTTTGCCAAATGACTTTTACTAGGGGTATTTCTTTGTTTCTCAACTTTTTGATCTCTCGAGCAACTATCTCTACAGGTTTATTTTCATAACTCAAGTCTTCTCGAATTTGCACTGTCTGTGGTTGGATTATATGACTCGGATCAGGAATATACTTCTTCAACATCGAGACATGGAAAACATTATGAATAGCTGACATCTCTTCAGGTAGATCTAGCTCGTAAG
This sequence comes from Scutellaria barbata, assembly GCA_028654395.1. NCBI lineage: Eukaryota > Viridiplantae > Streptophyta > Magnoliopsida > Lamiales > Lamiaceae > Scutellaria > Scutellaria barbata. Next base: position 14,096,167 of record CM053651.1, on the reverse strand, counting down.
CTACTTTACCGATTCTCTTTGTGATCACATACGGTCCAACATATCGAGGACTAAGCTTCCCTTTCTTACCAAATCTCATCACTCCTTTCATAGGAGCTACTTTAATGAACACTGTATCTCCAACTTCAAACTCGAGTGGTCTCCGACGGACATCCGCATAACTCTTCTGTCGACTTTGAGCTGTTTCAATCCTTTGACGAATAGTTCTGACAACCTCAGTCGTCTCATCAATGATATCAGTTCTCTGACCCATTTCTGACTCTAATTCTTTCTTTTCTCCTAGCTCATGCCAACATATAGGTGATCTACATTTCCTCCCATACAAAGCCTCGTAAGGTGCCATTCCAATTGTAGACTGATAGCTATTGTTGTATGCAAACTCTGCCAAACATAAGTACTTGCACCAACTTCCTTTAAAATCCAATGCACATGCTCGAAGCATATCTTCTAAGATTTGATTTGTTCGCTCTGTCTGTCCATCTGTCTGAGGGTGAAAAGCTGTACTGAATCGCAGCTTAGTTCCAAGAGCCGTTTGAACGCACTCCCAAAAATGTGAAGTAAATCGACTATCTCGATCAGAAATAATAGTTTTGGGAACTCCATGCAGTCTAACAATCTCTTTAATATAAAGTTGGGCTAATTGTTCCATTGAATATGTCATCTTGATTGCCAAGAAATGTGCAGACTTTGTCAATCTATCGATAATCACCCAAATAGCATCACAGCCGTTTGTCGTCCTCGGTAATCCAACTATGAAATCCATGGCAATATCTTCCCATTTCCACTCTGGTATCTGAATGGGTTGCAAAACTCCTCCAGGTTTTTGATGTTCTGCTTTGACTCTTTGACAAGTAAGACATGCACTAACGTATTTCGTTACATCTCTCTTCATTCCAAACCACCAAAAGCGATCTTTCAGGTCGTGGTACATCTTAGTAGAACCAGGATGCATCGAGTATGGTACACTATGAGCTTCTTCAAGTATCTTCTTCTTTAATTCATCGTCATTCGGGACACATAAACGATCCCCAAAGTATAGTACCCCACTGTCAGATATTGTAAACTCCTCATTTTTCCCTTCTTGTACTTCATGTCTAATTCTTTGGATACTCGAGTCATCCTCTTGTTTCTTTCGTATGTCATCAAACAATGTCGGTACCAACGTCAAGGTAGAGAGTTGTCCAGAGATCATCTCGATTCCAAATTCTAACACTTCTTTTTGTAGTGGCCGTGATAGTTCCGATAAAGACATCAATGTGGCACAAGACTTCCTACTCAAAGCATCAGCTACTTTATTCGCTTTTCCCGGATGGTAAAGGATCTCACAATCATAGTCCTTAACTAGCTCGAGCCATCTACGTTGCCTCATATTCAAATCTTTTTGGGTAAAGAAGTACTTCAAGCTCTTGTGGTCTGTGTAAATCTTACATTGGACTCCATAAAGATAATGCCTCCATATCTTTAGTGCAAAGACAACCGCTGCCAGCTCTAGGTCATGAGTAGGGTAGTTCTTTTCATAATTCTTGAGTTGTCTCGAAGCATACGCGATCACCTTTCCTTTTTGCATAAGTACAGCTCCAAGACCCATCTTTGATGCATCACTATAAATATCAAAACCTTCATCTCCTTCCGGAATAGTCAGAATTGGTGCACTTGTCAGTCTTCTCTTAAGTTCGACAAAACTCTTCTCACAATCTTCAGACCATTCATACTTCTTGTCTTTTCTAGTAAGTGCTGTCAAAGGGGAGACAATTTTTGAAAAATCTTCCACGAACCTCCTGTAGTATCCTGCTAACCCCAAAAAACTTCGAATTTCACCAACGTTTTGTGGTCGCTTCCAGTTGCTAACCGCTTCAATCTTCGCAGGATCTACCATAATTCCATCTTTCGATATAATGTGACCTAGAAACCCCACTCGATCAAGCCAAAATTCACACTTCGTGAACTTAGCATATAGTTGATGCTTCTGAAGGGTCTGTAAAATAATCTCTAAGTGTTCAGCATGCTCTTCCTTGGTCTTCGAGTAAATAAGTATATCGTCAATAAACACAATAACAAACTTATCGAGAAATTCTTTGAATACCCGATTCATTAGATCCATAAATGCTGCTGGTGCATTCGTCAGTCCAAATGGCATAACCACAAACTCATAATGTCCATATCTTGTCCGAAATGCAGTTTTTAGTATATCTCTTTCCTTGACTCTTAGTTGATGATAGCCTGACCGTAAGTCAATTTTAGAGAAAACGGTTGCCCCTTTTAACTGATCGAATAGATCGTCAATCCTTGGCAATGGGTACCTATTCTTGATAGTCAACTTGTTCAGCTCTCGATAGTCAATACACATCCTCATAGATCCGTCTTTCTTCTTGACAAAAAGAACCGGTGCTCCCCACGGTGAGTGACTAGGTCGAATGAAACCCTTCTCCAAGAGCTCTTGCAATTGAGCTTGTAATTCCTTTAACTCAGCTGGAGCCATGCGATATGGTGCCTTTGAGATCGGATTTGTACCCGGAATAAGCTCAATCTCAAACTCAATCTCTCTGTTAGGCGGCAACCCTGGTAAGTCTTCAGGAAATACTTCAAGATAGTTGCAAACAACTGGTACTCCTTCAATACTTCTTTCGTCTTCTTTCTTCTTATCAACTAGATAGGCTAGGAAGCTTGAACACCCACTAGCTAGCATCTTTCGAGCCTTTAAGGCTGATAAAAATTTCCTATTTCTTTTCTTCGACTCGCCGATGACTTCGAATCGAGGTTCACCTTCCGGTTCAAACACAACTTTCCGCTTGCGACAATCAATTGATGCTCCATACTTACTCAAGAAATCCATCCCCAAAATAAGGTCATAATCGTACATATCAAGTACGATTAAATCGCTAAACAGCTCCCTCTCAGCAACACGTATTGGTATATCACGTAAGCAATGTGTAGATGTCATCACTTCTCCAGAAGGTAGTGCAGTTATGAAATTATTATCTAATTCATTCACCGATATATCTAACTTCTTTATAAATGGACTAGATATAAAAGAATGCGTAGCTCCGGTATCAAATAGTACAGTAGCAATATGGTCAAGGATAAGTATATGACCTGTGACTGCTGTAGAAGTCTCAGCTGCTTGCTCCTTTGTAATTGAGAAAACACGAGCATCGGTTGTCATCGGTGGGATCTCAAATCTCCGCTGATTGATGTGGGTTGATGGGGCCTCAAGTCTCCCCTGACTGATGTGGGGCCCTTCAAGTGCAGCTTGCATCTGATGTAGTTGAGCCGATTTGTTCTGATGCTGATTAGGTGGTTGTAGTCGATTACTCTTGGTAGGGCAATATTTGGACATATGACCCTCCATGCCACAAGTGTAACATCCACTGATTCCCTGTCGGCAAATCCCCGGATGCAGCTTTCCACATTTAGAACATTGAGGATGTTTTACTTGCTTGTACGATGACCCATCTTCTACCTTAACTCCTCCAATCCTGTGATCCCAATGCTTCCTCTTGTTGTTATTATTTCCCCTCCAGCTCTGGTTGTTTCCATGAGGTCTCTGACTCCCAAAATTCCCACGGTTTCGATTCTCACTTACTGGCTGCTTCTGCTGCAACTTCTTCATTCCATTAAGATAATGTTCAGTGGTTAGAGCGCTGCTGATTAGGTCCTCTGCTGTCTGGGGTCGATTAACTCCACTAGTCACATTAAGAGCTATCTCTGGCCGCAGCATCTTCAACATTAATCGAACTCTCTCCCTTTCAGTGCTGACAAGTTCTGGGCACAAACGGGCCAGCCTATTAAACTTCCTCACAGCCTCCTCAACTGATAATTCTCCTTGGCGAAACTCAGTGAACTCATCATAATGCTTGTTGGTAACCTTCATGTGGAAGAACTCCTCAAAGAACTCTGTCTCAAAGTCTACCCAAGTCATTTCATTAATGTTCTTCTTTGCCTTAACTCTTTCCCACCACATTCTAGCATCTCCAGCAAGACAAAAGGATGCACATTTCACCTTCTCGTTCTCTGGCCAGTCCAACAATTCTAGTATGCTTTCCAAAGTCTTAAACCATGCTTGAGCATCCCATGGTTCACTTGCTCCAGTGAAGTTCTCTGGCTTCAACTTCTGCCACTGAATTAGGTATGACTCTTGTCTTACCACCATTGCAGGGGCAACTGGTGGGATTTGTTGGTCATTATTGGGAGCTGGTGGTGCAGCTTGATTAGTTTGTTGGTTAATCAAAGTATTGATTAACTGTTGTTGTTGTTGAACTTGTTGCTGCAATTGGACTAGTATTTCTTGCACATTTGGTTGAGGTGCTGGTTCATTTTGATTATTCACATTAGGTTGAGGTGCTGCTTCATTTCGATTATTCGCTGCTGGTCTACGTCCTCTAACCATTTTCCTTAATAATTAACAAATCGATACACTATAAGAATTTAAACTTAATGCAAGAACATTATTCTCATCATTCACTATTTCTCATACATACGCATAAAATATTCATGGCATAACAATGCTTCAAATTCAGTATCAACAAAACTAAATAATTCTCTTACTTGATAGGCGGCAGAGCTGAAGTTTGGTGATGGTGTGACGGAAGGTCGGAAATTGGCTCTGATACCATATTGTAACACCCCCTCTTTTTAGGGTAGTTACTTTTACTAAATCAACAAAATTTTCTAAACTTATAAAAATTCTCGTAAGGTTTTTTTTTTTTTTTTTAAGCAACGAAATTAAACTTTGTAAGGAACATGCGAAAATTTTAAAATGATCTAAAGCATTTGAAAACGAATCAAATCGTTTGAGAAAAGTTCTTATCAAGGAAAATCAAAAATAAAGTCTTCTTAGCATGAATACTAAAATAATAATTCTTAAACCAATTCCGAGGCCATCACCACCGATCACGCTTCAGCGCTGCTACCCCTTGCATCACATCTTACCTTTACCTTTATCTGCAGTATGAGGTAAATACTATAAGCAAAAGCTTAGCAAGTACATCACCTAATCTCACAAAATATTTTTCTTTGTTACCTTTGAAAAATACAAGTCGTCAGCTAATAAAACATTATATATACTTATACTGGAAAATAATATACTGTGGGCCCGGACATGGTACCAATGCGCGCAACTCCGTAGAACCCGGGGTAGCTAGCCACCGAAATTCAAACGGAGCAACTAAATACTGATAGGGCGGTCTAGGAGCCCATAACTCTTTTTCTAGTGGGCGGTCTGGGAGCCCGGTACCAGTCTCTGAAAATATATAAAACTATATGTATATACCTTTTCAAAAAAAAATATATTTTTCTCTCTTTACATCACTTAACCAAAACATCATTTTATATCAACAAAGAAGTATAAATAAAACTCACAAAACACATAATTTAGCAAATCATACATTAAAGCATATTCACAGATGACAAAATGAGCATTCACGTAAATTTTGCATCAACATTAAACAGATAAAACAAAACTACTCATACTGCAGGTGAGAGATGTACTTACCTGAAACTTCCAAAACTATCTCAAGACTCTCAAAGCATTCTAAGCCTTCTCAACCAAATCTAAAACATAATTAGTCAATAACTTAGAATTTATCAATATAATACACACTAAATCTATAGTCTTTTAACTCTTTGCAATTACAAACCTTAAATTTCTAAACCAACTATTTAATTACATAACTGAAAATCAAGTCACCAATCTGTATGTACATAACTATACAGAGCCGTTAATTAAATTAAATGTGTACAATTCTACTAGGCAGTTTATACTGTTATATTGTTAATTTAATGTCTCTGTGATCTAATTAACCATATAAGAATATTCATGCAACCTTACTGTAAATATATACATACTAGTTATTATTGCAATATTTAATCCTTATATGACACATTTCTTAATTACATCCCATCATGTATTAAAAAAAATAAATTTATATATCAGCAATCAAACAATTAATAGATAAAGAATACTCAAGTAAATAGGGGTAATCTTGTCTAATTACGGTTCCAACATAAGAAGACCAAAATCACATCTTATTAGTATTTTATAAATTACCATTCATCACAAACGTGTGTCTGCCACTACACCACAATGATTAATTCCCTTCTTTTATATTTTAATTTATCCATTCAAATCAAGTGGTTATACTAATATCCCAAATCAAATAATTAATTATATTTCTTTAGATTATGTGACATTATGTAATAATATTAGAACCTGGAATAAGGAAAATTTACAATGGCTTAACAAGATTCTCTCTTTCCTATTGAATAATAATTAACAATTTATCGAAGACAGAAATCTAAATCTAAAACAATTTACAGGAATGGTTAAATTAACTAATATTCCATCTATGTAATTTCGAAGGTAATGATTTCCTAATCATTATTTCTAATTATTCTAAACCTATATTTTTTTTGTTAGTCATAACTAATAACTATGAAAGAATCAATATACAATAAACAGTTTCAACTTCCAATGACTTATTTACTCTCCTACTTTAGAAATCTATCCATAACAATGTATCTTTATTAATATTCTTTACGAATAATACAATTAAAGACAAAAAAACATGCAGAGGACTATTTTCAGTCAATAACTGATAATGGAATTTATATAAAAAAAACATTTATGTGAAAAGCTTACGGATTGGGAGTTGCACCGCTCGTACACCTTAGTTCTTCTATGCTCTTGTATTTTTTCTCCGTTTTTAAGATTTGTAGGGTTGAAACTTGCGGTGTGGTATATTTATATATTTAGGGTTTAAGTAACTTCTCTGCTTAGGAGATAAACTGAATTCCTAATATATCTCAACTACTTAATATATGTAGCTATTTTCATATCTTCATGCTATCAATTTAAAATTCTAAAGATTTATTCCTATTCCACTAAATATTAGCGTTCTAATCACATTAGACGTAGTATTTCAAATAACACATAATTAATTCCTCTCTATGGTACTATTAAATCATGATAAATTAATAAAAGTCTATTATTCATAAAATAGACATACTATTACTTGCATATTATACATATAATACACGTTGTAGACTCCCGAAGAGCCCCAATGGCAACTGTGGATAGGTTTCCGAAGAATACCTATCAGGGCCCCAAGCCGACCCGAGTTTGGGCTGTTATACCCCTATTGTGTTGGGAATTCTAAAGAATATCCCCTGTAGATGGGTTTCCAAAAAGGAATACCCTACTTGGCGTGGCACACGCATGCGCAGTTAAATTTCACATAAAAGTTCTTACATAACACATAAATTGCACATTAGTCACGTTCACATTGGCCACATAATTCACATAACACATAAGTACAAAAAAACCTTTGACATAAGTTGGTTTCTAAAGAAACCCCTTTTTAGCGGGTATTATCCCGACTTATCATCATTTGAAATCCTTTGCATTTGCGTAACTTGAAAATCAATAGCTCTCAAATTCATATAATTTACTTGAAATACTGTTCACGTAATAAAAACATTTCCATTGAAAACAACAGCATATAAGGACGGAATTTAAATCACTTAGTCACATAATTTTTCTTAAAACTGTACGATTTAAAACATTCAAGAGATTTTTACCCCCACCTTTTACGGAGATGCTTGCAAAACGTCTACTTTTATCCGAGCTTAATTCTTTCCCCCCTTCATAATTTCCTACAAAGTATAAGTGCTCGATTTAGAATTTAATCGAACTATTATTAATTAAAATATATTCTTAATTTAGGCATTTTTCTGTTAACAGACCATCTAACAGGATTTTAATGAAATTATAATGAAAATGTGTTTACTAAAATATTATAAAACTTAATTAGACTTTAATTAGATCTTAGCAGAATTATCTTAGAATCAGGAAAATTAACTATAACTTTATGATTATGACGTATTTTACTTAACTATATAATTTAAATTATAAACCTGAATTCAATTAACTGAAATTATAAGTTAATTTAGGAAATATATATATATATATATATATATATATATATATATATATATATATATATATATATATATATTTAATTGCATAACATGTTTAGTTTATTATTATTTAAGAGGATTTAAATTGATATTTAATTTGATATTTATAATTAGGCATTTGATTTATTTATTAAATTATGAAGATTATACATAATGTCTATAATTATGTTTAGGTCTATATTTTTAGTCTTAAAAACAATCTTACTAAATATAGGGTCTAACTTAAAATTCCAATTAACTCTTTAGTTAAATTATAATAATTAATGTAATAATACTCAAGTACAAAGTCCGTCCTAAACTAGGTTTTTCTTAATTATTTCGATAAGAAAATCTAGGATTTTATACCTTAATCGGTGATATAAGGAGTCTAAAATAATATAACTAATTAAAATAATTTATCTTTATTATTTAATTAAAGTCCGGTTTCCATATATTAAATTCTAGTAATTATATGATAACATTTATAATTCCAATATATATATTCGAAAGTTCAAAACGTTATTTTCATGAATTCAAAGTCCAATATTTATCTTCTTAGTTATGATACTTAAGACATAATTTATAAAAATTAATGTTATAACTTATCTTTATCAATTAATTAAATATCGATTTTCATATATCACATACTATAATTTATAAGATAATATCCATAGGCTTAATATATTCTAAATCTCAAACATATTATCGTAATTCCATGATTTATTAGGCGAAACATGCATCTTATCGTTAATTATTAAATCAAACCATGTAAGTTAAATATTTTCAATGTTCCTTGATAATTATACATAAATTAGGTCTTAAGCATGCTTTGATTATCTAAATCTTAATTATAAAGTTTCAGAAATTATTAAACTCTAATTTCAAAATTCCAGCAACAACTACATGGCAAAATACCCCTAACATGTTATCAAATTTACAGAGAAATGACATTGTCTATTTTCCCCCAATTTCCAGTCTCTCTCTCTTCCCCGACTGCCCCTGCATCACCGCCCCTGCTCCTCCACCTTCGCCGGCGCCAGCCCGGCGCCGCCGCCCCTCACCTAACTTCCTCCGTCTCCATCCCAAGCCAACACCCAACACCAACATATATATATATATATATCTATACTCTAATACATACATATATATATATCTATGCCTCCACCACTGCCACTGCCGCCGCTAGCCGCGGCGGCCTCCTCCACTAGCCACGCCGGCGCAACCAGCGCCGGCTCCTTCCATCACCATCCTCCACCCACAACAGCAAGCAAAAGCATACATATATCTATACACAGTCTCACATACATATATATATATATATATCATCGCCGCCGCTGTAAGCGGCGGCTTCCAACTCCTCACGCCGGTGCAACAGGCACCAGCCACCTCACCGTTCGGCTCGCCGGCACGACCGAGCGCCAGCGATTAACAGCGGCGGCAGCAACTTACGAGAGAGAGAGAGACGGAGAGCGAGCGACAGGAAGAGAGATAGAGAGAGAGGAACGGCCGATTTAATGACGGCTCACAAGAAATTATACCTTGATTGAAGAAATTTGCTGAAAATCTCGTCGGTGGAGAAGAAGAAGACACGGAAATGGTGATACTTGGGAGAGGGAGAGAGATGGAGACTTTTCTCTCTTTTTCTTTGTTTTTGATTTTTCTTTCCATTTTTTTTTCTTTTATTTATTTAATCTTTCCTCATTTTTTTCCAAAATTTTGACAAGTGTAATGGAGGAGTATGAGGTGTCTTCCATCCATTACTTAGGTTAGAATAATTAGACTAAAATAATAATAAGGTTTAGATTGTTAATAAAATAATTAGGGATACTACAATTTTATTAAATATAGTTAAAATTTCAACATTATTTACTAATGTATACTATCAACATTAAATTTGATATCGGTAAATAATTGTATTAATTAATTTTAAATATATATAATTTGTTAAAAATTAATATGAAAAAATTGTAGGTCCTTGATGTTTATTACTTAAGTATATATCTGCTTTATGTTTACATTTCATAATTCTAAGACTATAATTAAAATTTTGAACAATGATGAAATTTATATATTTTAACATAAATTCACATATCTTAAAATATACTTTATTTTCCCTTAACTACATTATTTTAGAAAAATTAACATAAAAACGTATGTCTAAAATTTCTGTTACACTTATTGTTTGATGCATTTTACTCAACAAAAAAAGTAATATATCAATTTTTAAGAAATTCATTATATAAAAATATAAATTTATGCTAAACTTGATAATATTATCTACAATAACTAAATCTAGTTCTATCAATTAGGATTATTTATTTTAATAGCAACACTTCTAAATTAATGTTTATTAATAATTTAAAACAAAAAATCAAAAAATTCATACCAAATTTTAACAATTAAAAATGCAAAAATAATTTAACAAATGGTGACATTTCATTATAGAGATATCATTGAAATCGCCAGTCCCCGTCGTCCAGAATCCCTTGTCGCTAATTCGAAAATGTGAAGGAACTGTGAATCCACTTATTTTTAATAATGGATAGGGGATATTCTAACCATAAATTTGGCATGAGATAAATATAAATCAAAACTTATTTAAAAACCTCATTGTGAAGGTATGATTTTTTTATTATTATTTTCATCATTTTGGAGAAGGGACTCCACAAAAGGGGTGAGGAAAACCCCACGCCAACCCCTTTCCCCACCCAGCACCCTCAACCCTACGCCCACCCCTTTCCCCACCCTCCACCACTTCAGAATTTGCAAACGTGTCCGCCATGATTTCATAATCTGAGATAACTGTAATTACGAGGGTGAAATTGGGCGGGTGAAATTACGCGGCGAAATAAAATTATTTTTTGGAGAAAACTGTCTGGTTAGAAGGATGAAAATGAAAAGTAAGGCGTTGCCTCTTTCATATCCACTGCAAAAGAACTCAAGAACATTGCATGTGATTTTCTTTACTTTCTAATTAGTTTTTTTGTTCTAACTGCAACTATTTGCCTTCTTTCTCAGAATAATTCTTCAAGTTGATGTTTAGAAATAAATGTTTTAGGATATTTAGGTGTATTCAATAATTTGTAAATGTTTTTGGTGTTTTCTTCTTGTTAGATAGCCTGAATTCATTAATTCATGAAATATTTAGACTAAACCTCAAATATTTGGACTTTCTATTATTGAGTTGAATTAGATGAGTTTATGTTCTGAATGTATGCTGAATATTTATGCGAATTCTACATGAAAGAATCTTGGTGGCACAAATATATATCTTGTGAGAACATGGTATTTTTCGTGTGTTGCGTTGATAGTGTAATGGCTTTTTTTTTTTTTTTTGCAAATTCAATTAGATAATGTCTTTATTGATGCATAACTCATTCAATGTGTTATATATTGTGTCATAGTACTATGGCTAGAGGGTCTTCTGATAGAGGGAATGGGCATGGAGGCGCTCACTTGGTCTTGGATTTGAAGGTGGGCCTGGAGGACATTCATTTGATCGTGGATCAGAAGGTGTGCGTGGAGGACATTCACTTGGTCGAGGAACTGAAAGTGGGCGTGGAGGACCTCCACTTGGCTTTACTTCTGGAGATGGTTGTGCTTTAGGAAGATTAGTTGGACGTGCTTCTGGAGAAGGTCGTGGTAGAGGAATTGAAAATAGAAGACAAACAAATTCATCAGCAGCACCAGCAACAGCAACAGCAACTGCAACACCACCACTTATGGCACCTGCATATCAGCCACCATCTATGGCACCTGTAGATCGACCACCAGAATCACCTCCTGTAACCACTCTAGTTGCTGGAACAAATCTTGGAGATCAAGTGGCAACTTCATTAGATAATGCTTCTTCTAGCAATTCTAAGCCACTACTCAAAATAACTCACAAGTCGTAAGTTAATTTGTAATGATTTTTAGATAACAAAAATATTATGAGTAAGTTAAATGATTATATTTACAATTAATATTGACTTTTATTGATGATATTAAGATATTTTATGTATATGTGTTCAAACAGATTCTCTCCCTCACACATGGCTTCAGGACAGATCACAAAATGCATAAAACAACGTTTGGACAAAGAAGGATACACTTGGTCAAAAGTCACGAAGCAAACTAAAGAGTACTATTGGAATGAATTCCAGGTATTTGTGCTTTTTGTTTCTATTTAGAAACTACGCATATATATGTTAGTTCCCTTAAGTACTAATATTTAACTAGCAGTGGTGTTGTGATTTTACTATTTCAAGTATTTATATGTTATTGGCTAGATGCATGCTTGGTGATTATTAGAGATATTGTTGCTGAAATGTATGTCCTGTGTATATGTATGTATATATATATATTGTGAGAGAATTTTGTTTTATTTGTTGAGCTTTTGGATTTTCTTGAGGTGGTTGGGTGACAACTTATATGCACTTAGAGATTCTAATTTTCTAATATATGATTCTAGCTATATCATAGGTTGTCATATTTTCATAAACATATATCTTATCATGCTATCTTTCTCATGTTCTTCATTCAGTTTTTGTTTCCTTTCGTTGAGCTGTTTGCAACATTGCTACATTTTATTTTATTATATAATGAAGACAAAACAAAAGTTATCTTAATTAATATAATAAGGAAATTTTGAGTTTTGTTATTGTTTGTCCCTGCACATTTGCTAAAAAGTTATCTAAAGAATATTCATGTATGTGGCGATTTGTTTTGTCCCAGAAATGATTCTAGGAAATCAACACATGTTGAACGATGTTAATGTGGAGATGTATATGAAAATGAGGTTTAAGAACCATAATTTTGCATTAAAAATATTGTTTCTTGTATATTAGAAACATTGGAGTTCTTGCATATATTGCTTATAGGACGGTTTTACAATAGTTCCAACTTTTTTCTGTTTTAAGATAGAAGATATAAAGGTGACTTCTCATCTGTGTACTGGAGTTTATATAGCTACCAAAATTTCAGTATTATATATAATTTTTTTGGTGTCATAAAATGTTCATCAAAATATTTAATATCTTTTTTTTGTTTCATTACTTATATAATTACTTCAAGAGAATTGTTGGTGCATTCAAATTCATGTGATATTGCTGCAGCAGTTTCTTTATTATTGTTCTTGATTGAGTGTGACGATTCTACTTTCTTATAAATAAATCTTAATAAAATATTTATATACAAGTATTACAGTCTATGCACAATCGTGACTAACAGATTAGATGTAACTATTACTTGCAGAAGCATTTTTCTTTTGATAGAGACTTATCTGTGGTTAAGCACATGGGAGCGTCAAGCAGCAATACGTTATTCTGGTACGCTTTGTGAATGGAGGAAATCAGAAAGGTGTCCTTTGTGTGTTCCTCAAGGAACTTGGGATAATTGGCAGCAACAATGGAATACTCCAGAATTTAAGAATAAGTGTATGAAAGCATCCCAAAATCGTTTGAGTGAGGTTGCAGGACCTGGCAATGGACCATCTAAGCATTGTGGGGGTTCTAGATCTGCTATAGATCACAGCATACATCTAGTAAATAATTTTACATTCTTAAATTTCTTTTATTTATATTTTAAGTTATGGATTAATCGGCAACAATGTTACAATATTATGTCCTAATTTTAGTTACATAATAATTTCAGGCTAAAAAGCTTGGACGTCCTGTGACTGACTATGATGTGTTTCTAAGGATGCACCAAAAATCAAATGGAGAATTTGTTGATAAGCGCTCTGAGGATGTTGTTGTAAGTTAATTGTAAACAACATTTAGATTTTTTCGAACCACATATTTTAGGTTATATCTTAGAGAATAGTATGAAGAGTTAGGTTACTTGCTAGTATATTTGCATGGTTTGTTGCTTTGTTTACATCTGATTTATATTTTATGTTTGTTTAACTTGTTACGAGTTGTGTATAACAATGGATAAATAGGGGCATAGTATTTAAAAATTCTAATGTGATATTAAAGTATTGAAACTGTTGTTAGTTGCAAAACATATGTTGTAATCTTTTAAATCATTTTTATATATTTAATGTTAAAGTTGACCAATTTTTGATTATTATCTATTTGTAGGAAGAAGTTATGACACATTATAATGTTGCTACTCAAAACCAAACTAATAATGGGGCAAATGCTTCAACTGTTGATTTGTCTGAGATATATTATGAAGTTGTTGGACCACTTAAAAAGCAAAGAGTTTACGGACTAGGTTCCAAACCATCATCTGCAGCTAATAGCTTCTCCAAATCTGCATCATCTGATCGCAATCAACTACGGGCTGAACTTTATGAGGAGATGCAAGAAGACATGAAGCAAAGACAAGAGGAAATTGAGAAACAAATAAGGGAAAGACAAGAGCAAATTGAATTAGAGTGGAGGCAAAAGCAACAAGAGATGGAGGATTTTATGCGAAAGTTCATGAGAAGTGCTGGACAACCATATGTTCCTCTAACTGATCCACATCCAAGTGAAGATGATTATGCAGAGCATTATGAGCTTGATGAGTAAAGATATGACTTATCTTTTGGTCTACAATAATTTATTATATTTGGCTTCTCTAAACTTTATGATGAATATGTCATTTGGTATTTTATCTTTTATTTGGTATTTTTAGATTTATTAAATATTTTATATAGGTTGTTCATCTTACAAGGGTGACTGTCAAATTAATATATTAGGAACCTTGTAAAGAGTATATGTTTGAGTTTGAGCTACTAATGTTCTAATATTTAAATTAGAATGTTCTACTTTTTATAATAACTACTCATTATAATTAGTTAATTCCTTAATATTAAGTACTACTACTATAAAATTAATTTACATCCATTTATATAATGATTTATTTTATTGATTTCTAAAAAAAAAAATAAAGGATTATAAAAATAGATATTCATGTAAAAATTTACCTACGGATTGCTTTTTAATTCATTGAAAAATTTCAATGAATTGCCAACAAATTACTAACTGATCAACGTTAATGTTACCAACAATTATTCAATGCATATGCATTTTACAAACAAATTACTAATCAATTCATGACAAGAATTATCATCAAATTTCAATCTATTGGTAAAGTGCTTACAGATTACCAACCGGATCTCAATACAAAAAAAATCATTTTTACCAACGACAATGAATTTACCAACAAATGTACCAAAATTTTTACCAACGGTCATGGATTTACCAACTAATATACCAACGGTTAATTTGTTGATAACTTAGCAACCACATCATCCTTTCATTAGCATTTTGTTAGTAAATTCCCAAGGGATTTAATGATTGCGTTGGTAAGATTTACCAACAAGCACTTTACCAACAGATGAGTACCTATTTGTAATCTGTTGGTAAACATATTTACTAACAGATATTTTTGATTTACCAACGAAATAATCTGTTGGTAATTTACTGTTTTCTTGTAGTGGGTCTACAGAATCATAAACCCACTTTGATACCATCTATAATGCCCCATTTCTTTTTAAGGTAAACTTTGACTAAGACGTTACTTACATATAAAATTCACTATTTTAAGAAAATAAAGTTAAATAAATTCGAGAAAATTATTATGAAATATGCTTTCAGAATTCATGAAATATAATATTTTGAATTAAAACTTTCTTCGACCTTTAATCATCGATTACCAGCATCCACCGCTCACGCGTCACGCCCTAAACTTTTTAAACTGATAGCATTTTTAAAAGATGGATGAGTGCTTGAAATACACTCAATGGAAAACCCAGGACAACATCAAATAATTTCCAAAAGTAACGTTTGTCTTTTAACAAAACAACAGAACATAGACCGCATTCAAACATATCACTTTATTTTACGGTTCTCAGCCGTCGTGAAAACGCGCGTCTTAACCGTCGTGAAAATATTTATGAATCTTAACCGTCTTGAAAATATTTGTTTTTCATAAACATATTACATGTTGTGGACTCCCGAGTAATCTCAATGCAATCCGTTGAATAGGTTTCCAAAAAAGACCTATCGGGGTCCCAAGCCGACCCCATTTGGGTTGTTACACCCTTCATATTGGGTTTCTATAGAATACCCCCTTATTGGGTTTCCGACGAGGAATACCTTGCTTATTGGTTTGTCACACAATAGTTCTCACATAACACATAGTATACATTGGTCACGTTCACGTTGGCCACATAATTCAATTAACACATGGGTACAAAAATCCTTTGACATATATTGGCTTCCAATAAATCCCTTTTGTGCGGGTATTACCCCATCTTATCATCATTTGAAACTCTTAGCATTTGCATCACTTGAAATCAGTAGCTTTTAAAATCATATAATTTACTCGAATTCTATTCACATAGTAAAAGTGTTTCACTTGAAATCAACATCACATAATCACAGATTCCAAATCACATAGTCACAATATTCTTCATAAAACTGTATGATTTAAAGTATAAATAAGTTTTTACCTTTATCTTGAATACTTGACAATACTGATCAAAAACTTTTACTATAATATTAATGACCGTGATGTCGTGACGCGATAAAATTAATTAATTTCCTTCCTAACCTTGCTAACTAGTAGCTAGGGTAAGTCGGAGTCGATCCCACGGAGAGTGAAGAATAAACTATGTCACTTATGTTCAATTTAAGAAACGGAAAAGGTTGGGGGGGGGGGTTTTGATCGAGAATCATTAACTAAACTAATAACCTAAAAAGCAATTAAATAACAAGAAATCGATAGATGAAAATATTTCAGTTAACAGTTCAGTTATCCCCCGTTATCAATCATTCCCTAATCAATGTAACTTCCCTCTCTCAAATTATCATGGAATTATCACCCCTAATCTAACAACAAGCTCTGCTAAACCGAATCGTCTCTTAAGATTAGTTAAATTAAGATAAGATCGCTAATTAACCCTATTCAATTGAATAACCTAGAATAAGCTCTCTAGATTTAATTCATCGAATGCATTAATCACTAAGACGATAGGATGAATTAGACCCCAAATACATAAGCTCGATTCGGTAATCCTAGGATTATGTTACCCTAGAGATGCACGACCTCTAGTTTACCACTAATGAAAATTAGACCACAACAATTAGGATTCATGATCTAAAATTCTAGTAATCAATTATCAACACTTAACCTAGGTGATCAGTCTAAATCAAGCATCAAATAATCAAAAACGATATACACAAATAGCATAATCAATTCCAATCAAATATCGAGAGAAAGTTACGGGATTAATTAGAAAATAAAAGATAAACGGGTTCAAACATCCCTGCTAACCGGAATTACGAATTAACCGAGCATCCTTGAAATTGAATCCGCAAAAATAATTGAAAACTTCATCATAAAACTAATCTAAAAAGTATTTCTCTCACTATAATCTCTCTCCCCTTCAATTGTGTAAAATGTAACTTGGAGGCTAGGTTAAATAGATGATAATCTTCCTCCAAATGGGCTTTCCTTTCTTCTTTCTCATGGGCTTCCTTTTCTTTCTTCTCATAGACTTTTTTTTATTTGATTGGCCCATTTCTTTAATAAATGTCCAAGCCCAATTGTTGCTTCAAAAATACCTAAATAATCAAGAAAATAAATTGTGAAGCACTTGGAGTTCAAAAACACATATATGTAAGAAAACGGTGCATTCAATCACATCAATTAGCATAAAATCTCAAATTAATTCACAATAATATGCACCAAATTCCTACCTATCAAATCTCCCCACATCCCTAGGGTTTGCAAATCAGTCCCTGGATTTAATCTAATTTACAAAATTTAACCCCCATCCCCAAACCCCTCTCTGTCGCCCCTTCGCCACTGTTTTTTCGATGCCGGCAACCACCTTCTCCTAAACACACACACATAGATACATACATTATATAGACAAACACACGCATATATACATAAATACATACATTTCTACCGCTGTTTTCAGCGGCGGCCCACAGCAGCCATGTCGGCGCAACTCGGGTGCCGACTTCCTCCCTTACACACTCCCACTTTGAATATGTATATATACGTACATAATATACACAAACACTGATACACGTACACAATTATACATATATATAGAGGCATACATACATATACATACACAGAAAATTGTATGTATGCCACCGCTCACCGCAGTGGCTCTCAACCAAAATCACTGACGCTACAAGCACTGGCCACCACACCCCACCACACCACATCGACACTACAAGCGCTTGATCGCGCCGGCAACACACGGTGGTAGAGACGGCAATAGTAGCAGGAAAGAGAGAAAGAGAAGAGAGGAAGAGAGAGAAGAGAGGCTGTCGCCTTCTTCCCACGACCATTCACGATGGAGACGGTGACCGGATCAAAATCCAAACTCGTACTTGTGATCGGCTCGACGAGAACTATAAAGTAACCAATTTACCTTACTAGAAAAGCTTTGCCGGCAGCGAAAGAGAAGGTGGCGGTGATGATGAAGGTGGTGGTGAAGATGGTGATAGTTTGGAGAAGAGAGTGGCTTTTTTTTTCTTTTGCTTAATTCTTTTCCCAAATCTATTCTAATCAACCACCCCACACACCACAACATGCCACCTGTATCAAAACTAAGCTTTGACACTAACTTAGTTAGTATAAGTTAATTAGAGTTAATAATAGGACTAAGATTTTAACAAAATTTGTGGGTGCCACACATATAACAAAATACAACATTTAAAAGTTTATTTCAAAAAGTGTAAAATCATGTATAGTTTGGATGAAAAAAATGTTTTTAATCCTTTAATATAGGACACATGTAAACATAGACGGAGTGAAGAAATTTTGAAGCTTACTTCTTTTGCAGTTGCTAACCAATGACTTCTCACATTACATTGAGTGGTGTTCACGTTTCCATTTTGGATAGTTGATTTTATTTAAATAGGCAATTAGCTATTTGGCTACCTCGTTTTTTTTAATTGATGTTTGAGGTTTTATATGAATAATATTTTCGTGGGCAAAAGAAGCAAGTGGCATGTTACATATGCATGCAGCATTTTTATAACACAAATTCTCCTGTACGTTTGGTGTATGAATCTAAAATCCATGCAATCCGGGTTGATCCGATCCGGATCCGTGCATTTTTTTTTATTTAATTTTATGTCTTGACTTTTATGTACAAATTCGGTGACCTTTATGTACAAATGTTGTGCCCTTTATAATGTTGTAACCTTTATGCATTATAACTTAGAAAAAAATGGAGAATTTCAGCAAAATTTGTATAATTATACTTTTATGTGATATTCATGTGACCCTTATATATATTCATGTGACCTTTATGTACAAATATTCATACCTTTATGCAATATATAAAGGTATATAAAGGTATGAATATTTGTACATAAAGGTCACATAAATATATATATAAGGGTAATATGAATATAACATGAAGGTATTTATATACAAATTTTGCTAAAATTTTTCTTTTTTTTCTAAGTTATTGAATATAAATGTCACAGAATCTATACATAAAGATCACAAAATTTGTATATAAAGGTTTTGGCCTGGAAGTTAAAAAAATAAAAAAATAATGTGCGGATTCGGGTCAACTCGGATTGTATGTACTCCAAGTGTACAGGAAACATACTCTTTTTATAATGTTTAATTTCTACCTTATAAGAACAATTGGCGTTCTAAGAAAAATTTAATTTACTAATTATCAAACATAATAACATTCCTTGGATAATATTTGTTTAGAGAATAATGTAAACGAATCAAGATGTACCAAAAGGAAGTGTATTAATTGAAGGAAAAATTTAGGATGAAGTAATTGATAAATTAATGAAGGAATATATATAACTCCTGCTCACATATACATCATGAATATATATATATATATGACTGATATTCTAATATCTGACATATTTATTAATTTCACACTACAAATTATATTTTAGAAAATGTGATTGTTACACTAATAAGTACATTAAAATTTCACACGAAAAACATGCAAATATTATTCTACACAATGTTATGTCTCCATTAAGATTACCCACAAACATTTTTCTACAAAATGTTATGTACCGAAAGAGAGTGTTAGATTAGTTTAAAGAAAACATGTTGATTACAAATTCAAATTGATAGGACAAATTGTAATAGATTTTGATGAGACAAAACATGTAATAGATTAGATCTTAGCTATCTGGTTAAGTTTCGATATGTAAAAATAGCTAAGGCAAAGATGCTAGAAGATGAAGAAGACTCTGCAAAGGAACCTGCGACAAATCCCTGCTACCTGCATAATATCAACTTGATGCATCTTCTGAAGAAGTCAGTATCCAAGTATCGAAGGATGCTGGGAGGTATTTGAAAAATCTCAAGTCAAGGAAGCTGACTCCTTCGATCAAAAAGGAAACTCCCAAATACATCAAATTCAGTGCAATTTGATTAGTCGGTAGAGACACTCCAGTTTCAGCCAATCAGAGAATGTCATTTGAAAAAGCAGCAAGGACAGAGTAGAACAGACTGCAGAATAAGGCCGCGCAGAAAAAGGACAAGGTAGACGTAGAACAGAAAGGAGGCGCTGCAGAATAGGTGTCAGAAGATCAATAAGGAACCAATCAGATCAAGACACCTCACCAGTGAAGAACTGTCTTTTCAACGGGCAGATTTCTCACTGAAGCCTATAAATAGAAAGTTGATTGCACCTGAGAGAAGAAGAACAAGAATTGGAATATCCTACGCGAAGCAAACTTTCTAAGAGCTCAAATCCTTCAAGTCTTAGTTACTCAATCTAATTAGCAGCAAGCCAGCTACCTTGTGAAACTCAGAAGTCCAAAGAGCTTGCTGCATTCAATCGTTGAAGAATTCTCTCTCTTTCTAATATAGACTGTTTAGGAGTCGTTTAGGCAGAGGATAATTCTGCTAAGCAATTATTCTCTCTGAAGAAGAGAAAGGATCATGTGTGGGTCAAGGAACCTGTGTGGAGATCCTGTGTGGGTCTCTTAGTTTGGTCACTATGCAGCTACCTGTGTGGATAGAGCTGACAGTATTTGTGTGAGTGAAGTTTGTATTAGCCGAGTTTATTATAAATCAAACTTACTTTAACAAAGTTCCTCCTTGAGAAGGAGTAGAGAGGACGTAGAGAGATTACTCCACACTCGAACCTCTATAAGCTTGCTTGCTTGTGTTTTTATTGTTTTATATATCTATCTGATTATATTAGCATCCTGCATTAAAACCTTTCTTCGAAAATCACATTATTTCCGCTGTGCATTTTTAACTCTGTCTAAGTCCTAAAGTCACTGCCCGTGCAGCAACCTATCGCGCAGTAAGCTATCTAGCTACCTGCTCCTCAAAGAACTTAACATTTTTGGAGAAAATTTGAAAATTTGATAAGGTTAATTCATCCCCCTCTTAACCTTATATCACTTGAAACCAACACAAACTTATGTAAAAACCATTTTACGGATATAATTTTATAAGATGGATTCTCAATATACATAAGTCAAACTTTGTTTAGGGGTTATGAGTTGATCAATCTCAAAATTAATAAAAAATGATTATGTAAGAATGATTTATGGTATCAAACAGTCATACTCTTAATTTTTTAATTTTTTTTGAAACCATTCATTAATTTTGAAAACTTAATCAACTTTCAAAATTAAAGAAAATTACAATTTCCGCTCTATAACTTATGTATTGTTCATCTTTTTATTACCAAACTTTTACGTATCAAAAATTGATCCTCTAATTATTACATTTTCCAATTTGCATCAGATTTTGCTTGAAATTTCAATTTTTATTTATATGAACTTCTGAATTGGTGGTGTGGATTTTTGAATTCCAACATTTACTTAGGTAGAAGTTTATAGACTCAAATCAAAGTTAGAAAATAGTGATAGAGAATCAACATTAAAATCTTTTTAATTGATGAATTAAAATAAATAAAATGTAGATTATTCCTAATTTACCAGAATTTTTTTTTAAGTTATCAACTTGGATCTGCAAGTTGAGTTGCTAGATATTATATATATATATATATATATATATATATATATATATATATATATGGTTGGTGGTTGTGCTAAGAAATTTTCCACAGTTCAAATTACCGATTAAATTGAACTCGAATAGATATTTAAGAAATATTGTATTAGTAAAATATATAAATGCAGTTACATTTAACAGTAGAGAGAAAAATTTGACACCATCATACCCATTGCACCTATTTAATTTTTATAATTAGGTGTACAAAACAATTACAATTTATTCATTTTTTTGAAGTAGTAATATACGTGTATAATGATTAGAAGGTTTTGTAATGAAAGTCATAAGTATATTTAATAAATGGAGATCTAATAAATTAATATAACAAGGCATTGGTAAAATTGTAAGAAAACAATTGATTATTATTATAACAAAAATCAATAGATCGAATTAAGTTTTATTTTGTAAAACATCATTAACAAGAAGAAAGTAAAATATAAGAAATTAAATTGATTTTGATTAAATAATACTAATTTTCTAAAGGTCTTTGGTAATAAAAATTTTGATTTTTTTAATATTACATAAAAAACTTCTACAGTTTTTATTAGGAAATATTGTATATCCGTTTTATTAGGATTTTCTTTTACAATTTAATAAACAAATCTTAATTAATTGAATTAGTGTGTAGTTTTATTTTCATTAGAATTAGTACTCATCAAGTAATGACTTTTTTTTAAAAAAAAAATATGTTTAAGAATTTATCGATACATATTGTCTTTTTTAATCTAATAGCGGTTACAAAAGGATATATCAAGAAAATTTCTTAGATGTAGAAGTGTCTCTGAGGCAATTTATAACCAATTTAATCTTCTATTATATTTGGTTTTCATCTCATATTATATTGAGTTTAATACAATTACACACACATGATGCATCGTAATTATTCTGTAATGTCATATTAAAAACAAAAAGGAATAAATGATGTGGTATGCATAACTTATCACGATCGGTCTCACCTACCCAATTTTACTATAAATTAAGAAGACCAAGACTTGGAATGCAACAAACCTAGCTTATAAATAATATGGAAGTTAATAGTATACTCACATCCCTTCATTGTTCTTCCTACTAGTTTGTTCGGAAGCGTATATACTAAAACCTATAGTTATATCCAAATTACAACAAATTAGGAAGAAAACAAAAAGTGTTTGTTTCTGTATTTACTTGACCTTACATATATATCACGATAATATGTATGTTTTGTTTTAATTAACTGAGCTAGCTAGCTCAATTTGGAAATAAGTTATGCATAGAATCAACAGTTTTGACAGAGTGTAAGCACCAACAGTTTCGGTGCCAGGTCAAGGAGCAGCAGTTTTGATGATAAAGAAGCAACTCATGATGTCCATCCAGTTCCATCCTTGACAGAGCTGGATGAACCCACAGATATGTCAGAGGGTGTCGAGACTAATAGCCGTTTCTCCTCAGTAAATCCGGAAAGCATCGCCAGGCTCATCAGGCGGAGAAGAGATGGTAATACTGTAGGACTTGAGGGAATACTTCCGGTCATAGAAACAAATATACAAGATGGAATCATTGGAAATTCAAATGACATTAAGGAAAGAAGACAGGCCTTCGGTTCTAACCTAGTCTCCGAGGATTACATCATTAATCTTGTCCACTACTTTGGCCATTTTGCATGGGAATCGATAAAGGACCCAACGATTGTCATGTCATTTGTTTGCTCCGCGCTATCTCTAGGGTTTGGAATCCAGAAGAATGGGCTAAAGCAAGGATGGCAAGAAGGGATGGCCAGATTCAGTGCAATTGTTGCAGTCATCCTAATCTCCTCAGCTGGCAATTTCTGGCCCACATATCAGTTCCTCATAACATCAGAAGAAAGCAGCCGGATTCCCAAGGCTGATGTTGTGAGATATGGAAGGTGGCTGCTAATTGAAATATGCAACGTTGTGGTTGGGGACATTGTCTTTTTGAAGCCTGGGGACCAAGTCCCTGGTGACGGGCTATTCATCATGGGATGCTCGTTGCTTGTTGAAGGGCAACGGGAACACATCCAAGCTTGTGATGAGGTCGACGAAGGGCAACGGGAACACAACCAAGCTTGTGATGAGGTCGACGAAGAAAACCCCTACTTATACTTTGGAGGCACAGTAGTGAATGGGTACGCGAAGATGGTAGTGACGGCAGTGGGTAAGAACAAGAAGTTGCATACGATTTGCTTCAAGGGAAAGCTTTTAGACGACACGGCCAAACTTACAGTTTTAGCGGGAAAGATTGTCCAGACGATTGCCTGGATGAGTTTCGCCATTCTTCTGTATGGCTTTTTAGCTGGGGGTTATATTTATGATAACAATGTAGGGAATGTTCGGGCAGCAATTGTCAGGATTGTCGCAACCCCTCTCATCATTGCTTTGACATCCAGACCCGATACTTTGGTTTTGGCTGTCAAAATTGGTTTTGCATACGCGATGAAGAAGATGATGGAGATTAAGGTTTTAGTCAGAGACCCTTCCATGTGCCATTCTATTGCATCTATTACAACTCTCTGTCTCAACAAGACCGGAACCCTTACAGAAGATTCCATGGAGGTATATGTATATCTACTGTTTTTTTTTCTTTTTCTATATATATATATACACCATGGGGACCTAAGTTTAACTTCTTTAATTTAGGAGCATTTATGTCAAGTATAGTTTTCCAATATTAAAATGTGTTTCTAACCAAATAAACAAGTTTTTTACCCAATTTTATCGTGAATGTCTTTATCTATCTCACTTTGAAATTTGCAAAAATGATTTTCTCCCACATCCCACATCTTGATTCTCTTTCTCATCTACCTTCTCTATATATCTCGATTCTCCCTGATCTATTCTGTATCAATTAATTTAATTTCCATTTAATTTTAAACTTCTGTGTTTCACGTCATATGTTAGATTTTAATGGTCAGTAGCTTTGAGATCTTAAATTTGAATAGTACCATTATTAAAATCAAAGATCTTGGGATTTGGGATGTGCTTTGTTTCTACTGTTCTACCCAATATATATATGAGGAAAAAAAATTACACTGAATAAAAATTAGGTTTTCTACTCAAATTACATAAATGTCCTGAAAATACAAAAAGTAGTTTTTTTTTCTTCAAAATAAAACCTGGAATAAATTACAATGGTGGGTACCATCTTCATCTAACAGATCTGAAAATTTTCCAAAAGAAAAAAAAAGAAGGAATAGATAACGATTGTGTTAGATCTAATAGATCTCGAAATTCCCCCATCCCCCCCCCCCCCCCCCCAAAAAATGGATTAGAATTTTTATACAAGTCAATGAGCTAGAAAAGTAAAAGTAAAGGAGCAGCTGTGAGCGCATAGAAACAGCTTGGAGAAGGACTTATACTCTTGGAGAACGACTTAGAATCGGTACCGTCGAGGTCCCATCCATGTTCAAAGAACAGATGCAGCTAACCAACGGGCAAGCAGGTTCCACGGGTTAGGAGGCTGCCTTGTTGTGATAGGGGGCCCTCATTTCATGTAACACAAAGGAAAGCAGTGGCCGTTCACGTTCACTTACTCAAATTAGGGATGCAATATATATAAGACAAAATAAGTTAAAAGTCAGATATAAGTCTTCCTAGCTAGTTACATGCTCAAACATCCTCATCTAAAAAAGAAAAAGAACGAATAGAGATAAAAAGGAAAAAAAAAAAATACAGGGAATTTTGATGAGTTTTCCAATTATCTGTTTCTATGAGTGTGATTTGTTATGAGGAAGAAGAGTGGCAATTTTGATTCTTTGCCCTCAAGGGCTATTCAAGTCATTTAGAAAAAATTGAGTAAAATTGTGTTTGAGACTCTTTTCATTAGGCGGGTAAATAACTTGTTTTATTATAGATATTTGATAGAAAGAGATATTTTCACTTTGGGAATTCTTTTGGGCAGAAATTTAGTTTCTTACTTTTAAAGGCATTTTATGTCATTTTATTTCTAATTTGGATAGAAAACATGTTTTTTCTTATCAAGTTGTTATTTTTGCATTTTACATTATGTGTTATGGATAGAAACAAAAGAATTCACTAAGGATATTTGTGACAAATGATCTTTTTTTTTACTAGAAAAACATGTTATTAATTTATAGGCTTAACTAGAATAAACTTTTTTGTTATCTAATATGACTATTTCTAACTATAATCACTTTTGATTTCCCTCATGCATTTTTTGTCTTTTTTTTTTTTTCCCTTTCATTTTGCCTCTTTAACTACGTATAATGGGTAAGTCGAAAACTGACCTTGATCGCTTCATAATAGTTTATATCTTCTTCATTACAAGCATGTTTTGATGAAGAATGTGACATCAATGCATTGCATTCTTGTTTGTGATATTAGTGTTGCGTTATTAATGAAGAAGAATAATAGTTTTCATGTTTTGAAAATAAAGGTGGTGAAAATTTTTCAAGGGTTGAACTACATTAACGATGTACCCCTTGATTCAATTCCTTCCAATATTTTTGAGTTACTCTGCCAAGGGATGGGGTTAAATACAATACAGGCACCTTGTAAATCCAGCATTGCATCTACTACGATTTCGGCGGAGAAGGCTATTCTTGATTGGGCTGTTATACAGTGGGGTATGGATATAGAAGCTTTGAATACAAGCTGCAATATTCTTGAAGTCGAACACTTCACTCCCAGGAACAGAAGTAGTGGTGTTCTTATCAATAAAATTAGAGACAATACATTTCATGTCCATAGAAAAGGAGCTCCAGACGTTATCATACCAATGTGCTCCCACTACTATGATAACATTACTGGAACCAAGAAAGTTATTGACGAAAGAATCCAGGCCTCGTTTGGCCAAGTTCTTAAGGAAATGGCTGAAGAGGGGCTGAGATGTTACGCTTTCGCGCACAAAAAAACTTCCATTAGAGAATATTATTTTACTTTCTATGGACAACAACGTTTATATGACAAAAAACGTTTAGTCTTGCTAGGGTTTGTGGGTATGAAAAACGAATGTAGAATTGGGACAGAGATGTTAGTGCAAGAGTGCCAGAGAGCGGGCATAAATCTCAAGTTGATCACTGGAGATAACCTGTCAACAGCCAAAGTTATTGCTGAGGAATGTAGAATACTGGCGGAGGAATCCAACGACCTAGAAACTATAGAAGGTAGAGCATTCAGGTTGTTGAGTGACGAAGAGAGAATGGCGAGAGTGGATCACATTCGAGTGTTGGCAAGTGCCACACCTAATGACAAGCTGCTCATGGTAAAATGCTTGAGGCAGAAAGAACATGTGGTTGGATATCTTGGGCACGGTATTGGGGATGTAATGGCACTCAGAGAAGCAAATGTAGCTCTCTGTTTTGGAACCCATGGCGCCGAAATCGCCAAAGCATGCATGGGTCTTGTCTTGGCCTGCAAAGATATTCATGTCATAGTGGATATTCTCAAGTGGGGAAGGAGCTTATATGATAACATTCAGGTATACACTCAGTTCTTGATCACTTCAACTTTTGTTGCTCTCATACTTGAACTCTTCACCATGTTTGCTTCTACTAATTCTGACGCACTTACTCAACTTTCAAAAGGCCAAGCCCCATATCCTGTTGTTCCACTTTTGTGGGCCAAACTCATAAACGGAACCTTTTCAGCTCTTGTTCTCATCATAAAGCCTCCAAAGGAAGGAGTAATGAGAAAACCACCAAGGAGTAGAAAACACTTACTCATCACACCCCATATATGGGCAGAGATTTACTTACAGCTGTTATCTCAGCTCGCCATACTATTATGCATACACTTCAAGGCCACCTCACTCTTCCTTGTCAGTTCTGATGTAAAACAAGCTATGATCTTCAATACTTACATTCTCTTTCAAGTTTTTGCCATGCTAGATGCAACCATCTTCGATGCAACCTTTTTCGACAATATTAACGTTATATATAAGAACGGAGTGTCTTTCGGAATCATGCTGTTTCTAGTTTTTGTTCAAGTCTTGATGCTTGGTGTATTGAAGAAGTGTGCCGACACAGCCGCGCTCAGTTGGGGCCTTTGGGCAGCATGCCTCATCATGGCTGCCCCATATTGGCTCGTCAGTCTCTTGGTCAAAAACTTTACCCGCTCATGAATATTTTTAAGTGGCCATTTGTGAAGCTCAAAGTTAACTAATAAGATGCTGTGTATCTCTTTCCCTTCCCACTCCCACCCACTGTATGTTTAATTTACTTCACTATGTTGCTTCTTGTCCAACTGTTTCACCCTAATGCGTTTTTCATTACATTATTTCCTTTTAATAACCCAAATCAAACGAAAGCGGTAAAACGTAGTCGTGTGATGAGATTGTTGCAGCTTTTCTTAATAGCAGATCATCTGGTTGATTAATATATGTTTCTTTTTCTTGATGTCATGTATTGTTTTACTCACTGTGATATCATCCTTACACTATCTTTATGTGACATCAATCCAACCTAATTTTTTAATAAAATATTTATTTCTCTCTTATTCATATATATAGCTTACAATTCAATTGGATTATATTTTTTATATTTTATTAGTGACACTAACCCCAATTTTTTTTCTTATTATTTAATATTGCATATTATTTTTAGAGTCTTTTTTAATATATTAAAAAATGTTAGATATAGATGAAATAATATTTGATATTTTAATTGCGCAATTATAATAATGAATTTTTTTTACGATATACTTAAAATAACGTACTAACACAATAACTAAATTAAAATTACAATAGTTGGAATACGAAATCGAAAAATATTAATCAATAGATGCATGAAATACTAAATTATAAATATAATTTGAAGTACAATTTATATATTTAATTAATAGTTTGGATTGTTTAGATTCATAATAGAAATTAGGTGAGAAAAAAGAGAATTTCAGATTTTGAGACCGAGAATTTTAAATTGTAAGAAAAATTTAAAACTTCAAATTGTATTTCAAAATATATCAATATTGGACTGAGGAAAAAAATTATAAATTTTGATTATATTTTTTAATAAAAATTATCTTAAATATCAACAATTTTAAATTATATAAAAAAAAAAAAAAACTACGGCACCAATAACATTGTGACATATGTTACAAATGGATAAAAAAAGATTGGATGTAAGGTTGTGACATCGGTTGGTTGGCCTACATGGTGTAGTGGTAATACAAATTTCTTAGAACATAGTAGGTATAATAAATTATGCAACACATTATTTTGATGTAGCTCAACTGGTTGGATGTCATCTCTTTACCAAACTTGGATTCGAATCTCAATGGCAACATGTGTGATATTTTATTTATCTTTTGTCCATATCATGTGTTGTAGATCATTATTCTTTATCTGATTATTTAATAGTATTCTTTATCTAGTTGTTTAATAATCTTATAATTTATAGTGATTTTTTTTATTGGACGAGAGGCAGACATCTATGAGGTCTGATGTGTTGATGAGCTCGGGTTCGATGTAGGGATCCAAGTGTTTTTCAAATTTATTATTAGAAATATTTATAAATCTAATTATGAATATGATTTTTGTGAGCAATAGTTATTTATTGATTATTTATTTGACTAACTAGAAAATAGAGAGCATATAATATGAGTGGGTAGAAAATTATGTTATTTCATAGTTTTTTGAGCTTGATTTCTCCAAATGATTTTACATTTACACCACAGTAATGTTTTCAAAGGTTACAACTTACATCTTTTAGTTAATTTAAAAGCACGGACGAACTGCAGTAGTGGAAGTATTAGACTGCATTTTATATTTTCAAATGAAAATGTAATTTTGAATTGCAAATGCTATGGGAAAACTATTTTACTATACAAATAGGTGTCAATGTTTTTCGAGACATTACCCTATTTATAGACGTACAGTTTTGCTAGCTTATCCACTGTTGACACATTAATATATATTCATGTCAAAAATCTAGTAAACATATTAGTTTCGTTTTTCACATAATTAGGTGATGAGATCATACGTTATCAATGACATATTAAAAATTATCCACGATATGTATTTTAACATTTTTTTCCTAATAAACATATTCAACACTATTATTATGAGCTTAAGACCAACAACTACATGGACTTTTGGAATGGGCTTTGCGTGTTGGACTTTGTACACAAGCAATGGACTACGCCACTCTGAGCCATCAACTCATGTTTGTGGGTCAAACTCATTTTCAAGTGGTAAAACAAATGCACCTTACCAACCAACTCAATCTGAGGCCCAGGATAGTCAGTTTAGACCGAAGTTTAATTGTTAAAGAAAGCGCAGTTAACCTACATTGACTTCATATTAGAATTTGTTTCCTGACGCAAATTTGTTTTAAAATAAATTGACAGTGTTTGATAATAAAAACATGACTGAGTCTATTATGCAATTGATGATGCACATGCAAATTCGGGTTAATTCGGATCCACGTATTTTCATTTTTTTTTTTACTTCAGGTCAAAATCTTTATATTGTATTAATATGATCTTTATATTGTATTGTTATAATCTTTATGTACAAATTTCGTAAACTTTATGTACTGTAACTTAGAAAAAAAATGGAAGAATTTCAGCAAAATTTGTATATATATACCTTTATGCGATATTCATATGACTTTTATGTATAAATATATATATATATATATATATATATATATATATATATTTTATATATAATAAAGATCACAATATTTATATATAAAGATTACACATTTATAATATAAAAGTCAACACATAAAATAAAAAAAACAAAACTGTCAGACCCAAGTAGGGTGTACCCAGATATACACCTAATACACAGAAGAATTTGTGTAAAAACATAGAGGGTACACTAAAACTAAAATAAATAAATAGAAAGCACATGATACAACTGTCAAATAGGTAGTTTTGTTTTGATACACATGAAAGGGTATTCTTCCCCTAAAAGAATATTTTTAATTAAATACATACAATTACGGAATATAATATATATATATATGAAAAATCTCAAGCTTCATCCCATAATCTATGTTTTATTATGTTTTAATTATTATCAAATTTACATATCTTAATTTTTGTTTTTTAACCTTTTTTTCTTTTCAATTTGTGTATGGTTTTGTTTGAACTATCAATATATGTGTACATAGTCTTTAGAATCAAAATATCCACGTCAGCTTTTTCGTGTCTAAGCAAAAATTAAATTTTAATAAATCATATTAAATTAAAAAATTAATTTAAAAGTCAAAATTGAAATACATAAAATAAAATCAATGGGATATATAAAAAAGTTGATAAGGTTTTGCTCTGTGTATATGATTGTGGAGCGCTTTTTCCGGCAAAAATGGTATCTTTGACTTTAATGAGTTGACAAATAATGATCGAATGATAATTCATTAATATGGTTTACCTTTGACTTTAGCTCAATCCCGAATTAGTCTTGGCCTTATTACTATAGGAAACTTCAATTTCAATTTAATAGTGTTTTTATTATAATTTACATTATCAATACACAGTTCTTTTAATAGCATATATTTACCCGAGATGACCTACAATACTTAGTAGGTTGATATCAAAGCAATTTTTCTTTAAGATTGTGTTTGGATTAAGAGATTTGTAGAAGAATTTGAAATTTATAATAATAAATTTATTGATGATGTGTACATAAAGATATATTAATTTGAAACTCATTACTTTCATTTTAAACTAATTTTTTAAAAATATGAAATCCGATCATTTTAAATCCATCAATCCAAATTACAAACTTTTTAAAATTGTTATATTACCTATATTTTATGGATCTATGGTAATAAATTTTTTGATATTTTTAATATTACATAAAAAAACTTCTACAGTTTTTATTAGAAAGTATTATATATCCGTTTTATTAGGATTTTTTTTTTTACAATTTAATAAACAAATCTTAATTAATTTAATTAGTGTGTAGTTTTATTTTCATTAGATTTAGTTCTCATCAAGTAATGACTTTTTAAAAAATATATATGCTTAAGTGTTTTTCGATACATATTGTCTTTTTTAATCTAATAGCGGTTACAAAAGGATATATCAAGAAAATTTCTTAGATGTAGAAGTGTCTCTGAGGCAATTTATAACCAATTTAATCTTCTATTTTATTTGGTTTTCATCTCATATTATATTGAGTTTAATACAATTACACACACATGATGCATCGTAATTATTCTGTAATGTCATATTAAAAACAAAAAGGAATAAATGATGTGGTATGCATAACTTATCACGATCGGTCTCACCTACCCAATTTTACTATAAATTAAGAAGACCAAGACTTGGAATGCATCAAACCTAACTTATAAATAATATGGATGTTAATAGTATACTCACATCCCTTCATTGTTCTTCCTACTAGTTTGTTCGGAAGCGTATATACTAAAACCTATAGTTATATCCAAATTCCAACAATTAGAAAAAAAAAATGTGTTTGTTTTTTTTGTATTTACTTGACCTTTGTATACATATATATATATATATTACGATAATTTGTATGTTTTGTTTTAATTAACTGAGGTAGCTAGCTCAATTTGGAAATAAGTTATGGATAGAAGCAACAGTTTTGACAGCACTTTAAGCACCGACAGTTTCGGTGCCAAGTCGAGGAGCAGCAGTTTTGATGATGCAGAAGCAATTCATGATGACCATCCAGTTCCATCCTTGACGGAGCTGGATGAACCCGTAGATACGCAGTTGGGTATCACGATTAATAGCCGTTTCTCCTCACTCAACCCGACAAGCATTGCCAAGCTTAGCAAGCGGATAAAAGATGGTAATAATGTAGGACTTGAGGGAATACTTTCGGCCATAGACACAAATATACAAAATGGAATCATTGGAGATTCAAATGACATTGAGGAAAGAAGACAGGCCTTCGGTTCTAACCTAGTCTCCGAGGACCACATCATCAATCTTGTCTACTACTTTGGCCATTTTGCATGGGAATCAATAAAGGACCTAACCATTCTCATGTTATTTGCCTGCTCCGTGCTGTCTCTAGGGTTTGGAATCCAGAAGAACGGTCTGAAACAAGGATGGCAAGAAGGGGTGGCCAGATTCAGTGCAATTGTTGCAGCCATCCTAATTTCCTCAGCAGGTAATTTCTGGCCAACATACCAGTCCCTCATAACATCAGAAGAAAGCAGTCGGATTCCCAAGGCCGATGTTTTGAGAAAGGGAAGCTGGCTGCTAATTGAAATATGCGACGTTGTGGTTGGGGACATAGTCTTTTTGAAGCCTGGGGACCAAGTTCCCGGTGACGGGCTGTTCATCGAGGGATGCGGGTTGCATGTTGAAAGCCAAGGGGCACACACCCAAGCTCCGAATCATGATGTCAACCCAGATAAACCCCACTTGTCGTTTGGGGATACAGTTTTGAATGGGTATGCGAAGATGGTAGTGACTGCAGTGGGTAAGAACAAGAAGATGCATACGATTTGCTTCAAGGGAAAGCTTCTGGACGAAATGGCCGAACTTGAGGTTTTGGCGGGAAAGATTGTCCGGACAATTGGCTGGACAAGTTTCGCCATTCTTTTGTATGACTTTTTAGTTGGGGGTTATTATGATAACAAGGGAGGGAATGTTTGGCCGGTACTTGTCAGAATTGTGGCAACTTCTTTCATGATTGTTTTGACATCTAAACCCGATGGTTTAGTTTTGGCTGTCAAAATTGGTTTTGCATACGCGATGAAGAAGATGATGGAAATAAATGTTTTAGTCAGAGACCCTTCAATGTGCCATTCTGCTGCATCAATTACTACCCTTTGCATCAACAAGACCGGAACCCTTACACACGATTCCATGGAGGTATTCATATCTACCTTTTTTTTTTTTTTTTTTCCATTGTGAAAATATGTTTTTCTAACAAAACAAGTTTTTACCCACTTAATAACAATAAAAAGATTTACCTAATTTTTTTTATAAATGACTTAAATGACACTGTTAGTTATCTCAACATCCATCTTTGAAATTTGTAAAAATGATTCTATCTCCCTCATCCTATGTATTGATTCTCTCCCCCATCTATTTCCTATCACATCTTGATTATCTTTCTGGATAATTTTTTTTTTAATTTAATTTTAAAGTTTTGTTTTTCTAAACAATTAATGTTTCGAGAAAAAAAACACTTAAAATTTTAGATCTGGTTGAGTAGTTTTGAGATCTAAGGTTTTCACAATAATTTTTTTTTAAATAAATCACGATGGTGGTATCATTAATATTTACAATCTTGAAATCGAGCATTGTGACCTAATATCTCAAAATTAAGTATCGTTGAGATCAAACTTCTTCTAGAAGCTAATTTGCTTGGAGATCTCGATGCCATTGCTATCTAAATTTGTTTGGATTTTTTTGGCAAATATTTAGTTTCTCTATTTTTAGTGTGTTTATGTCTTCAATTAGTTAACCTCTAATTTAGGTAGAAAACAAACATTTTTTATTTATTTATTAAATGAGTCTTTTTTTCATTTTCTATTATGTATAATGGATAAAAACAAAAGACCTGACTTTTTTTTTCATTTTGCCTCTTTTATTGGTTCCAGAGGTTTTTCTACCACATTCAATAAGAAAAGATATATTCCACCTCACTTTTATAAAAACATGACTTTTTTAAAACAATTTTTAGGATGTTCAAGATTCAAATACCCTTAAAATCAATTGCGGAAATAATATTTTTATACCCTTTTGTCTCAATGCATAAGTAGATTATGATGTGATTAAATTACGAGATCATTTGTCTCGATGTTAGTGACTCGTGACACAGGTGAGATCAATGTTAGTGACCTACGAGACTATTTGATGCATAAGTTGGTCATGATGTGATTTGGGAGACCAATTGTCTCGATGTTAGTGAGCTTCAAGACTAGTCTTGATACATTAATTTGGTCATGATGTGAATCAATTGCAAGGTCATTGGTCACGATGAGTGACTAGTTAGATAAGTGGTCTCAATGCTAGTGATCAGCTATAAGACTAGTCTCGATATATAAATTGCATTATGCATATCAGTTGTGAGACCACTTGATTGAGTTGTCTCGATGCTGGTGATATGCGAGACAAATAGTCTCAATGTTAGTGAGCTAGCTACGAGACTGATCTCGATACATAAGCTGATCATGATGTAAATAAATTGTGAGACCACTTGTACTATTATTAAATGTAAAATAACATTTTTACAGTTAAAAATGATATAAATCATTTTTTTTCAAAGTAGGTATAAAAACATCTTTCATCGTGGAAAAATGAAAGTTTGGCTCATTTTCATCTTTAATTATATGAGTTTTAGACCACGTGTGTTGCGTGTGAAGATCAATTCAAATAAAGAAAATAAATAATACAAATACCTTATATGTAACATTTTTATATTAATTAGAATTTTAATTATAATGAAATTGTATAAAACTTTGAATGATTCTAATATAAAATTATTTAATTATTATTATGACCTTAAAATAATAATTTTTAATAAAAATATATTTAACAATGCATATTTTATAAGAAATATTCACGCTTTTATATAGATAATAGGTAATAGATATGTATGATGGTCACATAGAAAACCCACCTTGACCGCTTTATAATATTTTAATATTGCATGATTGTTTGTGATATATTTCTGTTGCCTTATTAATGAAAAATAACAATAGGTTTCATGTTTTGAAAATGAAGGTGGCAGAAGTTTTTCAATGGGTCCACTCCATTAAAGATGGACCCATTGATTCAATTTCTTCGAATATTTGTGAGCTACTCCACCAAGGGATCGGGTTAAACACATTAAATCAAGCCCCTTTCAAGTCCAGCATTGCATCTACTGGGAGTTCGGCAGACAAGGCTATTCATGACTGGGCTGTTAAACACTTGGGTATGAATACAGAAACTTTGAATGGAAGCTACACCATCCTTGAAGTTTCGCCCTTCCCTTCCAAGTTCAAAAGTAGTGGCATTCTTATCAGTAAAAATACAGACAATACACTTCATGTCCATAGGAAGGGAGCTCCAGATGCTATCTTACAAATGTGCTCCCACTACTATGAAAGCAATGGAACTGCCAAACTTCTTAACAGAAATGTCAAGGCCTCGTTTGAGACACAACTTAAAAACATGACTGAAAAAGGGCTGAGATGTTTAGCTTTTGCGCACAGAAAAACTTCCATTACAGAATATTTTGCTTTCACAGAACCAAAACATCTAGTCTTGCTAGGGTTCGTGGGTATGAAAAACAAACCTAGAGATGAGACAAAGAGAATAGTGCAGGAGTGCAAGAGAGCGAGCATCAATCTCAAGTTGATCACTGGAGATAGCCTGTTAACAGCCGGAGTTATTGCTAAAAAATGTGGAATACTTGAGGCACAACGTCGGCATCAAGAAATGATGGAAGGTAAGTATTTCAGGTCGTTGAGTCCTGAAGAGAGAATGGCGAGAGTGGAACACATTCGAGTGTTGGCAAGTGCCACGCCTGATGACAAGCTGCTCATGGTACAATGCTTGAAGCAGAAGAGACATGTGGTTGGATATCTTGGGCAGGGTATGGGGGATGTAATGGCACTCAGAGAAGCAAATGTAGCTCTCTGTTTTGGAACTGGAACCAAATGCGCTGAAATCGCCAAAGCATGCATGGGTCTCGTCTTGACCTGCAAAGATATTTATGCCATAGTGCATATTCTCAAGTGGGGAAGGAGCTTGTATGATAGCATTCAGGCATACACTAAGTTCTTGATCACTTCAACTTTTGTGGCTCTCATACTCGAATTCGTCACCATGTTTGCTTCTGATAATTATGATGCACTTACTCAATTTTCAAAAGGCCGTGCCCCATATCCCGTTTTTCCACTTTTGTGGGCCAAACTCATAAATGGAACCTTTTCAGCTCTTGTTCTCATCATAAAGCCTCCAAAGGAAGGAGTAATGAGAAAACCACCAAGGAGTAGAAAACACTTGCTCATCACACCCCATATATGGACACAGATTTACTTACAGGTCTTATCTCAGCTCACCATACTATTATGCATACACTTCAAGGCCACCTCACTCTTCCTTGTCAATACTGATGTAAAACAAGCTATGATCTTCAATACCTACATTCTCTTTCAAGTTTTTGCCATGCTAGATGCAACCATCTTCGATGCAACCTTTTCCGACAAGATTGACGTTATTGAGGAGATATATAAGAACCGAGTGTCTTTCGGAATCATTCTGCTCCTTGTTTTTGTTCAAGTCTTGATGCTCGGCGTATTGAAGAAGTGTGCCGATACAGCCGCGCTCAGTTGGGGCCTTTGGGCAGCATGCATCATCATGGCTGCCTCATATTGGCTCGTCAGTCTATTGGTCAAAAACTTTACCATACTCAAGAAGATTTTTAAGTGGCCATATATGAAGCTCAAAGCTATGTAGTAAGATGTTTTCTTTCTATTTCCCTTCCCACTCCCACCCTTTGTATGTTTTACTTCACTTTGTTGCTTCTTGTTCATCTGTTTCAGCCTTAAACTTGTTTTATTATTACATCATTTTCCCTTCAATAACCCACAAATCAAACGGAAGCGGTAAAAACGTAGCCGTGTGAAGGCATTGTTGCCCCTTTCCTTTATCGTTGATCATCTGGTTGATTAATATATGTTTTTTTTTTTTCTTCATGTCATTTATTGTTTTATTTTACTTCGATTAATATATGTTTCTTTTTATTGATGTCATGTATTGTTTTACTCACTTTGACATGTCGCTTATAAAAATAATTATTAGTCCATTACTGCCTTCCATTTCTAATGTTCAATTTATTATTGTGATATGTAGAAAATAGATACAATAGATGAAGGTATTCAAGTTATCAATTCAATTATCTTGATATCAATTATCTCCTAATTAATGTAGCATTTTTGTTTTAAATTACCATAAAATTATCGTTCTTAGTCTAACAATAAACTATGTTAGATGAATTTTGATAAAATTACTAATTAACCCTATTTAATTGAACAAACTAGAAGAAACTCTCTACATCTAATTCATTAAACGAATTAATCACCAAGACAATGCAAATATACAAGGTCAATTCAATAATTTAGGATTATGTTATCATTTCATTACCTCTACTTTACTATCCATGAAAATTATATTACAACAATTATGATTCATGATTTAAAATTTTAACAATCAATTATCACACATTTAACCTAAGTGATCAATCAGATCAAACATCAATAATCGAAGTAATCAATATAAACAAATATTACAATCAATTTCAATCAAAATATTAAAAAGAAATATAAATTAATTAAAATACAAAAGATAAACGGATTAAAACATGTATGCTAACCAAAATAATCTTGCATCCTTCTAATCAAAATCACTGTAAAATCCATTAGCAAAACTAAAGTAAATATTGATTCTTGACTCCTAATCTCTCAGCCTCTCTCTCTAGCCGTGAAATTGCTTGGTGAATTGAAATTAAGGACAAAAATATCGGTGGATATATCGATATCTTGATTTTATGATATATCGACGGATATATCGTTATCGGTGGAAATATCGATAATTTTGAGAAAAAAATTAAAAAAATTAAAAAAAAATTTGAAAAATATATCTAACATTTTACATAATATTATAATGAATATTAATATATAT
Organism: Scutellaria barbata; assembly: GCA_028654395.1. Classification (NCBI taxonomy): domain Eukaryota; kingdom Viridiplantae; phylum Streptophyta; class Magnoliopsida; order Lamiales; family Lamiaceae; genus Scutellaria; species Scutellaria barbata. The sequence goes on along the minus strand of CM053651.1, from coordinate 14,057,684 downwards.
TGAAGTTAAATTTCAAACAAAAGATATGTTTACAACCAACATTAAAAGATAAACTATTATATAAATAATGTCTGATATTGGTTTACATGTAAAAATCCTATAAGGTTCAAATGAATAAGATGACATGTCATCTTGAGTCAAATTAAGGAAACTTGAATGAATGCATTACTAATGGTTGAGATTAGATTAATGAGATACTAACCCATTAGATGTAATAATTTAAATAAATTTTATAATAGTTATGAAAAAGTGTAAAAATGTTCTTAAACTAGCAGTGAACTAACAAATTAATTAATTAATTAATCATACCATGAATCAAAGTTCCTAAATTTAACACATTGAACTAATCAATTGTCTATTCTAATTAATAATAACAATGACTTGAATCTAATTGATAACTCACATTTCCCTAAAAAAAAAAAATAATAATAAATAAATAAATATAAATTCACCGACAATCGATAAATTGATGATATATTACCAATATATTGCATATTAGGTGTAGTATTGACCGATAAGGATATATCTCTGATATATCGACGATATTTTACCGAATTATTTTGTAAGCCCATATCAATATCTATTGGCTAATTTTCGCGATTTTTTCGTCATTGATTGAAAGTAGAATGGGCGTGTATTAGCTTGCCCCACAATCTCCAATTATCTCTCCTAGTCCTAGACGGGAATAATTTCTTGGGGAACACTCCAATTCTTGAGTTATGCCCTTTTTTGTCCAGCATTTTGTCTCTTTTTTAAGTAGGTGGGCCTTTCTTAGTTCTTCAAGTGCATCTTTATTATTCTATTTTTTCAAGCCCATGGCATTTGGTGAGATGGGTTTTCTCTTTCATTTTTCAAGCCCATGGCATTTGGTGAGATGGGTTTTCTCTTTCATTCTTTTATTGGGCTTTAATCTATCTCGTGGGCCACGATTACATTTCTATCAAATGCTTTAAAAAATCTTAAATAATCAAGATTACTATGTGAATTGTTTGGAGAATAAAAATTAATATAGATAAAAAAATAGTGTATTTCATCACATCAAAAAATATAAAATTTCAAATTAATCAACTATAAAATGCACCTATGTCTACCTATCAATATGTGTCACTATTGGATTAAAAAAATAAATATTTGTCCATATTTGTCCTAAGTGGCAAAAGAGGTTTAGAGGATTGAATAAACATTTTCAAGTTTTTAAACTTTTCTTAAAAAAAAATACAAAATCTTATGTTGTACATTGTATGTTAAGATATATATGCATTCAATTACATATAATATATATATATATATAAAACCTCTGTCGGCCGACCCGCTTGTCTTGGTCGATCAGATGCAAGACAAACTACGTTTCAAACCTCGTCAGATACGACCCAATCTTGTGGATCGAGTACAGGACAAACCTCACCAGCTCACATTCCTCTTAATGACTCTGTGGTGTAGTATGCGCCAACGTAAGACGTCACTGCTTCCTTCACAAAACTGCAGGATATGGAAAAAGAAACACGATGTAGATAACAACCAAGTAACATTAATACAGACATATTTATTTTGACAAAATTAAAGCATACCTGATTGCTGCACAAGCATGAGCGCATGAGATCAAGTCAATTTGGAAAACTGAACACGTACATGTTTGATGATTGAGCTCCACAACATACATTTTTCTTCCATCAGCCACTTTGAACTTGTATTGCCCAAGCTTATCAACATGCATTTGTCGTCCCCGTCGCACGTCGTCAACTAATCTATCATGTGCAGCCTTTGTCAGCTCATTTTCCCTTTCCTCTACGCTTGTCCTCCTCTCAACAAACCACTTTTCTTGAATTCGTCTCGCATACTCCAAAAATGAACACACTGGTAGCTTTCGTGCCCAAAAGAGATGAGCATTCCACGTCTCGACAGCGTTAGAGGTCATGAAGTTAAATCTTCGGACGGAACATTTAATGCGAGACCATCTCTCGGTTTTTGCTTTGCTCAATATATCCAGTGCTCCTTGAATATTTGATTCTACAAGCAACGTCATGTATCTGAATCACACAATATGTTAGATATATTTTTGTAAGTAACAGGCCCCTCGAAAAGCCCACTGTCGTAACAGTATGCCACCTTTTTGAAAATCCCCATGAGATATGAACCATGTTTTGCGAGATTTTATTAAAGGTGGAAACAACATAAATCATGAGTAGCATCTGGATAGACTCTGCTGACGGCATTTGTGATGCTTTTATGCTAATCGGATACGATGAGCAGCTCATTAGGGCATCCAAAGGCATTTCGAACATGACCCAAAAACCATGTCCACGATTTATCATTCTCTATATCTCCTATCCCGATTACCAACGGGAAAATCTGATCGTTTCCATCATTCGTCACAGCCACAAATCCAATTCCCATGTACTGACCTTTTAAGTGACAACTATCAATCACTATAACAGGTCGTGAATATCGACGAAATCCATTGATAGAGGCGGCCAGAGCAAAACACACATATTTGAATTTTCCACTACTATAAGTTTCCAAAGTAGTGTAAGATCCAGGATTGGTTTCTTTTAAGACCTCTAGGTAGGATGGAAGCATAGAAAATGAGTTCTTCGGATCACTATATGCAAGCTGCATTACACGACGTTTTGCTGTTAATACAAACCTGTAAGTGAGCTGCAAACTATGCCGATGGTTCATTTCCTCGATGATGCCCCGAGCATTGAGGATTGAATTATCATTTCGTAGCCTATCAGCGTAGTACTCACTGATCAAAACAGATGGAAGTTGCTGAGGAGCAGATGTGTCAAGATCATAGTTACTACTGTGAGGCAATTGAATTGTGGAGATCTTCCAAATTCCATATTTCTGCTGGGCATGGAGCTTGAATTGACAATCTTTTTGTCTGCATTTAACATACCATCTCTTAGTGCCCGATTTTTCCACTTTATATTCAACTCGATTGTTCAAGTGGTAAAACCTAACTTTGTTCTGCAGTTCAACTTTCGAGGCGAAAGTGGCACCTTTTTTACAGACCGCTCGACTCTGGGTTATTATTGTCCAAATCTGAAGAACAGGGCGGCTCGAATGGTGGAATCTCGGGGATATTTCATTCAAATCTCAATATGTATGTTAGAAAATTCCGATACGCCTTTCGTTGCTCCTGATCCAAAACTGCCTCATCTTCTTTGTCTATCTCGAAGTCATTGATTATCTCGACCGGGTCTGCCGTCTCATGTTCATCTCCGATATTCAAACCTACACGAAGGTAGAATTAAAAAGCTTATTCAATAATTTCATACGTATAATAAATTCATATGTGTCAACAATATTCATATTTAAAATTACCTGCCCATTGGTACCAATCCTCAGACCATTCTTGTCCTAATTCATGATCATACGTGTATGCATCATCTTCGGGAGGACCTTCAACGTTTTCAGTGTAGAATGTTGGAGGTCCGTTTAAGTCTAGAAAGTTGAATCCACCATAGTTTACCCGACCACTTTGCGATGGCCAAGATGACCACGTTTCAGTTGAAGTTGTACCTTTTGACGGGTCTCCCATCTAATTCTCATCGAACGTAGATTTACCGTAAGTCTCCTCATTCTGATTAGGTATTCCCTATTTTGCATAAAATGCCTCATCATGTTGTAACCCAATGAGAACATTTGAATTCTCCAAATTGAATGTCGTATGTGCGTCTGATTTCAGCACATTTAACGTATCTTATGTGTCCCAACAAAAACTTTGACGGGCCGACTCAAATCCTTCATCAACGGTATTATTTTGCTCTGAATAAGAGGATCCTACGTTACGACGCTCGATCGAACAACCACCGGGGCTGTTATTATCAGTTATACTTGACACCACAGGATCGAATACTCCAACATCCATCTTTTGAAATGAGACAAAAACAACAAGATCATCTCCAGATATGCACAAAATTCGTTCCAAATAATAGTCATTCTTTATTTTGATCTTTCTCACTCTTTCCTTCGTCTCCACTAATGAGTGGATCACATATCCCAAACAATTCATGTTTGCACGTACAACTCCATGAACATCGTCTAGTAAATCAGAATATGTGATTCTTTTAAGATAAATTACCTCTCGATAACCATTTACGTACTCTAAGTCTTGCCAATAACCTCCAAACCAAACATTAACAACTCTGAAACTCATCTTGTTCTTCACAATTCGAGTCTAACAAAATAAAATCATCAGTATGCAGTGCAAAATTAATTTCAAATGCAGAAATGCAATCGAAGATATAAATTGTTTAAATATATTTTAGAGTAACTCTTACAAAAATGTTAACAACATATTCAGTGAAAGTGTGGTTGTTTCAGTGTTGTCTATTGTTTAATTATTGTAAACACCAATTGTTCTATTGCTTAATTCTATATTTTCGTAACAAATTGTCATTTTTAGCCTTTTACATTAGGGTAAACGACAATTTAACCCAAAAAAATAGGGTTAAACGGTAATTTTTCAAAATTGCCGTTTAGCCCCCAAAATTTTCATAAATTGCCGTTTAGCCCCAAATTAGGATTTTCATCCTTTTTCCCCACTACAGCATGGTTACACGGCAATTTTCAAAAAAAAATAAGAGGTAAACGGCAATTATTGTAAAATGTCGTTTACCCCTTAAAGTTTTTTAAAAATTGCATTTAATCCTTGCATTTTCATTTTCAACCTATTTTGCCCCTATATAGGGGTAAACTACAATTTTAATAAAATTTAAGGGGTAAATGACAATTATTGTGAAATTGCCGTTTACCCCTTAAATTTTTTTAAAAATTGCCGTTTAGCCCCAAAATAGGATTTTCAAACATATTTATCCATATTCTACGGCTAAAGGGCAATTTCAGCATAATAGTCTTATAAATTGATTAAGAGCCGCACAATTTCTACCAACAATATGCACAACTATAAACATATAATTTACTAAATAATTGTGAAGAAAAAAAATTACCTCAAATCTAGGTTTGTTCACGGCAATTTAGTTTTATAAACACAAGATAATTTCACTTGTATGTTGAGATGAAAAATGAAAGCAATTCAAGTAAAAATGCATTAAAAAGAATAAAAACACACACTATTCACAAATCAATGAGTCAATGATGCACAAGTATAAATCATCAATCAACCATGGTCCACATCCACTATTCACATCACCAAAAGTCAAAAAAATGATAAAAAACAATCAAACTTATAATTTTATGGTATAAAAGTACAATTTTATATTAATTATGATAGAAAAGACAATTTACTATATAAATTGGGGTATTTTGGACCCTTCATCCTGTAATAAAAATTACCCACAATATAGATATTTTATAATTTTCTTTAACATGTCACATCATCTCTAATATACAACAGCATCATTTTGGGAAAAGAAAACTGTCATATCAACGTAAATAAATATTTAATGAATAACACTCACGAGATATATATATATATATATATATATATATATATATAACATTGATGACGAATGTCTATAGTACACGAAAATGGGACAACCTGCAACAATGAATCAATATTGGATCACAATAATACGAAGATTAACCTACACGCACAATTTAGATGTAAACTATATCATCATGTGAAGACGCAAAAACCTATTGTCAATTTTTTTTTTTTATTCAATAAGTTTTAGTAGAGGAGAGGAAAATAATAAAAATTACAATTTCAAACTTTGTAAAGGTAGATACCATTTGTAGTTTAAAGTCAGGTCATCACAATCTTAACTATTATAAAAATGAATACCACTTAAGTTATAAGACTCATAGTTTGAATCTTGATCGTCACAATTTATATTTTTATAAAAATAAGATACCATTTAAATTTTAAGGCTCGTGGTGAAGTATTGTCAATACTTGAATGTAGTGTTCTTTGCTTTGTTTTCTTTCTCTTTATTCATGTTGTAACATCTTATGATGGATACATATGCATCCTGATCTTTTCTATAATGAATCTATTTTTATGTATTACTCCTTTCTGTTCTCTCTCTTCAGCTTGTCTAATTTTTCAATTGTGAAATAGGCATGTGAGATACTTGAAAACCACATCAAAGTGATCAAATCTGTCAAAAAAAAAAAAAAATATTGAAACTTGGAAATTTATGCACTCAATTTGATAGACTTTAGGATGAATGACGATTGACGATGAGACTTTTGAAGAATTTAATGATAGATTTTCTAACATCACTAATCAGATGTTTGGCCTAGGAGATTCACAATCCAAATAAAAATGGGTCAATAAAGTTCAAAGAGCATCACCTCACTAAGAATATAATAAAATTTGTCAAAATCTTAAACCTATATATGGTACTCTTGTTCTTGTATACATTTCCCTTTAATTGGTTATTTCTCCAAACATTCTTAATAGCTCACCCGAATATAGTTGTTTTAATACTTGCATCATCATCATATAACTGCCTAAAAATGTTATAAATGAACTAAATAGACTAGAATATTATTTATTGCAGAAAAATTATAGTATGCCACCTATCAGAATATCTTCTAATTTAATCATAAAATATAATAGTAATTTAATTAATATATTATTTCATTGTCGAAACCATTTCGCATGCTAATGGAACATGAAATATATTAATAAAATTCTTTTTCATTTATGTGTTAAGAAGTGTAAGTCAAACTTATTCAAATAAATTTCATAATGTACATTTTAAACGCAAAATACATGTTTGCGAAATAGTCCATTTTTCATTTAACTAATGTTCTTGAAAGTTTGGCTAATACAGTTTAATCAGACCATCTCTATATTTTAGCATTTTATTTCTTAGTAAAATTTAAAATTATATAAATAATTTGAAGATTCCAATGATCAAATATATATAAGATATATATAATATATACACTTATAAAGATGAAGGTATTAAAGATTTAAAATAAATACTTGGACTGAAATTCACTATTTTATTTTAGAAAAAAATAAATAAGAGACTTGAAATTCACCCTACCTTTTAGTTTTAATACTTAACTCCAATGGATTCACTTACAATGGGGATACATTTTGCATTATCACGTAAGAAAATATGTTTTTTACTCAATAACATAATAAACTATGCGTTTATCCATTTTTCATTCAAAAGATGAAAATACCCATAGAAAATGAGAGACAAAATGTTTTCTTATATTTGTTTGACTCAAACTATAAGTTATTTTTCTCCAAAATATATAAAACTGATAGTAAACATACAACTTTATATTTATTATATATAATTGCGCTGAAAAATCCATCGAACCCCACTTACAAAAAGAGTTGTTAAAAGCTGAAATAATTTCAGAGTTCTTGCATGGTGGAGTGGGCCAACTCTACAAACTCATTCCAAATTCACATTTATGTCATTATGTATCTTCGGGGTTTGCAGCTGTAAAAAGAAGGCATCCAACTGTACAACTTATTAATTTTATTACAAATCTCATCATTTACTTTGATCACTTTATTTCAATCTATATGGTTCTTGTATAGGAGAACCAACGTTCAGACCATTTGTAGAATCAGATTAATATAATCAATTCAAGATATACTCACTACTTACAATGTATTTTTGTCTTATTCATAATAATTATATACACAAATTCTCATGTGCACCAGATGCATGAATCTAAAATCATGCAATTCAGGTCGAAGGTCGGATTCGTGAGTTTACCTTTTTTTTTTTTTTAAATTTTATCTGTTGACTTTTATATTTAAATTCGATAACTTTTATATACAAATGTTGTGACATTTATATATTGTAACTTAAAAAAATAAAGAGTTTCAACAAATTAAATTTATATATAGATATATTTATGTGATATTCATGTAACTTTTATATATATTTAAGATTTGATTGAAAAGAAAAAATATATATACGAATCCAAATCGATTCAAATTATATCTACACCAACCAACTGCACAATAACGCGACCAGTTATATATGGGCAACATAATACTCTATTAGTATTAAATTCCAGTCAAATTGGAACTATATAAAATAATATGTGAGAGAGAGATCACATATCAATATCATGATTCCTGGAACTCTCAGGACACGTGGATCTCTAGAAAACCTTTTTTTTTTTTTTTTTTTTCCAATCAAATCTTGGAAGTTTGAAATCTGACACTTGCAAAATGATTTATGAGTTAATTATTAAATTATACTGTACTATGATATTTTGTATGCTATTAATTGCAAAAAATTGTTACCCAGTTTGAATTAAACAACCACACTAACCTGGGGTGATTCTTGTTTTTGGGCCATCGAAACCCACCAAACACACTCCTTACTCCACTTGCCTAATCATTCTCACTCTTCTTCTTCTTGCACCTCTTCATCTTCACGTGCATTAAAATTGTCTTGCTGATTTTCTGTTTCTCTGAGATCTTGTTCATAATGGGCATGGCCCTCTCCAATCTGGGCTATTCTTGTTTCTCATTTCGTGGGTGACTATTGGGTTGTAAAAGGTAGTAACTTTTTGATCTCATTATTCGAGATTTTTAACTTTTCTTGAAGATCTTCTCTCCGATCTTTTAGCAAAAGCAGTTTTGCTTTTTCACCGTTGTTGAGATCCCATACTCATTACCTTTTCCTTTTCGTTTTGCAGAATATTTCGCTTATTGAGGAATGGATTCGTGTTGTGCCGCCATTAGAGCTGGGGTGGTGCCACTGAGTAAGGGAGATAATGGGTTTTTGGGAGAGAAAATTGGAGGGAGTTTGAGAGAAAGGGTTTTTGGGGTTCGATTTTGTAAGAATCTGAGTGGAAAAAGGACCAGAAATTCGAAACCTGGGGTTGCATTCTCTGTTCTTACACGCGATATAAACAAGGAATTGGCTGTAAGTCTTGTTTGAGTTCAATTTTAGGGATGTTTTTTGTGGCTTTTATTATGAGCTTTGATCGGTGTGATAATTTCAGGCATTTGAATCACCATCATTGAGTGAAGAACATCCAAAGGCAGATCCATCAACAGTTGCTTCGATCATACTGGGTGGGGGCGCTGGGACCCGCCTCTTTCCTCTTACGAACAGAAGAGCTAAACCAGCTGTAAGAAAATAACCTCTGTATCAGATTTTGTTCTTAACTCTCTGTGTGTGTGTGTTTTATGTTGTTTTTTTGCAATGGTATGAGATTAAAGAATTGGCTTTATGTTTTGACTGTCATGTTTGCAACTATGTAATTCAAAGATGTTGTACATTTCCAGGTCCCAATTGGTGGTTGTTATAGGCTGATTGATGTCCCTATGAGCAACTGCATAAACAGTGGGATAAGAAAGATATTCATCTTGACTCAGTTCAATTCTTTCTCCCTCAATAGACACCTTGCTCGAACTTATAACTTTGGAAATGGTGTGAATTTCGGCGATGGTTTCGTGGAGGTGAGATGTGTAAATGATCTTGAGAGTTTCTTATTTGATATTTCACATTACTTTTTTTGTTTTCACTTAAAAAGCAAATATGTTATGTGCATAGGTTCTAGCTGCGACTCAGACACCAGGGGAAGCAGGAAAGCGGTGGTTCCAAGGAACGGCAGATGCTGTTCGACAATTTACATGGCTTTTTGAAGTAAGTTTTTGAATTATTCTTTTGGGATTGAATTTGTATTGGGAATAATCTTTATGTGTTTGTAGGCTGCGAAAAATAAAAATCTCGATCACATAGTTATCTTGTCGGGTGATCATCTTTACAGAATGGACTACATGGATTTTGTTCAGGTAATTTTATTAACAAGCATAAGTCATAGATTGTTATAATACTTGATTATTGATGGACAATGTGGTTGCAGAAACATATAGATAAAAATGCAGACATTACGGTCTCATGTGTACCCATGGATGATAGGTATGTGTTTCATCCATTTTACTCATCTTAACGAACTATTTTCACGATGGATTTAGTAAACATGTTCAATTCTTTTCCCCAAAATGCAGCCGAGCCTCAGATTATGGGTTGATGAAAATTGATGAAACGGGCCAGATCATCGATTTTTCAGAGAAACCGAAGGGCCCTGCTCTGAAATTGATGGTAATCAGACATTTATTTTCGCCTAAGTTTCTTGAATTTGCATAGAATATGACATTTTGACCTGAATATTACATTTTACATCTTCACTTGTTTTGTCTATTTGTCAATGTCCCACAGAGAGTCGACACATCAATTCTAGGACTTTCTCATCAAGAGGCAAAGAACTCTCCCTACATTGCTTCAATGGGTGTTTACGTGTTCAGAACTGATGTCCTACTAAGGCTTCTTAAGCAGACGTATCCTTCGTGCAATGACTTTGGCTCTGAGATCATTCCTTCCGCTGTCAAAGATCATAATGTGCAGGTGATACTTGGATTTTTGAGTTTTTGTTGGGAGATTTCTTGTTTTTTTTCCCCTCTATACTGAGTTTCTGGATGCATTTTCGTATTAGGCATATTTATTTAGTGACTATTGGGAGGACATTGGAACCATTAAGTCGTTCTTCGATGCTAATCTGGCCCTGACTGAGCAGGTAAGTAAGCTCATTGAAGATGCATATTTTCTAGTTCGTAAAAGCAATACAAATATTGGTTAAATGCTATAATTTTGCTTATTTACAGCCCCCGAAGTTTGATTTTAACGACCCGAAGACTCCATTCTATACGTCTCCAAGATTCTTGCCTCCTACTAAAGTTGAAAAATGCAGGGTATGCTTGTAAACTTTGGTGATAGATAGTGTTTACACCTTGTTCTTCTGGCATACCTCATTAGTATGATTCTATTCTTACAGATAGTGGATGCAATAATTTCCCATGGTTGCTTCTTGCGCAAATGTAGTATTGACCACTCTATTGTTGGTGTAAGATCACGCTTGGACTATGGTGTTGAGCTTAAGGTAAATTATAAATCAATTGGTGTTTTTTAAGCTAACAAATAGGACGAATGAAAGAACAATTTTCATCTTTCAGGATACCATGATGATGGGTGCTGATTATTACCAAACAGAATCTGAAATTGCATCTCTTCTGGCGCAAGGAAAGGTTCCCATTGGTGTCGGACCTAATACCAAAATCAGGTAGGCCACAAATTGAAACATGAATGAACATCTTTTATGCATTGGTGCTTTTCTTGTTTTTTATTTGTGCTTTGTCTTGAAGTAATTGTATCATCGACAAGAATGCAAAGATCGGAAAGGATGTGATCATTGCAAATAAAGATGTAAGTTTCCTTATTAGCCTCACTTTCATGTACATTTCACTTTCTTTTCTAAACTTTAAATTTGATGCATTTTACGATATCAGACAAATCCTAATAGACATGAGTATGGCTATAATTTGTCCATATCATTAAATGTTGTAAATTTAAAGTTCATACGACAGAATGTAACATTTCAAGGTTCATACAAAAATGGTTCAAATCATTAGTTTGGATGAGAAAATGTTTTTAATCCATTAGAAAACTATACTTGAACTTTGCTATTGATAAAAATTATTTGATTGCTTGGATGCTTTAGAGTGTCGAAGAAGCAGAAAGGCCGGATGAAGGATTTTACATTAGATCCGGGATCACAGTCATACTGAAGAATTCTACCATTAAAGACGGAACGATCATATAAGATAATGCCTGAAGCTTCTCTCATGTGTCGAGCCTCTGTACGAAGCTAACACTGCTTCTTTGGTAGATACACTTGTATGTAAAACTAACGAATAGAGCTCGAATAAATATGAGTTTTTGGCTCTATGTAACTATAACAATGAAATATTTTCGGATAGTTAGACTAAAAGGAAGCAATCTCATCCATTGGTTAGAATATGATCCTTGTACATTTTTCGAATGTTGTTAAGCTTGTGTGATTGTTCTTCGATCATACTTGCTGTTGAAGGGCTTTCACTGAACACGATCTCATAGCCATCACGAAAATTGTCCATCCCATCCGTTAGAAGTTGCCAGAACATTCCACCGGCAGCCACTCCTCCCCTTCTGGCAGATGAATAGATTGTTGAATAAACGATTCTTAAAAGCTCGTCTCTTTTATCCGCATTATATCCAGCATCTTTCGATGATTTTCCAAACTCTGCAAATAGAAGTGGCTTCTGAATAATAGTCTGTGCATCTTTAATGTGATTATTGAGCCATTCATCCAAGAATAGAAGCTGGTCATCATCACTTTGGCTACTTAACCTGTTTATCGAACGCAATTAGAATCCATATTTCAACAGCTCTGTTTCATCTTATATTCTAATGCTTCTTACCATTGATCTGGATACGAATGAACAGTGGCAAAATCGATATCCTGAATCTGATTGTTTTTCAGAAAATCTGTGCCCACTTGAAAATATGGTTTGTTTTGCTGTTTGTGACTATCCGATTGTCCATAAAACCCTTCGAGCCCTGCTTCGAGCAGGTGATTACGGTCGATAGATTTCAAGTACGATGCCATCTCCATTATCCAAGCCTGACGAGAAATAACATACGTTTTTACATCACTATAAATGATGAAATGTATTATCTATCTTATCCATTCTTTATCGATATCAAGTAGTTGTATATATCACCCGATATAACATCTATTCACGAGCAAGTAAATAAAAGTAGTTTCGCATGGAAAAAGCTAAAATAAGTGCAGAAAAAGAAGAGAACCTGGATGGTAGAGCCAGAGGGATCAGAGGGGCATCTAGGTTCATTCATAAGCTCCCATGCCATAATAGTGGGCTCATCTTTGTATGCAATCCCCGTGATGCTGTTTTGTCTTGTAACAACTGTCTAGTAAATTGTATCAACACTTCAACTTTCAATGTGTTTCTCAACTTTACATTTATTTTTTAGTTTATTAAAAAAAAAAAAACCATCATTCACAAACTATTTCGATTTATAATTTGAAGCACGAGACAAGTTGAGTAACAATTGTAAAAGTAAAAAAAAAAAGAAAAAAGAAAATCGTATGATTAAATTGTAAATTTCAAAAATTCTTGCAAGGATAAGAAACCCAACATCCTCAATCAATTGAAAGAAGAAAGTAAAACCTTTTCAAGTTAAATGCAAACAAGTTTACCAAAACCTTTGTATTCTTACTTTCATGTGGTTCTTGTAGTATCCTTTAACCACAGAGTTAGTGAAGAAATCATCATCAGAAGACACATTCTGGCCCTGACTTCTTGCCCACTTCACATACTGTTTCTTCCCTCCATAATCTTCATAGTTGTTCACTAGGCTTAAAATCAGCTTAATCCCATGTTTCCCAGCTTCCATGATCACATAATCCAAACCCTAATGAGCAAACCAATCTAATTAAAATCGGCAAAGCAACAACATCAATACTATGAGATTTTGCAAGAAAAAAACAAATTCATTTCACCTGAAACATGTATTCATTATATGAGCCTGGAGAATACTGCAATGGAGAGTATCCAGCATCTCCAAAAGCCCAAGTTCTTGCAATCACGAGGCTATGATTTGCAGCTTCTTTAAATACTGAAGAGATTTTGCTTCTCTGAGATGGATCAGATGCTACGAACATCAGCCAATAAGCGTTGAATCCATTTGCATAAAATGGGGTGCCATTTAGCATGAAATGCTCTTTTTCTGTTTCGATGAATCCATCTTCTGCTGCCAAGTGCAGTTTCTGTTGATTCATCCATAAAAGAATCAAGAATGTCATCAAGTGATAATTCTTCATTTTTCCTTGATTTGTTTCTTGCAGTTTGTGAGTAGATGTTAAGGGGTTCTTCTCCTTCACGTTGTTGGCATTTCTTTTACCCTATGATTGTGGATGTACTGTCAAAAAGTGTGAAATTTTGTGGTTTGTTCTTGCTTCAAGATAATTAGGGTAGTTAATAATATGAGTTAAAAATAATAAAAACCATCTGAGTTATGCTTTATTTTACACTTTGCACCCTTTTTTTTTCTTTTTCTAAATGGACCCAAAATTTACGGGTTTCACTTCTGATTACTTACCTTTTTTTTAAGGCAAAAATCAATTTTTTCATTCAATTTTTGTTTAAATTGAATTTAATGTAAATTAGAAAATTGATTTGAGATTGAGATTGTTTTGACATGGATTTCATATATTTTGTTAAAAAATTAGAACATCAAATTTGATTTTGACCCAAAAAATGATTAAAGAACGAATTTAGATTGCAAACAAAAAAAAACTTGTTAGACTTCAGGATGCAACTAGAGAAGAAAAAAAAATTAAATTTGGAAGTAAAAAACGAAAAAAAAAATTATATATATCATACTCCTATTTTCTTTAACGCTAATAATATTAATAATAATGTTTAATAATAGTGTTTATAAGTTTCCATAATGAATGCTATTTCCTTGAAATATGTGATAATATCCCACTATATAAATTTCAAAATTTTAATTAATACCCATAATCATTTCACTACCAAATCTTTAATTTCCTTTTGTTTGAATTGTTGTTGGACTTCTTGTGCGGTTCGAATAGTGTAGAATGTATGGTGAATATCACATCATTGCACACTATCAAATGTGATGGTGATATAACCATGGTTACAAAATTTCCTTTTGAGTCGTATGAAATCATGGTACTTGATTTGTTGCTGTTAAAAAATCACGGAAGCAATTAATGCGGAATGCCCGTTTAACAATCATTACATATATTTTTGTTCTCGTGGTTAATCACTGAAATGTAGCTCAAGTCTGGTGTTTGTGTTTGCTGATCATAAACGGGAGTAAGCGTATTTACTTATAAAATGGTTTTGTCCATTACGTTTTCTTTTGTTCCTTTAAGAGAAGAGTCGCACTCCACTTAAAAAGACGTGTTGTGGATATGCGTTTTTAAGTCAGTCTTTGTTAAGACTTATAAAAGGGAAAGGCGTGTTCCACTTGCAAAAGCGTATGGGCTTATTACATTTTCTCAACTGAATTAACTGAAGGAAGGTCAGCAACTAGGGGTGGAGATTGGAACGGAAATTTCCGATATCCGCCGAATCCGATCCTAAATTTTTCGATTTTGGAACGAATATTTTTTATTCGAAATCCGAAAATCCGAATTCCGATTTTTCCGAAAATTTTCGGATGGAAATTGGAATTAGTTTTGAATTTTTTGAAAATTTCGAAATCCGATCCAAAATATTTCCGAAATTCAATTTTCGATTCGATCCGATTTCCGATTTATTTCCGAAATTATAAAATGTAGAGTTAGTAGAGGCATTCGAAAATCGAACACAAGACCCCTCTCACACTCAAAACACGAAACTTACCATCAAACCAATAGTAATTGTTGTAAATAATTCAAACATTTTATACTATATACTATTTGCTATAGAAGAATACTATATACTATATATAATATAATATATTTTATATACATTTACTAAATGTAAATATAAATATACATATCATAGTATACTTTATAATACTATATACTATGTAATATATTTTATATATTTTATACTATTTGTAAATATAAATATACATATTATAATATACTTTATAATACTATATACTATATAATATATTTTATATACTTTATACTATATGATAGTATATAAATATATTATATACTATAATTTATAGTTTATACTGTAGTTTTTTAGTATTATTTTATAATATAAACTATATACTATAGTTTATACTGTAGTATTTGTAGTTGTTTAGTATTATTTTATAATATATACTATATATTATAGTTTATACTGTAGTTTTTTAATTATATTATATTATATACTACATATTATATATTATATACTATATATTATATACTTTATTACATATAATATAGTTTATACTATAATTTTATTTTATTCTATATACTATAGTTTATACTGTATACTATACTATATGTATATAGTATAGTTTATATTATAGTTTTATTTTATACTATATACTATAGTTTATACTGTAGTTGTTTAATATTATTTTATAATATATACTACTCCCTCCGTCCCTTAACACTTTGCACACTTTCCTTTTTAGTTTGTCCCCAAATACTTTGCACACCCAAAAATGGCAAATTTTAACATAATTAACACCCTCACAATACACATTTATTTACAAAAAATGCCATTACTTTTTCTCACACAATACCATTTAATATTCAAACTTTTTCTTAAAAATTGTGCCCAATTTGACCATTATACCCTCAATCAAAAAGCAAATATTCACTTTTTCTTAAAAATTGTGCCCAATTTGATGTGCAAAGTAATCCGGGACGGAGGGAGTATATATTATGGTAATTTGTTAAAATATGAATCTATTGTTACGTGATTTTTCTTAAAATTTAAGTGCAACGAATTAATGTAAACATGTGTTTTAAGTAATTCCAATGAATTGATACATGCGTTTATGAATATAATAGTTAATTGTATACAATGAATTGATATTATATATGAATATATTTAATTAGTTACAAAGAATTGGTTGATGTATGAATATAATCAATGAAACATGTATATGAATTCATTTATTTTCAATAGTAGGATACTAGAAAAGGCTATATAGCTAATAGACTAACTAATTAATTTTCAAAATTCCTGAATTTCTCAATTTTTTAATTTCTGAAAATTTCGAAAAAATTCCGAGAAAATTTTCGAAAATTTGAAATTCCGAAATTTCTAAAAATTTCGAAATTTCGAAATTCTGAAATTTTCAAAATTTCCGAAATCGGATTGGATTTCACATTTCCGAAATTTTTTGGATGAAAATTGGAATTGGTTTTTCATTTCCGAAATTTTTTGGAATTTTTCCGAAACACCCTATTTCCGATTCGATCCATCCGATCTCCACCCCTATCAGCAACAAGTCAACTTGGCGAGTTTCTTAAAATTCTTGATGATTTAAAGAATATAGGAGTCTCTTTGACTGAGGAAGATAAGACCCTTATGCTTCTAAGTTCCATGCCTAAGTCTCTTGAAAATTTTACTGATACAATTTTGTATGGAAGGCTCAATACTATTACACTTGATGAAGTTATAATCGCATTAAAATCAAAGGAATTGTCAAAGGCCAGTGAAGGGAAGAAAGATATAGCTGGTGAAGGTTTAGCCATCAGGTAAAAGTCTCAAAAAAAAGAAGTTCAAGAAGTAAGAGAATAGACCATTTGTCAAGAAGTAGGATAAAGAACCTTAAGGATCCACTGATGACATTGGGAACAACACTTGTTTCCATTGTAAAAAATCTGACCACTACAAGAAAGATTGCATAAAGTACAAGCAATTCAAGAAGAATCAAGAAAAGAGTCAATCAAACTAAGCAAATCAAATAGCAGAAGCAAGTGCATCAGCTGAAGTGTTGTCTATTACAACAAGCAACATCATTGAAGAGTAGGTTTTGGACTCTGACTGCTCCTTCCATATGAGCCCAAAGAAAGAATGATTTCAAGGTTGAGTTGCAAGACTGTGGATCTGTTCTCTTAGGAAATGATAAGTCTTGTGTAGTGAAAGATATAGGTTCAGCTGGATTGATAATGCATGATGGAGTGGTAAGAGTTTTATCACAAGTAAGATATGTCCCTGACCTCAAAAGGAATTTAATATCACTTGGAATGTTGGACTCTCAAGGCTACAAATTTCAGGCTGAATCTGGTAGCTTAAGTGTTTCAAAAGGCTCAGTCACTGTGATGAAGGGATATAAGGCTAATGAGTTATATTTCCTAGAAGGGATGACCTATCTTTCACAAGCAAATTCAGCTCTAGAAATGGATAGAACCCTTCTATGGCATCAAAGATTTGGACACATAAGTTATAAGGGCCTGCAAGAACTTGTAAGGCAAAGGGTGTTTGGAAGTGACAGAATATCAAGGTTGGACTTGTGTGAATGTTGCATTCTTGGGAAGTCCAAGAGACATAGCTTTACCTCTGAAATTCACTCTACAAAGGCTCCCTTAGACTATATACACTCTGATCTGTGGGGACCTGCAAGAGTCAAGACCAGAAATGAAGGGAGTTACTTCCTATCCCTTATTGATGACTACACCAGGAAAGTATGGGTATATATATTGAAGTCCAAAGATGAAGCATTTCAGACTTTCAAACTTTGGCTTGCTGTGAAGCCGAGAACACTTATGGAAGAAAGCTTAAGTACCTCAGAACAGACAATGGACTGGAGTTCACCTCTGCTGAGTTCAATGATTTTTGCAGAGAAAAAGGGATTGCAAGGCACAAGACAGCACCTGGAACACCACAACAAAATGGATTAGCTGAGAGGATGAGTCAAACTATCCTAAACAAAGTCAGATGTATGTTGATCAACTCTGGATTATCTAAGAACTTCTGGGGAAAAGCAGTAACAACTGCAATATATCTTATAAACAGAAGTCCTTCATCAGCAATAAATTTTAAGACACTAGAGGAAAAATGGCATGGATCCAAGGCTGATTACTTTAACTTGAGAGTGTTTGGTTGTTTGGCTTTTGCACATATCAAGCAAGATAAGTTAGCACCTAGAGCCTTAAGGTGTATTTTTCTAGGCTATCTTAAAGGAGTCAAGGGCTATAAATTGTGGTGTTGGGAGAAGGATTATCAAAAGTGCATAATCTGTAGAGATATAAGGTTTGATGAAACCAAAATGTCACTTAAAGAGGTTGATCAAGGTGTTACAGCAACAACAAAAGAAGTTAGTGCTCAGTTTGAGATGGAGTCTTTGAAACTTACTGATAGTGTTCAAGTGCCTGAAGCTGATCAAGATGAGACTGCTGAAAGTGATCAGGAGCAAGAACAAGATGACTTAACCAATTATCAGCTAATAAGAGACATATCTAAAAGGACTATCAGACATCCTAATAAATTTGGTTTTGCTGAGAATGTGTCATTTGCTCTGCTTGCTGCTCAGGAAATAGATGCTCAGGAGCCAAAGGATTATTTTGAAGCTGTAAGTTGTAAGCAAAAGGATAAATAGTTAGTGGCTATTCAAGAAGAACTTTGTTCACTTGAAAAGAATAAAACATGGGAGGTAGTTGTTGCACCTAAACACCAAAGGTTGATTGGTTGCAAATGGATCTTCAAGAAGAAGATAGAAGCTGCAAAAGGGGGCAATATCAGATTTAAAGTCAGGCTAGTAGCCAAGGGGTTCTCACAGAAGGAAGGGATAGATTACAATGAAATTTTTTCACCTGTGGTGAAACATTGTTCTATAAGAATTCTTCTAGCTATGGTTGCTCAGTTTAGTATACATCTTCATCAAATGGATGTTACAACAGCTTTTCTTCATGGTGAATTGAATGAGCAGATCTACATGAGAATTCCAGAGGGATTACATGTTGAAAACAACACTACAAGAAATTTGGCATTTAACAACGATTTTTACTCGTTGTTAAATCTATTTTTTAAGCGTTGTTGTAAGCAGGGTTGTTAAAACTTTTCGCCATTCGATAATGCACCAAAAAGCATTGTCTTAGCTAGATACGACAACGCTTTTTGGTGCGTTGCAAAAAAAGGGTTGTCTTTTCTTATTTTCTGGAACTTTTTTACAACACTTTTTGCAACCAAAAAGCGTTGTCGTAGCTAGATATGACAACGCTTTTTGGTGCGTTGCAAGAAAATGGTTGTCTTTTCTTATTTTCTAGAACTTTTTTACAACACTTTTTGCAACGCTTAAAAAGCGTTGTCGTATCTGACACGTCATCGCTCAAGTCTAGTGTTTGTGTTTGCTGATCATAAACGTGAGTAAGCGTGTTTACTTATAAAATGGTTTTGTCGATTACGTTTTCTTTTGTTTCCTCAAGAAAAGAGTCACACTCCACTTAAAAAGACGCGTTGTGGATATGTGTTTTTAAGTCAGTCTTTCTTAAGGCTCATAAAAGGGAAAGACGTGTTCCACTTGCAAAAGCGCATGGGCTTATTACGTTTTCTCAACTGAATTAACTGAAGGAGTGAACAGTTCTCATGCATGCGCGCCAATGTTTGTTTTTGGAATCAAGAAGAGGAGTTTCAGTTGCCATATCTCTTGCGATTGTTAGGCTAGGTAGTTGAGTCTAATTTCAGTTGTATATATAGATGTATTTCTGTAAACATACATATAAGAAAGTTTAGAGTCATCTGTGAGGTTTTAGGGTTTATCATAGCAAGTGAGAGTGTTCCATGATCTCTGTGAGATTGTAATTCAAAGTTTTAAGTTCAAAGCTAATAAACCTTCCCCCGATTTGCCCGTGGATGTAGGCATAGTTAAGCCGAACCACGTTAGATCTTTGGTGTGTTGTTTTCTTGAGTTTTGATTGAATTGTTGAGCTATAAAGAAGAAGCATTGCCAGCAATTGTTTTGGGGCTTTTGCAGATTGGTGTGTTCTTAAGGATTCTCGACGTTTCTAACCTGACAATCACATTAATATATATCAATGATTATATTTTAAATATTTAAAATATTTATTAATTTTAATTTTTATAATTTTAAAAGATAAGATCGATCACTATATATCATCAATGTACATATTAAAAATTGTTCACGATTACAATTTATCATTTTCGTACTTTGCTAACATAATAACTTTCATAATTCTATTACATAAATTTGTAGAGATAAGGTGAAGCCCTCATAAATGATATCCTTAATATACAATACGATGTTGTATGTTTTTATTTTCAACTCAATTTTGAATTTACGTCTAATAAACTTGGATACAGCAACTTTGATTTCTTAATATATTTGTAATGAAATTTGTGAAATGTGTTTGAATGAGCTATTTTGAGGTTAGTTCAACATAAATGAGAATATGATATTAGAGGATGTGATTGTGGTGTGTAAATAAAAAAAAAATCATTATATCATATATCTTAATATGTTTCTTATTAATATATTTTAATGTGTTTATGGTTGATGTTTTCATATATATATATATATATATATATATTAATTTACAGTTTACAAATTGGTTAAGGTGTTAATGATCTAATGAAATTGTGGATGTAATATCCAAATTGTGTTTATCCATTGATGATGATTAAAATGATTTTATTTCAATAACCTCTAAAATTATAAGAACCCGGCATATTCAATTGTCCCATTATTAAAAAATCATATTGTTAAGTGTACAATTGATGGAATATTAAATGAACTTTTATTAATTAGGGGTGGATCGATACGATATACCGTATCGGAAAATCTAATAATGAAATAAAAATTTCGGTATAAAAAAATCAATACAATTACCTTATCGAAATTTTCATTTTTGATATTATAAGTAGGAATATCGTATCATACTAAAACCGAAAATACCGTAATCAAAATTTTTGGTTTACAAAAAATATTGTAATAATGAAATGAAAAATATACACTGAAACTTCGGTAAATTTAAAATACCATTATAATGAAATAAAAATTACATATCGAAATTATGGTATACCGAAAGTACGGGTATATCCAAATGAAAAACATTATATTTCTTAATTAATATTAATATTTTCGTTATTTCAATATATATCGAAATACCAAAAATTTTAAAATATCATACCGATATCGTATCAAAATTTTTAATATGGTATCATAATATATCGAAATTTATGGTATCTTTTTAATACGGTAAGCCCGATATTTTGATATTTTGATTTTTTAACATTTCTTTCCACCCCTAAATAAATGTAAGTAGGAGAAGAACTTGTCACTGAAACGCAATTGGTGCAAGCTGCACAAAGAAGGAAGAATGCAGAAGTTGTAAGCTTGAAGTTACAGCAGAAGCATAGTTACTGAATGCTACCTAGGTTGCAAAAGATACTCGTTTCATGCAACAAACGTATACATATTTAATGAGAAGACATCTACTCTTCAAGTATAAATTAAGTATGAGGAAGATTAAAGACCAATCCAAAAATCAATCATTTCAACAGATGAAATTATAATCAGACATTGTTTGATATAGTTTTGAAAGCCAATGAACAATTGTCACAGACAGACTTCACAAACCTGCAATCTGGTACCATTAATTAAATGCATACTGAAAATCAAGATAGTTCATTTAATGTGGATTTCACACAAACTTTAGAGGATTCAAAATGTAAAGAATTAGTGTCTCCTTCAACGGGTATAAATCTACTCCTATAAATAGAGGAAGGGTCGACTAATACAATTATTGAAACTCAAACTCCCTGCATTCAAAGCTCTCAAGCTAAGAAGTTCTCAATTACTCAACCTCCAAAAGCAGTCAAGTATTCGATCACATTCTCAAGATCTCAAAGCTACTTCCCGCACTAGTTGAAGAACAAAAACCTCAAATATACTGTAATCGTTAGTTGTGTGCTAGGTTACTTTAGATGTTCTTAGTTGATAGAAAGTGTTCCTTGCTGAGTGTTATTTGTCAAGTGTTTGGCAATAATCTCGTGTGGGTTGTAGAGATTATGTGTGGCTCTGTCTATGAAGCTTGCAGCAATCTGTGTAAAAGTTGAGCTTTAGTAGGTGTTCTTGTTAGATCTAGTGTTTGTTAGGAGGAGTCTTGTAAATCAAACCATACTTAACGAAGTTCTTCCTCATGAAGGAGTAAAGTGGACGTAAAGGAATTACACCACCCTCAAACCAATATAAGACCTTATGTGTTTTTTTATTTATTTATTTTATTGTTGTATTTTATATCTACATATTTGTTCTCTCATACAACATAACTTTCTAAGTAAAAATATCATATTTGAAAAAAGTTTTCAGAAAGACCTCTTAATAGTGCGGTACTACACACAACACTGTAAACTTTATAAATTTTCGTTATACGAGCTTTAAGTTACAACTGACTGTCATCCTTGATAAATGACAAAAAGTTATATCTGACACCCATTTTTTCCAAAATTAAATTTCCATCACAAGTTTGGTACTAGTTCGTTACCGTAGTAATGTAGAATCACGGCAAAGAGATGATTGAATAGCTAAGGTAAAATCTAAGAATTGGTGCTCCTTTTATTTACCTTCAAATGACATATTTATAATATTATCGATAGTAGCTCAAAATAAGCGCGTGTCAAACCACGAGCCTACATAATATAATGAATTGAACATCTATCGTATTATTTCATCAATTAGGGTTCTCTAACATAATTAAACACTATCACTTTAAAACTTAAAAGATAAGATTAACAATTAAAGAGTCACAAAATGAAGATTTTGTATGACATATTTCGATATTCTAACTTCTAAAAAGATTAAATAATAATGTCAAAATATGATTGATTAATTTCAAGTATAAAGAAAAAAAAATTAGAATAATAATAATAATAATAATAATAATAATAATAATAATAAATAAAAGTTAAATTCTGAGATGCTAAACAAGACCTAATTATTTTTGTGCTAAGATTATACACACCCATAAATAGGGTTGTAAACGAATCGAATCGATTCGAATATCATGATATTTTATTCGTATTTGTTTAATTATTCGAATATCCGTATTCGTATTCGTTTATTATTCAAATCACAAAAGCAAATCATATTCGATTCAAATAAAATATTCAAATATATTCGTATTCGAAAATTTTAAACTTAAAATTTCAAAAAAAAATTCAAAAAATTATTTATTTCCAAATTTATATACCTATATAGTACTTAATAAACAATAAAGTTCATCAACTCTACTTATATATTTTTTTGGATATATATATATAATATATATATATAAATAAAATTCATCAACTCTACTTATATATATTTTTGGATATATATATATAATAAAAAAATTATATATAGTTATATTTATTCAAATATATTGACGAATACTCAAATCGAATATGGTCATATTCATATTCATATTCGTATTCGGGTAATATTCGAATCTGAAAAGATATTTTTGTTCACATTCTTATTCCTATTTTTCAAATTCGAATCACTATATTCGAATTTGAATATCGAATCGAATCAAAAAAGTTCAATTCTTTTACAACCCTACCCATAAAATGCCAAACACACCCCAAATTTTTAAAATAAGTGAGATTATACATACCCAAAACTTATTAAAAGACATCCCATTATTTGAAATGTGAAAATGTTAAAACACAATTTTTGAGGTAGAATCCCACCATTTTAAAATTTAAAGGTATAAAATTACTTTTTTTTAAGATGTGGATTGTCTCATTCTTATCAAATTATATGGTCATTAAGTGATAATTTCATCTTTTAGGCCTCAAATTAATACATGTTATCTAATAGGCCTCGAATAAATAATTAATCAACCTATCTTCAATGCTTTAATCGATAAAACTCCTACAATCTACTATATCATTTACAAAGTTTATTATAATTAATATGTTTGATAAGCTAAGATTGGAATTACAATTAATCACTACCGAGGAGCTAAAATTTAAAAGTCACAAATATTTTAAAATATTATTTTAATCCTAATCTTGTACCTAGCGTTTCGCTTTTTTTTTTTCTTAAAGTCTTTTGTGGTATTTTTTTTTTCCGGCTTTTAACCGATTTTGCCCGAGTTTGAGCAAGTAATTAAATAATTGCGCAGACGAGAATATAAATAGATTAATTCATCAGTTGCCCACACAGATAATTCTTATGAAACCGTCTTATGAATCCAATCAACTCATATTTCACATCTTACAAAATAAAAATTGATTTGTGAAAATAAATTTCACATTTTATAAAATAAAAATTGATTCATAAAAATACATTTGGATTGTACATCATTGAATTATATCCATAATCTCATATAAGTTCAATGCACCTAAAATACAAACCTCTAACTTTTACTTGCTAGGCACATAGTAGCTTTTTTTTTTTCCTGCTTATTCTAACGTTGAAAATTCAAAGCAAGTATAATCGAACAAGTACACAATGCCCCAAGTGCACAGTGTAGGACTTGTTTGTTTGGTAATATAAAAAAATTTAAAAATTGTCTTTGTCCAATGTGGTTGTAAATGATATGGTCTCCAGAAATTGTAAGTCTTCATTATTGTATCCTTTACTACTTGTAGCATTGTGATAACAACACCCAAATAAACAGATTTCTGTTGATGGGAGTATTTGAAGGGTGCTAAATAAATATTTGTGCAAGGTCATATAAAGTTAAAAGTCCAGGCATATGTAATAAACTAGCTTACATCATATTTTCACTCTATCTACTTGCTCATACTGGACTAAATCCTCAAGAAAAAATGAACAAATAGAGAGATGCATTGCGGCAACCATCGATGTATGTTGATACTCACCTCTCATCAGAGTTGAACCTGTTCCATGCTGCCTGAGGATAACAGAGCAACAACATCGGTCAGCAAATCTATTGCTTGCAAGAAATGAAATACTCATCCAAGAATCGTAAAATAAAGAGACTGATAAACTTCAAACAAGACAAATTCTCTTCAGAAAAAGAATACTTGGTAGAAATTCTGGCTGCTTCCATATTTTAGCTAACAAACGCTATGAAGTTTAAACATGAAGCAATAAATACTAGATCTTATCAGTTTTATTTTCATTACTCAGCAGATGATGTTCCTTTTAAGATGCATCCCAGGATTAACCTCAACAGCAACAATCTTTTCCAGAATCAAGCTATATAACATACCTTGAGAAGATCAAAAACCTTTTCACATATGTATTTTTGCTGAACACTAGCTCCTCTTTGTTGCAATTTGTCAGGATGTACATAGAGAGTTGCCTTTCTGTAAGCCTTCTTTACAGCAGCAGTTGTTATGATCTCTGTTAGGGAAATAGGTTGCCATCCACTGTCTGTCCCAAGGATCTGCAAATGATGATGAATTAAGACAACTATGGCTCGGCTAATTTTATTTCATATTGGCTTCAAGAATTGAAGAAAAAGGAAACAATTAAGCTTAAGAACTTGGACTTAACACAGTTCCATTCAATTATAGCCAATAAAGACATCCCTAGTTAGGCTTTCAGATTGTGATCCAGAAATTAATGAGCAGATGTTATCCAAAAACCATGAAGTAATTATTTGGACAGTAAATCAGCAGGGTAGTCGAGCCAAAACATACATATTGCAAAGTTGAGAGAAGTGCACGCAAGTTCCCCTCCTTTCCTGCTGCCCATCTCCTGATATCGGCATCAAGAGATTCAGCAAGTCTCTGCAATAAGATATAGATTGTTGTTCTCAAACACAAATTCAAATTCTCAACAACATAAATACATCGATTTTAGCAGTCATTGTAAGTTCAAACTTGTGAGAGATTACATTTCTCTCAGCCTGCTCTTTCTGGGCAAGAAGATCGCGCATATTCTTCTCTGCAAGGGCTTTTGCCTGAAAAAGAACAATGAAAAGGTTACAAAATGTCACGAGCACTAACTATCCTGTTCCAAGATACAAAATAAAGAAGCGCATACTGCTCGCTCCATTATCCTCTGATGCCTCTCTAGTCTTGCTTTACGCCTCTGTGCTGATTCAGTATTTGTTCCAGTCTCCAGATCCTGCAGGAAAGTTGATCCATCACCTTCAGGAGTAGAAGTGGACATTATCACATGAAAGCAATATACATAGACAACTGATACTCACTGAGGATGAAAAGCTGTGTTTCAGTCCGTTATTTCCTGAAGAACTAGAACCCCTTTCAGTGGGGTGTCTGTCAGCCGGTGTTCTTGACTCTGTAGAAATTTTCTGAGACATTGCTTTTTCTAGAGCACGCTCACGAGCCTCTGCAGTGGCTCTTTCTACTGCAGCTCGTTCGGCCCTAAGCTTGGCTTCTGTGGAGGCTTTATCAACTGGTTGCTTCACCACATAAGGCTTCTCAACCTTCTCCTTGGCCTCTGCCATAACCCTTTGTCGAGCTTCAGCAGCTGCTCTCTCCACAGCAGCTCTTTCTGCCCTTTCTCGAGCTTCAGCAAATGCTCTCTCACGAGCTTCACGAATTGCCCTTTCGACAGCTAATCGATTTTTTTCACGCTCTCTTCCCTTCTTAATAGCTTCAATTCTTTGCTGTTGGTCATTGCTCTCAGAGTGTTGCACACTATCTTTGGCATCTCTTTCTTCTACGGAGGAAGTTCCAACAAAATTCTCCTTACTGGTTTCCATGGCTAGACTTTCTTCTACAACTTGTATAGTTACCTGAGGTTTATCCATTTCTTTGGGCTCACTCTGTAGCTGAGAGTACAACCCTTCACTTGGTTCCTCAGCACATTTTCTTTCATTAGAAATCATTTCAAGTTCATCTTCTAGTTCCTTGTCTGAGGTCATGTCCTTCTCATTTGCAGCACATTCTTCAGATTCATTAGCAGACAACCCATCTATCTTTTCAGAGCTGGAGGCTGATACGGATCCTTCATCACTCTGCGAAGCTTGTTCCAACACCTCTCTCGCACCAGTGAAATCAAATTCTGCTGTTCTTATATCAGATGCAAGATCCTCAGGTAAATTTTGCATACTGATTTTAGAAGCATATTCCATAGCAGCATCATGAATATCACTATTTGAATTGGATACATCCTCATCTTCTGGCACGTTTGCTCCAGGGTCTGCATTCATGACACCAACAGTTTCCACCTTGCCATCAAAAGAAAGACCTTCAAAAGCATTGGACAGTTTGTTTTCATCAAAAATCTCTTCAGAGGCACATCGGCGCAAGCTGTTGATTCCAAGAATTTCATCATCCTGCAGGTGGAAAAATGGTTCTGCCTTCTTGATCTTGTCAATTGCAGAAACTGTTCCAATCACTTCGAACACAGTATCATTTTCCTTGTAATTTTTTACAGTTTTCCAATGTTCTTCCACTTGGTTGTTTAAGTCAACATTACAGGCTTCTTGAGTCTCACCAATGATGCTGCTAGCATCATTAGAATGAGCCTCATCAAAGATGGTGCTAGCATCACTATTACTCAATTCAACAGCTTCATCAATATCCTCTGCATAAACAGCAGCCTCCTGAAATTCACACTTACGGTGATCACCTTCACTTTCCCCTGCACCTCCAAGAGCATTGTCTGTTTCCTCAACATCCCAAAAGCTTCCCCTCTTCTGAACTTTAGCATAATGGTTTGCCTCCAGCATAATGGTCCCAGCTGCTCCAGACTCACAAGTATTAACATTTTCCTCTTCAACTTTATTCTGCATAATCTCCTCAGCTAATTTTGGTTCATTGCCATCATCAACACGAACCTGTTTCTTATCATCAAATTCTGGGTCATGACTCTCTTTCTGCAATGTCCCACTAATTTCTTCATCAGAAATTTTTCCATGTTGGCCATTCCCTTTCCACTCGGAGTCCTTTTCAGATCTCTTTTCTATTGCTTCTTGCTCCAGACTTTCATTACTGACTTGCTCACTTGATTCATTCAGAACATTATCAAACTCTGATCTCAGTACTAAGTTTTCCACATTAAGCCTTTCCTCATGCTCTTCAAGTTTCTTCCCACACTTTTCCTTATCATTTGCATCATTTTCTCTCTGCTTGTTCACTCCAACCTCCTGGCAGATACTCAAGTCTTCACCAGCCTCATTCACAACCTTATAATGCCCTGAAGTTCTTTGAGAAGTATGGAGAACCCCTTCCACCATGTTTTCAGGACCTTTTTCATGAACAAATGTAGCCCGGGACAACTCATCATCCATCATCTCAGATGAACTGAGAGCCCTTTTCAACGTGCTTTCATGTCCTTTGGCATGATCAGATGTATTTTGACACAATTCATCTTCCTCCACACTCTTCACCATCCCTTGCATCCTTTGTGATGTATCAAGAGCCCTTTCCACCAATTCAGGAACAACTTCAGATCCTTTTGTGTTGGCTACTAATCCAGGAAAGCCATTTCCCTCTCTCTGGGTCTCAACCGCTTCAACATTTTTCTCAAGCTTTCCCAATGTAACATTTTCATCAACATGAAGAATCTCACTCTGACTGCAATTTGAAGCAAATAACTTACTCTTCCCTGCAAATGCCTCTGCATGTTCTTCATCTGCGTCAACATTCTCACATACCTTTTCTACATCAGAATTTGCAGCATTAATAAATGTATCATTCTGACTGAGGGATGGAGTAAATTTCCCATCAATCTCATTGAGTAAAGTGAATATATGATCTAATTCTTCATGTTTTCCCTTAACATTGTTGTCTTTTGAAACAAAAGCTTCACGATCAATTTTAGCTTCTTTATCAAAAAATTTCTGGCCACCAATTGGTCTGGGCATTGACCCATCTTGAAAAACTTCCTTTCTCCTTTCCATTATCATTTTGGCTATTCGTATACTCTCTTGGGCCTGCTCAATGGCTTTCTTCAAGGCAGCAGCAGATACAGCATCAGCTGAGTTTTCATCAAACTCCTCACCAAAGAAAGGTGGTGAACATTCACCAGTAATCTTTTGAGAAGCATCTTTAGAAGAAAAATATGATGCCTTTGGTTGTCTGGGATTGTTGTTACCATTTAGATTTGATGAACAACTTGAAGGTGGAGGCGCTTTAAAAAATTGTGAGCTGAGGTTAACTTCATTCACACAGTGTGACATATCATGTATTTGTGATGTCACACAACTCGATCCACCTTTATTTTTTACAGGTTCCACTTCCGTACTGAAACTCCAGGTGCGACTGACTTCACGTTTCAGTGAAGGTAGCTTGTTATCTTTCGTCTTATGTAGCCGAGGATTTCCATCAACGAGATGAGTAAATCCAGGAACTGCTTGGAGTTCTGCTATGTGTGTTTTCCCATCTAATGCATCACTATTTTTCTGGTTGGTCTTATTGAAGGACATGCTAAAATGCTGCTTAACTTCCTCAACAGACTGATCGGATGCCTCAACAGAGGACCTTTTGGTCTTTCTTGAAGAATGTAGAGAACCTGATTGTTGCAAACAAGGTCGTGTCTCAGCCGGGATCCTGTAACAGACATTTAAAGGTTTAACAAGAGGCAAACAACAATTCTTTTTGTCAATAGTGGAGAAAGAATTACAGTAGAAGCGAGGATAAATATTTCATCATTTTTTGTTCCCTAAATATATGTGGACCCCCCCACCCTCCAACCAAAAGGAAAGGGGAAAGAAAAAGCCTTTAATCAATATAAACTAGAAATGCATTCATCAACATTGGATAATAGATACGCAGGCAAGAAAATCAAATGTAGACAACTCTCTTCACGGAGAGAACATTAAATTTAATTTTCTATTTATCTAATTAGGAGTAGACAATGCCAAATATACTTCACACTTCACCAATTTGTGAGCCAACTTTTGAGTAACTTTTGCACACATTTGATCGTGCATTCTTATAATATTCGTTTGGTCACTTAATATATCAGCACCAACTCAGGGGCAAAAACACATTTCTTCAAAGGATAGGGAAACAATATTTCACTAATTTTCCCACTATAGAAAATTGATGAACTTCTTCTCCGCCTTCTCCTCTCCAAAGTTGAGGTAGAGAATTGCATACCTTTCCTTTGGTAGCTCTTTTGGTTTCCTAAGTATACCAGTAGCTAGGGCCAGATGCTAAATTATTCTTCATGAGATTTAGCGATGAAATATTAGAAATTGTACTTAATAAACGAAGTAATATTTAAGCTTGCTGAACGCAAGTCGGTAACTTTATACCTATTTCCACTTTTGAACACTCGACCAACTTCATTTATACATAGAACAAGATAAGCCTTGTCACAGAACAAGATAAGCCGCAAATTAAATACAAGAAGTAGCATGTGCCACGTGGAAAAATGTGATCTATACATACCAAGACAATGCTAGATTAGTACGCCTTTTCACTAGATCACATCACCAAATTATGTATGAAACAAATCCAAAAATTAAATGATGTCAAAAATATGATGTCTAAAATCCTCACATTACTCGGAATGCAAAGTCTGGATGCTGCCATAAATTATATACTGCCAAGAAGCAACAGAAACAGGTGATTGAATACACAGTATCTTTTTAAAAACTTCAGTAGTAGATTTCAATTATGAACAGCTATTAAGTGAATATACGAGCTTTTGCGGAACTTCAAAAATCCACCTGCACCAAGTGCCTTTTTCAAAACGTTAATTAACACAGCCAGATATAAACAGATGAGCAACACAAATATAGGGTTTCGAATTTTTCTTCCCACATATGAATATACAATCAAGCGTGAAATTCGATCAATCCCATTAGCCACTTCCCCCTGTTTATAAGAGTAGCCAAACACATCCATTGATTCAGTTAAAACGTTGAGAAAGATTCATAATTGTTTATGATAGGACAATTTTTCAAAGCTCGGAAGAAAAGCAGTAAAAGAAATTGAAGATTTATCAGTGGAAAATAGAAACAAACAATCAACCTGCACATGCTAATAACAATGAATTCATACCCAATGGCATCACATTCACTCAACAACAAGAATTAAAAAATTTAGGCAACAACAAAACACAGTAAATCGCGAATTCGAAATTGAAATTCATAAGCTTCTGCGAAAGGAGAGAAGAGAAACTCACGGCGGTTTAGTTTTCTTCGCGGAACCATTAAGCAACTTCTCGTAGGGCACGAAAACATCTTCATTGCTAAAGCCACCAAAAATGTTGGAGTAATCGTGCTTAGATTTTGGGAAATCGTCCGACCCTACCCGCTGGTCCAGGCCTGGAAGATCAAGCACCGGAATGGAAGAAGAGCCCGAGAAAATCTCAGAGTACTCGTGAGCTTCCAACGACTTTCCCTCACCTCCGTTTGAGAGCAAAACGTCGTCGTACGGGTTCTTAAAGGAGAATGAGGAGGAGAAGATAGTTGCGGAGGTGGAGTGCTTCCGTCTGTGCGGAGGCCTAGACAGCGACTCCATTGAAATGGAAGAAGAGAATGTTTGGTAGTTGTACTGTGGGGCAAGCTAGGGTTTTTTGCTTAATTGTTTTTGTTTTCTATTTTACTGTTTCGCTTCTTGGTGTTCGGTGCGGCTTTTGTCTGCAGAGAAAAAATTCTGCAGAGTCAGACAACACGAAGAAGGCGAAAGACAGAAAATGTGAGAAGAAATGTTTTATTACGACCATCAGTGGGGTCCACCTGGGGATGTTATATGGTGTCGCAGGTCCAGGCATTCCCAATTGAGTACCACTCTTTCAAAAACTAATTCATACAATTTCCAGTCTAAAAGAGGTGTATCTCGATTTTGGGTTAATTATGACAATTTATCAAATTTTTCATATAAATTAAGGAAGTTTTTTATTTGGAAACTATATATATATATATATATATATATATATATAAATTATATGGATTTGACACTTATAATATTGTACTAATTTTTTGATTGTTTTTTATTGGATTTTGGTACGTAGCTTGCACATGATATATTTTGAAAGGTTTTATGTGTACTCGATACATACATGAGTGTTTTTTTTAATACAATAACTCAGTTGTTTGGACAACATAAACTCTTAATAATATATCACAGTGCAAGTCAAGTGTCAAAATCTAATGAAAAATGACCGAAAATTTAGTATATTAGTAAGTGTCAAATTCGTATAGTTTATATACATATCGGTAACAAAAATAAAAAGTTTGGTGATCATGTGCAAAATCGGTGATCATTTGATTGAATTGCTGCAATCAACATTCAATATATATGATAAGCAAATTAAAAAATTCGGATTATTGTTCCCGAATTAATTACACATTAATCTTGAACTGAAATATCAAATAAAAATTAACTTGTAAAATTTTTATCTGATCACATATAAGTTATTTTAGAGTAAGTTAAGGGTGTAAGTCCAACTTGATCCAGCTCAACATTGTTTAACTCCAACTTCACTCATTGGCCAATTTTAGATTTATTTATACAATAAAAACAAATGTGGCGTAGGTAGTCCAGATCTACCGGAAAACTGTGACTCAAAATGTCGTGAAATGTCATGTGTTGTTCCATCTATACGTACCACACTAATATAAATTCCTTTTGTTTTTTAATACCAACACATTTTAAAATTATTCAACATTTTACCTAATTGCTAAAACTTATCTTTAACTCCCTCAAAAGTCAACTTTTGTAACATGCAGTTTAATATGTGAGGATTTTTTATTAGTATTTGAAAAATAACAAAAAAAATTATAATGGTTTTCTTTTTTTTTTTGAAAGCATACTTATTCTAGAGATACTTCTTCATGAGATTGTTTTATAGACTAAAATTCATTTGTTTTAGTTTAATAATAAAATCAATTGAATTAGAAAAGATTTAATCTCACCAAATTTATTATGTAAGACAATCTTATTAATGTTTTTTTGTTAAAATCTACGATTTTCTATAAAATTTCAAAAGTTATAAGATTGCAAGCATCTTGTGATAATTAATTAAATAAATCTAACGTATGGATTACAAATTGGATTGCATATTTGCATTAATCTCTAGCAATTCCACTTTTCGTAAAAAGCAAAAATTTCATCAATGCAATACGATTTGAAAGGAAACATTAGATTATAAGTATAAAATAATATTACTTTGATTTCATTTAAATTCACTTCCACTTTTCCCAACAAGCGTTTCTCATTATTGCAAGACGATCCATAAGGAAAATTAGATAAAATACAATAATTTCGTCTCAGCTACATCTTAATTGTGAAAATTGAATTACTAGATTTAATGGAGATAAAAAAAAAAAAATCGAATGATCAAACTTATACACATTAAATGACCACATTATTCTATTTTAGAGAGATTATAAAGTTGTGTGCATTAGTTACACTTCAAACGAAACTTTTTCCCGAAAAATCAAGATAAAGTTGAAAAAAAAAAAACCTTAATTCTACTTGATAAATTGAAAAAAAAATTGTAATTAATATGTATTTTCGTACAATGACAATAAAAATGAAAGAAGGAAGTAAAACCTTATTTATTTTTTAGATTAAACAAGTTTGAATTTAGAGCTACATAAAAGCATTATCAACACTTTTTTTACAATCCAAATATTTGAGTTTTGTTTAACCAGTCACAGAGAAATACGATTTCGACGTAAATTGAAACTAGCAGGAAAGAGTTAATGAAAATATCTTCAATTAGAAAAGAAAAAAAATGGACTTTTTTGCACATGTTTTATGGAGTTTTTAATTTTTATCCTCTTGTTTTAGAGTTATAATTAGATTGGGAAAAAATACAATCTCATACTCTACTAAAATTTTCAACTCTCGTTCCAAGTTCTATGAAATTCCCTTATACTATCTTAATAAAACCCTTAACTCCCTCAAATGTCAAAAATCCTAAATATAATTATTTATTGCAAGAAGGAAGGAATTATTAGAAAAATTAAACTTTAATGCACATTTCTTGTCTGTGAGTTTAATAAAAGATGACTATCATTACAGTTTTGTCACCTTAAGAAATTATTTTATTTTTTCAAAGAGAAGGGAGTTAATTCATTCCAAAAAAGGACCCACAAGCATAGAAGTATCTCCTTTTTTTTCTTTTTAAAGTCATTGCATGTTTTAGTTGTTTAACTTCTCAATACAAGAGACATAGACATCATATAGATAGAATTAGATGAATTATTTGAAATGGTATTTTTAAGTGCCACATAAATTTGGATAAGACTATTTATAGATACATTTTCATGGGATGAAGTCTCACTATTTATATACAACTCAAACTCATTTATGAGTTGATCTTTATATTCAATAAAATTATGGATTGTAAATTAAATATCTCATAAAATTAGATTCGTGAAACAGTTTCATAAGAATTATATTATTTATTAGCTATTAGTATATGAAATGGTATTTTTATTATCTATTTTTTCTGAATCTTTTTATAATAAAGTTTTCATTTTTAATATCAATATCAATGAATCATATTTTGACAAATGAAAACATTATAAATATACACATAACATATAATGATAAGTTAAAATAAAAAATAAATTATCATTTAAAATAAAGATTAGAAATTAAACAAGCAATTTTTAACGATATTATTTTATGTTATATTATAATATTATTACTTATAGATCTGCTTATCTACCAACCTTTAACACATCTTAATATGATGTATTGCTGATATATCCCTATTCAAACATAATTATCAATTTCACATCACATGACTTGAGAAAATATAATCTTATATGTCTTAATCTGCCACAATTAATATGTGAGCATTGTTCATATTAGATAATATATGTGATAAAAAAACAAAATCATACCCACAAAAAAACCGAACCGGATATAGACAGCCCACGTTAAACATTACAAAGTACCAACTTTAAGAATTTAGAATGCAGAGAAAAGAACAAAATAAAGAAGTGGTGGAAAGGCTCTTCTTTTATGATAGAAATTAAAATAAAGTGGTCTCTTTCTATATATATAATTTAAAATAAAAATAAATAAAAAACTTGGGCCATTATTGGAGTATCAATGCCTTAAAAAAGCAGAAAGGGTGGTATTGTTGACCATGTTATCATACAACTTTTGTTATCATCTGCACATTAATGCTGTCCAATTCAGGGTGTGTTGCCATCATCGATGATTCATTTAATCATACATGAACTATGGTGGATTCATGTTATTTGTTTCTTTTGGTTACATCATTTGTTTATTGTTGAAAAGGCACATATTTGTCAAAGGCATAATGATGGATTTTCAGATATTAATATTTGGATTAGGATGGATGTGATATGCCCAACATTGTATTTAAGGTCATATTTTGATTAGACTTAAATTGAAAGATGGAAATCTCAACTTCAAATCTTTAAATAATGCAATTTTAATGAATAGTAAAGGGGTATGTTTGTTTAATTTTAATTTTATGAAAGAATGGTTTCATCGTAGATGTCAAAGTTAATTTTTTTTAAAATGTTGATATTAATAATATATTGTAAGATATGTTATTCATGATTGAATGACTGTGAATTAATTTTGTTAGTTGTGTTGGGAGATATGAAATGATACTTTGAGTTAGGAACCATGGCTGATATGATTTTTGTTTTTGTATTTATTTGGTAATATAAGAATTCACATAAGTGGTTGTAGGTCTTAGACCATGTTTGTTGGTCATCTCCACGCCTAGGGCATAGAAAAAAAAAAAGAAATGCAATTAAATTCCATGATCATGGTTGTGGCATGACCATGGTTATGGACTTTGGTTGTGTAATTATGTTGACACGTGTCGTTGTATGATTCGTCGAGTAGATTTTATTTATATAATTACGGATTTCGATTTATCCATTTAAAAAATCCGGCATTATTAATTAAATATGTAATTTGCATCTTTTGTTTTGTTGTAATTTATGCATGTATTTGTAGCTCGATTTCTTTATTTTCTTTTGTATTTCAATTCTTGTAATTTTAATTTTTTTTATTGGATGTTGTAATTTATTTTAACTGTATTCCCAAATTTTTTTTATAATTATGATTTTTTAATATTGAATAATTGTATATATTTTTTTAAATATTTAAAATATAATAAAAAATAATTATAGATATAATTGTTAATTATAAAAGAAATAATTTATTAAAGGTTGGTTGTGATTGTGGGTGGTCATTGATAAAGTATGAATAAAATGAAAATTGATTATAGGGTAAAATGTGTATGTGGAAGAGAAAGAAATGAATTGTTTATTAGTTGGTTGTGGGTATGGTTGGGTATGGATAAACATAGTCTTATGGGCCACCACATCAATGTTAAAATATTCATTTTTCAAAAACACATTTTTATATCGATTTAACATAAATATAATCATTATATGTGGGTTCATTAATCCGCTAACTTATTTTTTATTATTATATCAATTATTTGAATTTTTTTAATGGTGATTAATTGAAATTGAATTTGGATTAATTAAAAATAAAATACATTTAGTGTAAAAAAACTGTGTTGAAATAATATATTCGGTTGAAATAATGTGTTGAAATAACACATCCAGTCTCCATCGTTCAATTTTTGGAAAAAATAGATGCACCAAAAATATATTTTTGATAGTATAACAGAAGTTTTGATCCAATTGAGGAAGAAAATTAAAAAATTGAAGATTGAAATTCCATTCAAGTATACACTAAAATTTTATTCCATAAAGTCTACATTAGTTAAATGAAACTAATTTAAACTACCCCAAATATACTTACAGTAACATCCAAAATATTTAAATATAAAAAGAAGAATGAAATATTTGAATCAAAATATTAATTAATTAGTCTTCAAAAAGATAATTTTTCAAATTCATTTTATATGTGTTTTAGGAAATATAAATATTATTTATATTATATAGTATGATCATAACATAATTTAATTGATACACAAATATATTATATAAAATTAAACAAAAAAAATTAAAATGTAAAAACTTTTCAAATGAAAATTTACTTGTTAAAATTTTCTAATAAAATAACCAAAATCAAATTGAAAATTTTCACATTGAAAATTGAATTTTCAAGAAAAAGCATAATATTTGAAATTGAAAAAAATAATTAAATCAATTAGAAATTTGGGAAAAAAAAAATCAATACAAATCAAAAAAGTAAAAAAAAAAAAACATATATTGTAGGAAATAACACAAATAAATAGAAAAAATTAAAAATTAAAAGAAAAATAAAAAACGATATATCATAATCAACCTGGACCTAGCGTGCGGCCACACCACTTGCCTTCTTGATGTGTGTGTCGCACGCGTTTGCATGATTAGATGGTTGTTCACTAATTTCTTTTACTTATTATTGTAAGTGAACAATGTATATTATAGAAACCGTAAGTGAGGTGGATCCCACAGAGACTAAACTCTATAGGCACAAATTAATTATCCAAATTCTAACTCTCAATTTTATTTTCGCTATCAAATATCACATGTTTAGATGAATTAAAATAGAAAATAAATAAAGCAGATGAATTCACTTAAGAATAACAAATATGTTCTAGAACATGCTTTCATCTAATTTTTATCAAGATATCACTTTGATCGATTCAATTTCTATCATATATAAGCAATCACAAAAATTGAATTAACAGCTCTCTCGAGTAAGTTAATCAATTGATTGAAAGGCAATCGAAGGTATCTATCTCTATTCGATCCGATAAAACAATTAACTCCCAAAAGCACTTAGGATTGATTTCTCATCATATAAGTTCATTAATCTCTTAATCTAATTTCACTTATATGTTATATGTTTATTCTTCCATAATTAAATCTCATCTCTCGAATTTGATTTAATTACTAAAACATATTCAATTACCGACCGGACAATCAAACAAACAATTAAAACATAAACACACAAATAGAATAAAGAAATCAAGAAATTGAATCAAAATCAAAGATCCATCAAGATTTGAAACAGACAACTAACAAATCCTAGAAACCTATAGATAATTAGCTAGCTAAACATGATGATAAACAAATTCATAGATAAGATTGAAAATATCATATCAAAACTAATAATATCTAACAAGGGTGGAAGATAAAAAAACTCTATTTAAACAATAATTTTTTGATTCATCGATCTCTTGAAATCTTCTTCTCTTCCTTCAAATGCTCTTAGAATATGTTTTTTTTTCTCTCTATGAATGCATGTTTTGAGTTTTGAAATAATTATGAGTATTTATATCCTCTTGGGAATTTCTAAGTGGTTTAAGAGTGGACAATACACCAAAATCGAGTTTTAGGTAAAATTGTATCTTTGGATACAATCGTGTTGTGTAGCACAATAACCATACCCCCAATACATTTTCACGCTGCACAATCTTGATCGTGTTGTGGATCACGGTCGTGCCCCATTGTGTAGTCGTGTGCCATCACAATTAAGATTTCAATTTATATTTCACTTCATTTCTTCCTCATTTTTTCATGATTGATTCATTGGCCATCAATTACACTTGAAACTTGTACCTTTTCTCACTAAAATATGAAACTAAACACAAATTCATCAAATGCAACTAATACAATAAAATCACTTAAATCAACATAAAAACTCACCTAAATATACTTAAATGAATATGTACACAATTGCAAAATATATGAAAATCTACACTTACTAGTAGTGTCCTTCACCCTCTGGATCCCTTTTTATTTTTAGGATAAGACACACACTTGTTCACCATAAGTTTACACATTGATAGTTTTGCTGGGCTAAAAACCTGTATGAAAACAGATTAGAGTGTGCAATATTGTTTTAAATGTCACAATATCACATAGAATACACAACGAAAAACAATAAAGAAAGAAGTAAATACTCATGGAATGTCAATAGGGCAAAATATATTATTTATGAAAGTGATTAAAAAAAATATAAAGAGAACTCTCTTTGAAAACAAACATGTTCAATTTATCTAACAACGGAGTTCCTAAGAATGTGGAAAGACAATTGAGAATACCAACAAACACATCTAAACGAAAATAGTCAAGAGCAAAACAACTTTATGACTTAACAAAATATAGATGAGAAATGTTGTCCAGAATATTCTTAACAAATGCATGTTTTTCACTCTAAATGTTATTCTTTCTTGCTTATTGAAATGTTCTCAACAAATGCATGCTTTTTCCTCCAAATATTTCTTCTTTCTTGCTTATTGAAATGCAGTCTTATGTTAATGCACCAAAAATATAACAAACAACATACTCATATCTTTAAAATTTAGGGATTTGTTACCATATAAATGAGATTTAATATTATAGAAGATATATATTCCTAGAATGTAGGGACTTGAAACTTGATCAATACTCATCCTTCTGCAACGTAAAAAAACATTAGTTGATAATTAGAATCTCCTAAAAACACTCCAACCAAATAAATTAAAATATCAAAGATTGTGTTTTGTAAGAAGTGTAAAATAAAATAAATAAGAGTTCAAAAATTAAACTCTAACACATACTAAAACACCCACACGTACGTTAATTAACATCAAAATATTTTATTTAATCACAGAGCTTAAAACACTGATAGATATGCCCTAATGTACATATACTTTGTATGTATATATATATAATTAGTATCAATATTGATAACAAAATTTCAGTATATATATATATATATATAAATACATATTTGTAATATGTAATAATAATTTCTCTCTATATATATACACCACAAGTGTAAATACAAATGTGGGCATAGATATATGCACATACACAATTATTTTTATGTACCAAGTGCATTAATCATGATCTATACAATTCAGGTCATATGATCAGGAGGTGTTGAAAACGTCCATATATTTGATTCACACATACTACTCATGCACACATGTTTATATTTATATATAATTTTCGGTTATACATATTTACATATTTATCTTCTGTATATAGATATACATATATATATATATTTCTAATATTTATGTAGATATTTTGTATATATATATATATATATTTAAGAAATATCAAGATTTTTTTAAACAAAAATATTAAATCAATATATATATAAATACATAAATGTAATATATCCCGGGGCATTTACC
This sequence comes from Scutellaria barbata, assembly GCA_028654395.1. NCBI lineage: Eukaryota > Viridiplantae > Streptophyta > Magnoliopsida > Lamiales > Lamiaceae > Scutellaria > Scutellaria barbata. The sequence goes on along the minus strand of CM053651.1, from coordinate 14,017,527 downwards.
GCAAAAGGTATATTGGTTTGATATTAGTTATATACTTATAAAAGGTATTAGTGGTGTACCTATAAAGATATTAGTTGTATACTTATAAAAGGTATTAGTAGTGTATCTATAAAAATATTAGTTGTATACTCATAAGCTATTAGTTGCATGTTTATAACTGAAATATATATTTACATTTTACTTCTTCAATGAAATGTATTAATTATATATTTATAAGATATTAATTGTTTACTCATAAGATATTAATTGTATATATTTTTAAGTGAGAAATATTAGTGTAAAATATTAGTTGCATATGTTTTAGTGAAAGATATTAATTGTATATTTATAAGATATTAGTTGCTTATTTTTAAGGTATCACCTATATGATTGAAATATATGTTTAGTAAAGTATATTAAAATTATATATTCCTAAAGTATTAATTGTTTATTCATAAAATATTTACTTATATAATTAAAATATATATTTTAATAAAAAATATTATTTAAGATATTACTTGTTAGGTATTAGTCATATTATTTTAAGGTAGTAGAATTGAGATGAGATATATTGTAACCTAGGATCAACCCTTCTCGTAATAAAGTTTGATATAAATATAAAATCTTGATAGAGTTAAGATGTAAAGCATTAAGTAGATATAGCAAGTGGCCCAAAACTTGAAACATTATGTGTTCTCATAGTTTTTTCCATGACCAGACTTGATAAATTTTTAAAATGGCCCCTCAACATAATGTGGTAAACTACTTTACAAAACTTCACTTCTTTTGGACTGTCTAATGTGTCACAACCCATTAAGAGACATTGTAACCCACCATACATATAGGGCATGTGCAATGGAATTTAATATTTTATGATTTATGGTTTAAAAAATAACTCATTCTTTTGGAGTTTCAATTTTGGGATGGTCCTATGATATTGGGACCGATTTATTATCTTTTAAAAACTAATTTTCAAAATTCGTAAAGCTACCAATTTAGGACCGTGTACATTAAACATTCGAGTGGAGAGTGTAAGAGCATTTATAAGTTTGATTGATAAGATGTTAATAATATTTCACTAATGTTAAAACCATAAAAAGAGTATAAGCTACAAAAAAATTAGTAAATAGACTGTAGGGATAAAGGGGGGTAAAAAAAAAAAAAAAACTGTTGATTTTTTGTTCTAGATATCAAATCAAATCAAATCAAATCAAATCAAAAGTTTGGATTTATTATTCTTTTTGAGCCAAAACCAACCCATTGGTTTGGTGGGGATGAGAATTTGTGATGCAGGCCTAGAGTAAAATCGTATATGTTTGTGGACTTTTTCTATGGGCTTTTTTGTTGGGCCAACTTGTTTTTAATATGGGCCTAAGCCCAATGGTTTAATTTAGCCCATAGTGTACTAGTTATTCTTCACCCTTTTAGCGTTGGCTTGATGAAAAAGAAATGCAAATCCCCTCTCTCCTCTCTCTGCTACTAAAATAGAGCGAGAGACGAACACAGAGATAGTTCATACAATTGAATTGAATCTATATATATATTTGTAATCTTGCTAAAATACTTCCGTTGTAAACTCAAAATGTTCAGAAACCAGTACGACACCGACGTCACGACATGGTCGCCGGCGGGACGGTTGTTTCAAGTGGAGTACGCGATGGAGGCGGTGAAGCAGGGCTCGGCGGCGATAGGGCTGAGATCGAAGACTCACGTGGTGCTCGCGTGCGTCAACAAGGCCAGTTCTGAGCTCTCGTCGCACCAGAAGAAGATCTTCAAGGTCGATGACCACATCGGCGTCGCTATCGCCGGACTCACGGCCGACGGCCGGGTGCTTTCCCGATATATGCGCAACGAGTGTATTAATTATTCGTATACGTACGAGTCGCCCCTCCCCGTTGGCCGCCTTGTTGTTCAGCTGGCAGACAAGGCTCAGGTTTAATTTTGTGCTATTTTTTAAAACCCTAAATGTTTTGTTATCATTTTCCTTTTCGTGCTAGTTTGATGATTTGTGGTGCATTGTATGATTGAGACGATGATTTTGAGATTTAGGGCTTGTGGCGGTGGGAATTCTCTAAAGGATCTGGGGGTAAGAGCTGATGAATGTTCATCAGGTGGTTTGTTGTGTGAAAAATTGTAGAATACGTAATTGGAGTTTGGTTTCTGATTAAGGGCAACAGAGTGGAAATTTGCAGTTGGATGGGAAGAAAACCCTTGTACGAAATCTTATTTGGGAACCTTCATTATGTTGACCTACTTGGACAGAATGTTAAATTAATAAAATAAAATAAACATTTCTTGACTACATATGATAGAAGAATGTACATCGAGATTCTAGAACTTGGGGTGTAGGGTTTTAGAAGTGTGGAAGGATTTCTTTCATTAAGTTATTTTGAAGAAATATAGGACTATGATCTTTGTGATGGAGAAATTAAAACTATAGATGCCAGTTTGAAGAGAAAAAGTAATGAAGAGAAACTAGAAGTTGAATCTTGGTTTGTGATAATTTATTTTTCATATATTGGTTAGAAAATGAGGAGAATTTGAAACTATAGATGTCAGTTTGAAGAGAAAAAGCAATTAGGAGAAACAAGAAGTTGAAATCTTGGTTTGTGATAATTTATTTTTCATATAATGATTAGAAATGAAACATGGTACTCTGCTACACAAGACTGGTGTCTTTCATATATTGTTCCATTGTAAGGGTAAAATCTTACATTTCTATAATACATTGCATCTGTTTTCAAAGCTTCTTTGTGAAATAAACTATCCTCATGCACCTTTTCCCGTATTTATTATCAAGTCCTAGCTTAGTTTTCAGTTTGAGCAATATTTAATAGTTTTGCTCTAGCATAAGTTATGAGTCCAACACCAGTTATTCTCAATTCACTTTTCCCTGGCATTTGGTGTGTGGACTGACTTGCTTATGAATGCTGTAATAGAACTGCATTTACCAAGTGACAAGTGCCAATGCCACATAGCCCGTTTCTGTGTAGTAGGATTGGCTGCATTGTGGCCAAAAAGATTGTCTTTCATCTTCGTTGATGTTAATCTAAGAAGTAAATTTCTTCATATCTTGCTAAAGTTTGCTTCATTGTCCAACAAATGAAAATTTATTATAACAATGTTTGTTTGTACAACCTGGTTAAATGTTTCAATCCATATTTTAGTGAGCTTATTTGTATGCAATTTAATTGGCTAAGCAATCTTGTTCTCTTAGTTGTAATCAACTTCGTGGCTTAGTTGGTACCCTTTAGGGGTGGGAGGACATCAATTTAGGGTTCTGCATGGAATCCTCCCCCATGTCAATTGTTTCCATGGCATATCCTGGTGACTGCATTATAATTTTCTATTTATCATGTACCAGTGTTTGCGTATGGAATCAAATGATTTGTTTACAATTTGTTTATTTTGTAACATCGCTTTACTATTGTCTCAGGCTAGGTTTGTTCTTTTGCCTTTTCACCCTATCCCTTGATTATTATTTGTGATCTGTGAATAGTTTATTGCATAAAAAATCTGTTCTGTTGAATTTATGTGGGTATCTGGTAGATTTGGTTTGGTAATTTGGAGTTGAGTTTGCAAACAAAAAATTTGGGTGTGTGGATTAGGCTTAAAAAGTTTGTTGAGGATTGAAGTTGTGGTTGTTAGAGTATTGTTCATTCTGTTTATAATTAGTACATACATATAAATTATATTATTGATGAATTGCAGCCACATATTATATATGTGTTTGTGGATTCATTATATCCCTGACAACTAACAAGTTTATTTGGGGCTTTAAGTTTTGGTAAAAAAGACGTGCTTTTGAGCATTATTATTCCCATACACTAAGGTTGTGTCGGATTTGAAATGAGTGGATTTGGAATCCATCCAAATTAGATTAAAAGCCATACAAATCACTTCAATTGAGGGTGATGAATTTAAAATTCACATCAATGCAAACAACCACCATTAGGTTTGCTATTATGGTTGCAAATCCATCTTCAAACCCCTTCTATCCAAGTCCAATCTAATTGTTGTCCTTTTTAGTTTTTCCTCTTGCCTTGTGATCATGTTTGGTTTGCTTGGTTTTGACATGCTTTTTGCAAGAAACGACCATATGGACAAAATGTATTGATTGTAAGCTTTTTTTTTTTTTCCTTTAGTGAGTTGATTGCAAAAAACGTTATTTATTTTGTCTCACAGTAATACCAAGTATTAGGTTCAATCATTGATTTAATGCAGGTATGCACCCAACGTTCCTGGAAACGCCCATACGGTGTTGGCTTGCTGGTGGGTGGTCTCGATGAATCGGGAGCTCACCTATATTACAACTGCCCAAGTGGTAATTACTTTGAGTACCAAGCATTTGCAATCGGGTCCCGATCACAGGCTGCAAAGACGTATTTGGAGCGGAAGTTTGTGAGTTTTATGGACTCATCACGAGAAGATCTAATCAAGGATGCACTTTTTGCATTGAGGGAGACATTACAAGGTGAAAAAATGACGAGCTCAGTTTGCACAATAGCAGTAATGGGAGTAGGGGAGGCCTTTCAGGTATTGAATCAAGAAACAGTGCAGAAACTGATTGCGGAATTCGAGGTAGTAGGCGAAGAACCACCACCCCCTGCTGATGAGGCCGCTGCTCCGGATGCTGAACCGGCTGCTGCAGCTGCTGCTGATGAGGGAACCACGGCTGATGAAGGTGCGGCTCCAATGGAGATCTAATCATACTCTTTTATTTGGTTGGCTTGCTATTACATTGTGATTTCAGTGCAACAATTTAAGTCTATCTTGCTTTGTATTTGTACTATGATGCAGTTATGGATTTTCTTACTGTTGGGAAGACATTGTTTATGTTTTTCTATTACCGTTACATTATTTAGCCTGAATTTTACCTTTTGGTCTAGTATGCGAATAATCCAAACAGAAAGAACACTTCTCTTTAATCGCAGTATTTTCAACCTAATTTTTTTTTTTTGAAGTCCCAAATTTTAACACAGCTTAATGCCAACTAGATAGACGGTCCTACAGATAGTATCTGTGAGATGGAGTTCCATTTTTCACAAATAAAACCCATTTGAACAGATTCATATGCAAATTTGTGGAGTATGAGTTGTGAATTAACTCATTTTAAGAAAGTAGATTTGAGAACCGGTCTCATAAGAGTCCCACCATGGGCTACTATCTGGGTTCCAGTCTTACTCGGTAGGAAATCTCGTCAAATTATCAAATTGAACTTAAGGTTTGTCAAGAGAACAATGAAACTCACTGAAAAAACTGAACCCCCCACACAATGTAATTAAACTTGGAACTTATATGTGAATCTATGGATAAAATAAAAAGATGATAAAGCCCATATGTTACTATTATAAAGACAATAAAGGACTTTTTTTGGTCATTCATCGAAAGGAGACATATATTATCATAATTTAAGTTGAGGATAATGGATATATTTTAAAAGTTGATTGTTGTAATTTTCACTAATCTCAAGGTTGGTTAGCAATTCGGTCAAACCTTGAAGGCAGTAGATGTAATTTCACCAATGAATATTTACTAAGGTGATGCTGATGATGATGTAGTAAACTATTAGCAGTAAACATCAAAAATAAGAAAACTGTACAATTGATTATAATGCTGAATCAGAAAACTAGCATGATGTAAGATTAATAGATTGAAACATCAATTTCCACATTGTTTGCAAAGCTGGTTAATAAAGATAGCAGTTGCAGGCCTTGATAAAACCAATGACCTAGGATGCAACTCCACATTGCCTTACTCTTCAACTTTAGTAATACTCGAAATCACTGTCCTTAAATCTTTTCATACGTTGGGACGGGGGTGGGAAGCCCTTTCGTGTGCATTTGTTTGTACATCCACTGCCAGTTTTCTGGCGTGACCTCACCACCCAGAGAACGGATAACAGAGCCACCACTGCATGACCCGATTTTGCAGCACTCTTCCAGTGATCGTCCCTTCACCAATCCATATAGAAACCCACCCGCAAAGAGATCTCCAGCACCTGTTGCATCTACTGCCTTTGACTCCCCAATTGCTGGAACTCGAACAACCTAGACCAAGATTAACTTTGTCATGATACCAAACAAAAGATACATGATTTCAAAGTCGCATGATTATGTTGTGTTGATAGATAATTTCAGCTAATTTCGTATGAAATGAGAGAACCAAATTGACAAGAGAGATGAATTAAACTAAACGGACCTCTGCTCCATGCTTTGCAATACATCCCTTGGCGCCTAATGTCACCACAGCCCATCGGCAGTGTTTCGCCAGGAATTCAAGAGCAGATTCAGGATCACAATTCTCTTCACCCCTGTAATTTCAATAGAAGGATTAGTAGCAGCTATCGAGGGACAGTTCTAAAAGAAGATTCTGTCTTTCTTTATGACATTATTGGGCGAATTAAAAGAGAAGAGGAATGGACTTCACCTCACGAGTTCTGTAGCTTCGTCCTCATTGGCAAAGCAAAGGTCTATGCCCCCTGATTCGAGCAACTGTAAAAGTTGCACCTTGAACTTCCGGACCATCTGCAACAGAAAGATTATTATACAACATATATATATGTTCAAACAGAGTGCAGAATGCATCATCTAAAGATAGAACCAAAGTGATCTCAACATCACTTTTCACAATAGTGTTTCAACGTCCAAAAAGCTTTTAATGTTACCTCAAAACTGGCCAGATCGAGGGAAACAGATACACCTTCTTGCTTGGCAATCTTAATGGCTGCCTGAATAACTTCTAGATTAAATATTCCATATCTCATCACTAGCCACTGTACCATTGAAGTCACATTAATACCACAAAGAGTCAACAAAATTGTTAAGAAGAAACAAGTTACAAGCTTGATACAACCAAGCATCAGAATGAAAAAACTCATAGTCTTATACTATTATATACGTATACGTGGGGGAAGGGGGGGGGGGTGTATAGAATTTACTGCCTCACCTTGGAACCTCTCATATCTGATGTAGTCAGATCATCTGCCTGGTAAGTGTTAAGAGCATAACATTATGATATGTATTTCCAAGTTTGAACCAACAAGTTCAATAAATTTCTTGAAAATTATAACACCCTACACACCTGAACTTTCACTGCACTAGATAGACAAGGCCGCATTGTACGGTTGCCAGCTTCATCAACTAAGCAAACACACTGTATCGTAAATTACAAATTACATTCACAAACAAGTTAGATACTCTAAAAGTTTTCAATTATGCAAGGAATGCAGTGTCAACGCAGAAAGCCACCTGGGCTGTATGCCCATTTTTCAGCCTCAATCTTGAGAGATCAACTTTGTAGGAGCTCATATTATCTATAAACAGGCTTCCTTCATCATCATTCCCACATGCACCGATTATCCCACAACTTATCCCAAAGCCAGCAGCTAGACCTCGAATTGTATTTGCAACACTCCCCCCTGCTATGGTCTTTAATGAAGACGAATTTTCTGGTGATTCGACGATATGGGTATTAACCTCACTCAAAATGGACTTCAGCTCATGGGGTGCAACCTATGAATTCCAAGAATATAATCCATACACTATTAGAATCATTCCAATGAGAATCAAATTCATTGATACATGCCATTTTCTCAAGAATGTTGTATGATGTAATAAGATCATACTATTTATTGAATTTAAGTAAATCTACCAATCCATAAAACACAGGCATTACAATTTACAACACTAAAAACACTAATTTGAACATGGATGCACATTCACAAACCACAAACATATAACAAAGATTCCAACTTTACATTAATTTGAAGTACACACACACACACACACACTTGCAAAGATCAACTGGGCATTCCCCAAATTCCCAATTAAAACCCAAGATTCAGCAACAAAGTATGTTTAATTAAAGAAAAACCACACCACCGCATCACAGAGAGAGAGAGAGAGAGAGAGGGTTTACAGGGTAGGAGCCACCGGACTCCCCAGGGATCCGGGAGAGGAGGGAGAAATCAACTCTTGCGACGTGGTCAACCAGAGCTGAAGGCTGCAGGCCGATTATGAGCGGCGCTACACCAGGAACCGTGGTACTAGTATTATGATCATTGATTTTGCTCTGAATTTCCACACCCATTGATAATAATTAAGAGAGGGGAAATTGAGAGAGAGAGAGAGAGAGGATATTTCCCCTCCAAATAAGTCCGTCGCCTCTTCGCTATGGTGGCTGCTGCGCCCTTCCACTCCTCCGCTCCCTCTCCTTCCTCAACCATCTATTTATAACCCCCTCCCACTAAAATATTTTATTTTCTATTTGCACACACACACTATATATATATATATATATATATATATGAATATATTGTTTATTTCAGTTATATCCTTACTTGATGTCATTAATTGAAGTCATGAAGAACAATACAGTAATATTAAATTATTAGAAAAATAATATTTAGTACATCTATTATAAGAAAGTAAAATATAACATCAAAATTTATGTTTCAACGATCTTTAATAGCACCACAATAATGTTATATATTTCCATTACCAAATTTATGAAAACACAATTGGAAGAAGTAAAGAAACCTATGAAAGTTATCTTCACGTTGAAAATTGGTCTAGTATCTTATGTTGGTATCGATATTGTTTGACTCAAGATGACATGTCATCTTATTCATTTGACCTTCATAGCAGTTCAAGTTATTATTAGGTCAAGTTAATAATTTATCTCTTAATATTGGTTGTAAACATATCTTTTTGTTTGAAATTTAACTTCAATATATATTAATATTCATTATAATATTATGTAAAGTGCTAGATACATTTTTCAAATTTTTTTTTCTTTTTTTATTTTTTTCTCAAAATTACCGATATTTCCACCGATAACGATATATTTGTAAAATTAAGGTACCTATATTTTTGTTCTTGGTTATAACCGATGAAAATCTTTAAGAACACACCTCACGTTTCTCCCTTTCATAGTTTTATCTAATTTTGCATGGTAAAATTGTTAACCGATTTTAAATACCAACTGATGTAGAGAGTAGTAGTAGAACAAAGAGTTCCAAAAATTGAAGACTCGAAAAAGAAGAATATAGTAGTCAAGTAATAGAGGAAATATGATAGTTTTTGTGTGAATTAAGTGCATGAGTTATGATTCTATAACTAAACGTGCGAGTCGGTCGGGACTGGTTCAGTTCGGATCTACATCCAAATTATTATTATTATTTTTTGAATTTCTGTCATAAGCTAAATGTTGTAATAGTATAATTTTTATGTTGTTGTAGTAATATAATTTTTATGTACAGATTTCATAATCTTTTAAGGAATAATTTAGACATTTTTCACTATAAAAATTTATGCAGTATAGTTGAAAATTTTATATTATAATAATTTAATCTTTATATACAAATATCATAACATTTATATATTTAAAAAATAATATAAGGTTATATTATTATAACATAAAATGTTTGAAAGGTACTATAGTTCTATCATGCACTGCAAAAATATTATGCAAGTATAACTAAAATGTTAGGTTCGCTAAACTAAAAAATTAGTACAATACAATTGTGAAATTAAGGTTTGAACTAGGGTTTGAACGCGTGAGACGTTTGAAATACACTCTCATGTCGGGTCGATCAAATTGCACGAATATAGAATCTGTACACCTAATGTATATAAATTATTGTGAGGAAAATAACCCTATAAAATTCAATATCCGTAAACCATCCACAAAAAATAAAGATAACTCTCAACTTTACTATGTTACAAACCTAAATTCTAATGGAAATAAAATTAGCACCTCAAAAAAAAAAAAAGTGGAAAATAACACTGAATACATGCTTGCTGTCTTCACCTAAGTTTTTAAACGATTTCGAAGCATTGTATTTTATTAATACTTATTTTATTTCACAGTATTTTATTAAATTAGCCTTTGGAAAACTTTTAGTTAGAATTATAAATAAAGTTTCTTGTTCTTTTGTGGAGATTCACTGAATATTAATGGACTACATATATTGCATTTCTTTATACGCAAAAGTGGCAATTCCAAACTTAAAAGGCATTGAATTACCACTTTACGTGTTGCAAGTTTCAACCACTCACGCTTATGCATAAATATAGAAGGAAAGAACATACTAATTTGATACTAATTATAAATATTTATGTTTCTTAAATGAACGCTTATAATTTGAACTACTTTTCCATTTTTGTTGATCGATCTTTTGGCATCAAATCCAATGTCTCACCATAAGAAATTGAATATGCATAGACAATTTTAGTTAAATGTTCATCGTATACATGTGATCCAACGTAAGTGCTTCATAATTTATATCTAAAAATGTAACGTGAAAGAAACCACCTCATTCTAATTTCTAATGACAAAAATTCAAAGTCAAACGTGCTTAGGTGAATCTAACGAATTTAAAAAGCCAGTTCCGAATTTTCTATTTAACCAATCATAGTAAATGCTGTTAGAGGAGACTACGGCAATTCATGAGCAATTTACCATATAATTCAATCTGAATTTTATTTCAAATTAAATATTATTTTAGATTTTGTAATTTTCTTCTTAATATTTTTATTAATATTTTTTAACTAAAATTTAGAGAATTAATATGATACATCTAAGAAATTAATGTGATTTTCTTTTTAAATTTTGAATCCTAAATTTCTTGATTAGTTAAGAATATATTTGTCTAATATTTATATTCCTTAATCTATGACAAAATCTTTAGAACGACAATTATTTTGAAAAAGAGGGAGTGTCATTTTTGTTATACCGAATAACTTGATTCAACTTAAATTGTGGATTGAACAAATTGAGAGTGGGCGGCTCAAATCGACTAAAAACTTTACCCTAGAACCGACCAATGCCAACTCGATCTGGGGTCAAATCTTCTAGGGGTTCCCGAATCTGCCACTAATCAAGAATGATCGAGTTGGCTAGGAGTGAGTGAGTGCACTTGTTTTCAAGAAGCCAATTTCTAAAATAATAGTCAAAAGTCAAGTTCAAAATATGCGACCAATCATGAGTACCAAGAGGTTAAATTCCACATCCTATTATGCTTATGCTCAAGGGAATGGTCTCGGGGTAGTGACACCGATCAAGCCCTTCACTCAACTCTCTTTCTGGAAATGGAAATGTTCCCCGAAAGATGAAAGTCGCCTTTTTATTTATATAGATTGAGGTCCTAAACGGGGAGCAAAAGAAGCCGTATCTTGTTGGGTGGGACTGACTTTTCGACCCTGTTTTCAAGGGTTTCAGGGACAGTTGAACGAGCGATTCATAAATGTTGCGGGTGGTATGACCTGTTGCAGAAGTTCCCTTTTTTTTGTCCATTTCTTTTTCATATATTTTTCTCCAAAGATTGAATTCTACCCATCGATGTCTCTCCACGTAGCAAAGTGGGAGAAATAATTTCCAAGAAAAATAGGAGAAGATATGGATCAAGAATTAAGAAAATCATAGAAATAATTATTAAATTAGGAAAGGAGGAAGACATCATCAACTGTGACGTGCAAAACAGTCGGATTCTGAATATCCACCAAATTTCCAAGAAAAGCAAAATAAGAAAACGACACATCATAATCTTATAATTCACTTTCCGAATCTTTATTAAAAAGAGAAAAGAAAAAAATATTTTCAGATACAAAGCCTGTTTTTCTACAGTTCCTCTTTATTGGCTGCTTCCAATTGGACGTTTTTTCATCTTCCCTAGAATTTATTGAGTAGATATAATCATCTTTTTTGACATTCTTTAATTTCATTTTATTTTCATTTTCAATATGCAATACAATGTCTCAGCATGTTAAGTACATCAAACGATTCTTTCATTTTATCCTTAGCATAGAAAAAATTATCGTGATATTTTGATGAAATATCATTGGTGGAGGATCGAAATTATAATACATCACAATTTTATTTCTGTAAAAATATCACGATATATCACAATATTTTATTAAAATATAGTCAAAATATCGTTTCGATGATATATCGCTATATATTGACTCTTTGACTTTTGAGTCTGATTGGTGCTACATATCTTTCCGTTTTTTCCTTTTTTTTTTTTTTCCTATTTCAATTACGTAATGGCATGTGTGTTTTTTTTTCCTTTTTTTATTTTTTTTCTTATTTTCTTTCCTTTTCTTTTTTTTTCTTTTTTATTATAATTATTTTATATGTATTTAAAAAATATCTATCAAACTTAAGCTCTATTTCTATATTTGTGTCTATAAGTAGAACAAATAATAATTTTAATTAAATTGTTGTAATAAATTAACACACTAACATTTAAATTTTTCTCATAGTTTAATTAAGTTTAGTTAATTCTTTTGAATTTAAAAAAAGAATTATGATGTATATAATAATAGTTTATCTCCATATTTATTGTAAATATATTATTTTATTTGAAATTTTAAGTTTAATATATGTATTAATGTTAATTATAATATTATGTTATTGCTAGATATAATTTTTAATTCTTTTTATAAAATTTTCATATTTTTTAAAAAATAATCGATATTTTCATCGAAATTAATATATCCATCAATATTTTTATAAAATTAAGGTACCGATATATCTATCGATACCGATATTTTCATCCTTAATCCTTCGTATATTTTAGGAGAGACAAGACTTCCCCTTTTTCCTTCTTTCTTTTAACCAAGACTTCCTCTAGTTTTTGTGGTTCATTTTTTACTTTTAAGTGTGAAAGGCTAATAGCTATATTTACGTGGGTTTAAGGAAATTGAACTTAAAATCTTAAGTTATTAAAATAAATATGAATAGTTAAAATATATATTTGTTAGGAGACTTTATAGAGTAATCTATAAAATTATCACTGTAGATGTTAAATCAATTTTGAAAAAAAGTGTAACTATGTAACATTATATTAGTAGTTGATGTACTAGTGATGATTGAATGAGTGTAATAGTTGAAATTTAAGTGTGTATGAGAACTTGTGTATTAATAGGTTCAAATGTAGAGCTAATCATAATGTTATTTGTAGATAGTATTTGAGTGGATATCATAATTCTTGTTTGTTAGAGATTTCATATAATGATTTGAGATTTTTTTAAATTTCAAATCTCTGACTCATAAAACACATAACAAGCATAGTCTTAAGACTTCAGATTATTTTGAAATACTCAAAATTAAAGTAATTCAAGTTGAGATGATATTATAAAGTAACTTAGACAATTATTTATGAATTTACTATTGTAAAGCCTAAATTTATTTTCAATCATCAATTCAAATGCAACATTGTTTATGCATCTTTTTTTTTTTTTTGGATAATTTACAAATTTAGTAAAGTAGAATTAAGAGGATGAGGAGTTGACTTTGCATCACTTAAGCTGTGGGGTTATCTCATGAGTTTTGAATGATAATAACAATTTATTTCCTAATCTTAAAAAAAAAAAAGCAATTTCAACGATATTTTAGTTATTTAATCATTTTATATTCCATTAGAATATTACGTTTCTTTTTATTTGAATTAAATTGAATTTATGCACTTTAGTATAAAAATCGGGTCCCAACTTCCAACTCACTCACCTACTATTCATCAAAGTAACCAAGTTAATGTGATGTAAATCAAAGTATAAAAACTGAAAATTAATATATAAACAAAAACTCTTGATAACAAGTAAAAATCTACCAATTCAAATAAGCGATTTTCCTAAAAATAATATTTAGAATAAAGAATTAGTTGTACTCTGCAATGATTAAGCAGCAAGAGCAATTGGAAGGTATAAAATCCAAATAAAGATACGTACAGTGTAAGAAGAGACAAGACAAAGTGGCAGTGGCATGATTGTAGTTGGAGGACTCTCATAATAATTGTCTTTTTTATTTTAAAAAAAAAAGAGTTATTAAATAGACAACAAAAGAAATAAAAAAGAAAAAAGAGCAGAGCTGAAATCACGGGAGTGCTAATCTTTCGGCTTTTCGATTTCGAAGCAGTCAAGCCCAATCATGTCTTTAAAGATTCCCCACCAATAATAATGCAATCTAAAATTTATTATTATATTATTAAAACTGATATCAAAGTATTGCTTATAAAATATCTTACCTATGTCACTGTTACTCTACATCAATTTTATATTTCAATTAATTAATTTAATATGAGTGTCAAAGAATCTTGATCCACACTAATGATTCCTTCACATGGATCGTGCCTTGTATTTATGTCCGGCCTAATAGTTATGCCTCATTTATATAAACATATACAAAGTTTATTCTACCACAAACATTACAAAATATAAAATACAAAATTACTAATAGAGATTCCAGTGCATTTTTTAAAAGTAAATGCTCTATTTAATTAATCAGATAGAGACTAAACTATTTATATTAGAAAGATAGCATTATTATTTGTGGAATTAGATCAATGATCGAACATTTTAACTAACAATTCACGGTTCAAATTGGTCAGATCAATTGAACCAGTAGTCCATCCAAATACATAATAACAATCTTATTTATATATTATTATTATTATTATTATTATTATTATTATTATTATTATTATTATTATTATTATTATTATTAATTTGTTTAATTTTTTTTTACAATTTTACTTAATATTATAATGTAATAAGAATTATATTTGTACAAAATATTAAAAGAAAAAAAAAGAAAGAAAATAAATGCAATGTTAACTTTAATTTCAAAATTCAATAACATGTTTTCAAAACTAATTCAAAATTAATTTTCTTTTGTTTTAAAAAAAGAAAGAAAGAAAGATTCCAGGCTTTTTTGGCATTTCCCAAATTTCCGGTTTTTTTCATTCTCCGAACCGAACAAAAGGCCCATTCTTGATTAAAACCGGCCAATTCGATTCCACAAACATTCGATAGCAGAGATCCTTGACTTCTGAAAAAATGAGGTGAAGAAAGAAACATCAACTCCAATGAGCAATGCATCATATATGCTGAAATGAAATATGGTTCTCCAAATTCATAGCAAATATTATATGTCCCAAAAAAAAAAAAGAAGTAAAACACTATTTTGCATGTTTTACAGCATGGCTCCCATCGAAACCGGGCGATCAAAATGTGTCGAGTATCAAGGTTGAATAAATCCACCCCACGAGTCCTAAACTTTTATTTGTCACAAACAATGAACCGTTTATTAGGATCTGCACGGAGCAGACATTCGATCAAGGTGAAAAGGGGACAACTAAAGGCCAGACTATCTGTTTAAATATCTCATTGAATGGACTTTTGGGATTTCTCGGGTAAGATGTTATCTGGAAGAATGAGTTCAGGTGGAGTTTCACGAACAACTCCGAGCATAGAGTCGTATTCCTCATCACGACGAGCAAACTTCTTTCGCAGCATCTTTTCAAACTCAATCTCGTCAAAGGACTTGGCATTTTCAGCAGCGTGCACCTTTGCAAGGTTGACGTATGTGGTGGCTGATTGAATGATGAATTCAATCTCCTCATCTGTGAGTTTTCTGAGGAACTTGGCTGGATTTCCTGCCCAAATCTGTAACAACCGAACGATATAATTGTTGCCACATTTGCTAATGTAATTGAAGATAACGACTTAAATGAGATGTGCCAACGTTTTTCCAATCCTAATCCATGTTTGTATTGAGATTTTGAAAATCCTATCTTATTTTGTCTACTTTTTTCAATTTGAAAAATGGCATCTTAATTATAATACCATCCCACAAAAGCCTAAAACAAACACAGAAGTTTGAAAATTCGGACTTATAAAATCTTCCCAAAATCCTAAATCCAGACTTGCAAAAATCAATCTTAAGTTCAAAACAAACGTAAAGAATTAAGACAAAGGACTTCGTGAAACTTGGCCTTTATTTTAAGATCCAACCATATAAAGTATCAAAGTTCTATAACAAAAGTACACATGTACCTGGCTATATAATTTTTAAAGTAAGTGAAGCTATTTAAACATTTTATCTAAGCTATTTTTCCATGTTTAACATTCGAATATGAAATCCCATTGACATTCGAGCATTCATTTAAATTTGCACGAGTGATTCAAAAGTTATGAAAACCATACTATGGAAAAAAACACATTTTAATCTGCTTTTAAATGAAAATTGACTTTAAATAAATTCCATGACTGATAAGCATAATCTCCCATTGCAAAAAGAAATAATGGAACTTAAGAGTAAATGATTATGGATATTGAAAGGCATACCTCCCCAGAAGGGATTCTTGTGTTCTGTCTAACAAGGGATCCTGCAGCAACCATAGCATGCTTCTCGACAACCACACCATCAAGAAGGGTAGCTCCCATTCCAACAAATGTCTCATCCTCCACTATGCACCCATGCACCACTGCACTATGACCAATTGTGACATTATTTCCAATAATAGTAGGCAGTACCTTCCCGCTTATACTAGTTTTTGCCACATGCACAAGGGAATTGTCCTGTATGTTGGTTCCAGACCCAACGCTGATGCTGTTCACATCACCTATGTCCAAGGAAGACACAAATTATGATATATCTGTCACAAAAATGAAAATTTTCCTTTTTTTTTTTTTTTGATTTTAACTATATATCTTCCCAAAGTATTGATTCCAGAGAAAGCTAGCAGAATTAGAAGCTCTTATAAAACGACATTTAAAATTTAGTTGGCAATTAGAGAAATCACCAGCATGTGAAGAGCAATCTTGGATGGGCAATGTTTAAAGAATTAGAACTCAATATGGAGCACATTATTCCTGACATACCATACATAACGGTATCTTGAAAATTTCAGATCTGGGAGACAAATGACATCGTTTATTTGAGTTACGAGCATTTTATGCAAAGTCAAGAAAAGGGAGGAAACTTCAGTACAAAGAATGGTGAAACAGGTTTGCCTTAAGGGTTGGATCACTTAGGTGCACCTAAACCTTGAACTATATGAGGTTGTCCTATCACGCTTTTAGAATTAAGGAGGAGCATTTTTCTCGCCTCTTTGACAACTTAAGTAAATTCCATAAAAAGGTTTTTCTTCATTTTGTTAATTCATCTTGACTTTATCTTATTCAAATATTGATGAAGATGATTGTTGTCTTTCACATTTTCTTACTCGCATTTAATGATAATATAAATCTGTGTATCTTCTTGATCATATCTGCAGTCACTGGTGCTTTCACAAAATCCTGTGTGCATTGTTCACCACCACCAGGAATAATCTCTTCATTTAATTTCCAGAACTCGAATTGGATCTAAACGACTACCTTGAACAAAAGGGCTATATCCAGTTGCTAAACTTGCCCTAACTCAAAGAGCATGTAGAATCACAATTTTCTAGAAAATCTCTTTTGTAATATAAAATCTAATTCGGATTATCTCAATCAGCAGGCCCATGATTAAAAGTATAATTTTAGCAAACAGTGAGAATTTCACTATTTAAACATTGTACACCATAATGTCCATTGCATCATAATTGTTCAGAAGCGACCAACCTTGACGACTATTTTTCTCATGAAAACGTTCATTTGACAACCAAAATAGAGGAAAAAAATTTCTATTGCCTTTGCTTCACCATTTAATTGAAAAAAGAAGTCATTAAAAGAAACACACAGAACAAATATAAGAACAAAGGCTATAGCTTCTATAAATTCGCATGTCCTACAGAAAACAAGAGCAGGTAGGTAACTATGCTTCTCTTTCATCATCACTGTTGAAGGAAATTCTCTCAATCACCACTTCATATGACTTTTTAATCAGGCACTTACCTCGAAGGACAGACCCATACCATATCGATGATCCGTGTCCCACCTGAACATCCCCAATGACAGAGGCACTTGGGGCAATAAAAGCATCCTTATCCACCACAGGAGATTTATCAAAGACGTTCATCAGGGTCCGATGCCTAGAAACTGAAAACAAATGCCTATGAGATCAAAATGCACAAATATAAATTCAAGCAAAGAGAAATAGAATATAGCTGTTTAAAGTAAAAGAAAGTAGCATGACCAACTACATGTAATGTAAAGCATACATCCAGTCCACTCTTTACAGAAAAGCGATATAACTAAAGAAGAATAAGATCAAAGCAATTCATAATCCGTATTTTCAATACAAAATATATAGTGAAGAAAGGTGTTATTTGGGTGAGGAAGCCCCAGCCATTCACACGAAGTAGGCATAATCTGAGTCTAAGATGGCACCCATTGCAGACTCATCAGGTTTTTATTACAATTTTGGCTTCTTTTTTACACCTAAAACAATAAGATTCAGACTAAAAGACCTTAATTCCTGTATTAATTATTAACAACAAAAAACAACAACATACCAACCTTACTTCCTATTTCATCTTCTCAAATACCATCCTATGGAAATACAAGATATTCACACATGACAACTAATTCTAGTCATAACTTACACTGCAAGAGGAATATCAACTTAGATGGGGAAGTTCCAACTGTAAGAAATAAGCAAGGTTCGAATGCCAATTCTTAAGTTCACGGAAGGATCAAATTGTACATTTGTTCATTAAGACAACAATAAAAGATAATAACAAAAGGAGAAAATAAAAATGACACAATCATTAACACGGTTTGCTATTAACAAGCCTACATCCACATGCGATGATGAGCGAATTCTACTAAGTACTATAATAGAATAACAATTGGAAGTTACAACAATTAGAGAATACTATCTCTGTTTGATACTAAACCCCCACAGAGATAATCTCACAGTTCCAACAATTATCTCACAAATGCTTCACGAGTCTGTAAGAATAAAGTTCAATTTTTGAACCTCTAGTGCTAGCAATCCATCCAATGATTAATATTTCTTCATGGTGATAATTAATCCTAAAAGCACATTTGTAATTTTAAAATCTTAATAGGCACAATGCTTCGTTGTGCCAGTCTATCATTCTTAAATTTCACCTCTGACAGCTAGGTGTACATGTCACTATAGTCATTAAATCCATTAAACATCATCTAAGTATTACTAGTCTCTATTATCCTCATACTGATCGATCATAAGAAATTTATATTCAAAACCTTAATGTTTTTATTCACTAATGGGTAAGCATTCTTACAAAAAGCAATACATATCTCTAGGCTTTTGATGTATATTACAACCACAATTTTTCTAACTTCTCTTAACCTTATATTTCAAATTTATGAAGCTCAAACCCTAATCATGTAGTATCTCTCAAATATCAAAATCCTTCTCAACACAGCTTTAATGATGCTCCTAACTTAAATGCTATCAATGATCAATCTAAACTCAGTTGTTTAGGATTAGCATTTTCCTTTAAAGTTTAGAAATTATAGCTAGTTGGAAACTATCTAATTCAATTGAATGTTTTTTTTTTTTTTTCCGTTTCTTCAAACACATCTCAAACTTATATATGTTTCCTTCATATCTTTCTCTAAAGTTATACTGAACTCATAATCCAACTTCATTGTTTCATCTCATTCTACTTTATAATCATCAAATTCTGAAACACAAAACTAAAATATTTAGCATTCTATTTATTATACTCACGAAACTATACCATAGTTCTAACCAAGACAATAGTCATCTCATGTTGCAATTACATATTTACTACAAATGTCAAACTTTTATCCCCTAGTACCCGCTTACAATCATAACTTCATACCACCTACTATGTGTTGATACCTCAATATACTCCTTCATTCTTTAATACTAAGCCATATAGTCCAGAAGTCCAAATGAACAGTACCAAATATATCTGAATGGTCAACTTGTCATAATCCACGAATCAATTCTACATTAATATATACAGACGTCATAGGCATATCACGTCCAACAGAATCTACTATTTTAAAATTGGGACGTTATAGTGTGCCCCAATTTCTAAACATCACAAAACACTCTAATTTATTGAACAAATGCTCTCGAGTTTTGTTCCCATCTAATGCTCCAATAATAGGAATAAAGCATGATATTTATAGTCTGCATTTGACCGTCATGGAAAAAGTTTTACATCATTCTTGCCACAAGACATTTTCAGCAAAACTGATGTTTTCATGGTTGAACCTTAAAGCACCACACAAAATCATGTGTTCATATTTAATTTCATGCAAATACCATGTTCCACCTCTCAAATACATAAATTTTTGAGGATCAAAATCCATGCATATATCTCCTTAGCAATATGTTAAGCATTTGGCCCCTTCGCATCTCTCTCTAATGCTCGATTCAAGGCATCAAATGATGTTGCAAATGGCTACCACTTTTATTGACTAGATTCAATTCAATATTTCAACATCAATGCACATATATTACCCCACATGTGTGCCACAACTTTAATTCTAACAAGTATAATGGTCAATGTGATCAAACATGAGCTGTGAATTGTGACTTCACCAAATGCCTCTATTGTTTGTGAATATCTTCCCTCCTGTGCCTCTATTCTTCATAAAATTCATATATACTCCATCTATGCTTGTCCAGTTTTCCTCCTAATCATAAAGAACTCCTTAGTATCATAATTTGTATCCCAATCATATCACTTTAAAATTCCCTGTAAAACACTAATGTCACACCACAAAGAAAGATTTGACAGGCCATTAACTTTGTTTATAGAAACTAGGATATCATCAACAATGAAACCTTGTTCAGTGGTACAAATAACAACTTAGGGATATGAGGTAAGCTTCTTTTCATGAGAATGAGCCTAATATATGTGAAAGTATGGAAGTGCAGACATTCTCCACGACTTCTACATAAGCTTCAGGTCAAGCTAAATTCAGAATTTTTGGTAACACACCAATATAGGTGTAAATAATGGGGAAAAAAGAGACAAAGAAAAGAGATACTTGGATACTCGGTACTTAACATTACCTTGCAATTTAGTCATGCCATTTCAAATTTACTAATTTCTCTTGATATTAGCTTGAACATTGGTACCAAAACATAATTAGAAGCTAAGCATTTGACATTCATATATGGTTATTTATTCATTATCGATATCTACCACTGGACTTTATGGCCATACTATTATTAAACATTCTTCAATGTTCTCTTAAGATTATTTCTTTAACCCCTCAATCCCAAACACTCACATTCCATGAGTAGCTTTTTTAAGTTCTTAAATTCTCTTCTTTAACAACAACCTCATAGTAGACTTCTAAATTGTTTGAATTCACACTGCTGACAAAATATATGTTTTCAATGCAACATTATTTATACTCTGCACAGGTGACAATATTTCTTTGTAGTTGAAAAAAGAACCAACCAAATCCATACTACCAAAGCATAATCTGTTTCCAAATCAAACAATGATTCCCTTCTTCACTCCACAAGCATCCAATGCTTTACAACACTGCAATTGTTTTCAGTTTCAACACGTTCGATCCATTCTACAAACACTAATAAGTATTAACCTGTCAAGCACAACAAATAATGCATCTAAATGTCAAATTAGCCATCAATTCTCAGAATTTCCTAACTTTTCATTTCCATGTTCACCCACTAAACGACAAAGAAAAAGATCAACATAGTAGCCCATTCCCCTTTTTCTTTCAATCATAACATTTTGCCCTTATTTTCTGAAAAATATACATTTAACTTAACCACCTACACCCCCACCCCCACCAAGACCAAAATGACGAAAGGATCATAAATCAGAAAGAACAAGAAATGCGGGTTCTGGGTTCAGCCCAGAAAATAATATTTGAAAAAAAAAAGGCATACCATGTTCTTGGATGAAGTAACTTCCTTGGAAGATGGAACCCAAGCGATCTACAGCTTGACCAGTTTGTCGAATCAAATGTCCTAAAGTGTACACAGCTTTTCCTAAGGTGCCCATTTCGATCAAATTGATATAGCGGCCTTGGCTTCTGTCTATGATCTCTGGATTAGCAAAGAGATGAAGGGGGCTCCGATAGGCTGAGAGAGAATGAGGTTTTTGAGACGAGGGTGGAGGGTACAATAGGGCAGCCAAGGAGGGTAACCTCAAACTTTGAGGGGTAATTTGGGGATTCTCTATCGCATTTGTCCCAATTAACAATTTTAGAATTTTTTTTTTTAGATGAAAAGGCAAATATATAAATATACCTCACAATAAAATCACGGGAAAATGATCCAAATTACCCATTTTTTTAAACTTTGATCTCATTTTATCCATTGATATAATAATACATCCCTAAATAATCCTAAATATAGATTTTGAGCCCAAAATACTCATTTTTCCTCAAGTTAACTGACCAACACACTGACAATACTGACTCACATGACATTTGTCAAATTTTTAGCAATTAAGTTAGTTTCACCAATTACTTTAATTAGATAACTTTTTAATTTTCGAAACTTGATTTGTTCGAAAATGTTGTACTCTTGAATTTTAATATTATTATATTATATAATAACTAATTTCCGAATATTATGTAATAACAATTTTGGGATGTGTAATAACAATTATTTTCGAAAACTATTATGTAATAACTAATCTCCGAAAATATGTACTAACTATTTTGAGTGATCCTATAATTAAAAATTGTGTTTCGAAAATAATTAATAACTAATTACTTAAAATATCTTAATGCTCGAAACTAATTAATAGTTATTTTAAGTAAGTAGTAATATAATTCTTGATTTTAAGTGACTATATAATTAATAACTAACTAATACTTATTTTAAGTAACTTAAAATAGTGTGTCGAAAATAATTATAATACTAATTAATAGTACTAATTATAGTTCGAAAATAGTGTTTCGAAAAAAATATTAACTAATTATTTTCGAACATTATGTATTATAGCAATAATATTCTATAATAACTAAATATGTAATGTTACTAATGTTTCGAACATTATTTTCGAAAACTATTCACTAAATAATAATATTAGTTAATTATTTTATTCATGTTCAAGGGACACCAATTATTATTTATTAATTAATTAATTTATGCAACAATTGTATAATTTATTTTCAAAAATTACATGTCAGAATAATTTTCGAAAACTTTACACGTAATGTTCGAAAATTTGGACATGCACTTTTAATAATATTTTATTCACGTTAAAGCATTACCTATTATTAATTAATTATTTATTTTTAAATTAATTAATGTAGGCATACTTTCGAAGATTTATTTTCGAAAATTAGTAGTTAGAATTAATCTTCGAAAATTCACAATTGTTAATTTTCGAAAATTTGAACATGCACTTTTAATAATATTTTATTCATGTTAAAGCATTACCTATTATTAAGTAATTATTTATTTTTTAATTATTTTTGGCATGATTTATTTTCGAAAATTAGCAAAATTGACTTAATTTTCGAAAATTAATGCAATTGGCTTAATTTTCGAAAACTTGAATTTGTTAATCTTCGAAAATAAAGATATGCACTTTTAATAATATTTTATTCATTGACTTCTATTATTAATTAATTATTTATTCATTTATTAATTAATTTTGGCATGATTTATTTTCGAAAATTAGCAAAATTGACTTAATATTCGAAAATTAGTGCAATTGGCTTAATTTTTGAAAAATTGAATTTGTTAATCTTCGAAAATAAAGACATGCACTTTTAATAATATTTTATTCATTGACTCCTATTAGTAATTAATTATTTATTCATTTATGAATTTATTTTGGCATGATTTATTTTCGAAAATTAGCAAAATTGACTTAATTTTTGAAAATTAGTGCAATTGGCTTACTTTTCGAAAACTTGAATTTGTTAATCTTCGAAAATAAAGACATGCACTTTTAATAATATTTTATTCATTCTCCTATTATTAATTAATTTTTTTAATTAATTAATGTAGGCTACTTTCGAAGATTTTTTTCGAAAATTAGTAGTTACAATTAATCTTCGAAAATTCACAATTGTTAATGTTCGAAAATTTGGACATGCACTTTTAATAATATTTTATTCATTGACTCCTATTATTAATTAATTAATGTAGGCATACTTTCAAAGATTGTTTTTTCGAAAATTAGTAGTTACAATTAATCTTCGAAAATTAACAATTGTTAATGTTTGAAAATTTGGCAAAGCACTTTTAATAATATTTTATTCATGTTAAAGCATTACATATTATTAATTAATTATTTATTTTTAATTAATTAATGTAGGCATACTTTCGAAGATATTTGTCTGAAAATTAGTAGTTACAATTAATCTTCGAAAATTCACAATTGTTAACTTTCGAAAATTTGGCAAAGCACTTTTAATAATATGAAATTCATGTTAAAGCATTACCTATTATTAATTAATTGTTTATTTTTTAATTAATTAATTTACGCATACTTTGTTATTTTGTTTTTAAAACATGATAATTTTGCTTCGATGATAATTAATTGCACTTATTGCATAATTAAGTTTCGAAGAAATTATTTTCGACAATATTAATTTTTCGAAAACATTAATAATAATATTATAAATTCTCAAAAAAATTGTTGGAATTAATTTTTCAAGATTAATGTTTTGAAAATAATAAAGTTCAAAAACATCAATAATAATATTAATAATTTTTGAATTGTAATATTTTAATTTGAGATATTGCTTAGGCAAATTTCGAAAATATTTATTTTCTCAAATTATAATGTTTGAAAACATTAGTAATAATATGTAATAATTTTCGAAAACATTGTTATAAATTTGCAAAAATTCCATAATTAATTTTCAAAAACCTTTTTTCGAAAATAATAATGTTCGATAAATTAATCATAACATTGTTATTAATTTTCCAAATCATTGTTATTAATTTGAGATCAAATTGCATAATTAATTTTCGATAACATTTTCATTAATTTTCGAACATTACTTATAAACTAGTATTAATTTCCTAACATTAGTAATTTACGAACATTAGTAATTTTCGAACATAATAGTGAAATTCTATTACTAATTTTATATTACTTTAATTAATTATCTTCGAACACTAATTATGCAATTTTCGAAAATTACCAACAAAGTATGCTAAAAAATTAATAATTATTTAATAATAGTGAACAAATGGTTTTTTTTACTCAGTTGTTGAAACCAAATAAATTGGACACTTTCTTCTTATATGATTTTCTAACTTGCAAACCGAACATTTCTTTTTCAACCTTCGGATGCCTTCATTGCTGCAGCCACCAATGTGTTCATTAGCGATTTCGTCATCTCTATAGTCATACTGCATGGGCACGTATTGGGTTAGCTCGACAATAAAAATCTTACTCCCATCCGTGACCTTATATTTGTTTCGCCCCAATTTATCCACTTGCATACGCCGACCAAGCTTGACAGTTTCAACTAGTCTTTCATGCGCTGCCTTCGTCAGAGAATTTTCTCTATCTTCAGCAGCAGTCCTCCTTTCATAAAACCATTTTTTGATTATTCGTCGAGCACACTTTAGAAAAGAACATACAAGTAGCTTTCTTGCCCACACAAGACGACTATTCCATGTCTCAGCCACGTGTGATGTCATGAAGTTAAATTTTCTAACAGGACATCTCACTCGAGCCCATCGTTGTTCCACAGCCTTCGTTAAGGTTGCTACTGCACCTTGTATACCAGTTTCTTGTATCATAGAATAGTACCTGTAAGTACAATTACTGTTACTGAAATACGCAGAACATTAAAAAATTATAGAGTTTCTAATACGATAGATTGATCCGATTCATTGCAAGAAATATTAAGTTATTATATGTACAAAATAAAACCTAGTAACTTACTCGATATAAGGTCTGATAGCTTCACAATTAAACAAAACATATTGGTGTGCTTTCTTTAATGTCTCAACATCAAATTTTGTCGGAGTTCCTTTCCTAAGAGCACGTCCTCTCATTTGAAATATGTCTAAAACAGATGTGGTTCTGTCATTTGTATCTTCATTTCTACTTGTTTGATTGAACTTTGACTCCACATAATCTGCTAGGTATATAGAGCAAAATGTCAGACATTCTTCTGCTAAATAACCTTCAGCAATTGAACCTTCTGGTTTACTTCTATTCCGCACGTAGGACTTCAATGTGCCTAGATGGTCCAAGAAAAAACAATTAAAGGTGAAATGATAACATTGATAAAAATGATAAAAACTTTGAAAAACCTTATAATAGAAGAATGAAAACTTTCAATAATTTCATAGTTACCTTTCAATTGGATACATCCAACGATAGTATACTGGTCCTGCTAACTTTACTTCAGTGGCTAAATGTATAGTTAGATGCATCATGATATCAAAAAATGACGGCGGAAATATTTTCTCTAATTGACAAAGTATAACTGCAATATCCTTTTCCAAACGAACCACTTCTGCAGGATTAATTACTTTTGAGCATAGCTTTCTAAAGTACCTACTCAATCTGAGCAAAGAAGAGCGCACACTCTTTGAAAGTGTTTTCCGTAACGCTATAGACAACAATTGTTGCATCAAAATATGATAATCATGACTTTTTAGGCCTAGAAGCTTAGGTGGTTTTAGTTGGACACACTGTGAAATGTTCGAAGCATAACCATCAGGAACTTTAATCCTTTTTAGAACATCACAAAACATGGTCCTCTCTTTCCTATCCATCGTAAAAGAAGCTGGTGGCAAGTAAACTTTTCCAGAATCATTCAAAATAAGATGAAGTTCTGGTCTAATCCCCAATTCTTTTAAGTCAAGTCTTGATTTATAATTATCCTTCGTTTTACCATCCATGCCCAACAAGGTTCCACAAATGCTCTCACAAACATTTTTCTCTATACGCATAAAGTCAAGATTGTGACGCACAACATTACTTTTCCAATATGGCAATTCAAAAAAAATGCTTCTCTTTTTCCAATTGAAAGGCAACTTTGGATTATCACCAACTAACTTTCCAAATTTGATAGAAAAATCTTCAAATTCATCCATTACCATAGTACCAGAAATCCAGGGTGGTGCATGTCCATACTCTACTGAGCCATCAAAGAGTCGGCTATTCTTTCGGAACTCATGGTTTTTATTTAAAAATCTTCTATGACCCATGTAATAGTATTTTCCACCATTTCGTAACCGTAATGAATGTGTATGCTTGTGACAAATAGGACATGCGAATTGACCTTTAGTGCTCCATCCCGACAAAGTTGCATATCCTGGAAAATCACTTATAGTCCATAGTAATGATGCGTGTAATTGGAAAATTTGCTTACATGATGCATCATATGTTTCAACCCCTACTTCTCACAAATCTTTAAAATCAGCAATAAGTGGTTGTAGATAAATATCAATGTTGTTTCCAGGAGCTGACGGACCAGGAATCAATGAAGACAACATGAAATATGGTTGTTTCATACACATCCATGGTGGTAGATTATAAAGAATTAGTATCACCGGCCATGTACTATGGGTGACACTCATGTTTTTGAAAGGATTAAATCCATCTGAAGCCAATCCTAGCCGAACATTTCGAGGGTCATTAGCAAATTCAGGATGTAAACTATCAAATGTCTGCCATGCCGGAGAATCAGCAGGATGTCTCATGTGGCCATCCTTCGTTCGACTTTCAAAATGCCATCTCATATGGCAAGCGGTCTTCCTAGACATGAACAATCTTTGCAATCTTGGTTTAAGTGGAAACTACCATAATGTTTTCCGAGCTACCTTTTTTTTTAACACCCGTAGGATCCTTGTCTGTAATCTGCCACCTAAACTCCTTGCATGTCTCACATGAAATATTTTTGTCATTTAGCCCCCAATATAGAGTGCAGTCATTTGGACATGCATCAATTTTTTCATAACTAAGTCCTAACTCTTTCATCAATTTCTCAGCTTCATAGTAAGATTTAGGTAGGTCGACCATCGCTTCTGGGAATGCTTCCTTTAATAAGTCCAAAAACATATCAAAAATTTTATTAGTCAATCTCCCAAGACACTTAAGATGCAACAAACGAATGATAAATGAAAGTTTTGAGAACTTTTCACATCCTTCATATAATTTTTGTTGGGAAGCATCAATCAACTGATAAAATTTTCCAGCTTGTCCCCTAGCAACTTCCACATCTCTTGGAGAACCAATTATATTATCATGTTCTTGTGGAACTCCAAAAACATTATGAATTAAACTTTGCATGTCATCTATATGGTCAGAAGCCGACGGACAATCATGTTGAGGTTCAACTCTTGAAGGACTCCTTGAAAACTCTCCATGAGCTATCCATTGAGTGTATCCATGAATGAATCCCTCAACTGTTAGGTGTTCAAATGTCTCTTCTCTACTTATAAATACACCGATTTTGCAGCGCTTGCATGGACATAGTATCATTCCATTTACACTTGAATTTGCAAAAGAAAAGTCCAAGAAAAACTTAAGTCCATCTTGATACTCTTCACTTACTCTTGACTTGGTTATCCAACTTCTATCCATGTTACTGTTTAAATCAATCAAGCACTCGACAAGTGAAAGCAATTTTTCCTATTCTTCAAAGAAAGAATATTGCCTATTCCAGAATACAATCTAAATTACTAGGATAGAAAATACAATCATATCAAGGAAACAATCCAATAAAGTTCAGAATGCTCATCATAATGACATCAACGCATTAGCTCAAACAATCAAATACGAGCTAGAGAACAAATTCAACTACTATTATTAACAAAGTTAGACAAATTTCTGATAACAAGCTAATCAGTAAAGCCTCAGAAATCTGTGTCATTAATGTGTCACAGAGTAAACAAACAGGAACTAAACACATTATATAATTGGTCTTTATTCCCTCTTTTGAGACAAAAGATCAAACTAATTAAAGCCCAAAAGTACAAATAATAAATAGAAAACAAAACATCAAATGATAAGCTTTTAAAGTATTTTCCTAACTCACAATATTTCGAAGAGGGTTCTTAAAAGTTGCTTAAAAAGTCAGACAATTCAAACAAGTGAGGCCACTGAATAAGAGCACATAATGGCCAACTGTATATTCAAATTTGAACTTTCATTTATGTATAATATTAGAAGAAAGTATCAATAGAAGAATCTTCATATCAATTCACAAACTTAATATAAAACCTAACAACATAATTGATATAACATGTATTTAAATGAAAATATTTACAAATATATAATCACCAAACAGAATAAATGCCAAAGCATTGATCCTTTTATAGCATAATTATGATAATTCTATGTAGACTATTATTCCATAACTCACAAATTCTCAAATTTCTTTGCAGTTTTAGAGTTCTCAACAACAAATTCCTTCCCCTACTTACCCATACTTACCCTTCTATTCTAGATTCATAAAAAATTTTGTATAGTGACTTGGAGACCTGCTATGTACATAACATCAAAAAGTGGTGGTTATTCTACTTTCATAATAGAATGGTAATTTGATATTTTTCTTCTTTATCTCTAGAAATTATTAATTCTCTATGTTAATTTGTAAAATAAGACTGAAAATTAGGGACACTAATTGCATCTTACCAATCTAAAGATACTCTACTTCTATCTTTTTCTATAACAAAAAAAAGTATCCAAAAATGAAGACTCTAATACCAAAAAAAAAGTAACCAGAAATCTTTAGTCCTGTTAAACTATTAGATATGAACAAAAAACTAAAAAAAAAACTTTGTAAACATAATAAATAAACACTAAAAATTTGAAAATATAAACTCTAAATCCATAATGCCAAGTTATACAATTCACAGTGGCATTGACTTTGTTTTGTCAACTCAGCACTTAGAAAACAATTGAATTGAATCTAAATTGTTGCTCAATTGAATTGAATTGAATTATTACCAAACAATGAGAGAGTCGTCACATTTCTCTTTCATTATAAATAACCAAAGAAGATTTCAACACATCGAATCAATTGAAAATGTTCCATCCATTAAGAGAAAATCTAAACTGGTCAATATAACAAATCAAGAATTGACAATACAAAATGTTCTTAGAATTTCAATCAACTAACAAGCATTAAATTTTTAATTACGAGCCCTTCAAAAGCTCCTTTACTCAATCCAATTACCACAGATGAATCTCAATATCAGATTCTTGAACACACTATCCCAAACACACAGCACTGATATCCAAGAATTTAAGCTTTTAACATAAAATATTCTTTTCAACATAAATTATAGAGGGAAAAAGGGGTTTACAAAAGCAATAAGTAAAAAGGGGAAAAATTCTCACCTGTTGCAATTGAATGCGAAAAAATCAAATTGAAATCTTTCAAAAATTCTCAGTCATGATACGTGGATGTCATATTAGTTTCAAGTGAGTTTTCACATTGGTGGAAAAGAGAAGTGTATCAGGTGGACTTTTAGGTTTTGGGTGGGAGAATTGTCTCATCAAGAAAGCCCTTTGTATATGTATTTTACGGATTGCAATTAGAGAAGACAAAGAGAGCTTTGGGGACTTTCAGGTTTTGGGTGGGAGAGAGAAAACAGAGAGAGAAGACAGGGAGAGCTAGAGTGAGAGAAGAGAAGACTAAAGTCAAAAATTGTGGCTGAGAAAATAATTTTCATATATTTTTATCTCATGCTTTTTTTTATTTACTTATTTTATTTTTTTCTTTTATCTATTTATTTAAATAACCTGCTGTGAATTAGCAAGATGGATATTTTAGGTTGTAAATTTTGTTAAGATTTTTAAATATATAATAATGTTGTAATGGAATAATTTATCGTGACATTTATATTTTAGTGCATTAATAGCAGTGTTATTAGATTGTTAAGAAAATAATTAGTATTATTGAAAGTGCTAGTTATAATAGGATATTAAGACATTTAATTTATAGTGCCTTAATAGTATTATTATAGTTGTAGTGATAGGCATGAAAATGCTAAATGCCTCAAATGAGTATATTTTAAGACATTTAATTTTAAGTGTCTCAAAATTAATGTAGTTATAGGTCTATTTTCTAGTAGTGGATCTAATGAATCAAGAAAACATACTTTTTGAATGTCGTCGACTGATAGCAAAATGCAGATTTGTTGAAAAGTTCAACCAAATGTGTTCCATGTCTGGCCAAATTTTGTTGCAAATGAAAACAACATAAAACATGGGTCGCATCAGGGTATACTGCCTTGATGCCATTGCTGATACTGACGTGTTGATCGGATACTATTAGTAACTGATCTGGGCATCCAAATGCTTCACGAAGATGTTTCAGAAACCAGGTCTGAGACTCATCATTCTCCATATTTCCTAGACCAACTGCCGATGGAAAAATTTGATCGTTCCTATCTTGGGTCACTGCAACAAACCCAACACCTTTATACTGACCTTTCAAGTGACATCCATCCACAATTACAACGGGTCGTGAATAGTTCATAAATACATGAATAGATGATGCTAGTGCATAGAACACATATTTGAATTTTTCCATTAGCATGTGTTTCCAAAGCTGTATATGTCCCGGGATTAGATACTTTCAAGACGTCTAAATATATTGGGAGCAGAGCAAATGACTTTTTTGGATCACCGTATGCAACCCTCATAGCACGGTATTTTGCTTTCAATGCAATCTTGTAAAAAACATGTACACCATGTCGATCCTTCATTTCTGATATGATGCCCCTAGGACCAAGGTTGGAATTTTCGATCCTGAGTGTGTCAGCATAGTACTCACCGATCACTGCTGCTGGAAGTCGTCGAGTTGCACTGTTGTTCAAATCATTTGAACATGTATGTTGTAAAACTATCTTCGAAATTTTCCAGATGTCAAATTTCTCGTGTGCGTTCAATATGAATGGGCAATTTTTGTTTATACACTTCACATACCATCTGGTCTTATCAGAACGATCCACATGGTACTCAACGAGATTCTCCAAATGGTAAAAACCTACTGCATTTTGCAACTCAAATTTACTATCAAAAGTGCTTCCTTTTCTCAAGGTGGCATGCTCGGTCGGCTCGTTCGCTAGGGTAGGTTCTGACTTATCACAAGGTACTTCTGAAATAAACCATTCTGGTCTCCTAATATAGGTCAAGAATTCCTCGTATGCCTGTCGTTGCTCCTCATCCAAAATATTCTCGACATCTTCATCTAGCTCAAATTCATCATTTTCAGTTGTCGCTGGTGCTGATTCGTCTTCCTCATTTGACGAACCTGAAACATGATATAGATAATATGTATTAAACGTTGAACATATTATCCAGTAATTAATGACTCTTACAAAATTACCGCAATCATCAGAGTACAGTTGGTCGGGTCCACTATGTGTGTCACGTGGTTGTGGGACATTTTCACCTGAATAAGACTCATTATGTTCGTAAGTGAGAGGAGACCTATTCAAATCGATATAGTCGACTCCCCAATCTGATGTAAAGTCCGCACGACCACTAGATGAAGGTCAGGATACCCACTGATCCTGTGATGATGTCGTTGCTTACCTAGCTTCGTCTTCATTTGGTATACCCCATTTTGATAAGAACGTTTCGTCATTTTATAGACCAACGGGAACATTTACATGGCCCGAGAACTGGTCGGGAATCTCAAATGAAGGATATGAGCATGTGGTATGGTCCAATA
Organism: Scutellaria barbata; assembly: GCA_028654395.1. Lineage (NCBI taxonomy): Eukaryota > Viridiplantae > Streptophyta > Magnoliopsida > Lamiales > Lamiaceae > Scutellaria > Scutellaria barbata. Next base: position 13,985,203 of record CM053651.1, on the reverse strand, counting down.
CTCCTGATGAAGCTCCCACAGGGCTGATATTCTGCGATGGTGACGACCACACGCATTCTGGTCCTCCAAAATACGTAGGTTTGAGGGAAACATAAATGACGAGACACTCATTGCTTACGGACAATAATCGTTCCAGATTCGAATCATTTCTAATTTTTTTCTTTCTTGTTATTCCATTTATCACCGCTAAAGAACGGATCACGTATCTCCAACTATTCAAGTCAGCACATATAACTCCATGGACTGACTCTAAAAATCAGCAAATGAAATTCTTTGAAGGTGTAGTTGCTCATGAGAACCGTTTCTGTACTCTAACCCTTCCCAATGACCCCCGAACCAAACCACTAGAGATACGAAACTTATAATTTCCTACCTCTGGTCAAAAAATTAATACAATGAGTGAAATCAGAAAATTGTAATCTCTTTTTTAGAACAATTTTCAAATGTCATGATGCAATAATTGTCCGTAACAACAGATGTTTTCAGTCAAAATAAATCAAACTATAAATACTATATCACAATTGAAACAAAATAAAATTAGCTGGAATTGAAAATCAAAATATATCAGATAAATACTGTGAATCAATTTCTTAGATACTAAGTTAGATAAATTAAAATACATTGTAATGTAAAATCAAATAAACAAAATATTTACGTCTGAGTTTTGTATGTTAATTTGCAGGGTCTAGTGGATTTACTAGCAACAAATTTATATAGTAACATACTTTATTTTATCACAATTTAAAAAGCTTATGCTTATGACCAAAGATTCTTGCATTAGTTAAACAGCCAAAATTCGTGAACGAATTTTATTGATGGATATTAAAATTAAACATTAAATATGTGTCATTTTCGGGATCCGATTAAATATGAATCAACTAACATGGGTGATTTAGTAAACTAATTTGCATTCAATAAATATCGAAAATTCAAAATGACAAAATTAATATGAAAACAACCTTTAATAATGAGAATACAGACAATTCTAACAACATACCTTTGAACTTTGTTTACTGAAAATTTAACCGCGTTTTGCACGGCCTAATCCACACCGAAAAAAATTAAGAAATTATCTGAGATGAAAATTTACTCACGTCCTCTGTTTATCCTTCATTTGCCCTTATATAGACCCCAAAAGGATAGTCTGCTGTGCATACAGTATTAGGCTATTAGGCGTGGATCCTACCTTTTCTCATTCACTTTTTGAAACAATTGGGTTGAAAATTGAGTTCCTTTAATACACACTTTTGGGGTTGAAAAAATGAGAGGTGTGGGACAGCTACTCATTCACTTTTTGAAGACGGCCCTCTCGTATTAACCACACCGCTAATTTTCTAAAAATCATTTTTTATGTAATATTAATATTTACAGTATTCGGACATTACATTTCATTCTAAACCCTAATTTTCGAACAAACTAAACCCTAATTTTCGTATTAACTAAACCCAAAAGGATAATATTTTTCCCTTATTAACTAAACCCTAATTTTCTAAAAACCATTTCATTCTAATATGCATGATCTAATTATAATTAAGATTGCCTAATCTACTTGCTAATATTCGACCATTAATGTAGCTAAAAGGACATGAATTTGGACCCCATAAATTTAATATTATGATTTGACAAATGCATGACAAATATAGCCAAGTTCTTTTGTCATTTAGGCAATCTCCACAATACCAAGCTTGCTCATGTGACTTTCGAAAATTTAGGGCCCTCCCCAACCACTATCCTTAGTGCAATTGAATGCTACTTTTAACCCCAACCACACAACATTCATCTTCCTCACCATCACTTTCGACATTTTCTCCCCAACCACTATCCAAACTCAGCAAAAAATTATCTTAATTTCAACTCACAACACTAAGTCTTTCGAAGCTCAAGAAATGGAGGGGCATGTATGTTTATTATGAATGCTTATTACGCATAACTTATTATGAATGTTTATTAATAATTAGCTCATCAATTAGAACTTATTACGAATGTTTATTTGAATTTTTGAAAATTACGCATTGCTGGAATTTAAATATTGAGAATATTGTTGTTTTTGGAATTGGGTTCATTTGCTAACATTATCAATTAGCTCATAATTAGGGTCAATTTAACAATATTCGAAAAAGTATTTGGTCAGTATGAACACTAATATTACTTTAAGGTTTGAAAAAAAATTCAAACAGCTTGGAGTAATTTTCAAAAATTACCGGTTAGTATTGATACATTAATATAGTTTAAAATATTAGCTCTTTTTCGACACTTTGAAAATTTTCAAAAACTGTGATTTAGTATTACACTTTGACCCTATAGTTTATTTATTAGACATTTAGCCTATAGTTTAGTAACTGCAAAAAAAAATCGAGCACTTAGATCACTTCGAAAAATTAGAAAAATTATTAATACATTAATATAGCTTCAAAATTATGTCATTTTCGACAATTTGATAATTTTCAAAAACTGTAATTTAGTATTAGACTTTGAGCCTATAGTTTATTAATTCTGTGATTTCGAAATTACTTAAAAAGGGTTACTATTAGACATTTTCGACAATTAGGGTTATCACAACTAGTTTTCAATAGTTTGCTATATTAATTGATAATAGGTATTCTGATGTAATATCACTACAACTTTCGAAACATTGCTAATTTAGGGTTCAAAAATGTACTTATATTATACCGTGGTTGCAAATATAATGTCTTGTATGGTTTTCTAAGTGCTAATAACTAATGAGATATTTTTTTGCATCTTGTAGGGCGTTCTGTAGTGGGTTCGTCCGTCTTGTCAGGATCGTTTGACCTATATTAACGGTTATTGTCGTTTGTGTGTGCTTGAGGATATCAAGACATAGTTGCTTGCGCATGGTCGAGAATGTGTACACCGTTTTCTTGGGTTATGTTTTGGATATTTTCTAAGGTGGGAGAGCTCGACAGAAGTATGCAAGTCGATGTTACATGTTCTCATGTCTTTCGAAGTGCGTAATGATAATACCCCAGCCTATAAGAGATGGTTCCTCATTGATCGAGAACGAAGATTGTGTCGTTTTTCGAGGAGAGATTTCACTTTGATCATCGGACTTAGATTCGGAATCTTAGATTTGGTGATTCCGACTTCAGCCCTTCAAGCGTCCACCATCTACCTGAAGGAGGAGTGTACTATAGAGTCCACGCCGAATCGACCAATGTGACTATTCAGGACCTTCGAAAAAAATTTCAAGAAGGATCCTTTCATCAGAGTGAAGATGACGAGGTCAAAATTTCGAAGATACTAATTTTGTACTATATCATACTCGGTGACGATCCACAGAAGAATTATGTGGATCCGTGAGTATGGGTCTTAGTTGAGCAGCTCGAGAGATGAGACTCATTTTCGTGGGGGAAATTATCGTTTCTTACGTTGCTGAAGTCGATGGATAGGGTTCCCCTTGAGATTGCAGAGCGAAGTTTGACAAACAAGGTGCCCATGTACCATTTCTACAGATTTACAGTTGCTCTACTGGTTAGTAATATGTTTTTTATGATTATTACTATTGAATTCATTTCCTAGACTTATGTATTGAACGTTGAGTCATCTTGCATTATCTAGGTTTGGGCGTACGAGGCGATTCCCCTCGTTAGAACTATCACTGGACGTCGATTGGACACTCGGCTTCACCTGCCTAGATTATTGAAGTGGTCGACTGAAAAATCCACTACAGATATTATCCATGCACTGTCTGGAGAGGTAATCTGAATTTATTTACATAGTGCAGAACGTTAAAATTAGGGCTTCTAAAATTTTGCTTTCACATCTTGTTGTGACACAATAGTAACTGCAATATATGTGGTTGAACTAGGTGCACTGTTTGGAGTCGCTCATTCCAAGTTTTGAAGAGGAGTGTCAGCCATTTTGGCGTGGAATTGAGTAAGACTTGACCGACTGGGTGTAATTTGAGGCAAGAAGACGCGGAAGGAGACCGGCTGATGCGACTAGACGCCCATGTGGGTCGAGACCTTCACCGAATGAAGTGGGTCCATCGTCCTTAGGTCCTGTTTGGGCGAGGAGGATCTCAGTTGCTACATTTTAAGGTGGGGTGCAATCGACCCGACAAGCCATTAATACGACCGCACTTCCTGATGTGAAACTATATGGATACCAGTATCTTGATTTTGAGATGCAACCCACTAAAGTACTACAGATCACGGGATTTCCGGATGCCGGATCGAGTAGTTTCGTGCCATCTCCCTCCGAGCCGCTTTCCACCTACCCATTTCCTGATTTTGGTACTATGCATGACGACACGATGCAGACACAGTGGACTGAGATGGGGACTTACATTGGACAGCCGTTCGATGACCTTCGAGGATATTTGGATGATCGCGTTCGGGACGAGACACAACGCTTGGAGCTAGCGATTCCGTCAATGATTGAAGATCAGTTGAGGTCATTCTATGACTCTCGTCCCTCATTCTATGAGTCTTATTATCCCCTGACATCCGAGTATTATCCACAAGATCAGAGAGCGAATGAGTGGTATACTCATGTGGTACCCCCGACTACCATGTGGAGACAGTACGGACCTTCTGTCGTGCCTTTCGAGAGGGGAACCGATATGCCCGCCATGCAAACAGAACCGAGATATACCTGTGAGACTTTTGCACCTGAATCGTCATCGTCGATTGGAGGGTCACCGATGTCAGATTTTTCTGAGACGAGTGCCGACATACGAGTCGTTCGAGAGAGGACACATTCTTAATGGGTCAGAAGTCCATTTCTTCGAGACGATGTGAAGAGATCGGACCTTCAAATGGCTGATCTGGGGGCATTCATTCGGGACGGGATAGCTGCAAAGCTCTCAAAGAAAGAGCCTGAAATGTAAGTTCGTGATTTTCTTACCATTTTATTTCAAACCATCCCCACGTGCGTTGTGTCCAGAATTCTTCAGCACATTCTTGGATCCACTGGAGGACATGTCGGTTGAGGTTAGAAATTAAGTTAATTTTATATTTTCATGATTTACATTTCTTAATATATAATATTTTGTAAATTCATTTGTCATGATCTAATGGAAATTATGCTCCTCATCAGGCAATTAACGCGTACCTAGGCATTCTACAGAGCGACCACACATTTACTGGTATTCGGGACATCGATCCTTTGCTGAAAATAAAGTTTTAGATCATAGATGTTGATTTCTTTGTACGACTAAAACTCAATTTTAGTTGTATTTGTCTTTTTTATCCAAAGTGTTGTTTGATTTCGTTTTTCATTTTTCTGCAGATAAGATGTGAGGCAATATGAAATGAGGTCCACCGTAATGATGACGACAAGTCCAAATATGCAGGACCACTGAAGGAGAGTTTTCCAGCGGACCAACTAGAGGTACTTATTCCCTATGTCGTAGGAAAGAGGCCGAAATGGCGACACATGAAGGCGTGGTGGAAAGATATTGACTCCGTAATTTTTTTGATCATTTTGCGTAAATTATAAACCAGCATAGTATGCACTGCTTCGAATTCGGACCAACATTTTTTTTCCATTAAAATGCAGCTTTTGACGGTCGTAAACTTGGAAGGACACTGGGTGGCCTGTGAAATTGAAATTCCAAGAATGTGGATCATTCTTTTCGATAGCATGAGATGGACCTGGACAAATACGAAATGGCAAACACAATTGAAACAAATGATGTGTATCCGACACGTATTTCCGGCACTCTTAGAAAACACTGGATACTACGAACGGGCGGCACAAGAGGAAAGGCAAATTGAAGTTTGTCCACATGAGCTAGAAATGTGTACTGCGAAAGAGTCAAAATGTTACGTCCAGAAAGGTAATCATACGTGCGGTATTTTTGCATTGCTTGCTATTGAGAGTGCGTTGACTGGGAAATGATCTAGACCTCAACTGAAACAAGAGGGACTTAAAAATGTTAGGCGCAATATGGCTTTGACGGTTTACAGATACTCTAGTGATGCAAGCACTATAAAGCCTGATGATTTGGAATGGTGACCTATTTCTGCATGTTGTATAATGTTCTCTTCAAGGATCCATTTGTAATGTGCGATGGTCTTATTGTGCAATTTTTAACCACTAGATTTTGTGAGGGTGTTCGATTTATTATAGCGCACTTCAAAACTTTAAAAATTCAACATCGACTAAATTACTAATGTGAAAATGAATAGAATTCTATACTATTTTCGAACATTATTATAACATTAGTAATTTTCGAAAATAATGTACTAATGTTTTCGGAAATAATAATCTTGGAATCTAAAACTGCAATTTTCGAACAGTAATAATAACATTTTTGAAAGATAATAACATAATTAATGTTTTGGCAAACTAATAAAATTGTTTTCGAAGATCGCATAATAATGTGGTTTGAGATTACTAATAATGTTTTCTAAAAATACTAACAAAGTTTTCGAATTTTTTTAATAGTATTATTAATGTTTTCGAAAACTATAATTTTCGAATATAATAATCTTCTCAAATTGCATAAGAATTTTCGAAAAATACTAATAAAGTTTTCATTGAATTTTAAAATTATTATTAGTGTTTTCTTACATTATAATTTTCAAAAATAATAATCTTCGAAATTTGCATACGAATTTTCGAAAATAAAATATAATGTTTTGGAAAATTATAAAAATTATTATTAATCTTTCGAACATTATCATGTAATTGTCGAACATTAATTATAATGTTTTGCAAACTTATTAATATTATAATAATTCGAAAAAAAATCATGCAATTGTATGTTTAAATTAATTAATTAAAAAATAAACAATTAATTAATAATAGGTAATGCTTTAACATGAATTCCATATTATTAAAAGTGCTTTGTCAAATTTTCGAAAGTTAATAATTGTGAATTTTCGAAGATTAATTGTAACTACTAATTTTCGGACAAAAATCTTCGAAAGTATGCCTACATTAATTAATAAAAAAATAATTAATTAATTAATAATAGGTAATGCTTTAACATGAATAAAATATTATTAAAAGTACATATCCAAATTTTTGAAAATTAACAATTGTGAATTTTTGAAGATTAATTCTAACTACTAATTTTCGAAAATAAATCTTCGAAAGTATGCCTACATTAATTAATTAATTAAAAAATAAATGATTAATTAATAATAGGTAATACTTTAACGTGAATAAAATATTATTAAAAGTGCATGTCCAAATTTTCGAACATTAACAATTGTGAATTTTCGAAGATTAATAGTAACTACTAATTTTCGAAAAACAAATCTTTGAAAGTATGCCTACATTAATTAATTAAAAAAAATTAATTAATAATAGGAGTCAATGAATAAAATATTATTAAAAGTGCATGTTTTTATTTTCGAAGATTAACAAATTCAAGTTTTCAAAAATTAAACCAATTGCACTAATTTTCGAAGATTAAGTCAATTTTGCTAATTGTCGAAAATAAATCATGCCAAAATTAATTAATAAATGAATAAATAATTAATTAATAATAGGAGTCAATGAATAAAATATTATTAAAAGTGCATGTCTTTATTTTCGAAGATTAACAAATTCAAGTTTTCAAAAATTAAACCAATTACACTAATTTTCGAAAATTAAGTCAATTTTGCTAATTTTTTAAAATAAATCATGCCAAAAATAATTAAAAAATAAATAATTACTTAATAATAGGTAATGCTTTAACATGAATAAAATATTATTAAAAGTACATATCCAAATTTTCGAAAATTAACAATTGTGAATTTTCGAAGATTAATTCTAACTACTAATTTTCGAAAATAAATCTTCGAAAGTATGCCTACATTAATTAATTAAAAAAAATAATTAATTAATAATAGGTAATGCTTTAACGTGAATAAAATATTATTAAAAGTGCATGTCCAAATTTTTGAACATTACGTGTAAAGTTTTCGAAGATTATTCTGACATGTAATTTTCGAAAATAAATTATACAATTGTTGCATAATTTAATTAATAAATAATAATTGGTGTCCCTTAAACATGAATAAAATAATTAATTAATATTATTATTTAGTGAATAGTTTTCGAAAATAATGTTCGAAACATTAATAACATTACATATTTAGTTATTATAGAATATTATTGCTATAATACATAATGTTCGAAAATAATTAGTTAATATTTTTTTCGAAACACTATTTTCGAACTATAATTAGTACTATTAATTAGTATTATAATTATTTTCGACACATTATTTTAAGTTACTTAAAATAAGTATTAGTTAGTTATTAATTATATAGTCTACTACTTACTTAAAATAACTATTAATTAGTTTCGAACATTAACTGGTTATTAATTTGTTTCGAGCATTAAGATATTTTAAGTAACTAGTTATTAATTATTTTCGAAACACAATTTTTAATTATAGGATCACCCAAAATAGTTAGTACATATTTTCGGAGATTAGTTATTACATAATAGTTTTTGAAAATAATTGTTATTACACATCCCAAAATTGTTATTACATAATATTCGGAAATTAGTTATTATATAATATAATAATATTAAAATTCAAGAGTACAACATTTTCGAACAAATCAAGTTTCGAAAATTAAAAAGTCATATAATTAAAGTAATTGGTGAAACTAACTTAATTGCTGAAAATTTGACAAATGTCATGTGAGTCAGTATTGTCAGCGTGTTGGTCGGTTGATTTGGAAAAAAATGGGTATTTTAGGCTCAAAATTTATATTTAGGGTTATTTAGGGGTGTATTATTATATCAATGGATAAAATTGGATCAAAGTTTAAAAAAATGAGATCAAAGTTTAAAAAAATGAGTAATTTGGGTCATTTTCCCATAAAATCACGAGTAAATCAATTCATAAACGTGCAAGTACATGTATTCTTTTTAAAAATAACTCTTTGTTCTACATAAATTATATTCCCAAAGATGAGTTTTATTACCAAAAAGAATCTGCTTCTCAAATTTGGAGTTTAGGATTTATTTGGGCTGATACCCAATTTATGATTTAGATACTGCATAAGTAAAATTGTTTGGATTTCCCTTTTATGAAAACACAGGTCCAATTTTAGATTAAGAGACCATATCTTCTCTCATTTTTTATACTTATTTTATGTTTTTTAATGTTCGTGGAATCAGAAGGATAATTAAATTGACTTTATCCCTGGCTCAATCGATAAAAGGAAATCAAACAATATTATACTGAATTTTTATACATAATACATAATACGTCATGTTATAATTATAATAATCAATCCAAAATCCTTGTCAATAAAATTTAAAATAACCACAAATTCACAATATAGCACATAATATAAATAGATAGAATAAGATAACAACAATATATCACCTCAAATTTTAACAAACAAACAAACATTCATTAAATGTAAATAGTATATGAATCTTGTCTTAAAAATATGATTTTTTTCCTTAAAAATATGAATATATACTTATAACTTATACATATTATAATATTAGAAGTTCCCATAGAGTAAAAAGAATTATGGTATTTTGAACACAAATTTATAATGAGGAGTAAAAGTGATCAATTTATATGGGATATGGAATAATTGGCTGGGCACCCTAACATATAACTTCACTAGACATAACATATAATATTTCCAAATTTACATATCTTTCACTAATGCATGAGACATTAGTATGATAGTTAATTTCAAATTAGAGCTAGGAATCACACATATCGATGAGTCACAAATCTATCCATGATTAATTAAAAGTATATGAAAAATGAACGAATGTGTATAAATTAAGAATGAATGTTATGATTAATACACTTTACTAATATATATATATATATATATATATATATATATATATATATATATATATATATATATATATTCATATGTAGTTTTGATTAGGGGGAGAAGAAGAATTCTTTCATCCATATTACAAAACTCCTCAATCAGGTGAAATGTTATTCAAGTAATTGAACATACAATGTTGGAGAATTCCATATCACCACAAGTTTTACCGACTTGACAGTGTCTCAATAGTCATGAAAGATATGTAGTGGTTCAACACAAAAATCTTTTTATTTTTATTTTTTGGAAACAAATGAAAGATGGGATAATTGTGGGTTTAATTAATTTCATTTGAATGGATTTTCTCCTCTCTTTAAAAAAACTAAGGATAATCAAGCAAGACAGTGTGGCGCGAATCAGAAATGTTTACTTTTGAGTTAGCTGTTAGGAATGATTAATGAGTTAAACTTATATATTAATATTAAAACGCATTTGAGGTGCTACTTAAAGAAGGTGAATAATAATTCCTTGACTAAGCAAAAGAGATGCCAAAAGCATCCCAAGTCATTTGGTGCAACAACTTCCAACAACCAAAAATCACAACTTATATATATTGTCTCAAATATATTTGGCGTGTTTAATGTAGCAACGTTTTTATTATTTTTACTTAATATTTAGCTACTTTTCAATAAGCACAATAGATGGACATTGTTTATACTCAATTATTTGATTGGCTTTCAAACATGGCCAGCTAAGTAATAGTTTCCATTAGAGCTCAAAAAATATATAAAAACCTCAAACCACTAACCATTTCAATGGCTGCCAATTTCATTTCTCAGCAATGAGTGGAAGAATCTACATTGTCATCTTATTCTTCTGGGCTCTCCTCACCATTGTCACTCCCATGCTCATTCGATTATCGGCTTCTGCTAATCTGTACCCGATTTTAGATGGTATCGATCAGCTTTTCTACAAATTAATTTTCATTTTCAGTTTTATATATGTACGAGTTTTTTGCAGGCGAAAGAAGAGAAGGAATGAAGTCATTATTACCCAGAAGAGCACTTGTTGCGGTCATAGCTTCACCAGCACCAGCACCGGCGGCGTTTCCGGTGGTTGAGAAGTCATTTTGATCGGAATTAGGCCGGAAAAAGATTGATCAGGGAATTAATCTTGCAAAAGCTGTATTTCTGGGGTGGAATGGAAGACAAAATTTGTGTGTTAAGTTGTTGCTTGAAATCCAGGTGATGATCAAATGCAGCTGCTTCTGATTGTAAATACAAGGTAGAATATATAGAGTGGAATAACAAGAAGTATTATAGTGTAATTATTTAATTTCCAAGATATATTCAATAGTGCATTATAGAAATGTTAAGAAAATTAAATTGTTTCTTGAGATCAAGCCAAATAAAAATGTGGGAAAGAAAGTTGTTGTTGTTGTTTTTATTTTTTTTATTTTTAAAAGTTTGCTTTTAGGATTCTCCATCTTCTATGACTAAAATGATTAATTTTTTTGGTAATTATCTGCTACAACGTAATAGGTAAATGACTTTTTTTTTTTTTAAATTTCAAGTTTATCTCTTTAATGGTCAACTTTTTGAACATGTGACCATCTTAAAATTTAAAGCATGCTAATATAACATGATATCGATAAAGATGAGTGATTTCGAATCAAATTAATTACTCAAAAAAGCCAGTCAAACATTGTGTATATAATTTTTTTCATAGTTAAAAGACCTGATTGTAATTTTCACAAATTTTGGAGCTCATTTGATAATTTAATCAAATCTTGAGATGACAAATGTTTTGAACCAAAAATAAATAACATTTACCCATTGTAGCAACTAGCAAATAAGTGGAAAAAAATGAATGTTTTTTTTTTAATTTCCTAAAAAAAAAACAAAAGATGAAAGGTTGAAGTTGAAAAATCAAATGAAAAAATTTCAGAGGATGAAAAAATAAAAATTTCCCTACAAATGCATTTGAGCATTGTGTAATAATATCAACACGTACCCTATGAATTCCATAGTATCCTTTAAAATGAAGCATATAATTTTCTTTTTCCCTTTTGCTTATGCAAGTAACTTATTATTATGGTAAGAAAAAGGCATCCATATGGCACAAAAAAGACTCATTGCATCAACTTTTGTTCCCTTTACTCTTCATCTGAAGTCGTCTCTATACAGTTCCAATATTAATTCATGTTTTCTATTCCAAACTGTTTATCTCATTTACATTAACAATTTCATTATAGTTGAATAAATGTTAGTGTAAATTCCATACAAGTAGGATCGAATTGGATCATTTATTTTAATGTAGTATTTCATCTTCTATTTTATTATTTTTAATTTGCATCATGTATTAATTTAATTTGTGATGTTTTTATGCTTGACATGTGTTGATCATCTTAAAATATCAAATAAAAAATTAAAATAAAATAGATGATCTTATTTAAAGTTAGACACCAAGAAGTGAAATATATAATTCATCTAGCAATTCAAGATTATGACTTATGAGCATCTAAAAAAGTTGGTATGTACCTTAAGTCATTTGACCTATATGTACTTGTTTGAGGGCCTTGATGTTTACAAATTCACATGTAGGAAACTTTTGGTTAAGATGTGAACACGTAACCAAGTTTAATTGATTCATTACTCCATGTTTGTATAGCAATTATATTGGTGCCAAGTCTCTTTCCGACCTTCATATTAATATATTATTCCACTCTTCCATGTTTTAGATGCTACATTCAATTTATTATGTGTTGAATATATAAAAACAAAAATTATGTAAAATGATTTTATGGACAGTTATGATGAGACAAATTTTTAATATTCATAAACAAAACTTACTTTATTAAATTCATATGTGAATTATGAAGTATAGATCGTGAGTTGACATGTTTCACGTAACTAAATTTATGAAATTATCTTACATAAGACCTGATCCTACAATATATTATTTATATAATACACAAATCCAATATATAATCTCCCATTGATAGGACTCTATTCAAATGTGGAAAAGAATTGGTTGAGCTATGAATAACTCAATTGTTAATTGGATCAGCAAGAAAAGAACCAAAGCCCAACTTTTGAAGTATTTATTTTAGATAACAAACATCTTTATAGCCAAAATTATGAGAAGATGCTTTTTTTGCGCCAAACTAATTGAGATGCCTTTAATGAATATTGGACTCACCAGAGGCCATAAAATTTGAATGAAATGACATAAAACATGTGGATTGTGCCAAAGGACCCTCCACATGAACCATCATGACTCGTATGATATGTGATGTAATTTACATGCATGATAAAGATCAATATATATATATATATATATTAGTTTACCATTTACATCTTTTTAAAGAGGATTCTGTAATTAACATGTTTATTTAGATTATAATTCATGTCAATTAAGATCGATCATTGATTTGTATAATGGTTTGATTCCATGAACCATTGATCATGTCACATAGTTCATGTGTGGCACATGCATGGATCGTATGACACAAATTCTGTATCATGAGTCATGCTACACAAATTGTGTATGGATCATGTTTGGCACGAATGGTAGTTCGTGCGTCATGCTAATCATAGTTCGTGTCATTCACTCAATATTTTCTTTTGATGTTGTCCGCTCACAATTCCATTGAGACTATGTTTGTTTCTCGATCGACGAATTTTCGATTTCAAAATAAAAAAATTCTCATTTATTTTAAGATGTAAAATTGAAATTTTCAATCAATATCAAAAATTATATTGACCTATACTACAAGCTTACATTATACAATGTAATAACAAACATATAATTTAACTATATTAAGTTTATTCGATTGCCAAATTTGAAAGACAATATTTCCCCTACCCACTTAAGCCTAATCCGAAAATGTCCTAAGGATATTTATGTCATAACTCCCTTTTTTTTCTTTTTTTTTTTTCCCTAGACATATTAAAAAATGTGAGAAAATATGGTGTTCTTGTGCGGAAATAAAACAAACCAAATTGAACAGAGTGAATTATTATGTAAAATGCTAACAATAATTTAGATTACATGCAGCGGAAAATAATGAACTCTACAAAATTTCATGTAAAATAATTTACTTGGTGGTGTATATTATCTTAAGGAAGTAATTACAGAAAAAATCAGAGCCCTATAAACCAATTTATAACATAGTGGAAGAAAAGACCTCTCAAACCAAGGACATGGTTAGTTAAAAATAGTGAGGCCTACTCTTAACATTATCGAAACTTTTTAACCCACGGCTTGAACCTGTTTCACTCCTAAACTTGCTCATTTTATAACAAACACATGAAGATTGATGTTAGATTAAAATAGAAAAAGACACAGTAACAATATTGAAATATTACCACGAGTCTTATATCTCAAGTGGTATTCATCTAATGATGCAGATCGTGACATGATTAATGATCGAATTTAGATCATATATGCAAGTCTTCTAATCTATATTCCATTCCTTCCACTTCCTCTATCTCTTAAATTTTTTTTTTGAAAAATTCAACATTGAGAGGTGTTATTACTTGACTACCAAAGATCTTTTACGATCTTATATGAAACTTTGTGGCCATTTTGTGATTTTCAAATCATATGAAGACAATGAAGAATCATAGTTTTCTCTTCTGTTTATCACCTTGTTTTCCTTCTCCTCTAAATCTAATCTTAGGAGTTGCACTCCCTCAATAAGTGAATCTCTCTTTCTTTTCGTAATAGCTTATGAGTTTACATTCACTAGGTCGCATCATCATAAACTAGGTCCTTTAGCTATTGGGTTAAGCTCAATTTTGGTCTTATATGTATGATTTTTTTCATTTTTGAATAATCAAGTGTGCGTTTTCTAATTTGATCCTATATGTTTCAATTTCAATCCAATTTTGATCGGATGACCTCGGAAAATCTCACATAACATTGACGATTTTGAGAATTCCGATCAACATTGTACTGAAATTAGAAAAAATTGAAACATATAGGACTAAAATTGACTAAAAGTGGAAAAAAATTGGAACATATAAGACCAAAATTGGAAAATATGTACTTGGTTGTCAAAAAGTGGAAAGGGTCTTATATACGAGACCAAAATTGAAATGAATCCTTTAGCTATTCCAATTTGATGATTCATCTTATATTTTAATGTTTTTAATTCAGGATATGAGTTAATTAATGACGTCATCTTTACACTCAACGCGATGAGGGTTTCCCAACAAGTGGATAATACATTTTGTTGAAATAGTTAAACTTTAAACCTAACCAACCATGGTGGATATCGCCATATAGAGGAGGCCCAGATTGTGTAACCCTTACACATCCAAAGCAGCTATCAACAAACACATTTTATACAGCTAAAAAGTTGCAGATGGAATTATCATCAATTCTTGTTATCACATCACAGCTTCTAAAAGTGAGGGCCCATATATACCATCCATTACAGCAATCTAGAAGGTTGTAGGATCACTTCAATTTCAAAGGCTTTAATCATTACTAGTCTTTCAGAATTTCAATTCTCAACCAATGTTTTTGTATATTCAGTGGTACATAATAACACTTCATTAAAATTACATTTAAAATAAATAAATTCATGTGTGGCTCACAAATTTTGTACAGTTTAACGCTGCTGCATATCCATTTCTTATTTGTATTTTTTATGTTATTTTGCATTCTGTTTCTTTATTTCCCTTCTTAAATTTATTCTTTCAAATTTATTTCTGGGCATGCCAATTCAAGTATTAATTACCTTCCCCCAAAAAAAAGAAAAAGAAAAGAAATGTCATATACCTTAAATGAAATAATACCAATGAGAAATTAAAATTACAAATATAACATTTGAACTATTTTGATGATTTTATTGTCGAATATGTCTAAGTAAATTAACTGAAATAATGAATGTCACCTTTTTTTTTTTTAATCTATAGATACTATATTAAAAACATTTTATATAATAAGTTAATGTATTTAAAGATGTATAATTATAACTTTTTTTGAACACTTAATTATTTTAGATATAATTAAAATGTGTTTGGTTGTGTAAAATATAAATAAAGTTGAGTTGGTGAGTAATGAAACCCACAAATATGGAGTATTGACATTAAAAAAGTTGTGAATGTGTATAAATAAAATGATTATGTGAGGAGTATGTAACATGTTAAGACCCTGGCCTGTTAATGAGAGTTATTAATGTTTATCATCATGGATGATTTAATAGCAAACTTGAAAACTAAATCAAACAAAAAAAAAACAAGGCAATCTTGATTTTTATTTCTTGAGAGCTTCAACTGTGAAATATACGGTGAGAAATCATGCAACTGGAATAGGATGAGAGGCAAGTAAAACTAAAGAACTTTAAGAAAGTTCTCAAACAACAACATATATCTCCCAAGAGGACCAAAGATAAGATCCCTTATAGTTTTACAAGTCGAAAATCTCAAACAAACTGATCGAGGTACTCGTCCACGGTGGTGTATTTGACATCCGGATAGAGTTCCGAAGCCTCAAAACCAAACGATGGCTCGATTTTGAAATAGGTTTGATCACCCTTCACGAATATGGAGTGGTTGATTGAAAGAATGATATTGACAGGAATTGGTGCTTCTGCAATGCAAGATACCAATTACAACAAATAGTTTTGATTGAGAAACTGATTCAAGAAGGAAAAAGCTCAAATAATATGGCAAAGAATTCAGATAATTAAAAGTAATCTAACTCACCTTGGATCTGCTTCAAGAGTTGTTCCTCTGTAACGTACTCTTTCTCGAGAGTCTTACCGATTTTCTTCTCCCATAAAGCAACAAGCTCGTTGAATGAATATGTGTTCTTAGGAGGCCTAACGAAGAGGGTCTTGTTCAATGTTCTCGGATCATCCACTGCTTTGATGGTGTAGGCGGCGATATCTCGTTCTTCATTGAACACACCTACAATCAGGCGTACCAAATGCAGAAAGCAATAGTAAGATCTTCTACAATTTTTCTTTAAATGATAGTTTCAACATTGTCAACAAAAATGAAGTAGATGGGCGTCCAAGAATGGTGATCGTTTTAATACAAATATGTTTAGTTATACTTCTCTAGCTAAGGACCATGAGTTTCAAGAACCTCACAAATAAGGTAAATTGCATTGAGCAAGATCACTAAGTAAGAATATTTGCATTGTTCATGAGGACAAGAAGCATTTCATTTGAAAATTGAGATAACATGTGATGCCCCTTTTTAAGTTCTATCAAATATATTGCACAAAAAAATATAACCCAAATCCTCTATCGTGCATAAAACACAATGACTTACAAGCTTACTGATTTTATACAACCTTATCAAGAGGTAGGGCTGTAAATGAATCGCATCAAGCCAAACATACTATTGTTTTAAATACTATCAAGCTTAAAATTATGTTTTAGCTTGTTTAAGAATTAATTGAGTCGAGGTTGAACAAGCTTCAATCAGGCTGAATAAGTGTCAAGCTATAGTAGTTTGAATTTGTTATAGTTATCAAACTCTGACCCTAGCCGAGCTTTAGAGATTTATAAAACGTAAAACCACGTTCGAACTTGTTTGATATATCTATCAAATGGAGCTCAAACAACAAACAATCTTAAATCAAGTAGTTTGGTTTGATTCCAATCCCCTATATCAAGACATCATGATATGAATGCATGATTTGGAAGAAGTTAGTGAGAAATACCTTTAACATTTCCATCGCCATAGATGACAACTTTATCAGTGGGAGGAGGAGGAGCGAAGGCGCCTGGTTGCACGAGCGTTGGCAAGGAATAGCCGGCGAAGTAGTTGGCTGATACATAGGTGTAAGGAATGCCTTCTGCTTCTATGGCTCTCCGGATTTTGGCCTTGGTTTCAAATGTATACTTCACGGGTTCGACTGCACGAGCCAGATCAGGATCATTCCCAAATTCTGAAGGGAAGAATCTCTGCAACATTCATAAACTTTTTCAAAATGCATTTCTAAAACAAAACCACTAATTGAGCAACACCACTCATCCTTGTACATGAGCCTTTGGAAATTACTGAAATCCCAGATAAGATTGTTTTAAAATCCCAAATTGATTCTTGGATCATTACATTACACATGACAAAGTATGTTACAAATTTGAGAATTCACAAATGAAGAAAGGGCACCAACCTTAACATTTCCAGCTTCTTTAATGGCGGCAATTATCTTATCTTGTTCAGCAGCCTGAAGAGTACCCACAGTGGATATAACCACATCCACTTGTTTTATCGCCTTCACCAACTTCTCATGATCACTCAAATCACCCTGCACACACACACGACAATCATCATATTTTCAGACATAAAGTCACACAAATTACTCAAATTCAGACACATACATTGAGAATGGTGACGCCGGAATCCTTGAATCCCTCGACGATTTTTGCTTTGACGGGATCGGAAGTGGCACTTTCTCTCACTAGAGCGAAGGTGGGGTGGCCGGATTTTGCGCTGGCTTCGACGATGAATTTTCCGATGTACCCGGTTCCACCGATGATCAAAATCTTGCTTTTCTCACCCATTCTTCGACAAACTTCTTTGCAAATGAAATTCTAGTATACCATTTGTGGGTTCATAGCCGAGCTATAAATAGGCAAAATCAGCCACGCATTGATGCATGATTTTGGTGGGTATGTTTCTTTCTAGATGGGATGGGGTGGGTCACGAGAATTCTCACTTTAAAATCGAGAATTATGTAATAAATGAGAAAATCGAAAAATCTGTATTATTTTTGATATTATATAACGTAATTATATTTAAATGTTAAATTATGTTTGAAAAGAGTTAAATGTCTCTAATAAAATGATTAGGAAGGGATGAAAAATTTTCTCACTCGACGATAGATTCTTAAGTTGATTGTTACATAAATCGAGAACTGTGTTTCAGTGACAGAACTTATGAATTACGATATAAATTCTAGATAAATCTATAAATTTTCGGATAAACCTCCACAATATTTATATGAATATTTATCTTACAAACTTGATTGCCCTTCTGACGGTAATATTTGTAATATTTTATTGTGAATAAATATACGAGCTTCGTATATTTATATAATTAATGTTTAATTTAAATATAATTTTGAATGGTAATGTGCTACACTATATTCTCTATGAGATAGCAGACGTTTTTATTAGAATTATACAAACATCCTTTAAATAATAATATAGTGCATTATTTACTTTTCAAACAACGCCACATTCACACATGATTAATTCCATATATGCTGCTCCACCTCCACCCGCATGCTAGTCTACACCACCATTTCATACAAGCCAATTACTTATCTTCTTCAGAATAAAAGTCAAATACTTCTAAACAAGACAAGTCAAATATTAATATATTAATTTGAAATAAAGAAGTAAGTGTTCCAAAAAGAGGAAAGGAATTGTGTGGTGTCATGATGATGCAAGACTGAAATCATGATGGAATGAGAAAGTGAATTGGGACGTGATAGTGGTCTTTGTTCACTCACAGTGCGATGTCTATTCATGGCCAAAAATTAGTACTAGGTACATGATTCTATGTTAGTCACAATCATTTCTTGGTAAATTGTGTTTGAAATAGTAAAATAGACGCAAATGAATTAAGATGGAATTGCAGTTAAATTCGTGGAATTAATATGATAATTACTCTCTTCATTATTTTCTCCAACTGCCTTTTAGATGTCAAATCACTTTCATTTGTCCCATTACCTTGTCTCAACAACCCCTTCAATTAAATATGTTTTACGCTTCGATTTTTTACATGGACTAAATTCTTTTTTTTTTTTTTTGTTAAGTACACATGGACTAGATTCTAGAAATAAGTTTGAAGTATTTTATACCATTTCATATGTGTTGACTCGAAATTTGTAATTAGTTAATTTTTAGTCGAACACTCAAAATGATCAAATTTAAATTAAATTAATGAAAATCGGATGAGAAAAGTGTATGAAAATGTGTAGAAAACATTGTGCCCGGAGCCTACTCGAGCAAATTTGATCGGTTGATCCTGGACGGTTTTATGTGGCGGCCAAAATCTTATATAATTTATATAAGAGTAATCAGCTCTCTCGTACTTGAATACAGAAAAATCCGAACCTTTTATAAGTTGAAATTACACCTATTTATAGTTAGAAAGGAGCTCAAGTAATGGGGATCGTGCCCATCACTCCTTGATTTTCGCCTATTTTTACGGTAGTTGGCAGTTTAATCACCCACGATCTCTTAGCAGTTGGGGACTTCCTACTCGGCAAGTCCTGCCCAAGTCGGCCATTTCCATTTGGATCCTCCACAGTAATGGTCCTGCCCAAGTCGCCGAGGAGATGTCCAGGTGTGACACATCTTGGCCGACTCACCTATCAACTTAATGAACTATGTTCTCTTGAAAGCTTTCTCTTCGAACCGTCCAGAGTTGAGTAAAAATATAAATAAATAAAAAAAGAGAAAAATGTAAAATATATAAAGGTGGGTCGAATAAAATAAAAATTTCAAACTTTTCAAACTTATTAATAAATGAAATTGAATAATTTTTTCGAATATGTGTGTTTAGGGTTTGAGAAATTTCGACATTATATTCATTTTTTATCATTTAATTGGAAAGAAAAATTGATGGTTATTCTAGAATTTAACAATAAAAATCGAATTAAAAAATGATGGTAAGGGTGAATAATATAAAGGGTTAATTGTAAAAAAACTCACAAACTTTAATTAATTTACAATTTTTATTAATTTTTTTAAATATCATTAAATATAATCTGAATTTTTACAACTTTTGCAATTTTAACCAACAAGCATATTTCATGTATGTTTATTTTGGAAATAACTTACACCCTTTCAAAATAACTATCATTTTATATGTTAGGTTATTATTTTATTTAGAAACGGTGAGAGTTATTTGCAAAACTACTTGTTGGTTAAATTTGCAAAATATATGAAAATTCATGTTATAGTTGGTGATATTCAAAAAATTGGTTAAAATCGTAAATTAAATAAACTTCGTGATTTTTCCGACAATTAACTCTAATTCTAATATAAAAAAATATCAGTATATATTTTTCAAAAATATTTAATAATTATTTATAATTCTTTACAAATGCAACACATATTTCAAAATTAAACACTATATTAATCATACTATACTAAAAAATAAAGTTGACACAAGCTACATCAAAATAAAATTATTATCACCACTACCATTTAATTGAAAATATAGTTGACACAAACCAATCAACCCGTCCCTGCCCCTGCCCCTGCCCCTGCCCCTGCATGGATTCCCCACCCAACTTATTTTAATTAATTTTACAAACAAAATTGTGTTTTTTAGAATAATACCTTATAATATTATTCCTTTAATTTTTAATGAAGTTTAAACAAGTCATTTCATAGTGTAGGTAAAACTTTATGAAACAGATTTCCGGATGGCTATCAAAATCGTGAGCATCACATGTAGGTTCTAAATCCAAGTAGTAGTATCAGATTCTTTAACTATTATTCTTGAAAAATGACTCGGTTTGGCCCGTTCCTCGAGAGAAGTTTTTACTATAATTGTTTCAATCATATTTTATATATATAATAAATTATTTTAAATTATTTTAATATATATATATATATATAATATAAAATATATATATATATATATATATATATATATATATAATATAAAAAATATATATGGAATCCTCATTAGAACGGGATGAGAACCTGCCCAGCTAGTTGGGGAAAAAAAATTCCCCATCCCTATGGGTATGGAATCTCCACTCATTTTGGACAAATCCCGTTGGAAATGGAAATTTCCTACCCACTGCCAACCTAATCGCAATCTGATATTTTACATAACAAATTGCAGAGATTGAAATTTTTTTTCTTTCTAAAAGTTACTAGACTAAAATAAAAAAGTAATAGATAAAGGATTATAAAGCTAAGAAGGCAGTGAGATAAACACGACATAAATACAACAGATAGCTTCTGAAATTAGGAAATCTGGATTTTATTAACTTGATAATACATTCATGCAGTGACATATTAATGGGACTATTGTTGAAATATAAATTACAACAAAGAAAGTCCTTAAACAGCAGTAGAGTAACAAGAAACCAGATTTAACCAAACTATATATATAGTCCACATCTTAGACAAGCTGATCAAGTTACTCGTCTACGGTGGTGTATTTCACATCTGGATAGAGTTCCGAAGCCTCAACTCCGGTAGCTGGATCGATTTCAAAATAGGTTTGATCACCCTCCACGAGTACAGAGTGATTGATTGAAATTATAGCTTTGGCTGGACTTGGTGATTCTGCAAAGTGCATATGAGATATGTAACTTCATTAAGTAGTATAGGTAACATTTCATAATTGATTTATAGAAAATCTTCAAGATTCAGATATAAGTGGATCATAAGATTAGAAAGAATTAAGCCACCTTGGATCTGCTTCAAGAGTTCCTCCTCTGAAATGTATACTTTCTCGAGTGTATTACCAATCTTCCTCTCCCATAAAGAAGCATGTTCATTGAATGAATATATGTTTTTAGGAGGCTTAATGTAGAGGGTCTTGTTCAGTGTCCTGGGATCATCCACAGCTCTGATGATGTACGTTCCAATATCTCGTTCATCGACCATCGTTGAACACACCTACAATCAAAGTACACAGACCGTACGAAACAAAGTTGTAAACAAGATCAATTTTGGATCCTTCATATTCAATTTCATTACTTTTCCTTTCATTCTATTTGCTCATTCTCCGAATCACCTATTCAAGACTGTGAATGAAGAGATGTTTTATACATTAAATTTCGTCAATTTGGAAGGTTTTTTTAACAGTGGGGACCAAACACGATGAATTCTGAGTACTTATAGGACTACTTACTACTTAATATGAGGTGCAACTTTCGGGTACTAAAACAGAAATAAGACATATATACTTTCGATACTAAATCTGATATTTCACCATTTAAAGTCCCTCCTCTAACCTGCTTTCAATCCAAACACAATTTAAAAATATAAGCCAATTGAACTAGTAGTAGATAACATGCCTAACCTCAAATCAAATCACACAATTGAGAATATTTAAAATTCATTTTCCCACCAGATTATCACATACAACTCACTGATTCTTGAAACTACATTATAACAAGAGGTGAATATATACCTTTAACATCTCCATTTCCCGGGATGACTAGTTTGTCTTGTGGAGGAGATGGAGCTGCGAATTGCAGCAGATTCGTTAGTGCATAGCCCGAAAAGAAGTTGGATACTACATAGTTATAGCCTGGAGGAATGTCTTATAAGGATATTTGTACATAAAAGTGACATGAATACACATAAAGGTGACATGAATATACAAAATGTGTTGAAATTTTTCTTTTTTTTCCCTAACTTACAGCAGATAAAAGTAAAGATATTTATATATAAATGTTATACTAATATAATATAAATGTAACACATAAATTACAAAAACAAAAGACAAAAAAAAAAAAAAAAACTCACAAATCCGGATCAACCCAAATTGACCCGAATTGTATGTGCATTAGGTGCACACCAGATCAACTTTTATATGTGATATAAATTTAAATATTTATAGTGAAATATAAAATAAATAAAAAAATCCGAATTGCAACTTTTCAATCATCCACCTTTACATTATTAAAATGGTGCAATCAACTGGAATGTTATTTTATGGATTCATAATTTTAGGGGTGTTTGGCTGGGATGTGTCCTTCAAATTAAGGATGAACAAATTTAGAGTTGTTTTTCATGAGACTTGCATAATTTTATAATATTACACTAGTTTTTATACCTTTTTTTAATATAATTTTTAATAAAAATATTTATTTTTTCAAATTATTTTTACAACACTATCTATTTTTTCTATTATTTAAAATATGACGTGACATCTTAATTATATATAATTTTAATGTATAAAATCTCAAAAAAAAATACAAGATTATCAAATCCAAACTATTCAAAATCTCAAATCAAAACTTTCAAAATTCACTTATGCACCAATACAAAACATATCCTAAAGAGTAGGGATTCAATAGTCTGGATTTTGGACTTTAATATTCCAAATATATTTGTTTTGGTACTTCATATTGGATCACACAATTGTAAAACAATCATATCTTATTATTAATATTGAAAATGCTCAAATTCTTACCCTAGTCAACTCTTAATACGTCCACTGATAATGTATAATGATTTCATTATCTCGTTATGTGGAAAATAAAATTAAGAGATATTATGGATTTTTGACACTGGGTTGTGCCCACGGTGGATAGATGAGCAGAATTGTATTAATATTTATATCTACAAAAACATATTTTGTAACTTATATATTATCTAAAAGAGTAGATGATGCAATCTACTATCAAAATTATAATATAATACCCTTTATACAATTTGGTATAAATTTGTTTCCTTTTTATTACAAAATATAAGGAATGATTTCAAAATACCATAAAATTTGACCATTCATATGGAATAAAGTGAATGACAAGATGTGAGACTGATGTACTAATGTTGTAGTATACTTATTAAAATTTATCATGTCACATGGATACAATGTGTATAAAATTCTCTATATAATAAACATAAGTGGGGTACATATATATATTATAATCATTCCTACTTACACAAAAATTTGGTTCCCCCTAAATTCTCTCTCTTTTTTTTTTAGAAAAATTTAGTTGAAGAATTGGTAAAATACACGAAATTTTCGTGGATACAATCAACATGAGTTAGTAGCCTATTAATTGAAAAATATTTGTGTAAAAAAATTATTTTTTTGGGTTTACACAAAAATTGATTAGTTTTTGTGTAAACCTATTTCATGTCAAATTTTTTTTTTTTTGGGTTTGTACCAAGTTAACTTATTTTCGTATAGGCCAAAAAAAGTTAATATTTTTTTTTCACGAAAAATAATCATTTTTTGTGTAACTCTTATGTTTTATAGTGTTACACGAAAATTGTGTATGAGAGTGAGTACGCCGTTATTTTTTATTGGACGTGTGATAGGTGACCCCATATATATCTCATCAAATGAAATAAAATAGAGGTATTTTTGAATTTTTACTATAATTTATGGTATTTTGAACATTTTTTGTATAATAAGTGGTAAAAAATAAAAATAAAACAACTTTATCACTATTGTAGTAGATTGGACGCCAAACTCTATCTAAAACCTATAATTTCACTAACACACTTACCAAACTCATTTTTTTCACAATAAAATATTATTAATATTCTTTTTTCAATATTAATTTGATATTTATAATATATTCATATCATATAAAATTCACAAACTAACATAAATTCTATTATCCACCTTTACCTTAAAATTTAGAATTTCAAAAATTAGGATTTTTTCAATGAGAAATTGGTCCACTTTGCCCTAATTCACTAAAATTAATCCGTAAATGCCTTTAAAATAAAAAAAATACCCCACATACCCTATTTGTTATAATATTAGCCCCAAATGCCCTTTTTCCTATCCCAAATAGCAACTCCTTCCGACACCTTCCGACATATCTGGTGATTCGCACTGAGAAAGCCAGCCAATTTCTCATTTCTCACAATTAAATTATTAAGAGTAATTTTCGTGTAGGGAAATGTAATTAGTAAATATTTTTTACCTGACATTTAATTAATAATTATTATTAGTAAAGTATGAATACTTATTTTCGTGTAGGGAATTTAATTATTAAATATTTATTTTTTAATCCAATTATTCCCTACACGAAAATGGCTAATTATGAAATATTAATTGTTGAATATTAATTATGAAATAATTATTAATTATTAATTTTCGTTTTTTCGTGTAAGTTTAATAATTATTAATTATGAATTAGTACTTTTCGAACTTTTTCGTGTAAGTTAAGGTATTTATTAATTATTTTTTCGAACACCAAACTTCCCTACACGAAAATTGTGTAATTATTCATTATTAATTATTAATTTAACCCTACACGAAAATTGGATAATTAGTAATTATTAATTAATAACCTACACGAAAATTATTAACAATTAATTATTAGTTATTAATTTTCGTGTAAGCCCTAATTATTGAATATTAATTATCAATTAGTAATTTGTTTTTATTTTCGTGTAAGTGAAGCTATTTAATAATAATTTTTTCGAACACCAAACTTCCCTACACGAAAATTGTATAATTATTCATTATTAATTATTAATTTAACCCTACACGAAAATTGGATAATTATTAATTATTAATTAATCCTACACGAAAATTAATAACTATTAATTATTTAGTTATTAATTTTCGTGTAAGCCCTAAATATGCGTTACTAATTATCAATTAGTAATTGGAGACATTTTCGTGTAAGAAGTTTATCTTTATTTAATAATTATTTTTCAACACAAAAGCGTAAATCTTACACGAAAATTGTGTAATTAGTCATTATTAATTATTAATTTAACCCTACACGAAAATTGGATAATTAGTAATTATTAATTTAACCCTACACGAAAATTGGATAATTATTAATTATTAATTAATCCTACACGACAATTATTAACTATTAATTATTAGCTATTAATTTTCGTGTAAGCCCTGTTAATAATTATCAATTAGTAATTGGAGTCATTTTCGTGTAAGAAGTGAATCTTTATTTAATAATAATTTTTTCAACACCAAAGCGTAAATCTTACACGAAAATTGTGTAATTAGTCATTATTAATTATTAATTAATCCTACATGAAAATTATTAACCATTAATTATTAGCTATTAATTTTCGTGTAAGCCCTAATTATGCGTTAATAATTATGAATTAGTAATTGGAGACATTTTTCGTGTAAGAAGTCAACCTATTTCATAATTATTATTTTTTCACCACCAAACACTAAGCTTACACGAATTTTGTGTAATTATGCATTATTAATTACTAATTTAACCCTACACGAAAATTGGATAATTAGTAATTATTAATTTAACCATACACGAAAATTAGATAATTATTAATTATTAATTAATCCTATACGAAAATTATTAACCATTAGTTATTAGCTATTAATTTTCGTGTAAGCCCTAATTATGCGTTAATAATTATGAATTAGTAATTGGAGACATTTTTCGTGTAAGAAGTCAACCTATTTCATAACTATTATTTTTTCACCACCAAACACTAAGCTTACACGAATTTTGTGTAATTATGCATTATTAATTACTAATTTAACCCTACACGAAAATTGGATAATTAGTAATTATTAATTTAACCCTACACGAAAATTGGATAATTATTAATTATTAATTAATCCTACACGAAAATTATTGACCATTAGTTATTAGCTATTAATTTTCGTGTAAGCCCTAATTATGCGTTATTAATTATCAATTAGTAATTGGAGTCATTTTCGTGTAAGAAGTTAAGTTATTTATTAATTATTTTTTCGAATTAGTTATTTATTAAGTCAAATGGATAACGAATATTTTTTTTTTTTCTGGATAATTTCGATCAGGGGCGCAAATTTTTTTTTTATGATAATATAAATATAAATATCCTGTGTAAATAATGTATTTTTAAATTGGTCTTTTGTTTTCAATAATATAAATGTAAATATTTTAATATTTTAATTATTATAAACACTTTAAATCTTTTATAAATCTTTTATAAATCTTTTAATTATTATAAATATTTTAATATTTTAATTATTATAAACACTTTAAACACTTTAAATTATATATAATTAGCTATTTATTTTGCAAAATTCAACTCAAGTAAAAGAGGCGATTTCCCCAAATTCAACCAGAATCAAATTGCCAATTGAAGGAACAGTAGTTCGTGTAAGAAGAGGCGATTTCCCCCTGCTTTCCATCGCAAGCGATTTCCCCACCATTCCGCCCAACAATTCGCATTCGTGTAAGTATGTTTCCAACTGGGTCAGATTATTACTCTCTCATATTCTTACACGAATTCTATCTTCGGACAAAATCAGCAGGCGACGGGGCTAACAACTTCCAGATTTCTTTCGGACACCGCATTGCTGATGGAAGGAAGCCAGGTATTGACGATCCTCTTTGCGAATTTCAGTTTCAAATTGTTTGATATTTTCAATTGGGTAGTAGCAATTTAGGGTTTAGGCATATGAATCTGTTGTATACTTACACGAAATTACCTGTTCCATTTTTATAGAAGTTACACGAATTTACCTGTTCATGGTCAGAGAATTGCTTGTTACACGAATTTAGTGATTTTATGTTTATTGATTTGCTTCGTACACGAATTTGAGCACTGGAATCTGTTGTATACTTGCTTACACGAATTTAGGCCTCCAATTAGGCTTACACGAATTTACAGTGCATTTACAGCTTACACGAATTTAGGCCTCCAAATAGGCTTAAACGAATCTACAGTGCATTTACAGCTTACACGAATTTAGGCCTCTAATTAGGGCTTACACGAATTTTCAGTGTATTTACAGCTTACATGAATTTAGGCCTCCAATTAGGGCTTACACGAATTTACAGTGTTTTTAGAGCTTACACGAATTTAGGCCTCCAATTAGGGCTTACACGAATTTTCAGTGTATTTAGAGCTTACACGAATTTAGGCCTCCATTTAAGGCTTACACGAATTTGGAGTAAATTTAGGGCTTACACGATTTTTTGTGAAATTTAGGACTTAAACGAATTTAGGATAATAAAATCTGGATTAAGTAATAACATTTGTCAATGAAATATTAATATTATAAATTTCCGGAGATGCGTACACGAAAATATTGATCAGTTCTTGTTAAGTGGTTTAGGTATTATGAAATAAGCCTTATTGATAGTAATAATTTTTGTCAATAAAATGCTTATAGCATTTTGTTTCAAAATGCTTAATATTTAACTAAATATGCTTACACGAATTTGGTAACATTGATAGAAAATGCTTATACGAATAATTAATATTTATATTTGTTAAATATGATTACAAACTCTTTTTAGACGATTGATGAAAAAATAATAATTTGAAAATAGGCTTACACGAAAATGGAAATATTGACCATCTTACACGAAATTTCTAAAAATATATGCTTACACGAAAATTAATTACAAAAACTGTAATGAAAATAACATTTATAAGTAATAATATAATTGGTTTTCAAATGTTAATTGGATCGTGCCTGGGTTCGTGCTGGTTGTCAGGGTCGGCTTGCCTACATTAATGGCTACACCCGTTTGAGTATCTTAGATGAACTACGGACCGAGCTGAGAGCAGTAAGGGGGGACTGCATGACACGTTTCGGACACACGTGCTTTGGTCATTTTTTATTATGGGCGACCGAGTCAGAGACGTGTAAGGGTTTTTTTCACGTACTGATGTCCCGCGAGGTGGCACGGACACAGGCTGATGACCCGTATGATCGGTGGTTTCGGATCGGGCGAGGTCAGTTGTGTCGTTTCTCGAGGAGAGAGTTCGCTCTTATCACGGGACTACGATTTGGTGACTCGGACTTTGATCCTTCTGACCGACTGCATCCCCCCATTAGTGGAGTGTATGCACGGATTGTTTCTCGATGGCCATGAGCGACCATTGCAGATCTACGCACACGATTTGTTGGGGGGGAGTTTCGCCAAAACCCAGACGATTGTATAAAGATTGCGAAGATTCTTGTGCTGTATTGTCTATTATTTGGCGTGGATACTGGGAAAACAAAAGTCAATAAGTGGGTATGGGTCTTAGTGGAGATGGAGGACATATGGGAGAGCTTTCCATGGGGGAAGTTCTCATACCTCAATCTGTTACGACATATGGATCGGCTGCCATTAGAGGTTCCAGCAGTGCAGGGGAATCGAGCCTTCACTTACCATTTTTATGGATTTTCCGTAGCTCTACTAGTGAGTACTCTTAATTTTTTGCGTAATTTTGTATTTTGGACTACATTAATTTTGAAAACAGTAACATTTTCAACTTTACGTTTGCATTTAGATATGGGCCTACGAGGCTATTCCTATGACTGGTACTCTGGTCGGTCGTCGCTTGGACGTTCCCCATCGATTATCGAGATGTTTGAAGTGGTCCACTATGAGGTCCACCGTCGACATTCTACATTGCCTCGATGACGAGGTATTTTTCTCCATCCACGTAATAGCTAATTAATAAATGTATTGGCCTGTACATATATGCATCCTTGTGACGATTTTCATTTTTTGAGCAGGTGAACTGTTTCCAGACACTCGTACCCTCATACGAGGAGGAGCAGCTGCTTTATTGGAGGCATATACATGTCGACCTCAGCGTAGGGGTCCAGCCCCGACGCGGCCCACGGGGTGGTGTAGCGGCCGGACCATCTACATGTACGGCTGATGAGAGGATTGGGCGTGGTCAGTCCCTCCGAGCACCCAGAGCAACTCGAGCGACGAGACGATCCAAGAAGTCTACACTACAGTTGGTCGATGAACCTGAGTCAGGACCCGATGAGGAGGTTGGCGAGCGTGAGGCCCGTGGTCAGAGTGATGGATTCACGGGGTCCGGGTCGAGATGTCGGGTTTTGATCCCTCAACCTACGGCGGTGACTCATATGCACAGACACATCCAGATACGTACACTACATTCGGCGATCATGATTCCCCGGCTCATGTATTGATACATGCTTCTCCGGCTCATCAGGGTACGACCCATGACTACTTTCCGGCTGATAGGGTTTATGATGAGAATAAGCCTCCGATACGAGCATTTCCCATATCATGTCGCGCGGGTTCACCTAGACGTCATCGTGTGGGCTCATCGTCTGAGCACTCCACGCCCCCTCCAGTGCATTCGACAGGTGATCAGTACGCAGGTGCTGATGGCTTCTTTGCCAGATTCTCAGCTGATCTGGACTCCCGGTTTCAGACAATGCATTCGTACTTCGATCAGCGTTTTGACCGCATGGAGACATTTATTAGAGATGAGCATTCCCGTCTTCAGGATCAGATTCCATCGATGATTATGGATCAGTTGCACAGTTTCTTTAGGCCTGCCGGCGGTACACCGTATGGGGATCAGTTTGGCGCCCGATTAGGAGCTTAGTACAGTCGTCCTGCATCCTATCATCAGGATACCCCACCACCTAGGCAGGATGATTGGTACTCTTCACCCGAGGCTCCTCCACCACCATACTGCCATCCCGATCCAGTGATGCCTACTCAGTGGGCTCCTTGGCCCTGCACTATCGATGAGCCAGCTCCATCACCCGCGACCCCTGCCCCTGTAGACCCCCTCTCTGCACTTGTGCTTTTCGATTAGCCGTAGCGGTTACACCGGCTATTCTACTCCACCGATGCAGCATTCCAGACGTGATGGTGATCATAGCTCAGGATCGGATACTACACATCCTGGTATGCCTGAGACCAGTGCAGGCATTCGTCAAGTTCGTCGGCGGGCCCGATCGCGTTTCTTATGTAGTCCTTTCGAGCCGATCTTGCCCAGACGAGCTGATCATTCCATGGATGACTTTCTCCTGTGGACTCAGCTAGGCGATGCTGCTGATCAGTAAGTCAACTCTTTTGGCCTGTCCATTCTGCTTTATTTTTATTTATTTCACTGCATTTAAGTTTTAAATATAATGTTATGTTTTAGGCGTAATGTCGGTATTGGCTACGCCGTTGGTCCATCCTTCTTCACATCGATTATAGACCCGCACAGCGAGCTGGATCGAGAGGTGAGTTCTACATTATAGTTATTATCACTTACCAAAAATACATCTTGCTCACTGTCCATTCTGTTTTGTTATGTACAGGTTCTAGATGCATACCTTGCACTGTTGCAGAACCATCCGGATGTTTTGGGTGTTTCAATCGACGAGTCTCTTAAGGGACTGATGCAGATCATCGATTGTTCCTTCAATGTAAGTCTTCAGTCATTCGATATAAATGTTATCTAACATTTTCCTTACAACTTATTCGAATTGTTTTCTATAGGAAACATTCAAAGATATCTGGCGAGCTAAACATGCAGACGATGGCGAAGGATGTGCCTATTATGAGGCCGAAGGAGAGGACTTTTCTGAAGCTGATCTAGATCGACTAGTACCCTACGTTCGTGATCAGAGACCGAAGTGGGAACACTCGAGGGCATGGTGGGACAACACATCAAAGGTAAGCTAATTTCACCACCTTCAGCCTATCCTCTACGACTTTATATCGGGGTACTAATTTATTGTTTTCCTTCTATTAATCTGCAGATTTACCTTATCTTGAACTTGGATGGACATTGGGTCGCAGGCGAGGTGAATATGCACAGTTACACTCTCACACTCTTCGATAGTCTTCGACATACGTGGACGGAGCAGATTGAGGGGATTCGGTATTTTCAGACCCTTCCGATCCGACGTATTTTACCGAAGCTTTTGCTGCATTCTGGCTACTACCGTGAGTTAAATCGTTCGTCGCACTGTCCTCCCCAATTGGACCTCAAGACAGCAGAGTCCAGACTTTGTTACAGACAGGATGATTCGACGTCATGTGGCATTTATGCGTTAAAGGCGATCGAGAGCTGCTTGAGTTGTATGTTTCCTTATCCCGACATTATTGACGGGGTATTCCAGATGCGTAGACATATAGCGTACACATTGTATAGGTGGGCGGCGGACGGATATACCATTGCCGCTGACGAGATGATGGATTGATGTGTGTAGGAAACATTAGACTTCGGTTTTCATTTTGAACAGTTGTTTTTTCGGCTTTATCATTGATGTATGTATACGGACGTTTATGTTTGAAATTATGATCTCGTATACGTCATGTGTCGTAACAATTTCCCAATTTCGGTAGCTTAAAATTAAAAAAAGATAAATAACTGATTAACTATTAGCTATTAATAAAAACCGAACATTTCAGACATCCCCTGTATTAGCTGTTAAAAACATAGGACATTTTCTCTTTGTATGGGTCTCCGATTTACAAAGAGAGCACTTCTTCTTACGTCTTGTAGTGTTATTTTCTTGCGGGGGGCGAAGACACCTTCTTCCTCATCAGGTCCAGGCTGGTGAGATGATGACACATGCGAGGTTTCAGTACAGCGTGTTCTGTTGTGTCCAGTGCGGCCACAACGACTGCATAAGCCGGTACGACGTGAGTGTAGGGACCCAGGGCCCGCAGATGGAATCCTCCGAGTCCTCGGTCGGCCAGCTTGTCTCGGGTTGTCTGGGGCTAAACAAATATACTGTTGTACATCTTCAGATGGGATCCACTCTTGTGGGCTCGGTACGGGAATAACCTCGCAACCCCACATTTGTTTGAGCCGGTCGGTGCTGTAATATGGATGGACATATGCAGTCACTGATTCTCTTACAGAACTAACATGACAATAAAATGAGTTATTTATTAGCTCGTTATATTGTACACGAAAGTGTAAGAATGCACGTAAATCAGTAAATAACTGTCAAAGTCGTACCTTATCGCTGCACATGCATACGAGCATGGAATTAACTCCTGCTGAAAAACTGACACTCGCATGTCCGGCTTGATAGGTCGACAATATAAAGTTTACCACCGTCCGAAATCTTGAATTTATATCGTGTTAGTTTGTCGACGGTCAGTCGCCGGCCTCTTTTCACTGATTCAATCACCCGGTCCTGTGCCGACTTAGTAAGGGATTCTGCTCTTTCCTCTGCAGCATTCCTCCGCTCGTAAAACCATTTCTCCATAACTCTTCTAGCACACTCCAGAAACGAACACACAGGTAGCTTTCGGGCCCAAAGTAGACGATTGTTCCAGACCTCAGCTGCGTTAGATGTCATGAAGTTAAATCTTCTTACGGGGCATCTGACACGAGACCACCTTTCTACTCCGGTATTAGCCAAGGTCTCCAGCGCACCTTATTTATTAGTTTCTGATAGGGTATTCATGTACCTGCGAATGTAAACAGAGCCATACGTATTAGTGTTATCGCTCGAGTTTGAATTAATTGGTAAACAAATTTAATTTAAGTTGATGCAAGTAGGACATACCTTTCGAATTCAGTCTCGTCATAACTGTAAGCTGCTTTTTGGAAAAGCCCTACAAAATGTGATCCATGTTTTGCCAAATTTTGTCGCAAATGAAAACAACATAGAACATGGGTCGTCTCAGGGTATGCATTAATAATGGCATTCTTGATGCTCGTGTGTTGATCGGACACTATTACTAGTTCATCCGAGCAGCCATACGAATTTCGAACATGCCTAAAAAACCATGTCCAGGATTCATCATTTTCCACATTTCCAATCCCAATGGCAAGGGGAAAAATTTGGTCATTGCCATCTTTTGATACAGCGACAAATCCGATGCCTTTGTACTGACCTTTTAAATGGCAACCATCAACGACTATAACCGGTCTCGCGTAATTTCGAAATCTATGAATTGATGCGGCCAAAGCGTAGAACACGTACTTGAATTTGCCATTATTTAGTGTCTCTAAAGCGGTGTACGAGCCCGGATTATATGTCTTCAACACTTCCAAATACATTGGTAACATTGAAAAAGATGTTTTCGGATCTCCATATGCAAGTTTCATAGCATGCATTTTTGCTCGGGATGCAACCTTATAACTGAGGTTTATCCCATGTCTTTGGTTCATTTCACGCATTATGCTTCTAGGGTCCAGATGGCGATCCTCTTTACGAATATGGTCAACGTAATATTGACCGATCAATACAGATGAAAGTCGACGAGGAACATTGAGCTCGTTCAGATCGTTTGAACATTCATGAGGAATGACGACATTCGAAATTCTCCAAATCTCATACTTCTGAGATGTATGGAGTAGAAAGGGGCAATTTTCCCTTTCACATTTAACCCAGTATCTCTTTGTATCTGACTTCTGCACACGGTAGCCAACATGGTTATCCAAATGGTAAAACCTCACAGCATTTTGTAATTGAGTTTTTGTTGCAAAAGTCGCCCCTTTTTCTAAAACATTAGTTGGACTTTCATCATTGTCGATCAAATCCCCTGCAGATTGTCCCTCTATCTCAGGCATCTTCGGAATGAACCATTTAGAGTGATGGATGTACCTCAAAAACTCCTCATAGGCAAGTCGTTGCTCGTCATCCAAAAGATTTTCGTCCTCTTCGTCTAACTCGAACAGGTCGTTCATTGTTTTCTCCGGATCCGATTCATCGTCCTCATGTTCTGAACCTACGAGAATGTAAATAAAAATATTAAAAAGTGGGAAGCGTAAGATGATGAAAATATAGTCAATCAATCTAGAAAAATTGAAAATACCTGCATCGTCTGTATATCCTTCTTCTTGGCCTCCATCATCCTGTGTCGGAGGGAATACGTCATCGTCCTAGACAATCGTCTCATCTCCATATGCAGTCGGGGATCTATTCAAGTCAATATAGTCAATACCCCAATCTGCTCCAAAGTCAACACGACCGCTCGATGATGGACATTGATCCCATATATCACCGGTAGATGTACCAACCTGAGACGATTTCTCTTCATACGGGACACCCCACTTTGTATAAAATGTTTCGTCATTTTGTAACCCAAAGGGAACATTATCATGACCCCAATTTTGGTTGTATATGTCACCTGACCATGCGACTCCTCCTTCATATGACGAATGACGATACGTATACGGTTCTCCTTGAGCTTCGGAACCAACGTTAACATTCAAATCTCCACAGCTGCATTCTCATAATCTCTTGAAAACCCAGTATTAGATGCTTCAATATCGAGTAACTTAAGTGTAACAAAAACAACAAGGACATCGTCGCTCTTCGACAATATTCGTTCCAAATGGTGATCGCTCTTAATTTTTTTCTTTTTCACTCTTCCATTTTTTTCTACGATTGAGTGAATCACATATCCCCAACGAAGCATGTCAGCACACACAAGTCCATGGATACACATGAATAAAGTATAGAACGTCAATCTTTCTAGTTGAACCTCCTCTTTATAACCATTTTTATACTCCAAACCTTCCCAATAACCTCCGTACCAAACCACTACCATGCTGACACTCATATCCTCTACCTCGTCACAAAAACACATAATAAAATCAGTCAATCACCTCGTCATAAAAACACATAATAAACTCAGTCAATCACCTCGTCATTTATTTGCAAGTGCGTAATGTATATATTTATCTACTGCTCGTGTAAATTAATCAAAACTAAACGTTTTCCCTGACATTTTTTCACGTAATTTTAATGTAATACCCTACGTTTACTGAAAATGATATAAGCCTCATTCTTGTGTACATGTTTACCCTTCATAAAATAGCATATGTATGACCTATCATGTTATGTCCTCAGAGACCTATTTCGTCCAACAAAATATTGTCAATTAGTAATGCAACTTTCAAACCTATTTGTACCACAAAATTCTCATAACATAAATTCGTGTAAGCTGACAACACTTCAAAACACAACATTCGCATAACAACTAAGATAAATAATTGGCTACTAACATACCTTGTCAAACCA
This sequence comes from Scutellaria barbata, assembly GCA_028654395.1. Classification (NCBI taxonomy): domain Eukaryota; kingdom Viridiplantae; phylum Streptophyta; class Magnoliopsida; order Lamiales; family Lamiaceae; genus Scutellaria; species Scutellaria barbata. The sequence continues at coordinate 13,949,091 of CM053651.1, read as the reverse complement.
AAAAACCGAAATATTTTTCCTGGCTTCGAAGTAGTCTTCGCACGTTACGACGGTGAGAATTTTGTTCATCAAAAAAAAATTAATTCAAGTGAAGATACTCGAATAGAAACTTATTTTCATATTGTCAATATATAGAGGATTTTCATGCGACAAATTTGCATGTGAATCACTAGTAACAAGTAATAATTCACTAAATAATAATTCAGTGATTTACCGCTACACACGTGACTCACTAGTAACAGATAATAATTCACTAACTTACCGTATGATCATGTCTTATCTTCATCATGTCTTATCTTGTCAGCCACTTTGGGTATTATAGATAGAAATTTCATTTACTCACCCGATTTCACCACATTTCATTTTAATTTCATATTTTGAAGTATCATTTTCTAATCATATATCAAAAATTAAACAATTCATGTAAGAGATGTGTAATCTAATCAATCACACCCACGAAAATATTGGCATCACAATTCACTATCTAATCTAATATGTCCTTTGACATCAATAAAAAAAAAATCATACACAAATTAAACTTCGTGTAAGGAAAAAAAATATTAAATATTTTTTCCCTACACTATCATAATTTTCGTGTACGAAAATGAAATAGGACAAAAAAATATTCTTAGTGATGCCTAGACAAAAATTAAATTCGTGTAGGCGAAAAATATTTTAAATTTTTTTCAAATTTTTTTTCCTACACGAAATGTTGGGGAATAAATTGTTTTTTGCCCACTGATTGAGGTTTCATTTTGTGTAGGAAAACAATTAAAAAAATTTATTCCCTACACAAAATTAAAAGGGAAAAAAGTGAAATATAAAATATAGAATATATTTCGTTTCTTACACAACAATTAAAATTACAAATTTCGTGTAGTAGAAAAAATAAAAAGAAAAATTTCGTGTAGGGGTAAAAAAAAAATCATGTACGGAATAATCCAGTTTTCGTGTAGGGAATACTTAATAATTAATAATTACCCATTTTCGTGTAGGGAATATTTAATATTTATTAATTACCAATTTTCGTGTAGGGAATATATTTTTACAAAAATAATTAACAAGCTTACACGAAAAATAATAAATAATAATTAATAAATATTATTTAATTCTTTTTGTGTAGGGAATTAATCCAATTTTAATACTTACTCAAGTTTTCGTGTAGGGTTAAATTAATAAGTAATAATTAATTATTACACAATTTTCGTGTAGGGTTAAATGGTGTTCGAAAAAAAAATTATAAAATACCTTCACTTACACGAAATTTGTTGTAAAATGACTAATTCATAATTAATATTCATTAATTTTGGCTTACACGAAAATTAATAACTAATAATTAATAGTTAATAATTTTCGTGTAGGGAATTAATTAAAAATTAATAATTATCAAATTTTTGTGTAGGGTTAAATTAATAATTAATAATTATCCAATTTTCGTGTAGGGTTAAATTAATAGTTAATAATTAATTATTACACAATTTTCGTGTAGGGTTGAATGGTGTTCGAAAAAAAATTATAAAATATCTTCACTTATACGAAATTTGTTGTAAAATGACTAATTCATAATTAATATTCAATAATTAGGGCTTACACGAAAATTAATAACTAATAATTAATAGTTAATAATTTTCGTGTAGGGTTAAATTAATAATTACTAATTATCCAATTTTCGTGTAGGGTTAAATTAATAATTACTAATTATCCAATTTTCGTGTAAGGTTAAATTAGTAATTAATAATGAATAATTACACAAATTTCGTGTAAGATTAATGTGTGGGGTTGAAAAAATAATTAATAAATAACTTAACTTCTTACACGAAAATGACTCAATTACTAATTGATAATTAATAACGCATAATTAGGGCTTACACGAAAATTAATAGCTAATAACTAATGGTTAATAATTTTCGTGTAGGATTAATTAATAATTAATAATTATCCAATTTTCGTGTAGGGCTAAATTAATAATTACTAATTATCCAATTTTCATGTAGGGTTAAATTAGTAATTAATAATGCATAATTACACAAAATTCGTGTAAGCTTAGTGTTTGGTGATGAAAAAATAATAATTATGAAATAGGTTGACTTCTTACACGAAAAATGTCTCCAATTACTAATTCATAATTATTAACGCATAATTAGGGCTTACACGAAAATTAATAGCTAATAATTAATGGTTAATAATTTTCATGTAGGATTAATTAATAATTAATAATGACTAATTACACAATTTTCGTGTAAGATTTACGCTTTGGTGTTGAAAAAATTATTATTAAATAAAGATTCACTTCTTACACGAAAATGACTCCAATTACTAATTGATAATTATTAACAGGGCTTACACGAAAATTAATAGCTAATAATTAATAGTTAATAATTGTCGTGTAGGATTAATTAATAATTAATAATTATCCAATTTTCGTGTAGGGTTAAATTAATAATTACTAATTATCCAATTTTCGTGTAGGGTTAAATTAATAATTAATAATGACTAATTACACAATTTTCGTGTAAGATTTACGCTTTTGTGTTGAAAAATAATTATTAAATAAAGATAAACTTCTTACACGAAAATGTCTCCAATTACTAATTGATAATTAGTAACGCATATTTAGGGCTTACACGAAAATTAATAACTAAATAATTAATAGTTATTAATTTTCGTGTAGGATTAATTAATAATTAATAATTATCCAATTTTCGTGTAGGGTTAAATTAATAATTAATAATGAATAATTATACAATTTTCGTGTAGGGAAGTTTGGTGTTCGAAAAAATTATTATTAAATAGCTTCACTTACACGAAAATAAAAACAAATTACTAATTGATAATTAATATTCAATAATTAGGGCTTACACGAAAATTAATAACTAATAATTAATTGTTAATAATTTTCGTGTAGGGTATTAATTAATAATTACTAATTATCCAATTTTCGTGTAGGGTTAAATTAATAATTAATAATTAATAATTACACAATTTTCGTGTAGGGAAGTTTGGTGTTCGAAAAAATAATTAATAAATACCTTAACTTACACGAAAAAATTCGAAAAGTACTAATTCATAATTAATAATTATTAAACTTACATGAAAAAACAAAAATTAATAATTAATAATTATTTCATAATTAATATTCAACAATTAATATTTTATAATTAGCCATTTTCGTGTAGGGAATAATTGGATTAAAAAATAAATATTTAATAATTAAATTCCCTACACGAAAATAAGTATACATACTTTACTCATAATAATTATTAATTAAATGTCAGGTAAAAAATATTTACTAATTACATTTCCCTACACGAAAATTATTCTTAATAATTTAATTGTGAGAAATGAGAAATTGTCTGACTTTCTCAGTGCGAATCATCAAATATGTCGGAAGGTGTCGGAAGGAGTTGCTATTTGAGATAGGAAAAGGGGCATTTGGGGCTAATATTATAACAAATAGGGTATGTGGGACATTTTTTTTATTTTAAGAACATTGAGGAATTAATTTTAGTGAATTATGATAAAGTGGGCCAATTTCTCTTTTTTCAATCCCACAAAATCGATATCCAAACATACTCTAATGAATTGAAACGGAATTTGCGATATTATTACTAGTCGTTGTTCTGCTGCTGCCAACTTAATTATTAAATTTCATTTCTTAATTTTATTGTTGGTCAAAGAAAGACTGAGCGCACATCATGTCGTGTCTATTCCTTTTATATTTTATTATTATATATATAGTCAAGTCAAAGAATTACATTCTAGATTGCCATGGTCATTCACAAGGTTTTTGGAAGTCTGTTTTGTCTTAAGTCCAGCTGATGTAATGTGCCATATAAAAAAAAAAAAAAAATATATATATATATATATATATATATATATATATATATATATATATTTATTGATGGTTTCTGCTCATAAATATGTAAGTGTTCATTAGCCATTTTTTTATTTTTTAATTATGAAAGTACCGAGGTATTTTGAACATTTTCTATTTAAACTTAAAAGAATATAAAGAAACATCTTTTAAGCCACTTTCTTTTTCCTTTTAAATAAAAAATGGGTACAAAAAATTATTTACTTATATTAATATATGGGTAAAAAAATTTTTTTTTATGAAAGTGACATTAATAAAAATATCTCTTTTAGAATTTGTTTTGGAAAAACAAATTATACAAATAAACTTATTATAATTTAATACAGGCTTAAATATTGCAAAAATAATTCAAAACTTTACATAATTTTTCTATTTAACCAATTATTTTATAATTATCAATTTTGACCACAATTAGATTAATTGATTTCAATTTTGATCAAAATTAGATTATTGTATAATGATGTGAATGTGATGTAGTTAATATTTAAATGATACATCACTTAAAATTAATTAAGATTAATTAACCATGAGTTAACCCACACTTTAAATTAAATGAAAATAGAAAATAAAAAATGATAGAAAATTGCAATACAACAAAAAACCAAGTATCCATCTAATTATTTAATTATTCTAATCTTGTTTCCACTTAAAAGGAAAATGCTAAAATGTCAATCGTGGACAATTCTTAATATGTTCGCTGATGACATGTAATGATCACATCACCTCATTATATGAATAAGAAAATTAATAGATATTTTGAATTTTGACCAGGAATGGCAATTTTGTCCCGCTCCGTGGGTACCCGACCTGACCCGAGGTGTTTGGGGGGGGGGGGGGGGGGGGCGGACCCACCCTGTGGGCGGGATGGGGAGGGGAGGGTCTGGGTTCTCCTCATGCCCCGTCCTCGCCCCGCGCCCCGCAACCCGTTCTCGCCCCGCTTATTATATATATATATATGCTATAAATATATAATATGCTATAAATATATATATATTTTTTAATATATATGTGAATATATTTAAAATACATATATTTAGAAAAATAAATCTAAGTTAATTATAATCATGTTAATTTTATCTTATTTGAGAAGTGCTTGTTATGATTAAAGATGTGATTATACGAATAAATTAAAATTATTTTATAATGAATCTCATAAGATAAAATTAAAATGATTATAATTAACTTATTTTTATAATTTTAAATATATGTATCAATATATAAAATTTTTGGAATACATTAAATTTTTCATAATTTTGTCATTTAAAAAAAAATATTGGGTGGGGCGAGGCGGGGCGGACCCGCCCCGCACGGGGCAGGGCATGGGGCGGACATTCTTGTCCCGTCGCTAGTTCGGGGCGGACATGGGGCGGGTTTCTGGGGCGCGGGGCAGGTTCCGGTATTCTACTACCCGCCCCGCCCCGGACCCATTGTCATCCCTAATTTTGACACATCAGCCGTTGACATATTAAGATGTGTCTACAGTGGGTAGAGTAACAGGGTTGCTACTTAAGATACACCTCATTTAATTTTTTTTATCGTCTAACATTGATACATATGATTAACTTTTTACTATGTTGCGTTATTTTCATTTGTTTGTTTAGATTAAAGTGAGTTAATCCATATTTAATTAAATTTGATTAAGTTTACGTGATGTATGATTTACCAATTTATATGTCATTCGCATCACCATATAATTAAATTTTTGACCAAAATAATAAATTGGCTAAAATTAAAATGACTTAATCAAATCGTGGTTAAAATTGATAATTTTAAAATAATTAGTTAAAATGGAAAAAAATTGTAAAGTTTTGGATTTTTTTTTACAATTAAGCCTTAATATATACAAAAGGAGAAACTAAGATTGACACATGTCAATTTGTGATTCAATTTTTTTGGTATTATAGATGTATCAATATCATGTCATATATTTTTTCTTGAAATTCATGAATCAACTCTATTAATTAAAATCGTTTGTAATGATTTATGCTTCTAAGAAATAAATTTTGTTTACTTATTATTTTTTATTATTTAAAATAATCATGAAACTTCATTTTTTGTTATTGAATAAATTTTTTCTTCAATTTATATCCATTTTGTAAAATTATTAATGTTGAAAAATCATGTGTAATACACGGGTACAAACAAATATATATATATATATATATATATATATATATTAAATGATTTATATTATATTCAAATATTAAATGAGATGATACTAATATTTGTTAATTATTTATATTTATTAGTAATGATTTTATTCAATTCTTTTACAAAATTTATATTTTTTATATAATACCCATGTATTATATGGGTTCTACACTACTATACTAGTACATTTATTATAATGACTATTGGACAATTGGAAAATATTAAAATGTTCATTGTGGATAACTTTTAATATGCCTACTGATGACATCGGATTCCCTTGTTATATGAAAAATGAAATTAATAGATATTTTAAAATTTTAATGTATCAGCAGTAAACTTAATATGCCTACCGATGACGTCGCATCCCCTTATTATATGGAAAATGAAATTAATAGATATTTTAAATTTTTTATATATCAGCAGTTGGCTGTGTTCAGAGTGGGTAGAGAGCAAGACTATTGGACAACAATATAATATTTAGCATTTTAAATTTTCAAGATTGCATGGGCAACATTTGTCAATGAATGTAGAAAATAATAATCAAATATAGAAATACGACAATAGAAATTTGACAACCTCCAAAAAAAAAAAAACTTATATTTATTATGGAGGAAATATGTTCAATTTCAAAAAAATATAATCAAACTGAGCTGCTAGTTAACTGAATTGAACTTAAACGAACATAAATCTGAGTTGAATAGAATAAAAAAAATCTAATAGATAAAGGATTAATAAAAATCTTTGAAGTTTTTTTACCCCCAAAACATCATTATTTAAACAAATGTACAACTCCACAACTCCAACAAACAGGTTAATTCAGCTGGAAAGTGAGATAAACATGACATAAATACAACAGATATATGGCTTCTGAAATTAGGAAATCTGAATTTTATTAGCTTGATAATACATGCATGCAGTGACATATAATGGGACTATTATTGAAATATAAATTAGAACAAAGCCCTCTTAAACAACAGTATAGTAACAAGAAACCAGATTTAATCAAACTATATATATATATAGTCCACATCTTAGACAAGCTGATCGAGGTACTCGTCCACGGTGGTGTACTTGACATCCGGATAAAGTTCTGAAGCCTCAACTCCGGTAGCTGGATCGATTTCAAAATAGGTTTGATCACCCTTCACGAATACAGAGTGATTGATCGAAAGTATTATGTTGGCTGGAATTGGTGATTCTGCAAAGACCATACGAGATATGTCACTTGGATTAATATAGTGTATACAAAAATTCAATCACATTTAATAATTGGTTTATAGAAAATCTTCAAGTTTCAAATATAAGTGGATCATAAGCTCACCTTGGATCTGCTTCAAGAGTTCTTCCTCTGGTATGTATACTTTCTCGAGTGTATTACCAATCTTCTTCTCCCATAAAGATGCAAGTTCATTGAATGAATATATGTTTTTAGGAGGCTTAATGAAGAGGGTCTTGTTCAGTGTCCTGGGATCATCCACAGCTTTGATGATGTACGTTCCGATATCTCGTTCATCGTTGAACACAGCTACATTCAAAGTACACAAACCGTACGAAGCAAAATTGTCAACGAGAGTAATGAATTTCTAATCCATATCAATCCATACATCAATGTCAATAGATGTATTGCTACTTCATCATGAATTTATAAAATGGGAAACGTTCAGATTTCTCCAAAAGTAGGTCTTATTTCAGGTTTGGTATTCGACAGATCCACCTCATAAGTAGTCCTATAAGTACTCAAATTTCATCCCGTTTGGAGGGAAACTAGGCGCCGGAATTAGAAAATTTCAGTTTTGGATACTTTATACTCAATTTCATTATATTTCCTTTCATTATTTTTTGCTTATTCTCTAAGTTCAACTATCTTCAAGAGTATGAAACGAAGAGACGTTTTTTTACATTAAATTCCGTCAATTTGTATGGTTTTTAAATGGCGGGGACCAAACACAATGAATTCTAAATAGTTATAGCACCACTTACTACTTGTGATGAGGTGGAACTTTTGGGTACTAAAATAGAAATAAGGCATACTTTCAAGAACTAAATTTGATCATATTTTCCCTTTTAAAATCCCTCCTCAAATCAGCATTCAACCCAAACACAAATTAAAAATATAAGCAAATTGAACCAGCAGTAGATAACATACTAAACCTCAAACCAAATCACACAATTGAGAATATCATTATCACATATATAGGAGGAAATTAACAAGTGGTGAATATATACCTTTAACGTCTCCATTTCCCGGGATAACTAGTTTGTCCCGTGGAGGAGATGGAGCTCCATATTGCAGCAGATTCGTTAGTGCATAGCCCGAAAAGAAGTGGGATATTACATAGGTGTAGGGAATGCCTTGTGCCTCTATTGCTCGTCGGGTTTGGACCTTTAGTTGAAAATTGGAGTTTATGGGATCAACAGCACGACATCGATCAACATCATTTCCAAATTCTGAAGGGAAGAACCTCTGCACCAATTGATTATTCTGATCAACTAAGGAATATATTGAACATGTGATGTGGATATATGCAATCATGTAATGTACATGTGATAACTGTTAATGTTCATTAAGGTTGAGTTATACATCTGACCTTAAGACTGATGAAAAAAAGCACAACTACTTTTGTTTACTACTTGATCGATCATGGTTACGGTTTAATGAAACACCAAAATATAACAGAGGATCCATATCATATTATCACTAAATATGTCAATTAAACAATCTTTCTATGTAACTTCAACTTAAAATTTAGAGAAGAAGTTAAAATATGCATCTCTCTTGGAACAAATTATTCAGGATTCCAAGCTCATGTGACAAAATATTACTTAATCAGATTTGTTTCTAAAAAATTACAAAAGGGAAGAACAAAAACCTTAATATTTCCAGCCTTTTTAATTGCAGCAATAATCTTAGGCTGGTCAGCAATCTGCATCAAACCCACAGTGGATATAACCACGTCCACTTGTTTAATTGCCTTCACCAAGCTCTCTTCATCATTCAAATCCCCCTGCTCAACAATTCATTTCACCCCTATTTCATCATCATTTCTTAATCATATATGCAAAATAACTCAAAATATTCATCGTAAACAATATATAGATGCATACAATGAGAATGGTTGCCCCAGAAGTTTTGAAGGTCTCAATGAGTTGGGCTTTGGATGGATCAGAGAGAGTGGTCTCTCTCAACAAAACAAAAGTAGGGTGGTTGGATTTAGCACTTGCTTCCACTACGAATTTCCCAATGAAACCTGTTCCACCAATTATCAATATCTTGCTCTTCTCTCCCATCTCTCTTTCTCCTCTCTCTCTCTCTCTAAGTTTTCAGTGAGTGAGTGAGGATATATAAGGTCTATATATAAGCAATAAATTTAAGTCCATGTATCAAAATGAATCTTTTATTCTAATATGTGTTTTATTTAATGTATATTTAAAAGTAACCGTGATACATTATATAACTGATATTACGAGTTTTGTAGTTTAAATGATATCTCACATTTATAAAAATACAGATTATAATGATTAGGTTCGAAAATATATCATGTGAGTTTTCTAATTTTTATTATCTCACTCTTTCACCGAGAGTTTATTAAAAAAAAATATAGAAACAAATTAGAAATGTAATTGGGATTATTAATGAGGGGCAATAATAATATATTTTATTTTACATAGAACAATATATAAATGTTTATTATAAAGTTTTTCAAAATATTTTGTAGAAGTTGACTTTTTTAAGGAGGGCGACGAACCTCCCGCTCACTGAGGATTATTTAAATGATATTATTTAATTAATATATTATAATAGAATAGGAGATAAAATATTAAAATATAATATAGAATCCGAAATGAATCTTTTCACTTATCAATTAATTTTCACATTATTAAAATGGTGCACTAAGGTGGAATGTTATTTATGGATTCATAATCTTGATGAATTGAGACGCAATTTGCGATATAATTATTAGCCCTTTTTTCTGCCAATTTATAGTCAAAGAAAGACGCTATTTTATATGTCATTCGTTAAGCTTATTTGAATTGAAGTCTCTTTTGTCTTAAGTCCAGCTGACGTGCCACCGCGCATCATCTTCATTATTGCTCATATTATTTAGCTTGGCATAAAATTATATAGGAAAAACTTTCTTTATACCACAAAATACATAAAATTACCACAATATATAGTTTTTTTTTCTTTTAAATCATATTTTGGATAAAAAGTTGAAAATATTTTTTACTCAATATCTAGAGTATAAGATTGTTAGCTGATGTAATAAGAAATGCACTGTTCTTATATCTTGTTGATAATTATTATTTTTTTTAAAAATAAATAAATATTATCTATCGTGAAAAGTAATTCTGTAACAATTCGAAGAAAAATTCAACTATATAAAATATCGTGAAAATTTATATAATTGAAATGAGATTTAAATAAAAAATAATAATTATTATTATACTAATAAAATATGAAAGAGAAATAAAAAAAATAAAATTTGCTTATATACATACGCATATATAAGTATAATAGACTTTATAATATCTATACATGTATATACAAATGCAAAATTTGAAAAGATATTTTACTCTCTCTCCTATCCCTCTCTCAATCTCTCTCTCTAAATAATTGTCCCCTACTGCTTCTTCCTCATCTTCAATTCTTGAATTAACATCCAGAATAATTGAGAAGTTGAAAAATTAGGAATAAGGATATAAAGAAAAAGTCAAAAGAAGTTTTCCCCACTCTCTCTCTCTTCGGTTCTCTCTCTCATCTCAGCTCTCTCCCTTTCTCTGCACATCTCTATTTTTTTCTTTCTCCCTCTTGTAAGAAATATTGCTGCTGTGTTTTTGATTGGAGTCTGTGAGTTTGATGTGGAGTCGCCGGCAGTTACAGAGGCGACGGCGGGGTGTGAGCGGTGACCGGCGCACGTTTGCACCGACAACTGGAAATGGTTTCGCCGCCTACAGCAGCGGCGCTGCAGTGGAAGTGTGTGTGTGCAGTCGGGTGCGTGCTGGGATGGGTGTTGTGTGTTTTGGGTGCTCGGATGGTCGCCGGCGACGGAGAGTCGCCGGCAACAACGAACGGAGGCAAGGCAGGGGCGGTGTCAGCAGGGGTGGTTTTGGGGTAAGGGTTTGGTTTTGGAAATTTGATAAAGATTAGGGACTAAATTGCAAAGCCTTATAATTATTGAAAATGCAGTTGGACTCAATAGTTATAAATATTATATTTTATACCCTTAAGATTATGAAAATAAGCTTTAAACATCATGAATTATGAAAATGATATCGGACCCCTGAATTTTAATAGAATTATATTATGTAACTATAAATTGATAATATTATGTATTGTTATTAGAAACTGCTTATTATTGCTAAAACGATTCCTAATATATGTTGAAATTACAAGAATATCCTTAGATTGTTGAAATTGTATTTTAATATCCATAATTGGTTGAGATTATAAAACGGATCCTAGATATTACAAATATTACTTTCGAGAATTAATATATATATATATATATATGAATAAATGAATAAAATTCAATTTAATGAATTAGGTTATAAATTAACCTTAGAGATATTATAATAACTAGCAGTGTACCCGCGCGTTGCGTCTATTGTTATATAACGAAATAATTTTAATATAATTAAATTAAATTTATAAATACACAACACATCAATATCGACTATAACTATTAAACATTAATATATATACACTATTAAATAACAACATAAACAATTAAAATAAATCATTGTTTTCAAATCATACATCAGATCCATACATTTATAGTAGTATTATAAACAACATACCATCCACCATCATCTCTAATCATTCTCGCATCGCCCACAAGCTTCCATCTTCATTATCTCCCTTGAAATACATATATTCGAGATGTATTTATGCTAATTAAGTTGGACGTCGGCATCGAAAATGATGGAGATGGAGAGCTCTCCAGTTTGAATGTCGGGGTTAACCGGATTCCGTCGATAGTGGCCTAGATTGACTATAATGGATGTGGTAGCCTATACCAAGAACTTTGTTCTCTAAATTATTTTTTTTCTAATTGTTTGCTTTTTCTTACCAATCTTATATAATGTACACATAGCTTACTTAAGAATATTTATAATATAACTTACTTAAGAAGATTTATAATATAGTTTACGCAGAAAGATTTATAATATAACTTACTCTGCAAGATTTAGAATATTGAACAACATACAAATAGCTTATCAAGAAAGATTCTATTTTTTTAATATTTTTAATGACATGACATTTTTGGGAGGGAAAATGGCATTATTGTAAATATTTTCAACTGTCTTGCTATTAGTATAGTATAGATTAAAGTATGTACAATTTAATAGTTATCTTAAATCTAGGTTTTAAAACTCTAGATTCAAGTCTTGTTAATCCCATAACTCTTGGGAAGTTATAAATATAGACCTAAATATAATTATAGACATTATGTTTGATCTTCATAATTTAATAAATAAACCAAATGCCTAATTATAAATATTAAACATTTAATTAAATAATTTCCCTATATTGGTAAAAATGATTTAATGATCTTAAATTAATTATGAACTTTACCAGTTAATTTCCCAAAGTCAGGTTCAAACATAAATATCAAATTAAATATCAATTTTAATCCTCTTAAATAATAATTAACTAAACATGTTATCCAATTAAATATATTTCCTAAATTAACTTATAATTTCAGTTAATTGAATTCATGTTTATAATTTAAATTATATAGTTAAGTAAAATACGTCATAATCATAAATATATTAAAATTTCTTAATATCTAAGTTAAACCGTAAAGTACATAATTAGATTTTCTAAGATTATTTTAAAGGTCTTCAAGAATTATTTGAAGCCAAAAGTTTTATAATTTACTTGTTTAGAATTATTATCAAATCTTCAAAATCTAACCTAAATCATAAATTTATAATTAATTTTCCTGAATCTAAGATAAGTCTTCTAAGATCTAATTAAAGTCTAATTAAGTTTTCTAATATTTTAATAAACACATTTTCATTATAATCTCATTTAAACCCTATTAGATGGTTTGTTAACCGAAAAATGTCTAAATTAAGAATGTATTTTTAATTAATAATAGTTCGATTAAATTCTAAAGTGAGCAGTTACGCTTTGTAGGAGATACGAAAGAAGGAAAGATTAAGCTTGGATAAGAGTAAACGTTTTACAAGCATCATCTTCGAAAGGTGGGGGTAAATTCTTAATACGGTATTTATATTCTTTCAAAGTAATTAAAATATAAAATCTTATACATGTGTGAATTGAGGTGTGTATTACGTGTTGTGGGAAAAAATGCTATGTCGGTATTTATAATTTTTCTGAAATATTATATTATGTGAAATGTGACATATTTTAAATGCATATGGATAATGTGTTATGAAGAATGATGTAATGTTAATATTTGCATATATGCAAACAAGATGTGTTTTATGACAGTTGAGAACTGCAACTAAGTGATATGTTAAAATAATGTGCTTTTATGTGTATGTTGATGTGTGCATGTGCATGCGTATGAATGACGGCTGATCACCGAAAAAGACGGTTAAGACCCGTATAAAAATGCGGTTAAGAACGTCGTAAAAGGCGGTTAAGAACGTCGAAAAAGGTGGTTAAGAACGTCGTAAAAGGCGGTTAAGATCCGCATATGTTTCCAAAACGACTAAGAACCGTAAAAATGTTTTTATAGCGGCTAAGAACCGTAAAATGCTTTCATGGCGGCTAAGCACCGTAAATTATGTGAAAAACGATGTTTGAATGGGAATGATGATTGATTGTATGTTGGTGGTTGAGACCTGCATATGTTTCCAGGGCGGCTAAGACTCGCATATGTTTGCAAGACGGCTGAGAACCGTAAATGTGATAATGAAAGTGATATGTTTGAATGTGAATGATGATTGATTTGAGATGGATGCTTACATTTTTTTTAAATGATTTAAGTCAAGTGATTGAAGTGATCTATTTTCTACGATTTTTATTAAAATACAAACATTTTACGAAATTCACTTTTATGTAATAAAATAGTGGTTTTGTAAGTGCGTTTAAATCTATAAAATTTTACTATAATGAGTTGTTGAAAGCCGTGTAAAATCTTTTAGAAATTATTTTATGTCATCCCGAGTTTCCCCATCCCACTGAGTGTACTTTTGTCACTTGCCTCTCTTTTTAAAATGTTTTCAGTTTAAGGAGTTTAAGGCGTGGAGTACAAGCGGTGGATGCTGGTAGTCGATGATCAAAGGTTTCAGATGTTTTCTTTTATTTTAAAATGATTAATTTCATGAATTTAAAAAATGTATATTTTATAATTATTCTTGATTGTTTTTATTTATCTTTATTTTTTTATTGAAAGATTTTATAAGTGAGTAACATCTCGATTAAGGTTTATTTTATAAAAGAATCGGAACGTTACAAATTCACTATTCTAATTATAATTATAGTAAAAATGAGTGTATCCAGAATCATATGAGTATAACCTTTGTAACTTTATGATATACACATGGATTGACCAATTACTATTTGGAAGTTGGTTCCAAAATTTTTACATTTTTTCAAATAGTTTTATAATTATCTGATATTTTAATTCAGTCTCGTAACTAAGAAATTGTTTAATTTTAGTCCATACCGTTATATCATAATAGATAATATATACCAAAATTTTGATATATCAAAAATATAAATTTAAAGAAATGAAAATTATAATAAAAACTTTCACATACCGATAATATTGGTATATACTGAAATAGAAAATAATTTTTTTAAATTTATTAATGGAGAATAAATATTTTTTACTAATTAATATTAAAATTATTCATATGGCACTGTATACTGAAATCATTAAATATTTTTATTATCATATCGTACCAAAAATTTGGATATATTATAATCTCGTATCCAAATTTTTGGTTCGGTATATACCGATAGTAGCCTATATATAACAACTTATGTGTGGCCTTTAACTTTGAGGACCCAAAATCTTTGCTAATCCAAACATATATGGACCTTCAAACGTTAAATATGAAGGCCCATATTTAATTGAAAGCCCAAATTTCAATTCTTTCAATTTCTTAGTCAGTTTTCCTCATCGTTTCCTTTACTTTTTATTTTTATTTTTAATTTTTCTCATCATCAAAGGGTTAAATCCAAGATTCTTAAAATCGTTTTTTACTAGGATCATTGGATTGTATAATTGGATCTTAAAATCGTAAAATTGTAAATTTTTGCAATTCATATAAAATAATATTGAACGATACACACACACACACACATATATATATATATATATATAAAATATGTATATAAACATTAACTAATGATTTGAGTATTAGTGTGTGTACATTTCTTTATTAAGATTAAAAGTATAAGTGTATAATTTATAATTGAACTTTTAGAAAAATATATATTTAAGAAAGAAAAAAATAGTTTAAATTTTATTAGATAAACTAAATTAACATTTTTTTAATATATATATATATATATATATATATATATATATATATATATATATATATATATATATGTTCGTGTGTGTGTTAAAATTTCTAAAGTTGTGTAACTGGAATTTACAATGTCGAAAGTTTTACTTTTTATTTATAGTATTAACAATGCCCTAAACAATTTATATATTTCTTTTGACTTTTAACTTCAAAATCTAAACATATATATATTTTTCTCATATTATTTAAAATAAGATATAATTGATTTAGTGGTTTCAGGATTTTCGAATCATAAAATCAACGATGTTACACACGATTATATCAATGTTCTGGGGTTGACTTGTGATTTATCCCCAATAATTTTATTCAAATCTGATCTTATATACGTAATGAATAGGTTCATGATAAAAAAAATTGTAAATTCGTAGAATTTGAAGATTTAATTAACAGCCATGGTTCAACCCTTTTAACACTGGGGACTCAAGGTAGCTAGGTATATATATGGTTAAACTTCAATGCATCAAAATGTATTGTTAGTGAAGGAAGCTCTTGTAATTTTCAAAGTGATTTTGCCACTAATCGATAGGTACGTAATGGTGGTTTCTATACAATTAAATAATTTTTTATTAATTTTTTTATTTTATGTTATTAATTAATTCAATACAATATATCTATTACAACAATAAAAAAAAATATGAATTATTTTATATTTCATCCATTTTTCATAATGCATATTTTAATCATCGTTCATATAATTTAATTTAATTAAAATCTATTGATATTTCAAAATTCAGTCAGAACTCTAATATAATAATTTAATCAAACAAAAATAAAAAAAAATTAATACAACGTATATAATCTAAAACTAATATCATAAACATGTTGATGTGGGCTTGTAGAGTTAATGTATAGAAAAGGTAAAACAACTTTATCCAGTGTTTCATGAAACTTTTAAATCAAAACATAGTTGGCCGGTGGATGCGCAAAAATATTATTATTTGGATAGATAATCTTGTTCATATAAGATTAAATTTCTTCAGATCAATATTTTCATTCAATTAATAAAAAATTAAATTATGAAAAGGAAATTAGTATACTCAATTGATATGCTTCAGTGGCAACTCTAACAACTACATCATCCTGCTTTAGCACATCTCATGTTCTAAATTCTAATTTTATTTATTTATTTATTTATATGTGCAATATATAACATCATAAGATTCACTCGAAATATACTAAAGAAATGTAAACCAAACTAATTACTTGCACGTTGTATAAAGTTATTTATATAGTAATAAGGCTAAGGTATGATAGCTAGTAGAATTCAATCTAGCAACACACAATATCTTCTCACAAATGTTCATATTGTAAAGTATTATAACGATGAAAAATACTAATTAAAACAATACATTTGCAGGTAACTTTTTTTTTTTTTTTAAATTTAAAATTGCAATTATGGACTATATTCCAACATAAACTTTATTAATTAGGAGTGGTTGCACCATGCCAATACGTACTAGGTGTGCTAAAGTTATCCAGATATTTAGTCATTTGTAATTAATATGTAAAAATACTATATTAATTACACCATCAATAAAAAACTATATTTTATATGAATTTATACTATTTCTTTATTGTAATCCATTACATCTTCAAAGTATGGAGATGATTGGAACTTAAGATGAGGCTGATCTCAAAAAAGCTTGAAACGTTGAATTGATCTTCGACTTTAAAATGAATCAGATCTCGCTCAACCTTGTCGAAAATTAGAAATAAATTGTAAATAAAAGTAAAATTAACAATGTAGTTTGTTAGCCAGATCTCTGAGCAAAAACTTTTGTATTTTACCGGTGGATGTCTTGGGGAGATCCTGGTTGAAGACGACCCTTCTTGGCACCATAAAAAGAGGCAACCTTTCCTTGCAATACTCCCTTATCTCCTTCTCCGACGGCTTCTCACCACACTCCTCCTTCAAGCTCACAAACGCCCACGGCGTCTCCCCCCAATACTTGTCCTGCGCCGCCACCACCGCTGCCTCGTTCACCGCCGGGTGGCTGTACAGCACCGCCTCCACCTCCACGCTGCTCAAATTCTCCCCGCCGCAGATGATTATATCCTTGGACCTATCCTTCACCTCCAAGTACCCATCCTCATGCATCACCCCCACATCCCCTGTATAAAACCACCCATCCTTTCTCATGCATGTCGACGTTCCTTCCTCGTCTTTCAGATACCCGAGCATCACACTACCGCCTCTCAGCACGATCTCCCCCACCGTGGACCCGTCTCTGGCCACTCTCTCGCCGGAATCTGGATCAACGACATCGTATTCCGCGAATCCGACGGTTGCTACTCCTTGTCTCGACTTCAGCCTGGCTCTCTCCGCCGCCGGCAAATCGTTCCATTCTTTCTTCCATGCACAGCTCACCACCAGCCCGCCTGTCTCCGTCAGCCCGTAGCCATGACTCACCACGAACCCTAGAGACTCCGCCCGGCAGAGCACTGCAGCGGGAGGCGGCGCTCCGGCGGTCATTATGTGCAGCGGCGTCTCCAAAGGTTTGGTTCCAGGGTGGTTGGTTAACATGTTGAGCACCACTGGGGCCCCACACATGTGTGTTATTTTGTACTTGTTTATAGCTTGGTAGACAGTGGAGGCGTCGAAGCGGCGGAGGCAGACATTAGCGCCGCCCACCGCCGCCATGCCCCAGGCGTAGCTCCACCCGTTGGCGTGGAACATGGGTAGGGTCCACAAATAGACAGGCTGCTTTGGCACAGACCAATCGAGCAAGGAATTCAGTGAAATCAAGAAAGCTCCACGGTGGCAATGGACCACTCCCTTGGGAAGAGAGGTGGTGCCGGAGGTGTAGTTCAATGTAATCGGGTCCCACTCGCTTTGGGGTCGGACCCATTTGAAATTCGGGTCACCACTTCCACTCATGTTCTCATAATCTAGATAGTACTGATCATGATCATGATCATCGCTCACAGGGTTTTGGTAAGCCTTGTCTTTAATGAGGACCAAATCGGGGCGCTGTAAATGGGAAGGAAACATGGAAACAGCTTCACTAACAACGGCTGCGGATTGGACATCCACGAACACGAGCTTCGAGCCGCTATGCTGGAGCAAATTGGAGATGGCATTGGGGTCGAGTCTGAGATTGATATTGTTGAGGATTGCACCCGCCATTGGAACAGCGAAATGGAGCTCACACATGGCGGGAACATTCGGGGCCACGACGGAGACGACGTCGCCCCTCCTGATGCCGAGAGAAGCAATGGACGAAGCCAGTTTCACACATCTGACGTGGGTTTCGGACCACGTTTGAGTGGTCTCATTGTAAAGAATTGAAGGGCAGTCGCCGTAGACAACAGCAGCCCTTTCGAGAAAATATATGGGAGAAAGAGGGGCTGAGTTTGCAGCTGATGGTCTTGGTTGTATTGATGAGTTGTACTTGTGATCTGGTGTGGAGAGGGACAGTGAAGATGATAGAGATGTTTGGATTGTACATTGTTTGGCTGAGGATGCCAAGCTAGGTGGTTTCCGCCATGGAAGAGCTGGTTTTTCTTGGAAGCCAGATGATGAAGAAGAAAGGAGCAAAGAAATTGAGTGCGTGTGTTTGAGAGGAAACATGCTTTAGTTGCGCACACGATCTAATCTGTGTGAAAGAAGTGATGTTCGCTAATTATATAGTGCTTTTTCTTCTTTTAATAATCAAATTTGAGGTTTACATTTAACGATACAAATATTGGCTACGCTACATACGTAAAGGAGAGAAATCAAAAGAGAAAAATACACAAATTAGTAAATAGCTGTTCAGTTATTTTATTATAGAGTTTATTAATTTTTTTCCCTTGTAACTTAGGGGGTTTGGCCTTTTCGAACCATAACTTTTCGGGCTGGCAATTTAGGACTATAAGTTTTCGGGCTTCGCGAATTTTACCCAAATTGAGCCCGAATTGCTTAATTGGGCTCAAATCGCACGTGAAACGCACGTGTTGTCGCGAAAACGGGCTATTTTGCTGATTTGGCAATTTTTTTCACTCGTGGCATTTCTTTTTATTAATTTGTTCGCTCCACCTGGCTGAATTAACACAAAATCCCCAAATTCCCATTTGCGAACCCTAATTTTCCCCCAATTTGGTGAGAACCTGTAGCCTAGCCTTGAAATCGCACAAATCCATTTATTTATTTTTTGAATTAAAAAAATCAAAAGAAAAAAATGGATTTCATCGTGTTCTTCATCAACTCTCCACCGCCAAAATCAAAAGAAAAAAATGGATTCCCCAGTACTCTATCTTTACGAGGTCGACCGCGCTTCCGCTTTTGGTCGGGGGCTATGAAGAGAATTGTTGCATAGGTATGGAAGTACTCGATTTTAACTGGGACCAAATCTTCAAGGTTCATGTCCACGACAAATAATTCCTTAAGAAGATTGACGATTTGAGCGTTTTTAGAATTTTCTGGATCAGACTTATTCAAATTACCATATGTGGCGGCGGTGGAATGGAGATGGGGGGTGCGGCGGTGAGGGGCGGTGGAAGGCGACGAGGAGGAAGGTGCTAGGCGGAGGCGAGCGTAAGTTTGTTTCCTAGAGCCGGCAGACTCGTTGAAGATGCTCAATGATGGGGATGACGACGTCGTCACTGCGGCTGGGGTCGAAGGCGGAGGAAGAGCAGCGGGAAAGGGAATAGAGCTCCGATTGGGAGAGAAAATGGAGATCCACAATGGGTATCGAATCCAGTTGAATAGCGCCGCCATCTGCAGTGTTTGCGACGGCGGAGTCGACGGTGGCGGAAGCCATGCTAAGGTGGGAACACTGAGTTTTTGATTTGAAGGATACCACGGTGGAGAAAGGCCAACGAGCAAAGGATTACTCTGCGGATGTTAAGATTTAGTTTGATTTAAGATTTTTTGATTTTGATATGATATGAAGTCAATTTTGATTTGAATTTAGGGTTCTAGGAATTGGGGATTTGAGTTTTAGTCATATTTGGGCCTTGATTTATCCACGTGGAGGGTCGTCGAAAATAAATTGGAATTGCCACAAGGGAAAAAAAGAGACAGCTCAGCAAAATTGGCCCGAATGGCCCGTTTTCGCTACAACACGTGCGTTTCACGTGCGATTTGAGCCCAATTAAGCAATTCGGACTCAATTTGGGCAAAATTCGCGAAGCCCGAAAACTTATAGTCCTAAATTGCCAGCCCGAAAAGTTATGGTCCAAAAAGGCCAGACCCCCTAAGTTACGGGGCAAAAAAGTTAATAAACTCTTTTATTATATTTAATGTTTGATAATATTTAATATAAATCTGCATGCTAATTTAATACTAAGACTATTTTGAAATAAGAAATATAAATACCAAATATAATTGATCAAATCTGATATGGTTGGTGGCCGAAAGGGCTAGAAGTTAATATATTTGGATTTTGATGTTGTAAAACTTTGGTTTTTTTTTTTCAATAGTATTTTTGCTTATTCTATCGCCTATTCTTGCATTACATGCCACAATCTGTATAAAATATAACATTTAATTAAATAGGTCACTCGTCAATTAGTTAAGAAAATTTCGGCTGACTAGCGTTTGTCTCATCCCCACTAACATTAATTAATATATATGGCCTATTATTTATATAAGAATGAAATTCATTTATATCGTCTATTTCATTTTTGACAAAAAGATTTGTGCAACTTATGTATGGATTTAGAATTCATGCAACAGACCCAACTCACTTTCACATGCATTCCTACTCATCTAAGTGTGCGTCTAAACCTACCTAAATTCAATCTCAAATATTGTATCTTTATATTACGGTTAAAAATATTTTCCCATCTAAACTACACGTAATTTTACACTTTTTGGTATAAACTTTTGAATATTGCATTTTGCCGTATGAGCTTTAAATTTGATGCATTTTACAGTATTAGACAAGTCTTAATCGTTAATTTAGAACACGTGTATGGTTATAATTTGTTTAATACAGTAAAATGCAACAAATTTAAAGTTCATGGAGCAAAATGCAACATTTCAAAATTCATACAAAAAAAATGTAAAATCACGTATAGTTCGGATGAAAAAATGTTATTAACCCTTTATATTATATTAGTCATACAATTATGTTACGTTGGTCATACCTTTAAGAGTTTAGCTGTACCTAACATATTTTTAGACATTTATTAAAACATTTCATACTTTTTAGTTATGTTTGTTGTACTGAAATTAGGGTTTTTTTGAAGTTAAATATTACATAGGTATGACTAATACAAAATAAAGATATAATTAATATAACATAAAAGTATGATTAAAAAAATATAAAGGGTCAAGGAAAAAAAAAAGGAAAATGTGTAGATTCGGGTTGGATTCGATGCGACCCGACCCGTGTATATGGATCCAAGATCCATACACCAATTACATACAAGTTCAACTCTTCATCTTTTATTCAAAAATAATTATCACACATCGAATGTATCAAAAGATATCAATAAATTAGTATACAATATGTATTAAATACAATGAAATATGAGATGTAACAACAAATGTAATAAATAATTCAAATGATAGATTAAATGAGTTTGATGAATAAATGATCTTCCCTCTGGTTTCGATTTATACATAGAAAATAATATAAATAATTTAATAACAAATATTTCAAATCACTTCTGTAGTATCATATAATGTGACTATATAATTCAATGTTAATATATTCAGCACTACTATGTGATTGACAACAGGAGAATTCAATGTCATCTATAAAATTCGTAATAGATTATATGTAATATATTCATCACGTCAAATTCTCTTCTATATCTAGTGCATCAATTTAAAATTCATGTAATTCGGGTTAATTTGACTCAGATTTGGGATTTTTTTTTTTTAAGTTTTATATCTTGATCTTTATGTACAAATTTGATGACTTTTATGTACAAATGTTGTGACCTTTATGTATTGTAACTTAGAAAAAAAATGAAGAATTTCAGCAAAATTTGTACATACCTTTATGTGATATTCATGCGACCCTTATGTATATGCATGTGACATTTATGTACAAATATTCATATCTTTCATATAATATATAAATGTATATAAAAGTATGAATATTTGTACATAATGATCACATAAATATACATAAGATTTATATAAATATAACATAAAGATGTCTATTTACAAATTTTGCTAAAATTCTTTTTTTTTTCTAAGTTATTGAAAATAACGATTATCGAATTTATATATAAAGATCACATAATTTATACATATATATTTTGACTTGAAACAAAAAAAAATTAAAACTAACGAATCCAAGTCTATTGACTCGACTCGAATTGCATGCACAACATGCACACACTCATTCATCACTACCATGTGATCATTTATCACTACCATGTGATCATTGAGGAGAAGTCAATATCTTCTACAAAATTCGTGAATATGATATTAACATATCAATTCTAGTAGATATCAATTCTAGTAGACATATTTTATACATGCATATGTCCATATGAATATTCAGTTGAGCACTTATATAAAACGATACTGCAGTTAATCCAATTTTATCTCATACAATAAAAATAATTAAGTAATAACTTGAAATAAAGAATCTGAGTACTTAATAATTAAGTTCATATCTTTTTCCAATGAAATATTCCATGAGACACAATCTTTTTTAAAGTACAAATCTCATCTTCTGTATTTATTACAAGGTGTTATTTGCTGATAAGTTCAAAAGGGTGCTATTTGCATATTAATTGTTTTGTAATAAAAAAAAAAAAAATCCTATTCTAGTTGTGGATCTAGCTAGACCAATAGGCTTGATTGCTTTTATTAGGGGGAACTTATAAATAATATGTTCAATCCCATTAGAACATATAGTTGGGGAATAGACTGCGCGCTAAGATATTTAAGGCATACTAGTCATAATAAACGCGCAATTCAGGTTATTTTATATTTAAATATACTAGCAGTGTATACGTACAATATAGGCTTTATTATATGTTATTTAATAATTTTATTATTTGATATATAATGGTATATAATTTTAACATGAAATAACAAATATTATTAATATTTAATAATAATAAAAACTTAGATATTTAAACTTTAAATGTAAATTATTCTAAATAATGTATCTAATATATCAGAAATTTGAAATATAAAAAATTACATATGAATTTATAGATAAGTTAAACAACGAGTTGACCAATTAACAATATCAATAATAAAAGATTTCCCCATAAACAATCAATAACACACAAATTTACAGATTACTTAAACAATTATGTTAAAAGAATATTGTATAATACCTAATTATACCTATTTTATGAATAATAGACTTTTATTAATTTATCATGGATTAATGGTACTGTAGAAAGAAATTAATTATGTGTTATTTGGAATATTATGTCTATTATGGGTAAGACTCTAATATTTAGTGGATTAGGAATAAATCTTTAGAATTTTTAAATTGATAACATAGTGATATGAAAATAGATATATATATATATATATATATATATATATTAAGTAGTTGAGATATATTAAGAGTTCATTTCATCTCCTAAGCAAAGAAGTTACTTAAACCCTAGGTATATAAACATACCATACTGCAAGTTTCAACCTAACAAATCTTAGAAAAAAAAAAGAAGAAGAAGAAGCAGACTTAATACTCTACCTAACAAATCTTAGAAAAAAAGAAAAGAAAAGAAGAAGAAGCAGATTTAATACTCTATAGCCGAGCAGAGCAACATTCAGGTATTCATACATGAGTTAATTTTGGTAGATGGATTACCTTAATTATTTATTAATTCAGTCAATCGTGTTTTTGCCTTAGATTCTGTAAGTTTAAGAGTTAATAGTTTTGTTAATAAAATTGAGAATACTACTACAGATTATATTTAATTGGTTGAGTTAGTTTGCTTTAAAATTTTTATTGTTATTTACTATTGAGCAACAAAAGTATGCAAATTTCAATTTATGCCGTGATTAGAAAATCAATTACCTTTGATGTAAAATAGATAAATAAATTAATTAATTAAACTATTCATTCTTATACTTCTGAGATTGGGTTGTTGTACTCGGCTAATTAAATAATTAATTACTATGAAAGATGGCATCATGTTAAGTAAATAGTTTAGTTTAGTAATTCTTCAGATTTCATGTTATCAATTAGATTAATCTGTATGTTAATGTCGCTGACCAATTTTCATAAATTTTGGATTTATAAATAAATAGTTAAACTCATAATAGCTTAATTATTATTAATCTAAACTTAATAGACAGTAATTAGACGCCTTAATTAACTTAGGGAAGGCTGCGGCTATCTTCCAGTGTATTTGTTTTCATATATTTGGTTATGCCTCACTTATAATAAGTACAGATAATTCAACTTATAGATTGAAAAGGTACAGTGAGTATTTAGGTGTATTCATATATATAATTGTCTAAAGGAAGCTTGAAACTAAAAGGAAAATAAATGGGTATTAAAAGAAAGAGATTAATACTAGTTAGATATCGAAGGAGGGGATATTAATTGTATTTTTTTTTTATCTATTGTTAACGTTTTAGATTTGGTTGAGAAAGTTTAGAACGTGTTTAAGAGTCTTGAGATACGTAAGTTTGAGAACTTCAGGTAAGTACATCTCTCACCTGTGGTATGAGTAGTTCTGCTTTACTTATTTAATGTTGATGCAAAATTTACATGAATGCTTATTTTTGTTATCTGTGAACATGATTTACTAAATTATGTATTTTATGAGTTTGATTTATTCTTCTTTATGAATATAAAATGATGATTTGTTAAGTGATGTAAAGTGAGAAAAGTATTGTTTTGAGAAAGTATATATTTATATAGTTTGATTTTATATTTTTAGAGACTGGTATCGGGTACCGAGATCGCTCATTAGAAGAATTTAAGGGCTTCGAGACCATCCTATGAGTATTGAGTTGCTCCGTTTGGATTCGGTGGTTAGCTACCCCGGGTTCTTCGGAGTTGTGCGCATTAGTACCATGTCTGGGCCCACAGTATATTATTTTCAAGTATAAGAGAATTTAAATTATTTTTATTAGCTGATTTCTAGCATTTTTCAAAGGTTGCAAAAAAAATATTTTTGTGAGATTAGACGATATACAAGGTAAGATGTGATGCAATGAGTAACAGCGCTAAAACGTGATCGGTGGTGACGGCCTTGGAATTGATTTTTAGATTATTTCCTTTTCTAAAATATTCATTTTAAAAAGACTTTTATTTCTGATTTCTTTGGAGAAGAACTTTTCTCAAACGATTTAATTCTTTTTGAGATGTTTTAGATCATTTTAAAACTTTAGTATGTTTTTTATAAAGTTTAATTCTGTTACTTTAAAAAAAAAAAAGAACCTTACAAATAATTATAAAAATTTAGAGAGTTATGTTGATTTAGTAAAAGTAACTACTCTAAGAAGAAGAGGATATTACAAATATATAAAAAATATGAGGTAGTTAGAATTGACTATATGATAAATTAACATTATAAACTTTGAACGACTTTCATTATACAAAACATTTATAGTTGAACCATTTCTAACTGTCGCAAATAAAAATCATTCTTGTATACCCATCAATTATATCAAAATCATTATAAATTAAATTAATTACAAAAGAAACTAATTGTATTATAATAGTATAAGATAGCTGAAATTTAAAAGGCTTTTAACCCATATTGGAGTATTGAAGTAATCGATATAGATTCAACTTTTTAAGTAGCAAGACTAATAAATGGATATGTTTTGTATAAATTATTGTTTTTATACTTAATATGTGATTTCACTGAAAGAAGAGAGAGGGAGGGAGATTATTTTTTTAATTTTCATAACTATAGTAGATGTGTGTCTATATATATGTGAAAATTTGGTACATCGAACATAAATAACTCAGTTATTCTAAATTTAAGAAAAATATAATGTTGACCCATCATATATCCTATAATGTAATATCTAAAATTTATAATTATATCTTTTTATAAATAATAGATTTTTTATTTATTTAACATGGTTTCATAATTATTTATAGTGAAATTAGTTATGTGATAATTTAAATATTATACCTTATGTGATTAGAACTCTTAAATAATTAGTAGATTAATGTATCATGTTAGATTACATATAAGATATTAGAATTTAAATTATTATTAGTTGAGATAAAGAAAAAAGTTAGTTGAGAAATTCTAGGAATCCTTTTTTTTTTTAAAGAGTAGATATTGTGTGAGACCGTCTCACGGATCCCATTCTGTGAGACGGGTCGGGACGGATCGGGTCGAACATAATAAATTAGTTAATATTTTTGTGTGTATTAGATAATACTTTTCTATATTTCAGGTAATACTTTTGTATTATGTTATGTAGTATATGTATAGAATACAAAAGTATTACGTATGAAAGAAAATAGCACCCAAACAACTAGGATCTGCGTGTTTTTTAGAGACCCGACCCGACCCAATTTGGGTCATGTATCCTATAATACAATATCGATATATAGAAAAGTATTACCCGATACACATAAAAATATTATATATTTTTTTATAATCCAACTCAACTCAAAACAAAAGCATTACCTAATATATAGAAAAATATTACCTAATACATATAAAAGTGTTACATATTTTCTTATAATCCAACTTAACTCAAAACCATCTTATAATACAAAGTATTACCCAATATAAAGAAAAATATTACTTAATACACACAAAAGTATTACATAATTTCTTATGTTCGACCCAACCCAATCCATCTCATAAAATAGGATTCGTGAGATGATCTCACCCAAGATTTTGCCTTTTTTAAAATTCATAAAAGAAATGGGGATCTTAAATGTATAAGTAGGGAGTTAAAAGTATGAAATAAATATTTGAATCAAAGAGCGAGAAATAGAAAATTTGGAGAAAGCAGAAAGAAGAGAAATACAAACTGAATAGTTAGAGTACATCCTGCTAGGGTAATACAACTTTTGTTTATATCCACCAATAGTTTATGTACTTTGGTTTAATTCTATGTATTTTATCATTAAAAAACTGTTAATTAGTATGATAATTTTTTTTAATGTAAAAATAGAATTATTAGTTCATCATGCAAATTTGAGATTTGATTATTATTTTGTCTAAATATAAAAGAAGATTGTTACAGTAAAGTATATTGTTGACCAAATTGATTAAATTAGGAATGGCTTTTATTTCGTGTTGTATAATTATAAACTATATCTTTAAACTGTGAAAATAATAATAGGACACCACATTAAGAATAGATTTTGCGTATTAATATATATTGTTAAGTCGTGTGCTTTTACTCTTTTATATAACATGTTGAAATCTTATCTTTTAATTAGGGTTAATTGAGAAATTGGAAATATGGTACACGGAACTATGAATAAAAGATTTTCAACCCAAGAATCTTCTCACAAGAAAATTAACCTGATAGGGACATTTTAATATGGAATTATTATATTTTCTTTCAAATTTAATATGTTTCCTCAAATAAAAGACTCATATAATTCTTTTCAAATTCTCTATGTTTCTTATTTTATAGTTGTACCAAATAAAATAAGTATATGATTTAGTGAGATTATTATAAATGGTGCAATATCTCTTTATTTCAGGTAGATCCTGTCAATTTAAGTCTGTAAATAACAATTATATATCATGTCTATAATAAATTGTTTCGTCAATCAAATTTAAGTGTCATTTTAGATTTTTGTTGGTCTCAAGTGGTATAAGATTAAGAGAGGGGTGAATTAATTTTATCAAAATTTTCAAACTTTCCTCCAAAAGAATATAAGTCCTTTGATTAGCAGGTAGTTTAGGGCGCTTATTGCACTGGATAGGTTACTGCTTGAGCAGTTACCTTAGGACTTGAAAGAGTTTTAAATGCACAGTGAAAATAAAATGTTTTTCGAAGAATGCATTTATGTACGATGCTTGACAGATAAGACAGACACAAGCAAACAGATTTATAGAGGTTCGAGGGTGGAGTAATCCCTCTATATCCTCTTTACTCCTTCTTAAGGAGGAACTTTGTTAAAGTGAGCTTGATTTATAGAGACCTAGCTAATACAAACTCTACTCTAAACAAAACTGTCAGCTCTATCCACACAGGTAGCTGCACAGTGACCAAACACTTCGACCCACACAGGATCTCCACACTGATTTCTTGACCCACACAAGTTCCTTTCTCCTTTTATAGAGAGTACAAATACTTAGCAGGAACAGTCTCTGCCTAAGTAACTCCTAAAGCAATCTATTTAAACAAATAAGGTTTTCTTCAGCGATTGAATGTAGCAAGCTCTTTGAACTTCAGATTATAGAAAGGTAGCTGACTTGCTGCTTGATAAATTGAGTGACTGAAATGAGTAAGCTTGAGATAAGTTTGAATCTGGAATGATAGCCTCGCGAGATAAATGTTTCAGTTATTGTTCCAGGTGCACTCAACCCCTATTTATAGATTTAAGAGAAATCTGCCCATTGAAGAAGCAGTTTCTTCGCTGTGAGGTGTCATGCAGCTATTGGATCATACAAGATCTTCTGACACTATTTCTGCTATATTTTTTTACCTCTGCTCTGCGCCAGACTTACTTTGAAATGATCAGTACTCAGTCCTTGTTCTTTCCAGATGACATCCTCTGATTGATTTGGACTGGAGTGTTTCTACCGGCTCTTCAGAGAGCACTAACTTTGATGAGTTTGAAAGTTGACTTGCTGCTTTGTCGCCTGATGAAATAACTTCCTCTGCCTTGAGATGCTTCAAGCTAGCTTCCAGTATCCTTCCATACTTAGACAAATTCTTCACTTGAGGACGCAGTGACCTGACTTCATACAGGTAGCAATGACTTAACGCATGCTCCTTCCAATATCTTCTCCATTCTCTTCCAACATCCTTGCCTTAACTAAACTTTACATACAAAGACTGAACAGGTTGCTAAGACCTAGCTATTACATATTTTGTCTCATCAAAATTTAATACAAGATCATCCTATGAATTTTTATCAAAAATTAAACAACATAAATTTTTGACCATTATATTCTTTGATTTTTGACAAATATAATCTTAACTGTTAGGATTTAATTGTATAGTTTTTGATGAGACAAAATATTTAATAGATAATTTTTAGCAACCTTGTATATAGGATT
Organism: Scutellaria barbata; assembly: GCA_028654395.1. Classification (NCBI taxonomy): domain Eukaryota; kingdom Viridiplantae; phylum Streptophyta; class Magnoliopsida; order Lamiales; family Lamiaceae; genus Scutellaria; species Scutellaria barbata. The sequence goes on along the minus strand of CM053651.1, from coordinate 13,919,468 downwards.
TGATATGTAAAAGTTTAGATAAGACAAGGTCATTGGAAGAAGGATGAAGAGATTACTGCTAGCTGGAAGAGCACAAATTCGTAAAAACCATTGCAGTATACTACAAAGGTCACTGCAGAGCAATGATGTGAAAAATCGACTAAGTATGGAAGTATACAACAAGCTAGCCAAAGTATATTGAGTAACATGAAGCTAGTCATACCAGTCGACAAAGTAGTAACTTGATCCTGTAATGTAGTTACCTCATTTTCAGTGTACTCTGAGTTACTGTTAGAAACAAACAAATAAGAGCCAATCAGAGAATGCCAGCTAGAGGAATCAAAATGAGAAATGACAAGTTTTTCAGAGGAATAGAGGCGCAGTGACAACCGTATACCAGAATTTTTAGAAGATCATGCACGAACCAATCAATGGAAGACACCTCACCACTAAGGAAGTTGTTTCTTTTAACGGGCAGATTTTTCTCGCCTATAAATAGAAGTCGAGTGCACCTGAAACATTATTGATATTATTGATCATGAGCAAAATCTCTAAACATTCAAATATTCCAAACTCTCAAGCAACTTGTTTCAATCATTCAATCTATTGAGCAGCAAACCGACTACTTTCTGTATTTCAAGTTTCAGAGCTTACTGCTCCCAATCGTTGAAGAAATCTCTTTATATCATTTAATAAATTGTTTTAGGAGTCACTTAGTGAAGGCTGTTCCTACTAAGGATAGTTCGTTTGTTTAAAAGAGCAAGATCCCTGTATGGGTTAAAGTTTGGTCACTGTGCAGCTACCTGTGGGGGATAGTGCTGACAGTTCTTGTTAAGATTTAGTTTGCATTAGCAAAGTCTTTGTAAATCAAACTATCTTAACAAAGTTCCTTTTATCGAAGGAGTAGAGAGGACGTAGAAGGATTACTCCACCCTTGAACCTCTATATATCATGCTCTCTGTTTTATAAGTTCTCTACATTTACATATCCATTCTGTCATCATACTGCTTTAAAGCAAGCTTTTCAGAAAACATCTTAATTTATACATTTCTGTTGTGCCTAAGCTCTTTTCAAAGCCCCTAGGTCACTGCTAAAAAGCAGTAACCTCATTTCACTGCAGCAAGTTTGCTAACTACTTGCTACTCGAGGGACTTACACTCTTTGGAGTAAAAAGTTTGCAAAATTTGATGAGGTTAATTTACCTCCCTCTTAACTTTATACCACTTTGGACCAACATTAACTAATCAAGAAATTTATCCGAAATTTGAAAGAAAATAATTATCTCCTACCCACCATGAATAAATTTTAATATGTCTGATCTCATCCTTTTAAATATTTTAATTTAAATTTAATGATTATGTTGGATTTGTGATATATTAATAATGGACACATATTAATATATTCACGATGAGTATATATATAGTAACAGACCCTATTTGAAATATTAAATCAAAAAACAATTCCTATCAAATTTCTCAATTTTAGCCGAATTTGCAATTTCATACTAGGTTGAAAATTGGTAGATTTTCTTAAAAATTTGATATGAATAATATTGAAATAAAATTGTACAAAATTTTTAAAAAATAAATAATTAGATAATAATTGAACATCTAAAACCACACTTAAATAGGATTAAAATGAGTATAATTTAAAACACTAAGAATATGTTTGGACTATCCGAATTTTGGATGAGTTTGTCCTTTAAATAAAGATTTGTAAGATCCTACAATCTAACACTATTTTTCTTACTCTTTCTACAATTCCCAATTAAAACATTTATTTTTACTACTTTTTCTACAAATCACAACAAATAGACTATCTACTTTTTCTACAATTTTCAATATAAAAACAATATCGTAATTGTAATAATATGGTACAAAATCTCAAAATGATTTTCAAAATTCATACTTACAAAATTCTTTTAAATCCCAAATCCAGCACAAGTCAGCAAAAATAACCTAAAAATGTAACGACATATCAATTCATACACTTGATATTAATAATGATTTAAAAATAAGAAATTATAAGGGATGGGTTTGATTGGAGGGAGACAGATCATTGTTACGGCAAAGTAGTGGATCAAGTGTATCAACTTGGCCAACATATAATAGTGTTGTGATTTTACATTTGAAAATATAGAGTAAAATACTTTTCCATATGTAATTAATTTAATTAGTTTAATTAATTAAATTAATTAGTTTAAGAACTTCTTTTCATGATATATAAATAATATTAATATATATATATATAAATAATATTAATATATATATATATATCGTAGTGGTAGACTATGTTGGCAGTGAAGTAGTTGATATGTGTGAATTTTGTCATCATATTTGTCTTGGAATTTTGAGTATTTAGAACAATAGTATATCAGACAACGTAATTAACATAATTAGATGACAATTGTATAATTCTTAATTGATTAATGTGCAATCATGTTTTAACAATAGCTGATATGACAGTAATTAAGCAAAATATTTGTAAAGTTTAAGATTCTGACCTTTCTGCCATTTATTTTGCTAAGATTATAGGTTTTGACAGAGTTCGAAAGGACTGTAGTTTAATGACACTTAAATCATAATTATAATACATGTAACATTGTTATTAGTTAATACATTTAACTAGCTTTTAAGAATTTTGTGTTGTTAAATAGTTCATTTAGAAATGTCATGTTAAAATTAAAGGAATTCTACAATTATAGATTTTGTATGTGATAAATTCCGATATCATTGATTAAATTATGTTTTACATTTTGTTGACAAGGCTTATAACACGTTTAAAAGTCTTGAAATATTTTTAAATTTTGAAAGTTTAAGGTATGTACATCTCTTACCTGCAATTTGAGTAGTTTTGTTTTATTCATTTAATGTTGATGCAAAATTTATATGAATGCTTATTTTTGTTATCTGTGAATATGTTTTAATGATTTCCTAAATTATGTACCTTGTGAGTTTTATTTATACTTCTCTATGGATATAAAATGATTATTTGTTAAGTGATATAATTTCATGTGTTTTGATCAAGTACAATATGCTATTTAATCTTTTTATGAAAAGTGAGAAAATTATTTTGAGGTAGTACATATACAATATATGTATATATATTGTTGGTCCCAGTGGTATAAGGTTAAGAGGGGGGGGTGAATTAACCTTATCAAATTTTTAACTTTCACTCCAAAGGATGTTAAGTCCCTGATGGGCAGGTAGCTAGTAAGCTTACTGCTCGATAGGTTCCTGCTTAGGCAGTAACCTCAGGACTTAGTCAGAGAATGTAATGCACAGCGGAAATACTTATATTTTTCGAAACATGCTTTTTAATGCAGTATGCTTAGATGCAGGTAGATAGATATAAGAGGCACAAGCAAGCTTATAGAGGTTCAAGGGTGGAGTAATCTCTCTACGTCCTCTCTACTCCTTCACAAGGAGGAACTTTGTTAAAGCTAGTTTGATTTACAATAGACTCAGCTAACACAAACTAAACTCTAAACAAAACTGTCAGCTCTATCCACACAGGTAGCTGCACAGTGACCAACTATCGACCCACACAGGATCTCCACACAGGTTAACCGACCCACACAGGATTCTTTCTCTTCTTCAGAGAGATTACAACTTAGCAGTTTCAACACCTGACTAAGTGACTCCTATCAGACTTAATGAATAAAAGATTTAAGGCACAATCAAATGCAGCAGGCTCCTTGAACTTCAGAAGAACATAAAGGTAGCTGGCTTGCTGCTTGCTTAGTCTGAATAACTTGAGGGTATAAGCTTGTGCGTCTATTTGCTTCTCAGTTCTCTTGATTGTATATTATCGTTATCTCCGTTCCTTTGAAAATCAGACTTCTATTTATAGGCATCAGGTGGTTTTCTGCCCGTTGGAAATGCAGTCCTTTGTATGATGAGGTGTCTCTATTTGATTGGTTCTGCTGATCTTCTGACACCTGTTCTGAAATGCCTTCATTCTGTTCTGCAACTGCTTGTCCTTTGTCTGCGTAATTACATTCTGCAGACTGTTTGTACTGTGTCCTTGCTGCTTTATCACACATGGCAGATTCTGATTTGTTGGAACTGGAGTGACTCTACTGGCTAGTCAGGTTGCATTGACTCTGATGTATCTGGTAGTATCTTTATTGAGTCAGTCAGCTTCCTTGATTATCTCCAGGTTCCTTGTAGCATCCTTCTAAAACTTTGCTTGCTGGTTGCTCGATACAGTATGCAGGTAGCAGGTACTTTGGCTTCCTGGCTACTTGGCAGAATCTTCAAGTCCTTCCAGCATCCTTGCCTTAGCAAATTTACATTAAAGACTTATCCAGACAGCTAAGATTCTAATCTATTACACGTTTTGTCTCATCAAAATCTATTACATTTCATCCTATCATATATATATATATATATATATATATATTTAGAGACTGGTACCAGGCTCAAAACCTCCCACTAGAACTAGAAGACGTTAGGGCTCCTAGACTGCCCTATCAGTATTTAGTTGCTCTGTTTGAATTTCGGTGGCTATCTACCTCGGGTTCTTCGAGTTGTGTGCATTGGTATCATATCCGAGCCCACAGTATATTAATTTCAAGTATAAGTATATATAATGTTATATTAGTTGATATTCTGTATTTTTCAAAAGTTATAAAGAAAAATAGTTTATGAGATTAGACGATGTATTTGCTAAACTTTTGCCTATAATATTTACCTTATACCGCAGATAAAGACAAAAATAAGTTGTGATGTAAGGAGAAAGCAGCGCTGAAACATGATTGGTGGTAACAGTCTCGAAATTGATTTTAAAATTTTTCTAAGTTTTCAACTTAAGGTAACTTTTGTTTTTTGATTTCTTTAGATGAAAATTTTACTCAAACAATTTTCTTATTTTTGGATGGTTTAGAATATTTTAAAATGTTAGGCATGTTTTTTAATAATATTTGTTTCCATTGTTTTTCATAAAAACAAAAAAAAAATCTCTGCTAAGTGTTACATCATTTTTCATAAATTAAAAAGTTAAGCATAAATTAAAAAGTTAAGCATGATTAATTGAGTAAAAGTAATAATCCTACTAAAAAGTGGGTGTTAGATAAAATCTCCTAACCATCTATTTTTAAAGAATATATTCAACCCAATATGCAATCCACTGGAACTAAATCAAATACTCCAAAAATTTGTTTGCAAATTTTTTCTAAAATAATATAAAACCTCATACCCCACTGCTCCGCTTCCTTCAAATTACAAATATAAAATAAAAATAATAAAATAAACGCAATATATTAGTGATTGCATGCAATTGCGAATAAAATCAATATACTACATTATAAACTAGCAACATTCAAATTTAGTAATATTTTATTACATTTCAACATGATAATATCAACACATTTTAAACATTTTTATTTCATTTTTTTTTTTATATTTTTAAACCGTTGCCTAATAGATTAATTGATAACATTTACAAACGTATTATTTTCAATATATATTACTGAACAATATTAATATTTTGAAAATGGTGGTATAACACATATTTTATTTCAAAGTGAACTCTTATTGATGATTATTGTAAAGTTAGTTTGAGAGATAAAGCACGCAAACATTGCTTCATGGGGGTTGCTTCTCCTTGTCTTTACTTTAGAGGTAGAATCTCCTATGATCTGATTTCTTGAATGATTTCTTAGCCACTTTCTTCTTACTTCTTCAGCTTGCTGTTCATTTGGTTCTTCAGCAGGTTGCTCTTGAGCATCCTGTCTAGCTTGCTGATTTGGATCAGGTTGAATATCTAAACGCACTTCCAGCTGTATTTCTTCTGGGTAATGTACTTCTTCTTGAATAACTGGTGCTTGCTGGTTCATTGAAGGTTCGTGTTCCTCAGGTTGCTGTGTAGGTACAGTTTGCTGGTTTTGATTAGACTCAATATTTTGGTGACTTGGTAACTCTGCATCAATATATTCAACACGAGTGTTGGTGATGCGAGTTTTTCCAAGGTCTTCATTCAGCTCATCTATATCAGTCTTGGTGCAATGGGGTTCATCAAAGTCCACATGCACTGATTCTTCTACAACAAGTGTCCTCTTGTTGAAGATTCTAAAGGCTTTGCTTACCGAGGAGTATCATAAGAATACTCCTTCATCTGACTTTGAGTCAAATGCTTTCAAGTAATCCTTCCCATTGTTGAGTACGTAGCACCTGCAACCAAAAATGTGAAAGTGTTCAATGTTTGGAGTATATCCGAACCATAATTCATAGGAAGTTTTATCTAAATCCTTGTTGATAAGACATCTGTTCTGGGTGTAGTATGTTGTGTTGATTGCTTTTGCCCAAAATCTCTTAGGTAACTGAGCTTCAGCTAGCATGGTTCTTGCAGCTTCCTTGAGGGTCCTGTTTCTCCTTTCTACAACACCATTTTGTTGCGGTGTTCTAGCTGCTGAGTACTCATATTTGATTCCATTATCCAAGTAGTATTCTTCAATAAATTTTTTTGTAAACTCGGTGCCTCTGTCTGTTCGGATTTTTATAATATTCAGGCTCATTTCGATCTGCAGCTTCTTCAGTAACTCCGGTAACCTCTGCTGAGTATCAGATTTCTTTGTTAAGAATAGGGTCCATACGAATCTTGAGTAGTCGTCCACCACTATAAAGGTATATTTTCTTCCAATCATGCTTACTGGTTCCATTGATCCGAATAGATCCATGTGGAGTAGATCAAGTACCCTTTCAGTTGACCTTCGAACTTTGTTTTTGAAGGAGTTTTTGGTCTGTTTTTCCTTTTGGCATGCTTCACATAGACTTTCTTTCTTGTACACCAGGTCAGGTAACCCTCTGACCAGCCCTTTTCTAGCTAACTTGTTGATTGATTTGAAGTTTAAGTGGCTCATCCGTTTATACCAAAACCAGCTAGCTTCTGATGATCCTTTTGCAATGAAGCAAGTAGCTGTGGTTACTGAGCTCCAGTCAGCTACGTAGATATTTTCTTTTCTGGTTCCTGATAGTTTTACTTCCTTGGTTTGATTATCCCTTATCAGGCACTTGTTGTGATTAAATTCCACCGAGTAACCTTTGTCGCAGAATTGGCTTATGCTGAGAAGATTGTATTTTAATCCTTTCACATATGATACTTCTTTTATGTGAGTGTTTCCTTTGATGAGATTTCCAATTCCTCTAGTGCTACCCTTAGAGTTATCTCCGAAGATTACTTTGGGTCCTTTGCACAGTTGTAGGTCTCTAAGAACTTTTTTGTTTCCAGTCATATGTCTTGAACACCCACTATCGATGTACCATACTTCCTTGTTGTTTTCTGTCGTAGGTACCTCATCATCCTCGCTATCCTCTACTTCCTGTGCCATCAGACATATGAGTGCCTCGTCTTCTGATGAAGAGGAGTCGTTGTCATCGTCAGAGGAGTCTGCATCCTATTGGGTTTTCTTAGAAGGTTCCTTTCCTTTCTCCATCTCACTGAGGAAGGCTTTGATTCTTCTCATTTCTTCTCTTCGTTTCTCCCTTTTCTGGGAAGTCTCCATTAGGATATCGGTTGACCTTAGGGTGAGGACACTCTCTGGTATAGTGTCCTGGTTTTCGGCAGTTATAGCATAAATCTGATGTATCCTGATTGGGTTGCTGGAAGTTGAGCTGTTGAGGAGGTGCCTGGTTTTTCTTAAAGTCACCTCTCCTGTTGTACCTGATGAACTTCTTAAAATTTCTTAGAAGAAGAGCCATCTCTTCATCAGTGTTTTCAACAGGTAGCTCTCCTTGCTTACTGCAGGTAGGTCCAGTCTCTCTTGTGCTCCTAGCTGTCAGAGCAGTCACCTTCTTGCTTGACTTTTCTACCTCCTTCTTCCTTCTATTGATATCATATTCGAAGGATTTTAGGTCAGAGAAGAGGTCAAAAGTGCTCATTGATTTCAAGTCCATGGAGACCCTCATGGCGGTAGTCTTGCTATCCCATTCCGCAGGTAGTGCTTTTAGCACCTTCATATTTTTCTCTTTTTAGGTATAGAATTTGTCCAGGGACTACAGCTCATTAACAATATTCGTGAACCTCAGATCCATTTGCTCCAGGGTTTCTTCAGGAAGCATCTCAAACAACTCGAATTTTTAAGTTGTTGTAGACATCTTGTTTTCCTTTGTAAGCTCTGTTCCTTTGTAAATTTGTTCGAGCTTGTTCCATATATCCATCGCCGTTTTGCATGTCTTGACCTTATTGAAGGTTCCTTTGTCTAGGGTGACAAATAGGGCGTTCTTGGCTACGTTATCCAGATTGGCTCGCCTTCTGTCATCAGCCGACCATTCCTCTCTGGGTTTATCAATAGCAGCTTGATGGGAAATGACTCCTGCATCACCGACATCGGTAGCTCTTGCAAATATGGGGTTGGGTTTGGTGATCCTTGGAGGTGACCATTCACATTTCATCATGCATAGCTGAAAGATGTGTCTGCATTCTAATTTTCCAGTCGTCATACTCTTCAATAGAAAACATAGGTAACTTATGCATATCCATGAAGCGATAAGAAGAGTGTATGGAGATTTTCGAAAAACAGGGATCGGGGATTTACCAGATAGATTGGGTTTTTAATCCAACCTACTCTGATACCACTTGTTGGTCCCAAGTGGTATAAGGCTAAGAGGGGGGAGGGGTGAATTAACCTTATCAAATTTAACTTTTCTCCAAAAATATTAAGTCCTTAATTAACAGATAGCTAGATAGCTCGCTGTACGATAGGTCGCTGCTCGGGCAGTGACCTCAGGACATAGATAGAGTTAAAGATGCACGGCGAAAATAATGTGTTTTTTGAAAAATAGCTTTAATGCAGTATGCTTATGAGATCAGATAGATATACGGAACAATATAAATGCGAGCAAACTTATAGAGGTTCGAGGGTGGAGTAATCCCTCTACGTCATCTCTACTCCTTCTCAAGGAGGAACTTTGTTAAAGCAAATTTGATTTACAATAGACTCGGCTAATACAAACTCTACTCTACACAAAACTGTCAGCTCTATCCACACAGATAGCTGCAGAGTGACCAAACAAAGCGACCCACACAGGTTCCTTGACCCACACAGGATCCTTTCTCTTCTTCAGAGAGAATAACAACTTAACAGAATAAACTCCTGCCTAAGTGACTCCTAAACAGTCTATTTAAGTAAGATATGGAAATTTTCAACGGTTGGATGCAGCAAGCTCCTTAAACTTCTAAATTCCACAAGGTAGCTGGCTTGCTGCTTCTTAGACTGAGTGACTTTGGATATGAAGGTTTTGAGCTTGATAAACTGCTTTACGTAGGATATTTCAGATCAGCTTTTATTTTTTTAGGTGCACTCCATCTTCTATTTATAGGCATCAGTGAGAATTCTGCCCGTTGAGAAGACAGTTCTTCACTGGTGAGGTGTCTTGCTCTGATAGGTTCTGCTTATCTTCTGACACCTGCTCTGCAATACTTTCATTCTGTTCTGCCACTGCCTTGTCCTTTTACTGCGCGACTTAATCTGCAGTCTGCTGTACTTTGTCCTTGCTGCTTTTTCCATGTGGCATTCACTGATTTGCTGAGACTAGAGTGACTCTACCGGGTAGTCAGCATGCACTGACTTTGATGTATCTGGTAGTTTCCTCTTTGAGCGAGTGAGTCAGCTTCCTTGACTTGAGCATCTTCAGATTCCTCACAGCATCCTTTGATACTTGGATACTGATTCTTGCGGCAGCATGCAGGTAGCAGGGACTTGACGTAGGTTCCTTTGCAGAGTCTTCTTCTCTTTCCAGCATCCTTGTCTTAGCTATTTTACATATGAAAACTTATCCTGATAGCTAATGCTCTAAACTATTATATGTTTTGTCTCATCAAAATCTATTACAATTTATCCTATCAAATATTATCAACCATTATAACTCAAATTTAATAATTCATGACTTAGTAGTTAGTTGTATAAATAATTTAGAATTAAATAATATTTTTTTTCCGATCACTTCATACTTTAGTCAAAAGAATGAATATTCTCTATAGTCCCTACCATTTGATAATGAAATAAACTAAAATAAATATTAATAATCAATGAAGAAAGTAAATACTGAGTTTAAATATGACAAATTTACTTTAAAATCCTAGAAAAAAAAGGTGTATCAATGTGAATTTGATAATATGAAATTAAATCTAATTAAATAATCATTTTATATAGTTTTCTTAATATAAATAAATTATAAAATATGAAAAATACTTTTTTTTTTTTAAATCTTAAGGGCTTCATTGGCCCAAGTGTGTCAGTCTTTGCTGATACATGAGTGTGTCTATTGGCACTGCATATCAACATTGGGACGTTTCAAAAAAAACAAAAAAGAAAAAAGAAAAAAAGGCATTATGTCTCTCGGTATATCTCAATGACAAGTGAGGGGTTGCTAGTAATGCTCGATATTAGTAGTACCGGTTTGAATTCTAAAGAGATTAAAATTACTCTTTTTGGGTTTGGATATTATTGGTGATATTAATGCACCCAAATTATTGAGACACATACAATAATTTATATGATAATAATTTCGAAGAAGACCAAATTATTATTCTCAAGTTAATCATTCATAATTTGAAGAAAGGCATTACATTCTTTAAGCACAACAACTGAAACAATTACAAAACGATGTAATTTGTTCGACAAACATACTAAAAAATTAAGACAGGACATAGGCCAGCTAGAAAAATTTATCTGGACATTAATTACAACCCGTAATGATTATATTTAAGTAATGGAAGATGCACAAATCATTTCAAACAAGTAATCACACAGAAGAAATTACAAGGTTTCAATTAATTTCCAAATAGAAATTAATTAACACAATTTAAACAAATTGGTCTAGGTACTCTTCCACACTAGTGTACTTCACATCAGGATATAACTCTGAAGCCTCAACTCCAAATGATGGCTCAATTTCAAAATAAGTTTGATCACCATTCACGAATACTGAATGATTTATTGCCAGTATTATGTTTATTGGTATTGGAGACTCTGCAACAATTAATAAAATGAATTGGTTAGTTTACTTTTATATATAAATTAATTTCTAAAATTATTTTTAAGGAATATTAGATGTATATTTGTAAATTTCTGACCTGCAATCTGTTTGAGAAGTTGGTCCTCAGGAACATAGGATTTTTCTAGGGTTTTGCCAATCTTCTTCTCCCATAAAGCAACAACTTCATTAAATGTGTATATGTTTTTACTGGGCTTTATGTAGAGGATTTTGTTCAATGTAATTGGATCATCCACTGCTTTAATGGTGTACGTGCCAATGTCACGTTCATTGTTGAACACAGCTTCAAACAAACCAATATAATTTTATTATACATGACTTGAAAATCAAAGAAAATTATTGGAGCTATATATTTTGATTTTTGAATTGAAAATGCACGGAAAAATATTAATACACATCAATCAATCACATGATCACAATTTACATGCATAATTAGGAGAAACAGGGTTCTTTTTCTTTTTTTTTTTAAGTATCAAACTGGTGGAAAGTAAAAGTATAAAGAAAATGCATATAACTATCAAATGTATATATAATAAAGACCTCTTTCAAATGATTCTAAACTTAGTGCTTATCTCTAATAGGACCTATGGCTTAACAACATAATAGACCCAACCTAGTCTCTCATTTAATAAATAGTCCAAATGAGGGCTTCTACAAAACCTATTTACTCAAACAAATTAGAACAATTAAGAAGACCTTTTCAAGCATCATCTCAAGCCTATTTAGACCAATCGGTACACACATAATCAATGTAATTTTATATAATTAAAAAACAAAAAAAAAAGATTAATGAAATACCTTTGACATTACCATCTCCTAAGATGGTAAGTTTGTCTGTTGGTGGAGGTGGAAACCCTGGTTGCATCAGTGTTGAGAGAGAATAGCCAGCAAAGTAGTTGGCTGACACAAAGGTGTATGGAATGCCTGAACCCTCCACAGCTCTCCGGATATCAACCTTTATTGCCCATGCCGATTTTGCCGGCTCCACTGCCCGTGCCCGATCCACGTCGTTTCCAAACTCCGATGGAAAGAACCTCTGCACACAGTGACGGATCCAAGATTTTTATAATTAGTTTTTCTTTATTTTTTGGGATGGGAAGTCCGACGAGTCATATTTACTTGAATTTTGAAATTTGCACTTATAACATAATGATATTAAAAAGAAAAAGAATGTGTGCAAATGGGCTCAATGAAATTAATATGTCTGAGTACTGTAAAGTTATGACTACGATTGAATGTAAAATTTGATCCATATATTTATTTCTCTAAATTAATATACAAAAATCATTATACTGTATGTATGGTATAGACAAAGTCTTGGGAGAGACGTTTCATGGATTTCATTTTGTGAGATGAGTTAGGTCAAGTTGGACATAAGAATGTATGAATAATTTTCTATATATTAGATCATACTTTTATATTATAAGATGCATTTTTAGTTTGATCAAACTATAAGAAAATATATAATATTTTTATATGTAATAGATAATATTTTTCTATATATCATATAATATTTTTGTATTATAAGATAAATGACTCAAATTGGGTCGGCTCGGGTTATAAAAAAACGCACGGATCCTCTCGTAGCGCCGCCCCATGCACTCTTCTCTCTCATGTGTTAGTTGTGTAACATGTGATACTTTTGTATATATTATGTAATATTTTTCTATATATCATGTAATAGTTTTGTATTATGTGATATATAGAAAAATATTATCTAATATAAAAAACAGTATTACATAATTTCCTATGTACATCCCAACCCACCCCGTCTAACAAAATAAAAACCGCAAGATAGTTTTACACAAGACTCACTCGGTATAACTATGGTATAAGCTAGAATGTATGAAAATGATAAAGAATGGAGGAGTTAAAATTTAAAATTTAATTGTTTCCCATTCTAAATAGTGGATTTTGGTTGTTTGGAGATTGAGGGAAAAATGATCTATGTAAATCAATTTTCGTCTGTAAAACAAAAATCCTCAATTTAGAGCAACATATAAGCATTGTCGGCATCGACAATCATGAAAATAATTAATATTAGAAATCAAGTATCTGATAAAAATAAAAGTAAAAATGAAAAACAAAAAAATAAAATAAAAACTTAACCAACCATTATAAAAACCCATAAAATTAGTAATTCAAGAATGGATATAACCAAATTACATGACCAATATTTAAACTATCACAAACTAATGTACCTTAATATTTCCAGCTTTTTTAATTGCAGCAATAATCTTATACTGATCAGCCAACTGCATCTGCCCCACTGTAGAAATAACCACATCCACCTTCTTCATAGCCTTCACCAAGCTCTCTTCATCATTTAAATCACCCTGTTGTTAGCAAAATATATCAATACCCACAAAAACATATATGCTAATTAATTTAATTTACAAAAAAAAATTGCAATTCAAGATTTGTTAGCTACATTTTCATTAAATTAATGAAAAATGAAAAATAAAGGGAAATTAAATATATATACTTTGAGTATGGTGACACCAAGATTGTTGAAACTTTGAATGAGCTTGGTCTTATCTGGATCAGAAATAGTGGTCTCTCTTATCAAAGCAAAAGTGGGGTGCCCTAATTTTGCACTTGCTTCCACTATGAATCTCCCAATGTACCCTGTTCCCCCTATTATCAGAATCTTGCTCTTCTCACCCATTAATTTTTTTTTTGTTCAATACTTTGTTCTAATAAAAATTTAGCTACTATTATATAATAATATATATACGAATTATCTAAAATTTGTATATAGAGATTTTAAAATAGCCACAATAGTGGAGTATATATAACCATGGAGTGATGTTAGATTACTGAACTACTATTCAATTAGGTCTGTGGATCTATACCAACAATTGATTACATACCACTCCATCCACTTTTTAAAAAAATTCTGATATTTCAAAAAATATCAGGAAATTATATTATGATTTAAAAAATTCAAAATTAAAATAAGAAGGTTGTTTATAATCAAAGAAAATCCGATTAATTAAATCTGAAAAAAAAATTACTAAAAAAGTAATCTAATTATAAAATAACTACAAAAGTTATTAGATTAATATTAAGAATAAAAGGAGTTTGAAATAAAATAATAATAATTTAAATAATTGAAGAAATGACGGGCAAAATGTCATTCAACATATATATTAAAATAATGTGGGGGGGGGGGGGGGGGGGGAATGTGTCACTTTACATTAACAACATATGCAAAGAAAAGTTGTTAACTTTAACAATTTAGAGTAAACTATGCAACATTTATTAACTTACAAGCGTAAATAATATATATGTGTGTGTATATATTATTTTTTGAATACATAGAATTATAAAAACAAAAGAAGGTTTGATTCATTTTAGCGATTGAATATGTGTACATCATTAAGCTTGCAATTCCCACTTATGTCTCTCCATTTTATTTTATTTTATTGTTGGTTAAATAATGTATTCGAACACATTCTGTTTGATCAAGGTTTTCTCAAGATCGTAGAAACATGACTAAAGAAGGTGGAAGTTCAACTTTTTGATTGATTAATTCTAACTAAAAATAAAAAATAACTTAATTAATTTGTAATTATTAATTCCTCTCAAAATATACTTGTGGTTTGAGTTAGGTTGATCATGTGGTTTGGTGCTTGGTGGTAGGTGGTGCATCTCCAACATTATATGTTCAATTAAAGTTTGAGGGTTTCATTTTTTGTCCATCTTTTACGCAATTAATTATGAATCCTAATTTTCCTCTGGAAAAGAAAAAATCATCTAGTTCCAGCACTTGCACATGATGGAAAATAAAATTAAATACTCAAAAAAAATCATATTTTAAAAATATATATTTTCACTTTACGGAATGTTCAGTTGGAAAATTGACAAAACGTCATCGTATTTGTTTTGATCCATTTTATCGACCGAATTTTCGTAGGGTAAAATGCAAAAGATAAGCAAAACTACGGATTTTCAGGAATCTACGATTTAAAAAAATTACAGTGTTCCTCTCTTTGATTTCTAACTAAAATAGTTAGAAATGTCTTAACTGAAATATTAAATGTATCTCCATTCAATTAACCAATAATAAAATGTTGTTCTTAGATGAATTGAGACTCTCTTTTAGATAAGGGAGTTTTTGGTTTCTTAAAATATTTTGTAAAAAATGTTATTTTCATTATTATAGAAAATCTGTACTACTTATTTTAATATTTTAATAATGTTGGAACCTACATACCTGATTAATTATAACAAAGCAACATCAACAAATCATCTATAATTAAAATGACATTTCATGAACTGGTACAAAACGATGGGAAAGTTGCATTTCTAGTTGCAATTTTAGTTTATAAGACCTTAATTTAGACCCATATAATTCACTAAATAACATAATTTAAATTGAGGATTTTCATCTATTTTTGCTAGTGTATACTAATTATAATATACTCAATATATACTCACCACGTCATCGGCTTACACCGCTACTAGGTGCAAAAATCCATTGGAAATTTTAATTCCAAAGGAAAGTGAGGTGTTGGAAATTTTTATTTATTGCTATGCTTAATTGATGGAAAAAGATTTCAACGATATTTCCAATGAAATGTTTCCAATGAAATGTTTACGTTGAAGTTATTTTCATGAATTACTTGTGATTATTGATTTTTTTTTTCTTTAAATCCAACTGAAATCATTCTAATAGAATGTTTTCCATCAAAATTTCCAACAAATTTTTGTTGATGTTTGCTTTCTTATTCCAATAATAATTCCAACGATATTTATCTATTGGAATGTCAATGGATGCATTGAAATTTATTCACATGCACGTGTATATATTTTCACAGCTAGTCAGTCATATTCGCACTGATCATGTAATATAATGTATCAAAAAAGAAAAAAATACAACTATAATGCAAATAAAAATTCCTAGAGATCAAATATTAATCATCAAACCTAATGTGTAATATATCTAAATAACTATATATAAAGTGTAACATATCATCTACATACCAACTAATATTTTTCTTTGCGTCGAAAACTTAGTTTAGTCTTGTGTTTGTCTAATACTCTTCAACTTAATTGATCTTATAAGAATTCTGTAATGAAAGAGTGAAATGAAAATCTTATAAATAAAGTTTTTCTTTCTTGACAAAACCAGGACTAAGTTCAAAATATCATGAAGGTGAGGGAAACAGATTTTTTAAGTCCCCTAACTTAGGCCTTATTTAGAAAATTATCCGTAAGTTTGACATGTTCAATTTCAATTATATACGTATAATAAAATGTTCAATTTAAGGACTTGGGTCATCATCGACCACTTAAATCGTCGGATTTTGGCTCGTGAGAGGCACACGACTAATTTAATTGAGAATTTTCGACCAAGTAACTGATGTGACAATTTTTATTATATTTGGACGTCCATCTATAAACAGAGTTTCTTATTTATTTTTTCCAAATCTCAATATTACATATCAACTATTTTTTGGGAGAATTTCTCTCTAGAATTAAGAGTTTTATATTATTATTATAACATGATAAATATTATTAATGTGGGTAAATTCTAGCGGATAAATTCCTAAAAAAAAAAAAAAAGCTAAATATCCCCAATTAAATTAGTCGCGTGTTTCTCACGAGCCAAAATCCAGTGATTTAAGAAGTCGATGATGACCGAAGTTTTTAAATTGAACATTTTATTATACATACAAGATCAAGATTTAATATGTCAAACTTACGAATAATTTTTTGGACAAGACATTTTTCGCTAAGTGGAGGACGAATTTGCAAATACCAATTACAGTACAAAAATAACAATTTTGCCTAACTTAACTATTGATATCAATTTTAGAGGATCCCATTATTCAATAGAAAAGATCACTGAGACTCAATTTAGGTATATGCCTTCAAACAATCTCTAAATGTAATATAAATTGTAATAAAAGATATGAGCTCTTGTAAATTTTGATTAATTTTTTTTTGTCTTAATATATATCTATATCAAAAAAAATTATATGAGATCGTTCCACATAAGATCTTTATTGGTCCCAAAAGGTTCAGAGGTTTAGAGAAGAGTGAATGAATCTTGATTGATTTTTAAAATCTTTCGAACAAATTTCACTGTATAGCAAATAGTCCAACTTACAACACTATAATTAGAGTTCTCTGTTGTAATTAAAAGTTCTTGTAGCAAAATAAAGCTTCTAACAAATGATTCGTTTAAAATCCTTTTTCAAGTATGAGGTTTGTAAAACCTTTTAAATGTAGTATGATCATAGATATAAATGCAGCAAATAAGCATATATAAATCACTAACACTTATGGTCTTTTATAGTGGTTCGAAGGTGGTGTAATCCTTCTACATCCATTCTATTATTTTCTTGAATATAAACTACTTAAGTAAGTTTGATTTAGAAGATTCGACCTCACAAACTATCAACGTAACACGTTAACACCTACAAGAACTCAACCTTCACACAGATTGCTGCAAATTTCTAAGGCAAACTCACACAAGATCTCTAAACTCACACAGAGTTATTGCCTAAGACTCTAAACAAAATTACACTTGTTAAGGACTAATTTCTATCAATTGAGGACACCTTTAAAACAACCTAAACACACAACAATAAGGTAAAAATATATAAGTTTTAATTCAACTGGTGCAACGAAACAACCTCTGTATCTTTGAAGATTAGATCAAATGCTTGACTATTTCTTGAGGTTGACTAACTGAAACTATTTATCTTTGAAATGCTTGAGAGCTTTGAATGTTTCTTACTTGAGTTATAATGTAGAAGTTTCAATAGTAATTCTAGTTGACTCTTCCTTTATTTATAAATGTAGAAATATGTTAATTGAAAGAGGTACACTCTTTCTTGAATTCAAACCTTCTTTAGAGATGCATGACTTGCATTAAATGATTTTCATGGTTACATTAAACATCTCATTGTCTTTCATGGCAGATCTTTTAATGCAGTTATACTAGGTTGTAGTTTTATTGCAGATTGTCAGGTCACGTGTCAACTGTATGTTGGTTCTTAACTTTGTAACTTGCAGTTTATCTCTAGTGGCTATATTTTGATTCGTTGAAATGATTAATCCTTTGATTAGTCTTGATCTTCCTCGTAAAGCATTCCTGGTCAAATCTACTTGTTGTAATTACTATGTCTATCAAACATGCAACATGTAGCTTCTAGCCTTTCTAGAATCTAAGTTATTTCAAGTTGTAACTTAATCTTACAACGCTCCTGTATTCTGACTCTTCTTGCAGCTGTATTTTACCTTTCTTGCAGTTATGCTGTATAATACTTTTCTTATAGAGTATTTAAGTCTTTCATTTCTTGTAGCACGGTTTCTTACTTGATGTCTTACATTCTTTAGACTTATACTAGAGACTCAAATCATAGTCTAATTTTCACTTACATATTGTGAAAATTTGGGTATTCTAACTTCTATTACATATACTGTTTTGTCTTTTTAAAATCTAAATATAAATTTCTTAACAGGCTTACATGAAACGAAATTTTATAAAATTTTATGTGAAATTGATATTGACTACATTGTTGATAAATTAATACCCACTTTTATTATATGACTCTATTTTACATGAAATCTCACGTTAGACTCACGTAATACCTACTCATTTGTTTTATTGAGAGCGTTATACTGCTAACTTTTCAAACCTATCGTCATCCTTCCACCAAACAAGTATTTCTTACTTTTATATATATATATATATATATATATATATATATATATATATATATATATATATATATATTCGGTTATGTTAGGCATGTTTTGACTCTGCTCACCATTGTTTTAGCTTGGTGGATATTTTGAAATTTTATATTTTCAGTTTTGTTAGATATGATAACAGTGTAACAGTGTATTGCACTGCTACTCATGTAAACTTTAATAATTTTAATATTTTTAAACATACTATGATTAATAGTATGTTATCTTAAGAAATTTATAATGTTTCCTATATTTATATTTGTTAAAGTTGGAATTTATTTTAGTTTAAATTTCTAACCAAACACTCAAATTAAAAAAATTCGATTTAAATGAATCCAATCGGATGAAAAAATTGAATGAAAAGTATAGAAAACACTATGTCCGAAACCCACTCAAACAAATTTGGTCGGCTAATTTTGGTCGGTTTTATGTGGCCGGACAAAATCGTATTTAATATATGTAAGAGAAATGAACTCTCTTATGCTTGAATACAAATATGTTCCAACCTTCTTTACATTTAATTTTCTACTATTTATAGACTGAAAAATACAAATAGTGGCAATGAACTCCACTTCTCCATAATCTCTTCTTCAACTATCTCCTATTTTTAAGGAAGTGAGAAGTTGGTTGGCTCCGACTACTTCTTATTTTCTAGGATAGTTGTTAGAATAATCTTCTCGAAGCACAGCCTATTCATTTTCCTCATCTTCCTCGTTAAGTCCTGGTCGGTATAATTGTCATTTTGGGGTCGGCACTAAGTCAATCTAGGTCGACTCTTCCTGATTACCTATTAGGTTTTATATCCTAGCCGAGCTCGGATCGGGGGTCCAATGAACTCTTCTCAAATGAGATTGATTTTGTGCTCTATAATTATCTGAATTTTCCATGTTTTAGCTCTTTCTTAGATGATTTATGTGGATTGTTGATCGACTAAATATTTTCAGGCCTTCTAAGTTTTTATATATTTGATCGGGCCAATTATCCCTGATCGGCTCGGTCATTTCTGATTGGTCGAGTCCCAAATTTATCCTTTGAAGATTCATTTTTGGTCGGCTCAACCACTTCTGATCGGCCTCCTTAGTTGACTAAGAGTCCGATCGAGTCGAACTCTTCTAGTCGGCTTCTTACTCAGAGTTGTGGTCGATTCGTTTTGTGGTTGACCACTTCCCTCCACGTATCCGATTTTGGTTCGACTCGGATTACGAGTACAACAATATTAATAAAAACTTAAATACTTAATTTTAAATTTATGTCAATCTAAATAATTGTATTTCATAATATTAGAAATTAGATATGGAATCATATAAATTTAGAGATAAACAATAATAGAAAGTGCATATTGATTTGAAATAAGAAGTTGACTGTTTTATAATTTTTTTTATACATATGCCCGATTCTAAACATGTTTTAAATATAGTATAAATAAGGTTTTTAGAAGATTAATAAATTATATTAAGACTCGTATCTTCTATAGAATCCATTAATTTTTTTCTCAGATATTTTTTTTTTCAGAATTCTTATATTATTTTTCTTATTTTAAATTTTGTTTATCACCATTTAGACATAAAAATCAATAACTTAAATAGTTCTTTAATTTGAATTTTTGATTTTTGAAAAGAAAAGAAAAGAAAAAAAAAATGGAAACCGTAAAATTTACAGTTTTGTAAATTTTCCCCAATTATCCTGTCATATGTATATCCTCTTTCCACCGTCTTGAAAAGGATATTTTCTAAAACTATCTCCAAGATTATTTAGCATTTAATAGTTAATTCATTTAATTTTATATAAAATTAATATATAGCAAATCAAGAGTTAATTTGTTAGATGCTCTGTCAAATGAAATTACATTCATGTAAAGATGACAGCTTTCAATTGTACCTGGCTGTCTGCTACCTTATCCGTATTGCAATAGCTTCCAACAGCAACTATATATAAAAGGATTAATTTGGGTTCCACTGTTAGTCATTTCACAAATTAATTGATCGATCACCTAATTCTTTTGTCACCCCTTTTTAACTTTAATTAGGCACAAAACAGATGTCGCTATACATTTGAAGACATATAGCCTATGTCTTTAAGTTTATGTCATGTTCTATAAATCGATTCTTACAACATGATATTTAGAAATGTCTTTCAACTTTACCTTTGATTTAAGTTAGGGTTTTGTTTTGTTATAAAATTGTTTGCAAGCTAGCTGGTTGTCAACTTTAATAATACATTCTAACAGGGTCGGTTTAAGCTAGGGTGTGATGGTTCATTTTAAGGGATCCCAAATCTTTTTTCAACTTTAGGTATATATAATTATAATACATTTATTGTATTTGATCCAATATACGATATAATTAATCATATATTTTTTTAAAACAAATTAAATTTAAAGAAAAAACAATCTTGTGAAGATTATCATGAAACAAATTCATAGTCTGTTGGGAAATTTTTAGGATCAATTATTTTCTTATTATAATTGATATAGTTATTTCATCTACGAAGAGTAGATTTGAACAGTTGGAAGTCTTTGAAAATATTTTTTATTTTGTTTAATCCTAAAAATTAGTTTTATTAAATGATAAGAGATTGCATGAGTGTTGTATTCATCTTCAAGTTGTTCTTATAAAAAAATACATAGAATCCATTTTTTAAGCACTTAAACAAACACATAATGACAAATCTAATATTGATGTTGATGGTTGGTTTATTTTTTAAATTGCAAGTACTATAAACATGTTTACCAGCAAAAACAAAATCAGTTATTTATGTTTTTTATTTTGTAAAGATTTCGGATTACTTTTCTAGTTTTTTAATTTTTTTTTAATTTTTTCATTACTTAGAGAGTGTTGGTAACTATACCAATTGTTGTAGCACTAGTAGAAAGAAGTTTTTCGAAACTAAAATTGGTAAAACTTTATTTGCGTTCAACTATATATAACTCAAGAAAGATTAAAGAAATTATCAACTTTTTCATAGAATGAGGAAAAAAATGATTTTGAAGATTTTATTGATGATTTTGCTTCTCAATATACTAGAAGATCTAGATATTTGTAATGATAATTTGTAATGATAATTTTTTTTTATGTATTGCATTTTTTTCAAATTCTAGATGGATAAAGGAACATATTGAAACTTGATCTATGTAGATAACTTTTTCTTCTTCTTATTTTCAGGTTTTTAAATTATATTCATTATTTAGATAAAAATATTTATTTTTTCTCCATATAGCCCATTTTTTCTATTTTATCATGGGCGGGGGTCGATCATATCTAGTAGATATGTAATTCGTGGCCTTTTATGATCATTGATTTTGATTTCAAATTTGTGGATCCTTTGGATTGAGTTAGAATTTGAAATGGAACTTCTAAGGTTCTATTTGTATTAAGGATTTGGAGACAGATCTATCAAAGTTGTGTAGCCAGTAAACACAGTTGTGTAGACGGATTTTTACTGGCTATATATTTTAATATAATATATTATTTTTCTGGATGTTTGATCAAATTACTAAATAGATGTCAATCCTTTTAATAAAACTGGTGTTTTTTGAACCAAGTGCATGGAAGACAGATCGGATAAGATTCGGTTAAGCTCGAATCTGCGCTCAATTTTTTTTTTTTTAATTTATATCATAATTTTTATATTGTAATAGTATAATGTTTATGTTGTAATAGTATAATTTTTATGTACAAATTTCATAATCTTTCATAATCTTTATGTACTTGGATTTTTTTCATTATAAAAATTTATATAGTATAGCTAAAACTTTTATATTATAATAATTTAACATTTATCTTATATTAGTATAACTTTTATATATAAATATCATAACTTTTATGTACTTAAATAATAATATAAGATTACATTATTACAACATAAATGTTACACTATTATAATATAAATGTTATATTATTACAATATAAAGATTTTGAAAGGTATTATAAATTTATCATGCACTACAAAAGGTTATGTGAATATAACTAAAAGGTTATGTGGACATAACTAAAAGATTAAGGAATAGGTCTTGTGTGAGACCGTCTCACGGATCCCATTTCGTGAGACGGGTCGGGTCGGATCGAATATAATAATTAAGTAATACTTTTGTGTGTATTAGGTAATATTTTTTTATATTTTAAGTAATACTTTGTATTATATTATTTATTATATATGCAAAATATAAAAGTATTACATGATACATAGAAAAATATTACATAATATACACAAAAGTATTACATGTTGCATGAGGAGAAGAGAGCATCTGGAAGCCCTAGGATCCGCGTGTTTTTTAAGACCCGACCAGACCCAATTCGGGTCATATATCTTATAATACAAAAGTATAACCTGATACACATAAAAGCATTACCCGATACACACAAAAGTATTACATATTTTCTTATAGTCTGACTCAACTCAAAACAAAAGTATTACCTGATATACATAAAAGTATTACCTGATACACATAAAAGTATTACATATTTTTCATGTGATCCAACTCAACTCAAAACACATCTTATAATACAAAGTATTACCTAATATATTTATAACAAAGTATTACCTAATATATAGAAAAATATTACGTAATACACTCAAAAAAATTACATAATTTTTTATGTTTGATCCGACCCGACCCATCTCACAACATGGGATCCATAAGACGGTCTCACCCAAGACTTTGCCAAGATTAAGTTCGCTTAACTAAAAGATTAGACCAATATAACTGCAGAACCAAGGTTTGAGCTAGGATTTGGGGGTGAGGCACGCGTGGGATGCATGGAATACATCCCGGATCAGATCGATCCAATTGTATGGATTTAGGGTCCGTACATCCGGTGCATATAAATAATTGTCTTTTAACAATGATTTTGTTTTTTTTTTTTTAACTCATGCAACATGTCGACCGGATTCTATAAATAATTTGATTTGAACTCACTTATTTTTTTCAATAACATATTATTTTGATATATTGTTATAGTATGTCAACATCTGGTAGTCGACCATGATCGAACGAAGCTATTATCGAGTATAATCGTTTTAGCGTCTTTTCACATCAGTTTTATACAAATCAATTTGTGAAATGTCTCATTATATTTTCATTTCTTTCCTTAAGAATATAAGAGATGAAGTGAGAGAGAAGAAGGAAGAGAAATGTGTTTTGGGGGGCCAAATTGAGAATTTTTTTTCAATTAAATTATTTTATAGTTTGAAAACCACGTATGATCAGTGCTATGTAAAGAATAGCTATCAAAACGTTTAGGGGGTGGAGAGAATGGCGAAAAACCCAAAAGAAAGAATAGAAAGAAAAAAAATGAAAATGAGAAGATTACAACATTATGATAGAAATAAAAATGAGCATACTATAAAATTCACATGTTAAATTCAGGGAGAAAAAAATTACATATAAAAAATGGCATAAATGTTTTTTTTATTATTATTATTTTTTATATGCGTCATAAATTTATCAAGTGGCAAACAAAAGATGGTTTCTATTTAATGCAACGAAATTACAAGTATAAATTCAATATACATTATAGATTACAATTAGAAATTAAACATATAGTTCAAAGTTTATCAGTAAACCAATTAAACTATCAAATCAAAATTAAAGTTTTCTTATTAAAGATATGAGAATCAAATATACTAAATTTATAGGTGGAGCTATATACACCATATCATCTGTTACTAAACACATCCTATTTAAAATAAATTAAAAACAATTATATATTATAATTAATACGTAATTACGTGACAAATCATCACTTTAACACTTTTTAAAAATTCGATATATTCAAGCATTTCAAACTTTAATTACTCTACAAATCCGAAATCTGAAAATTATTCTAATCAAATACAAAATTATTAAAAAATCAAAGATGATGATTTATTATTTTAAATAATCATAAAAATATAAGTTATGGGGTCATATTAATCGTGAGTTCCACAATCGACCGTTAATTTAACGACCATGGACAGAGCACCTAAAAAGTAAAGAGTAAACCCAAAAACAAACTTTCGAAAAACATGGTCGGAGATTCCGAGAAACGCTTGTGCCCATCTTCTTGTCTGCAGTGGCGGTCGCGGTGGTGCTGTGGCAACTTCTGTTCACTGAGTTGAGTCATTTTTTATTATTGGGGGCCAAAAAAGATTAAAAAAGGTATTTCTTATTAGACCCCAAAATAAATATTATTACTTTATAGCAGAAATTGGTACATTTAACTTAGCTAATAGCGATAAAAGAAGTGGGGGAGGAGACATGGTGGGATTGTTGAAGAGATTGTTGGGCTCTGTTCTAATTCATTGAATTGTGTTTCTTTAATTTCCCCCGAGACATAGGGCCCCTTTTTTCGTGGAGAATTTGTGGATAATATAATGTATTAATATCTGTGTATATTTGTGATTGTGCTTTGTGTTAGGGAGACAATGAAACGTGAAAATGGCTTATTTTAGGCTTTCGACCTCGTTAAGGTGAAATTTGTGCTTCTCCATTACAAGTTTGATCGAAATAAGGGTTTTTGTCTAAGAAATGAAGGTAGAAGAGAGTGCAGATTTTCTTTTGCATTTTATTTACCATAGCATGTTTGTTGAAGAATTAATGTGGATATGCATTTGCTTGAGTGTTGAGTGTTGTTTGAATAGGTTGTAAGATTTGGTGAAAAACAGTGTGCAAAATTATCAAGAATTTCAACAAAAAATGCCGTTTTTGGGGGCCTAATAGTTTCTTCCTCTTGTTTTCAGGTTGAGAAATGAAGCTAATTTGGTAGCTTTTAGCTTTAGACTGTTGGTTTCTTGTTCAAGAACTCGAATAGTAGGAGTGTAGAATGACATTTAAATCCATTTTTAGAGATCTTAAGGTGAGAAATTGCATAGATAAGAAGCTAAAGCAACCGATTGAGCAGCTATGCGAGCTAGGCCATAGAAATTCCAATTTTAGTTGTGAGGCCTCGACGTCATCTTCATATCCATTGGTGGAACAAAGCCGGTGGGCCAGCTTGCCGCCTGAGTTGCTTCTTGATATTATTGGTAGAGTAGAGGCCAACGAGATTACATGGCCGGCTAGAAGAGCCGTGGTGTCTTGTGCTGCAGTTTGCAAAACGTGGAGGGAGATAGCTAGGGAGGTTGTTAGGACTCCTGAAGAATGTGGTTTGCTCACTTTTCCCATGTCTTTAAAGCAGGTAGTTTACGTTTTCAATATGCTCATAATGTCTCTTGATTCTTTGTCTCCTTGTTTTTAATTCTTGGAAATGTTTATTAGCCGGGGCAAAGAGATTCTCCTATTCAATGTTATATCAGAAGGGAAAGGGGATCGTCAACTTATAGATTGTACCTTGGCTTGACCCCTGGTAAGTGAATATTTGGCTTTTATAACTCTTTTTCTTTATTCTTGCAATTTGGTAAAAATATATTGTTGATGGGATATGAACACCATTTGAGCACCTTCAAACAAAGACTATAAATTTTAGATTTGAGTTTGATTTAGATATTTTGTCACGTGTTGACTGCACTCAACTACGTGATATGCTAATATTGTTTTACTTTTTGATGATTGAGGTTTATAATGCACATCTCCATTAGCTCTGATTCTGAATTATTGAACTCAAATTACAGCTATTTCAGGGGATGCAAGTAAATTGCTGTTAGCAGCAAAAAGGATCAAGAAAACCACGAAAACAGAATTCTTCATATCTTTGGCTGCAAATGATTTCTCTCAGACCAGTGATCACTATGCTGGGAAACTGAGGTGCCTTGTTGAATCTTGCTTCATTTTTTTCCTCCTTGTTATACTCTACTCGTCTAGCTCATCTGCTTGTATTATCAGGTCCAACTTTTTTGGGTCCAAATTCTACATTCATGATTGTCAGCCTCCATGCACATCTCCTATCCAACCTCATGGTTGGTCAAGGAAAAGAATCTCTGCAAAAAAGGTCTCACCAACACTACCTATTTGCAACTATTACATTGCCACTATAGCTTATGAGCTCAACGTTCTTCGCACAAGAGGGCCAAGAAGAGTGCGTTGCACTATGCACACAATTCCAGTTTCATTGATTCGAGAAGGTGGAGTCGCTCCTACTCCCCCAGCATTTAGTCATGGCCTTGGCGAAACATCCAGCCCCTTAATGGGAGTGAGAAATCAAACATCTGCTTTCATTACAACTATTAGAGGGAAATCAAAAGAAACCATTGGAAATGCTAGTGAACCACTTATTCTTAAAAACAAGACTCCGAGATGGCATGAACAGCTCCAGTGTTGGTGTTTGAACTTCAGAGGACGTGTAACGGTGGCATCTGTGAAGAACTTTCAGCTCGTAGCTGATGTTGACCAATCAGAGAATATTCCAGCTTCAGAACAAGAGAGAGTAATATTGCAATTCGGAAAGATAGGAAAAGACATTTTTACCATGGACTATCGATACCCCCTTTCTGCTTTTCAAGCCTTTGCAATCTGTTTAAGCAGCTTTGACACAAAACCAGTTTGTGAGTAGGCATTTCATGTTAAAACTTATTAGATGCAAATGGATATTTCGTACATATTTTTCTTTCTGAAGAAGAAGGTATGCCATGTGGTGATTCTTCATAAGATTAAGCTTTAGTTATAAGATGTCATGTCGGTGATGTGGTTTCAAGTTTGATGTTTTTCTATTATGCACAAAAAAGTTGCTTATGTACTAAGTTGCTATACCGTTGTGCATACAAAAATTGAATTTGAACTCAGTCTGGACAACTGTTGCTTATGTACTAAATCAGGTTGTTAAAGTAAGAATGATTTGCTACAAGTTATTTTTGAAATGCTTTGGTTAGTGACTTTAGAATGACGTTTATTTATTTACATACCAGGGATTATACGTAAATCTTGCTTAATTACAGTATGATAAGTACTTTCAGGACCACATTGTGGCTCTTCATCAGTGACCTAGCATGGCATATTTGACATCTGCAGCATAGTACTATATTATTTTCATGTCTACAGATCATCTACATAGTTCTCTTCATCCCTTTTCTGACAGCCGACACGGCAACCATGGCTTCGAGGCTTGTCAGGATCAGAATCACTCGTTTCCAAGAGCAGGCCTCTTAGGCATCTTCTTCTTACTGTGGGCTGATAGGTAAGTTTCTCCATACGAGTCGCATTAAATTCAGCCTTTCGTGTATCAGTGGGATTGGCTATGTCTGTTGATTGGCTTGTTTCCTTTGGAACATTAGTGACGATCATGTGAACACCTGGATTTCCTTCAGATACGGAACTGTTGAACACTATGGAGTTATTGATTCCTTGTGCATTGTTGTTTACATATGCCTCTGTTGGTTGATCTTCATTAAAATTTGCATCTTCAGACTTTTTTCTCTTAGAACTTCCATCTCCATGTGTGATTGCTTCAACACTTTCATCGGGGTTGGTCTTGTAGCCCCTATGAATGTGAACCAGACCTTCTCTTTTTGAAGAACTAGACTCCATTTGCATTGATGCACCTCTGTTTTCACCTGCAAGAGTTATTACACTTACAGGTCTATCATGAATGGTTCCTTGGTGGTTTCCAACAGCCATTTTGTCCACCAGTGTTGACGTATTATCCCTAATGTTTTTGTGCAAGGGAACATGTTCTCCATTTGGTACATCAGATTTACTATGAGTACCAGAAATCGTGCTTCTCTTATTGCGTTGAGTGACAGATGTAGCTAAAACCTCCTTTGTGTGAAGGGCCTCTTGCTTCTCCGTATGTAATTGCTCCGCTGTAGTAGGAAGTTCGGCTTGTCTTAAGATTTGTGCTTTAGAGGCAGAATTTGAAGTGAGAGGATCATCAACTTCCTTCTTTGTCTCTTCATTAGCTTCAGTGCTTGTTGCTTGCATTACTTCTTTCACATTTTTAGTTTCTTCTCGTTTTGCTTTCAATCCAATGGAAGGCTCATGTTTGTCAGTGATAGTAGGAGAGTCTAAACTTTTGCTTGGTACAAGTTTCTCTTTACCAACTTCTGATGATTGAGAAGGTGTTAGCTCTTCATCTTTGTGATTGAAGCTTGTCCCATTCATAGTTTGGCCATTGACGTCATGATCAGTATCGGATTTAACATCTGCCTTCGTCTGAGGTTCTTGTTGAGATGTTACAAGCTTTGGAACTTCCTCATTAGAAGCAAAAATATGGGCATCATGAGAACTAGAGATCTCTTGATTTGGTTGTGTTGATTTTTTCGATGGGGAAGTGGGTTGTGTCCTCTTAGAGGTGCTAGGGGAACTCGACTTAGGAGAGCGAGAATTCAAACGAGATGGGGAATTTGGTTGTGAGGTCCTTTTGGGTGTGGAGGAAGGCTGAGGAGGTGATCGAGATTGAGTTAACCGGGCATTAGGAGATGCGGGCTTTGATGAAGATAATGATTGAGTAATTCCACGTGATGGCGTTGTCGTTTTAGGGTCATTTATAGGGTTAGAAGTAGTGGCAATTGTCTGGCTAGTTGTTTGCATTTGGCTTGGAGGTGATTTCCTTGGTTCAGGAGATGTACTTTTTGGCTGATCATCTATTTGGTTTCTTGAAGGTGGAGTGGGGGAAGAGATGGGGTTTCGGGCCTTGGTGGTTGACCGGCTAACCGGAGTTTGGGTTTTGGCTTTAGGAGGAGAACTTGTGGTTGTTGGTGACGGTGCAGTAGTTTGTGTTGCAGATGTACGGCGTGGACCCGATGCAGGCCAAAACCGCGAAAGTAATGACTTTCGATCTGCCATGGATGTTTGAAAACGACAATGTAGAGGGGAAATGGGATGTTTTTTTCTTGGGGGTTCTAAGATTTTAGGTAATATGGAACAATGGCTAGAGGGACATCTTATAACTTTTTGAAACTTTGATTGCTTGTGTGTTTCTCATGACTCCATTTCTTGTTCCTCTTGCCTTTCTAAGGAATCAAGATTGATTGTGGGATTCTTTGAACTCATGTTTCTTTCAATTAAGTTAAGAAATTTCTCCAAATTAGCAGGTTATCCAATAGACTTTACCCTTTCTTCAACCTTGGTATCTGTTCTTGCTTCCTCGAGCAAATTAATTATGGGATTACTCAAACATAACTTTTTCGAAGAAATGAAGTTAAGACAAGAAGATTCCAATGTTCCTCCAACTTCTTCTTTATTAAAAGCAACTGATTAAGGATAATACCGTACAGTTTGTTTCTAATTTTGAATCTCATTTCTCAAGTGAAAGATAACATAACATCTTTAACTTCAACATCAATAGCTTTATTAGCATTGTGAAGCTTCTTACATACAAACATATCTCATCCGTACTCTATCAAGTTTCAATCAGTAAGACTCATCCGATGTTTTATTGCATAAACAAGTCGACTCTTCCTAAAAAAACATAACTTGATCATAAGTTTTTGATTCTAGGACAAAAAAATGCAAGGCCTTTTTCGAGCTCTAAGATATAGCTATGAAAATATGCAAATCAAGAAGCAAGTTTATTCTGCTAGAAGAAGCACATTGGAGGAGATAAAGGGGATCTCACCAAACAAATCCTCTCCATTGAAACACCGAAAAGGTTCTATTGATGCAAAGATAGCACTATCCCACACACTGCCAGAAAGGGGATTGCAGAATACAACAGTAGCACAAGTATTAATGACTAAGGGAGAAGACAAGGTTGGATCTTGGCTTTGGTGCCGAACAGATGACACCGTCTATGATGCTGTGAAGCAGGTGGGTTTCTTTAGAACTTCATAGCTACAATAGATAACTCATTTACCTCTCAACTTGTATCGAAACAGTAAAATATGCACCTGTGTAAAACATGCAGATGGCTCAGAACAACATAGGATCTTTGGTGGTGCTAAAGCCAGGGGAACAACAGCTGATAGCAGGAATTTTCACAGAACGAGGTATTGCCATATTGCTTTCATATGTTATTCATAAATGTAAATAGATGTGTCCAGAAGAAAATACGATTTAAGAAAAATGTGAAAGCCAATTAAAACCTGATGCATGTTGACTCAACAGTCATAATTAAATCTCGTAACAAAACATATCATGCATAATGTTATCTGCCAAAACAGACTATTTGCGGAAGGGGATCATACAAGATAGATCCTCTCGATACACAAAAGTTGGGGAGATCATGACCAATCAGGTTGGTGCTCTCTCTCTTCAAGCTTCATGTCCACGGTATAGTATTCAGCAATTATTTTTGATTCGTTGCTTAATATTTCACCCTGAACAGGATAAGCTGATATCAGTAAGATCAGATACAAGCATTCTTCATGCAATGCAGCTCATGACAGGTGTGTATCATACTTTTTTCTTACATAAGAATGTATTATACTAAAATTAAAATGAAGAGTAAAACGAGAACAGTGCACAGAAGATTTAAAGCAACTTCATAGATAGATGTACAGGGTGAAAGTATAATGAATACATGATGTTGTTCAAGGAAAAATAATTCAATATTTTTGCTTGCAGAGAATCATATACGGCATGCCCCAGTTATAGATGGGAAGATAGTAGGCATGATCTCAATCGTGGATGTTGTTCAAGCAGTTCTGGAGCAACAGCATGGAGAAGTGAAGCGACTAAATGAGTTTATCCAAGGGGATTACTATTAAATTGGACATCTGAAAAATTACATGTTTCAACAAGCTACTATTTACAACTTCTAACCAATTATTAAGGAGTGAATGCTGTTCAGGTAGTTTCAAGAAACTGCATTTTAAATTGCATCTATAATACTCTCAACAAGCCCTAAATTAATATCAAAAAGCTCCTTTGAATACATTCAAGAACAAAGCAAAAAACAACATATCAGCATAAACAGAATGAATCTGTGAATACCTTCAAGAACTAAACACCTAGTGCTCTTAATTTTGCACCTGACATACTCAGGTAAATTCTCATGGGAATGAATTAGATGGCAACCAAAAAACAAAAAAAAAACAAAAAAACAAAAAGTCTAATTGACTATAAGGAGTAGGTGAAAGTGCCACTTACATTAATCTTCATCAGATCCATCATCATTTTCTTATGCAAAGGTGTAATTTGTTAGACTGCAAGCATTTGATCATTTCTCTCTTACTAGCGAGGACATCTTACTTTTACTCTTCCCCACGACTTGAGATGCCATCAGAGATACCTTCATACGATCAGATAACACAAAGCCCCGAGCTTCCATTAACCCATGTATCCTTTGAGCATCTTGCACAAAGCCACCAGCTGTAAGTGAACCTATTATCCTCTCAAAATCCTTAGGCTCCAATTGCTCAATCTTTGACTCTAGCACTCCTAAAGCTTGAAGCGCCTTCTTCTCAACCCCAGATTTAACGTACATATCACAAAGGCTTATATGAAGCTTGAGTGGTGGAGCCTCACCCTGTTCAGCAATTTTATCCAATATCTGTTCAGCTTCATCAAAGAGCTCCAACTTGGTCAACCAGTCAACCAGAACTGTATAGGTAGCAACTCCAGGCACAAAGCCATTTTTCTCAAGCTCCAATAGGAGATTTAAGGCTTCATCCAATGAATTCTTCTTTTCATATGCAGCAATCATAGTAGCAGTACATCCATCATCTGGTTTGTGCCCAAGTTCCATTATATGATTGAAACAGGTCCTAGCAGGACCAGGGTCACCAGCCCGCGCATATGCCTCAATCATTATCGTCCAGGCTTCAAGATCAAAACCAGATAATTGTATATTGCAGAACATTCGATGTGCTCCATCAAGAATGTCAGCCTTGGCATATGAGCGAAGCAAAGCCATACATATCTCCTTTGAAGGCTTTATGTTATTTGATACTTCCATTTGTGTAAGCAGAGCCCCAGCATTTTTTGGTTGACCAGCATTTACAAAGGCCATGATCATAGAATTGTAGACCTTCATATCTGGTTTAAATCCCTGGGCCCTTAAGCTTTCAAATGCTTCTTTAGCTCGATCAACATTTCCTGATTTACAGTACATTTGAACCAATGTCAATAACATGATAACATCAGGTGCAATACCATTCTCACTCATCTTCTGAAGAATTTTTTCAGCATCTTCAGAGCGATTTTCTTTAGCAAGAGCAACAGTCAGTTTTGAATAGTCGCGAATGTTTGCCTGGAAGGACTCTTCACAAAGTACATATTCCGCAATCTAAAACATACCATCAAAAGTTAATCAAGTTAGGATACTAACAGAAAATTGATATTTGATTAAGTGCTTCAAGGCTGATTCACGTCTTTTTTTATCTGATTTATTAATGTTAACTTTCCATTATACAAATTTTCTACAGAATGGGTAACTTCCCAAAATAAATACAATGTTGGGGGATGAAAATTGTAGCTTGATTAAGGAAATGCCCATTTTCATCAAAATAAATTTGTCAACACATCATCAATCTTCTAAACAAATATTCAGAAAAATTTAGAGGACAGACCAAAGTTTCATACCTTCAAGTATAGATGAGGATTATGTTCTTCCAATTTATCAAGAAAAGCAATCCAGTCAACCCTGCTAGGTTGGACAAGATCTATCCATTCACGTAGAAGTGGAACAGGATCATCCTTTTCTTGTAAAGAGAGGATCTTGTCAGTAACAAGTTTGCACTTTCCAGACATTGGCTTTGCCTCCTGAGGCCACACAACTTCACCAGTTTCATGAATTTTATCAGCAACCTTACCCCACTTTGGGTCAGATAAATCAAGTCCATAAATCTTGTACTTAATCTTCCCATGTCGTTTGGGAAGAGAGGCACCTGCCACATTATCATTATCTCCCACCTTCTCTTTTTCATCAAGTTCCATTTTCGACGGATCCTTTTCTTGGGATTCTCTTTCAGCTTCCTCCTTCCGGATGTGTTCCAAGCCCTCATAAAAATCACTTTTTTCCATTTTCTCACGTGCCCATTTGAATCTGAGCTCTCTTAGCATATCTCCACGAATGCCCACTTGACCAGCAAATCTATACATCTCTTTAACTTCCTCAGACTGAAGAAAACTCTTCATTCTCTCTTTTTTCTTTTCTTTTTCCATGTCTTGCAGCACTACATTGCTGACCTCCCAAACTGTTCTCCACAAATCTTCACTGAACTCCTGTGAGGGTATAGATGGTCCAGTAGTCCCAGTCATCTTCTCAAGACCCCCCCTTTCGATCTCTGATACAACATTTTCAACAATGATCACAAGCATCCCATTGATTGTATTCTTGTCACACTCAGGATAAGCTTCAGAGAGCTTTTTCCGCATCACCCACACAAATCTGGACAAGAATTCATTCATTGCAGCATCATTTTCTGATTCACATTGCAAACCACTTGAGGAGCCATCTAAACTAACTTCTTCTGAAGTGTGAATGCATCTGGTAAAAGACAAATCAAATTTTGGAGCTTTATCCCAGTTGACGAAAGATAACCCTCCTAATAGATGTAAAGAATGGGGTCTGGGGGTGTTACCAGCTGCAACACATCTGTAACCAGACAAGTTTCGGGAGAATATCCTACCATTGAGCTTTGATACATTGCAAACTGAGTGTCTGCTAAAGAAGCACCTCAAATTCATGTCTTGTTTTTCTCTGTAGCCTCAAAAGAAGTAGTGGCAACAGCTAGTATAAGGTTTAAGGAAATCCAAGAATATCAGATTTAACTGAAGATAAATCTGATCTTAAATACAGTGACTCGGACATGAAAACTATATGATTATCCATGTGATACATACATCTGCAAAGAGACAAAAATCTATGATTAGAAGTACTCAACATGAATAATATTCAAACAAAAATGAGAAGTAAAAAGAGTTCTTCCTAATACAAGACCATGTATGTGTATACAGAAAACCACAAATAATTAAGATGTGACCCAGCTAATAGATAAGACTTAATGAAAAAAGGGAAGCAGATCCCCTTATGTGGAGAAGAACACAGCAAACCCTTTTGTGCAGCAAACAACAAGACGTATCCCCCCTCCCCTCCCCAACTATTTACAGCCACTACACGCTAGGCTATTTTCAGTTTGCTGTTGCCATCCTTTTCCTTTCAGTGCTGAAAATGATCCTAAATCTTAGGGTTTCTCCGAAAATCAACTAAAAGAATATAATTGCAATGACCTTCATTTTAGTCTCATTCTCAATCCCATTAACAACACAATTGATTAAAATTACACCCTCCAAACACTAGAAGCATCTCTGTAGATGACCTATGGAGGAACAATGGCTGGACAATGCTTACAGGATGGATGAAAAATCTTTCAAAAAAAATAAAATGGAGGGAAGTGCAGAAACACAACTCTTGTCCATCATTTTTCTAAATAGAAGTAGCAGTGGGGAAAAAAATTAGAATGGGCCAGGCATCACGGCACAACGGCACAATTTTCTTATACAGAAATCGCAGACGGAAATTGAAAAAAGGAAACAAGATAACTTACAGGCGAAGAATATAACAGAAAAAAGAAAGAATAATTCATACCTTATTCAAATTCATTCACACACAGATCAGTTCCGATGATTGCCCAAATTTTAGATTAATTGAATGATGTCGGCGATGTGAATTTGCATGGCCGGCCTCTTCTGGGGAAGGAGAGAACGGTGAGGGGATATGGAAAATAGGGTTTTGCTGAGAAAGGGCAAAATAGGAAGAAATTTGAGCCCATTTAAATAAATAAGTTGTTGTAAATTTTAAAAAAATGCTGATTAAAAATGTTGATTTTATTCGAATTTTCATTTAACCAAATTTTATGAATTTGAAAATAGTTATCATCTCAATAAAATCAATCAGTTTATCGTTATTTAAACAAATTGATAATTTATTAACGGATAAATATAATACTTTTAATTACAAAACTAACTTATACATGTAATACTATAACCTTTATGAACCACGATAAAAAAAAGTGATGTAATATTCTAATTATAATAGTTTTAGCTATAAATCTAATACTTATAATGTATATTAATATATTTATAACATCGTTAACTTGCAGACTTGTTTTTGGTTGAAATTGATTGAGTTTGATCTTCATTTACTAAGTTTTGACTGATTATATGAAACTCAAATCTCACGCAAGATCTTATATGTTATTATTTCATATAAGTTTTTGTGATTTTTCAGAACATTTTTCTTTTAATATTGTCAAAACTCTATAAACAAATTTTTATTTACATCCCCATTAATAAATACATTACTCTTGATGGCATTATTTTCTCTTCATTAGAATTTGGTTGGAACTAATTTTTTTTTTTAGAAATACATCACACTTATTAAATATCTATATTTTTTAATAGGTTAATTGTTGGAAAAATTATAATTTTTACTCACATTATCATTTTAATCAATTTTTTCATCATTCATAAAAATAACATAATTTTATACATATAATATGTTTTCTCATTTCGATTAATTTTGAAATGAAAAAAAGTAAAAAATAAAAAATCTAGAAATTCTTAACGTGGACTCTGTGAAACTGTCATAAATTTTGACAGCTGATGTGTTAAGGTAGCTGAATGCATCAACAATTTAATTAATTAATAAAATATTTAATTTTATGTTTATTTTAATAAAAATCATACATGCACATGAATCACACACGACTCTCCTAAAAATATATCTTTTTGAAATTAACTTGTAAAACAAAAAATATGATCGATCTGTTATAAATTTGATTTATGCAAATTGTAGGGCTCTCAACGCACATACAGATCCCTGTCTATACAATTATAAAATGAAATAGACAATAAGTACAACGTATATTATTATTAGATATATTTATGTATGATAATCACATGCATAGTTCGAGGTACATGGGGGCCAATTAAGGGGCACTAGCCTACTTGAGAATTTTTAGAAACAGGTTGGGTATTTTTGGTATTTCATATTATTATTTTAAAAATATATACATTAATTAATTTTAATCTAATATTATCAAATTCTTATTGGAGACCTCAATTTTTAATAATTTTAAGGTAAATTCTTCATATTTAAACTCACTAAGCTAAAAAAAATTCCATGGATTCTTGATATTACTTTAGTTTATTTGTTTATCAATCATTGGGGAGTATATAATATATTCATTATTTTGGCTTAATTAAGTTTGAAGTGATTTTAAAAAATTATTTTAGTTCTTTATTATATCATCTGATTATTAAACTAGTATATATTATGTGAATTGAGTTACAATTGTTGATAATTAAAATATTGAGTTATAGTTTGATACTAGTTAATTTAATTTAATTCTATTTTGTAATTCAAATTTTGTTATACCTTTCATAAATAATGGTAAAGTACTATGAGAAATAAAACTTATAGTAGGAAGAGCTCTTCACAATAATCGCATTAAGAGTTTATAATTTGTCAATCAGATGAGTTCTACAATATTGAATTAATCTTTAATAACATACAATACATTGAAATGATGTATTTGAAAATGTTAGCAATAAAACTATTATTCAACAATTTCAAAATATAAAAATAATATATAAATGCGATAATCATATTATCATGTTGAAATGTACTAATTGTAGATGTTATTTTTTATAGTGAAATATATTGGTTTTATCAAAATTGTTACTAAATATTTGTGATGTTATTTTCAGAATTGTTGTGCATTATATTTCTCATATAAATTGAAACCCCTAAATAAAATCTTGGGTCTGTCACTGATTAGCCGTATTTTATATAAATATATATAGGTATTGGTACTCAAAGAATTGGAAGAATGATAATAATAAAAATGAGTAGAGAATGTCAAATCTGGGAAGCATATGTCTGCTGTTGCACCAAAGTTTGTGCATATATCATCTCATAGGTTTATCTCCTTATCTTGTGGGACAATTCTCTCATCTCTAAAGGATCATCTTCCTCCTTTTCCAACTTCATCATTCAACTATTTCATAATCTTTTCTCCCAAATCTATCACCCTTTTTTCAAAGATTCTGTCACATTTTTTGGTCCCTCAAAAGCTTTTTCTTCCTTACGATTGGACCAATACCAAAGAGGTATTGGATTCCACAAAGATTATTGCATGTAATTTATTTAACTCACGCAAATCTTTTCATCGTCTTTTGTCAACTTTGAGAGATCTCAACTCCCAATCATATATGGCCAGTGACATACTAGAGAAAGTACCAAGTTTCACCATTGGTGGAAAAAAGAGAAAAAAAACAAAAAATCTTTTCACATCTTTCAATATTTTTTTAAAATATATTATTTGAAATTTAAATTAAATAGTTTTAACATTGTATGTCTTGATCATAATAAGTCTGGTCTTCATTTGAATCATGAGAAACTTTTAATGAGAGAATAGTTCGTTAAATTGATCAGTCACCTTGTTTCAGTGTTTAGGAGAATATTATCTCCTAAACTCATGTAACATATATATTTAAGAATGAAATCAATGATAAATAAGTCTTAAGTCAGTCAAATTGATGACTCAACTCTCTTAAAGTGATGTGGATTAGGTGACTTTATTGTAACGATAATGATTTGTAAAATCTCAATATATAGTAATTAAATTAGCATAATACTTAATTTTATCTTGAGATATAAATGCTATTATTTTCTTCCGACAAAACATTCAAACCAAATATAGGCTAAAGTCCTAACATGGAAATAAAGAGGAAAGCTAATATATTTATTGCAACTTTGACTGAAAGAGATGGAAAAAGATAAGGATTCTGGGGAAAATTTCAAAGTGCTCTCGTGGATGCAGATTCTTGGAGCATTTCAACATGAATATTATCTAATGAGAAGGGCCCTCTCTAATTGCAGGTGGGAAGAATCCAATCTAAAAGAACAAAATGGCCTCATTGATCTTCCAAGATAAGCATAGATATAATGACATGAGCTTTGAGCAAATTCAGTTCTCTGTCATCAAAACAACATAATGAGTCTTGATCCAGCTTACAAACAATATTGAAATAGAAAGCAACCGGAGAATCTTCAAATAATTTAATGCACACCAAGTCTAAGGAAGTTGGATGAACTAAATCTTCAAGGTTAGATGAGAAATTAGGCTTCATTTGGATGTATAGATGCGGATTTAAAATTTATCACTTTTATTTTGAACTAATTTTTAATTAATATGATTATATTTCAAATTCACTCCGACTTAAGTGATTCAAATCCTGAATTCAAATTACCCTATTCACATCATGTATAAAATAATATCATCACTATATTTGATTAGTTGATGTAATAGAAATTAGTTTCTTATTTTGCTAGTGTAATTACAAAACTTACATGACTTGAACAAGAGAGCTTTGATCAGACATATGAGTCGCTCTCATTAAAAGTCTAGGGTTGATTTATGCATTTTGTCACTCGATTTACACATGAGATATTTTATTATACTTAATTTTATATCTTTTATTTCAAAATAATTACCATACGTTATGTATATCAAATGATATCACTAATTAACACGTGATGTATATTAAATGTTCTGAAACATGAAAAATTACACCAAAAGTAATAGAAAATTTGAACTGCTCGTTTAATGCCATTTTCGCACATTTGTATCTACATACCCTTTTTTTTTTTCTTCTCTTTTACAATTTGAACTATGGGTCTTTATGTATTTTAGAATCTGAATTGTAGAAACAACACCTTTTTAACCTAACTTGCTCATTAATTAAATGACCAAAGTGACTGAAATTAAGTTGGCAAAGCTCAAGTTGCATAGTGCAAAAGAACACACATATATATAGTCCATGTGTGAATGAAAAATGTCAATTTGCAAAAATGACCATTAACCAGGTGGTAATATGAAATCTAACTTTGTTTTATATCATCAGTTAGCTCGAGTCTCGAGGTCCCAATTCGAGTTAGGTTACCCTATCCAACCCAATCTGAACCAAGGTAATAAAGATTAAAAACTATTGGAAACTCAAGAACCAATTATGAAGAAAAAAGAAAGAAAATATTAAGCATATAAAAACTTTTATATTTATGAATAAAAGGTTAAAAATGAATAGATTCCTGAGTTGAGAGAGTGTAGGGTCAAAATCTGAAAGGGAAAGAAGTGGGAATCAATACATATGGTGATGGAAGCATGCATGTTCCCTTTACTTTCAAACACAATGCTGATGATATTGATGATGTTCAAGATTTTTTGTACCATTAAGAATCGATTCTATTGCAAGACTATATAAGAATCTCACAATGCATACACCCATTTTTTATCTAACTTAATCTGATTCCAAACAACTCGAATATTTATTTTTGCAAATCACTTCACCTTTATAAGCTACATAGCTAAATTCTCATCAACATTCAACATTACTATCTTCATTTTCTCTAAGGGAGATAATTTCTAATAAATCAAGTTGCGACTCACTCCTATAAAATTTAATACTCTACCTTTTTTTTTTTCAATACTTCCCTAAATTTCTAATTAGCGAATAAACTAAAACTGAATTTAAAATAAAGTATATGCTATCACCAACAAAATTGCCAAATAAAAATAAAATTAGTTAGTGGAGATAATATATGTTAAAACAAAGATAATATATGCTAAATTTTATTAGTTAGCAGATAAATTGAAAATTGAATTTAAAGAATTTTATATGCTGGTTATCACCATAAAAATTGAATTTCCAATTATATTAAAGAAATTTAGTCTAAAAAGTCTCTTGAATTATCATACAACAATGTAGAATAGTCCCTTAAAAAATCTCATTAATTTAATGTGTTAAAAGGATTAAATTTAAGTTTTCTTTTAGGAAGAAATGACTTTTTTTTTTTTTTGAAGATATTCTTCAACATGTTGGTTTGTTTGCATTAAATGTTTTAATGATAGAACAATTATAAAATGCATAATTTCACACATATATATATATTGAAATTATGCATTTTATAATTGTATATATATGTGAAATTATGCATTTTATAATTGTACATGTAATGTATGTAATTTTATAAAATAAAACTGAATCAAGATCGAATCAATGTGGAGCTTACAAAAATTCTAATAGGCCGAGCCTCTTAATATTCAGTCTAATTTGATGCGATTACATCCCTCATACGTGGGATTTAAGACAAAATAAATCTAATAAAATTAGAAAATTTTAAATAATGTTTAAATTGGAAAAGAAATATTTATGATTTTAGGTCATATCTAATTTATCATTAAATAAAATAAAATGTGAATACTAATGTATTATTTAATTGTTTTGGACCTTTTGGTTATATGTTGCATTTGTTAAGAAACATAAATGATCTTTTATTTATTATTTTGAAAAATATGTTATGTTATTAAATTATTCTAACCATCCTTTTATTATTATTTATTAATAAAGTTTAGAATGTTTCTTAATTTATTTATTTTTGAATTATATGATAAAAAGAAAATCAATTTTTCTCAAATGAGTTTCATAATTTATTTCAAACACACATGTTAAAGAAAAAAAAAAATTCTCCTAAACTAATTTGATGTTGTCGAATCTATATCACTCATGTTTGGTAAAACTCCAAACAAAATAAATCTAGTCTATTGCATTAATATACATTTTTTCTTTCTTGTACAAGTTCTTTATTTATTAAAACTCTTTTTTCTTAAATCACATTTGTGTGTGTCGTTTTGAGTTTTTGGAAATTTATAAATTATAAATAGTAATTTATCTTTTCGACAATCATCCAATTTCATGATCAGTATAATTCATTAATGTAAAAAAACTAAAAAAATGTTTTTTTTCTATTCCTGTGCTTTTAATTTGTATAATAATGTCTAATAAAATTATCTCACACAAACAAAAAGTTTCATAATATAAAAAAATTCATTTGCAGTAACTAAAATAAGAAATACATATATATTCCTAATGGAAAA
Organism: Scutellaria barbata; assembly: GCA_028654395.1. NCBI lineage: Eukaryota > Viridiplantae > Streptophyta > Magnoliopsida > Lamiales > Lamiaceae > Scutellaria > Scutellaria barbata. The sequence continues at coordinate 13,878,051 of CM053651.1, read as the reverse complement.
TGGTAACAATGTTGATTGATTCGTATGTTCTAAATTTAATGGTTAATATATAACGTACAATACTTGGCCAACAACCAAATTAGTTTGCATTACATATAATAGACAATTAATGCATTCGGGTAAAATTTGTATTTCCTAAATCTCATATCAATTAATGTAGTCTCTTGAAGTAAAATATCTAAACGAATATAAAAGTCTTTTTATAGTAATGTGAATGGTATTAAATGCAATTGATCCGGATCAAATTAATCAATTCAGCACTACTTTTTAAATTAATTTAAAAGAATTAAAGAAATTAAATGGGAGTATGTTGTCATATGGCGCATCTATCTTAACTAGTATAGGCTCGAGATTAGGGGATCTAATCCCAACCAGCTGTTTAGAATCACCCATTCAATCCACTTGCATATCACATGACAATAATGTATAAAATGAATAGAATTTTTTATTTTTTTTTAACATAAATTCATGCGAGACAAAAACTTAAATAAGATGATCGAATGGTATATTTCCATGAGATTTACAAACTCATATTTGCAGAGTCATATATAATTTGTGTGTTACTAAATGTAAGTGGTCCATCTCACGAAATTAAATCTGTCATGAGCGTTCTGGTATATACATCAGACTCAATTTTATAAACCTAAATATAAATTATAGGTTGACCCGTCTCACGAAATTAGATTGATGAGATAAATAGAGTCATAATCTAACCCTTTTTACTTGTTAACTTTCCTATCTTCTTGATATTTCTTCATTTTATGACCCTTCAAGAAAAAAGAATCACATCTTATATACCCCAAACCCCACCCTACCCACCCCCTCTAAATAATATTCTGTCAACTACTCCTCTCCACCACCTTTTCTTGTGTATATAAACACTTAGTTCATCAAATCAACAAAACACACTTCACTTCACCCTTGACTCAAGTCCAAAACTTTTCTTACTATAACCTAGCCAACTCTCACAACCCTCAACTCAAACTCTCGATTCTTACAATCCACCAATCTCGATCATGGCATCGAGCTCCATGACATCATTGCGTAGCTCAGCCTGGACGTCGAAGCAAAACAAGCAATTCGAAGAAGCTCTGGCTCGGTACGACAAGGACACGCCCGATCGTTGGCACAACATAGCCAGAGCAGTTGGTGGGAAATCAGCAGAAGAAGTGAGAAGGCATTATGAAGTTCTACTTAAAGACATTATGCAGATAGAAACTGATCAAGTCCCCATACCCAACTACAGAGCCATAACCTCCCAATACTCCAGAGGCTATGCCAATGAACAAAGGTACAACTACGTGTGCACAATGTACAACTCGAAATAAATGTGCATTGAAAATCTAATCTTACTAGTTTTAGATCATTGCACATGGCATGGCCACCTCATTATAGAAAGCATCATTTTTTGTTACAAAGATAAGGCCATGAATCATGATCACATGATGCTACCATTATTTTTTCTAAGGAGAAATTCTCACTCTTTATTTAATCCCCAGCCTATGCACGGGGCAACAATTCCTTGATATAAGTGAGTCTAGAAATTATATGCTCTATTAAAAAATATATATGACATAATCATAATAATATTAAATTGCAGCTTCGTATTAATTATATACACTTCATATTTTGTGAAGTGACTAGAACCATTGGACGTGGTCTTTCACAATTCACACACATCTTTGTTCCCAAAAAAAAAAAAACTAAATTAATAATCTTAAAAGAATTTGTTCATTGTGACAATGTAATATGTCTTTTATACATGTCTTGTCTTTTTAACAGGCTTTTGAAGAATCTCAAGCTGTAGTGATGAGCATACAACTCAAGAGTATATACCTTATTACCATCGAAATTTATGTCGTGAAGAAAAGAAGAAGAAGAACTTGTTCGTGTAATGTATCGTATTCGTTTGATCAGCAATCCAAGTTTCATTTTGCCTAATCTTGTAATTTCAAGAAACACCAGGAAGTGTAATATTGAGTTTCAATCATAATAAAAAAAATAAATACTGTTGTGTAATTTAATGTTTTCTAGTTTGAATTTTTATAGAAGGCTTTTTGTTCATAGAGATTGTTCTTTTTAGAATCTCACTCTCAGAATGATTGAATTTTGATTTTGAAATACAAGTTGACGGGATGGACTTAAAAAAGTTAGTACTTTATTTCGGCGAGGATAATTTATTTTAATTGTTTTTCAATTTTTATGGGGATTTTCATGAATAAAAGTAGAAAATATAGAAAGGTTGGAACCAACTTGATGAAGTAGTTGACTAAGCTAATTCTAGAATTATATATACATATATATATATATAACATAAAGAATAATTTTGTTGTTAATATACCAATAACATGCATTTAAAAGAAAATAAACCTGATTTTGCAACTGAAGAATTTAAGAAATTGTATTAACATACATACTGTTATGAATTTAAATTAGCGCAAGGTTAATTTAATTAAGTTGATTTTATTGTTTTGTTTTGGTATATTAATTAGACTTATAACCTATATGTATAGGCCCAATAGTTTGAGCAGCTCGTAAAATTTAATGGGCCACTTTGACCCATCAGGATATCCAATATATTCATAGCATCTGATTCTGCAGCTAGGCCAATGATTATGTCTTTTATCACCTTGAAAAGCAATATATCTATTAAATTCGAGCATTTAAGTTCTGATAACCCAAACAATTTATTTTATTTTATTTTTTAGAACTCAATTCCACATTTAATTTAACTAGTTGTTGGATAACAATCCACACATTATCAGGTAAATTATAAAACGTGTTTAAACAATCAAAATTGATATTAGATCCATTAATATCATTATCAAAATCATTTTTTATTTTTTTTTATCACAAATAATGTTGTACAATTGATGCATGGTGCATGAATTTAGATTCATGTAATGAGGGTTGACTCGATTCGGTATGCATTTTTAAAAGCCAACACAAGTTCAAGTGTATGCATTCTCACCCACTCCCATATGTTCATGTTCTAAAAAAATATGATTATCTTTTAATTACAACATTCATACATTTTAGTTATAACATTCATACATTTATATTATATTACACGAACATGTAATACATTGCTTAAATATTTATTTTATATTATGTGTACCTTTATATTATAATATATAACATTTATATTAATATAAAAGTATAAATACTATAATAAAAATGTATCAATAATATTACATAAAGATAAGTTGTTACAAATTACGCTGAATTTGTATTTTCTTTTTAAAAATGCTTTATTACATAAAGCTCATAATATTTATAAAAAAAAATTATATTAATATAATATGAAAGTTTCGTATGAAATACAAATAAATCTAAACTAATCCGGATAGAACCCATCAGATCCGAGTTACGCTGGGTTGCATCGTGTAACTAGTGCATAGAATTGTGACTTTTTTTTTTTTTAATTTCTTTTAAGATCTGAACTCATCACACTGATACCCACGAACATCAAACAATTATATTATCATTTATATTTTGAAAGAAGGAAACTATTGCACAAACACTATGTGCTCTTTGATATAGTAAAAATTAAATAGTTTTAGTTTCTGAAGCAGCCTGTGAACATATTGACACAATGATGAGTTTAATATTCAATTTTTTTTATTTTTTTTTATGTACTCACATATAATAATGTAAATAACAGATGATCAGATCCTATTCCCTTTTTCTTTTTCTTTTTCTAACTTCCGAATGTGTTTGATACATTATTTCATATGCAATCAATTTTATCTTTATAATATAAATATTCAATATAAAATAATAATATACTTTATAATAATCCCATTCTTATAAAATGTGTTATTTTTTTATAATCCAACTTTTCTTCTATGAAATTTCTATTTCAAAGATGTCTTTTTAATCTTAGTGAATTGCTGTAAATTAATACTTATTTAAAAATGGGTGGAGTGTTATTTTGTATGAGATGATCGATTAGAGTAAATGTCTCTAAGTTTGACTTATTTAAACAAAAATATTGAAATTAATATAGATTTAAAAATATTGTATGAAATAACATCATTATGATAGTTGTCTTCAACTTACAAGTATATACCGATTGAGAATGGGGCATTAATTGTCAATTATCATCAACATGAAGATCACAACTGCAAAGGCATTTAATACCTTAATTATAAGTATATTTGTAACAGGCTGTATCAAACTGGTGATTGGCAAAACACTTGCTAGTCCCCTATGAATAATGCCATTGAAGTTGTCAAATGAACTTTCCTCTTTATTCTTTTACATTAATTTGGATGAAATATGAACAATCTAGCTAGTTTAGAAGAAGAAGAATAGTATTTGAAGAAACGCACAATATTATTATTTATGCTAATTTATTTGAAGAAAATAAATATTATAATTATATGTAAGAACAATTATAATAACTTCACCCGTGTAAGTTTGGATGGTGAACTCTTACTTATTTTGATTAAAATATGATTTAATGGATATGTAAATTTTTATTTTTATTTTTATTTAGTGGGATAGAAATGAAAAAGAGAAAAAAACAAGGATTAAACATAAGAATTTACCACTCCAAATTTTATAATGGGTGAAGGGAACAACTTTTATTAGGGTGTTATTTATATGAAAATAATTTTCCAATTAGAATTGAAATATTTACGATTCTTATGCCCCAACTTTTTTTTCTTAAATATATATATAGAGTAATGCTATAATTAATTTGAGAAATTGAAATTTAAGTAATATTTTTATTGTAACATTTTATTTTATATATAACAAGTAATGCACTTAAGATTTATGATTAATTTGAGAATTTGTATATAATAAATAATACTTTTATTTTGATCATGTAATATTTTTATTTGTATAATATAATATTTTTATATATAAGAAGTAATGTACGCAACACTATAAATTTATGATTAATTTGAGAATTTGAAATCTGACAAGTAGTACATTTATCCTGATCATGTAATATTTTTGAGGCATATATATCATATAATTTCTTTTATAATTTAATAAGTAATATAATGTAATATTTTTATGTGTATCATGTTATAAGTTTATATGTATAGTAATGGTGAGAAATTGTAATTTTTATGATTAATTAATAATGTGTACTATATATATGTAGTATAAAAATATTGTGTGATATATATAAAAATATTATTTGAAAGTCTATAGCAAATAAAAATATGGGAAAATTGCCCAATCTAACAATTTTCCTATAAATTAAATTCATTTTACCCATCAATATAATATTACACCCCAAACTAACCTAAAATATAGATGTTTGTACTTTGTACCAAAATACTCATTTCCTAATCAAAATCAATGTGAGATTGGTATTATGCAGGCCCCATAATCAATCAATATACAAGATGTTGACCCCACTCATTAGTTGACCTAATTGACAATTCTCTTTTTTTTTTTTTTTTCCTGTGGGCGCCGTCTCCTTCTCATTCTCTCCTTCCATATGACAAAATTGACAAACCAATTTTTCTACCCTTGCTGAAGCTAGCCATTTTCGTGTACGGTAAAGTTGATTCAATTTTCGTGAAGCTCCTGTAATTTGGTGAGCCTTAGCCGAAAAATTTCATGCAGTGGCGGCGGTGAATATGCTGCAAATTTGGGGACAAACCATGGCTGAAGAGGTTGGTTTTAATTCCTAATTCTTGTGGCTTATATTTCGCATTCTTTGGTTGTCGGTAGTTGATTTTGGAAATTAGGGAAATATGCAGTGATGGTATTGATGATATGATGATGACAGTTTGAAGATGTATGCTTTGTTCATGAAATATTGATGCTAAGATGACAGTTCGGCTATTTCTTGTATGCTTTGTTCATGAAATTGTATGCTATTTCTTGTTGGAATTGATTTTAATTGTGCACTGTTATTTTGCCCAAAATTCGAACTGAAAATTGGACCAAGGTCGTACACAAAAATTATAGGGGTAAATCTACACGAAAATTCCTATTATTTCGACTTACACGAAAATTTTCTTTTGAAAGAAATTAGCCGAAACAACCTTACACGAAAATTCTTAATTTAGGGACATTCACAAAAATTTCAAAAATTTGTGTATAAGAAAATAACGAAAATTTTCGTGAAAAACTATAATACACGAAAATTTGGAAAAAACTCGTCCACGAAAAGTAGAAAAATTTTCATGCACGAAAATTAGGAAATTTCAACTCACAAAAATTAGGAAATTTTCGTACACGACAATTAGGAAATAAACGTGCTCGAAAATTTTCGTGAAGGAAAAAAAAGACGGTACGAAAATTACGGAAATAAACGTGCTCAAAAATTGACGAAAAATACCTATGCAAAAATGACGAAAATAATTGTACACGAAAATTACAGAAGTTGCAGAAATTTTTGTACACGTAAATTAAATTATAATATAAGTTTGTGAGTGTTTGACGAGAATAACATCTTAGGAGAATGAAATTGTAAAATAAAAATTATCTATCAACTAATTCTATGATTTTGAATGATCAATTTTCAAACATCTCAGTAAACTAAACCAACTATAAATTTATAAAACTTAAGTATTTATCCAATTAAATTAACCACATAATTCATACCTAAGTCATATATGTAGTCAAAATATAATTTGCACTTATTTTTTATTTTAACCTAATTTTTCCAAATACATCTAGACGTTTCATATTCAGCCTTATGCATTCATCATATGGCCAATATATATAATTAAGACAATTATTTAGTTACAATTATTTATAATTTCCATATCGGAAGTACCATATAGTATAAAACTATAAATAATTAAGAACTGATTACAATACATTACATGTGTTTAAAAAATTACCTCAATTAAATATTAATCTCATAAAATTGCAATAATCAGCTTCCTAACAACTTTTAATATTCGATTTTTTATATTAAATTTAGATTCGTATACGAAAACAAGTATCAGTGTAAAATTTTAATTCCTCATACGCCACTTAATTTTCTCCAAATTATCAAATGTATTTTAGTTAATGGGTTTATTGAAATATGATGATTTCTTAAAGTTTATTAATAATAATAATAATAATAATAATAATAATAATAATAATAATATTTATTTCAGTAGAGTAAAAATATATAATAAAGAAGAAGTATATATAATAAACTTCAAATTCCATACAATAATGTCAAATGTTGAAAATTTATGAAGAATTGATTATATAGAATTGAAAAAATTGAGTAGGTATTATAAATCAAGTTTGTTTTTCGTTAGTATTTGAAATAATAAAAAAATTTGCTATAAATAATTGAAGTACGTTGCATATTTCAGTTGGATTGGGCTTGGGTGCGCGAGGGTTGTCTGGGTCGTCAAGCCTACATTAATGGGTATACGCGGCTGAGTATACTAGAGGATATCAGGATGGAGCTGTCATCCATAGATAGGGATTGCTTGCGTCATTTTCGTACGACGTCATTCGTCCACTTCTTGTATTAGCCTACTGAAGCAGAGTGGTGTAAGATTTTACTGCATGTCCTCGTATCTCGGGAGGTGCGATACAGGATCCATTCGAATCAGCTGGAGAGATAGCTCCGCATTGGATCCCGATGCTGCAGATTCTCGAATAGGGAGTTCGCTCTTGTGACCGATTTACGATTTGGAGATTCAGACTTCGATCCCTCTGGCGTGTATGTTCCACCCTACGATGGTATATACTTTCGAGTTGTTGATGATTCTATTAAGGTGAAGCTTTCAGATCTCCGTACCAGATTCATGAATGGAGAGTTTCGCCAGTCTCAAGAGGATGCTATGAAGGTTGCTAAAATTCTCATAGTGTATTGTATTGTTCTTGGAGTGGATTTCGGAAAGACCCAAGTCAATATGTGGGTTTGGGATTTAGTGGATCAGGAGGAGCGATGGGAGAGCTTCCCATGGGGGAAGTTCTCTTATCTTACACTATTGTGAAACATGGACAAGCTCCAATCCTCTATTCCACGACATCAGATTGGACGGACCTTCACCTACCACTTTTATGGATTCTCCATCGCTCTGTTGGTGAGTTTCCATGTACTTGTGTAAATCCTACATCTTATAACTTTTGTAAAATTGTGCTCGATATACTAAAATGCATTCGTCTCTTGTCTAGATTTGGGCTTACGAGGCAATTCCCCTGACGAGTACATTTGTTGCCCGAAGGCTTGACACACCACGTCATATTCCACGATGTTTGATGTGGTGTTTAACGAAGTCCACTATTGATGTTACGAACAGGATATTAGATGCTGAGGTAGCTTTTTAGTCTATAAACCTCATTAAGCTTTCAAATTGTTGGTGCTATTGATTTAAAGTACCCTACTAACCCTATTACTTGATTTTTTTATCCACAGCTTGATGTATTCGAGACCCTCGTTCTTACTTTTAAGGAGGAGTCTCAGACATTTTGGCAATTTATTGATATGGACTTGTCGTCCAGGGTACAGCCTCCAGAGCATCAACGTGGACGTAGACCCGCTGGTCAGTTGTATCCTGCTTCACGCGGTGCTGCTGCAGTTGATGTTGGTCCTTCTAGACGAGCACACACACGTGAGTTACGACCAGTAGAGGGAGATGCGTTGTCAACCCGTGTTAGGGGTCGATGGGCTACTTGAGCGACTGTGTTTCCAGCATCTGAATCACCTCCATCCACAGTTTCTCCTCATCGTGGTGATATGAGTTACATAGGTAGTGAGAACTCGTCATCTGCACGTGGTGATGAGCAACATCATATGCCGGAGATGCATTCAGATTTCCATTACTCTTCTCCGACACACCCATCTACAGAGGTGTCTGACTCGCTTATTGCTGCTAGTCCGATCAAGCATCGGGCACCTAGACGACAGCCTCGTGTTGTGTCTTCTCCATCACTTGATATAGTTTCTATGTATGGTGATGTTCCTGGGGCCGCATCCAAATACGACGAGTTGTTCTCCAGATTCACCCACGTTCTGGACGATCATTTTGCTCAGATACACTTGTACTTTGATGGGTAGTTTTCACACTTTCAGACCTGCATTAGGGATGAGAGCGAGCGGCTTGTGTAATCGATTCCTGGACTGATTCGTGAGCAGCTGCAGTCTTTCTTTGGACATTCGACCAACTTTCCTAGCAGATATGGCTCCGATCATCTTTTGGGTTTTCCTACTCACGGATACGATGGGTCATCTACATCGACACAGTACTATCCTGATGCCTATCAGACCGATCGTACATATACGGCACCACATGTCGATCCATCTGGACATTAGTATGATATGTCATCCCACACACCTTGGGAGAGTTGGCCATCAGTTTCGGAGCAGCAGGCCACTGAGATATATACTCCGGTTCATGATCCAGCATCGGCCATCGTTCTTTATTAGCTACTGCATTTCAACCATGTGGCTACACACTCTACGCCACCTATTTCAGAGCCAGTAGATCACGTGCCTTCATCTGATGCAGAGTCGGCTGTCCCAGATATTCCGGAAACGAGCGTCGGGTTACGAAAAGTACGTTTAAGTAGAAGGTCTCGTTTCTTACGAAGTCCTTTCACTGCACGATTGATTAGACAGGTTGACCATTCCATGAAGGATTTCTTACTATGGATCGAGCTTGGGGACGCAGCTAATAGGTAAAACTACTACTTTCAAGATTTTAATAAGTTATATTTGTTTTTTTTTGTATAGTACTGAATGCATGTCTTAAACTGTTTTTCAGGCACAACGTGGGCCTCAGTTATCCCGTTGGACCAGAATGGTTCACAGATATTATGGATCCAAACGGTCAATTGGAAAGGGAGGTACATGTCTCTATTATGTTATTAACATCACTGAACTGATTGTTGGTTATTTCGATATCTTATTCATGTTGTTTGTTTCACATCTTCAGGTCATTGATGCATATCTTAGTATACTTCAGAGCCATCCCAAGGACCTTGATTGTGCAGTTGATGAATCTATTAAGGGGTGGATCCAGATCGTAGATTGCAACTTCAATGTAAGTATATATTTTCTTGTATATTAAAATCAAATAGTTCTACACTTACTACCACTTATATTTGTTGTTTTGTTGTGGGAAACATGCAAGGAAATTTGGAATCGGAAACACGCAAACGATGATCTGAGAATGCATTACACCGAAGGGCTGTAGGAGAAATTTGAACCTGAGGATCTCGACCGTCTCGTTCCTTACATTTGTGGTGAGAAACCGAGGTGGAAACATATCAAGTCTTGGTGGGACAAGACGAACAAGGTACATTTACGGTGTTTTTTAATATAACTTGTCATTTTTGGTGTTTTTATAAGTACATTTGACAACACTATAATTGGTCTTCATATATAGATATTTATGATGCTTAATTTGGACGGGCATTGGGTGGCGGCGGAGTTGAATCTACGTCAGTATACACTAGTTTTGTTCGACAGTCTTTGTCATCATTGAACCAAGGATGTAGAGAAGCTACGATACCGACAGACTCTACCTATTCATCGAATTTTGCCACGATTGTTGGACTATAGTGGGTATTATAGTAGTTACCATTTCACTCGTATTGTCCCCCAATGATTGACCTCAAAAGTGTCGAGAGTAGATTTTGCTACAAGCAGGACGACCCTACGAGCTGTGGCATATGGGCACTGAAGGCGATAGAGAGTTGTATTAGCTGTATGTTTCCGAGACCAGACATTCTGAACGGAGTATATCAGATTAGGCGTGATCTAGCATTGTCATTGTATAAGTGGTCTGCAGATGTTGATACCATTGAGCCTCTTGAGTAGCTTGTTTCAGATTATTTTTACATTATGTTTTACATAATTGAATATATCCAGTTGCATTTTTTTTTTTACAATATATTTCTTATACCATGTTCAAGTCGCAAATGGGGTGATACCAATACGTGTGATGTAAAGATATTTATCTACGAATTTATAATATAAATTGGGAGCCACTAAAACATTATACATCCAGATATAAGAGTATCAAGTGCAACAACCTCCACCCGGACATTCCAGGTCACCCAGTTGTTGACGCCAAATAAATCGGACATTTTCTTCTTGTATGTATTTCTGATTGACAAATAGAACACTTTTTTTCTTCTTTTGTATGCCTTCATCGTTTCTGGGTTGAACGTCATCATTTCCCACTTCCTCATCTCGATAGTCATACTGCTCCGAAATTGACTCGGTGCATCTCGCTCTATTGTGGTCGTCCCGACCGCAGCGACTGCATCTTGCGGAACGGCCAGAAGGAATTCATTTTCTTTTGGGTCGTCCCGCTTATTTGACCTTGTTAGGTGCTCAACATAATTGACTCTGGATTTCATCTGACGCCACCCAAATTTCTGGGTTAGGAACTGGATTCACCGTACCACTCCACATTCCCCTCAACCATTCGATTGTGTAGTATGGTACCACGTATGCCGTGACTGATTCTTTTACAAAACTATAACAAATAATAATAGTTAGTTCAAGCATTAATGTGGAATCATAGTAACAAGCTTTTATTCATGTTGTATACATACCTTATTGCTGCACATACATGCGAACACGGTATCCGATCGAGCTGAAAAATGAAACATGTGCATTCGAACTGGTTTAGCTCAACAATGAAGATCTTACTCTCATCAGTAACCTTGTATTTGCTTCGTTCGAGTTTTGCAACTTACATACGCCTACCAAACTTCACCGAGTTGACTAATCTTTCATGAGCTGCGATCGTCAGAATATTCTTTCTATCTTCAGCAGCAGTCCATCTCTCGTAGAACCATTTCTCCAAAATTCATGTAGCACACTCCAAAAAGGAACATATAGGGAGCTTTCTTGCCTACACTAGACGACTATTCCATGTCTCAGCAGCGTTAGACGTCATGAAATTAAATCTTCTAACAGGACATCTCACACGAGCCCATCGTTGTTCATCAGCCTTAGACAAGGTAGCTATCGCACCTTGTATGCTAGATGCTTGCAACATGGATATATACCTATAAGTACAAGCAGATTGACGCGTAAATACAATATACTTTCAATAAAACAATAGTCTGTCTAATTAGAAAAATTAATTCGACAATGTATTTTCAGTTGCATCGAAGAAAATGCACCTATCGAATGTCGTGGACTGATAACAATATGCAACTTTGGGGAAAAGTCCAACCAAATGTGTTCTGTGTTTAGCCAAATTTTGTTGTAAATGAAAACAACATAAACCATGGGCTGCATCAGGATACACTTCCTTGATATCATTGCTTATGCTGGCGTGCTGATCGGACACTATTAGCAATTGGTCTGGGCAGCCAAACGCTTCACAAACATGTTTAAAAAACCAGGTCCAATACTTGTCGTTCTCCACATTTCTTATGCCCATTGCTAAAGGAAAAATTTGATTGTTTCCATCCTGTATCACAACAACAAATCCAACACCTTTATATTGACCTTTCAAATGACACTCATCCACAACTATAACCGGTCTTGCATATCGCTTAAATCCGTGAATAGATGATGCCATTGCGTAGAACACATGTTTGAATTTTCCATCTCCATGAGTTTCCAAAGCTGTATATGACCCGAGATTAGAAATTTTCAAGACCTCCATATACAGTGGAAGCAGAGCAAATGATTTTTTCGGGTCACCGTATGCAACCCTCATTGTATGACATTTTTCCGTCAATGTAACCTTATAACTAACTTGTACACCATGTCGCTCCCTTATTTCATCAATTATGCTCCTAGGACCCAGCGTGTAATTTTCTTTTCTAAGTGTTTCAACGTAGTACTCACCGATCAAAGCTGCAGGAAGTCGACGAGGTTCACTACTGTTCAATTCACTCCCACATGTATGTTGTAAAACCACCTTTGAAATTTTCCAAATCCCAAATTTCTCGTGTGCGTTTAGGGCGAATGGACAATTATTCGTACAGCATTTCACGTACCATCTCTTCTTGTTGGAACGATCTACACGATATTCAGCTACATTGTCTATATGGTAAAATCCAACCGCATTTTTCAACTCTGTTTTGCTACCAAAAGTGGCTCCCTTGTGCAGGGTAACATTTTCGACCGGCTCGTTCATTAATGTGGGCTGCTCATCAGATGGTACATCTGGAATAAACCACTCCGATCTCATAATATATGTCAAGAATTCCTCATACGCCAGTCGTTGCTCTTCATCCAGAGTATTCTCAACTTCTTTGTCTAAATCGAAGTCATCATTTACATTTGTCGCATTTGTTGATTCATCTTCATGATTGGCCGAACCTGAAACATGATATACATAAAAATATATATTACAATTGCAACATGTTATGACATACTTTAAAACATATATAAAAAATTACCATTATCATCGTCAGATAATTGTTGTGGTACTCTTTCTGGTTCAGCTGCCTGTAAGATTTTTTCACCCTCTGTAAACTCGTGATGTCTATAAACAGTCAGAGAACTGTTCAAATCGATGTAGTCGACACCCCAATCAGAAGCAAAGTTCACACGACCACTTGAAGAAGGCCACGATGTCCACTAATCCACATTTGAGGTCCCAACTTGGTTAGCTTCGTCTTCATTTGGTATACCCCATTTTGAATAAAATGTTTCGTCCGTTAGTAGTCCAAGGGGAACATTTGAAAAATCTCAATCTTATTGGGGAATGTCAAATGTCGGATATAAGCCTGACCTCGTTCCTACTCTTCCTGATGAACCCCCTACAAAGCTAGTATTCTGAGATTCAGTTGACAACACACGCTGAGATGTTCCAAAATCCATACTTTTAAGGGAAACAAAAACGATAAGACACTCCACACTCGTGGACAATACTCGTTGCAAATCCGAATCATTCTTAATTTTTTTCCTTTTTTACTATTCCATTTATCTCCACCAGTGAATAGATCAGATATCTCCAGCAATTCATGTCAGCATACACGAGTCCATGAATTGACACTAATAGATCAGCAAATGTAATTCTTTTAAGGTGAGGAAGCTCTTGGGAACCGTTTTTGTACTCTAAACCTTTCCAATATCTCCCGAACCAAACAACGACAGATATGAAACTCATTTTTTCCTATACATCAAAAAAAAAACAAAAACAAAACACATCAGAAAATACTCATCTCTATATTTTAATAAGTGCCAAAGTGGAGCGAAAGAATTGATTTTTGCCATTATACAACGTTAGGATAGACTAATAATAGTAAAGCAATTTCACGTTGGGTTAATTAAATTGATTGATGTTGTTTAATTTGAATATTTCAGGTTTTTTATTGCTAGAACTTAAATTACTATTTTAAATAATAAATAGTTAAACTATGATATTGTTATAACTAAATCGTTAGAACATTTCAGGTCAAATTCAAGATATTGTCCTTTATCAAAATGTATTATTATAAATTTATACAAAAAATGACAAAAAAAAACAATAATTATCATTAATTACGTAAATTAACTAATATCAATTGGAATATATAGGTCAGTATTTTTTTTATATAAAATTTAATAATATTAACTAACATTAATTCCAACAGTTTAAAAATAAAATCGTACAGATTTATTAATATGAGCCCACAACCTAAATAATTTACATTAACACTATGATCGTATTTTTTTATTTTCATGTACGATTAACTAAAAGTATTTTTGTATACGATAAATAGTACAAATTTCATGTACGGTCATTTATAACTATTTTCGTGTATATTACGTTTTATGTATTTTCGTGCATGAAAATTTATAAGTATTTTCGTGTATGAAATAATTTAATCTTTTTTTTTGTGAACCATAATATTTCGAATTTTCATGTACTATATTTTTTTAGAATTTTCATGTATAATTTTTTTTCAAATTTTCGTGTATTATGTTTTTTCAGAATTTTCGTGTATAATTTTTTTTTGAATTTTCGTGTACTATGTTTTTTTAGAATTTTCGTGTACAATTTTTTTTTCGAATTTTCGTGTGTAATTTTTTTTCGATTTTTTGTGTTCTATGTTTTTTCAGAATTTTCGTGTACAATTTTTTTTTCAAATTTTCGTGTACAATTTTTTTTTTTGAATTTTCGTGTCTAATTTTTTTTTCGAATTTTCGTGTACTATGTTTTTTCAGAATTTTCGTGTACAATAATTTTTTTGAATTTTCGTGTATGATAAATTTTAACTATTTTCGTATATGCTAAATTCCACTATTTTCGTGCAAGGTTAATCTCATTTTTGTGTACGAAAATAAAAAGTATCTAACATTGAGTGACACACATAACACAAAGTATTAAATAAATATCACAACTATACAATTCAATTAAATACGAAAATTAATAATTATATACGGTTTAATATAATGTTATATGATAATATTCACATGGTTGCAACATACCTTTAAAATTTTTGAACACGTAAATATCTTCAACGCTTCCAAGTTCTAATCCACAACCAAAAATATAGAAATGCTTATATGAGTTCGAATGCTTTTTCGACTTCAACTGCATATATAGAATCGGAATAAATAAAGATAAAGAGACTATACTAACAGTAAATTTCGTGCAAGCATAATTTGTCTTGGCTCAGATATGTCATAATAGGGGGAAGGGGGTATTACACTATGGTGAATTTCAAATTGACACGTGGTGGAAGGGGGTAATACTATGCACATCGAGGATGAAGGGACATAAAAGTATAATTGAGCAATTATTGTGGGGCCTATAATCACTATGCACGTTGATTTCATGTAGAAAATGAGTATTTTGGTACAAACATCTATATTTTAGGTTAGTTTGGAATGTAATATTATATTGATGGGTAAAATGAATTTAATTTACTGGAAAATAGTTAGATTGGACAATTTTACCATAAAAATATTATATGTTAAAACTCAACCCGTATATTAATTTTGACCCGACCCAGGATCGCAAACCGTAACAGGAGACTCATTAATTTTTGTCCATCCATGGACACAAAGTCAAAATAAAAGATAATTATCTTAAGCTAGTTCACAATTTTATCGAAGACCTAGCCTAGCTAAAATGACATGGCCCATTTCGTCACACGTACACGTCAAAGTCTTTGAACCACAACTCTACATCAAGATCAATGTATTGACTTTTGAATAAAATATATTTCTTTTTCTTTATTTTTGGATTCATCTTTTACTTCTTCCTTTCTTTCTGTATTTGGATGAATTAATGTTTTTTTTTTTTTCACAGGTTGATTAATAAATTAAATGTGTTTGGTGTGAATTTATTAATATTCAGTGTTATGGATTCATCGAATTGTACTTATGAGTCTGAAAGTAAACTTATATTCAAACTCAACTAGACAAAAAACCTACTGTTCCCATTAAAGTTTTATAGTCTAAAATAGAAATGATCGTATTACCACGTTAAAGTGGGACTTTAAGTTGTCAAAAATTGCAATATGTTTGTTTGTTTGTTTTTTTTTTTTTTTTGTTGTTTTCCTTTTATCATATTCTAGTTATATATTTTTATTTCACTAATGTACTTAGCATGTAAGATGATGACGGTGTACACAAAATACCTAATAATTGCTTATCTAAATCTAAGACTAATGTCGATAATGACAACAAATAATCCCGTCAGGTCTTCTCGCGTATATTTAGTTGAATGACAAAACATGAGATTGATAACATGTTGGAAATTAGGTGTAGATTTGAATTCCAAACAATATTATTTAGATGCATTTTCATAGTTATATGATCGTAACTTTAAGGGATGAAATTGTTGTTTTAAATTAATCAACACAAATTTTTTTGTAGAACTAGCGTATGCATCCTAAATCCATGTAATCTAAGTCGATCTGATCTAACACTCGTTTTCATATGTTTCTAAACACCCTAAAGAGGGCGCTTACACACTTATTAGTTTATTTTCCATATATATATAGTCTTTACTTATAACTTTCATACTTTTATTTTATGATATTCATACATTTACAATTTTTTGGACAAATATTAAATTTTTTCGTATATTTCAATTATATTAGTCATACATTTTAGTTATGTTATTGGTTATGCAGGCATACCTTTTAGTTAAGTTAGTTGTACATTTATATATTATATAAAAATATTACTATATTGATATAAATGTATAAGTATTATCATATGAAAGTCTATGTGTACAAATTGTACTGAATTTTTTTTTTAAATTAACATATTACATAAATGTTAGAATATTTATATATAAAGATCATACTAATATAATATAAATATTATATTATATAACATAAAAGTCAACACATGAATAAAAAAAAAACACAAATCCTGATCAATTCCATTGCAATGTGCACCAATTACACTAGACAACTCATTAATCAAATGTACAAACATTAAATTGGCCGGTTATAAAAAGATTACTTAAAAAAAAAAAAAAAAACTCATGCTATAAGTCAAATCTTGAGTTTGAAGTGGAAAATTCATCCTTCCATTAGTGAAAGTATGCAAGCTTTTGATTGCTCCTGTTTTCTTCCTATATATGTGCAGATAATAGTGCATCATGTAAAAAAGTCCAAAAAAATAGTTAATACTGCATCTTGTACCTACAATGTTAACATCTACCTATATGATACCGAGTAGTATTCTATACTATAACGTGTGATCTTCAATTTCGATTACAGATATAAATCCAGAAAATTTTCCTTTTTGAGTCGTGCCCTTGAATGAGTATGAAACTAGTCCTATATAATTTGATAAATCAATTGTAATCTTACAATATAATTTTCTTTTTTTTTCCAAAATGTAGTAATTTTTCCATAGATTTTTTCGAATTCCCATGGTTTTTTATGTGTTTGGGACACACCATAGTTTGGAATAAAATCGTTTGACTGCAAAAACTCTAGTGAACAAATTGAGTGAAATTAGACTATTTTTCAATTGCAAATTAAAATTGATTTTTGAATCATATTGGTCACGAATTCTGAGCCAAGACGAAAAAAGAAAAATTTCTCATATCAATGCAAACATCATCAATGATGGATTTGTTAGTATGAATTTCCAATTCTACTCCAAATCACAAGGTCCAACACAAGCAAAGTGATTTTACTATGGGTAAAACTTGAAAAATATTTTAAAAATTGTAATAAAAGTATTAAATGATCAAAGGACATCACATCTTAAATATCTAAAGTAGCCAAAGAGGCCAAGAGTGATGACATAAACTAAATGCAATACTTCAACATTCCTCTTGAATTTTGTCCAAAACTCAAGTTCAAACATTAAAGAAACAACACCACCATGAAAAAAAAAAATGCATGAATGAACAGAAACCCACGAATTAAAAGAAATTTGAAAAGATAGAAGTTCTTACTAGCTACTAATGAAGCATGCAATGCCTATCAACATTACCAATCCACTGCACTAAAAATACGTACGATGCTAAACTATATAAAGATGAATCCCCAAATGAAAAAAAATTAGCCAAATGCATTTATAATATTAATAATAATAATATTAAAAATATGATCTAATAAAATTAAAATTCATGGGGATTTAAATTTTTCTTGGAAGCAGTCTTGTTGTTATGCATCCAGACTTTGAAAACCTGTCTCTTCACTCCATTTTCTGCACAAAACCTCTGCACTTCTGTGTCGTCTTCTCTGGGAATCCTCCACCCAAGCTTATCCGCAAATTCCAGCATCTTGTCCTTCTGCTCCGCCGTGAACTTCGTCCTGAACCGCTTCTTCGTCACGAACTGCGGCGGCGGCGGCGCCACCGCGTTCGAGTGGAACGCATTGAAGTTCAGCTCCTCGCTCGAGGAGTCCGTGCCGGCGCTGCCGCCGCCGAAGGCCATCTTCATCGGCTGCACCATGGGGCTCCAGTGGGCGGCGCGGTGCTGGCTCATAGAGGGCGAGGGGAGCGGCGGAGGGAGCTGGAGCGGGTGCACCATCGCCGTCGCAGCGGCGGACTCGCCGTGGTGCTCCTTCCGGTGGAAGTTGCGGTGGCAGTTGCAGGCGGCGCATTTTAGGGCTTCGAGGGAGCCTTCGTCGCCGCTGGGCATGAACTCGCCGCAGCCGTCGGTGACGTTGCCGCCGATGTTGGCGGCGTGGTTCTTGAGGCACTCGCGGTAGCTGATTCTGGGGTTACCGGGCTTGGGCTTCGACCCGCCGGAATAGGGGTCTAGGGCTCTGGGGTTGTCGAGGGTGTTGTACCCTAAGGCATTGGAAGGTTGTACCCTGATTTCCTTTTCTTCAGCAGGTAACGACGTCATTTCCTGATAAACCCTAAAAACAATAAAGTCTCAATAATATTGCTTTACTAAATCTAACGATCACACACACACAGTGGCTTAGCTTAATTAGTCAGCTAACTCCAAATCCATGATTGATCATCATCTTTATCGAATGGTCTAATCTCAGGAAATTCATTGCGATTTGCAAAGCAAGAATTGGGATGAAGAGAAAAGAAGGGGTGTTGGTGATGTGTTGCAGTGGTTCCAACAGCCAAGTAAGTATCCAACAAGAGACAGGTTGGTTGCTTGTGATGAAGCTAAGTGGAGAGAGAGAGAGAGAGAGAGAGTGATGAGATTTGGACACAAAAAACAACCGACAAAGTCATGTTCGTCCTCTCCCACGCCCTGCCACCTGGTCCCATCCCAGCCTTCATAATTGCACACCACCCCATTTTTTTCCCTTTCTTCCATTGCCACAGTTCCCACGTACCCTATTTCCTTTTCACTTTCCACACACTCTCACAAATCAATAAAAAGAAAAGGAAACAATTTATGACGTGGGTGCAGAGCCAGGATTTGACCCCCTGCACTGCTCACCCTTTTTTGTTTTTCAACACCAACATTAATCCCATCTTTCATCTCTTTTTCTCAAATCTAACCACATTATCTTAGAGATAAGCCACATTCAAACCTCGGATAACTACGAATCATTTGGGATCAGATTCAGATCAGTGCATTGCATGCATGTGTGTGTGTGTGTGTCTTAGAGAGAGAGAGAGAGAGAGAGAGAGAGAGATCAAATCCAACACTAGCCTCCCTCTTTCTATTCTATTTCTTTCCATTTACTCTCTTTACCCTTCACGGGTCCTTAACCTACTCTCTCTCACCTTTCTTTCTCTTTTCCACTTTCATCCCACTGCTTTGCAAACTCACTCTCCATATCATCTAACTTAAATTCCCTTCATTTTTTTTTTTAAGAAACCAGTTTTTTTAAGCAGGCAGAGCCAGGGGATCTAAATTCTATATAACAATACACAAATTTTAATTTATAATATAAGATGTATAGACTCTTATAAATTAATAAATTAATGATATAAATAAAAAATATAAGGAAAATTACATATAATAAAAGACATTTTTAAAAGTCCAACTATCCATCTTCGCTAACTAAATTTGAGTAGTCATTCTTATGTTGACGATATTAATATATACAGTATCTGATGATTATTATATCATACCAGAAAAGGTACAGATTAATATTTGCAGATAAATCAATATTAATATGTCTATTATTTTTACACACGTCATGATGTACAAACTTTGTAGATAAAATATAGCAGTGCTATAGATCCAAATAAATATTCAGCCTAATTCTCAATTTAAACAAGTTAAGTGATTAAAGATAAATTTCAATTTAAAGTTTCCTATAGATGGATCAACTTTGAATGTAAATCTATAATGATAAAATGCCCAATATCGATAACTCTTAATATGTTAATCGATAACTTGTAATAATTACATTTCCGGATTATATAAAAATCAAAATTAATTAATATGTTAGATATCTGACCCATCATCGATAAATATATTAATATGTTCACGTTGAATAGAATAACATTTGTATAAATTGAAAATGAATAATCTAGTTAGAGGATTATCTATTCAAAATAATTAAAACAAATTCTATTTTAAATTAGGATAAACATATTGGATTTCAAATTTTAAATTTTTGTATGAATACCATCTTATCACAAATAAACACTACAACAAAAATAGTATTTGCCAAGAGTTTCTACAACTAGTTATTGCCAAAAGTATATCTTTTGTGATGGCATATTATCATAAAAAATGATGATAATATAAATTGAGGATAAGTTTTCATAAAAATCATTTTAAAATAACTAAAAAATTTATTTGTGACAATAATATTATCATCAAAAAATTTATTTATGAAAAACCTTTTGAGATAAATAATTTCACGATAACATTTTATTATCCTTAATAAAAAAAAAATTGTTGTAGTGAATGATAATTATTATGTTTTTGTCACGCCCCATTTTCACATAGAGTTATAAACATGTATTTAAATTTTATTTTTTTTAAAACAAAGAATAAGCGCAACATTTTCATAGGGCATCCAACAAATTTTCCTAAACTGTTGAGATTTAAAAACAATCAAGATTCAGAAGATAACCCTTGAAAAAAATACGAAAGGTTTATATTATTGCAGCGGAGAATACGTTCATGTTTAGAACAAAATACACAGATATTGTGACATACAAAAATAGGGTTTCAGCAACGCTTAACATACATATACATTCTTCTATACATGCAAAAATAACAGACATTTCTGTTCATCCCTCCTTGCATTTAGAGCTTTCTGTAAAATAAATCATAGAAGGGGTAAGTGCTAAAAGAACACTTAGTGGGGTTGACCTGTACAGTGAAAGGGGATACACATAATATTTCTTACATAATATATACATAATACACGTTGTGGGCTCCTAAGTAGTCCCAATGCAACCTTTGGATAGGTTTCCTTAGGAAGCCTATCAGGATTCCAAGCCGACCCTGTAGGATGTTACCCCCTTCATGTTGGGTTTTCGTAGAATACCCCCTTACTGGGTTTCCGACGAGGAATACCCCACTTGGCGTGCAGGCACATGCACAGTTAAATTGTCACAAAATAGTTCTCACATAACATATAGTATACATTATCACGTTCACGTTGGCCACATAATTCACGACAACACATAGGTAAAGAAATCATTTGACATATGTTGGTTTCTAAAGAAACCTCTTTTGTGCAGGTATTACCCGACTTATCATTATTTGAAACCATTTGCATTTATATCACTTGAAATCAATAACTTTTAAAACCATATAATTTATTTGAATACTATTCACGCAGTGAAAATATTTCACTTGAAATCGATATCACATAATAACAGAATTCAAATCACATAGTCACATTGTTTTTCGTAAAACTGTACGATTTAAAACATAAATAAGATTTTACCCCCACCTTGGAAACCCAACAGTCCTGCCAAAAGTTTTCTATCTTATTCCCCTTTATTCCTGTCATTCGCTTGTATTTCCTACAGAGTATAGAGATGTGACTTATCATTTGGTTTAATTGCTTAAAACCAATACAATCTATATAAAAATTAACTCTTGAGAAGGTCGATAGACGGGGGTTATAAATTTAGGGTTTACTGAAAATTAGGGTTTATGGATCACATCCTTAAAATTTGGATTTTCTTGCTTAAACGTTAGCTCGTCATGCTTAATGTCAATTTGCGGTCAAACTACTATTTTATAATGTTGTAGGACATAAAATACAATAATTATCAAATTCTGAGGTCATAATATAATTTCTGCAAGTTGTAAGGGTCGTTTTGTCATTTTACCAAAGTCTAGGGGTGATTCTGTAATTTCAGCAAAGTTTAGGAACTATTTCATAATTTTAGAGAAGTTTGGGAACTATTCTGTAATTTCAGAGAATTCTAGGGTCTTTATTCAAATCCACTAAAGTTCAGGATCCTTTGTGTAATTATCCATAAGTTTAGGGGTTTGAGTGTTATTTATCAAAATTCTAAGGTTTGCAATTTGATCCCTAAACTTAATCAAATTCTTAAATGAAACCCCTCAAAACCAACCCCTGTCTGCCGCCCCTGCCATCGCTCGTCATCTGACGCTGCCGGCGACCTCACGTCGCCGGCGACCACCTATTCCCCAACACACACACTACACACACCAACACACACGCAACACATACACAAATATATATATACACACACATGCATATATATATAAACATACACACAGAGACATATATATACACACACGTCGGCGTAACAAGCACCGACTACCCCATCCACTTGGCTTGTCGGCGTGACCAAGCACCGGTAAGAAACGGCGGCAGCATCAGACAACAACAGCAGAGAGAGAAGGAGAGAGAGAGAGGTAGGGTTGTCCCTTTCCGCAGTCATACACAATTGAAACAACGATCGGGTTAAAATTCGAGCCTATATTTATGACGAGCTCGACAAATACTATAATGTAACCGGTTTATCTTATCGAAAAACTTCGCCGATGGCAATGGAAAAGTGGCGGCGATGGCGGTATTGTATGCTGAAAAAAGAGAGATAAAAGATTGAGAGAATTTTTTTTTAATTTCCTTTTCAACATTTGCCAATTATTCCTATATTCTATTCATCTTGCTTGCCATGTGTACAATCCAAAGCATGAGGTGTCTTTATAATACAAATTCATTTAGTATGATTAGATTAAAGTTAATAATAAGATTTAAGTTTTAAAAGAAATTGTGGGTACTACAGTTTTGATACTTACACATATTCACATATATGTTTTCACAATAAAAAGAAGGCAAAAACTTTTATACCCCACCCGATCTGATGCATGGGCTGTCCTTATCCTTGCCCACACATCCCCACGCGTGGTCACACCATAACTAGTGTGCATCATGTGCCTCTTGATTACATATATATGTAATCATATATTAATACTTATAGTGTAAAGTATTATATATGCGCATTTTTAAGGTATCATATATTTACATTTAAGGTATTAATACTTATAATATAAGCTATTACATATGTACACATTTAAGGTATTATATATTTACCTTTAAGGTATTATACATTTACCTTTAAGGTATTAATACTTATAGTATAAGGTATTGCGTATGCACCTTTAAAGTATTATATTATTACCTTTAAGGTATTACATTATTACCTTTAAGACATTAATGTTTATAGTATAAGGTATTACATATACACACATTTAAGGTATCACATATTTACCTTTAAGATATTAATGCTTATAGTTCAAGATATTACATAATTATTTTTAAAGTATTATATAACTACGTTTAAAGTGTTTTATACATATGTTTAAGGTTTACATTTACCTTCAAGATATTACATAAATACCTTTAAGGTATCACATATTTCCCTTTTCAAATAGTTCAATTTTCTACAAATCATTTTGGTCCTCATCAAATTTTTTACAAATAATTTAAAAGAACTCAATCTTCACCATGCTTTCAAGGTAAAAATAAATGTATTTTCATATATATTCAACATAAATTCTTAAAGAACTCAATTTTCATGTTAATTAAATGAAACAAAAAATAAAATCATATTCTTCTTGTTGAATGATGAAATTAAACTTCTCCTTAATAGCAATAGATGATAATCATATTGGACAAAGAAGAAAAAAAGAGAATAAGAATAGAAATTGGAGAAAGAAAAAAAACCAGAAGGAGAAGCAGAGAAGAAAGAGCAGTGATGGAGAAAGAAAAAAAAGAGTAGAAGAAGAGCAGAGTGATGAAAGAAGAAAAAAAAAGAGAAAAAAGGGGATCGAGAAGAGCTGAAAAGAATTGTAAAAACCAAACCAGCTGTAGAGGAACATAATTGACAGCTCATATGGAAGGAGATTCCTTACTGTGATTTGGGAATCAAATTTTGTTATTTTTTTGTCCTCTAGTTGTAGTCTATCCTCTTCTAACATGTGTGCTTTCTAGATTCTTCCTAGATGCACCTTTAGACTAGTATATAACTAGAGTTTGTTGATCTTTTTCAAACAACAAACAAATATATAAAATATCATTCTTGTTAATTTGCTGCTTTTGTCATCATGCTTTTGCTACCATTTTCATTTCATGGTATCAAAGCTCCAAGGTGATGTCTAGGCTCGTACCTATTTGTTTTTTTTTCTCATATTAATGGCTGATACAGCTGAGTTAGTCACCACTGAAGGTGTCATTTCTGGCTCTTTACAAATGCTCCAACCATTAAATCAACTTATCACTATAAAGCTAAATGAGAACATTTACCTCCTTTGGAAACAACAGATATTTACAGCTGTTACTGGCTATGGCCTTGAAGGGTTTCTTACTGGAAAGAAAAATATTCCAGAAAAGTATATCAAAGGAAAAGAAAGTGATGAAGAGAATGTCTCTAAGGAGTATACTCACTGGCTTCGGCGAGATCGGCTTATTGTGTCTTGGTTGCTCTCCTCCCTCACTGAGAGCATCCTCATAAGCACAGTAGGATTGAGTTCTTGTCAATAGATTTGGGAATGCTTAGAAACAAGCTTATCAAATCAATCAAGGACCAAGATCATGCAGTATAGGCAATTACTGCAAAGTATCAGAAAAGGCACCATGAATATGAGAGATTATCCCAACAAGATTAAAGGTTGTTGTGATGTTCTTAATGCAGCTGGACATACTGTTACAGAGGAAGAGCAGGTTCTTTATATCATGTCAAGCCTTGGAAATGAGTACAACCCTGTAATGGTGTCGATTTCTCCTACTAGAATTGGACCCATATTTGTTGCTAAGCTTAGCTCCATGTTGTTGAGTTTTGAATCAAGATTGGAGGAAACTGAGAATTCTAGCTTTGGGATCGAAGGCTCCTCACCAAATGTGAACTTTGCAGCTCACTCTAACAACTTCAAGAGAGGTTTTACCAACACTTATGGTAGATGAAGGATTGGAGGCCAACAACAATCTGGATTTAGAGGTAGAGGTTCATCTAAAGGAGGTTTTCAAAGAGGAAGAGGCAGATCCAGTGGTTATAGATGCCAAATCTGCTTTAGAAATAACCACACTACAAATAAATGTTACTATATGAGTGATCTCAGTTACACACCTCCTAACCAAAGCCATTCATCTTTCCAGCAAGCGTAACATCAACAACAATTTCAACCTATAGCAAATATGACATGTTTTACTATTGATTCCATGAGTGGGAGCTCTTGGTACCCTGATTCTGGAGCTAGTACCCATGTCACTTTTGATCTCAATAACCTCAATGGAGGGTCTGAGTACCAGGGAAGTGAAAGAGTACACATGGGAAATGGTATAGGTTTGCAAATTTCTCACATGGTAACTCTGTTTTCACTATTTCCAAGTGTGATGAAACCTTCCTTCTTAAAAACCTTCTACATGTTCCAAACATCAAAAAAAATCTTATTAGTGTCTCTCAGTTTGTAAATGATAATCATGTCTTTTTTGAATTTCATCCTACTCATTGTTTTGTGAAGGATCAAGCAACAAGAAAGGTTCTGCTCCAAGGGACACTTGAAAATGACCTCTACAAATTTAGCTTAGAAGTAGCTAAAGCTCCTTTATCACCACTCTCATTTCAGCTTCAAATAAATTTCCTTCCAGCATTCCCATCATGTTAAACTCGGCGGAGAAGATCCTTCCTCTCAGTAGATGGCATAGTAGACTTGAACATATATCATTAGAGTTTGTCAAAAAATTGTTAGCACAGTCTCATATCTCTTTTATAAATGATTGCAACGAACATGTTTGTGTTGCTTGTATGAAGGCCAAGAGTCATAGGTTATCTTTCCCTATTTCTGAATCAAAAAGTTTTGTTCCCTTTGAACTCGTTAATTCTGATCTTTGGGGTCCTTCACCAATCAAATGCACTAATGGTTACTCATACTATGTCAGCTTTATAGATTTAGCAACCAGATTCACATGGCTCTATTTACTCAAGCTTAAATCTGATGTTAAAGGTGTTTTTGTTCATTTTAAAAATCTGGTTGAAACTCAATATGAATCCAAAATAAAATCTATCCAGAGTGATGTGGGGACAGAATATAAAGCTCTCACTTCTATTTTTCATCAAGCAGGGATTTTCCATAAAATTTCATGTCCATATACACCCCAACAAAATGGACTTGCCGAGAGAAAATATAGATATATTGTAGAAGTAGGTCTTGCTTTACTTAATCACTCTAATGTACCTCTCTAATATTAGGATGATGCTTTTGTCTCCAGTGATTATCTCATAAATAGAACACCTTCCAAACTTCTGCACTACAAGACTCTTTTCACCCTTCTCACTGGAAAAATTCCCAACTATCACACTCTCAAAACCTTTGGTTGCTTATGTTTTCCTAATCTCAAGCCTTACACCAAACACAAATTACAACCTAGATCAGATACTGGTACTTTCCTTGGTTACACCCCACACTATAAAGTCTACAAAATTCTCTTACCAAACAGAAGGATCATCATCACTAGAGACATTATTTTTGATGAAAACACATTTCTTTTTATAACACCCTCATTTGCTCCAAACACTTCTCCACCCCCACATCCTTCCATACCTATAGCACCTCTCATTCCCTTATCTTCACTTCCAAATTCTTTTTCTCCCTCATCTGCTTTAAACACTTCTTTCACCTCACATACTTCTTCTCCATCACCTTTGGGAGGCTAGTTATACGTAGAGTTACCTCTTGAAAAATATGTTGACCCATTACTTCATTCTTCTGTTTATGAGACTTTATAGGACCTCCAGCAGCTGCCCCCTCTACTCATCCTATGCTCACCAGGGCTAAGTGTGGTATCATGAAGCCCAAAGTCTATTTAGCTGAACAACTCTCCGCAAAGCCTGTTTTTTATGATGTAGCTCTTACTGTTCCAGCTTGGAAGGCTGCTATGGATACTGAATATCATGTCCTTTCCAAGAATGACACTTGGGAGCTTTGCTATTTACCTCCAGAGAAGACTCTTGTAGGCTGCAAGTGGGTATTTAAGCTCAAAAGAAATGCAGATGGTTTCATTGCTCGACACAAAGCCCGATTAGTAGCTAAGGACTACACTCAGGTACCTGGATTTGATTATACAGACACTTTTATCCCAATTGTTAAACCCGTCACTGTTCAGATTATTCTTACACTTGCTTTGACTTATTCATGGTCTTTACGACAACTTGATGTTGATAGTGCTTTCCTCAATGAAGAGGTAGATAAGGAGTTATATATGGCACAACCACCTGGTTTTGAGCTTGGCAAGGGGCATAATTTGGTTTGCAAGCTCAAAAAGTCCATATATGATTTAAAACAGGCATCTAGAGCATGGACTTCTACGTTTAGTGAAGTTTTGTACCTTCTTGGCTTCTCTATATCCAAAGCTGATTATTCTTTGTACTACAGACACTTTAGAGGTCATACTACCTTAATTCTAACTTATGTTGATGATATTATAGTCACAGGTTCTAGTGATCATGAAATACATGAGGTATCGACAAATTGCACAATTTTTTCTCCTTGAAGGACTTGGGATCCTTACACTATTTTCTTGGTATTGAGATCACCAAGAACTCAAGTGGTCTATTTCTTAGCCAACAAAAATACATTGAGGAGCTTTTAGAAAAAGCTAATATGAGCCAAGCAAAGAGTTCATGTACACATATGGTTTCAAATTTACATTTATCTAAGATTGAGGGGTAGCCTATAGCAGATACTTACAAGTATAGAAGTATTATTGGAGCTTTGCAGTATGCCACTATCACAAGACCAGATATCACCTTTGCGGTTAATAAACTAAGCCAATATATGCAAACACCTATGGATACTCACTGGAGAGGAGCAAAGAGATTGTTAAGATATATAGCTGG
The DNA here is from genome assembly GCA_028654395.1 of Scutellaria barbata. Taxonomy (NCBI): domain Eukaryota; kingdom Viridiplantae; phylum Streptophyta; class Magnoliopsida; order Lamiales; family Lamiaceae; genus Scutellaria; species Scutellaria barbata. The sequence continues at coordinate 13,849,481 of CM053651.1, read as the reverse complement.
AACAAAGAATTTTGGTCTATCATTCACAATTCTAAAAAATCTGAGTATTGTTGCTTACGCAGATGCTGATTGGGCCTCAGATATAGATGATAGAAGATCAACTTCAGGATATTGTGTCTTTCTCGACAGTAATCTTGTTTCTTGGAGTTCAAAGAAGCAGCCTATTGTGTCCAGATCTAGCACGGAGGCAGAGTACAAGAGTTTAGCCTATGCTACTTGTGAAGTCCTTTGGGGTGTAGTCCTTGTTAAGAGAATTGAAATGTTTAGAACCAAAATGTGCAACCATCTGGATTGACAATCAAAGTGTCATTTCCTTGGCAGCTAATCCAATCTACCATCCAAGAACCAAACATCTTGAGTTAGACTTGCATTTTGTTCGGGAGAAGGTCAATACTAAAGAAGTTCAAATACTACATGTTCCAAGCATAGATCAAACTGCAGATCCATTCACAAAGGCATTACCTACACAACTCTTCAGTCATTTCAGAAACAAGCTCAAAGTGTTTCCTAAAAGCTCCTTCGAATTGAGGGAGGATGAAAAGAATTGTAAAAACCAAACCAGCTGTGGAGGAGTAGAATTGACAGCTCATATGGAAGGAGATTTCTTGCTGTAATTTGGGAATCAAAGTTTGTTATTTTTTGTCCTCTAGTTTTAGCCTATCCTCTCCTAACATGTGTGCTTTCTAGATCCTTCCTAGGTGCACCTTTAGACTAGTATATAGCTAGAGTTTGTTGATCTTTTTCAAACAACAAACAAATATATGAAATATCCTTCTTGTTAATTTGCTGCTTTTGTCATCATGCTTTTGCTGCCATTTTCCTTTCAAGAGCGGAGGAGAAGGAAGAACACAACATGAAGAATGGAGAAAATTAGGGCGAAAAAATATATATATGTATATATATATATATAAATGAATCCGGATCAAGCGGGTAGGATTGGGGGCATGGATCAAAGATTCATATGACCGCGCTGTCGTGACGCAATAAAATTAATAATTCCTTCTTACCTTAACACTAAGAGTGATGAATAAACTATGTCACCTATGTTCAATTCAATTAAATAAGAAATGGTGAGGGTTTTGGATTAATAAACTATTACTAAATTAACTAGCAACCTAAAAAGCAAATTAAATATCAAAGATCAATAAATGAGAATAATCCAGTTAACAGTTTAATTATCCTCATTATCAATTATACCCTAATCAATGTAACACCGCTCTCAAATTATGATGGAATTATCATCCCTAATCTAACAACAAACTATGTTAAATCAAATTGTCTCTTAAGATTAGTTAAATTAGGATACAAATCACTAATTAATCCTAATTAATTGAATAACCTAGAATAAGTTCTTTAAATTTAATTCATTAAATGCATTAATCACTAAAAAGATAAGATGAATTAAGACCCCAAATACATAAGCGCTCAATTCGATAATCTAGAATTATACTACTCTAGATATGCACGATCTCTATTTTACTACCAATGAAAATTAAATCACAAAAATTAGGATTCATCATCTAAAATTCTAACAATCAATTATCAAACACTTAATCCAGGTGGCCAATTCAAATCAAGCATCAACAATAGAAAACGATATGAATAAATAGCACAATCAATTCCAATCAAACATCAAGAATGAGTTACGAGATTAATGAGAAAATAAAAAATAAACGGGTTCAAACATCCTTGTTAATCAGAATATGAAGTTTAGTTTTGCATCCTTGAAGTCAAAAAAATGAAAATCAAAGAAAAAATCATGAAAAACTAGTCTAAAAGGAATCCTCGAGCCTCCTATGTTTCGTTGCTCGTCTCTCACATCCTTCTAAATTTGTTTGACACTTCAAAGTATGAGAAGTTGTGTGTATCCCCTTTGGATGTGTGCACCACTTGTTTTTAAATCATAAAAATGGGTTGAAACTCATCTGAACTCAAAAGTTGATTTGAAATCTCGTTGGGTCTAACATTGGACAGATCGACCACACTTAATCTAATAGTGTCATGAGTTTTGAGTCCATCATGCAGTACACAAATACATTCTTTAATCAAAAAATATTCTAAAATTCCTGAAATAAATATAAAAACAATATATGCAGTATTTTAATATAAAACACGAATACATAGAAACATGATATTTACAATACATAAAATATGCATAAATATTTATGCTTAACCACTATAATTGTGCAATATTTTCCTACCTATCTATCCAATATCCGTGCAGATAAGTTTCACTCCAAAATGACTATTCCTAACTCTACTCTCTTTATTTTTTGGAATTTTGTAACTAAAGTCATGTTATATATATTTATTATTTGGAATTAATTGAGTATTTGCTTCAATTGTTGAATATTGGAGCCTGATTTTTGTTTTGTTTTTTATTTTCCTAAAAAAACTTCAGCTACGTTCGTGCAATATGTGAAGATTATAGGGTAACTATTGTTTGGATTGATTTCAATTTTAATTATGTATATAAGATTCTTTTCATTTTTTTACGACTGATTAAGTATTTGTTTTTTAATTTGTTATTTATATTTTAAAATTTTAAATTTCAATCTAAATTTAATGAAAATTTTCTAAATTGCTAACGTAATTAAGTATTTTTTTTTAATTTGCTATTTATATTTTAAAATTTCAAATTTCAAATTTCAATCTAAGTTTAATAGGAATTTTCTAAATTGCTAACGATAGGAATTGATATTAATGTGGCGTCGAAATTGAAATCTCCAATTTATGAGGAAAATCAAGTTGTTTGTAAAAAGATTTTTCCACATCATTAAAATGAATGAACAAAATGAAAATGAAAAATAAAATAAAATTTAAATTTTAATAAAAAAATTAAAAATTTCAGCTTCATCTTCGTTGTTGGAAGAATTGAATTTTTTTTCCACAACTTGGATATATTTTCGTTATTAGTTAATATGTGTATTAACTTGTGATTTTCCTTATTTTAAGGATATTTTTGTTGAAGTATGTCCTTAGAGCATGTACATTGCAATGAGGTTATAATTCATAATTCCTCCTATTTATTACATTCCACTAACTTTAAGTCTATAAGTAAGATTGTGAGGAAAATGTCGAATTGTCGAAATACCGCATTAACCATGTTAAAATTTTTCAAATATTTTGGTATATCAAAATTTTCGGTATGATATATATATCGATATGATAATTAAAAAATTCAATATACACTGAAATACCTAATATATTAATATTACTTACAATATATATATATATATATTTCATATTAATAAATAAAAAATAATATTAATTTTCATTTGTTATACTTGTATACCAAAGTTTCGGTATATATATAATTTTTATTTTGGTATAATAATATTTTCTGTATACCCAAAAATTTCGGTACAATACAATATGATTACATAAAGTATCAAAATTTTGAAATGATAACAATATGTATTTTTGCGTACCAAAATTTTCAGTATGGTACTCCACCCCTAACTATAGATCTACAACCCAAAATTTTCAGTATGATACTACACCCCTAATTATAGATCTACAACCAATCCCTTTTATCTCTTACATCCCTTGTTTATATATCCCACTTTCTTGGGTCCCACAACCATTTATAGATTTACAACCAATCCCTTTTATCTCTTACATCTCTTGTTTATATATCCCACTTTCTTGGGTCCCACAACCATTTGGTGGTACTCAACCAGATAGAATTGTCAGTCTTGCTTCCGAACCGATGGTTCGAAAAACTGCGAAAGGTGAAACCAAAATCCAATCGTAGAGTCGATTTCGATTTCAGTTAATAAATTGTTGGTTTCGATTCGAACTACCTATTTGGCGGTTTGTTTTTCTATTTTTTTAATTCTTAATTTTATTTAATACTTCTTTAATTTTTTTAATTTTTTAAAATTATATTTACATATAAATATGACAATTCTTCATATATTACAAAACAAAAAAATTTGATTTAATATTAGATATAAATTAAAAGTTATTACTTATATTTACGAGTTATAAAAACACAACATTACACTTTACAAATTACAACTTCAAAAATTATAAAGTACAATTTAAATACAACAAAATACAAATTATATACTTAAAAAATTACAACTTATAATAAAAAATAAAAATAATACTCAGTACAACATAAAATAAAATAGTAAATAACATAAATACATAATATTATTTATATATAATATAAAAAAAATAAAAAATAGATAAACTGACAGTTTGGAACTGACAATTTTCCGGTTTGAAAATAGGAAAGACTGAAACCGAATCGATGAATCACAATATACAGTTTCATTTTCAAACTGAAACCGGATCAACGGTTTTTCAAACCATTAACCCCAATTCAATTCTGATTTAGTTCCAGTTTCAGTTTCCCGAACCAGGTAAACACCACTACAACCATTTACTCCTTTTTTCCATATCTTCCATTGAATAAATACATATTCAACTTATTTTCAGATTATAAACCTTTTGGAACATAAAAATAATTATTTGTTTTAGAACCTAATTTTCGTGTAAAGTAATCTAATATTACTTTTTTCATTAATATGATTAAACTAAAATTTGTTTCGAAATTTTGATCTATTCAATAATTATATTATATTTTGTAATTATTAATCGTTTAATTATTAATCGTTTTACTTTTATCAACTTTTGGAGGTTTTTTTTACTTGAATTCATGACAATACAATTTTAGGATAATTTTTTATAGTTTAAAAGAATATACAATATAATCCATAAAAAAGAAATAAAGTTAATCAAAATACCAAATAATAAATAAGATTTTAAATAGATAAAACACTATTGTTGAAATTTATAAGATCATGTCTTTATATGCTTAAATTAAGTCATTATGAAGTTAATGATGAATTTGGTTGGAATGGAGCTCAGAATTCATTTAAAAATATTCTTAAAAATCTCATAAAGCGCCATGTATTATTTGTGTGGATCATCATCTTCATTGTTATTCCAACGTAAAATCATTTCTCCTTCATTTACAACAATCATTGTCTTCATTTTTTTTCTGTTCAAAAAATGAGCTAGACCCCTCACAAATGTTCATCATGCTTGAAGCATCCTAAATGCTCATTCAATATCTTTTCTTACATCTTATTGTGTTTGCTTAAACAATCGTCTATTTGAATCATGTGTACATAGATAATCGTTATATGAAAGTAAATTATTTTGGATAGATACCGTTTGTTAGATAGTATACATAATTATATTGTGTATTATTTACAATATAATGAATATCCGATGCTTCCCCAACAAAACATTGTTAAACAAAGTGGATTCGTTTGGAATGTTGACGTTATTATGAGAACCTGCAACTCAAAAAATGCATGTCATATCCACATGTTTTGTAACATGACTGCTTGAAACATTATTTTGTAGGTGACCTATGTGATGTGTGGTTATATGTACATATTTTGACATCTTAATTACCCTTGATTTTAGTCCATTTATTATTAATTGATGAATTTTATTATTATTATTATAGGAATGGAGTTTGTGGGCCACTTTTTATATAGTTTTCTCTTCTTCATTCGTTTATCTGATTTAAGTGTCGTATACGATTATTATCACTGTGAGGTTTTGTGCTTAATTTAATGTCTTGTTTTATTTCAAGTATTTGTTAATTCATGTTTTAATTTCCATATGGTGAGATATAGTTTGGATTGATTTGACAATTCGATTTGCATTATATTTTATTATTGCTATCCATGAGTTATCTTTTATATCTTGTTGGGATGTATAATTGTTGAATAATTAGTACTTAGTAGCAATAGGTTGATTATGCTTTTGTTGGAATTTATAATTGTTGAATAATTGGTACTTAATAGCAATAGGTTGATTATGCTTTTATTGAGATTGTCTAACGAATTAACGGGACTAACAGAACTATAGGCTTAGTAATTGCAACCATTTCAATTATTTTGTTCTAGGTTTCAGTTTAGCTTTAGTTGTTTTCATAAGAGTTTAATGTAGTTGTTAATTAATTTGGATCGTGACTAATTTAATTAATAATTAATTTTTATTGGATGATGGTTTGATCAATTAAATTATGAAAATGTGGACTTCTCTACGACTTCATATTTAATCTAAGAATAAATATTTGAATATGCAAGATAATATTTTTAGCTTATGACCAGTGGTGCAATTGAATATTGATGTCTTTGAATTAGAGGTTGATAAGGTTGTTTATCTCTTCCGTTCGGATGTTTCGTAGTTTGTTGTTAGGTAATTTTCTAGCTTAGTTTAATTTTGGTTAATTAGTCTAGATAATACAAATCCTCCAACTTTGGTTCGTTTTCAACTCAAATGAATTAATCCTTATTCCTTAAGGATCAACCCTGATTGCTATTATATACATTTGTTCATTTCAGAGTAGGAATTTATTTTTGTTGGTTTGACATCCATCACTATAACCTCTTGTAAATTGATTTTTCCAAGCAACATGAATGTTTTTTCACTCTCAGTGCATGTAATTAAAACTAACCAACATATATACCGTATAAATATTATCTCGACTCATGAAGGTGTAGAAGATGTTGAGCTCCATTATAATTTGATCTTCTCAAATATTGATCACCAAATACTTCAACCATATTCTTGTAAAATTTGAAAGGACACTTTATAAAAATTGAATTTTCCATATATAGATATTCGTCATGGTTATATATTCGTCATGGTTGTCAGCAGGACTCCATAAGCCAACTGACGAATTGCAGCAGTGCATTTCTATGAGGGGGTTAAACATTTTCTTCCTAGTGGGTCTGATATTTTTTGAAAATATGGTGAGTAGTTTTCCAGTTTGTTAACTATGCTTAGAACTAAATCTTTGCATTCGAAATCATCATTAGAAAATGTGGTCAGGATACATCGAATTTGAAGAGAAATAATCAGAAAAGAGTTTATCACGTCTCTCTTCACGATTTATGTTGATGAACCTTTTTTTCATGTTGTTGTTCATGTTGTCTTTCATAAATATAAGAAATTTAACAATATTATTCGTTCACCTGGTAAACCTGATTGATCTTTGGACTCATTGATTGTGCTGGAGCCAAAGCAATTTTGAGAAAAAGATATTTTGGTTTGAGATGAAAACTCTAAGTTATGTGTTTGATTCAAAAGTTTGATACGAAAATTAAAAGATTTTAAGTCAACTATATATGATTACAGTCTTCTGAAACTTGAAAATTGATAAACATTTTTATGGACACATTTTTCAAGATTTAATGATAACGTAATGAACTAATTATTCAAAGATAATTCATTGTCCGTTATTAATCTCATCATATTAGACCCTTGACATATTTTCCAAGATTTCAAGATTGTCAAGGGACATTTTACAAGCTTACTTTAATTTTATCATATAAATCTTTATCATGTTTGTCAGTTAATTTTTTAACATAAACATACAACCGTTCATCACTAAGAATCTTATTCTTCAAATATGTATTCGACAGACATGTAGTCATTGCCACCTAATTTATTGGACATAAGAATATAATTGTTTATGACAGAACTTATACTTCAAACAAACTTAATATGGATGCAAAAAAAAAAAAATTAAGAAGACAAAATATGCTAGCCATTACATAAAAAAATTACACCAAAATAAATAAATAAGAATGATTATAAGAACAACAATTAAGTCCAACATAGATACGCTCATACATCGTTCATTGCTCAGGAGTCATACTTGAGGTACCTTAAGACACAAATGCGAACTCTCTCAACTAGACTACAACTCCGTGAGCAATTTATGTTGTTTTTATATTTCGATAACTTCTTGTTTGTTTCCCAAATTGTAGGTTCTGGAAGAGTTAACAAGGAGTCCAGAGAAGGGTGAAAGACTTCCTATTTTATTCTACATTTATGCATTTTTACTTAAATGTGCAGATAAGCTAAGATAAAGTCATCTAACAAATAATAACAGAGATTTCAACCGAACAAAGATAATAGGAATGTTCAAGTTGATAGTAGATCAATAACTCACTATTATGGAGTTGTCGACATAATACCAAATGCGCACTCTGAGAAGTTAGAGGGTTCGACTCTTTTAAGTAAACAAATAATTAGCTAAATATCACACAACAAGCATGTTCTTGTAAAGTCGGCTAGGAAGATATAAAACAGATTGGCAAGTAGACGTTGTTCCCATAGTCAGCTTATAGAGATTCGAATGTGGTGTAATTGTTTTACGTCATCTCTTCCCAAACAATGAGTAAATCCACTAAACAAATGTGTTTTTCAACATTTTAGAACCCCCTTTAACAGGGGAAAGAATCTCTCAAAATTTGGGGAAAAATTCCTCTAAAAAATCGAGGGAAAACACAATAATATATCCAAAAAATTTGGGGAATAGCTTGTCCCAAAAGCTAGGGAATATAACTCATATTTCAGTAAAGGCCCATCCTTTCTTTCAAAGATTAACAAACTCTCACGAACACTATTTCAATTATTCAAGAGGACCCATATAAATGAAAACAAGAAATTTTCTTGATAAAAAGAAACATTTTAAAATGTATATCAATCGAGATCTAAGGTTAGAGAAATGCTTAAGTTGAGTTTATCTTGATAATCTAGTTTGACTCTCAGCTCAAGAATATATATATATATATATATATATATATATATATATATATATATATCAAATTTTTTTCTTCTCTTAATCAAATCTTCGAGCTTGAGCCGATGGATTGAAAAGTGAGTTTCAAATGTGAGAGATATCTCATATTTATAAGAGAGATCATTGAATTCAGCCATTGTAGGGAGATATGTATTTTTAATTGACTTACTCCATGATTTAAGGATTTATGAGTACTTATTATCGAAATAAGATCAAATAGTTTTTTTAAAAGGTGTCTGATACGTTAATGTCAAATTGTTCATAATTTTGAAGATCGATAACTTGACGTTATACTCTTATTTCTAACATTAACTTTACTGATTGCCAAACCTTAAATCTTCATCTCTCCTCAACTTTAGAGCACTTACAATGACACTCAATTTTTTTAGTTATAGTTACACTTTCTCAACATCACCTACCATACGCATTATCATTCTATTAACTATAACTCATGTTTTTTAACTCCTCCAACCATGTCATTAGTTAAACACTATTCGGATATCCACAATCAAATCATATTTTTTGTCCAAATATTCTTAAATTTAATTTGAGAATTTTTATCATCTAAAATAATTTTATATTTACAATAATATGAACAAAATAATATCAATTTTTTTAAAATTTTAATTTTTTCAATATATTGTAAAAAATTCATATTAATTTTTTTTTGTCTTATTTTGACAAATTATTAAAAAAATTATTTTATTTTACATTTGAAAAAATACATAATTGTAAACAATTATTATAAATTTAAAGAAGTGGTACATCAAATTAAACAAGAACTTAAAGAAGTTGTACATTAGATTAAATAAGAATTTAAAGATAATTAATTAAAAATATCGACTAGCATAAATTGCCAATTACAAAATAAATTACAAATTAATATCTCTTTTTATTGGTATGTGCCCAAATATGCTCAACTAAATCTTCATGGAGTTGGTGAATTGCCTAAAAATTAGGAAAAAGACAAAAAAAAAAAAAAAAGAGTTTACTGCACGAGTACAAGGGCAACAATACGTGCTACACCTGTGGGATGCGTGCAACACACACGCCAATCACAAGCATGCGTTTCTGAACGCGTTGTTAATTCTTTTTTTGAGTTCAACTTGGTGAATTAGCCGACACCCTCAGTTAAGAACCCATCACCATCAATTCTCTACAATGCATCCAAAGTTATTGTTAGATAACTATAACCTAACTAAATTGAGCATTGTAAAATGTTCTTATAAATGAGACAATACTTGTATTCTTGTTGATTTTCAATCATAACTCATCAATTCATATAGTATCTTTTCGATTTGTACTAGGTTAACCTCGACTGTTGTCTTTATGACTTTAATAAACTTTGTCATCTTGTTGACATGTATTTAACCCTTCATTTATAACTATTAGCTATTTAATTTCTCAAGATGATCATCATATAATGTCTTGATTCATATCAGTATATAATGATTAGTCAGCTACATGTTCTCTCATGTCTTCTAATCGGGTCTCGTATTGAATCTTCTAAAGGCTCGAAAAACCTATATATAATCCGAATAAATCATATTCATCGTAGGTCCATGAATAGCAAGAATGAATGTAAATATGTATTATTGGCAATTGGTAAATATTGTGCAGATGTCGTCCCCCTGTGAATGAGGATTACCAACCCCTCTGATATTTCAGAATGGAAACTTGATAGACATTAATGGAGGAAAGTGTATGATATAGACCCATGTGACTCTATTACCCTAATTTCCAAACACTGACATTTTGTAATTATTGTCACTATGATAATAATTTTTCTGAAATGAGAAAATTGCTCAAAAAATGCAATAATTGATGCACTTACTTTTTCTAGGCTGGTTTAGGGAAACACAAACAGGAAATCTCGTCCCAAACTTTTAAGCTCTGTTTTAGCAGTCTAACTGAGGACCTATATCTAGCCTTTTCATTTTTTCACGCATATATATATATATATATAGAGATTATTATTATTTTTTTTTTTTTGTATATTTATAATCTAATCAAGAATACTAGAAATTATAGGTAATATCTAAATGAAATAATGGACTTATATACGTACACACCATTAGTTACGATTACCACAGAACAGTATAGATTGTCAATGTATAATTGGATGACAATTCATGTATAGTCATTCTTCAATGAAGTATCACAAGTTAACTATTATGTAACCACGTTCTTTCATAATGACCTCCCAAAATAGCTCAAAATAAAGGAAAAGAGCATATTATGTTATCTATAGCTTATAACTTATCTTTTTATACTATTGGAATTAGGGCAAATATTTTTATCTGTAAAAATTAAGTTTCTGTAATTTTATTTGCATTTAAATCGATCCTTGTTCGGTCTATATCTATTTACTTTCTTAAAATAAGTTGATGAACTTTTATTTATATATGTTTAAAGATTGATGGATCGTTGTGGTGGTCAATGTATTCGCCACAAAAGAATCAAAATTAATTAACACAAATAAAAGTAAAAAGTCCCACTATAATAACAAACATAAATAGCAAACAAAAGTATAAAAGATACAACGTCTTAATTAAAAAAAACAAAACAAAAATATACACTCAAATATACATTTTTTCATAAATAAAATCTAAACATAGCTAATCATTAAGTTGAGAATTAATATTAAGTGTGCATCAAGCCCATTACTAATTGTTGGCCCAAAAGGTTTAGCCTGGTGCTTTCGTTGCATTTTAGCAAATTTTATTTGCCAATAAGAATATTAATTACTAAGCTGCCGTCGGCGCCGCCAATAATAATAATAATAATAATGGTTAATTGCAACTTTTACTCAATATTACTATTTAACATTGAATGTTATATCTCTCATATATTAAATGTGGGAATATATTAAGACTCCATATCCAATCCTCCCATAATTTTTTATATTTTATTTTAAACTATCACATAATATAATAAAACATTTTAATATATCACAATTTATAACAAACATCTTCAACTATCATATTTTTATACTAAAATATTATTTTACCTTTATTAACTTTTATTAATTCCCAAAAAACCATGCTTACCAATAGCCATTTTTTCATCTTTTCAATCTTTATATTTATTAGATCCGAATTAGCCTTCTAATTAATATCAGGCCCAACATGCTTCGGTAAATAAAATAAAATTGAGTTTAAATCATATCTCGTCTTTGTCTCTTAAATTCTCCTGAATCTCAGTTCAGATTTTACGAATCAAATGATCCAACCACTCGCCCGCAATTTATGGTTCTAAACCGGTCTTCTTGAGAACCCAGATCGCAACCCTTTTTAACGGCCTCCTGCCTTTAAGGGGATCACGGGAAGACTCACTGCTGGATGAATTTTAACTCAGAAATATAAATTTGTGAAAAGTATGTTGGAAAGCAAAAGCCTTATTGATTGAAAAATATAAACTAAACTATTTTACAATAATAATTTTCTCCGTCATTGGAGGAGAAAGCTTGTTTAGCCTATCATGACTAATACTTGAAAAGGGGAAACCCCCATGAACAGGAAAGCTTGAAAGCTAAACTATTACAACTAGAGAGAAGATTTCTCGAAATTTATGGTAGAGAGAAATGTTGTGGATTTTCGATGATCTTCTTTTGAGGCCTAATACCTCCTTTTATAGGCGCTGATGTGCTCCTGTGTGGATCCATTATTATCTTGTCAGCTTGCTCTCCACTTGATTAGTGGGTATGAGACCGACCTTCTTTAATTTTCCACCCGCCGTTAGGTAAGTGCACCTTCCACCAATTATTGTCGAGTTAGGTGGCTTCGTTGTCCTTTGACGTCGGCAACGAATCTTTTGCTGAGTGGAGGGGTCCTCCACTATTGTCTTTTAGTTCGGGATACTAATTTTTCAAAGGTGGCGGGATCGGCCACTATCTCTTATTTGGAATTAGCATTCTATGTTTATTACAATACACTATTACATTTGTAGAATACATGTATACTTGCGAATTATCGAGTCTTAGTCTATACTCATTTTCTCTTATTACATATTTGGATTTTATTGTCTAAAAACTCTTCATTTTTCCTTTTTTTTTTTCAGAAAATTGGGTTTATCTTGTTTAATCTTGAAACCCTGTGTGAACAAGGGCTTCTCCTGTGTTTGGCAGTAAGAACAAATTCTTTCTTCCCACCTTTCGACATGTATCATGTTACATATCTTTTTCTTTGTTCGTTTCGTTGCTGGAACCTTGTTTTTCCAAACTAATTTTCTCTTATTTTTAAAGAGGATTTCAGCAAACCTGATTGTGTTTCTTGTTATTGAATTTAACAGGAAAGACCCATTCACAAAGTTTTGAAAGATCTTGAACGGGTACTTCACTTTGTCCATCTCGGTAAGACAGACCCATAATCCTCAAGCTCGCCTTGTAAATATTTCTTTCTCGGTGAGGGCGACTACTAAATGATTATTCGATGGTGGTTCCTTGATTCTATGGTACGCCACCATATCTGGTCTCTGTAGTTTTATAAACTAGAAAACTGGATGAGGCCCTTTGCCTGTGATTTATGGAGCGGCTGATATTATTTTTAGCTTCAATGTATCTCCTCTACCCAGATGTGGGTTGTTCTGCCATGAATCGTGCACAGCAGTCGATATCCATTTCGGTAATTTTCAGATTTTTGGAAAGCTAGGTGCGGTCGTGAATACCGAAGCAATTGCCCCAAAGTCAAACCATTCTCTAACGTCCCGTGGGTTTACACCTGGGAGCATCCAAAGTCTCGAATACTTTCCAGACCAATCAGCAATAATTTTACTTGGATTGATCTCATTTCTTATAACCAATTTCTCTCATATTCTTTGATAAACCTAAAATGGAGAAACAGTTTGGTTAGTGTTAACCTGTTTTGGGTCCGTCTGCAGCCTTAGGTTAACCTCTCCCTCTTTTACCCCAAAGGTGCTGGGTTGACTCGGGTTGCCTGAAATTTCTTTCTTATTTTCCGAATTAATATTTTTATTGGATTCCGATAAAGTACTCGATTTGACGTTATCAGTCTTTTCACCGATATTCGATGAAAAACACAAATCTGCAGGATGTCCTACTTCGAATATAAAACTACCCTGCTTGTTCATCGATGATGAACCTTTCTCTTGTATTTCTTTCTGGATCACCGATGGTGAACACGTGTTGTGTAGAGGTCCCTCTAATGCATTCCACAAATGACAGTTAGAGGTCCTTGCAGCTTGTATGGTTTGTTGGACTTTGTCCAAATCCGCCTTCTGAACATATGCAGCTGCTTCGGCTCGTGTTCTAAGCAACTCAAATGCCTTGTAAAGTTTCTCAAGGTTTTCCCTAAGGTGTCTAGCTCGGACCGTGATGAAATCCGCTTCAAGGATGTCCATCCCTGGTTAAGAAATCTGTAAGAACATTTTCATTAGATTTCACAATGACAATATCAAATAAATAATATTGGCATTCTACTTGTCACCTCATAATATGAGTTTTTTCGATTTTTGATTCGAGTTTATTTTTCAAAAAAGCATTTACATTGATATTATCGACTTTTAAAGTAAATTCTTTTATTAATAAAAAAAGGCTATTTTTTAAATGCCTTCCAAACCGCAAAAAATTATTTCTCTTTAATATGCCAGACTCTGACTTGTTGTTCTGTAAACAACCCTCCTGTGTATCTACATGGTTCTTCACCAGTAGCTATCTTTCTCATGAACATTATTGCCCATCGAAAATAGTTAGCGTCCGTGTAGACAACTAACTGATCCTCATCTTGAGGAATCACGAGTTTCGGTAGGTTACTACAAACCTGTTTTAACTCTCGAACACGTTGGGAATGGATGTCTTCCCATTTCCATTTGATCTTCATATCATTTTGTAATAAATGACGGAAATCCTTGCGATATTTTGCTAAATCCTTGATAAACGAACCTACAAAATTAATCACTCCCAAGAAGTTTTGAAGGTGCTTCTTATCTTTAAGAACATCTGGAAAATTGTGGATTTTTTCCACAATATATTCTTGGAGTTCCATACCTGCATGGTCAATAATACTTTCGAGAAATTCGATTCTATTAACTGCGATTATTACCTTTTTTTTCAGAGAGCACTAATCCTTCTTTATGACATGCTTCAAAAAATATCTCAAGATGTTTCAAATGATCTTTTATATTTTTAGAGACAATTAAAATATCGTCTATGTAAACAAACATAAATTCAAAATAATCTTCGAAAAGATTATCCATCTTTCTTTGGTATATCTGGGGTGCATTTGCAAGTCCCATAGGAAGTACATTCCAGATATATTGACCTTGAGGTGTAGAAAAAACAGTTAATTTTTTCAACTCTTTTTCTAACTTAATCTCGTAGAATCCAGATTTACAATTAAATTTCAAAAACACTTTTGATCCCCTAATACAATCGATTATGTATTCTCTACTTGAAATGTAATAACTATCAAATTCAGTAATCTTATTAATTCCTTAATAGTTAATTACTAACCTTATTTTTCCTCTCTTTATTTCACCATGGTTTCTTACCAAAAACCCAAGGCTACTATAAGGAAAAATATCTGCTTCAATCAGATTGAGATCGATCTACTCTTTTATAATCTTTTGTATATCCTTTCGATCTTCAATGTTCATCTGAATCGGCTTATATCAAACCAACTCGTATCGGTATTGTTCTTTTACCTTTAGAATTTCTTCGATCTGGTTTTTGTCCCACCAGGCTAAAGGATTCTCATTGACATTCCTCTGGATTAGCCTTTTAACATTTTCAAGGGAAAGTAAATTTTCCTCATCAATGTTAATCAGATGTGGTCTTTCTTGTAGGGCATTTTTCAGAAACTGAAGAGCTTCTTGCTTTGCTTCTTGCATCCCCTCTTTTCTATAAGACAAAAGAGCTTCTCAAATTTTCTCTTATCCTACATTTTAGGATGAGTTAAATTGAAATTATTATCACCCCAACGGATATATATATGGAGAAAACACTTGTCATTCAGAATCGTTTGGATCGTTTGGATATTTTTTCATATTTTTCCACGATTCTAACATGGTTATCCTTAAGTTTGTTTGATTAAATTTAAACGCAACCTCTTGAAATCTTATCACATCTTGCATATGATAAGTTAGACCTTGATTTCTCATATTTCTCATAATGCCTAACAATTCATCTCTTTCTTTTAAGAGATCTTCAATCTCTTCCTCTATACGTAACCCTGGCATGCTTAAATACGAAATGGTTTCTTCATTCTACCCTGATTGTGTGTCCATCAAGATCGAACACCATCCATTTTCCCGTTCTTCCCCATAGTTTGTGTTCCTCAAGGAAACTCAGACCAAGGGTCATAGAACCTTTATTTTTACCTGCACTTCCTGTAACAGATACTTTATAACATGTTATGTCTAACATACATTTATATCTATTAACACTTGGTTGTTGTAAATGATATATCTCACCACAAGAAAATAAATTATCCGCTTCAAATATATCAAAAACAATATGGATTTCTTTCCCTCCATTAGCGCAATATATCTTAACATTTCTTACCCTAATCTTTTGTGGATTAAAATCCTCACTTGGTTCTTTTCCTTTTAGGCTTAGAATCCTATCTTCGGAAAATGACAACCTGTTACTAACCTTAGAATCAAATCTTAATGATCTATTATTTAAAATTGGATGATCTTTGATTAGCAAATTAACACCACTTAACCTTGGTATCTGAATTGAATCTGGTGTCATTACTTTAGCAAATTCCTTGAAAATTCTAGAAATTTTTATATACTCTTTCCTAAAAAACATATCTAAGTTATGTGTGTTGGAAAGCGCATATGCAATTCTATACGTGATAGAATATGGTCTATTTCCTTCTTTCATTAAATCAATTCTTTTAAAATCCTGATGAAGGGTTAAGACTCTACTAAAATCCTGGTCCGCTAGTTTGTATGCAATCCTAGAATGAATGTCAAACATAAGTTTGCCAGCATATAAATTACATACCATTGTACCAAGACAACTATCTCGTAAATTATTGATTTTTTTATGCATCACAAATAAATGTAATTCAGAATCAATTCCTTCTTTGAAGGTAGCCTTAATCACTACTTCAATGGCTCCAATATGAATCTATTTCATAGTAACCGCTACTTCTTCTTTGATATCAATTCTATTACCGGTTAATTCCATAGGAATCGAAAACTCACTTGAGTTCATCCGATATATTATATGGTGCTTGCGCTGTCTTAATCCGATCTGGTTATAAAGTCGATTAAGACCTCCAATCTTAAATCCGTCGTATGAACTTAATTTGGAATCTTGTCACATGATTCTTTTCATTGTCTTGTTTGAGATGGTCATTCTTGAAAAGAATCCTGATAGATATTTTGAGGTTTGGAGTCTATCTTCTTGTTCACCTTGGCTACTCATCTGATTCTGTAGATGATCCATATGAACCCTCTAAATCAGATTCGTACTCTTTTTCATAGATGCTCTCATCTGAAGAGATATCCTCGAACTTGTAAACAGGCACCAAATCAACGTAGAAGACCCCATCAAGGATGTCTTCTGTTGGCTCGAACTGGCACACTTCTTTTTACCTATGTGGGCAATTGGGCGAAATATGACCTCTCACACCGCACATCCAACAGTTGCAATCTTTGAAACTTTCGTTTATACGAGTAGGAGCTCGTTTGAAAGTTCTCCTTCTGGATGTTCCTTCTATTGACTTTCCTGCGGATCTAAATCCTTGTGAAGAAAACCTGAAAGGACTCGTTTTTTGACCAGATTTGTAAGTTCTAGCCTTTGATTTGGACCACCGTGATCTCCCTTGATTGGAAGGCCTTCTGTATGATCCTCCGGACTTAGATCGAAACCCACTTTTGAAGTGTTTCTTTCTTTTGCCCTGTTTTTCCCGACATGGTTCTCCAATAATACTTGAAAAATCATTATTGTCGCAACAAAGAAGAGTCCTTTTTACCAATCCTCTTAGTTTTTTCTTGTTCTTATTTAGTGTCGCTTGGTGACACCATTCTCTTATACTGTCTTTTAGAAAGGAGATTCTTCTCGCTATTGAATCAACCTTTCCTGGAGGTACCTCATAGGTTTGTATAAGCATCTCTCTCCATGGGCTGCATATTTTTGCAAAGAACATTTCTGTTGCAACCTTCAGTGATATCTGAGCTTGGAAGTAATATTTGTGGTACCAATATATGTATTCATCCGCATAACATATACTTCTCAACTCGAGAGTATACAAAACTTTTTTATATTCTCGCTTTTTTTCTTCTTGTCTCTCATCAAAGTATCCATCACCGATGAAGTATATTTTGAGCAAATGATCGATCTTATCTATAATTATAAAGATATCATCTCCTGATCCGGTCTTTTTTTTGATATGGGCCTCCGTATTATCTCATGCTTTCTTGGCTAAACCTTGCAAACTATTTTCAATAAATTTACCGAATTGTTCTTTGTCAATGTCCAACATTGATGAAGCAATATTTAAAGATGTCATCCATTCATCAATCAAAGTTTTCATATTCCTGAAATTGATGATGTCGGTTGTGAGCATCAACCCAAATGGATGTGTGGGTTCTAGCATCGTTTTTGCCCAAGGGCTGTTAGATGCTACCTTATTCTATCCTGGTCGTCTCTTTTACCAAGCTATATATGCACTATAGTCGACTTAATCCTATTTCCACGGTTGTTGTTGGGGAATGGGTGTTTCAGCACTCGTGTTCCCCTCCTCCTGTTTGGGAATAGGATCATTCATCTTGACATTAACCAGATCCACTATTCCTAAATTGGAAAGTGATTCGGTTAATTTCGAGATATCAACTATTGAGACCTCCATCAACTTATCGGATGATGTATAGCTAGAGTTTCTCGTAAGTTTTAGACTTTGGGATTTCCGTAATCTTTCCTTTGGGAATACTTGATTTATCTCCAAACGCATTTTTGAAATGTTCGTTCATCGATCTACCTGTTCTCTTTGGTAACCTCCCTTTCAAATCTGTAATTTCTTTTTTCAGATTTGAAACTTCTTGTTGGATCTCAGATAACGATCGACACATCTTCTCCATCTGTCCACCATAGTATATGATGGTCTTCTAGACTTCCCTAAGGTCTAGTGTAACCTTAGATGAGTCTGGAACAATTATGTCATAATCTTTGCTGGATATCATTTAATGAAATCATGCACTTGTTCTATCTCGAAAATTTTTCGAATATGTTTTCTTTGATTTTCTCCTCCCGTTAGGCATAAGAAAATAAAATTGTATAAATAATTTAATTTATATCTTCAATAAAACTTGGTTCTGATACCATTTCGCGCATCGGATCTCAATAAATATAAATCATGGAAAGAACTCTATTATTCATTTTTCTCAAATAATAATTTCTCAGTATGTGGCATTGTTGTACCTTATCGATCCCCTATACAAGTGAAAACACGAATATAGCATTGGATAGACAGTGGTTTCCAACTGATATACCGAGGTAATTATATCTGATTTTAATAAATATAGCTTAACAAATTGGTTTGGAAACAATAAAATTAGAGTGGAAATAGCATTTCACAATGTGTACTTTTAGGGGTAAATTGGTCTTTAACCACTTTTGTGGTATACGGGGACTATATTTTAAGCTTTGTCGTATTTTGGGCTTAAATGATAAAGTTTTGTGGTATTTTGGGGTCTTTTCTCATATATTAATGTATCCATAATTTGTAAAATAACAAGGCTAAAAAAATATAATGCATGATTATATTTAAATGGGGAAATGGTCAAATATATCCATTTTGATATAAGTGAATCCCCTTTTACCAATAAATATAATAGTTGGTTTCAAAATACTCATTCTTTAGTCCAAGTCAACTGTTCAATTGATTGAAATGGACCCTTAATTTGCACGATTCCTACTTTTACAGTTTGATTTGATTTGTCCTATATGGGAATACTATTTGCAAACATTGACCATGGGAACATTATTAGTATAGCACGGGGAATACTATTAGTACATTAATTTTATTTACCTATCTATAAGCAGATTAAATCGAATGAAAAGTTTCATATCATTCTAAAGAAAACACAAAATCAAAATCCCTCAAAAAAAATTGGGATTTCAGATAAATATTTTCGCTTGTTGATTATAATTTGGAAGCTTTGAACAATTATTGTCCATCATAGTTTAAAGGTATGTTTTAATAGTAAATATTTTCGTGTAACATTGTATTAAACCCTAGATAATTATTAATTTTCGTGTTTAATTGAATTGTATAATTTTGATATTTATTTAATGCTTTGTGTTATATTTGTCGCTCAATGTTAGATAATTTTTTATTTTCATGTAGTCTTTATGAATGTTGTATTTATTTATTGTTTTATGTTATGTAAAGAATATAATTTTGATGTTGACAATTTTTATTGTTTAGTTCATTAAATTTGACACGAAAATATCAATCTTGAATTTACATGAAAATACTAAAAATTTATCATACACAAAAATATAAAAAATTTATCATACTCGAAAATACTAAAAATTTATCCATACACAAAAATATCATGTAATGAAGTCTTACACAAAAATAATGTTAATATAAACTAACATGAAATTTTAGATTTTACGCTTAAAGTAATTAATATAATCCTACATGATTTTTTTTCATATACTAATGATAGTGGTTTTTCACACTACACGAATTTTTTTATACTACACAAAATTTAAGTATTATTATACTAAATTTTTTACTACACTACTTATCGTATGAGTGGCCGAAATATTTTGAAGTTGAAATATTTGTATGAGTGGCCTAAAATGTTTGTGTGGGTGGCCACTATTTTTCATATGAGTGGCCTAAAATTTTAGACGAAATTTTTTACTACACTACAGTATAAAAAATGAAATGTTTTAAGCTTCAATATTTTTATTATACTACACAATTTTTTTTTTAAATTTTTATACTAAAAATGAGTGGTTTATATTAAATATTAATTTGTGAAGTTTAGTTCAAATGAAGTGGGTGGGTGGGATTTTTTGCAGAGATGAGGATTGATTTGAATAAAGCAGATTGTGCATTCTACTTCAATCAATTGGACAGTTGATTCGGACTTAAAAATTTGTATTTTGGGACCAACTATTATATTTTGAGAAGGACTTGTGTGTAACTGTTGCATGGATCTTAGATCCATGCAACGCGGGTCGGATCGGGCTGAATCCGACCCGGATCCGTGCATTTTTTTTTTATCATGACCTTTATGTTGTGTTAGTTGTACCTTTATATTATGTTAAGTATACCTTTATATTATGTTAAGTATACCTTTATGTAACAGTTTAGCTTTTAAAAAAAACCCTAATTTTGGCAAAAAACCCTAATTTTAACGAAAAATTTATAATTTCAGCATAAAAAAACCTTAATTTGTACATATATACCTTTATATAAATATTACGCATACCTTTAATTAATATTAGTCATACTTTTATATAATACATAAAGGTACAACTAATATAATTAAAAGGTATAACTAATATAACATAAATGTATGTTTAACATAATATAAAGGTATGTTTAACATAACATTATAACCCTAAAGGTATGCTTAACATAACATTAAAATCATAAAGGTATGCTTAACATAACATAAATGTATACTTAACATTGTATAAAGGTATGCTTAACGTTGCATAAAGGTATAATTAATATAATGTAAAAGACTTGCATAAAGGTATGCTTAATATAATATAAAAGGCCCTAAATGTATGACTAACATAACATAAAGGTATACTTAACATAACATAAAGGTACACTTAACATAACATAAAGGTCAAACACTTGGAGCGAATTTTGGGTGGGTTTGAGCGCACCCACCCAAGCACGTGGGGCGCGTGGGGGCGCGTGGAGCGGGTCAAATTGTTGTGTATGGATCTAGGATCCATACACAAGTTGCACAAAAGTTTTTGTGTTATATTTTTGGGTATAAGGGAATCAACTATTATATTTATGGATAAAAGGAGATTTCACTTATATCAAAATGTGTATATTTGACCATTTTCCTATATTTAAAGTGTGTGAAATGTATATATGTATGTCCAAAAAATTTTAAGGTACAACTAATATAAGTAACAAATATAACTAACACTACTAAAATGTATGACTAATATAATATAAATATATGATACCTGAGATCATGTATGTGCGAGTTCATGCACAGATCTGACGGCGTATGACCGGTTGGATTAACCCGAATGCAAGAATTTTAGATTCATGCATCAGCTGTACAAAATTTTTTGTGTAAATACATGGATCTAAATAATTATAAAAATAGAAACAAAGTTTTAAATGATTATTTCACTGATTACTTTGCATAAATAAATCAATACAACCCCTATGGAAGAGTGGTAATATAGAGAAAAGATTTTTTATAATAAATTGCAACATAAATGAGTATAACAAAATTATAAAAAATATAATGGCCGATCATTCCCTTCGCTGTGACTGACATTGAGCATCAACAAAACTATACTCAAAAAGCATCAACTTTGTTTTACCATTATTATTCTTCAAAATTATTCTCAGTTCACCCAACCCAACATTGAATTCTTTTCTTGCTGAGTTTTATTTCTCATTAATTTTGTGTCATCTACAAACAAATATTTGATTCCAAACATTTAATATTTCAGGGATTCAGTCTTTTTTTTTTTTTTTAAATTCTGAATTCCTTTACAAATCTCACCCTCAGTCACTTTTGAGTTTTATTTCAATTTTTCTCACTTCTTTCTTGTTTTCTTTAAATAAAATTATATGCTTCCTTTAATTAATATTTTATTGCAAGATAGTTGGGATTTTATTTTGTGTAGTATTTGAGATTTTCTTTGATATATATTTTTTATTTTATTGTTATACTTGAGATTTTATCAGATATTTAAATATATATTTTTTCATATTATTTGATATTGTGTACTTAATTTTTATATTAATTTCAGATTTCAAAATTATTTTCTAATTTATCTTTTTAGTTTTGTAAAATATTTATCAGTACTGTTATTTCGTTCCATTACTTAAAAAAGCCCAATAAAAGAGGAATTTCTTTTTCAAATCCTACCATCAAAATTCAAAACCCAATCTTATTAGAGGACAAAATGGAAACAAAACCCTAATTCACCAATATCCCTTCTCTCCGTTCTTGCCGTCACTGCCTCCTGTGCGCCGCCGCCACCTCCTCATTTTTCTCCTCGTTATCGCCTCCTCTATTATTATTTGAAACAAACAAAACAATTATTATTATTATTATTATTATTATTATTATTATTATTATTATTATTTAGTTTTTCAGTTCTTTGTTTTTTTCTTGATATCCGTAAAATTCATTAATAATATTTTGATATTATCATTTAAAGATATTATTAAATAATTAAAAATCTCAAGATACTAATTTTCATCAATTCTATTTTTTCAAGTCTATAATTGATAGTTTTGTCTTTTCGTTTTTTAATTGATAGTTTTAATTTTTTACATTTTAAATTGATAATTAAGTATCTTTCAATACTAAATTGATCAAGGTCATAATTAATAAATAATATTGGAGGCTCGAGGAGGGGAGACTCAAATTCATACTTCCTTTTCCCTATTGATGTAATTGAAGTGTTGGGGTGAGAATGAGTGGATTCGAGGAAGGTTTTGACAATATCGACACCATATCAAATCATCATTTTTACAATTATTCTCGTTATTATTTTCGTTTTGGGATGAAAATTCACCATTCATGGAACAAATTATCAGTGGGGATTCAGGTTCTTCAAATTTGATTTTCTAGAAGTTAAAATTTATCTTGTTTCTAAAACAATTTCCAATAAATAAATATCAAAATAACTCATAAACTCTGTTAATCCATCAAATATCATGAAATGATAAATTTAATCTTTAAAACAAAAGTATGAAATACGTAAAAACTAAAAAGGTGGGTCGGCCGAGAAAATGGTGGGATTGAGCTTGGAAATGGTGGCAGCAAGTTGGGTGACGGCGCAGCAACTAGCAAGTGGAGTGGTGTGAGTTTGCAAACTTGTAATTTAGGAAATAGGGTTTGAGACTTTTGACTGTCTTGAGTTCATTCATAATTTCAATTTACAATTTTAGATATTAAATTATTATTTAATTGGAAAGAAGCCGTGAGGACTTAAGAGTTATGAATTCTTTTTTGGATATGTTTACTAAATTCTATATAAATAATATTAAATGTGGAATGAGAATCCTCATTCCTATAAACTGAATCAGTATTGGGATTGAGGATTGGGTGAGGTCATAAATATCATTCTCATACCATCAACGTAATTTCTAAACAAGGAATCACTCCCTGCCCAATTTCCCAATTTGATCAGGAAATCCCAGCCTCGTTAATATTGATATCCAACGGACATGGTTTCTCATGGGGAAGTTATCATCCCTATTGAAGCGGAAGCAGATTTATCATTTTCAAATTCAAGTTATTTTACCATCTCAATTTCACGGTCTAGTCATACATACATCTCTATTGTAAGAGTATATGTTGTACTTGAAAATGATTGAATAAATAATATATGAAAACTTGAGGCAATAGTTAGACTATTTCTTCATACGATGAAATTACCTATTTTCAACACTTCACGGCGTACGAAAAATGCACAAGATGCAACAACTTAATTAAAGATCATAGGATAACAAATTTAAAAAAATTCAGATGAATATTTGGAACTTTCTGAAATAATAAGATTTGAATACTACAATTGTAAAAATGCCATGAATGTGAACCATATATTTTTCACTTTTAAAACCTCATTAACATACAAATATTATTTTGGTGTTATATTTTATATTTCATATGCATTTAATACACGTCATGTATTAATTAGTTATGTTATTCTATACATATGTTGTGTGATGATTATTGTAAAATAAAAAATGTAGCACCAAATATAATAGAAGATTTTATTTGTTTCAAAATCAAAAATCAAATTGAATGCTCTATTACATTTGATATTAAATCACATACTTCATATGTATTTAATATACGTTACGAGTTAATTAGTGATGATATTCTATACATGCATTTTGTATTAAACGTAAAAAATGATAGTTTGTCCACTCTTTCTTTAAAGTGTTATTTCCACTAACGTTACAAACATTGCAATGAACTATGAAGTTTTCTGTCATCAAATAATTTCATTTTACGTGGTACATAAATGCAAATATTTATTTGATTTAATCCCCATAGATACATCAAACATCACTTATATAAGTACAAAAATTGAAACAAAATACATGACATTTATGTGAAATTCATATACTCTTACAAAGAGGACATCAAAGAAGAACGATTTCCAGCATCTCTACCTGCAAGAAGGATCCCTTCTCTCTCATCACCAACCTCAACCTTCTTCATTTCTCTCTCTTTCTTCCCATGCCTTCTCTCTCTAACCATCACCGTCGATTTGGAACCAAATTTCATTCTCATGACTTCATTTATCCCACCTCTTTCCACCCCATATTTAGCTGCCCACCTCTGTATTTTACCAGAAGTAGTCTTTGGAACACTTCGACTCTTCACAAGAATCACTTCTCCAACTTCAATCTTCTCTTCACTCCATACCCCATCTCTAATCCCTTCACTTAGTTTCACCAAAACCTTGCCATCTTCATCCTCTCTATGCAGCTCAGCCACGACAACGATGTTGCCCGACTGCCCGAACGCCGCGACACAGCCCGGTCGGAGCAGCCTCGGGCAGCAGTTATACGCTGCCGTCTCGATGAAATGAGGATGGATTCCGACACCATTGGCCAGTTTAATCATGTCCGAAGACCGGCCCGTAACGTACAAGTACCTCTCGTCTCCGAACACTATTCCTCTGTCCCCAGTTCGAAAGTAGCATCCACCTGCCCAGTTCTTTAGCCTGCCATTGAAGACTTCTCGAGTTAAAGAAGGGTGATCGAGGTACCCGGAGGCTTTGCTCGGAGACGAAATCCATATCTCTCCTTCGATTCCATCGTTTACGACATCATGAGTCTCTTCGTTCACGATCAAGATCTCTATCTCCTCTTCTAACATCTCCTCCCTGCAAGAAGGTAGCTTTGCACTTGGTAAGAGATTCTTGTAAACTGGGAAAACGCCGTCGTTTTCACTCCTCCATGCAGTCGACACAAACGTACAGTTCTCTGCTAATCCATAGGATGGAGAGATGCTCGATGCAACAAGGCCGAATGACCCGAACACGTTGAGGAATTCGTCTATTGCAGCCTTGTATATAGGCTCGTTGATGAGTATGAGATTCTTCATTGTTCCTAGATTAATATTAGAAGTCCCTTTATCGGGACCTCCTCGCTTGACAACGAGGGGCAGAGTGAAGGATGGAACAGGGGTGCAAGTTGCTTTGTACTCGGTGATCAACTCGAGCCAGAGCCTGGGGCGATGTATGAATGCATTGGGTGACGTCAGCACACACGTGGCACCAGAGACAACTGTTAGTAACAGAAACATGAGTCCACAATCATGGTACTGAGGCAGCCATGACACGATGATGCTTTTGGGATGAAGATGGTACGATTTTCGGGCTTCTCTTACATTGTGAGCAGCTGCGCCAGCTGTCACGAGGACTGGCTTGGGAATCCCAGTTGCACCTGATGTGTACTGGATTAAGTACAAGTCATTTGCTTTGCATCCATTGTATCTTGCCAAGTTCAGTTCTTGCACATTTCCCTCCATGTTTGAGCTCTTTAGTTCGTCCATGGCGATCCATTTAGGCTTGTTCAGGAGCTCCGAGAGAGGGTGTTTGGTCGAGGATGTGTAGTCTCTAACGAGGTTTATGTAGCCACGCGTTGCTAAGACGGCCTTAGGCTTTGTTTGGGAGAGGATTCTAACAAGGTGGTGGTGGTTGTTGTTGGAGAGAGAAAGATTGGGAGGGGTGGCTGGGACGGCCAGAAGCCCGGCCCGTTGGCAGGCAAAGATGATTTCCACTAGCTCGAGCCCCGGCCCGCATAGTATGACAACGGTGTCACCCCTTTGGAGTGAATGTAGTAGATTTGAGGAGATGGCCTGGACAGAGAAGTTGAGGTTGTCGTAGGTTAAGGAAGCCGAGGATCGGGCCGGGCCATCCTCGGCCCAAATAAAGGCGGGCTTGTGGCGAAAGGCGGGGTGTTTGGCCCATATTGGAAGGTAGAGATCCACCACAGGCTGGTCAGGGAAACAAGGATCATAGTTTTCATGAGCCATTATTTTCTTGTTTTTTATGAGTTATTTGTGTAGGTGTGTTTGGTTTAAGGTGATAATGGTTAATTTATATATAGTGTGATAAGAAGGAATCATTATGGAAGAATTTGGATTACAATATATAGTTTTCTATTGTTTTCTGCGTATGATTGGCAGATATTCCATGAATATCCTTTGGGGCTTGGTTTAAAAATAGGTAAATTTGATGTTAATGTCTGTTTGATTCGTAATTTCCTATGCAAATGACAGTGGCTAATCCTAGCATATTTCACAGGAGTCACACATTACAAGTCACACATTACACGTATGTTTCACAGTAGACTAACAGACTAGAGACAAATTTCAGAGATTTATATGGAGATATTTGAGATGAGATTTGAAATTATTAATTATAAATTTATCGATGGTGTTTGAATAATTGTGGATTTGAAATCCATAATTTTCATTTTGAACTACTTTGAATAATGTAAGTGGATTTCAAATATTGAATCTTAATTCGTACAAATAGAATCTAAAAAATTGTCATAATATTTTATTCTAGTACTCAATAGGTGAATCGTTAATTGATAGTTTTATCTTTTAGATATTAAATTGATAGTTTTTATCTTTTAAATCATATGAAATTAATAAATTAAATATCTTTTAGACTTTAAACTGAAAAAACTCAGCGACAAGTTTAATAGTGGACATGCTAGAATACTCCCAAATATTAATTTTCATACCATGTTTTGAATTAATGTATCAAAATGCAAATTTTATGTCTTTTAGTTTTGATCTTCCAGAGATCTATACATAAAGCTTTTTTTTAAAAATAATACATTAAAGTTTAGTTTCATGGAAGTTTATATGTATAGATAAATTGCCGCCTTGCTGCATCTTTTTTAGCTACTAATACTTTTAACTAACACAATATAATTATATGTTTTCCTTATATATATTGAGTAATAACAAATATATTTAAGAAAGAATATACTAGAATATAATCATCATCTACAATATATTCCCTAAAAAAAAAAATATGCCAGAATATGATCAATGGACCTTTAAGTAATTTTAGCAAATGTAAGTTTAATGTATTATTTTTTAGTAGCACTTATGTGCTTCCTCCTTCTTTACTCTGTGCTGCTGTTTTATTTTTTTCTCTCACCTTTTCTCTTCTTCATAACCCCCTCTTTCCATTTTTTTATTCTTTTTTTTCTTTCTACTTTTCAACCATATGATTTATGAATAGATCTACTCAACAATTTTCTTCTCCTTCCACCTTCTTCTTCCTTTTTTTTCTTTCATCTTCCCAACCATAAAATTTATGAATAGATCTATTCAATCATTTTCTTATCTTGATTTATAGTCTTATTATTAAAATTTTCTATTTCTGAAAATGGTCTTGAGAGCATAGACAAGCTGCTCAAATTCATTGACATCCTTATTCCATCCCACTAAATCTAAACTAAGCCTAAGAAGTGAGGTTAATGTCGTTGATGATTAGTTAGCAGATTTTTGATCTTTTTATCATACTTTTATGTTGTCTTTAACATATAACTATGTTGTTTAGTGTAATTCATTTTGAGGATCATTCTCCCATACTTAAATGAATTTGTTTATAGAATATATATACAAGTAATACTTCTGAGGTATTACTGATTTGTTTTATAGGTATTACAAAATTACATGTTTGAATGATTTGTAAATAATATTTTTAAGATATTATGAAATACTTTTGAGATATTATTAATTTGTAATACTTGAAAAGAACATAAATAATACTTGTAAGGTACTTATATAATACTTGAAAGGAACATATGTAATACCTATAAGGTACTTATATAAATTTGAAAGGAACATATGCAATATCTATAAGATACTTATCTAATACCTGAAATGAACATGTTTAATACTTGTAAGGTACTTATGTAATATTTGAAAGAAACATGTGTAATACATATAAGGTACTTATGTAATACCTAATATGAACATGTATCATATGTGTAAGGTAATTATGTAATACCTGAAATGAACATGTGTAATACATGTAAGGTATTTATGTAATACCTTAAAAGCATGCAATTAATATCTTCATTGAAAATCTTAAAATTTCAAATATTTTAGCTTCTTCCTCAAAATCAGCAAATCATGATTTCATATTATTTGAAATAATTGATTTTCAATATTTTAAAATTATTGTAATAAATTGTGATTTGAAATCAATATATCTAAATTTATGAAAATAAGTAAAAGAAAAGAAGAAGAAGAAAAAAAAAACTCTATAAATGACTCCATGGAGATTTAAAGAAGAATAAGAACAAGAAAATATATAAGAAGAAGAATGTACAAAAAAACAATAAGAAGAATAACAAATTGATAAGAAGGAGATTAAGAAGAAGAATGAGAGAGAAGGAAAAAAAAAAGAGGAAGAAGAAGAAAGTAGAATTGTTTTTACCTGAAGAATAACTGTGTGATACCTTAAGAGTAAATATATGATGTCTTAAAATATAAAATTTAGGTGGTGCGCAACTCATATCAGCTATAGTATGGTGTCACATGGGAGTGCGTGGACACGCTTGGAAGCATCCCATGTGCCAGATCGGGTTGGGAGTGCATATAAGTTTTTTGGTGATTATTTTTCTATTTCATAATTTCTATATACTTGTGATGCATGTATGGTCACCAGCCATATAAAATAACGTTTAATGTAGAGACTTATATATGAGACAGTTTTACATTATTCATATAAGACTTTATTTTCATAAATTCTTGTATGAATAGTGGAGAATGAATTAACCTGTCTCATATAAATAAATTTGTGATGTTCTTTCATAAGAGTTCTACTCAATATCCAAAGTCATGTAAGAATTGATGAATTTGAGAGATGATTGAAATTCTTCAAAAAATTATTTTTAATGTTTGGATTGATATTAATTTGAAATATATTATTTTCATCTTGAACATATTTTTAAGCAATTTGAGTCATTGTGGATTTTGAATACATTTTAATTTTCAAGAGTCATTTGGATAATTGGATTTGAGGAGAAATTTGAAATCCATAGTAGCAAACCAACAGTGACGTTTGGATAGATGTGGATTTAAAATCCATCACTTTTAATTTCAATTAATTTTTAAATAATTTTAGTGGATTTCAAATTCAGTTTAACTTTAATAAATTTAAAATCCATTAATTTCAAATTTTAAATTTTAAATCATTTTACTTAAACACAAATTGAGTAAATGTGAAATATATTCATTTCAACTTTTAATTAAAATTAATTAGGTTTTGTAGTTATGTAAAATGCATGTATAGAATCTTTTAGTGGCACACAAATCAAATAAATAAGTAAACCAGAAGAATCAATAACCGATCGACCTATGGCTATGAGTAATTTATTAAAAGACATTGTACCCTTTCGTAACGATATGGGGTTTGACTATTTCATTTCTTTCTCACTTTAAATTGCTTCTTTTTTTTTTCTTTTTCTAAATTAATATCCAAAAATAAAGTACGTGCGTATTATCATGCAAGTTATTTGTAAGTCTAATTCAAATTATTGAGGTACTTGTACTCAACTTCGTACATACAAAAAAAAAAAATTATTGATTATGCTAGCCAAAATTGTGGGCATTAAAAAACGTCACTGTTTTCGAACCAACAAATTAAATTATATATCCTTATATTTTATTATTTTTACTAGTTTATTCCGACTTACTCAAAAATTATGGATAATAATAGATAATTTTGAATTGATCTCCGCTAAGTTACCCATGAATTATATATTATGAATTATGTGTCTTTGGTTGATATATCAAAATTTTAACATAATTATTAATTTTTCATTTCATATTTTAGAAGGATGAGATATTTATACACACACGATGGAAAAATTATGAAAAATTTTAAAATATCCACTGTGGGCAATTTTTAATATGTCCACCGATAACATGTAATAATCTCATCATCTCATTATATGAAAAGTGAAATTAATAAATATTCTAATTATGTTGTTGCATAAATCATGAATTTCTAATATAAATAATATTTACATTTTTTCCAATTTTATTATTAAAACTAACTTAATAAAATTGGAAAAAATGTAAATATTATTTATATTAGAAATTCATGATTTTATGCAACAAACATGTGTAATATAATATAATCTGATTAATATGTTACTAATTATATGCATAAAGACACATAAATAATTGAGTTGTTTACAATCCTATTTCAACCCACTTTACACGTACAATCATGGTATGAACATAAATATAGAATTAGTGATTGGTGATCGTGGGGGGTTGCTTGTCTTTTTCTTATCTGATATCTCTCTTATCAATTAATGTCGACGAGTGAGAGGGAGACTTTATATCTATATCTGTAGAAAAATGTGGCCGCTGTCTGTCTACCTATCACAAAAATTGCACTACAAACCACGATCAAAATATTATAGTGGTGGAACAATAACCACCGCTTACCTTTTTCAAAATAAATATCGTTTTAAACGTTTTTTTAATAAATTAAGATATGTGATCTGATTTATTTCTATTAAAATATGTAATTATTATGGAGAGTATTTTTTTTTTTTATTCTTAACAATCTCTTTTAACACATTTAATTTGATATAAGTAAATAAGAGTATTTTGATAGATTATAGGTAAATATATTTTAAAATCTTATGATGATACTTATTTTAAAATAAATTTCTTTTACTAAAAATATTTATTTTGAGATAGAGGGAGTATAATTTTAGAAGAAATATTAGTGAAAATTTTCATAACCATATTAATTTTGGAAATATTTGAAATTTAATCATATTAAAATTAATTTGAAATTTTAATATG